>CM070560.1:54860041-57260041 GCA_036346405.1 Phyllostachys edulis
AAACTATATTTAGGAAGCTTTGAAATTTTCTATCTCGACATGATAAGATTAGGCCACCAAGTCTTAGAGATGATGATAAATATAATTAACAATTCTGAGGACATAATATCGATGTAAAAAATTTCTTGGTTGGAAGATTTTAGTGTATTGCCACCATGTGCCATCGAGAAAATTAATTACTAAACCTATACGCTGCTGGCGAAAGGATAAGAAGTCCTGCATTCTGGACCGTATCCGATTGAGACATTTCGGTCCTACTCTGACTACGTCGGGGCTATTTAGGTATTTTATGGTGCTCATCGATGCTTCCTCGAAATGGTCACCATTATGTTTATTGTCTCTGAAAACCATGCTTTTGCAAAGCTAATGTTGTAGATAATTAAAATTAAAATTAATTTCCACGATCATTATATAAAGTCCATCGGAATGGACAACGCGCGGAAGAATTTATTTGAAGGCTTTTGATGATGTGCATGATAATGGGAATTAACGTTGGCGTTACGTCTGTATGTCCATATCCGGAATGGACTAGCGAGAGGCATTAATTAAAAAGTTAAATTTATTGCACGACCACTTTACTTGAGGTATGATTTACCAACTACATATTGGAGAACCGCGATCTGCCGCGAGAACTCTCATCAATTTTAGACCATCGACATATAACATCTATTCACCTATGCAACTAGTGCAAGGGTTTAGCAAAATTTCTCATCTTCATGATTTGGTTGCAAGGTTTATGTACCTATACCACCATCGCGACAAAACGCAATTGGCCCTTTGAAAATCCAGGATATCGTTGGTTATAATACAACATCCATAATCGGTTATTTGGACCCTATATTTGGAGATTTGCATCTGCTTCAGCTTGATAGCATATTTGATGATGATAGTTTCTCATCATTGGGGGAGAAATCAACCTCTTGATGAACAATGTAGAAATAATGTGGCAAGCCACGGGAATCCATGCACATGACCCGCACTAGTGAAGTGAATAGAAGTCGAAGATAATTGATTTGCAAGCATTAGCGAATTAATTACTGACGCTTTAGTGATTTGAAGAGCGTGACGAGTCGCATATGCTTACCGCAATGCATCGGAGAGGTTAAAATCTTGAAGAAAGTTGAAGGTATCCTAATCTCGATCACGAGACCTCGAAAAGGGCGCAAACTCCGGTCCTTAAATCCCAAGTAACCAAAGATGGTGGTGAAAAAGGATAAGAAGGACTTGTCTGATCGATCACTAAAGTTCCCCAGAACGGAAGGGGAGCAGTTGAGACTGACACGGTATGGAACCTTTAGAAAAGGCATGCGGATTTGAACATTCTCACGAAGGAGATATCGGCATGGATGTGTGCGCACATCGAGAAATTTAGCTAGAGTTCTTGCCCCATAGCTGGAAACAACGGTGGGCAAGTAGAAGCATTAAAAAATGGCCCCATAAAGAAATAGCTATAAACTTTGTGATCACGGGAGAATCTATGAATAGGATAATAGCCAATGTCGATATTTATTTTGCAAAGAATATTGCCACATTATCGATCTTAATCGAGAACTGCATCGTTCATTTGAATGTAAGAAAGATCAGTTGTGAATATTGGAAGACAATAAAAGCGAATTATTATATCTGAATAAAGAGAGATGTTTGTGCCTATAAGCCTCCACGACTCCCCATGTGCACCCGTAAGAATCATAAGTTGGTATCTGTTGAAGAGAAATGAAAATAATGAAGTTGTAAGCAAGGCTTGTTGCACAAGTTTCACTCAACGTTCAAGAGTTGATTATGAAGAAACCTATTCCCCGCGTAGTGGCGGAACTACCCTTAGATATTTAATCTCAATGGCGATAAACTTCAATTTAGAAATGAAATTGATGGATGTGATAGCTTGTATACCTTTATGGAAATTTGGATTGGACATTTATATGAAGGTACACAGAATGTATCCGTCGAACCAAGAGCGAGCAAATAGAAATGCATGCGATGTGAAACTCACAAAGTCACTGTACGGACTTAACCAACTAGACAGAATGTGGTATAATCGTTTGATCGACTTTCTATGCGAGAAGGGTTACACGAACAATGAGAATTGTCCCTGTGTATTTATACGACGATTCGAGAATGGATTTTGTATAATCTCGAGTATGGAGATAATCTGAATATCATCGAAACCTTGGAAGAAATTAAGGAAGCAAGCTCTTACAGAGTCGGAGTTGAAATGAAGGATTTGGGTAAAACCAAATATTTCCTAGGCTTCTTGATTGAGCATGCCTGAAGGGATATTAGTGCATCGATCAACTTACACTCAAAAGGTGTTAGAAAGGTTGACTTTGAAAAGGCATACCCTTGAAAGTACCAATGGTCGGGAGATCTTTGCGGCAAGACAATGATACATGCAGATCTAGAAGAGGAGAGGAAGTTCTTGGACGAATTCCCATACTTAAGTGCAATAGGAGCACTTATGTATTTAACAAGCTATGCTAGACCATACATTGCATTTCTTTGTGGACCTATTAGCAAGGTATAGTCTTGCAGAACTTACATACCAAAAGATATTGGCGGGGAATAAAGAACATCTTCGATACCTCTGAAAGCAAAGACCTTGGACTGTTCTAAAAAAGAATCAAGACCTATCTGTGAATGGCTATATAGAATCTAGAGTACACAATGGGGCCGCATACAACCAAGTATGCAAACAAGCTATGTATTCTGTGTGGTGGGCGCATTTTCATAGAAATCGTCTAAGCAAAGTCTTGTATCGACTTGACGAACCACTCGAAATCATAGCCTTTGTCTGAGGCCTTACGAGAATGTGCTTGGCTTTGATAGATGATTCACCACATCCAGCGGTCATATGGATTGAATCTGCATAAACCCCACTATTATATATGAAGATAATCGACTTGTGTTGCACAAGTATAGATGAGTTATGTGAAGAGTCATCTCACAAAGCATATCAACCCTAAATTCTTCTATGCTCTTGAATTGCAAAAGATGGGCCGAAATTAAAGTCTGCATACTAAGTCATGTGAAAATCTTGCAGTTATTCACTAAGTCACTTCCGACATCTAGCCGAAAGATGCATATGTGGAATTGGAATGATGAGATTTAGAAATCACAATTGAGGACACTACTACGAAAATGTCTTCACAGACAATTCAAAAATGTCATTCTGAGGCGGTTTAGAACCGTTTGAGTTTATAGGTCATTGATGACATGAGGTCATCATAGGCAGTTTTGGCAACCGTCATGATACATGATATCCTGACGGTTATTAACTCAAAATATATATATATATATATATATATATATATATATATATATATATATATATATATATATATATATATATATATATATATATATATATATATATATATATATATATATATATATACTTCGGGGTCATGAGGGAAGATGACACGGTGCCATGGGCAACCTCATTGAGCCTGTAAAGTCAGAAATAAGTTACAAGGGAAAGTCGTTGGACATACAATTACGGATGTGGGTCGATGGGTAATTGGACTTGACATCAAGCAATGGTTGGTTCTTGATACATGAAGCCACTTCGATCGGATAGAAGTGGCTTCATGTATCGGCGACAACCGATCTTTGATGTCAAGTCAATTACTATCGGCATTATCAATATGTCGCGCTTCCCTTCTAAACTTCTTGACTCAATGAAGTTGGCGTGTTGTCTCATCCTCCTCACGACCCGAAAGAAAAGTTGGGGACTACAAATGAAGCGGCATAAAAACCCTTAGTACCCATCGAGAGCATTAACCAAACCCATCATTTTGCCCCATTCATTTTTGTCAATCTAAACCCACGGCATGAACTAAGCAAGATGCACGAAATTAATGCACATACACCAATAGCCCTCGGTTTACATCACGAGCAAGGGGACTATTAATATGAACTAATTATCAATTCAATTTGACATAAGACTATTAACATCATTACATCATAGAGCAAGGGACTATTAATATGAACTAATTATCAATTCAATTTGACATAAGACTATTAACATCATTGAGTAGTTCAATAGCAAGACAAACAAGACCAAGGGTGTCCAAACCCACCACACCGATAGTAGCGCTTGGCATCCATCATCGCGAGCACTAGCCATTTTCATCACGAGCAAGGGGTAGAGACATAGAGGGAGTAAGGTAGGGCGATACCTCAGTACAGTGCAACCACGGCGGCGACCCCACCACTAGCACAACCCTCATCCATCTCCTTCACCTTGCATAAATCACACAAACATCAAGACACAACTTAAGGCTCAAGCATAAAAATCAAACTCAACAAAAAAGACATTAAGCTAATGGATCTAGAGGAGAATAGAGGAGGATGGGAAAAGCAAAGCCGGGGGGCAGAACTGGCCTTGAGAGGTGATCGGCGGAGAACCAAGCCATGGCGGCGAGGAGACACTGTGAGGCCAAGCCCAATAGCTTGGTGGTGGCGTCCACCGTGGTTGTGGCACGACCTAACACTACATAAGACACTCCTATAATACAGTGTCTTGTGCGGTCTGAGTGGTGTCTAGCCGTGGCGGCAGCGACGTCCCGAGTGGGGAGAACAGCAGACGAGAGTAAGTCTTGTTGGAGAGTGACGAGTTAGGGCGGCGCAAACCCTAGCGGGCTAGGGAGTGAGTTAGGGCGGGCGCAAACCCTAGCGGTCGGGCTTCTACTAATAAAGAGACTTATCACGAGCGATTCTATTATGGAACCGTGGCGATAGTTATCACAGACGGTTCTATTATGGAACCATTTGTGATATGTCCCATATCACGACGGTTCCATAATAGAACCATCCGTGATATGGGACATATCACGAGACGGTTCCATAATGGAACCGTTTGTGAAATGGTTTTCTTAAGTATATATTATCTTGTATATACACTTACATGACAATAAGAAATTACATGTTTATATGTCAATTTTGTCATTTAAATCTTGCTAAAAATTTGCTTTAACTACACACACACACACATATATATACACACACACACATACATATACGGAATTTTCATATGTCCAAACATCACTTCTTACAAAAGATTAAAAAAGTAGAAACCTATAAATAAACAAAGTTTTTCTAGTGGCGAGGTAATTTGCTATCTCCGCCTTCAATATAGTAGGCGGCGAGGCGGGCATTCGTGATCAAGCGAAGCCTAATCGTCGTCCACCGCAGTGGCGCTCATTCAGTGTCTCCAAGACCCTCGGCTGTTGAACCAAGAAGAATTGAGCCCATAGGCTCTCTTCCTTTCTTGAGGGTCTCGGCTGGTCAACTCGGTTGCTGCCACCTCGATTAGCGAGTCAAGTGACGGCAAGCCTCACAGAGGCGTGCTGCGTCGTTCTGGAGGACCACGTCGATAGCGATAAGCTTCGCCGAAAGTGGGAGATCACCGGAAGCAGCGGCGGAGGAGGATGTCAAGGCGGCCAAGGTGGCGTCACCTACTCCGACAAATTGTCGAACAGAGAGTGGAACCTTGTTGAAGCAGTGTTCTTCGCGACCGCAGTTCAGCGTATAGCGAGAGAGGTGCTAAATGCAGTGCGGCGGGTAGGCCATCAATGTCGGCGACGAAGCGAAGAGGCATCCATTTCGTTTTTTTATAAGTACTATCTATATGTGGGGATGATCATCTTCAATGGCGGATGATCCTTTTATAAAACAAGGAATAAATTTGGGCGTAAGTCGAAGAGCGCATCGAGGGCGAAGCGGCATTGATGCGACGAAGCGCGCGCATCGGTGACGAAGAAACTCATCGTGCTTCAGCTGGGGCATGGCGATATTATCACAACGGTTATAACAAAAACCGTCGTGATATGTAATAATATCACATCGGTTATTGTTAAAACCGTCTGTGATGTTTCCTGAGCAGTTCTTTGTTGAAAATGCGTGATATAGAAATTATCACGAGCGGTTATTAACAATAGCCGTCGTGATAATTCTGACGGTTTAGTTATGAACCGTGCGTGATATTACCTCTTCACGAGATGGTTTTAAGCGCGACCCGATAAGACATACGGTCTCTAAACCAAAACCGTCTGTGATTGCATATATCTGAGCGGTTTTGGTCAACCGTCTGTAATGAGGCGTCTAGTATTAGCCTTTTGTAGTAGTGGTAGAATCTTCACGAACTTATTATTGAAACTTGATCATGAAGATTGAGTACCCAAAGATTAAATCCTGGAGATTAAATGAAATATGGTGGATTGTACTATTTTTCCCTTGATAAGTTTTCACGAAGTTTCTCGGCTAAGATTTTTAATTAGGCATTTAAATGCGTATGCGTGAGACATGTATCATCTACTCTTTCTCCAAATTTTTCCCCTTTGAATTTTTATGGAGTTTTGACAAGGCATGAACATGTGTGGATAGGTGCCCAGGGGAGTGTAAAGAAACTATGGGCTTGGCCCAGTGGCTCATGGGTGGACACCCATCCAAAACCTTAGGGGTCTCTAGTCTATAAATAAGGGGTGCTAGTTATTGTAAAAGGCTGGTCATGAGAAGAGAAATAAAGAGAAGAAAGAAGTCCTCCCATATCTCTGTATTCAATCTACTATTTGTTCTTGTATTGTTGGTGCAATTCTATGCTTGTCTCTGAGGTGATCGTCGGAATTGGACTCGCTAAGCGGTTCCTTAACAACGACCACATATATGTTATTCATAATCAAATATTAAACTTGTTTGTTGAATCATGGGCGATATATTTGCAAGTGTGATGAGAACATAGTTATCTCTCGTGCGTCAAGTGGACATTGTGAACAGATGTACCTAGGTAGAGCTAGGCCTCGGACCTCTGAGGCAATGGTTGAGCCTAGGATCAAAATACAATGTGAAATTCTGTAAAAAAAGAAAAAATTGACTTTGGACCAAAAATAGTTGGGCCGGCTGAGGCTGGCCCAGCCAGCTCATGCGGCCCATAGCCAACTCGCCCTGCATGTACTGGTTGACTTCACGTCCTTGCCACCTAGAGGCAGTGCCCCAACAATAGAGCAAGGTGGGCCACCCAAGGTAGTGGCGCCCGACCCCCCTCCGTCGAGGCCGACCCACTTTGCTAATCTGCTACTATCCACCTTCTTCCGAATCCAGATGGGCGAAGAGGTCGAGAGGAGGAGGCCCGCAGCGCCCTGACCCAAAGCCCCAAAGGAAGGCCTACAGCCCATGCCCAGCCCAGCTAAGCTCATCTGCATCTCATATTCTCATTACATCTCCCCAGTTCCCCCAAATCCCCAATTTGCAAAAACTCCAATTCTCTAAATCTCCAACCCTACTTGGCTGGCGTGCGGCTTGGCGATCTTGGCACTTGTGAGGCTTGGAGGCGTTGCGTCGGGCGGGAGGCCAGCCTTGCGGAGGAGCTCGTCGATCCCAGCGAGCCGAGCGGTGAACCGAGACCATGGCGCCTGGCGCATCTGATTTGCAGAGGGCAAGGTCGCCGGGTCGCGAGCCGCAGTCTTAGGAAGCCGGCGCCTTAGGAGGCGTGGCGCCAGGGCCGCCGGTCGAGGAACAACAAGGCCTTGGTCAGCCAAGGTGAAGGCAGGGCGGTCGGTCGGGTGGCGGAGGAGGAGGAGGTCGAGGAGGAGCCGTGAGTGAGGAGGTGGAGGTGGTGGTGAATTTGAGAAAATAGAAATTGAAGATGGCTCCTCCTAAGTCTAAAAAAAAAGGTAAGAATTGGATTGTGAATGCAGAATGATGAATACTATGAATTTGTGATGTGTCATGTGTGATACTTACAGTGATTATAATTTATAAATGTATAAATGATTATTGATGAATGAATATGATGATTTGTGAATTTGATATTTTCACCGTGTGGTGAATTTGCTAGATTTGAAGAGCTATTTTACCATTGCATTGTGGACTTGATCATGATAAAATTAAGAAACAATTTCAAGCCATGAAATCACGGAGAATGAAATTGCCTTGGCTTCATAGACATAATTAGTACTTTAATGGTATGTCTTTCTGTTTGTTATGTTCAATAATTTTTTATGATTTATGATGGATTAATCTGAATACTAACCATCCATCTACTTTTGACAGGTTGTTACTAGTAATTTAATAATTTGGTATTTTGGTGGCAAATTGTTTTGTAAACTTCATTGATGAGGTACATTTTCTATATTTATTTTGTCTTTATATGTTCACATGATGCGGATTGTAGTTTTGAGATCCATTTAATGTCATATGCTCTATTGAAAGTGATTGCAACGTATATTATATATAACTTACTTTGTTATCGGATAATAGTATTAGTTTATTCCGTTCGACCTAAATTTTAATCTTGGTCCATCACTGCCTGAGACGTAGGTGGTTCTTACGATTAGGCTGAGCTGGGTTCAGAACGGTCCATATATGGTGTATGCATTAGAGCATTGAGGGGGACATGTCCCTAGTACGAGAGGACCGGGTACCTTTTCTGCAGGCACCCCTTACATCACTGATGTTTGATTAACAAAGCCGAGTTCCGGTATAACATCAGTCGGGCTATCTGATTAAGTACGGTCTAAGATACTCTCAGGCCGTCTCGAGGAAAATAAACTTTAAGATCCCGTTTGAAACGCTGTAATTTTACATAAATTTCGCATAAATTTTATGAAAAAAAAACAGTTTAAATCCTACGTGAAACAGGAAAAATTCCCGCAGAAACGGGTCGCAAACTAAATCTTGCGAGTAATTGAATTTGGGCGTGACAGCCCACAGGCTAGCAAGCAACCTGTGGCTGAGAGCACGCATGGAGATCGCTGCAAGCCGGAGCTGAAACGTGCGGTTTTTGTGGCCGTTTTGACCTAAAATCTGCGTGTCACGCGCAGCCAGTGCACCGGCCGACGCAATGATGGCCTGGAGATAGGATGAATCCAGAAATGCCGTCACGCTAGCTACACATCGCGCTGTTGCGTGTGTACGTGCCAACAAATTTGCTCCTTCCGGATTCCTGCCGCTCAAGGCCTGCGTGCATGCTGAGCTGTTCACTTCATCTTTCGTTTTGTGAGACTCAGCTGGAGCTAGGCATGGATTAGAATGAGTGGTGTGTATTGATGATTCTCTGTCAAATTAAGAGAAATGGGAAATGTGGTGTTGAGATTTTTGACCCAATATCTCTAGAAAAAAAAAACAGTGTCCCAAGAAGCTAATGGCAATTAATTTGTGTGCCAAAAGGACAGTTTGCAAAGACGCACAATGTTCTCGTTTCATGAATGGGTCATGGAATGACGGAGCACCATTCCGTGTAAGCCAAGCGCCTTCGAGGATTAAGCGGCAACGAGGTGGTTATCGTTGTCACCTCATTCGCTGTCAACCACCTGGAATCTAAAGCCTCGAAGGTGCTTGACTTACAGATCTCGATGTAAATCTAGTGGCGAGAAGTGGTTTCCAATTTTTTCTCTTCAACGACGGGTATTATATTTTTATTGGATTAATTCCTTATTTATCCTTAGAAGTTAGTATGATCTTTAAGATCCATCGTAAATTGTTTCTCCTTTTATTGTTATTGAATCTCAATTTTTATCATGTTTTGCCACTCTCGTCAGTAAACCATAAGTTGACCGTTAAATTGTATCTGAAAAGACTTATTTACCCTCCATACACTTCCACCTTCTTCATCCCTTCTATCTGTCCCCGTCTCTCTCTCTCTCCACCCCAACGAGTACAGGAGCTCATCATGTTCTTTTAAGTTTCATCCTGCCAAGCCAGGATTAGCGCAACCAATTCTCTGGATGCTAGAGTACAACATCAACTGGGTTTCTTCAGCCACAATTCGATTTAAAGACGAGGATGTCTGCCCGAAGCTAACAATAAAATTGGATGTAGCCTTCCACGATTCTTTTAAATCTTAACCGCGTAATAACACATGTAAAATAGAAATTGCTAATCCACAACAACGAATAGCACACAAAATCTAGCATCTGACTGGAGTGAATGTATTCAAAAGTCATAATTCCAATGATAATCTCATGGGTAATGATACCCATCGTGAGTTCGACACGAGTCAATAGAATCGGATAGATAGGATACTGCACACCCTCCATTCCTTATCTTTTTACTAGCGTCCATACACCTTTATCACCACTCATTTCTTATCTCAGGCGGCGGCCAATCCTTGCCGTTCTTTCCTCCTCCGAACACTGCGCCCACCACCAATAGAAGGTCAAACCCTAACCAAAGAAATCAGCAAATGGGTAGAGGCAAGAGTTGAGAGTTGAGGAGGCGGGCGTGCCTTGGACCGGGTGGCCTGGCAGCTGCCATCGAGAAATGGCGGCGGCGATGCCATCTCCAGGCCGAGGAGGAGATCGGAGATGTGGGCTGCCTACTCTTGTCTTGGGGAGTGGGAGAGGATGCTTCACACTACAGGATCAGCGGGGAGGGCGAGAAAAGGCGGCGGGTGGATGGTGATAGCCTTGGAGTCTCTGTCGGTGTTGACGAGTTGGATGGTTAGCTTCTGGGATCAAGGTCAACGAAGGAGGTTCCCCTATTGCTTCTTGAATTAGTTTTCTTCCTCTTCTTCACTGATGTTCTGATGTTGCGAATTGTTTTGATATTGCGGCTCGTTGAAAAAAAATGTTGCGACACATTAAAAAAAATGTTGCGTATTGTTTTGTGAGATGTTGCGATCCGTTGAAAAAAATGTTATGCCCCATTGAAAAAAATATTGCATAATGTTCTTTGAGATGTTTCGACCCGTTGAAAAAAATATTTCGTCCCGTTGAAAAAAATGTTACAACTGTAAAAAAATATATTACAAACTGGTTCACGGTGATGTTGCAAAGCTGTTTTATCGGACACAGGAGCAAAGAATCCCAGATCCTCTGTGTATTCTCCACTAGTCCAGGAACAACTAGTGTACACAGTTAAACAAAAATGATAACAAATCCATATCACACATTTATTGAATAATAATAAGAGTTTTATTACCAGAAAGGCTTACGAGCCAACAACGATGAACATAGTGGAAGACAAAGAAAAGTACTAGAGCCCAGCTAATCTACCACAGGTAATCATCTGGGGTAGCGGCCTAGTCGTCGAGATCTACACCGGTGGTGAAGTCCTTCTCCTCTGAACAACATTTTATTAAGCAAGAATGAGCATAACAATCGTGCTCCGCAACTTACACTCAATAACAGATTATAATGCATGCAGGGATATATCAAAGGAAGGTTTATTGGGTTTGACGAGGATCTAATAATCATCATTTAATTATTTATATGTAATTCTTATTATGGATAATAATGCCATCGTATGGTTCTTGGGTATACCCTTAATGTTTATAAGGGAGAAGCTAGCCAAGAGGTAAATGCGTCATACTGCGATCACCCTCATAGTCGTAAGTCATACTGCGACCACCCTCATAGTCGTAACTCCTTCTCGACTACCTCATGGTCGTAAGCCTTTCTATAACCACCATGTGGTCGTAAGTTCTTTTGACCACCTCATGTCGTAAAGCTTTTCTCGACCACCATATGGTCGTAAACTTTTCTCGACCACCATATGGTCGTAAATTCTTCTATGACCAGTGCATTACGAGAGCTAGATGGCGATGATCGATAATCTTCATTTAATTATTTATATGTAATTCTTATTATGGATAATAATGCCATCGTATGGTTCTTGGGTATACCCTTAATGTTTATAAGGAGAAGCTAGCCAAGAGGTCGTAAGTCCTTTTGCGACCACCCTCATAGTCGTAAGTCCTTCTCGACTACCTCATAGTCGTAAGCCTTTCTCGACAACCATGTGATCGCAAGTTCTTCTATGACCACCTCATAGTCGTAGCTTTTCTCGACCACCATATGCTTGTAAGTTCTTCTCGACTAGGTTAGTTACAACCATCCTATAATCGTAGACTTGCGGACAAGTAGGCCCAATCGATTAGGGACTCTAAGTAGTTAATATCGCTATTATTCTCTAGAATAATTGCATATCGCCTCTATCTCGATAATAACTACCGAACAGCGTGGGCGGGGTTACTACCCCAGTAACAACTACCATCAACGTGCCCATTATGTGAAATGATGAGGCACCTCTTAGCCTGGAGAAATTGCCACCTCTTCGCACACTATATAAAGGCTACAGATAGACAGAGACAGAAAGAAGGGATCAAGAATACAAGACATTAGACTTTAGTCTTTCTCTTGATTTGTAACCAGCGTACTCAATATAGCCACACAGGAGTAGGGTTGTTATTCTCTCCGGAGAAGGCCTGAACCTGTATAAAATCCCTGTGTCGTTCTCTCTACGTGATCAATCTTGGAGACCCCCCACCCCGAATCAAATAATCATACATAAGACCGGTTCTAAAACACAAGCGGGGTTGAATTTGCTTCAAGCAATGGTTTGTTTTCAAATATCGTACTAAGTTCCAGCGGTTATTCTATAACTAAAATTCATTTATAAATTCTCAAGTTTTATAGTGGGATGACCTCTATCTGAGAATCGGTGAAGGATACCCTCCTATCACATGGCTAACGCCCAATTTCCCAATTAGATAAGATATCCAAAATCATTTGATAAAATCTTTTGAAATCAAAACCAAAATCTAACTTTGAATTGGCTTTACTTGAGCATGTTCATGACCATGGACACGGCTATTGAACAATTTTACACTCTATAGAGGTTATGCAATTTCGACCCACACGAGATAATCATCTTTAATGTCCTCCACACACTTTCGTAGGTATGCGACTAGCGATTATCACAAAGCCTTACAATGTGACATCCCAACGTAGTTATGCCTCGCTAAGGTTTCACTTCCTTTTGATTGAATCATCCGTCGGATTTAAGCCTCCTCTTGCGCCACCAATGCAATCGGATGGCACAACCACAGTGAAATCTTGCAAATTAGTTAGCCAAGTCCTCCCCAATTTGGACATGTGGTTTATGCGGTAGGGGTTGGCAAGATCTTGACTGAAATGGTTCTTAAGCGACTTAAGCGACTTTCCAAAATAACCACAGGCTCGATCATAGAAATGAATCGACCACATTGCATAAACCAGTACCCACCAAACATCCATTTCACAGAGTCTAAACCAATTTTCATTTTGTTTTGCTTTTTCAAAAATTATTTGCAAAATTTCTATGGTAAAACAATGCCATAGGCTCATTTAAATCATAATTGAACATTTTAGTTAAAGTTTTCAAATCAAATATTTCAGGTCTAAGCATTGCTAAGCAAAATTTTCCAACATGTTCTAGTCATACTGATGTACCGACCAGATTTTAACTATGGTATCAAGGAATGACTAATTCAATAAGAAAATTTGGCTATACAAAGGTGTTGGGAATAACTATAATTTAAAACATGAATTTAAATAACTGAATATAAATAAGCATATAGTAATAGTTTGCCGTTTAAGAACAACAACTAAATAAACAAGGCAAGTTACATCCTTTAATCATGTTTGACTCTAGTATTTAAAATTATTTAAATTCTATGCGTCGAATATAATTCTTCAAATAATTTAGGTTTCTCGAGAGTCATCGAAATCTATATGAGAAAACAAGCCAAATTCAAATACATTCAAATAAAAGGAAACACTTCAAGCGAAAACATATCTAAGGACATCTTGAAGGACAAAAGTATTCGGATGGAGCAAATCATACCTAGTGGAGTTGATGAAGGAAATACTTGAACGAAGTATATCCAAAAGAGTTGATGAAAGAAATACTGCAAACGAAAGTATAATCAAAGGAAGTTGATGAAGGAAATACTTCAGACAAATTATATCCAAAGGAGTTGATGAAAGAAATACTACAGACAAAAGTATAATCAAAGGAAGTTAATGAAGGAAATACTTCAAACGAAGTATATACAAAGGAGTTGATGAAAGAAATATTACAGGCAAAAGTATAATAAAAGAAAGTTGATGAATCCAACGGACAGGGAGAGAATGTCGTAAGAACATTCCTTAATGATTACCTGGATGGTAGAGATCACCCAACTAGATAGGATCCTTTGATCTATCTTGGATCATGAATTGTACTTCTCTTGGAGCGGTAATGATGGATGATAGCGGAGTCTCTCGATGTTGATTGGTGGCGGATTGCTATCCTCTACTTGGGAATATATTCTTGCTTTGCTCTAATGATTCTTTTAGTTACTACTTCGTATTTACCGAGGAAGTTCCATGTGAGCCAGGTGAGACCTATGCATAAGTGCGGGGTTCGCATGGGGTAGACCTACGTCTCAGCGGCTCATGGGACCTAGTTCATTTGATAGTTTATCTTGTCGATTTATATTTATCAAGGAAATTCCATGAGCTGTAGCTGGAACTTCAGAGCATGGGCTAGACATCAGCCTTACAATTTGATTAGGGTGTCTATGGGTTTGAGTTTATTTATGAGGTGACCTTTGGTTGGCTTCATTACTTGCATGGCTTGGTATACTCTAAAGCAACTTATCACACTAGGTTGATCTTTAGCTACAACATATGTTAACGACTAGCCCTTGCTAAGTAAACAACTTCCTAACAAAATCTATGGCCTTAGCCTACTAAGTGCACTTAGCGATTGACCTCATTGACTTGGCTGCTATCACTAGCATGAAGCTAGGCCATAGCTACTGCAACCTTTGCGACTGTCTAGTAATATTGATATTCTTATATGCTACTAAGTTTATCTTTTAGCTTCTAGTTCCTAAGTGTATGTGAACTTATGTGTGTCACTATGGGGTTACTAAACTCAGACTAACCCTAAACATGATGTTGTTAGGTCATGGTATATAATCCTATGTTCATTTGGGTACTACTAACCATAAGGTTATATGTTAATGGAACTTGATTATTATCTAACTGCTTTACTAACTCCAATCAACTATCTGATTCAATTATTATCTCTATTATTACAACATTGGTCTTGGGTTTAAATACTAATGGCACTCACTACCCTCTAATTACTTGAATTAACCTTATTATACCATTCACTAGTTATCATTAGGTGCGGCTGACTTGGTGGCGGTGGCGTTCTTGGAGGAAGGGTGCGGAGTGGGTGGTGGCGGGAGCTAGAGGAGTGTGAGGATGCTCTAGGGAGGAGTAATTGACCGATGGCTTACCAAGCAAGGAGAAGAGGCCGTGGTGGTGGGTTTGCCCGAGGCGGAGAAGATGGCGCATGGTGCTTTGGTGGAAACTCCCAATTGATGGAGGGTTACGGCAGTGATGGGACCTGGCGTGACACTGTGGGTGTGGAGAGGAGGCCACGGTGTGGCGAAGCAATGAGGTGGTGCTGGCGGCCGGCATGGCTTGAACTATGCTTGGCGTGTGTGGCTTCTTGGGCCTGTGAAAAGAGGAAAGGAAGAGGGTGGCGGAGGAGGCGATGGTGGTCGGCATGGGCAAGTGAGGTGATCTTGGTGCGGCGTGGCGTGCATGAGGGCATGGGCGAGAGCTTCATGGAGGATGAAGCCTACCTTGTGGGGCCCAGCGGTCGTGGGAGGAAAATAGAAAATGGGTTATCAGATTTTTAGAATATGGTTGAGGGTTTATCACGAATTTTTAAATATAGGTGCCTTGCTCCAAAATTATGAAAATTTTGGGAAGGTTTATGACACAATGTATATTATTATGCAATTGTTTTAGAATTTTTGTGCTTCATATTTTTCTCAAAAATTCCTTTAATTTCCTATTTTCATGCATCTTTATTATTTGATTTGAGGAAAATATAAAAATGTATTTGATAATATTTCCCCATTTTATTACCAGTACAATTACACCCAATTTGGGATTTTAATTATCATTCCCTCATTTCAATATGTTTTAAGAAATTCTCACGTGGCGGTAGATGTAATATGACATATTCTAAAGAACTCTAATGGGGTTTTTGAACATTTAGGAATTCGGTTTTGAAATTCTATACCTTCGATCTTAGGGTTTATTGTTTTACACCACTCGTCTTAGGCAAAATAGAAAAATCAGTTCAAATAAGTATAAAAATGCGGGGAAAAAGGATAGTAATAGTTATCACATAAAAAGTTTTAAAACCCTGTATTTTGCATTAAGGTATTTTTGAGATGTTACAAATCTACCTCCTAAAAAGAATCTCGTCCCGAGATTCGGATAAACTAGAAAGAAAGTTTGGAATACGGGCTCTTTAGCTTGGGTTACTCTAGAGGGTTTAGGGAAGGAGACCAAGGTTAGAGGAGAGCGAAAGAAGACCAAAGGGATAGAGAAATAACACCCAAGCGAAAGAACCAACTAAAAAGCTTTTGAGAGAAATTTAATAACTTTATATATCGTTCTACTCGATCGAGAATCTCAAGGCGATGGAGCGACTCGATCAATGTCTGAGAATGAGCCATGGCAAACTTAGACTATATGGTTTGGTGACATCGCATCTTCTCGCATAGTCTTCAATTAATCTCGTCCATTGTCCTTGAATGGTGGTGGCGACGATACTTTCTTGATGCCTTTTTGTCTCGTAGTCTTGAGCGTAATGGTAGAACGTGTTGACTATCTATAGGAATTTTCAGGTGAAAGAGGATCCATTTAACATTATAAAATGGTAAAGAAAGAACAAGGTAAGAAAGACTACCATCAAGAAGGTAAGGATAGAAATGTGACCAAAGATGAGGAGAGGACAATTTAAATTTATTGTTATATAAAATAATTTTTGAAGTTTTTCAACTAATGGTCATTCTAACTTGGTCATGACCTACAGTCGATATGGCTCTGATACCACTTCTGTCGGACCCAGGTGCAAAGAATCACAGATCCTCTGTGTATTCTCCACTAGTCCAGGATGGCGCTTAAGTATGACTATAGCTAGTAGGTTACCACATATTTATCTAGGGTGACAAGGATTAAGGAATTCAATTGTCAAGGATGGTACAATAGTACTTGAGTATCAAATTGGTATTTAACCACCTTAAAGATTTGACATACATTTGCATAACAAACTTAGCATGCAATTTGCTATTTCAAAAGAATATAATTTACATAAAATGTAGGTTCAAAATGATCAAGGTATTGACTCACCTGGGTCAAAGGCAAGATGGTCTTGTTAATATTGAGCTTGATCAAACTGGAGCTCTCCCGATTCTTCGAATTCTACTCGAACGATCGCGCCGGAAAAGAAGAAACAAGAAACCAAAATAAATAAATACTAAAGAAATAGCAAATTAACTCGAAATTGAACAAGGCTACTTCTATTAGCAAGAACTTGAATTTAGAAATTTTAGAAATAAATTTCACTTAATTTAGAGTTAAAATGGCGAAACGGATCCTCAGAGTGCTGATCGGTGGCCTTGAATCATTGAGGACGACGGTGGTCTTGAGGAGGAGGCTGGGGTGTAGATTGCGACAACTCGTGAGTGCTCTCTAACTCGACAGCAGAGTAAAAACATAATGAAGGTAGCAGTAAGTAAAAAGCTGAAAGTGATGAGAAGGAGCAATAATTACACTATATTTGGGGGATTTTATAATTTGCCATTATGAGATAGATGGACTTGATCCCCCATATATCTATGACATATGGGTCCAGAACCCACATGTCATGGACACATAGGAGGCAAATCTGAAATCCATCTATTCTTTGTGGCAAATTCTGAATTATTCCATATTTTGGCCAAAGCTTTTGTTACTTTTTGAAAATAAGACTCAAGTCCTTAGGCACGCCTAGTCTAACAAAGGCTCCTACAGTCGTATGCTCTGATATCAGCTCTGTCGAACATAGATTTCATAATCTAGAATCCTCTGTGAAAACACTGAGCTATTCCCAGGATCAGTAGATAGCGCTCACATGTACATCACTAAATTATTTCATACATGATGTAAACCAAACCTGTAACACCCCAGCCCAATTTGAGCCTGAAATGCTACTAAAAATAACATAACGGAAAACTAAGCTAAGATTTTTCTCTAAATTTCGACAAAGTCTCCTTTGAATCTTTGACCATAAAAGAGAGTTCTAAACATCTAACAAGAATATGAGCAAGATAATCAATTACCAAATCTTAAAACATAGCCATAAACATTTCCATGAAAGCATCCACTCTATTACAAAGTAAACAAAATACACCTCGAAGGGTGAATACGATCATAAAGATAAATCATGTTCTCTAGTAGGTTCCTCGGGATAAACTTAGAATTCAAAATTAATGAGCATGGTGATAATGTGGTGGAGTTAATCAAGTTTTATTTCTAACCCTTCCCATGCATGTCGCTTTGCAAGAGGTAACTAAAATAAATAAATAGAGCAACAAGCGTGAGTCTATGACTCAACAAAGTACAAACAAGACAATAAGCCAAATCTCATAAGCAGACTTTGATTAAATACAAACCTTTTCACATACAGTCATTCACAATAATACCATAACCATTCATCTTTAACTGCTATGCAATGCACATTCCTTTTCTCTTTGCATTTCAGGTGTCTGGAGTATGCATCCGTCGATGTATATCCATGCACATGCTTTCTAGCATAGGGACCTCAATCCACACTCCACAGTGTGGGGACCTCATCTTGCGTCTAATACATGGCGAGGGGACATAAAATATCATTACTTGACTACCACGTAGTCAAGTCTCAGGATGAATGTATGATGCAAATGAGCCTAAACACTTAATCAATCATGAGTATATGATTAACAATTTATGAAGATAATTTCTCATATACTACCCACTAATGGTACTTGCCTCAGCCGTGCGATGTATGACGACGAGAGAGGGCACTACCCTGGAATCCTGCTTGCCACTGATCATATAATAACATACTAAGGAGACCATCCAGGAGCATACAACATTACAAGAATGAAATAAATATCAATGCTCCTAAGCGCAACCCAAATGTCGTTCCTCCTTGAACATCGTTCTGTCCCAAAACAGAACATCCGCCTTACAAAATTCATATATTCCCTTCTAATTGTCCAAAAAGTGCATTTTTGGACTTTCTGGAAATATTAAAGAATTATATACAATTATATAGTTGGTCAGGTTTCCTAATTTGATCCTTAATTATTTCTAATATACAAATTACTACAGCTGCTAGAATCTAATAGACATTCTAGACAACAGCATTGTAAAAATCATATCTCGAGATCTACTCAACCAAACAAGGTGAACCAAGATTCTATGGAAATCTACTGATATTTCCCACAATTCTCTAGTTGGTCAGATTTCCTAATTTGACCATTAACTATTTTAATAAATCGATCCTTGTGATGCCAAAACTTGACAGAACCTCTGGACAACAACATTGTAGAAATCATATATCGTGATCTACTCAACCAAACAAGGTGAACTAAGATTCTATGGAAAGCTACTGATATTGTCCACAATTCTCTAGGATGTGACCAGACCAAATTTCACAATTACAATATCCAAAACTACTGGCATAGCGAGGCTGATTCTGAGTCGACTAACAGTTCCTACCGATCAAAGAACTAATAATCCAAATAGAGAAGAAGTGAATTGTCACCCTTGGAGACCGTGATGAGAGCCCCTAAAATCTCAATGAATCCCCACGAAATTTCCCTTCTCCTCTTCCTTTCTTCTTCTTCTTCTTCTTCCTTCCTTCCTCTCCTTCCTTTCTCCTCTCCTCCTCCTCTTGGCAGCAGCACTAGCAGTAGGGAAGGGGTGCTACAGTACCAGCACGCTACAATACCAGGGTGGCGATACTGTAGTAGGGTGCTAGGGTTTGGTTGCTCCCTTTCCTCTTGCCTTCTAGTATGCAGTCATGGGCCTTGGGCCACAATGACCGGTTTTCTCTCCACTTGAAAAATGGGTTGGCAGCCCATTCTTTTCCCAAAATTCTAAAATTTCCTTTCTAATTCTATTTAATTTCAGTACTAATCACTTATTTGTTTTATGTTTAAATGGGATATTACAAAACCATTCATTTATTACAACACATCGAGTTAAGTAGACGCGTCGAATTCGGAGTTTCTGATGGGGCGAGCAGGCCAAATGGATACATTACATAAATAGCGGAAATGGTAGCGGAAGCAAAAGGGTAGGGCACAACTTGCCCGCAGGCATGCGACTAGGGAAACCTATATACGACCAATATTATCCAAAGACTTGGGCAATATTGGTGTACTGACACCGGCCAAACCCATTTCATTGGGGTGAGACCTAGACTACTCTTCACCATCATCTTGTTCACCAACATCTGGATCCTAGTAATGGCGTAAAGTCCTTGATTCACGGCTTCTGAGAGTTGGGGAAAAGAGTGAGGGTGAGCACAAACAATCGTGCTCACGAGCCAACACACAAAGGATGCAATATATGTATATGCAAGGCTTAACAAGGAAGGCTCGAGCTCTTTTATTTGCCAAAGCAACATTTTAATTACCATAATTAGAATTTCCTATCACTTAGCATTTTAACCAAATCACATTTTATTAAAGAGTGTAATTGTGCAATATTTATAACAACGAAGGTTACCTCCACCTTATGCTTAGTTTTGATTAGGGTACATCCACCTTATTAACAACACTAGGGTTCATTTCCCCAGAAAAAAAAATCCAAATCAAGGTCACATCGGCCCGACGAGTTTTTATCCTAACCACAAAGTTTTTAATAAATAGAACTAACTCGCGTAAGTTCCCATGCCCGCCTTTGACCGTGAAACGCAATTTATTTGAGCGATTTATACTCTGTAGAGACTGTACACTTTACCCACAAGAGATAATCGTCTTGATATGTACACACGTTTCCTTAGACATGTGAATCGAGGGAAATTATCACAAGGCCTTTACAATGCATCCCTCAATGTTAGTTATACCCACTAAGGTTTCATCTAAGGGTGGTTACGCTCTCGCACCAGGGTCAACCATGCCCCCAAACCCCCTCTTGTGCCACCTGACGGATTAAGCTAACAACTTGGGCCGTGTCCATGGCGGCTTTTGCCAGCGACATGACTCGTGGGTCTCTCAATGGTACAACTTCGCATTGGTGGATACAAATTATTTAGCAGTCGACACCATTATAGACTTGTGGTTGTACTATTTTACATTGGGAGGTGATCACAGGAGTAAGTCCTTAAAGTCATCTGGACGGTTCATTCCACATACCAATATTCCTTGGGCTACATTAGCACTCATCATCATACCATCTATCATACCATCCGTTCAAATGTGGTAATAGCAAGTTATTAGGGTTTTTGAGAAGCATAAATTAGATTGTCTCAAACATTCGGTCATTTCTCCCCAATAGTGCCCAAAACTATTTTCATGATTAAAAGATAATGATTAGGGCATTTCGCCCGATACTTAAGCAAGACTAGCATGACACTTAAATGCGACTATAGCTAGTAGGTTAACACATATTTATCTAGGGTGACAAGGATTAAGGGATTCAATTGTCAAGGATGGTACAATAGTACTTGAGTATCAAATTGGTATTTAACTACCTTAAAGATTTGACATACATTTACATAACAAACTTAGCATGAAATTTGCTATTTCAAAATAATATAATTTACATAAAATGTAGGTTCAACATGATCAAAGTATTGATTCGCTTTGGGTCAAAGGCAAGAGGTCTTGATAATCTTGAGCTTGATCAAACTGGAGCTCTCCTGATTCTTCAAACTCTACTCGGACGATCGCGCTGAAAAAGAACAAATAAGCAAGCAAAATAAATAAATACTAAAGAAATAACAAATGAACTCCAAATTGAACAAGGCTACTTCTATTAGCAAGAACTTGAATTTAGAAAGTTTTATAAACAAATTTCACTTAATTCATAGTTAAAACGAGGGAGAATGGATCCTCTGAAGTTTTGGTTTGAATTAAATCCAAAGAAAATAAGAAGGGAGAGAGAAATTATCTCTCTGCCATGCGAGACCCGCTGCGCAGTGGCTTGGCTCACAACCACAGCGCATGGACCGAGTTCGCGTGCCTTTGGTCCCGAGTCTATGGAACCTTTTCTTCTTATTTGAGGTCCACTTGTCATCGACTTACGAGAGAGAGTCGGGTTTCTTTAATTAGCTTCATTAATTAAACATCGGGTCCATCGTCATTTTTCAACATAATAAATCCGACAACTAATTAATACTCAAACCCTAAAGACCAAGATTTACTCATAAATCGCAACTTCATGTGTTGTCTTGAGTTCGAGACAAGTAGAGAACTCCACGGGTCTTCTCGGCCATGCTCGTTCTTAAGGCGGAGGGAATAACGACGGTGACTACCAAGGCCCAAAATGGGTTTCCACGAGGGCGGTGGTCCTAGGGGTGGTAACCTTTCAATGAAGCGGTGCCGGGCGGCAGTCTTGGCAGTGATTACCTGGCGGCAGTGGCCATGATTGGCGAGTGTTGAGCTAGAAAGAGAGCATGAGCAAGAGCAAAGTCGCGAGGATCTCACCGGAACAAGGAGAAGTCGAGAGGTGGGCCAGAGGATGGCGGTTGGCAGCGGAGAAGGTCACGGTTGGAGATGAGGAGAGCGATTACGGTGGCTCTGCGGGACAAAAACCAATTAACAGGGATAATTGATTATTTGCCTTTGCAAGGACATCCTTCTAGGATTTGCCACTCTAACAATGTAATTCATAATTTGCCACTTCAAATGTTGATTACTTGATAATCTGCCATTTTGGTTTTTAATAATATTTCTTATTATTTCTCTTTTTTTTCGGTGAAATGGCCAAGCGCCTCTCTCTCGTTTACTAGGCTGGCTATTTGGTGGGCGCATCATCTTCTCAATCCCTTCTTCGTGCTCTCGCTTGAAGCCGTGACACCTCGCCCTCAACCTTCTTCATGTGGTTCCAAGCGGGTGGAAATGTTCTTTGTAGAACATTTTATAGATTCAAGTGTTTTTTCTTTTGATTCCTACCATATGGGTGTTACGGATGCTACCTTATCCTACCATATGGGTGTTAGGAAGCACGATTCTTGAGCATGAATCACTTAGTTCGAGCTACAAGGAGGCGAAAGCAGCGGTGAAAAACATATTTTGCGGTCTCTATTAGGCGCTTCCCGTTTACTATCTGCAATGGTGTTTCAATTTGGTTCAAATGCCATCAGATATGTATGTATCAAAATCAAAGATTGCCAAGATCGGTGTGGTCATTGCTCCAAGGTCCTTGTTTTATCGTTTCTGCTACACATGGTGGAGATGCAAATATTAGCCGGAGACATATATACAATTTTCCATACATCTATCAAAGCATCGAGACCAAGGTAATGTGATCAGCGATCAACCAACACAACGATACGGTGATACATCCCAACAAATGAAACCACGGCAAGCGTCAGCGATGATTCTGAGAAGCGCTAGCATGATCATCAAAATTGCTACATTGATTTGTGTAGTAAAAATGCTTCTCATGATCATCAAAAGTGCAGAAATGAAGCTCTTTGAGCGTATATACAATTTTCCATACATCTATCAAAACAGCAGACCAAGGTAATGTGATCAGCGATCAACCAACACACAGCGATACGGTGATACATCCCAACAAATGAAACCCGACAACGTCAGCGGCGATTCTGAGCGCTAGCATGATCATCAAAATTGCTACATTTATTTACGTAGTAAAAATGCTTCTCATGATCATCAAAAGTGCGAAATGAAGCTCACGGAGACATATATACATTTTTCCATACATCTATCAAAACAGAGACCAAGGTAATGTGATCAGCGATCAACCAACACTGCTTGTCACGGTGATACATCCCAACAAATAGCGTCGGTGTTGAGGGCGTCGGTGTTGAAGCGTCGGTGTTAGTGTTAGCGTCGTCGTGTTGAGGAAAGCGCGCCGCTTGAGGAAGCCGCCGCCGGTGTTGAGAAGGCGCCGAGGTTGAGAGAGAGCGCCGTGGTCGGTGTTGAGGAGAAGGCGAGCCGCCGCTTGAGGAAAGCGTAGAGGTTGAGGAAGGCGCCGCCGTCGTGTTGAAGAAGCGTCGTTGAGGGTTGAGGAGCAGGTGTTGAGAGAGGCGTCGGGTTGTTGAGGCAGCGCGTCGGAAGGTTGAGGCGCCCGCGGGAGCGAGAAGCGGCGAGGTTGAGGCGAGTCTTGCCGCCGCCCTGGCGGAAACCGAAGAGGGATTGAGAAGATGATCGTCGGCCGGTAGCAAGACCTAGTAAGCGAGAGAGGCGGTTTGGCCATTTCACAGGAAAAAAAGAAATAATAAAAATATTATTAAAAACCAAAATGGCAGATTATCAAGTAATCAACATTTGGAGTGGCAAATTATGAATTACATTGTTAGGAGTGGCAAATCCTAAAGGATGTCGCTGCGATGGCAAATAATCAATTATCCCATTAACAGGGAAGGGCTTCCTCGGCTCTGGAACACGGTGTGAGGTTGGCAGTGAGAGGCTCAGGAGTGGTTGAGCGTCGGCGTGTGCGGCGAATAAGCAGGCTCGGGTTTTCCCGGTTTCGCTCGGTGGGAGGGGAGACAAAGTGGGAGGCCAAGGGATGCGGGGAGCTTCTTATAGCCGAAGAGGAGGATGGAGCCGTTGGCGTGGCTTGAAGCGGTGCATGGTCGAGGTCGTGTGATGTGCTGCCTGCTGACGGGAAGCGTGGCGTGGGTAGGGGCATCTGTGGCGAGGAGAGAAGCAAGGGGTCCAGACGCAGGAGGTGGCTTACAGTCTGAGGCGGCAACCCTTGTCTTGGTGGGCTTTATCAGCAGCTTGACTTAGCGTGTGCGGTGGCCCAGGTCGCTGAGCAGCGTCAAGCGTGTCTTGTTGGCGTGTCCTAAATATTGGGGAGTGGCAGGCGACTTGAAAGTGAGGCTTAGGTTGAGCCCAAGGAGAGGTAGGGGTGGGCCAAGCCAAGGAGCTTTGAGGAGATTTTGAGGTTTGAACTTTGAGAGATTTGAATTTGAGCTTTAGAAACCAAGTCAACCTTTGAAAGCTTGAGGAGTTTAGAAATACACACTTAACTTAAATTATTTTTAAAAAACTCCTAAACAAACTTTAGACCATCTGAAAATGAGATGTTACTGAACCATGGAAGATGAAGAGGAAGGGTGAGGCGGCGTGGGCTTGGGAGGCGGCGTTGAGGAACAGCAGGGGTGGTGGGTAGAGGAGTCCACGGTGGAGGCGGAGGGTGAAGAAGCGGAGCAGCTAGGGCATGAAGAAGAAGAAGAAGGGTGAGGAGGAAGAAGAATGATAAGATGAATTTTTTGACAATTTTTTAGTGGTTAGCGGTGGCGAGGACCTACTTGAGACTAATGAGAGTGATAAAATGGGATGAAAATTGAGATCCGATAACAATAAAGGAACAGTTTCACTATAGCATTTTAGAGACAGGACCAACTTTCAGTGGCGACGAGGAATTAATCTTTTTTAATTACTCTCTACCGTACAAAAAATGCTGCCTATCCTAATCCAAGAATCATCCACTCCGCAGAAGGGCGATAACCTAGAACTTATCCATAGCATTTACTACTTTCCTCAAAATCACCACATACACACATAGATTCAATTCAAACCACCTCCCACAAAAATTCAAAATTCAGAACCAATTGATACCACCAAAAAAAAAGGAAACAGATAGAATCGATCCCCCTCCCCTAAAAAAATAAATAGAATGAAGCCCCCTCTAGCTTTCACATTTTATCCATTCATAAAGGAACAAAGCCATAAAAAACTTAATTCATAAAGGATCATATAGTTAGCTCGGATAGATCCAAGTTTATTTACGTAGGAGGCCGTGCAAAACGCTCACCCATTACCCTCGAGCTCTCACCCAGCCCAGCACAGAGTGCGCGTGCATATATACGCACCCACATCCCCTTGGACACACACCAACCACTACCGCGCGCCGCCTCCTGCCAAGAATACCTGAGGCGAGGCCGCCTCTCCCCACCATCCTATCCTTCTCCTTCCTTGTTCCGATCAGGTAATCGAATGCATGCATGCTTGTGTTCTTGTGATCAATGATCAGATGTTCTTGTGTTGTTGCTGCGTTCTTGCATGCGTGCGTGCGTGCAATAATTAAGGTTGGTTCTTGGAGCTGAAATGTTCGTGCATGTGTTGTTAGCGGCGCGCATGGATCGGCGGGAGGGCAGGAAGCGCGCGCGTGGGGAGGAGGGGGAGGCCTCGGCGGCGCTGGCTGAGGGCGAGCAGGCGTGGCAGCGGCCGCCGGGGGTGTTCGATTTCCCGTGGCAGAAGTGCCGCGGCAGGCTCAACGTCCCCGGCGGCGGCGGGTCGCTGGAGCTCCAGGACGTGTTCTTCCGCTCGCTCGTGGACGGCCGCGTGGCGGCGATCAGCGTGCCCGGCGACCGCCTCTTCCCGCCGCCGAGCAAGCGGACGCTCTTCGACGACGTGGACGCGTGGCTCGCCGCCGCCGGCGACGGCGAGTGGACCCGTCTGGCGCTCCGTGCTCGAGGGGCCCAGGCCCGCCGCATGACGCCAACGTGGTGAGTCGCCAGGAGCCGTGGGCCCCACCTGGCATCCACAAAACACAAGGTGTCCGTGTCAGCAGCGCCATGCTGACGTGGTAGGCCAGGGGTAGAGACTGATACCTGGAAGTGATGGATACAGACAGAGTGACCAATTAGAGGTCATCTTTTTGTTGTTTCCTCGCTGTTTTTAATACTTTTTAATTGCCAAATTTTAGTTTGTAGGGTTGGGGTTTTACAGTCCCGATAATGACGAAGAAGACTTTAACCATGTGTGTGGTGGTTAATTACAGATCAAAAAACTTGGTAAAAAAAACTTCTCTCTGGGAGTCATGGGATTCCTTTTCTTTCAGACTTGGCGTTAGATTTGCTAAAAACTATAGCGAAACCATTGGAATGTATGACTAATTGGATTGGAATATATCAACCTATCATATCACTGCGGTCTTGGTCGATTTGTTGGCTAAAACTCCATTCAGTGCAGGCAAGCTGGAACCAGAGTTGTACTACTAATCACTTTGCATTGGTTTGTCTCGCGATTGCTGTATGAGTAACTATTCGATCCTACAACTCTGACAACTGAAAAAACAACAGCTGAAAGTTGGTTGTGCCCTCAAATTTTCGTTTGGCCGAATTACCATCTGCTACTCAAGTCATCCGAACACCGGATTCGTTTTGTTTAACCCAGTACATGAGTTGCGATGAGATAAATGAGATGCTAACGAGTTGGATTTAGACTCCTGGTCCGTACATAGTTACATACACACCTGGGCATAATTGGGTTCAGTCAGTATCATGAACCTGAATGCAGAATGGAATGGAATGGGACAATCTGCGGCTGGTCACCCTCAGGAATCATTTCCACCAACTGAAACCAACCGGAAACATGGTACAAAGGACGCGAAAGGCATTGACGTGTTGCACGAGGTAGATTTTGTTGTATCAGACACACAAGATCCGTGGCTTCATTCTGTGGCCAAAGTTAGGCCGCGGTCCACGCGGTGAGTGCTCGCGACCTGCATGGCTGCGTGCGTGCGTGTGCAATAGTGGTGGCCAGATGGGCTGCCGTTAGACTCGGCACAAGCCGACTCAGCTAGCTAATCGGGCCGGATCAAGGTATCGATCCAAGTATGGCACGCTGGTCTCTCAGACCGTATCAGACTAGTCCAGACACATTTAGCCCGACGGGTCAGGTTGGCCCGTTTAGCTCATCCCAACCACCTCCTTCTCCTTGCGTCCGACATCTTCCTCCTCGTGGGCGTCGACCGCCTCCTCCTCCACGTCGGCCGCCTCCTCGTTCGTTGGCAGTGCTGACCGTGTTAGTCGGCCGTGTCGGGCTAGCCATTGGACGAGTACCAAACAAGCACAACACACCCGGCCAGTCATCTTGTGCTCGGGCGGACCAACGATCTGTGCCGGGCGGCCGGCGGCATTGCCCATTTGGACACCGCTAGTGTGGAACCATCGATGGACACGCCATGCGGTAAGGAAGGAAGGGCTGCGGTCTGAAACCACGGGATTTTAGGGGTGTGCCCTTTGTTTGGCTTGAATAATCGGAGTTTTTAGCCTATTTGGCATTGTTTTTAGCAAAAATAACACCGTTCGTGGCGTATTGCTAAATTTGGCACAACGGACAAACCGGTGGTGGACGTGTGTCCAAGTTCGTGCCCCTGTGGCGCAGAGGCAATCTCTACCGTGCATCCTTGGCTCAGAGTTCGCTTCTTGCGCCATGTCGCCCTGTACGTGGCTCCGTGGCCCGGGCAAGGGATGTCCGTAGATTTCTGACCCGGACATGCCTCTGCCGGCCGTCCTCGCTCGGACGCGCCTAGCCGCGCCGCATGGCTCCGCCTCTATCGTTGCTCCCTCGCCCAGACATGCCTGGCCGTGCCGTGTGGCTCCGCTTCTGCCGTTGCTCCCTCGCCCAGACAGCACTGTGTGTGGTGGCCTTGTCCGTTCTTTCCTCGGCGGGGCGTGCTGGGCAGCTTGGGCGTGGCTCTTGTCCGTTGCTCTCGCCGCAGACCTTGCCGCCTTCCGCGCTCTGCAACCCTTTAGTCTCATCGCGATCCATCACGCGCTTTATTCCCAGCGCTTCGTCCATCATTGTCTTGGGTGTGCATGCGAACGCCTAAGCCGTCTCGCGGAGGAATCAATTCCACCCGTCACTTTGTGGCTATAAACTTAGATCGCTAGCGGGCAACCATAAAATCTATTCCACCCTCGTTCGATCATTCTCGCTCGCTTGTTCTATCGATTTCCTTTTCACAGATGATTAAGAATTGTTTAGAGTCGTCTTTAGCGACAATTTTAACATGTAATTTTTTTTGCTCATACGTATTTTCTTTACTAACTTTGTAGTTAGTTAATTAGTCATAGTTAATCAGTTGTGCTTATTTAGGCCTAATGAATTTAGTCATGTTAGTTTTTAAGTAATTAAATTTGCATTAGTTAAATAATTGCAATTAATTAGGTCGTAGTTAAATTAATTATGCGTAATTATTAAGTGGCATAGTTAATTAGGTACTAATTAACTAGTCGTAATTAGTCGATGTTAGTTAGTTAGTCCTAATTAATTAATTGGAATAAATTAGTTGTAGTTAACTTAGTCATAATTAATTTAGTGGACATTTTATGTCGTATTTAATGTAGTAGGCGTTAGCAAATGCAATTATTTATTTGTAATCAATATGTAAGTAATTAATTAGTCGTGATTAACTTAGTGGTATATAATTCATCGTAATGAATTTAGTCTTGAATGATTTTGTTGTCATTATTAAGTCGTAATTATTTATTTGTAATTCATTTGTGGTAGTTAATGAGTCCTAATTAATGTAGTGGTATTGAACTACTTGGATTAATTTAGTCACAACTAAATTAGTTGGCATAATTAGTCCTAATTATTTTGTCACAATTAATTAAGTATTAATTAATTGTTAGTATAATTAGTCACAACCAATTTGGTCGTAGTTAAATAGTTCATGTTAATTTCTTGTGTGTATTTAGTCAAAATTTAATTTCTAGTAATTCATCGTCATTATTAATTTATTCACCAATAATCTGTGTATTTGATCTCTTGCAAGTCATGCCTCTACCGGAGTTGTTGGAACCCTTCTACGACGAAGCGTCACTAGTGCAAGCTGTGGATCGCTGAGGACGCGGATGGTCCTCCACCCCTCGTTCTTCGGTCCGACTAGCATTACTAGGAGCTTGATGCTCGCCACGTCCCAATCCTCTGGAACACAGGCTTGTTGCCCTTTGCGAGGCTGCTCTCGGTCGGACGCTACTTCACCCGAGACGGCGGTGTGATGTCGGCACTTGTCGACAGGTGGAGACCCGAGACCCGCACCTTCCACTTTCGGTGGAGAGAGATGACGGTCACTCTGCAGGACGTCTCATTCTTGACCGATCTATTCTGGACAACGCCAGTGGTCTCCCTCGGACCTGGCTGAGGATTTTCAGTCATTGCCCACCGAAAGCACCTGACGTGGTTGTTAGGACACACCTCGTCGTCTACCTTCTCCATCTCTTCGGTTGGGCCCTATTTCCCACCAGACAGGGTGATTGGGTGTACCACAGCTTCGTCTGCATCGCCGAGTCTTTGGTTGACACGGAGGTTGAGACAATGTCTCAGTACAGTTGGGGATCAGCCGTCCTCTGCGCCACATACAGTGGTTTGTGTGACGCTTTACGGCGCGACACCGGTGTGAAACCGGTCCTTGCAATCTGCTACGTGTTCCTGCAGCTGTGGAGTTGGGAGCACTTCGCTGTATGTGGAGGTCATCGATCACCCAGATGTCGTGCATTCGAGACTTCTGCATCTTCTGGTCTATATACCTCTACATCTTCTCGAACCACTGCTTCCCTTCTTCCAGTGTCGCCGAGCTACAGTGGCTCTATTGATGACGTAACTGACTGTGCGAGTCCATGTCTCCTCAATGATCGCGGTGATAGTAGACACCACACACATTTGAGCACGCTGTTGTACACCTCGGACATGTTGGTCGTCATAATTTCGTACCTCGCACTGTCTGTGTCATAGAGCAAGGATCATTTCTCCAACTCAGGAGCGTGGAGATTAATCCACTATGTGAAACTTATGCTACTCCTAGATTGCCCGCTCGCGGCCCCTGTTGTGCCTCCAGAGAGGACTCCCTTGTAAACCTCGTGGTCCAATATTCGAGATTTGCCTAGATAGACTCAAACTTCCGCCTCTGGTTCTGCAGGCATAACGCCTTGAACGTCTTTATAAGTTCCTGATTGCGGAACCGCGTGAAAAAGTTTGATGCAAGATATCTCATACACCACCGGGTTTCCACGTCGTTCCACCGGTGAAGGGTTCCATCCCATTCTTCATGGTGCTCAGAGCCAACAACAACCCAACATTGCAGTCTGTGATAAGGCATACGTTGGGTCGGTCTCCCACAATCGCCCGCTTCACATTCGCCAAGAACCAAAGCCAACTGGATGTGTTCTCATTCTCTACAAAGGCAAAAGCAACTAGGAGAAGCTGGTCATTCGCGTCGGCTGCCACCGCGGTGAGAATGGTTCCCTTATACCTACCCGTCAGGAAAGTGCCATCTATTATGAGCACAGGACGACATAATTTGAAGCCCTCTATGGCCTAGGCGAATGCCTAGAACACCCGGTGCAGTATGAAGCAGTTGGGGCCTCTGTCGGCGTCTTCACTTTCAAGCTTATTTATGTACGTGTCAAGGTTTTCTTCTGCAATCTGGTGAAGCATTCTCGACACAAGGTTGTACGCCTCTTCGTATGTCCCGTACATAGACTCGATAACCTTCTGCTTGGCTCGTCGGACCTTTCTGTAGCTGACTGGATAACAAACCAGATTGGTGACTTTTGACATCGGCATATTGGGGGAGACAGACACGTCCTCCGCAACTAAGTGGATGATGAGGCTTGCGACATATCACGAAAGTCACGTTCGATGCTCTGTGGCTCGCTTAGCTCGTAAGTATGGTCGGTCACTGCCTTGATTGTGAAGACCGAGCTGAAGAATTTTGCTTGGTGAGTGTTGACCTTGCCAGGGCAGCCGTCTACTACGCACTTCAAAGCGTAATGTAGCGGATTAGACCCGTGCACGGCACACGGCTAATGGACAAGGTGTCTTGTGCTATAGCTTGTTGCATAGCCACCTTGCTAGGGAAATCTGCCCAACTAAGAGGGTGTCAGCATCAAACCCCCACCAGGACCCTTCTTCTTGCAGTAGTACGAGCAATTGCACTGCGATATCATCAAGTCCAGATGCCACGTACAGCACCTCTGAAGACACAATTCATCTGGTAGGACCAGCACCCTAGGGTGCGTACTCATCACTACCATCTGAGTCTGGGTTAGCGTCCTCGTCGGACTCCAACCCGAGAGGTTGGTCCAGTAGATACTCGTGGCAGTCAATGCAGGCCGACCACCACAGTCTCACCCCCCTCATTTTGTACAATATTATGCGCAACTCTTCTCCTGTGGACTTCCTCCAAAACAACATATTCCGTGCTACCGTCTTCAAGCTCCGCCTGTGGCTGTCCGCTTCCCGAGGCACCAGCATCAAGGTTTCCCAACAGCCTGCGTACGAAATCCACGTACACCAGCGACCTCCTGTATATCATCGCCTCGGGCTGGGAAACAATCTGCATGTACTGGCCCTATGCAATGCTTCCGTTCACCTTGACTAGCTCCCACACCCTGTGCGTGCAGGTGATCGCCTCAATAACAAGTTTCTTCATCGTTGGCTCCGAGTTGAACTCCCTCCAGATGCAGCTCCTAAGCTCGTGAATATTCATCCCATCGAGCCCCTCCGCCCAGACCACCTTGTACTGGAATCTCGACAGGTCCAACCCATCGGGCCCGGCCTGTACGAGACCGTCGTCATAAAACACTACCAAGTCTTATATGTTCGAAATGACCTAAGCAGGGTATGCAATATAACAAACAGGGTATGTGATTAGCACTGATTAATTAATTATACACAACTATTTATATGTGATTATTTCTTCATTCACCACTAATTAAATAGGTTTAAACAAAAAGGTACCAATTAGTTGCTCGTAATTTTTTTGCCACTAATTACCCAGCACATAGATAATTACGACATATTACATACAAATAAGCAATTAAATGCGAGTATGTGAATGAGAATAATTAATTAATTAGCAACAATTTGATTACTTCACAATAAATTACTAACGATTATTTCATTACATCTATGTAATTCCCACTGAATTAATTATGATTAATTAGTTACCACCAATTATGTACGAGTCAGTACTTACCAATAAATTAATTATGCTCACGTAAATCGACCACTTATTTTGCACTAATGTAATTAACACTATTGAACTACACAAAATTTAATTATGAAATAGAAATTATGACTAATCAATTAATTAATAATTCATGCCGCTAATTAATTATGACTAACTAACTACGAGTATGTAATTATGACCACTTACTTACCATTAATTTAATTACCAAATACAACTATGGGTCAATTACCACTAACTAACTACGACTAATAAGTTATCGCTAATTGACTATGGCTAAAATAATTACAACTAAACCACACTAAGAAATTTTACCTTGCCTTGATTGATGTCAAACAAAGAATTTAGTTCCCACCATATTTCGAACAAAATATTAGTTCAGTTCTCTTTATTCTCACAAGCGGCGTGAAGCGAGAACGAAATCAGAGATGAGTGAGGCGAGAAGCGACCGGTTTTTATAGGCACGTTAACGCGTTTTGCGCAGACGGATAGTGTTATCAACCATGCATGCAAACGGAGGTAGTGACGTGACAGATGGGATGAGAAATGATAGGGGGTGCTTTCGACGCCGAAAGTGCTAGGGGGCACGGACCGGCCGCAACTCGCCTAGAAATGTGGCCACGTGGACGGATGATAGGCGTTCAGGCTAGCGAGCCCGGACAAGCAGCCACAGAGCTACGGACAACCATGTCCGGGCGAGGGAGCCACAGACAACAGGCTCGTCCGGGCCACTGAGCCACGGACAATCTTTGTCTGGCGAGAACAGCAGATAAAGCCGAGCCAGCGGCGTGGCGGCGAGGTGGGCGGCGAGGCATGTCGAGCTAGAATCCATGAACACCCTTTATGCGGGCCACGAGCCATGGGCGAGGCGGCGTGGCGCAAGGAGGCGAAGTCTAGGCGAGGATGCCGAGGAGATTGCCTTCGTGCCACAAGGGCCGAACTTGGACACCGTCCGCCACCGGCGTGTCTGTTGTGCCAAATTTTGTAATGCGCTACAAACAATGTCATTTTGTTAAAAAAAAACATGCGCATATGATGCCAAATAGGCTCAAAACTTCGAATAATCGGCCGAGAAGCGCTATCGTGACTTCGTGTTATGGGATAGTTACATGCAGAGATAAGTCACTGACAATTGGCCCCTACCGCCGGCGACGGGTAGCTAATGTCGTAATGGTGTCTCTTAGGACACCTAATTTGATTTTGTTTTTGACAAGGCGAAGAAACCTAATCTGATTGTGAATTGTGTGATGCATGGTGATACGATACTGGTACCTATCACACAGTTTCCTCTTATTGTTTAGTTGCAACTTGCATTGGATAGCAATTACAATCTATGAGCAAGCACTACAATATATGCGCTTTTGGTACAGCTGTAGCTTTTAAACGGCGACTTCGGTGGTTGCATGGTTGAATGGCGACAATTTGGCGAAGAAGTTTGGTGCTTGGTATGCGGCTTTTCGGTGGTGGTCAGTAACCGAGATGAAAAATGTCTGAAATACCCATAAGGCAAGTAGTGGCTTGTTTGATGCCGTTTAACGACAACTAACGCAATTGATGACAATTAACGCAGTTGACGACAACTACCGCAATCAACGAGAATTATCGCAATTAACAATAACTACCGCAATTAATGATAATTAACTTCAATTTATGATGACTACTGCAATTGACGACGATTAACGCATTTGGCCGAAATTTAACAACAACTACCGCAATTGATCGCATTTAACGACAATTAGCATAATATACCACAATTAGCAAATATATAAATATTACATAAATAAATACAATAAATAATTATTACAATAAATAATTATTAAAATAAACAATTATTACAAATAATTAATGTACAATGAAAAAAAGGAAAAAGGAAAGAAAAATAAGGCGACGGCTAGGGTTTGGTGCCAGGTGGGTGGAGGAGGCGGCATGCATTGAGAGGAGGAGGTCAGGAGCAAGGAGATGGTGTCGGGTAGTAAGGAGAGGCGGTGGCGGTGGGAGGAGGGCGAGGAGGATGGCGGCTCGAAGTGTCTCGGTATAGGAGGGTCGGCATCGGGAGGAGGCGCCACGTTGAGGCGGCCAAAGACAAGCCGGTGGAGGAGGAGGCGATGGCGGCGGTGTCGAGATCTGGGCGGGGATGAGGAGGAGGATGTGGCGGGCGGCGGCGGGGAGGATCTTGGCGCCAACACGGGAGGAGGAGGAGGAGATGGGTCTTGGGAGGAGGGGAGGCGGCGGAAAGGAGGAGATGGCATTGGGGGAGGGAGGAGGCTAGGGTTTCGGGCGGGCGGTGCCAAGAAGAGAGGGGTTTTGTTGAATGGCAAACGGCGGGTAATTACCCCCAACTTTGGGGGTAAATGTGGAATAGGGCTGCAAAAAGCATGGAAGCTCCCAGGCGGCTGCGGTTTTAAACTTCATGCGTTATAGCATAAAGAGGCTTCAGGGAAAAGCTAGGTGTTTGGAACGACTTCCAGCTTTTTCGAGCGAAAAGCCGAAGTTGAAGCCGTTCCAAACATGCCCTACATTTGAGTTTAGCTGTCTTTTGGCTAATAGTGCTAAGTCGACATTTGCTTCGGTTCCAAAATGTTTAATCCATTAGAAAAACTAACGAACACTATAGGGTTCGCTCACAATCTAACGGGATAGCATCTCACTGTTGGTTCACCACCTCTTTTTCCTTCCTTTCTTCTTCTTCTTCTTCTCGCATGCGCTGCCTCCTTCCTCTCCTCAGACCTCCTTTGTGTTGGACCTCCCCCTTGCTCAGACCCCTTTTGTTGGTCTAAGACCTCCCTTTAGAGTTTAGACCAGCTCGGGTTTATGTTTCAAACCTTTTTGATCTCTGGACCTTTCCTTGTATCTTTTGTTTGGACTCCCTTTAGTTCAGACCTCCTCTTTGTTGGTTTGAATATCTTTCTGTTTAGACCACTCTTTGGTCTAAACCCTATTCTCTGTCTAGATCTCCTTTGATCTAGACCCCTTTCTCTATTTTGGACCTCCCCGTGGACCTCTCAGCGTTCATTTGAATTCCCTGAGTTCATTTGGGCATCCCTGAAGTCCTTTTGGACCTCCCCGTGCCCATATGGAGCTCCTTTTGATCTCCCCGAGTCCAATCGGACCTCCTTGGTGTTCAGTTAGGACCACCCCTTTGAAGATCTTAATCGTTCAGACCTCTCCTTTGTTAGATCTGATCGTTAGGACCTCCCCTTTGGAGATCTAAACCGTTCAGACCTCTCCTTTGTTAGATCTGACCGTTAGAATCTCCTCTTTGGAGATCTTAACCGTTTAGACCTCCTATTTGTTAGATCTGACCGTTAGGACCTCCCCTTTGGAGATCTTAACCGTTCAGACCTCTCCTTTGTTAGATCTGACCGTTAGAATCTCCTCTTTGGAGATCTTAACCGTTTAGACCTCCTATTTGTTAGATCTGACCGTTAGGACCTCCCCTTTGGAGATCTTAACCGTTCAGACCTCTCCTTTGTTAGATCTGACCGTTAGAACCTCCCCTTTGGAGATCTTAACTGTTCAGACCTCCCCTTTGTTAGATCTGACCGTTAGGACCTCCCCTTTGGAGATCTTAACCGTTCAGACCTCTCCTTTGTTAGATCTGACCGTTAGGACCTCCCCTTTGGAGATCTTAACTGTTCAGACCTCTCCTTTGTTAGATCTGACCGTTAGGACCTCCCCTATGGAGATCTTAACCGTTCAGACCTCCTCCTTTGTGGAGATCTTGACCGTTAGGATCTCGTTTTGGAGATCTAACCGTCAAGACCTCCCCTTGCTTTAGATCTTGACCACCGGACCTCTTGTGAGTCTGCAAGCAGGTCTTTTGGACCTCCTGTCCACAGGACCTTCTCGTTGTTGTGTCTTTTGGTCCTCCTCAAGCACCTCCTCTTTGTGTTTAAGACCGTCCTGTTTGGTCTAGACCTCCCCTTTGGGTCTAGACCCCTGTTGGTTTGGACCTCTCTGTGGGTTCTCTGTTTGGCCCAAGACTTCCTTATTTGTCTTCAGGACCTCCTCAAGACCTCCTCTTTGGACCTCTTCCCTAGACCTCCCCCTTGACTGGTCTATTCACCTCTTGACTGGCCCCTCTTGTCACGTCATTGTCGTGGCAAAAGTCTTCGCGCATTAAACGCCATCACATTTGCAGTATTCCTTTTCTTCTCTTGTCTCCTCCCTCACCTACCCCAGTCCCGTTCCTCACCTACTAGCAGTGTACCTTAGCCACACTGCCTTGACTCCTTCCACTCCGACTGGGAGGCATTCTTTTCTACTTCTCCTATAAATAGAGCACCCAGAGCACCCACTTCCTCTTTGTTCCTCACTCAATCCTCTCCTTCAAACTCTCTCTGTTCTGGTGAGCTCCCCTTGCTCCTCTGGTTCAAACCTCCTTGGACTTGGACCTCCCCTGTCGCTTGGACCTCCCCCCCAGTGGACCTCCTTTCCTTCAGTCAAGGTTGAGTTCCTTTCGGTTTTGTAACACCCTAGCTATGCAGAAGCCAAGATGTTACCTAAAAGACTAACGTACAACAGTAATACGGAATAATTTCAACCATTTGTCAAACAATAATACTTTAACCAAATAGAACTAAGATATTTCTCTAAAATCTGGCAGAACCTCCTTTGTATAGATGGCTATACTGGAGGTTCAAATAGTTTAATATAGCATCATTCAACAATCGAATCATCCAATTTAACGAATCATCAAAGGATATCCTGGATAAGCTAAACAACTATAGCATAATCAAAAGGGCATCCATAATCTTCTAATCAACCCTATTACAAATTATTGAGACTCTACTGAACCAATTAATTTCAACAACTCAATAAACCATTAACCAAACATTCTAATCCATCAACGAGAATTAAATGAACACAATCAACGAATGAGTAAGAACATAAATAGATCATCCATGACCACAATTAACACAACCATCACGAAGGATGGTCGCAATCTGAATCTAGAGCAATTATCAAGAATAGGAATTGTGGCAAGATGGACTAGGTTATTCATTGTGGTTAGCGATTATGTGACGTGCACCAAGTCTACCCTTCCCATGTATGTCATTTGCCTTGAGAGGTACCTAGCAAGCACAACCACGACAAGTGTGAGTCTCGACTCGACAAAGTGCAATAACAAATCAAACAATAGCATCATAAATAGTCAAAGGAATAAACAATCCCATCGTGAATAACAACATTATATACCACCATACATCTCTTATGGTGACATCATAAGTAGTCAAAGGAATTAAACAATTCCATCAGGAACAACAACATTATAGGCTAAACCACCAAATCCACATCTTATGCATAAATGCAATGAATATGTCATGAATGCATCTTTTCACTTCTTAGCAATTACCGATAATGCGAATAGTGTATCCGTCGATACATACTCAAGGCTTGTGCCCTCTAGGCACATGGATCCAATACCCACACTCCACGAGTGTGGGGACTAACTTTGTCAATGCGGGGCGAGGATCCAATACATACTCAAGGCACATGCCCTCTGGCACGAGGGATCCAATCCCACACTCCACGAGTGTGGGGACTAACCCGTCAATGCGGGGCGAGGATCCAATACATACATCAAAGCACTGTGCCCTCCGGGCACGAGGATCAATCCATAATGCAAATGCACATGTCCAAGGTCATTATCATGATTGACGGTGTTATCATTAACAAGGTAGTCTCATTGCTCACCTTGTCCCATCATTATTGCCATCACTCATGAAACCATTACCATGTAAGTACCATCATTTAAACATTGCCAGGTAAGCATCCTCATGTAAACACCACCATGTAAGCGTCATCGCATAAACATTAGCATGCGTCGTCATGTAAACATTTTTATGTAAGCTTCATCACATAAGACATCATCATTAAACTATAGCATTCACGCTCATCGACATTACCAGGCAGCAATCATCAACAATCAACTATGGCATTCATCAAATATGAAATATAAAAACTCATTAATACTACTTGCACTTGCCTCAACCGTGAGACGGACAAACCAACCGTAAGGCGAGACATCCTTGACCAACTACTTGACAACACTTCCACATCTAAAAAGGATAAAGTGATCAAGGCATCAATCTATGAACTCTCTTATGATATTTGAAGATAGGAATTGAATGAGAGGCATCAAGGGAAGGACTTCCATTTATCAATTTAGACCTTTGCATTGAAGAGATGTGCATGAAGTAGCCATTACGATATAATTGTTGGATCCTTCACCTCTAGAGATCAAAAACACAGAGTACATTACCTTCACTTCTACATGTTTCCTGTCAAAGACATATTGAATACCACTTCACCGACTTGTATTCTGGCCTTTTGAAGACTTAGCCCTCTAGAGTGAACCATCTTCAAGAACAAGCCGCGCATCATGGAGTTTCCATGGTGTAACGTCTCGTTTTCTCTAGAGCCCTTGCCAGCTTTAAAAATCAAAAGGAACCATTTGGTTTGTTTGCATGTTCAAGCTTAAATTGGTATTTTGGAAGTTGGAGAGTTTAACTTGACCTAACCAAAACTTGAACTAAGTCCCTTGTTGGTGTTCTCTGTTGGTTGGGGCTTCTTGTTGTCCCTTGGTGTTGCGTGGTTTGGTTTTTCTCCCAAGCTTCCTCTGGATGCCTCTTGGCTTAACCTTTCTCTAAGACCTCTTTGTTAGTTTGAATCTCTTTTCAGGGTTTAGACCTCCTTCTCCGTTTGAACCCTCCTTTGGTTTTGACCTTCTCTTGGGTCGTGTCCACCCCGTGGCGTCTTAGCTCGGGTGTGTGTTTCAAATGTCTTTGATTTCGAAATTCTAATCTTGGGGTCGAGTTTCCCCTTCGTGTGGACCTCCCCGGGTCCATAGGGATCTCCCTAGCCCTTCAACTTGGTTGTTCAGACCTCCCCTTGCTTAGATCTGGCCGTTAGGACCTCCTCTCTGGAGATCTTAACCACACAGACCTCCCCTTGCTTAGATCTGGCCGTTAGGACCTTCTCTCTGGAGATCTTAACCGCACAAACCTCCCCTTGCTTAGATCTGGCCGTTAGGACCTCCTCTCTGGAGATCTTAACCGCACAGACCTCCCCTTGCTTAGATCTGGCTGTCAACATTTAATGCATGTTGTATCGCATTAAGTGCTGTCACTTTTGCAGTACTCATATCATACTTTTGTCACATTCCTTGCCTACTTCCTTGTCCTCTTTACCAACTCCTGAGTGACTGCACCTTAGGGCAACATCTTTGGCTCCAGCTATATATAGCTTGGGCAGCCCATCTTTTCTCACTTTCTTCCTCTTTTCTCCTCCCTGGTTCAACAGAGCAGTCCCTGGACCTCAGCAAGCTCTTGGGACCTCCTCTTGACCTCCCAACCTTTCTGTTGGTTTTGTATTTGAGCTTATTTGGAGTTTCTTTTTTGTTCTTGTTGCAGCTCTATTTGAGTCATTTGGTTTTCGCCGTGTAGATTGCCAAGGCAGTGAGGAGCGAGTTACGTGAAGGGAGGAAGAAGCTCAAGGCTTTGAGCAAGGCAAGTCCTGACCCTTGATCATATTGAACCTAGTCTTTCAAATATATTTTATTTTACTTTATCATGCATGACTACTTTTATATGAAAATGTTTGGGTGTAGCTACTCTTCCTTACTTGATATTATGCCTCCTTTGGACTTTTTCTTTGGACATGTTGACATACTCCTTGGAAACTTTAGGTTGGGTATTTTAGTTGGTATCTTTTGTTATTGCCAACATGGGACCGCTAGTTTATGCTTAGCCTTGCTATAGAACCTTGGAGTGCAGTGAATCATGCTTCATCAATTAATAATCTTGACTAATGATCTATGGAATCGTGGTCGGTGCCCTTTGTTGTGCCTCCCATCTTGACCCCAGAGAATCACTTGGGCGAGTTTTGGCGACTTTCGTCATTCCCATGTCACGATGGCAAAGTAGAGATGAAGAAGAATGAATTTGAGATCTTAAGCGAGGCGACATGGTGTGAGTGAGTACCTCACTAAATTCACTCGGTTGTCATGCTATGCTCGTGAAGATGTTGCCACAGAAGATGCCCGTCAAAAGCGTTTCAAGAGAGGACTACACCCCAGTCTAAAGGTCCAGGTTGTGGGCAACGACTATCCTGATTTTCAACACATGGTAAACAAGGCGATGCTTATTGAAGAGAGTCGTAGAGAGCTCTCAGAGTCTTTTAAGATAAAGGTGCTAGCCTCCAGTGCTCAACAAGGACCTCCCCAGCAGCGGGTATCACGTGTTTTAAGTGTCATCAAATGGGACATTTGCCAACCAATGTCCCTTGAAAGATGGACAAGCATTGGGACCTTCCTTGAGGACCTCCCCTGCGAGAACCTGCAAGTAACATTGGACCTCCTCAGCGAAGACCTCAAAATCCTCTGGAAGAGGCCGTGTAAACCATGTTGCGATGGAAAAGCCCAGACCTTCCCGGACGTGGTACTAGATGCGTTCTAGTAAATTGATGCCGACTACGGTTTTGTTTGATTACAGGGCTTCCCATTCGTTCATTTCTCGAATTTTCTTTGTTAAGCACCGGTTTAAGGTGGTTGCTCTTAAGTCTACCTTCTTTGGTTCAATCCCCGGTTGAAGTTAAGCACGAACCGGGGTTGTCCATAAGTTAAGTTGGTCATTGAGGAAGTAGAATTCTTGGCCAACCTTATTTTGTTGGATACCAAGTCCTAGATGTGATCTTGGGTATGGATTGGTGGCGGAGACCACCATGCCATGTTGGAGTGTGGTAAGAGAAGTATCTCTTTGACCAGCCATAGTGGAGTGTCGATGAAGTTTGAAGCCTCCTCGGAAAAGCTTCTTTGGAGCTTTGGTTCCTGACACGAGTTCTAGCCTTAAAAGATGTCCACGTGGTCGCGACTTTGAAGATGTGTTCCTGATGAGCTCCGGGAATGCCTCCAAATAGAGACATTGAGTTTGTCATCAACCTTGTCCGGGGACCTCCCTATCTCCAAAAGACCTTATAGGTTGCATGTTGATGACCGGTGGAATTGAAACAGCAGTTGAGGATATGTTGAGCAAAGGTTTTATTAGACCTAGCTCCTCACCTGAGGGAGCTCGGTGATATTGTGCCCAAGAAGGATGGAACTCGGAGGATGTGTGTGGACTCTGAGCTCTCAATGATGTTACCATCAAGAATAAGTACCCTTTGCCAAGAATTGATGATTTATTTGATCAATTGAAGGGGGCTGCGGTATTCTCAAAATAGATTTGAGGACGGTACCACCAACTCAAAATTAAGTAAAGAAGACATTCCAAAGACAGATTTTTCAACAAGATATGGACTATTTGAGTTCTTTGTTATGTCGTTTGGGTGACCAATGCCCTGCCTACTTTATGAATTTGATGAATAGAGTGTTCATGGAGTTCTAGACAAGTTTGTCATTGATGACATCCTTGTGTATTCAAAAGTGAAGAAGAGCATATCAAGCACCTCTTTTACATTTTAGAAAGTGAGAGCCCACCAACTCTTTGGTAAATTTGGCAAATGTGAGTTTTGGTTGAAAGAAGTGGTCTTTTAGGCCATGTCTTATCTGAAAAAGGAATCTCTGTTAACCCCAACAAAGTCGGGATGTGCTCAGCTGGGAATCTCCTAAGTCGATTACCTCAAGTCAGAAGTTTCCTTGGTATGGCGGGTATTCTGAAGATTTATTGAAGGTTTTCTCGAATTGCAAGACCTCTAACCCAGCTATTAAAGAAAGAAAAAAGTTCTCATGGACCCACGATTGTGAGCAAATTTTCCAAGAGCTCAAGAAAAGATTGACCTCTGCTCGATTTTGGTATTGCGGATGTTAGAAAGGACTTTGAAGTCTATTGTGATGCATCAAGGCAAGGACTTGGGCGTGTCTTAATGCAAGAAAGAAGAGTAGTAGCCTATGCCTCACGGCAATTGAGGCCCCATGAGGCAAATTATCCTACCCATGACCTAGAGCTAGCAGCAGTAGTGCATGCATTGAAGATTTGGCGCCACTACTTGATTGGAAATAGATGTGAAGTCTATACTTACCATAAAAGTTTAAAGTACATATTTACCCAAGCTGATCTGAACATGAGACAAAGAAGGTGGCTAGAGCTAATTAAAGATTATAACTTAGGAATTCATTACCACCCTGGTAAAGCCAATGTAGTGGCTGATGCTCTGAGCAGGAAGGTTTATAGCGACTGATGGTAAAAGAAAATCAACCTCCTTTGCATAAAAAATTTGAAGCTTAGGCTTGGCTGGTTGAAAAAAGGATTTTTGGCGACCCTTGAAGTCTGACCCACCTTGCAAAATCAGATTAAAGCGACTCAAGTTAAAGCCGCAGCATTCAAGAAATCAAGTCCAACATAAGGAAAGGAAGTCTCGGGTTTTACGAAGATGAAAAAGGGACTATTTGGTTTGACAAGAGGCTCGTGTGCCAAACAACACGGAACTTAAAAGGTCTTTGCTCAAAAAGCCCATGAAGCCTTGTATTCCATCCACCGGGAGCTACAAAGATGTATCAAGACATCAAAGAAATGTCTTGGTGGCGAATATGAAGAAAGAAATTGCGAATTTGTGTCGGATGTGATACTTGCCAAGCGGTCAAGCGGTGCACCAAGACACGGAGGTCTTTTGGTACCTTACCCATACCAGAGTGGAAATGGGAGGAGGTCGGGATGGACTTTATAACTGGTCTACCCGAACTCAAAATGGTTTTGACTCCATTTGGGTCATTGTGGATTAGCTAACCAAGATGGCCCATTTTATTCGATGAAGACCACTTATTCAGAGACAGGTTGGCGAGATCTACATGGCAAAAGGTAGTATGTTTGCATCTTGTCCCCAAAGAAAATAATATCGAGACAGAGGATCTCGGTTTACCTCCAAATTTTGGCAAAAGCTACATGATGCCTTGAGCACAGACCTCAACTTGCCTGACTTATCACCCACAAGCAGATGGCCAAACCGAGAGAGCTAATCGGTGCTTGAAGACATGCTCGGGCATGTGCCTGGAAAAACAAGCTAGTTGGGACGGATGTTACCATATCTTGAATTCTCCTATAATAATGACTATCAAGCAAGTCTCCAAATGTCCCCTTTGAAGCTCTTTATGGGAGAAAGTGTAGGACACCCTTGTACTGGACAGAAATCGGTGAAGGGCAAGCTATTGGACCAGATCTCTTGAACGAAGTTGAAGACCAAGTGAAGTCAATAAGAGAAAAGTTGAAGACTGCTCAGACAAGACAGAAGAGCTATGCAGACAATAGGCGCTGAGATCTAGCTTTCGCCCCTGGAGATCAAGTTTATCTCAAGGTGTCATCTCTTAAAGGAATGCGACGTTTCAGGATCAGTGGAAAACTTGCTCCAAGGTTTATTGGACCTTTTCCAATTCTTGCCCGAATGGGTGAAGTGGCCTACAAGATAGATCTCCCTCCTCAGCTCCCTGGAGTGCATGACGTATTCCATGTATCACAACTGAAGAAATGTTTGAGAGTGCCAAAAGACCAAATGCCTAGAGAAGCCGTGGACCTCCAAGATGACCTCACTTACAAAGACCAATCGATCAAGATCTTGGACGTATCAGAAAGAGTCACGAGGAACAAGACCATCAAGCTTTGCAAAGTGCAGTGGAGCAATCACACCACAGCAGAAGCGACTCGGGAACGTGAAGAGGACCTCAAGAAGGAGTTTCCCCACCTATTCTCTAGCTAAACCAGAATCTCGGGGTCGAGATTCCCTTAAGGGGTGAAGGTTTGTAACGTCCCGTTTTCTCTAGAGCCCTTGCCAGCTTTAAAAATCAAAAGGAACCATTTGGTTTGTTTGCCTGTTCAAGCTTAAATTGGTATTTTGGAAGTTGGAGAGTTTAACTTGACCTAACCAAAACTTGAACTAAGTCCCTTGTTGGTGTTCTCTGTTGGTTGGGGCTTCTTGTTGTCCCTTGGTGTTGCGTGGTTTGGTTTTTCTCCCAAGCTCCCTCTGGATGCCTCTTGGCTTAACCTTTCTCTCAGACCTCTTTGTTGGTTTGAATCTATTTTCAGGGTTTAGACCTCCTTCTCCGTTTGAACCCTCCTTTGGTTTTGACCTTCTCTTGGGTCGTGTCCATCCCGTGGCGTCTTAGCTCAGGTGTGTGTTTCAAATGTCTTTGATTTGAAATTCTAATCTTGGGGTCGAGTTTCCCCTTAGTGTGGACCTCCCGAGTCATGAGGATCTCCTAGCCCTTCATCTTGGTGCATTCGGACCTCCCTTGCTTAGATCTGGCCGTTAGGACCTCCTCTCTGGAGATCTTAACCGCCTGAGACCTCCCTTGCTTAGATCGGCCGTTAGGACCTCCTCTCTGGAGATCTTAGCTCGCTGAGACCTCCCTTGCTTAGATCTGGCCGTTAGGACCTCCTCTTTGGAGATCTTAACGCATAGACCTCCTTTGCTTAGATCGGCCGTTAGGACCTCCTCTCTGGAGATCTTAACCGCCTGAGACCTCCCCTTGTTTAGATCGGCCGTTAGGACCTCCTCTCTGGAGATCTTAATCGCTGAGACCTCCCTTGCTTAGATCTAGCCGTTAGGACCTCCTCTCTGGAGATCTTAACCGCACAGACCTCCCCTTGCTTAGATCTGGCCATAAAGACCTCCCCCTTGGAGATCTTAACCGTCTAGACCTCCCTCCTTGCAGATCTGGCCGCTAAAGACCTCCCCCTTGGAGATCTTAACCGTCCAGACCTCCCTCCTTGCGGATCCAATCGTTAGGACCTCCCCTTGGACATCCTAACCGTTCAGACCTCCCCTGGATTTGATCCCACGGCCCAGACCTCCCTTGCGGGCGAGGTTCCTCCTTTTGCCCTTGCAGACCTCCCCGTTCATGTTTGATCTTGACCGTTGGACCTCCCTTCTGGAGATCCAACCGTCTAAGACCTCCCTTGCGGGCGAGGCTCTCCTTTTGCCTTTTGAGACCTCCCGTTCAGTATTTGATCTTGACCGTTGGACCTCCCTGGAGATCCAACCGTCTGGGCCTCCTTCTTGGTGAGGACCTCCTCTTAGCTCTTGCGGACCTCCTCTGGTGTCCTTGATCTTGGCCGTTGGACCCCCTCCGGAGATCAGCAGTCGAGAACCTCCCCTGTGGGTGAGGATCTCCCCTTGTTCACTGCAAGACCTCCTCAATATCTTCGCAGGACCACCTCTGCGGGTCTTGGCTGGACCCACAGGGTAGTCACACCTAGTTTTCTGTATACTTTGATTGTGTCCTTTGTGCAAGGAAGTCTCCCCCACATTTAATGCATGTTGTATCGCATTAAGTGCTGCCACTTTTGCAGTACTCATATCATACTTTTGTCACATTCCTTACCTACTTCCTTGTCCTCTTTGCCAACTCCTGAGTGACCGCACCTTAGGGCAACCTCTTTGGCTCCAGCTATATATAGCTTGGGCAGCCCATCTTTTCTCACTTTCTTCCTCTTTTCTCCTCCCTGGTTCAGCAGGCAGGTCCCTGGACCTCTCCGGCAAGCTCTTGGGACCTCCTCTTAACCTCCCAACCTTTCTGTTGGTTTTGTATTTGAGCTTGTTTGGAGTTTCTTTTTGGTTCTTGTTGGAGCTCTATTTGAGTCATTTGGTTTTCGCAGTGTAGATTGCTAAGGCCGTGAGGAGCGAGTTACGTGAAGGGAGGAAGAAGCTCAAGGCTTTGAGCAAGGCAAGTCCTGACCCTTGATCATATTGAACCTAGTCTTTCAAATATATTTTGTTTTACTTTATCATGTATGGCTACTTTTATATGAAAATGTTTGGGCTGTAGCTACTCTTCCTTACTTGATATTATGCCTCCTTTGGACTTGCTACTGGACATGTTAACATACTCCCTTCGGAAACTTTAGGTTGGGTATTTTAGTTAGTATCTTTTGTTATTGCCAACATGGGACCGCTAGTTTATGCTTAGCCTTGCTATAGAACCGTGGGTCTGGTGAATCATGCTTCATCAATTAATAATCTTGACTAATGATCTATGGAATCGTGGTGGGTGCCCTTTGTTAAGCAACTATGGCGGGATGCCTAAGTTGTGTTGATTGTGGTCTTGAGATCACCTAATAACTATTTGAGCGAGGTGGGTGGTCCGATGGTAGGTTGAACAATTGGTTTGGCTTGGGCAAGATGGCGAGTGAGAAGTGGATGCTTTGCACACGGGTTTGTGGAAGTCTTGGTGAGCACAATTAAGGACTTAACTTTGTGTTAGTTGATGCGGGCCAATCGGTGCAACCACAAGATCACTTTATGGGGGTGGTTGGGGCTGAATAATTAGCAATGAGATGGCTTGGGGTTGTTTTGGATGGCGTGTTGATTAGTTGGCGCAGAGGGCACCCCATAACCTGCGGACTTCTAGACCAAAGGGGAAATCTGAAACCTTAGCGAGCGACTCGAGCAGTTCAAAGCTTTGTAAAGGCCTTGCGCTCTCTAGGCTGCTCACCCGGAGTGAGCAAGGGTCTTCCAGAACCCATCCGCTAGAGAGATCGTGGGTGTGGGTAAAGTTGTACACCTCTGTAGAGTGTAAAATCTATTCGAATAGCCAAGTCCTTGGTCATGGACAATACCCAGTGAAAATGGTGCAAGGGATAGCTTTTGAGATCTGGTGTTGCCTGGACTCTTCTGCGAGAGGCCGTGGCCTTGCCTCGAAGAGACCTTGGCCGGCTTTAGAGGGGTCATGGCTGGCTCGAGATGTGGTCAGTCTTTGGGTTTGAGCTCTAGAGTTGGTGCTCTAGAGAGGTCTTGGGAGAGGTCCTGGCTGTGGGTGCAACTAGACCTCCCCAGAGTGGTTTGGATGTGAGTGGGTGCTCACTCCCTTCTTTTCAAACAATGTAATTATGTATTATTGTTTTAACTTCATTGCTTTGCAATCTATTATGTTAATTACTATCAAATATTGCTTTGCACAACTAACCATCTGACCTTCCTCTGGTAAGCCTTTGCATGATTACTATTTGCATAATTGTTCCCTGTGATTTCTTTGAGTACATTCAAAGTACTCATGGCTCTAAGCCCTGTGTCAAGCGGTGTATGAAGATGACCAAGTGCAAGGAAGCTCAGACCTCTTTGAAGAGGACTTCTTTAATGACTTCGCTGCCTAGGACGTCCTCTACTCGACTGACTGTGGGCTTGCCGTTTAGCCTCTAAGTGTTACAGTGTTTAATTTGTCAAGGTCCTTTTGTTGTCGGTTTGTAAGCCCAAGTGGCAAACCTTACGTAAACAAGCTTGGACCATAAGGTCTTGTTTAATACTAAGTTTAATTTATGCCTTCATCTCTTGTCTTGACCTTGTGGTTGTGATCACACCAAAGTGATTCTGTGAGCTAACTCTGTTGTCTGGGGTGGCTCGTGCGGTGGCGAGACCTCGGGAGGTCTTGAAGACCTCTGGGAGGTCTGGTGGACCTCCTCTCGGTATGAATCGGCCATCTTGCCGCTCCTCTGTGTGGTAGTACCGCAGCTCAAAAAAAAGCCCAGTTCCCAGTTGATTCCGAGAAGGTCGTCACACATGGTCTTGGCACTCCATTAACCACCATGACAAATTACCACTCCACCACCACTCCACCACAACCCAGATTGGTACGCGCAACGTACAAGCAGAATTCACTTGAAAACCGAATCCGTCCAACTAGTTGAAGTTCCTCTCGGTGGGGCATTCCGATGAACACCGTCGATGCCGCCTTGCATGAGACCGAATCCTCGGCGGAGGTAGAGTCGCCCGGTAGGGAATCGACCACCGCAGCGCCTGGGAGTGGTGACACGACGAGTAGGAGGAGGCGGAGGACGTGTAACATCCCCATTTTCTGGGCTTTTTGAAAATTTTGAAAACTTTAAAAATCAACCATTTGGTTTTATTAATTCGCTCAAGCTTAATTTATAATCTAGAATTTTAAAAGCAGTTTAATTTGACTTAATTAAAACTTGAACTAATTGAAGTTGGTTTAAGTTGAGTTTTGTTGGATTTTAAGTTGGTTTTACCTTTTGCCTTATGTTAAAAATAATTAATTACAAAAACTAAAAGCAATAGTTAAGCTGAAAATATTTTTACTAAGTTCTAAATATTCAAGGGATTTCTGTGAATTTTCCTAGAATTTTTGGACAGCTTAAGCTATTTTCTAAAAATACTTTTGCTTTTCTGGTATTTTCTAAAATCGAAAAACCTTAGAAAATTTCCTCCTTGGCTTTGGGCCGAATCTCCTTGACACATTCTTCATTTTCCTCATGGCCCGCTTGGCCGACAGTGATCGCTTGTATGTGGCCCATCGACCATCGTCCGATTTCGATCGGACGGCTCGCAATCCACCGTGCCTCCCATTGTCTCCCTTCTCCCTCGGTGGTGGGCCCGCCTTGTCGTGCCGCTCGGGTCATCTTCTTCCTCCCGTGGCCTCAGGTACTCCTCGCTTGAGCCAGCAGCGCCCTCCTCTCTCGCCTTAGCCCCCATCTTGTCCCTGCTGGCCGAGCCGCCTGATCCCGCCCTCCACTGCATCCGTGCTCCCGCATTCCCGTTCCCAGCAGTGATCAAGCGGACCCCCTCACTCGCCATTAAGGCCGCCGCGACACCTCTCCTCCTCCTCGTGCTCCGGGCCTCCCCGAGGCCTATTTAAGCGAGCACCGGGGAGCTCTACCTCTCCTCTCTCTTTCCCCCTACTCACTCTCCCTCTCTCCCTCAGAGCTCATGGAATTTGGAGCTCAAGCGCCTTGGCCGTGGAGCTTCGCCGCTTCCCGCCATTGTCAAGCCTCTCCATTGCCGTCGACCTCACCCGGCATCGCCAAGCCAAGCGCGCCGGTCTTGCACCTCCTTCACCGAACCTGCTTGGGAACCTCGTCATTGCCTCCACCACTTTTCATCCTCGCCGTCGGCCTCCCCTTGCTGCCACGTCCTCATTGCTTGCATGACCAGCATCACGCAGCGCCCTCTTCGCGTTGGTACCCTCATGCGTCATTTGGGCGCCACTTCGGCGGCCAGTTGGGGCCGCGCCATGCTTCGGGTCGGCGTGGTTGCGTGCCACCTCGGCGCCAGCGTGGCACCACGTCGACCTTTTGCTGACATGTCTGCCCAATCAGCGCCCGTGCGGCTTTTCTTCGGATTTTCTTTAAGAAAATAATTCCAGAAAATCAGGAAATCCCTAAATCCATCATTTTATGTGTTTTCCAACTTCCTTTGGCCATAACCTCCTCATTCGAACTCCGATTCGAGTGATTCAAATTTCTAAATTCATCTAAATTCCTTGTCTTCCTATTAGTATTTATTTAGTATTATTTGAATTTTATTTGGAGTTTTTATTTATTTATTTAGCTTTGTTCGCGCGTATAGATTCCGGCGTTTCGGAAGACTTCACAGACCCGACGACCGAAGCACCTCTACTCTTCAACGAAGGCAAGTCGTAGACCTTTGATCATATTGGTCCCAACTTTATAAAAGTATATTGTTTGATAAAAACATGTATTGCTAATTTTATAATAAATGGTTTCGGGATTAGTTAATTACCTAATTGCCATTATACCTCCTTGATAAATTGTGAACGACATGTATCCTTGAATGACATATTCCTTGGACACCCTAGGATGGATTATTTTAGTTGGACATTTTTGTACTACCAACATGGGTATCGTGTTTGCTTAGACATGCTTTGGTAGACGTCGGCCTCGCCATGAATCATTCAATATTAGTTTACCCCAGTGCACTGGTACATGGCTTGTGTAGTAGCGGCCAGTGTTGCTGATTAAAATGAAGTGTGGTTCTGTGTGAGACCACGACATTTGTTGTCACCTTAACTAAAATTTGTGGTGCCAGGACTGGGGGTGGTCCTCTAGCTGGGTTGAACCCAACAAGGTTGAATTTGACTAAAGGAATTATGGAACCGTGGCGGAGCCACCTTTGATAAAAGATGTTGTGCCATGACTAGGGTGGTCATTTGGACGGGTTGAACGAAAATGATTTATGCTCGGACGAGTGGGTGGTGGTAAAAGGTGGGTCTTATGCGCACACTTGGAATGTGGAAGCGTCTCGTCGAGCAACCAACTAAGGACTTAACCTTGAACCATTGATCTGGGCCTCAGCAGTACAACCACATGTCTAGATTGGGATAGACACGGTGACTAATTAGCAATGTCTGGTTCGGTTCTGTTTTGGTTGGGAGCAGCGCAAGAGGGGGCGGATAGAGGCGAAACCTTAGCGTAACAGAATCGAGTCAAAGCAGAACTTTGTAAAAGCCTTGTCACGTGCCTAGGCGCTTACCTAAGGTAGTGGCGGTGGCATAGATATATCTTGGGACAAACTAGAGAATTCGTGTCTTGTGGGTCAAAATTTGTACAACCTCTGCAGAGTGTAAAACTATTCGACTAGCCGTGTCCCCGGTTATGGATATGCCTGGTGATTTCACGCAAGGGGTAGATCTCTTGTCGAAAATGTTGGAATGGGTTGGTCGAATCTTGTAGATAGTTGATGGTTGGGAAGTGAATAGGGTGTTCACTAGTTGTTTCAAAGAAAATTGATTACTTATGTATTAATCTTTTTTTAAATTGTGCTTTGCAATCTACTTACTGTATTTACTGTCAAATATTGCTTTCTGCAAAATAGCCATAAAGCTATCCTTGTCAAACCTTGCATGAACATTACTTGCATACATTTCTCTGCGACTTGCTGAGTACATTCAAAGTATTCACGGCTTTGCACCCCCTGGTTAATTAGTCGCTGAAGAAGAACCTAGAAGCAACGAGTCCTACGAGGAAGACTTCTTTGAAGACTATGCGAATTAGGTCGCGTCCTTCACTCGATTGCCGGTGGGTATATTGGGTGACCTCCACCAGATGTTTTGTTCTCCGCTGCAAGTTTACTCTGTTATCTCTAGCCCTGCGTGGCAACCGTTGTAAGACTTGACCATAAGGTCTCTTTTGCTTAATATTATTAATTTGTCTGCTTCATCTTTTGTTTGGTTGTGTGGTTATGATTACACCAATGTTGCAACTTGGTGAGCTGAATCTTGATCATGGGACTAGTTAGAATACCTGAAGGTCTGGGGTTGGATACGGGTTCAAACATGAATGGTATCGAGCCATATCGACTGTAGGACGTAACCATCGTTAGCATGGTCGTTTAGTCAAGACTTCAAAATTTTATTTTATAAATCAAACCAGCAATTAATTTGAATAGTATTCTCCTTTCATCTTACTCTATTCTTCCTCGTCTTATGCTAATCTCTCCTTATTCCATTCTCAAGGTGTGACTTCTTATCTTTTCTGAACTTTGTTTCTGAATGTAAAGTGACACTCTTATCTTGATAATCTCTATAGAATCGAGCTTTGCTTGAAATCGCCCACCCACATAAGATAGATTAGTAGTGTTGTTACTCCTTTTCAATTTCAGTATCGTTTAGTCCGATAGATAGGATCTGTGGCTTGAGTTTTGTTGCCTCTTATAGCTTTCCGACTATTGTTCGTCGGGTTAAACCGACTTTCCCCAAATAGGTTGTCTCGTCTTTCTCCCTTTTCTTGCTCACCTTTGTGCTTTTTCCTCTTTCCTATTGTGCTTTCTTCCTCTCATCTATTAAACACGAGAAGATGCATGCGAGATGGTTCGGACCATAACTTCGGCAAGTCGGGATGAACAAGTGGACCCCGTTACACCACCAACTCCAGCCGCAACAACAGATCAGGGTTTGGGACAATTCATGGCGGCCTGGTAGCGATTGATGAATGCAATGATGTAGAACATGAACGGATGATGACTTAACAGAATCAGGCAGTTTGCCGCTCTGCTCCGTCTTGAACCAAAACAACCAAGCAAATGCTTAGTGCCACCTCGCCCCATGACTTTCCCTCGGTCAAAAGTGGCGAGAATTCTGAGGACCCATCCATCTACCTTCTCCGGCTCCTCCGAGCCTTTGGATCTGAGATGGTGGCTGCGTTCTATTGAAAAAAGCTTGCCATTACGGTGTGATGGCCGTGAGAAAGTTCGGATGCCACACACCGGTGGAAGGCACCGCCAGTAGAATGGTGGGAGAACTCTTCTTACGCCATGAAAACCACCAAAACATCACTTGGTGAGTTCTCGAAGCCTTACGCCTCTCTCATATTCCCGACGGAAGGTAGAAATGAAGAAAAATGAGTTTCGTGAGTGAAACAAGGAACACTGTCGATAAGTGAATACCTCAACAAGTTCACTCAACTCTCGTTATGCCCAAGAGGATGTTGCCACCGATGATGCTCGTCAGAAGCGTTTTAAGAGAGGACTCAACCCTAACTTGAAGGTTCAGGTCGTTGGCAACGACTATGCCAATTTCCAGCAGCTAGTAAATAAGGCCATGCTCATAGAAGAGTCACGTCGCGAACTGGCAGAATCTCATAAAAGGAAGATGATGCAGCATGGTACTCATCAAGCTCATCCGCAGAGGGTGAGATCTAATGCTCAACACCCAGCTCATTCTATTCCTCCTGTCACCTTCAGGACCTCTGCATCAGCACCTTGCCCAGCTACCCCAGGATTCCGCAGCTTCAACAACAACACCAACAACCAACAGCCAAAAAACAACAATCCTACCGCAAGAATCACCTGTTTCAACTGTCAGCAACTGGAACATTATGCCAGCAACTGCCCACAAAAGCAAGGACCATCACCAGTCAGATTCAACCTAGGAGCTACCCCGACCAGAACTCCCATGCCAGGAGCAGGACGTGGAGCACCTCAGACTCCAGCTACACCAGCCAAGACCCCCTCAGACTTTCGGGAGAGGTCGTGTGAACCATGTCATGGTAGAGGAAGCCCAGACAGCCCTGGACGTCGTGTTGGGTAAGTTCCTAGTAAATTCAGCACCTGCTACAGTTTTGTTTGACTCTGGAGCTACCCATTCATTTGTTTCTCGGAGTTTTGTTGCAAAGCATCAGCTAAAGGTTCTGACTCTTAAAAATGCTATGTTGATTCATTCATTTGGTTTGGAGTTGAGTACGAACCAAGGCTGCCCTAAGGTTAAAGTAACCATAGAAGGGGTAGAATTCCTAGCCAACCTTATAATCATCAATGCCAAGTCCCTCGATGTGATTTTGGGTATGGATTGGCTTGCTGATCACCAAGTAATTTTAGATTGTGGTGGTAGAAGCATCACATTGGTCAGCCTAGATGGAACCAAAGTAAAGTTTGACGCCTCTACGGAAAAGCATGACGGAGCCTTAGTCTGCAGTGTCAGTGCTTTATCTGTGGAAGATGTGCCAGTAGTCAGAGAATTTCCATATGTCTTTCCTGAAGATCTACGGAATGCTCTTGGGCGAGGACCTAGAGTTTGTCATTAACTTTGGTTAGGGAACCGCACCCATTTCAAGAGACCCTACCGTTTTGGGTTGGCGACTTAGTCGGTGAAGAAGCGATTGAAAAAATGCAAGATAAAGGATTTGTCAGGCCGGGTTCTTCGCCTTGGGGAGCCCGTGATCTTTGTCCCTAAGAAGGATGGTACCCGGTGGATGTGTGTGGATTACCGCTCTCTCAATGAAGTCACCATCAAGAACAAGTACCCTTTGCCGGGATCGATGATTTGTTTGACCCGATTAAAGGGAGCCGAGTGTTCTCTAAGATAGATTTAAGGTCAGGATATCACCAGTTGAAGATCCGCCAAGAAGATATACCGAAGACAGCTTTCTCAACCCGATATGGACTGTATGAGTATACGGTCATGTCTTTTGGATTAATCAATGCCCCGGCATACTTTATGAAATTGATGAATAGAGTATTCATGGAGTATCTGGATAAGTTTGGCATTGTCTTTATTGACGATATCCTAGTTTACTCTAAGAGTGAAGAAGAGCATGAAGAGCACCTTCGCTTGGTTCTGAATAAGCTTAAAGATCATCAACTCTATGCTAAATTCAACAAGTGTGAGTTTTGGATGAAGAAAGTTGCCTTTTTGGGACACATCATGTCTGCAGAAGGAGTCGCCGTCAACCCTAGCAAAGTCAAGGATGTGCTCAACTGGGAGTCACCCAAGTCAGTACCTCACATCAGAAATTTCCTTGGAATGGCAGGTTACTATCGCCGGTTTATAGAAGGATTCTCAAGAATAGCAAAACCCCTTACCCAATTGCTAAAGAAGGAAAAGAAATTTGCTTGGACGCCAGAATGTGAGCAAAGTTTTCAAGAATTAAAAAGCGTTTGACCACCGCCTTGATCTTGATTCTCTGGGATGTTGGAAGGATTTTGAGATTTTCTGTGATGCATCTCGTCAAGGTCTCGGTTGTGTTTTGATGCAAGAAAGGAAAGTGGTAGCATATGCTTCACGCCAATTGAAGCCTCGTGAAGCCAATTACCCCCTCATGACTTAGAATTGGCTCTAGTAGTGCATGCTTTAAAGATATGGCGCCATTACCTCATCGATGTCATTTGTGAAGTTTACACGGATCATAAGAGCTTAAAGTATATCTTCACTCAAACTGATCTGAACATGAGACAAAGAAGATGGTTGGAGTTAATCAAGGATTACAACATGGGAATTCATTATCACCCAAGCAAAGTAAATGTTGTAGCAGATGCTTTAAGTAGAAAGACCTACTGCACTACTCTTATGATCAAAGAAAGTCAGCCAGCATTGCACGAAGAATTTCAAAAGCTCAAGTTTGAGTTAGTTGAAGAGGGTTACGTAGCTGCCTTGGAAGTACAACCGACTCTTCAGGATCAGATCAAGAAAGCTCAAGAAGAAGATACAGATATCAAGGAGATCAAGAGAAACATGAAGCAGGGTAAATCCTTAAGATTTTTAGAAGATGAGCAAGGTGTCGTATGGTTCGATAAGCGTATTTGTGTCTGGGATCGAGAAGGCTGAAGCGATTAATGCTCAAGGAAGCTCATGAAACCTTGTACTCCATTCACCCCGGAAGCACTAAGATGTATCAAGATCTCAAGGAATTTTATTGGTGGCCTAGCATGAAGCGTGAAATTGCTGAGTATACTGCACAATGTGACATTTGCCAGCGAGTTAAAGCTGAGCATCAGAGACCTGCTGGACTTTTGCAACCTTTGAGCATACCTGAATGGAAATGGGAAGAAATTGGTATGGGTTTTATCACCGGTTTGCCAAGGACTAAAGTTGGATATGATTCTATCTGGGTAATTGTAGATTGCCTAACAAAAGTTGCTCACTTCCTCCCAGTCAAGACTACCTACTTAGGAGACAGACTTGCAGAATTGTATATGGCAAAGATAGTATGTCAGCATGGAGTACCAAAGAAGATCGTGTTAGATCGAGGAACCCAGTTCACCTCAAGATTCTGGCAGAAGCTACACAGCGTTTTGGGCACTAATTTGAATTTCGATCTGACCTACCACCCTCAGACGGATGGTCGGACCGAAAGAGTAAATCAAATCTTAGAAGATATGTTGAGAGCTGCGCTCTAGAGAACTGACATTTGGGACCAAATGCTACCCTATGCGAGTTTTCTTACAAAACGATCATCAATCAAGTCTGCAGATGTCCTCGTTTGAGGCCCTTTATGGAAGAAAGTCTGAGAACACCTTTGTATTGGATTGAGTCGAGGCGAAGGGCAAGTGCTTGGACCAGACATCCTAAAGGAGGCGAAGATCAAGTTAAGTCAATCGAGAGAAAAGTCGAAACGGCCAGGACTAGCGAGAAAAGTTATCTTGATAAGCGTAAATCGAGATTTAGCTTTTGTACCTAGAGATCATGTGTACTGAAGATCTCACCTCTCAAAGGGATCGTCGCTTGAGTCGATTGGAAAGCTTCGCACCAAGATACATTAGACCTTTTCGAGTTCTAGTCAAAGAGAAGTTGCTTACAAGTTAGAGCTCCGCCTCGGTTGTCGGATGTGCATGACGTCTTTCATGTGTCTCAGTTGAAGAAGTGCCTGCGAGAACTCTTCGGTGATTCTCCGATGAGCCCTGAGTTTGGCACAACCATTATAGGGTAGGGAGAATGTTGTGGCCGTAGAGAAGTGTTCTCTTTGGGTGGAACTGCCTGGGGTGACGATAAAAAATTATCTCATATGATTATGACTAGGAACGCCTAGGGAAAGCTTAGCTACTTCTGAAACAAATTAGCAAGAAATATGGTGAGTACCAAGTAGAATTTCTAAACCACTGTTGCACAACCGACTGTCTTATTGGTTTCGCCAACCTACAAGATCCCGATAAAAGTTACTAATAGTTTTATTTAAAAGCATCGTAGTAAAGGAATACTATTCATGAAATAATATTCACTATTTACAAATATTATTCACTAAATAGTAACCAGAATATTGCATAGTATAGCCACTATACCATACCCTAGTGGTATATCCACCATACCACTAGCATATTATATTGATCTCGATCTCTCTACTCTATATATATATATATATATATATATATATATATATATATATATATATATATATATATATATATATCTCTCTCTCTCTCTCTCTCTCTAATACAATCAAAGGTAGATGCCACTCGCTTCCATCTTAGCCAGTGATAATGTGACGTTGATAGCAGATATTTAACCCCGCATTTGGCACATCTTAGATCATCTCCAATGTTGTGTTTTAGCCGGTTCAAATGAGGAGAGAGGAGGCATTGAATCGATTTAATATATTGGAGAGGTCGATTCCAACAAAAAAATGTATGGAACCGGAGTCGATTCAAAGCATTAAACAGCTCATATGAGCACTAAACAACTACATAGGAGAAAGTGCAGTTGAGAGAGGATATTATTATTTTGTGGCTTTTTAATGTAACGTGGGTCCCAGTTATTAATAGGAATCGGTTCAATACATTGGAGAAAAATAAACTCAGTTCCTAGAATACTTACATGACATGACTTTGAATCGACATCGGTTCAATACACTAAAGATGCTCTTACAAGTCACGCAAGCGGCACCACCCTGCTGCTAATGTCTAAAAAGAAATACATTTACAATTGAAGGTAATATAATAATACATAGATGGTGTATAAACTCTTAGGCCACTCCTAGTGCTCCACCTTGGCTGGTATCTTAAGCCTGCTATGTAGGCAAAATGATGATATGACACCATAGTTAATGAAGAGAGATGGTACTCTAGTATCTAATATGGATACCGGTTTGGTCTCGAAATCCAATGCATAAAATTTATTGTGATCGATCCCGTGCATTGGGAAGATCATGCATGTATTGCTTTAGTACATGCCACAAATAGGACACAATCTCAAATCTTAGTAAAGATCATACGTGTAATTAAATGAAATGTTACTAAGATCTTCTGTGTTAAGCTATCATTAGAAAGATAGTATCTTACACTCTTCTTGACATTAAAAAAGCTACTTTTAAGATATTGCCCATTAAGATATAAAAACTGAGTTCCTCCCCTTTTCAAAAAAAAAAAATACACAGATGATAATCGTTGTCATCTTAGTCAGTGCTAATGCGACGTTGACGGTAGATATTTAACCGTGCACTTGATGTGACACAAGAGTCACGCAACGCAAACAGCCATCACTCTCCACTCCGCTGCCGCGTTGCGCTGTACTGCAAATGTTAAGTGGTTAGCTCACCGCAACCCCTTTAACCTCGAACTGAGCCCGAAAGCAACTCTAATAAATCCCCACGCGGCCACCAAAGCGAAGCCTTTCTCCCTTCCCATTCCTCCGCATCAACAACAAGAAGCCATCGAAACCCAATTCACCCCCAATCCCCTCCCCGAAACCCTAGCAATGGAGCCCAAATCCACCACCCCGCCGCCCGTCCTGGGGGCGCCCATCGGGTACCCGCAGGCCCCGCGTACCCTCCCCGTCGCCGCCGCCTACGCCCACGCGCCGGCGCTCTACGCCCGCCGCCCGGCGCCGGAGCCGCCGCCGCCGCCGCCTCTTCGCAGCAGGCCGCCGCGGCTGGCAGCAGCTGCAGATGTTCTGGGCGGAGCAGTACCGCGAGATCGAGGCCACCACGGACTTCAGGAACCACAACCTGCCCCTCGCCCGCATCAAGAAGATCATGAAGGCCGACGAGGACGTCCGCATGATCGCCGCCGAGGCCCCCGTCGTTTTCGCGCGCGCGTGCGAGATGTTCATCCTCGAGCTCACCCACCGCGGGTGGGCGCACGCCGAGGAGAACAAGCGCCGCACGCTCCAGAAGTCCGACATCGCCGCCGCCATCGCGCGCACCGAGGTCTTCGACTTCCTCGTCGACATCGTGCCGCGCGACGAGGCCAAGGACGCCGAGGCCGCCGCCGCGGTCGCCGGGATCCCCCACCCCGCCGCCGGCATGCTCGCCGCCGACCCCATGGCCTACTATTACGTCCAGCCGCAGTAACATTTTCGTACCGTATAGGTTCAAGCTTAAGCGATTTTAATTAAGAGTGTGATGTTGTTTTAGTGCTGCTATGTTTGTTTGTTGCTGCTGCGTAAGAACTAGTATAAGATGTGGTGATCATTTTAGGGGCCTCCTCTTGAGTATAAGCGATTCGATTTGAGGATTGGGCGAGGTTGTTGTGATTTGAGGCAGGCTGTATGGTGGTGATGATGCATGTCTAAGTTATTCCATAATTAATTATTATGTGGCCTTCTCTGATAATTGTTGTTCGACTTCATTTGCCGTGAAATGGTTTGATTTCTATTTCCAGTAGCTATAATTTGGTTGTGCCATGCTGTATTCTAGGATTTTAGGTTGGAAAGTCAAATGCAATGTTTATGAACAGAGCTTTGTGTAATTTTGAGCTGTTTGTGGTCATGTTTAATTGGTATAGTTTACCTTTGCTATATTGTTCAATCTATATGATTGTTTGGTGGTGTATAATGTATTAATATAATGATTAGTGAGCATGCTGTTTGTCCTTTTATTAGATTCAAGGGTTTGCTAAGTTTTCAAAATGTGGATGTATTACTGTTCTGTGTGTATAGTCCTGTATTTGTGACAGCTGATCCACTGAACTGTTGAAGTCTCCTTTGTTTAATGTGTAATTCTGGATGCTGCAATATCTGTTATGCATCCTAGGACACTTGCAATGCAAACTTCCTGACATCTCCTGTTCATTTAACTAAGTGTTGCTTAGCGTGCATGTTTATTTTCTTCAACTTGGTGGTTCTTCAGGTCATTTGGGCGAAAGGACAGATTATGTTTAGCAACTGTTCATTGGCCTCTGAATTATCTGGATATCTGTTCCTTGACATCCTTGTCTTCCAACTTAGGAAAATATTTTTATACCAGGCACTGCAATATATATTGGACTTGCATGATGTAGTGGCCGAACCTATTTTTTATATAGTTTTTTAACTTCTGAACATCTTCAAGTATATTCTGTGGAGCCACATAACTAATGTAGTAGTTGTCTTTTTTTTAATGATCATGATTACCACTGGCATTCCACCATTCACACGGTACCTCTTTCACCAATAGACCTGAAAATTTGAGTGATTGTACCTAGAATTATTCATAGCTGAGAATCGGCAAAGCATCCACTTTTACTAGTGGGAAACGAGTGTTTTGTCTTAGATTCAGATATACTGATGTGGCTGCTCGATAATTTCTTTGTACATCAAATTTATTTCATATATCGCTGTTGTGGAGTGATCCCCCGCAACAGCGTGCTTAAACCGAAGCTTTGCAAGTCTCAAAACCACAGGATTGCAGGGAGAATATTGCGTTGGTGTCACTGGGCACTGGGGTGGCATGTGTCAATGAGCTCATCGCTTCTGAGATAAAGGCTTGTCCGAATCCGTTACCAAATGACTATTGGAAAGAAGACATAGTATTCACATGCTTAGATAGCGCGGCATTTCTGGTGCACATGGTCTCTTTTGTGAACATGTGTACATAGGAGATCTCAGTCATCCATTCAAGATCTCACGATAAGGATGCAGCCCACCGCTTCCCACTGGACTCTTTGCGAAAACAACCCGGCGTAGACCTCCGTCCTCCTTCCTCGCCCCCCGCATCAGGCACCCGGCACCGAGCCCCTATGCCCCCCTTCCACACTCCATGCCCGTCTCCCCTCTAGGTTCCTTGCCTGCGCCGCCAACTCTGGCTCTCCCCGCCGCACCCTCTGCTTCCCCCTTGCGCCGCCTCCCGTGCACACTATGCCCACCTCCCCTCGTCACCGCTTGCGAGCCCTCATCCCATCCCTACTCCCCCAAGTCTAATCCCATCCCTACTCCCCCAAGTGCTTGTGAGATCCCGAGACCAAGGGAGAGGAGGGAGGCTTTGTGCCTCCTGCTGCCGCGGAGATCCCGTCGCCGCCCCCTCAGATTCGGTCACCTCCGCCCAGATCCAGTTGTCGTCGAGCCAATCCAGTTGCCTCCCTGCCCGCAGTTGATCCATTCCTCTCAGATCTAAAGCTTCATCATTGTTTCTTCTCGTAGATTCTTTCTAATTCAGAAATGAACTTATTTTGACATATTTTTATTCCTTTGATTTAAAGACGATCTAGAAATTGACAGAACACTCGGTCGCTTACATGTCTGCTTCGGCAAGGTTTGTTTGTTGCTCACTAATCACTACACTGTTTTGTTGGTTGGTTGGTTAGAGAGTGCTTTGGCAAGGTTTGCCATTGATTCTAGTATGGCCGGTATGCAATTGGTTAACAACATGTTCTTTTTCTCCAGGTCAGAGAAAAAGATGGCAAAGGAAAGCACTGATTCTAAGTGTGCAACTTGTTGATGAGATTTGAGTGTTGTATGAATGATCGTCATGTCTGAACTTGAATTCTCAGACTCGGCTCATCAAATTGTTTCTTGTGTATTACTTGAGGTCATGTTGTCAAAGATTTCTTCTTTTTAGTGGAAGTGATGGCGAGCACTAAGTTGTTTCTTGTGTATTGATAAGCCATGGTGCCGAATTATGACTTCATTGTTGTAATTTTGCTTTCAACCAATATTGTGTAATACCTAGAATTGTTGAATGCAAAATCAAATGAATCTATGTCTCTTTGCAAAATGATTACTGGCATTGTTGAATTGTTGAATGCAAAATCAAATGGATAAAAGTTTCTGTCATTGATGAATTGTTGAATGCAACATCAAATGCAAAATGATTCCTAGAATTCATGAGAATAACAATGTATGAAAGTTTCTGTCATTGAGAAATGCAAAATCAAATGGATGAAATCCATGCAATTTGCACCACAGGCTACTGGAGCAAAGAAGGCTCAATAATCCAAGATCGACACTTTAGTGAACCAAAACAAATTGAAATCAAGGAACTTTGACATAGACTGGTTTGCTGATTTTCTGTTGCCACTGCTGCAAGCTGCTAGCTGCTGCTACCAAGTGTAAAGCACTCAAGCCAGTTAGACACTATAAGCTTGTACTTCTGGAAGTTTTTCATCGATATAATAGCCAAGCTCTGAAATGGATGTAATAGCCAAGTTCTTGTACTTTGGATGTGTTATGTTAATTCTATCATGTAGTGCCGGAAGACATGGTGTCTTATGTGTTATCATAATCCTGAAATGAAATGGCATTTCTTGTATCCAGAACATCATTGAATGTAACAGAATGCTGAATAGTATCAAAATTTTCCTGACAATGCTGAATAGTATCAGAATTTTGCAGTCATGATGTATGGGAGGTTGCTTCTTCAAGTTTGTTTGGGTGAAGTGTTGCTGAGTCTGAAAGGTACACTACAGTCCTGATGATAATCATTCTGAAAATCCTGCACGTAATATGCAAAGTTCAGACCAACTAAGGGCAGTGTGAATGCTAATGGAAGCAAGGACCTCAATATTATGTTGTATGGATGTGAAGATTCTGTTCTTGCATGCACATATGGTTCCAAATGTATGTTTCATTTTCTGTTGAATTCAAATAAATCTGATATGCCTGAATCCATTATATGAGGTAATTGCTTTGCATATCTTCTGCTCAGAACCATGCAAATGAAACATAATGTTTCTGGTCAGAACCATGCAAATGACACTCACATTCCAGAATTTTGAGCAAAAGATACTCACAGTCCAGAATTTTGAGCAAAAGACACTCACACTTATATACTATTTTCAATGCAGCATTCAAACATTTCAGTAATCATTCAGTCAGTGATCCAGAGCAGCATTTGGAAACATGAGTCAGAATTCCAAAGCACGATTACAGGACTGATGCTTCCATTCCAACAAAACAATAAAAACTTAGCACATACATTTGGATCATTCAACAAGGTGCCAATAGCTTCTTGATGTTGGCTAAGTAATTGAATACATTTCAAGAACATAATACATTTCAAGCTTCTGCTGCTACACAGCTTGAAAAATTACATGCAAAAAAAATGACAATCATTCGCTTGGAATGCAGTCGGTTGAGCTTGGGGGTAGCCAATCCTCTGAAGACGACACCGGCGGCGAGACGCCGCAAACCCTACCTTTCGAGAAGAGTCGCTGAGGCGACAGCACAGATGGAGGAGTCGCGGACATTTCTTGTCCATGGTGCGGCAACGCGCAGGTGAGCGGTGCTCGAGGCGTACCACGGAGCTCAAGGGGGAGGCGGAGCGGCCGTCAAGGGGGAGGTGGAGCGCCGCCACGGTCACCAGAGCTCAATTAGGGTTCGGCGTGGGATTGGGGAATGGATGTCGTGGGACTCGTTCGGCCAGAAGTGCAAGCATAAAAGTGTCCTTCGGCGGCATATCGCCTCCCGCGCGTGCGCTGCTCACCGTCCGATTGGAAATGGAGCGCCCGGATTTTGTTTGTGCATATGTTCACACATATACTCATGTGCACCTAATACGCCCCCCCTCAGATAGTCGTTGAACGATTGATCTGGAATCATAATATCATATTATATTAAGATTAGGTCTTTCGGGTTTCAACCTTCAAGTGTAGTTACCTGTAAGAAAGCTGAATATTTTGGCAAACAGGACAATTTTGCAATGAAGTTCAAGAATTAAAAAAACATTTCTTTGTTAAAATGCATAAATTTGTCATGCTAAAAGGCCCGACAAGGACACTACTAAGCATGAAGTGAGAATTGCCTGGAAACCATGATAGCATAGCATTTTGAGTTGCAGTCACTATAAATCACACAAAGAATTACACCCTTTTAACATCTCAGGGCGGAGCAAAATAATGTTGTTAGTTCTCTCTAAGCATCGGAGCACAAGCAGTGATCTGTCCTACGCAAATTTGCAGCGACGACGAACACTTGCATTCCCCAAATCAGCGTAAAAAGCCGACGACCCTGCAAGTATGAAAGCAGAATTTCGTCAAGAATCATGATCAACATTTCACGCACCGAATATTCTAATCATCGAAAACCTACAAAGTTTTAGTTATACAACTAATTATGTCTCTACAATTTTGCATTTCTTTTGAATCTTTACTAAATTACTAGTCGTTGAATGGGAATTAGTCGTGAAATTTTTCTGAAGATCTGCTCCAAAGAAGCTAAAATCTGAAGAAAACCACAAGAAAGGCGACTAGATTCACAACTCACCAAGACTTATTAAACCCCCGTCCTACGCGCACAGGACGAACTTCACAGAGGGCAAGGCGGCGGCGGCGGCGGTGATCAGGCAGGCGGTGACGACGTTCTGGTAGCACCACCGGAGCGGGCGCCACGCCCCCGTGCCCTCGACGCTGGCGCACTTGGCCCGCGTCACCCCGTACTGCGGCTCCTTGGACAGGTCGAACGCCGCGCCCTTCATGCGCAGCTCCTGCACACACCGCGCGAGCGCGCGGGCGTCGCCGCGCTCCGCCGCAGCCGCAGAGCGGCGCGCCAGTAGGCGCACACCCGGAGTTGCACGGCCACGGCGAGCGCGAGGGAGGCGGCCAGCGACACGGACGACGGCACCCACCACCTCCTGCAGGCGCGCGTGGGCGGCTGCGAGGCGGCGGCGGCGGCGGCGGCCACGGAGGCGGCGAAGAGGAGCGCGAGGGAGAGACCGTGGAAGGCGAGGAAGGCCGCGCAGAGGTAGAACGCGTCCCGGTGGGCCGCGTCCATGAGCGCCTCGAGCGCGCAGGCGCGGCGGCCGAGGCGGGACTCCTCCCGCTGCCACAGCTTGAGCAGCAGCAGGTGCCCCGCGCTGCCGGCGATCTCGCCGAGCGGGTGGTGCCCAGACGGCGCCGCCGCCGCATTGTCAAGGAACGCGGCCGCCTCCACACAGCCGCCGGCGGGGTCGGCTCCGTCGCCGGTGACCGGGATCTCCACGATGTAGGCGTCGTTCTTGGCTGGCTCCGCCATCGGAATGTCTCTCTCTCCTTGGTTCGAGTGTGCAAGAACGGATCTTTCTGGGAGGAAAGAGTCGATCTTTTTTGGGAGCTTTGAGTTGATGTGAGATTGGAATCGGGAGATGGGGAAGCGGAAATGGAAGGGGAAGAAAGGAAGCGTGACGATCTGTGCGGGTTGGTTGCGTGCGGCGGCTTATTAAGAAGGGGTTGTGCTGCCCAACGGTCGGGTGCTTTAGGGAGGCAGCCAACGGTCGGATTTTGGCTCGGGTTGGTGATTTTTTAGGACGGCAGGGACCGTTTCGCATGTTGATCCATGATTATTGGCACTTCCGGTTGTTTCTCTATGTCACGGACCTCACGGCAGGCACGATGACTCGGTGAGTGTGAAGCAGCCACGAAGCCCAGAAAATTCTCTCTTCCAACCTCTCCTGTTGCAGCCCTGCGCTTTGTTACCTACCTGCATTTGTAGAATTCTTCGATATGGACTTTCCATTTTTCGCATAGTGATTCCACATTGTGCCCCCCCCCCCTTCATTTGGCCACTTTTTCAATCACTTTAGCACATGTAGCCCCACACATCTCAGGGTGCATAACTAGTGCACATAGTGTATTTGGTGCATATATGCACAAACTTTTTGTTTGAGTATCAAACAAGCATAAAAAATTCTGAAAAAAATTCTAGATGTAGTTGATGGTGTTTTGTTCCACCCTTTAAAATTTTAAGTTCAAACTCAATGTATGTTAGAAGAAACAAAAAAGAAATTTCTGTGAATAGTAACATTTCTGTTTTCTCTTTCCTCTTTCCTCTTTCCATACTATTCACAGTGAATTTCTCTTTTTTGTTTCTTCTAACATACATTGAGTTTGAACTTGAAATTTTAAAGGGTGGAACAAAACACCATCAACTACATCTAGAATTTTTTTCAGAATTTTTTATGCTTGTTTGATACCCAAACAAAAAGTTTGTGCATATGTGCACCAAATGCACTATGTGCACTAGATATGCACCCCACATCTCAAATGATAAAAATGGCACCACGGTAGGTTAGGCAGCCGGTACGTGTCCCCCACCATGTTCCAGGACCACAACTGCATTCTACCGTACACCCAGACTGCTGCATGTGCCTATTGTGGATCCGATCCGCAGGATCTGACATGCCGCGGATCCAGACCACTGGATGCAACTACCGCGGTCAAAAACCGTTGCATGTGTCCTGCCGCTCTCCCGGTCGGCCGCTCTCCTGGTCGGCTACGCATGTCCTGCCGTAGGCTTGGTCCGCGGCTGCATCCCCTCCTATTGTTACCCCGCATTCGGACCACAATATGATTTAAATTCCTCACAAAATGGGTTTTTTAATAAAAAGAATGAAATATTAAATAGAGAATAATCAAGGAATTAAATTACAAAGATAAAATTTCAACCCTAGTATAAGACTTCGAAATCTAGGTGCGAATTACACGGCACGTAGGGTTTGGTTACATGCATATATTTGTCTCGCTACTCCTACAGTACAAATGACAACGTGCACGGACCATTAACCCGAACTACAGGTAAGATACATGTGCGCCTTTTGAAATTGAAAACACTAGGGGATAGGAAAGAAATCAGTCTTGCGGTCATACGTCCTATGCATCAGGGCCCATCGGTGACTTTCCCTTGTCTCCCGCAGCCCTACAAGCATTGGCCTTTGCGAGGCCTGTGTTGAGCCTTGCCTATTGGTGCAAGTTATCGCCTTGATGACAAGCTTCTTTCTTGTTGTATCACTGTCAAACTCTCTTCGGATGCACCTCCTTAGTTCATCAATACCCATCTCCTTTAGGCCCTCCTCCATACCACCTTACACTAGCATCTTGACAGGCCTAACCCACCGGTCCGTCCCGTACAACACTGTCACCATAAAACACAAGCAATTATTTCATGTTGGACATTACCTATGACCAAAACAACTAAATACGCTGTCAATCTATGTTTCCAATAATTCACAAATTTTTATTACCTACGAAATAAACTTGCTATCCATGTTTCCAACAAATAACATATTTTCTCTACATACTCAATAAACTTGCTATCCACGTTCCAAACAAGTAACGATTTTTTTTCTACATAGCCAATAATCTTGCTATCCACATTCCCAACATTTACCAGATTTTTTTAACATATGCAATACAACATTATTTGTACACAATACATGCTAGACATATTATTTGTAAACAATCACCTAAATAATTAGCATTATTTAATCTATATTTTCTTACATTGCCAAAGCAACTAAACTTCGATAAGCCTTACCTAATTATGTTACCTAATAATTGTCTAATTAACAAACTAGTAAAATAATGATGACTGTTTTCCTAATCACTGATGTCGAAAAATGCCATAACCATCAACAACCATGTTCAAGCAACCATGACATTGCCAAATAGCTAATCAAACACTAATCACACAATTAATATACAACATGCATGCGAAAAAATTTACCTCTTCTCGAAGATCTTCACTTGATCTACAACTTTATCAACTACTACAACTTCTAAATCCCTATCTAAATACTCCAAAATCGACTCCAAAAGCCAATTTTATCACTTCACCATTCACTCCCTTTCTCTCACTCGCAATCTGTCTCTCTACGCCGAAGAAATGAGCACTGCCGGCGAGAGGAGGCATGAGCATGGGTTAAATGGGGACCACAACACGAGACCTCCAGCGGATCTGGAGTGTGGTAGGATACCTTCGGCGAACCAGGAGCGCGACAAGCCATGTGGAGCCGATCGGGGCACTGTGAGCCACGTGTAGTGGTTACGGACTCTGACAGCGATATCCGGTGGTCGAGATCCACGGTGGCACATCTGGCGGTCGAGTGCATTGTAGGATGCGACCTCGGTCGAGAGTCTGATGGGGACACGTTGATGGGAGCGGGTCCCGATCTTCCAACGAGTTCGGATATGTTCGATTTAGTGGGCGCGACACAAATCGATTGACTTCGAACAACACGTTCGAACCCGCAATCGCAGCACCACGTCTCCTCGGGTTATCAGCGTGCGCGGCCGGTTGACCTCACCAAGAAGGCTAATCCTCGCATGCGAATCGAAGAACACAAGCAAGAACAAGGAAGAACACAACGGAATTGCGGATGTATTGTTTTAGCACTTTCGAAAGTTGGGGTCTCACAAACCGATGAGCAATGGCTGTTCAAGGCGAAATTAATCTAAGCAAAACCCAACCCTAATGGTGGGGTGGCGGTGGATATAGAGGACCGAGGCGTGCAAAACCCTGGACGCGCCCTAATGGGCTCCAACACGATACAAAGCCGAGCGGCCCAAAAAGCGGTGGCGCGACACTCGACAGATTCTGAATGCCCACTTGTTTCAACGATTCCGTGACTCGGATGAATTTTGACATGGGACTAGAGCCATTGGAAATGTCTTCTCGATTTCCATACATATGTGGAGCGTCCAAAAGCGAACTGGATGCGATCTGGGCGTCCGTTTTAGTCTTGACTGAGTCTGGACTCGAATTGGATTGAAGTCGGCTTGAGTTGGGCCTCCAACATGATTCGACCGCCCTCGCTGGACTTGTGCGCCTCGTAGCCCTTCTCCAAGTACTTCGTGTCCTCTCCATGGTTCCTAATCATAATTAAATCATTAGGTAGCAATCGATTCTCAAATGAACAAAAGAAGTACTTAGGAGCGAGCTCACTGTAAATTCAATTGTCGGTATGAGCTCTAGTGATTGGTCCTTGACTGTGAAGTGGAGGATTGTTGTGTGTATCCGAGGAAGTGATGTCCTCATCACACGTGTCGTCTGCCTAACCAACCGTAGTGTCATTTTTGTCATTTCGGACGCGCGGAGGCTACATGTGCTAAATTGTTTCAAAAAGCAACTAAATGAGCCAAAAACTCTTGAACTACAAAACTAGTGATACACTAATGCCTTGTTCGGGCCAGAAACTTAGACTTCCCAAACAAACCATAAGGGTCTGGTTGGCCGAGCCCCAATTTCAATTTTTGGGCTCTACAGAGCTAGGAGCCAAAAAATGTGGGGTGTTTGACCCAAACCTAGCTCCAAAACAACCCAAAGATGCATTGCCATATTTGGCCTGCATGTATATCCTTCCATCCCTAAATCGCTTTTCGACTCACAACTCATCTCGCCTCTCGTTCCTGAACACAGCAGCACGAATAATCAAATGGGCAGCACGACCTATCCGGCGGTGACTATGCGAATGGGGCCGCGGCCCAAAGAGTCCAAATGGTGTCGCAGCCAATCGGGCGGCATCTCGGCGAAGCTAGTGACGGAGTCATAGATTAGGCCGATGACACCACAAATCAAGTCGGAGGCATAGGACTCGGGCTAATGGAGCAGTGGATCCGGCGGTCGAGCAGCAAACGACGATGGGGGTAATGTTGGTATTTCTCTCTCGTTTTCTTCCGAAACCCTCGGAGCCTCCTATCCCTTGCCCTACCCTGCACGTTCATTTTGGTCTCAGGTTTCTCCCGGTTTCTCCGGAGCTTAGCTTCAGAAATCGGGCATTTGGACTAAAAGCTCTGGCTCTGGCCTAGAAGCTAGGCTCTGGAGCTCGTCCAAACGTCACCTAAATACATCACTAAATGTCACCGAATATTAGAAATTTTGTATTTTTAATATTTACACATCAACAAAAAAAATTACAATTTACTTCAATTTCATAATTTAGAACTTCAGTGATAACTACATTCAAGAGTCAGTGCATCATCATTACACAGTACTTACAGCTTATTGACGTGCTTGCTCCGTTTCACAGTATTTTTCCATAACTTGTCATGCGCGCAGACCAAAGAAGCACTAAATCTAAGAAAAAACTAATGACAAATGACCATACATACCCATATTAAATGACATATTACAACCACTTATCATTTTTTCCAAAGCATTTAAATAAGGGTAGAGAGTAGAAACATTGTAATAACTACACCATTGATTCACTTAATGGACAAACATTTTGAAAATGAGACTCCTAAGGTAACAGACAAACATAGTGAGGACTATGGATCTGGATCCTCTATATTGAGGTCAGTGTGTAAACAATATTTTGTGAGTGCGCCAATAGCATTCTACAGTGGCATTGTAGCAACAGAGGCACTATAGCAATTTTACCTTAGAGAAAATACTATAGTTATTGATCTCGACCTTTGATTTTTGAAATAACGGTGGAGATCACTATCTAATATCATTTACTGTAGATCATCTGCATTGATAGCTTTGATGTAGAGGATTCAAATTGTTGGACTACCACTTCTACCCCATCTATAACATCATTGCACACTCCTTTCAAAAAAAAAGTAACATCACTGCACGGAGATAGAGGGAGAATAAAGGTCAATGCGCAAATAGCTAGAGAGGGGGGAGGTGTGGCTACATCAGTGCTCAGTGAGAGAGGAATAAAGTCCTATTTGGGGGCTTAAAGCCAACTTCGGCTTCCAAAAAGCCAAAAGCCCCCCAAATAGCCTAGCTTCAAAAGTGCTTTTCTGTTAAGCCAAAAGCCACAATACAATAGAAGCTTAAAGCTGGGCGAGGGGTGCTTCTTGGGCTTTTGCGGGTGGGATTTTGGTGATTGCCAGTAGGATTTGGGAAAAATTACCCGCCACTACCACTGGGCAAAAAGGGTTAAGAGGGGAACCCAGCCCCCTCTCCATCTCCCAATCACTCCTCGCCTCCCCCCCACCCGTGTGCCGTCGTCGCCTTCTCTGCCTGCGCGCCACCGACGCCTCTTCTCCCCACGTGTTGTCACCTCCACTCCCCGCGCCTCCTCCCCACCACCGGCTCCCAGTAGCGGCGTCACCTATCTCCTCTCCCTCTCCCTCTCCCTCTCCCTCTCCATCTCCTGCTCTCCCCTCGTCTCCCCCACCCGTGCGCCATCGTCGCCTCTTTTGCCTCTCCATCTCCTCTGCCTCTCTCCTCTCCATCTCCATCTCCCGGCAGCGGTGTTGCCTCTCTCCTCTCCCAAATCTGTGTCGCCGCCCCAAGTCGGATCACCGTCGCTGCCCAAGCCTAGATCTGCGTTGCTGTCTCCTACCCCAGATCCACTGTCGCGTTTTGTGTTCATGATCATAGTGGTGTTCGCGTTCGTGTTTATGTTTGGTTAATCACACTTTTTTACTTGGATCTAAAATGTTACAATTTGTATGTTGGTGTGTTGCAAATCCGAAAAAAGAACATGAACATGATCTCAACATAAACTACAAGAAAGTGTGGGTTGAATAAAAAGGAGATGAATCCGAAAATCCGAATAGGAGATATGTAAGTTCATTTTCTTGTAATTTCTTATGACTTTTTGTTGCAAGGTCCGAATCTCTAGGCGAAACAGACGACATATAGGGTAGTTGGATATCCTCCTAGGTGGGGAAATGTGCATTTTACCTTCTACACGTGATTTTTTATGTTGCAAAATGTTCCTCGATTGTTCATAACTTAGTAAAATTAAGTTGTTTAGTCAATATTTCTACAGAAAGAATAAAAAATAATTATATTTATGCTAAATTAGAACACAAACATGCCTTTAGAGCCATTAGCTAGCCCAAGGGTATTTCAGACATTTCATCCTTCTTCTACAACTGAAGAAATCAGCTAGCCCAACTAAAAGCCAGACTGCTAAACGACATTTCATGAAAAGTTACAACCATCAGTTAAAACTATTTTTAAGCCAAAAAGTAGCTTATGGCAAAAGCTACAACTCCACCAAACAGGGCCTAAAATTATTGGCTCTTCTTCCCACCACACAGTACTCCAGTTCATCCAGCTCGCCATTTTCCTCGAGTCAAGGAAGCCCACCTCTCCATTGAAATCCCTCGTCATTTCATCTCCCTCACCATTTCCCCAAAACAAATAAAGCTGAGAATCCTAGTCTCCAATTAATGGATGTTACCAAGGTCCTCTCTTATAAAATCGCTACATTAGAGCACCATGATTTCAATCTATGCGAGGACTCTATGGATCATATGATTGAAGATTAAATGGAAGAAGTTGAAGACTCATACAGTACGTGGTGGTCGAAGATTCTTTCAAAGAAGTTGAAGAATCCATGAGGTAACATTTTACTTAATAAAATAGGCTGTGTGTATCTTTAATACAGAGACCAGAATAGATTTATCTCTTCCATTATCTAAAAACGCAGTAGTCAAATATTCTTTCGAGGATTTGATTGAGGACCCCTTAGAGAAGAAAGATGAAGATGAAGTGAATCAAGCTGTCGTGGACTGAGATCACGACAATTGTGCGAATTGTTGTTCTTTTCTGGTTGAGGATAGCATGGTCTTTTATCCCATTGTCTCTACAACTTTGAAGCCATCTTAATCTACGTGTTGAGCCAAACATGCTCTATATTTTGAAAAGGAGGAAATATGTAGTTAGTGGGGTTAAACTCTAGCTTTTAGTCAGAACCGATGTCACGTCACTTGAATTAGCCAATAGTCATCTACTACGTTCCACCGTTTCCTAAACCAAATCTGTGGAAGGTGATTTTTTTATACCATGCCCGCCAAAGCAGCTTATTGCAAGCAGCAGGGACGGACCGTCCCTTCTGGCGAGGTCGGCCGTCCGCCCAAGCTCCCCGCCGGCCAGACCCCCTCCTCTTCCTCCATGGCCTACCACCAAGAGGTTTGCACCTCTACTACACCTCTACCCGCATCCGCATAGCGCATGAGAAGGCTTACTGAACCCACCAAGTCAATTAGACTTCTAGCGCCCACACAGTCAATTTCTAGTTTCTAACCCTAATTCCTCCCTCGTGTGGCGTCAACCTGGATACTGGAGGTGGCGTGGGGCACTGCTAGCAGCATCGGTGAGCCGACAACAGGCGCTGGGGCGGCAAGGGTCGAGGGGCGTCACGCATGGGCACGCCCGTGAGCCGACTGAGAGGTTGTCGCGCGTGGGTGGCGTGGCAGGTCACGGTCGTGGGCGACGATTGCTGGGCCATGGCGCGCGGGGTGTGCACCACAACAACACGCAGACCGCAGCAGTAGAGACCCGGGAGATGGCTCCTCCTCAAATCCCCAAGTCTAAGTCCAAAGGCAAAGGTAACTTAACTAACTAAGCAAGGGGAATTAAAGAAATTAGCTGAAAATAGAATGGATTATGATGTGGATTTATTAGATTTGAAGAGCTATTTTAGCGTTCCATTGTCTGGCTCGATCCCAAGTACCGGTACAAGCGGAAACGCTGCGGTAGCCAGAGAAGCGCAAGTTGATGATGTTCATGCTACGTTGTTGCGGTGGCCGGTGGCCCCGTAGCGCAAGTTGATGTTGAAGATGCACAACCACAATGTCCAGAAGGTCCAAACCCACCGCAAGAAACTGAAGGTATTAAGGATTTCAACTGGGATGTTCACATTGTATGTCTTACTTTGCTATTGGATATAATACTATTGGTTCGCCCCATCCAACCTAAACTATAATCCTGGGTTCGCTGGTGATTGCAGGAGGCTTATACTTTACAATTTATTTTCAAGGGGGTAGTGTATTTTGAGGCCCATCTGTATCAGTATTGCAGGCAACCAAGTGCACCGTTAGAGTACACACAGTAGACAAGGCGGGTAGCCAAGTAAAAAAAAACAAGGCAGTAGCCGCAACGGGCAGCCCAAACAGAAGGCCCATATCTCAACGTGTGCCTACGTTTAAGTGCAAGGCACCGTGGAAGCAAGCACCGAGCTCGGCCTGTACTCTATCTGTAGCTTCAATCGGAGAGAGGCATCTCGTATCTGTGTACCTGAGAATTCCAACGCTAACAAACGTCAAACGGCGCAATATAGATTCCGAACAGGGCGGAGCTGGTCTCGGGCCCTCGGTGCAATGGTCCGAGATCAGAATCAAAAGTTAGTATAAAAATCTTTAAAAAATCGGTAAAATATAATTTTAGAGCAAAAACAGTTTGATCGGCCTGAAGCTTGACCTGTGGCCAGCCCGAGGATTACCCGTGTTCGGCTCCGCCCCTGATTCCGAACGAATGCGCGCACAACCGTCGGCAAGCCGGCCAGCCAGCAGGTGATTGATTCGGTGTGACGCCCGCGAGAATCACAAGCGCGTCACGCCTTCTTCCCCGCATTCGGTGCGCACGAATGGCATGCCGCGTGCAACAACGGCAGCGGCGTGGACGACATGGGCGGGGCCGTCACTCGACGCGGCCGTGCGCCGGTGCCACCGCCACACGCAGATCAGCAAATGTCACGCGCGCCCAAGATTATGTTCTCTCCCACAGATCCAATCATATATACGATCACCCAACTCACGTCGGGGAGCTTTTCTGTTTGATGTCACCGTCACTGTTAAGCCCGTACTGTTACTTTAACCCTGTTGCAAAGTAGTATGATTAGTCAGACTTTGACGTGCCCAGTCCTAACCCATCATATAGGGCATGTATTAGTGCAAATGCAAATGCATTTCTTGTCGACTCGACGACGCCTATAAATATCTGCCTGGTCGCCTTATTCCCATTGTCCCACACAAGAACTCGAGCCCGCGCCTTTCAGCTACGGCTACAAAGTCTCGGGCAAACGCGACGACGCCACCGCCAGAGGGCGAGAGTTCTACTACGACGACTACAATGGCGGGGGGAAGAGCCGTGGCGCCACCGCTGGAGCGCGAGTTCGACTACGACGACTACCATGGCGCGGGAAAACGCCGCGGCACCATCGCCGGAGAGCCTGCACCTTTCGGGTACGGCTACACACGCTCCCAGAAACGTCCCGGCGCTGCTGCTATCGCCGGAGAGCCGGCGCCTTTCGGCTACGACTGCAAGGCGCCGAGCGAACGCCTCGGAGGCAGCGGTACTAGAGGTCAGACAGCAATTGAGAAGATTCTCTCTAAACAACCGATTAAAGTCGTATTTAATTTTATATCTTGTCTGCATTGGTGGTGCATCCTTCTCAAAAAAAAAAGATCGGTTGAAGTTGGAGAGGATGTTGGAAGCAGCTGAAGTCTTTCTGGACCTGGACCTAATTAGTGCTTAGGCCTTCTAGTGTGTCTTTTGTGTTAGTTTGGGTTCGGAGGAAGGAGGAGTTTGTCTCTTGTTTCTGTTGGGTTGATGCAATTGCTTTTGTTATCTTGTGCTTTTCTAGGTGTAGCTAGTCTCCCCAGCTAGTTTCTAGGTTTTCTTCTAGTCTGTTTGCTGAACTTCTGTAAATCGGTTTGATTAGCTTTCTATAAAAGCTGGATCTTGTGCCTTGTTGAAAAAAAAGGTCAGGTAGCACCTTTCGGGTACGACTACAAGGCGCCGAGCAAAAGCCGCGCGAGAAGGGGAGTGAGCGACGCGGCATCGACAGCGCGAGTTGGCGGGGCGGCCACGACGACGGTTTTTTTCCACAAGGAGGCGATGCGCGTCGGCGAGAGGCTTCCGTTCTACTTCCCGCTGGCGGCGCCCGCCGCACTCGGGTTCTTGCCGCGCCGCGTTGCGAACTCCACCCCGTTCTCGACGCCGGCGCTGCCGGGCGTCCTCGCCCTGATCGGCATCGCGCCAGACTCCGTGGTGGCCACCAGCATGGAGGAGACGCTGCGCACGTGTGAGTCGTCGGCCCTCGCCGGGGAGGCCAAGTTCTGCGCGACGTCGCTGGAGGCCTTGGTGGATCTTGCCAACGCGGTGCTCGGGACCCACGACGTCATAGCGGTGATGTCGACGCTGCCCCGCGCCGGCATGCCGCTGCAGCCGTACACCGTCCACGCCATGCGGTCGGTCGAGGGCTCGAGCTTCGTGGCGTGCCACGACGAAGCCTATCCGTACACCGTGTACCGGTGCCACACCACCGGCCTGGCCAGGGCGTACATGGTGGACATGGAGGGCACGAGCGGCGGGGGCGGGGGCGCGCTGACCGTGGCCACCGTGTGCCACACCGACACGTCCCGGTGGAACCCGGAGCACCTCTCTTTCAAGCTCCTCGGCACCAAGCCCGGCGGCGCGCCGGTCTGCCACCTCATGCCGTACGGGCACATAATCTGGGCCAAGAACGTGAGTCGCTCGCCGGTGTCAGGACTCCAACTCTGTCTCGCAGGAATTATGATCGATCTAGTTTGTGTCTATGTATGTTCTTGTTCATCATGCCACCGGCTCTACTGTTGTACGGTACCTCTACACTGAATGATCACCAGAGCAGCTTTTGTAATAAAGAACAACTTGTTCACCTGTGTAATCTTAGGATCGACTTAAGTTGTGTAATCGTAAACCCGACCATGTCACCGTGACACTGGTTCATAGCCATGCTCAGTGTACCTGTGTAGCAAGAATAACAGACAGCAGTTGTGATCACTGAAAAAATTAAGCAAGAAACCATCGTACTACAGACAAGGAAATAAATAGCAGTCCCAAACTCCCAATCATATTAAACTTTTGTCAAGGAAATAGATAGCACTTCAACCGTATTAAAATTTTGTCAAGAACAGACAACGGATATGTCACTCCACAGAACAGAATTTTCTCCAAAACAGGTGGCTACCATGTCATTTGATCATTTCAACTCAGATTAGAATTTTATCCAACATGCACAAGAATGGACGTACCATTGCTCCTAAACCCTTACATAGCTGGGTTGCAATATCTAGAGTAATTGTAGCAGTTACAAGCTCACAACAATTGGAATTGAAAAAAAAAATACTACATCTACTTGGGGTGATTGCATCCCATCTACTTAAAAGCATCTGCAGCTGATCAAGATCACCGCGAACAGTAAACTCTGCATCTCAGGGTGAGGCTCGCACGAACAGTCCGGCAATACAAATCCAAAAGGCCAAGGAATACAACAATAATCATTCATCAATCAATCTTTATAAACGCCTGTTTGGTTCTGTACCCTAACTTGTCAAGCCAAATATTGGTAATGCCCAGGTATTTTGGTATCACTACTACAGAAAAGATCTTCACAGACGGTTCAAAAACGTTATCCCAGATGGTTTCGTAAGCCGTCTGAGTTTATGAGTCAGTAATGACATGAGATCATCACAGACGGGTCTGAACAAGAACCGTCTATGATAGTTTTTTCTATTACAAAAAAAAAATCGGATTTTGAGTCAAACGAACCAATTGCTGGACAGTAATTTCAATATACAATCTCTAGCAAGACAACTAAAATCCAATTAAAATTTTGATGGCAAACACATTGTAGAAGAGATCTATCTAGCAAAAAGGAAACCAAAAGGTTTCACAACGTCCCCTCCGAATGGGAAAAAAAGAATAAAATTACAAAGTTAAACTAGCTAGAAACCATCCGTGCCTCTAAGCTCCTGAGAACTCATCGGCTTCCTGGATTGGTCTTGTGAGCCCCTCTATGTACCTCACCAGTATATCACAAATTGTTCTTGCATGTCGTCCAAATTCAACTCAAGCTCGTCGACAAGGAAAATGAGAGACGACCGAAAACCTCCGGCGGCGCTCCGACATTAGGTACAAATAAAATAAGAACTATCAAACAGCCAACAAATTGTGTATGTTTTGGGAATATACACGTACCTTCCGGCAGTCTACCTCCTGCGGCAGACATGGAGCTCCTGCGCGTCCCTCCTCCTCCTCCTCCTCGTCTGCGTCTCCTCGTTGAACTGCACCGGGGAATCGAGGGCAATCGCCGGAGCTCGGCGTGGGGAGGGGAGAGGGAGAGACCGATGAAAGACAAGGTGGGGTGGGTATAATATATAAGGACATTTCCGCGAATCACAGACGGTTTGAAACAAAAACCGTCTGTGATGAGCTAGTATCACAAACGGTTCATATTAAAAAACCGTTTGTGATAAGTATCTCCTGATTTTACCTTACTCTGTAACTTGAAATACCTAACTCCCTGATTTTACCATGGTTTGAAATGCTTAACTCCCTGATTTTACCATGGCTTAAAATGTCTAACTCCCTGATTTTACCATGACTTGACTTTCAAGCTATGGTAATTTCAAGCTATGGTAAAATCACATAGTTAGGCATTTCAAGTCATAGAGTTAGGTAAAATCGGGAGATACTTATCACAAACTCTCTGATTCCAAGTCATGGTAAACTCAGAGATGTTAGAAAAATAGGGACAAAGGAGACACGAATTTTACGTGGAAAACCCTTGCGGGAAAAAACCACGGGCACCAATCGGTGATGATCACTATATGAGGAGCGATTACAAAACGCAGGGGATTACAATGAGGCGTCCCTCTCCCGTGCGGCTTACAAGAGGTATATAAAGGGGTAAAAGGACTTAGAGTCCAAGTAGGACACTAATTCGCTAATATGGCATATTCCAGATACTTCCATATTAGAAATTCGGATCACATACGGATCCAAATATTAACAATCTCCACCTTGAGACGAATTTCCTCTTGTAGCAAAATAAAGAATCATCAATCACCAAATGATTCCCCAATAAGATAAAAATCACTGTACACCAACTAGTCTCTAGGACTAAACTGTAATACCAACTAAGCTTGAGCAAAGCTCAAACTTAGTAACAGGAACTGGCTTTGTCATCATATCAGTAGGATTATCATGAGTACTTATCTTGCACACCTTGACATCACCTTGAGCAATAACACCTCGAATAAAGCGATATCTCACATCAATGTGTTTTGTTCTCTCATGGAACATCTGATCCTTTGTAAAATATATAGTACTTTGACTATCACAAAATATAGTAGTGCAAGAATTATCACCACAAAGCTCAGTGTACAAACCTCTCAACCAAATAGCTTCTTTACAAGCTTCAGAAATAGCCATATATTCTGCTTCAGTTGTTGATAAGGCAACAGTAGCTTACAAACTTGCCTTCCAACTAACAGCACAACCACCAATGGTGAAAACATAACCTGTTAGAGACCTCCTTTTGTCCAAATCACCAGCATAATCAGAGTCAACATAACCAACAAGTTCATCTCTAGAATTTCCAAACTGCAAACAAGCATTAGAAGTGCCACGCAAATATCTGAAAATCCATTGAACTGCTTTCCAATGCTCTTTTCCAGGATTAGCCATGTATCTACTAACAACACTCAATGCATGAGATAAATCAGGACGAGAACAAACCATGGCATACATAAGAGAACCAACTACACTGGAATATGGAACTCTAGACATGTACTCAATATCATAATCTGACTTAGGACATAATCTGAAATGCGAAGCTAATAGAGTACTCACTGGTTTTGCATCATGCATATTAAAACGACGAAGGACCTTCTCAATATAACCTTTTTGACTAAGGTATAACTTGCCAGATTGCCTCTCTCTAATAATCTTCATGCCAAGAATTTTCTTTGCTGCACCTAAGTCCTTCATCTCAAATTCATTACTCAATTGTGCTTTCAATTTTGCTATTTCTGACTTATCTTTTGCAGCAATCAACATATCATCAACATAGAGAAGCAAATAAATAGCTGAACTATTAGCAGTCTTTAAATAAACACAGCTATCATAATCAGACCGCTTAAAATCATGAGAGAGCATAAATGAGTCAAATCTCTTGTACCATTGCCTTGGAGATTGCTTCAAACCATAAAGAGATTTCTTTAATCTACAAACAAGGTGTTCTTTTCCAGGAGTAACAAAACCCTCAGGTTAGTCCATATAAATGTCTTCTTCCAACTCCCCATGCAAGAATGCAGTTTTAACATCTAATTGCTCAAGTTCATAATCATGCATAGCAACAATACTGAGTAAAGTGCGAATAGAACTATGCTTTACAACTGGGGGAAAGACATCATTAAAATCAATACCTGAAATCTGACTATAAACTTTAGCAACCAACCTTGCTTTATACCTTGTTGGTTCAGTAGGAGAAATACCCTCCTTTCTTTTGAAAATCCACTTGTAACGAACAGGCTTCTTCTCCTTTGGCAATTTCACTAGTTCCCAAGTGCTATTCTTTTCAAGTGACTCCATTTAATCATGCATAGTAGTTATCCACTTATTACAATCAGTGGAGCTAATAGCCTCAGAGTATGATGAAGGTTATGTATTACCTTCAATTTCTTCTGCTACACTCAAAGCATAAGCAACAATATTAGCTTCTTCAATCAACCTCTTGGGTAGATTAATCTCCCTCCTAGGCCTGTCAACTGCAATGGACTGTTGTGGTGGCTGCTCAACAATAGGAGTATCCTCAACAATAGGTGCATCATAAACAACGATATTTTCCTTATCTGATGTGTCATTTGAACCAACAAAATGGTCTACCTGAACAATTGAATTCTGCTCACTCTCAACAGGAACATTAGTGGGCAGTTTATCATGAAGCATAACAGATTCATTAAAGACAATGTTTCTGCTAATCACAACCTTCCTTGTTTCAGGATTCCATAACTTATATTCTTTAACACCAGATTTATAACCAAGAAAGATACACTTAACAGCTCTAGGCTCTAATTTTCCATTATCAATATGAGCATAAGCAGTACAGCCAAAAACTCTCAATTCTGAATAATTTGCTGGGGAACCAGACCATACCTCAATTGGAGTTTTCTTTTCAATTGCAAGAGAGGGTGACCGATTAATAAGATAGCAAGTAGTGGAAGCAGCTTCAGCCCAAAAACGTCTATGCAAACCTGCATTTGACAACATGCAACGGGCCTTGGAAATGATGGTCCTGTTCATACGCTCAGCTACACCGTTTTGTTGAGGAGTACCAAGAACGGTGTAACATCCCAACTGTATAAACAGGGTTTGTTCAAGTATAATTATATGTGTAGAAATTAAAACTTTTTCTCACATCTTGAAAACCCCTAATCACTCATGTAATTCTTGTCCAAGAGTTGTGTAATCCAAAAACACAAAGCTCTTGTTGACCAAAAGTCAAACTCATTTTCCAGTTGTCTAAATCTTGTACCAAACATTTGAAAATATTTTTCCTTGGTCCTAAAGTTGAGGTGGGACCCCTCTGAAAAATATCATGAGTTATAACACTTGTTGATAAATTTTGGAGGCAAAACAAATCCTTGAACAACCTTCATGAATTTCCTGAGAAAAATGCACTTCATAATAACCTCTGGAAATTTTATGCAAGGTTAATCTCATGGTCAGCAAGCTCTGTTAAAATTTCATGAATTTTGGAGTTCATTTGCTATCTCAAATAATTCTGCTAAGTTTCAATATTAAAAACTAAATTTAAAAGCCTACTGCTTCGTTCCTTGGGCTAGCATTTGTGCAAAGTCGGGTCCAGCCCAACCATGTCTGCACCTCGGCAGACCTCCTCTCCACCTTGATCAGGTCGCACCGTTGGATTTACATCCAACCGCCACGACCACCTCATGATCAACACCGCAAAGACCTCCTCACCTCATCGAGGTCATAGCCGTTGGATCAAAGATCCACGGTCATGACCTCCCTGTGTTAAATCTCAAAAACCTCCACGGTACGTCAAACCACTAGACATCCCACCTTGTTGAGGTCGTAGCCCTTGGATCCAAGATCCATGGCCATGACCTCCCTCCTTTGTTAAACTAAGCAAACCTCCCACCTAAACGAGGTCGTGGCGGTTGGATCGATCCAACGACCCGACCTCCCCCTCAAAATATCCGGCGCACAAGACCTCCCCTATCTCGTGTTGTGCACCGTTGGATTAAAATCCACAGTCACGACCTCCTCCTTGTCTTATGCGATCGAGACCTCCTCAAGACGTGAGGTCGTTGCCCTTAGATCCAAATCTAATGGCCATGACCTCCCTTGTGTGTTGCGCAAGCTCAAGACCTCCTTTGCGCCACGCGCGAGGCTCGAGACCTCCCTGTCTTGATCACCACCGTTGGATCAAAATCCAAAGGTCTTGACCTCCTCGCGCTTCACGCAAAGCCTCGCATCAATCCTTTTTGGTTGTGTGCCCTTGGATTTGAATCCTAAGGCCATGACCTCCCCCTCATGTTCTTAAGTTCGTGTGCGGTTAAGACCTCACAGGAGGTTCGCACCGTTGGATTGAGATCCAACGCTTTGGACCTCCTGTCCCATTTTCCCACGTGCGCATACACATTAAGGAAATCGTGAGGCCATGACCTCCCCATCCTTGATCGTGTGGCTGGGACCTCCTCCCAGTCAATTTGGCGTAACGGTTCAAAAATGCCATCGGAGGGCTAGGACCTCCCCGAAGGCTTATCCAACGGTCAAAATGACCTCCCCTGTTCTTCTCCTTCCTTGGTCACGCATGCGTGCTCCTGAGCGAGGGAGTTAATGCGTGTCTGTCCACTGTGTACCTTATAACAACTCTTTGTTGACCCGCATTAAATGCGAGTCGACTTCCGCCTCTCCACCGCCTAGCTTTGTCACCATGTCAACTTTACATCTTGTCCAAGCCCTAGACCGACCCATGGGCCAAGCTCACCATGAGCTTAACCCGTGGTTCACAACCTCTGTGCCCTAAGTATAAAACCTCCACTTCCTTGTTTCCTTGGCTTCCTTTGCACACCATTATCCCTTGCTTGCACCCCCGTGCTTGTGAGCTCTAAACCACCAAGCTCTCCTTGGCGCCATTCTTTGGAGCTTGAAGCTCCTCGGTAGACAAGGGTCCTGGAGTTTTCCTCCTTTTCTCCTTGCTTCCATTTGTGCCCTACCCTCTGGGACCAAGTCCTAACTTGATTTGTTGGGCATTTGCAGAGGGACAAAGTGGAGCTTGAGTCAAGCTTTGGCCGTGGAGCACCTTTCCTCTCAAGCACCGGTCCTCCAGTCCTCGACCTCCTCGGCACCTTAGGACCTCCGGTACTCCCGATAGTCCTAGGCTGGGCACCCCATGTATATGTCGTCATGAGCTTTTGTTGAGCGACGCTTGATGTGTCGTGAGCTTCCTTTTGCATTTTGGGTTTTGGCGTGCTTGCCTTCGTTGTCCTCTCGGCTCGCGGCGTTCAAGGCCGTCGCCATTGCCGAGAGGAGGTCCTTTGGGTGCGCAAAGTTATTGTGTACTCGGTGGTACCATTGGATGTCGCCGAGGCCTACATCGCCGGCGAGACCATCTCTTCAAACCGGGTCTTTGTCGGACAAAGCGGTGGCGCCATTGTCGTTTTAGGACAAAGGTTTGTCGCGTTTAATGCACTAATCAAGTGCTCAAATCATTGAAATCATTGGCGTGTCTTAAGCGCATTTAATCCTCCCTTGCGGCGCATTTAAGACCTCCGCGCGGACCTCCTCGTTGTCCGCGGCGCATTTATCTCATGTCCAAGCTGCGTGCGTCAAGCAAGCACGCGTGTCGCGAGCTCTGGGGCGTCCATGACCTCCTCAGGAGATCTGGAGCGCCCAAGACCTCCCCTTGCGATCGTGGCCGTCCAGACCTCCCTGGAGATCTGTGATGTTTGGACCTCCCCTTAGGACCTCCCTGAGGCCATCTCAGCCGTTCATGACCTCCCGGGGTAGATCTTGACCGTCAAGGTCCTCCCTCAGACGATCTGAACCATCAAGGACCTCCTTTGGAACATCTGGACCGTCTAGGACCTCCCCTGTGAGGTCCTGACGATGTAGATCTTCCTCGGGGAGATCTTGATAGTTTAGATCTTCCTTTGGAAGATCTCAACCATTGAGGACCTCCCCCGTGTGATCTGAACCGCTTATGACCTCCCATGTCTTTAGGGTTTTTAGAAATTCCAGTGATCTGTTAAAATTGTGAACTGGAAAAGGTATAACTTTAGAATTTCATATCTTTTTCGTTTTAAATCCAAATGAGGTCATTCAAATTGTGTTAGCTCTGTCTTGGACTTGACTTTAATCTAAAAATGATTGTAAGTTGAATTCAGCCCCAGAGCACAGTTTACCCTTAGATTTTAAAACTAACTTTAAGTGTACACTCAAATTGATGCTTAACTTGTAAAATACATAACTAATGCTCTGTAGATTATTTTTGAGTGAGACCAACTTTGTTGGTTTCCTCTATTAATGAACTCACTGTGAAAATTAGTTTTGAGCATGTTGCTGTTATAAAAATGAGGACTTGTGCATTATAATTTTGTTCAAGTTCTTGTTTTTGAAAAATTGTAGAAAGTGCATAATAGCTCCAAATGAGGTGAACTCAATTGTGTTATTCATCTCATGAGGTGCTGGTTTTACAGTAAAAATCTTAGTATCACTACCATTCTAGAAAATTTTGCGATGAATAGTAACATATTTCTAATTAGATAGGTCGAAAGCGAAATTGATTTCATCATATCTTTTGCATTAAGAATCCAAATCAATTGGTTCTTGTTGCTAAATTCATGATAAATCATTGTCTTGCTGTTGTAAAGTTTTCATAGCATTCGGAGAAGTTCGCTGTTGGGTCTTTTGGTTTTTCGTTGTTCTTATCGGTTCTTTATCGCTTTTCATTGGGTTTCGACATTTGTGGTAATCCGAGAGTGACCCTCTGCCACAACTTGAGCAACAACAACAAGGCAAGCAGTTTGATCATTTCCATCATTGTCCCATTACTTTAAAGCTTAATATATTGTTTTACTTCTATGTATGCATGCTACTTTGTGTTAAATGTCGCTAGCAATCCTATAGTTGCATAATCTGTAGGAATTGTTTATCCTCTGCTACCAATGAGCCTAGGTTATTTGCTGTGGTTTGAGCTCGTTGGATGAGCTCTTATCACTTAGTAGTTGCGTTTTCTCTTTGCTTAGACATGCTTAGTAGCGGTAGTAATGGGCGATCATCGACTTAGTCGATGGTCTTGATCACTCAAAACCGATTATTACTCCTATATGTCCAAAGACTTGTGCTTTGATTAATTGTAAAATCAAAAACTGAAAATAAAAGATGGATTTAGACTTGGGCATATTGGATGGATGGTGCGGTTTTGGAATGTGGTGGTATGCCTGGGTCCCTAAGGACCGAGTTACTTGGGTCACTAAGCCAAGCGCTTTTGCGTGCTAACCACACGAGGGGGATATGGGACCTCTCTTGACTAAGTACTTTGGGCGGTGCTAATTGGAGTCGCTCGGTTGGTGTGTTTTAAAGATAAAATGTGTGTGTGTGTGTGTGGTGTGGGAATGGAGTAGTGGCAGACCGGTTAGGCTGTCCATTGGGTCCTTATCCCCGTGGGTTGTCTTGGTCGAGTAGCATCGTCCATTGGAAATGTCTCGTAGGACTTAGCCGTCTTAAGCATACCAAAGGTAGTATGCTTAAAGGAAAGGCGATGCGGCGTGTGGGTACATTGGTACACCCTGCAGGTTAAAACTATTGAATAGCCTCGCCCTAGGTTATGGACATGCTTGGTAAGGTCGTTCAAGAACTAGTCTCAACCATTTAAATTAAAACTTGATGGGTTGGTATGAATGGATATTCATGCTATTGTTGTGGTGACTTGGGTTAGTCACTTCGAGTTGATCTTGTTGTTGTTACTATGTTATTATCTCGTTGTTATTTCAACAATTAAAATGCTTTGCCAAATTGCCTTCAATCTATTATGTTATTGCAAATGAAACTTGCTTTATGCTAAAATGAGTCCAAAGCCTCATCCACTTAAATAAAGCTTGCATGTAGCTATTTATAGTTACGTTATCTTACACGTAAGTCTTGCGGAATACTTTATGTACTCATCGCTTTCGTGGTTGTGGCATTTTGTGGCTTTTGTTGCAGAGGAAGGAGGTGAGCTCCAAGAGCCTCTCTTTTGTGCTACGTGTTGCGACTTCTTCGACGACTAGCTTGGCGGTCGGTCGATGCCTAAGGGTTAAGGCACATCGATTGGCTTTGTGTTATAGCCATCTTTATGGCACTTTTGCTTCATTGTTTTCTTAGTAGTTCTTGTTGTTATTTGGCGTAAGGCCCTCTTTTGTAATAACCTATTCCTTATTAGTATTAACTTCGGTTTGTTGCTTATGTACTATGTGTTGTACGGAATTGATACATTCTTTTGTTGTGAGGTATGTATATCTTGCATTCAGGGAGTATACATCTCTCGAGACTGGGTTTATTTGGTTGATAATACTAGGGTCAATTGGATGACTAAGTATTATGAGCTTAATAAATCCGGGTGCTCACAAACGGTGTAGTGCCTAACAATGCTTTTAGTCTTGCAATATGATTCAAATTCATCAGAACAGAATTCCATCCCATTATCAGTGCGAAGTTTCTTTACCTTCCTTTCTGCTTGCCTCTTAACCTTAGTCTTCCACTCTTTAAATGCTGAAAATACTTTTGATTTATGCTTCAAGAAATAAGGCCAGAATCTTCTAGAGTAATCATCAATAATGGTTAACATATAACGAGCACCTCCTAGCGATGTTTTCCGAGATGGCCCCCATAAATCAGAATGCACATAATCCAAAATACCTTCTGTAGTATGAACTGAAGTATTGAACCTTACCCTCTTGTGTTTGCCAAACACACAATGCTCACAAAATTTTAGCTTGCTGGTGCTATGTCCATCAAGAAGTCCTCTATTGCTCAATTCTGCCAGACCAATTTCACTCATATGCCTAAGGCGCATATGCCAAAGATTAGTAGCATCAGAATCAGATAATGAACTTGAAATTGCAGCAACATTACTTAATATTGTAGTACCTCACAGATGGTACAGATTGGCAGATTTAATTTCAGTTTTCATCACAACAAGAGAGCCTTTTGATACCTTCAAAACTCTACCTTCATCAGAATACTTGTACCCTTTGCCATCAAGAGTACTCAAAGAGATAAGGTTTCTTTTCAAATCTGGAATGTGCCTCACATCTATCAAAATTCTGACAATGCCATCAAACATCTTGACCTGAATTGAACCAATTCCTGCAACCTTACAAGATGAGTTATCACCCATCAACACAGTACCACCTTCAACAGGTTCATAGGTGGCAAACCAGTCCCTATTAGGACACATATGAAAGGTACAGGCAGAATTAAGAATCCATTCATCATTGGTCTTAGCACATCCAGCAAAGGCAACAAGAACTCCTCCATCAGAACTATCATCAGCAGCAAGGGAGGCATTATCTTCATCATCTGGTTTACCTTTTGGCTTATAATTGCCCTTTCTCTTTTCTTTATTTTGCATCTTCCAGCATTCAGAGATGTCGTGCCTATTTTTCTTGCAATATTTGCACGACTTGTACTTGCCTCTGGATTTCGACCGGTTCTTGCAGCCATTCGAACTTTTGCCTTGAGATCCATTGTTTGAGTTCTTCTCCTTTTGCCTTCCACGTACAAACAAGCCTTCTCCTTTTGGACTTGAATTTTCAGAAGGTACCATCTGTTTCATCTTCTCCGTAGCATACAAAGCTTCATAAACTTCATGAAGAGTGAGAGTATCTCTACTATATAATATGGTATCTCTGAAATTTGAAAAAGAACTAGGCAGTGAACACAAAAGAATAAGACCCGAATCCTCATCATCATATTTTACCTCCATTGACTCAAGGTTGGAAACAATCTCCTTAAACAACGAAAGATGATCAAGCACGAATCCTCCTTGTTGCAATTTGTGAGAGTACAACTTCTGCTTGAGATGCATCTTGCTGGTAAGATTATTTATTATGCAAATTTGTTCCAGCTTTAGCCATAATGCATCAGCTGTCTTCTCCTTCAAAACCTCCTGCAAAATATTATTTGATAGATGAAGGTGAATCTGAGATAAAATCTTACGGTCTTTGCGCTTCTCATCTGCAGCCCATGTGATAGGTTGTTTCTCAAACCCTTCCAACACATCATCCAAATCCATCCGTGCTAACACAGCCCTCATCTTAACTTGCCACAGCGAGAATCTTGTGTCTCGACCGAGGAGTGGAAGATCATACTTCAAAGTCGCCATGAGGAATAAATCCTGATAATTGCTGGTATTGTTCTGTGTAAATCTAGTAAAAATCACGACCGCTTAGTACACGCACTGTGTACACGAATCAAAGATCTTCAAATCTCGTGTAGACGTAGCAAGGAAGCAATGGAATTGATTCAATCCAACCAACAGAACCTGTGCTTGGACTTGACACGACAGAAGCAAAGTTTGGTCTATTAAAGAAAAGAAAAGGAATCTTGGGACCTGTGCGATGGAGAATTTTGATTTCTCTTGCTGGCTTTGTCCGCTGGTCTACTGAACTTGTACCGTGCGCACGCGTGAAGAGTTCCGATCGCTTGGACCGAATAACTGAAGGACGCAGCGGGTGACCTCCTAACTGGACGCAACACACGGACGTGCGGCTTCGGGAGCTCACGATGCGACGGGAGCGACGATCGAGGCGACGAAGACCGCGCTGGCACCAAAGGACTTGAGATTTGATGGCACCGCTTGACTGAGCCGATGCAGGATGACACTTCGATCGATGCGCTGCGTGACGGAGCAGACGAAGATGCGCTGGACGAACGTGGATCGAGGCGACGAGGACGCAGCGGATGATGGACGAGCACCGAGCGTCGACGCAGAAGACACAGCAATGGCGGCTCTGATCGATCGGATCTGATATATATTTGTTTTCATATCTCTTCAAACCCTAAATTTTCCTATGCTCTGATACCACTTGTTAGAAAAATAGGGACAAAGGAGACACGAATTTTACGTAAAAAAACCCTTGCGGGAAAAAACCACGGGCGCCAATCGACGATGATCACTATATGAGGAGCGATTACAAAACGCAGGAGATTACAATGAGGCGTCCCTCTCCCGTGCGGCTTACAAGAGGTATATAAAGAGGTAAAAGGACTTAGAGTCCAAGTAGGACACTAATCTGGTAATATGGCATATTCCAGATACTTCCATATTAGAAATTCGGATCACATACGGATCCAAATATTAACAAGAGATACTTATCATAGACGGTTTTTAATACAAACCATAGGACGGGAAGTCATAGACTGTTTGTGTCACAGATGGTTCTGAACAAGAATCGTCTGTGATATTTACGTCTGTGATACTTCACGAGCGATTTTCAACATGAACTATCTCGTGATATTACTTCTTCACGCATGTTTTTAGTACAACGAAATACAGAAGCGGCCGCTAAACTAAAACCGCTCGTGATTGTATTAATCTGAGCGGTTTTGGTCAACCGTCTATGATGAGACGTCCAGTATTAACCTTTTTGTAGTAGTGCCTCCATTTGGTTGGTGGCCAAAATTTGGTGTACCCCATAGATTTATTAAGGTTTGCCAAGATTTTAGGGCAAAACATAGGTGGCAAAATTGATGATCAAAATTTTGGTAACTTTTCCCTCTTCATGCCATTTGGGTTAAGCATGGGCTAGCCAAATTTTGGCTTGTCCTAGTTTTGGTCATTGTGAATATTTTAGTCATGCCATGATTTTGGTTATGCCAAAATTCAGTAAGGTTCATTAGCTATTAGCTACAAAGCCAAACAGGCACAAAGGTGAACAATGTCAAAAGGCCAATTGTTCCTGTGGCCAGCATAACTGTGAATGCCATGAGGAATAAATAACCGAGGTAAAGTGTTGCAGAGACGGGATCACTCAGCCTTCTGAGGTCAAACACCAAGTAGTTGATGGAGTGGAGGAAGACGTACAGAGCAGTAGTGCCCGAGGCGAAGAAAGCCTTCCACCACCACCTCCAGTCCTCCGCACAAAGATTAGTGTATGTTAGGACAACGGGCACCTCAGCTCAGACAATCACAAGCAACACAAGGACAATCAGCAGGAAGCCAAACACATAGTAGAACTTTCCAAGCCAGATTCTCGACAGAATGAAGAAGAGCTCGATAAACAAGGTCCCGAATGGCAGTCCCTACAGCAAGGACGAGAAACCATGATGGATATTTCAGTGCAGGGATCTCTCTAGGGATCTGGTTGGTTCGAACAGGGAATTCTATTCTCTCTGCTCTTGTACCAAGGAAACTGCTGACAAGCGTTAACGACACGAAGATGTAGAACCATAGAGCAAAAAGGGTGAAAAATAGCGAGATTGTAAAGCTCTAGTGCTCTTGCTTCCCCACAACAAAAAGTTTAAGATAGTAAGGACTAAGGACCATAAACATAATACTAGGGGAAAAGCACGCAATTGACTAGGACACTGATCTCCATCCTTCGGATGTGCCCTTAATAGTCCTCCATAGCCTAACACTAACATACCCAGCTGCAATACCAAGGAATAGAGAATGATCATCCCAGTAAGAAGCATTCCTCTCGAGGCTGGAGACATGAACCCAAGTGCGGCAAAAACGGTAGTTACGATTGCCATGTCCAAAATCTGAACCCCATCACCAATCATGACGCATAACAACTTGGGGCGAGTTGGCTCTGAATACATCTCCAACGACAAGTTTCCATCCAGATAGCTCCTCGTTCATCTGTGCTTGTGCTTCCTTGTCGAGCTCTTCATACCTGATCAGGTCCCTCCTGACAGTTCTCACAAATATAACAAACACAATTGCAACCAAGAACAAGATCACCATTGTAATGACCTGACCTGGGGTCACCCGAGAGGTCCTCCAAGACCACTCGAGAAGTCCACCAGGACCTCCCAAGAGGTCCCACAGGATCTCTCAGATAGTTCTCCAGGACCACCCGAAGGTCCAGAGAACGGACCTGAGGAGGTCTTAGGTGTTAGGAATAGCAACTTGTATTTCCAGGGGGCCAAAGGGCCAGTATATACACACAAAGTACAGGTGGTGAATATGCAAATAACCCCTCATAAAAATAGGGAATAACACACTATACATATATCTCTAACACCCCCCCTTTAACTCATGGTGGATTAACAACACTGAGTTTGGAGAGGTAGAAGCCGTGCTGTGCTCGAGTCTAGGCCTTCATGAAGAAATCCGCTATCTGAAGCTCTAAAGGCACATACTGAAGAGCAATCACCTAATCATGCACATAAGACCTCATGAAGGAAGTATCAACACCAATATGCTTGGTGAGCTCATGCTTCACAGGATCACGGGCAATACTGATAGCACATATACTGTCTAACAAGAGAGGAGTCGGTGTAGTGACAGAAACACTAAAATCCTCAAGTAACCATCGTAGCCAAGTAATCTCTGTTGTCAAGAGAGCCATAGCTCGCAACTCAGCCTCTGCACTCGAACGGGACACTGCAGTCTATTTCTTCGTCTTCCAGGCAATGAGAGAACCACCAAGAAAACACAAGATGGCAGAGATAGACCCGGTGATCGAGGGATCGCCGCCCAAGTAGCATCTGAATAAGCCCAAGTCGTAATGATTTGGAGTGTGGAAAGAAGAGACGGCGAGAGATAGTCCCACGAAGGTATCGCAGAACTTGAAGAAGGTGGGTCAGAGTGGACTGAGTGGGAGCGTAAATGAACTGACTCAGAATATGAACTGGATAAGTGATATCAGGACGAGTAATGACAAGGTAGACAAGACTCCCAACAAGATGACGATAGCGAGTCGGATCAGAAAGAGGTTCGCCATCAGAGAGTCAGAGGTGAACATTGAGCTCCATGGGAGTCTCAATAGTACGTTGATCAGTGAGAGAGGCGCGATCAAGAAGATCCTAATATACTTCTCTTGGGACATAAAGAAACCATTTGGAGTGGAAGTAACCTCAATCCCAAGGAAGTAACAAAGAGGACCAAGATCCGACATAAGGAATCGCTCACTAAGACGAGCCTTGACAAAGGCAATGTACTTAATCATCTCCGTAATGATCATATCATCAACATCTGAGAAGAAAAAGAGTCCCACCACGAGACGAAGTGTGGACAAAGAGCTAGGATCATGATCACTAGTGAAAAGCCAAAGAACAAAGGACCACAGAGGAGAAGCGCCAAACCAAGCACGAGGGGCTTGCTTAAGGCCATAGAGAGAGCGATGAAGGCGACAGACCATGCCCTCAAGAATAGAATACCCAAGTGGCGGATGCATGTAGACCTCCTCACGCAACTCGCCATTAAGAAAGGCATTCTTGACATCAAACTGAGAAACAGACCAGTGGCGAACAGATGCCACCGAAAGAAGAGTGCGGACAGTGGTCATATGGACCACAGGAGCAAAAGTCTCATCGTAGTCACGACCATGCTCTTGCTGGAAGCCACGAGCAACAAGACGCGCCTTATAGCGCTCAAGAGAGCCATCAGAGCGAGTTTTAATCTTATAGACCCACTTACACGCGATGGGACGAGAGTGAGATGGAAAACGAACAAGATCCCAAGTACCAGTACGCTCGAGGGCAGCAATCTCCTCGGCCATGGCATGTTGCCACTCAGAGTGAGTAACAAGATCCCTAAGAGGAGACGAAGCTCATGAGTAGTCGCACCAAAGAAAACAAAAGCGGCGGGGGCGAATCGTGGCGATCGCGGAGAGCGTAGCAAGGAGAAGATGACCCATCAGGGGAAGATGGAGCATCAGGAGAAGATGGAACATCAGGAGAAGATGGCTCATCTGGAAGATCCTCAATACAAGGTCGACGAGTATAGAAGAGAGGGGAAAAAGGTACTGTAGTGGGAAGAGCCTGAGGAGCTGCAGGAGACGAAGCAGACGGCGACAACGGCGGAGAGGCCACAGGAGGAATATGTGGAGACTCAGTGGGACGGGTGGACGAGGGTAAGACAGATATAGGTGTATCTGGAAAGGTAAAAAAGACAGAGACTCCATAGAGGAAGTCGAAGGAGAGACAGTACGTGGGTAGAAGGGACGAGACTCATCGAAAGTCACATCCCGAGAAATCCGCATCCGTCGACCAATAGGATCCCAGCACCGATAGCCCTTGTGCTTGACACTGTATCCCAAAAAGACTCACTCAACAGACTGAGCAGTCAGTTTGGTGCATTCTCGAGGGGCGAGGAGAACATAGCAAACGCTTGACCAAGCAGATTTAACGGCATAGTAGTCGGGAAGAAGACCACAGAGACGCCAACGGGGATCGCATGCTCGAAAAGCGTAAGAGGGTTGGATGTTGACGAGATAGGTGGCGAGGGAAACGACCTCGGCCCAAAAGTGAGGTGGAGTAGAGGTGGCAATCATCAGTGCACGAGCCGTCTCAAGGAGGTGACGATGCTTGCGCTCAGCGACACCATTCTGAGCATTAGCACTAGGACAAGAGAACTGAGCGAGAGTGCCCTGCTCAGCAAGGAAGCTGCGCAGGTAACAAGAGAGGTGCTCGCTAGCAGAATCAGCACGAAAGACACGAATAGGAGTGGAGAACTGTGTGCGAACCATAGTGGCAAATTGTTTATAAATAGACAAGGCCTCACTATGAGAAGACATGAAATATATCCAAGTGTGGTGAGAGAAATCATCTATAAATATGATATAATATCGATGACCCCCTGTCAAAACGAAGGGAACCGGACCCCAAACATCTGAATGAACAAGATCAAAAGGACGCTGAGACACTGACTCACTATGAGGATAAGGAAGCTAAATCTGTTTACCTAACTTACATGTTACGACAATCTAAAGACACATCTCCGAGATGCACCTGAAGGCCACGATTTAACTAAAGACAGCAGACGAGATCCACACAGATGACCAAGACGGTGATGCCACTTCTGGAAAGAGCCGAGAGATGGAGGATGAGCGGAGAGATCTGGCGGCACGGTGACAGCAGAAGGAAGGTGAAGCTAGTCAAGCTCTCAGAGACGTTCTGAGTCACAACGCCGAGGGCCAGAACCAACCGAGCTCCGTGTGGCGGTTCTCAACACAACAAGAGTTGAGTCGAGAATGACTCGACAACCAAGGTCAAGAATCGCCCAAAGAAAAAGAAGTCAGATGGTAAGGCGAGGAACATGAGCAATGAAGGAACATGAAAAGATGAGTTGCTAAGAGGTCCTCGACTAGAGACAGAAAGAGAGGTACCATCAGCAGTAAGAACACTGATAGGAGAATCAAGAGGTGTAATGAAAGACAGAGTGAAAGAATCAGAAGTCATGTGAAAAGATACTCCAGAATCAAGAATCCACGGGGAGGTGCCTGACTGTGGAGGTGGTGGTTTCGCAGCGTTCAAGAGTCGATGAGTGTAACCAAGAACCTGCCGAGGAGAACACGGCGGCAAGCAAAGCGCCAAGTCGGCTATCTCCTACTCAGTGAGAGAAACTGTTGAAGGAGTCGATGCAAACGTCGATGTAGAAGCACCAGTGCCAGTGCTAGTAGAAGAACGGCGTGAAAGATGCCGCTGCTTCTTATAGCACTAGGACTCAATATGGCCAAACTTGTCGCAGTAGGAGTAGTGAGGACGGCCACCGCCAGATGGAGGGCGGCCACCACCACCTGTGGCAGCCGTTGGAGGAGGCAGTGTGCTGAAGCATGGAGCAGTCAGTGTAGCAGGTGGACGAGTGGCGAGCACGGAGGGGAGTGGCAAGCAGATCAAAGACCACTCAAAGTGACGGAAGCCATCGGTGGCGGCTACCGATCGCGGCGACCAAAGGCAACGAAGTCTAACAGGCGGCGCTGGACGACGCGGCGGTTAGATCGACGTTTTTTCTTCTTCTTTTTCCTTCTTTTTTCTTTTTTTTTCTTTCCTTACTTACTTACGGGCGGCACTGCCCAAATCAAACAATACAAGATGGGGGGGACTAGGGTTCCTCTAGCGATGGCAAGAATGTCCCAGCAAGGTCGGTCTCGGCGGGCGGCGCAATGACGTCGAGGCGGCGGCGGCAGATAGCGGCTCGGTCGATCTTGAGGAGATGCATCCGGGTGAAGCGGCGGCGGTAACCCCGCAGCGGCAGCAGATGAGTAGCGGCGACGGCGAGAGGAGTCCTCGAGTTAAAGCGGAAAGCGGCGGCGGCGAGCGCAATGACCGGCGGCTCCGGACAAAGAAGGTCTCGGGCGGCCCCGAGCGAAGAATCCCAAGAAAAGACAAGCGATGCCGACGGTTGACGAGGCGGGAAGTGTCGGCTCGGCGATCGGCGACGTCTGGCCTTCGGTGGCAACAATCGATCGGGCTGGCGCGAATCGACTCCGGAATGGGAGACGACAAGGAGGTCGACCCAGGCGACCCGAAGCAGTAGCTTCGGCTCTGGCGGCGGTGACTCGAGCAGGATTCGGCTCCAAGAAGTTGCGTCGGCTTCGGCTCCAAGCGGGCAATGGCGGCCTGAGAGACCAGCGGCATCGACGGCGGAGGCAGAGGCGTCGAGCTGTGACTCGGCTTCCCGAGCGACGCGACGGCCCAAGTGACAGCGGCAGCCTTCAGTCGCACGTCGCGGCGGCGTCAGTGGCGACCAGTGCGACGCCAGTGGGGAGGGAAGCCGTGGCTTTTAAACTGCGGAGGAAGGGGAAGACGGCAGCGGCGGCTAGGGAGGGAAGCGACAATGGCGGCTAGGGCGAGGAGGACGAGTCTTGGCGTCCGGAGAGGTAAACCTAATTGGCTCTGATACCATGTTTGGAATAGCAACTTGTATTTCCAGGGGGCCAAAGGGCCAGTATATATACACAAAGTAAAGGTGGTGAATACGCAAATAACCCCTCATAACAATGGGGAATAACACACTATACATATATCTCTAACATTAGGAACCGGGACATCAAAAGAGCCAAGACCCAACTCGAGGGTGGTCGGGAGGCCAAACCCGAGGAGGTCGTGAGACTTGGAAAAGCCCCAAGTCCTCTGTGTTCCGAACTAGTCCCAAGGATTAATGGCTAGCTCACACAGCAAACAATAGTGGTAACACTCATCAACGCGAACTTTATTTACAACAAAAGAGTTGATTACAAGAGTGGCTTACAAGCCGACGAGATCAAAATATACAGCGGAAGCAAAATAACAAGTCCACCCGTTTCACCACAGGCAAACGGCTGGAGGGCCCTGCCAAGTTGATCTGGTCCTCATCTTCATCAAAGAAGACCTCTCCTGCTCAATTATCAAGTCAAGCAAGAATGAGCACAACAACCGTGCTCGCAAGTTACACCCGTCAAATAACAGAATGATATGCATACATGGATATCCCAAAGGAAGGCTTATAAGGTTGTCTTTGCATAAGGCCAAGTTTATTTCCAATTACAGGTAATAAGTTCCAAAGCAATTATACAATATCTAAAATTCATTTTTCTAAAACAATTTTATAGTTGGATAACATTCATCAGCAAGTGGTGAAGGATACCCTCCTATCACAAGGCTGCCTGCCCAAAACCCATTTAGATAGAGATCCAAAACTAGTTTAACAAAGCCATTTTAAAACCAAAACCAACATATAACTTGGAGCCGCTTTGCCAGCATGTCCATAACCGTGGACATGGCTATTCGAATAGTTTGATGCTCTGCAGAGGTGTACAGCTTTACCCACATGACATGATTTCTCTAGTTTGCTTGGCATCTGTCGATACCACCACTCACGGCCGAAGGTAAGTGGTCTAGAGCTCATGACAAGGCCTTTACAATGCATCATTCCACCGCAGTCCATCCCCGCTAAGGTTTCGCCCACCCTACGGATAGAAACCTGTAGAGATCAAGGCCCCCTTTTGTGCTAGGCGGGACTAACATAAGTCATAAAACGACAAGTCCTCCAAGACAACCCACTGCATCAATAGGATCAACCGCGATGGAACTTTGCAAATTCATTAGCCAGGTCCTGCCCATTCAGGACATGTGGTTGCATGGTGAGGCATGGCAAAATACACTCAAAGACCGGTCCTTAACTGGCCTGGGCGACTTCCACTGAACCCTGGGTCTCGTCCATAGAAATGGACGATCCCGTGCATGAACATGCACCCAACCGAACAACCAATTCGCCCAAGTCCAAACTAATTTTCTTTTTTCTTTGCTTTTCAAAAACATTTGCAAATTACCATGACAACCCAATGTCATGGATTAAAACATTTTAGACAACATTGGTTATTTGGCAGCAAAACTCCCAAACCAAGATTTTGGTCTAAGCATGACTAAGCATCAAATTTTGTGATACATGCCAGTTCATTCTAATGTACCAACTAGCTTTTACTACAGTGACAAGGGGTGATCAATTCAATAATCAAGATTGGTTGTACAACGGAATTAGGAGTAACTACAAAGTTAGAACAGAGATTGAAATACTTGAATTGAAATAAGCATGTAGTAATACTTGAAACAGAACATAGATAATTTGAAATAATGGGTGCAACATGATCAAGGGTGTAACTTGCCTTGCTCAAAGGCTGGAGTGTCTGCTTCTTCCTCAAAGAACTCGGGCTCTTCAGCACCTTCACAATCTACATGGGAGAAAACAGAGCAACTCAAATAAAGCTCAAGTAAGATCCAAATGAACTCCAATAAAACACCGAAATAAAACCAACAGAGAGGCTTCAACGGTTTGGAGGAGGTCCAAGGGGCTAATTCGGGAAGAACCAACAGCTTGGGAGGAGGTCCAAGAGCGGGTCGGGAGAGCAAGAGAACTGGAAATGAGAAAAAAAAGGTAAAGATGAAGGGCTGCTCAAGCTTATATGGCCAGAGCTTCTGAGAGTTTCAAGGCACATGTGTGTCCAAAAGTAAGTGAAGGAAAAGATGGGAGCAGGTAAAGGAGGCGACAACAGAGGCAAAAGGGATACAATGGAAAAGACAACATTTAATGTGTGCAGCAGCATTTAATGCGCGCAGACTCAGCATTAAATGCGCGCAGACTCTCATGGTACTGAGACACATCGAGAGTAAGAAGGAAAGGAATAGAGGACCTGAAAAGGTGGTCCCACTGGGGGAGTGGTCGTGACCCAGGGGAGGTTGTGACCGCAAAGGTGGTCTTGGTAAAAAGACCAGGAGGTCCTGAGGGGGTCGTGACTGCAGGGTGGTCTTTGCAAAAGGGCCAGGAGGTGGTTTTTACACAGAGACCGGGAAGGGTGGTCTTTACAAAAAGACCCCAAGGAGGTCCCGACCAAAGGAGGTCACGACAAAACGACAAAAGAGAGGAGGTCGCGGCCTCAAGGGGAGGTCGCGACAAAACGACAAAAGAGAGGCGGTCGCGGCCTCAAGGGGAGGTCGCGACCCAAGAGGGTGGTCTTTGCAAAAAGACCACGAGGGTGGTCTTTACAGGAAGGCCACGAAGGGGGTCTTTGCAAAAAGACCATGCGGAGATCCGGAGGACGAGAAGGTCCAAAGGACAAGGACAAAGGCGCGACGAAGCAGTGCCGTCCGATCCCGCGAGAGGGGAAAGGCACGGTGCTGGATAGGACCACGCGAAGGAAAAGGGAGATCCAACGAAGAGGAGGATACAATGGAAGGGATAGAGCAAGGGGAGGTCTTGACTGTTAAGATGAGATCAAAGGAGGTCTCAACAGTCAAGATGGACTCAAAGGAGGTCCTGAATGGTTCAGACGAGTTAAAAGGAAATCTTGACGGCTAGGATGAACCCGAGGGAGGTCCCAACAGACAAGATGGAAGCAAAGGAGATCTCGATGGTCAGGACCAACACGGGGGAGGTCTCAACGGTCAGGATGGAGCCAAAGGAGATCTCGACGGTCAAGACCAACACAGGAGAGGTCTCAACAGTCAAGATGGAGCCAAAGGAGATCTCGACGGTCAAGACCAACACAGGAGAGGTCTCAACGGTCAAGATAGAGCCAAAGGAGATCTCGACAGTCAAGACTAGGGATGGCAATCGGGCGCGGCGGGTATGGGTAGTGCTCGCCCATACCCATACCCGCGATCCTCATTTCCCCCCACGGGCATGCCCGCGAAGGACGACAGGTGAAGAACCTCACCCATACCCATCGCCCGCGGGCATGCCCGTTTACCCGGGAACAATGCACTACCGCCCGTGGATACCCATTGCCCGTGGGCATACTCATCACACATAAATAATGCACACATCAAGTTTATTTCAATTCACACATCTATAGTGCATCACACATTCAACAACTAATAAATTCATCACAAATCACACATAAAAACATGTTAGTGTTTCCCATACACAGATCTGTACATACACCAAGATTCCATTGTCTTTTTTAAAAAAACAAAAAAAACAAGAAGAAGAACACATGTATATCAACAATTTCATCATCTCTCTTAAGCTTACTCTCTAATCGACACTGACGCAGACGGACCACCGTGCATCTTGCGCCGCTTAGCTCTCATTGTTCTCCACGACGCACCCACTGTCTGCATGAGCCGACGGCGCTTCTCTCGCCTGCGTCTTGCCTGCCGCCTCCACCACCGCCCATTTGAGCCTCAGAGGCGTGGTCGAGGTTCCCGAGCCGGTTGAGCTCCGGTAGTATGACGGTGGCGAGGTCCGACCGGTCCCTCCTTCGCATCTCAGTGCACTTGAAAGCGAGCTTGGCGAAGCTGAGCGCCTCCTCGATGGGCCAGTCCTTGACGGTGACTTCGAGCATCTACGCAAAGGTGCCGGCCTCGATGGCCTTCTCGATGTGGTGCGTAAGCCCCATGGGCGACCGAGCCTTGACCACCTGGAGCAGCAGCACACCGAGGGAGTAGATGTCTGACTTGACGTCGAGCTTGCCCGTCTGCTGGTACTCTGGGTCGATGTAGCAGCCGGGAGGAGGTTGGCCGGGAGGAGATCTAGTGGGGGGAGGAAGAGTGATGGTTCTTCTTATTTGTGGCAGCTAGAATCTGGGAGGCTGGGGGCTGTGAAGTGTGAACTTGTGAGACCGAGCTAGGGTTTTAGTTTTTTGACTGAGGGCGTATACGGTCCCACCTGTCAGTATAGATGACGGGTAATCGAGCGAAGCGGATACGGGTGGAGCTTACCCATACCTACACCCGTTTACCCGATGGGTAAGGAATTGTGCCCGTTTTTATACCCGTGGGCAAAAAAAGACGCCCATACCCGCCTCCATTAGGGTATTCGCCCGCGGGTACATGGGTAATCAGGCACAATTGCCATCCCTAGTCAAGACCAACACGGAGGAGGTCTCAACGATCAGGATGGAGCCAAAGGAGATCTCGACGGTCAAGACCAACACAGGGGAGGTCTCAACGGTCAAGATGAAGCCAAATGAGATCTCGACGGTCAAGACCAATACAGGGGAGGTCTCAACAGTCAAGATGGAGCCAAAGGAGATCTCAACGGTTAAGACCAACATGAGGAAGGTCTCAACGGTCAGGATGGAGCCAAAGGAGATCTCAACGGTCAAGACCAACACAGGGGAGGTCTCAACGATCAAGATGGAGCCAAAGGAGAGAGAGCGACAGAGAGGAAGAGGCGTGGAGGAGCAGAGGCCGAGCGGACACAAGGAAAGTTCAATGGAGGTTCAGATGGACACAAGGAGGTCCAAAGAAGAAAGAAAGAACAGGGCCGAAGGAGAGCACTGAGCGATCAAAGAAAAGGAAGAACTCCAGTAAATTCAAACAGAAACCAAACTGATTTAGTTGAAATTTGACCTAGTCCTTTAAAGCTCTTTTTAAAATCTCAAGTTAAGCTTTGAATTCTCACCAAAACCAAATGATTCTTTTTATTTTGAAATTCCGAGAAGGCTCAAAGACCAGGGCGTTACAACCATGAGGGAGTTCATAATACATAGCCAGTGGATCTTGGCACTAGCCTCCATCTTCTGATAAGGATCCCACCTAAATGGCCACTTGATGTTTCTCTTCACAAACTCAACATTGTTAAGGATATAAGGGTATTTATGGTATTTTCTATTGTATTAGGGTTTAGACTTGTATCCCTTTGTACCCTATATATATTGCTCATTGGGCCTCTTCAATATACACACAATATTCATAACATGGTATCAGAGCCGAGTTAGGTGTAGCGCTTACTCTAACCGCCTCCTCTAGGCTCTCGTCATTTTCCGCTCCCGCCGCCGCTGCCCCTGGGAGGAAGGATCTTTGCACCCGGGGGCGGCCTCTCGTCGCTGCTCAGAGCCGCTGGTCTTCCTCGTCGAGTGACTCGAAGTCGTTGGCTTGGCCTCGCTGCCGCCCGTCGAAGCGTCTTGAATCTTGTCGCCGCTTCAGCCGCTGGTCTTCCTCGTCTGTTTACTCGGCCGTTTATTTAGCCCGCCGTCACCCGTCGAACGTGTCGCCTCGACCGCCACCTCATCGCTGCGGTCTTCGGTCTTCGTCGTGCTCATGCTCACCGACTTCGCCACCGCCAGACCCGGATCCTGCAGCAACCGCCTCTACTCCGTGTGCGTTTGCTTCGTGCGCGCCCAAAGCTCGCCCCTGAGGACTGGGTCCATCGCCGCCTCTGGTTCTTCGCCTGGTGCTCTACTCGATGGCGCGGCCCTCGCTTTTTCTCGCTGGGCTGAGCTCTTCGGATCCGACGTCTCCTGGCGTCATCTCTTCCTGACGTCGCCTAGCGCTCTAGATCCGCTCGCTGCCGTCTCCCTCGGCCTACTCGCTCCCTGCTGACTTCGTGCTTTCCTTCGCCATGCGCTGGTGTGTGGCCCATGGCCGAGCTGTCGGTGCACGGCCTCCAGCTCCTGCAGCGAAGCTCCTGTCATGAGATCTCCGCGGGGAGCACGGACCGCTTCGGCGACGGGATGGCTTCTTGGCGGAAGATGCACTGGGGAGGAGAGGAGGAAAGCAACAAAATTTGGGCTCAAGTACTCAACCGTGTATTGCTTGGCTCGGTGGAGATTGATTAGGACTGCTGCTGCTTGGTGATCGAGGCTGGTGCTTTAGGTTACGGTTGTGGGCTGCTCTGATGCCGTATTGGACTGCATGTAGTTCTATTTGCCGCTGGTCCTCACTGTTTTGCCATTGTCCTTACCTGTCACCAGTATTTGTTGCTAGTTATCTATTTTTGAGTCGTTTTCTTCCGTTGTGTTTATCCAAATCCGCACCATTCTACTCTTTGAGTTCGTTTAAGCCATGCGAGTCCATAAATTTATTGTCAATCATAGAAGCATAGGAATTTTTTTGCATGGTAGCAGCCACTGCTCTTTTCTTCGAGCCGCTGTAGATCCGTCGCCCCAAGCTTTTAAGGTCGTCGCGCTTGCTGTGCACTGCGTCTCTATTGCGCTTCTTGTGTACTGCGTCTTTATTGCGCTTGTTGTGCATTACGTCTCTATTGCGCTTCTTGTGCACTGTGCTGCCATCATCTTGGGTTTCGATCTACACCGCCATGCTTCTATCTATTCCTATTCGGCTTGACTTGACAGTTTTCTCTATTTTTGTTGGTTTCATCATCTTCTTCGTCATATTGCCGAGGTCGACTTTGCTCCTGCGCCTTGTGCTTTATGGGTTGTCGCACGACATCGGATGGGAGAAGATCTTTTGTCAACATATTTCCAAGAGCTGCATGCTACGACGACATTATAAAGACTTGGATTTTGGATTTTTCCTATTTTAGTGTCAACCCTTTTCAAATGCATTGCTATTGCATACGCCTTGCATTTGAGGGGTGGTGTTAAGGATATAAGGGTAGTTATGGTATTTCCTATTGTATTAGGGTTTAGACTTGTGTCCCTTTGTACCCTATATATATTGCCTATTGGGCCTTTTCAATATACACACAATATTCATAACAAACATCATAAATGAAAGTGATCCTCTCCTGTTGCCTGATCACCTAAGACTTCTGAAGCTCCATTGGGCAGCTCACAGGCTCAATGCTGTCATACATGTTAAGTTTAGAGAAATCCTCGGCATTATGCTTCACACTGAGCGGCACAACCTCAAAACCAACAATATGATACCCAGACATCCCCTTCTTGTCCAACTCTGAGATGACACAAGATCCTTCTTCTTCGGTGCCAATGATTTCCACGTTCTTGCCCTCATACTCATGGACCAAGACCTTATACTTTAAATGGTTGATGATATAATCCTCGAGCTACCGGTGGAGTGTAACCTCTTCGAAAGCCACCCATCAGATCTTGTGGTCGCACCATTCTGCTCAATGAAACGCATGACAGGAAAATTGTCCAGCATCATGTTAACCTGGTAAAGATCACGGGTGCACTGCTCGAGGAGCTTTGCATCATTCTCATTAAGCCCTTTCATGGTGCAGAGGTAGAGGGATTTATTAACATTCACACCGAATCAGTAAGGTGAGTTGTCAATCTGATCACCCATGAGAAGCTCACCCAGGTTCTTAGCGCTCTTCTTGATGCCACCCTGGGAATGGTAGTATGGCAGGCTGTAGTAGCTGAATGACATTTGTCTCAATTGATGTGAGTGAATTCACCTTTGCCCATATTTGCTCACCTTGGGAGTATGTGTGCATGTAGTAAAAGGATACTGGTAGGCTACACTAGCGCACAATTCAAAATTTTACCATGTAAACTAGGAAACTAAGCAAGTAAGAGATCATATATTGTTACCACTAGACGCGCAGTGCAACAGAAGAAGAGTTAGAGCAGTTTGGTCTAACGTCGAGCATGTTAATGTAGTGGTCGTAGGCGATCGTCCAATGTACTTGGCCTTCTATTGTCTCCTCCAGCAGCCTCTCACGTTCCTTGCGTAGATCGCGGATCACCTCGATCAGTGCAACAACAAGCTCAGCAGCGCCTCTATAGTATCCACATGTCTAGGGGTGGAACGTCGTACGCCGGTATGCTAGTACTAGTGCACACGGCAGGGCCTTCAGGGAGGTGGTGGCTAGGGGTTCGGTGGATGGTGTAACTCATACAACAAAAGCCCCTCCACGTCTCTCCTTATAAAGAATCCATAATGGATCCAATCTGAACTAGTTTATTCCAACCCATTGAGTGTTTGACCTTGTAGGTTAATACATAATAGACCGTGACTCGAAAACTCTTTTCCGACCATAAGTCAGTAGTGGTTCCTAACAGGACATAGCAACTCCCGAATACACACAAATATTATATCGCACGATTCTTATGCAATATGATCTACAACCAGGCCCTTATCACTCATGATCAGTTCACATTTGATCACGACCAGTTCGTAACACCTTACGACCAGTTCATCGACTAGTTTGTGATAATGTACGACCAGCTCACGACTAGTTCGTTTCTGGTCGGACTAAGCAAACTGCTTGTGTATTCTCCTTTTACCTCACGATATCTTGTCGAACTCCAAGTGAGATATTTGTCATCCATGGATTGTTCAATCTTTTCTCGATCTAGTAACGGATAACTTCTTGTGGTTGACTCTTCGACTACTTGTGACACGGCCATGCACTTCCTTTACCGACCACATCGAGGGTCCTAGAGATATCTCTCATGTTATGCTAAGAGGGTCAAATCCTATAGCCAACCATTTATATTTCTCTGTATGTTTCATAGCATACCTGAAAGCTACATTTATAACTACTCAGTTATGGAGTAGTATTTGGTAACCCCTAAGTGTACTGTTACACATGTAGGAAACCATGTTGATCTCAGGTCTAAGGATTTGCGCATCATCATTGTTGAGATGAACTGATGACATATAGAATCATAATAATCTCAATAGTGTCTCAAGGTGGGGTCAATCTAACATCATATTCTCTAACATGTGCTCACATTATTGATTCAATATCATCATATCTATGACCAGTGAAACATTGTCAGACCCGGAAGTAACACTCCCAAATCCTCTGTGTATTCTGAACTAGTCTCATGATTAGTAGCTAGTTCACATAGTAAACAAGAATGGTAGCATTCATAATTCGCATAACTTTAGTAATAAATAACAGAGTTTATTACTAGAAAGGCTTATAAGCCAACAGTAAAGAACATAGCGGAAGACGAAAAAGAAGCAGTAGAGCCCAGCTAATTTGCCAGAGGCAATCGACTAGGGTAGCAGCCTAGTCGTCAAGATCTTTAATAATTGCAAAGTTCTTCTCCTCTTAATAATATTTTATTAAGCAAGGGTGAGTACAAAAATGTACTCTGCAAGTCACACCTAATAACAGAATTATAATGCATGCAAGGACATATCAAAGGAAGGCTTATGTGGTTGAATTTGCATCAAGCAATGTTTTATTTTTCAAATATTTGTACTAAGTTCCAAAGCAGTTATTCTATAACTAAAATTTATTTTTCTAAATTCTCAAGTTTTATACTAAAATAACCTTCATACAAAAATGGTGAAGGATACCCTCCTATCACATGGCGAATCGTCCAATTTCCCTATTGGATAAACTATCCAAAATCATTTGATAAAGTCTTTTGAAATCAAAACCAAATTTTAACTTTGAGTGGCTTTGCTTTGCATGTCCACAATCATGGACACACCTATTCGAATAGTTTTACACTCTGCCGAAGTTGTACAACTTTACCTACAAGAGATAATCATCTTATAATATCGGTCATGACACGCTTCCTTGGGTGTGCGACTAAGCGATTATCACGAGGCCTTTAAAATGCGACATCCCAACGTAGTTATACCCGCTAAGGTTTCACTTTCTTTGGATTGAATAGTCCGCCGAAAGTCCCCTCTTGCGCCATGTGAGAATATATAAAAAGTAGGTCATTCTGACACCCACGCAACGAGATAGCACAACCACGGTGGAATGTTGCAAATTAGTTAGCCAGGTCCTACCCGCACAGGACATGTGGTTGTATGATGGGGCTTAGCAAGATGTGGCTCGAAGACCAGTCCTTAATTGACTTGGGTGACTTCCAAAATAACCCCTAGGTCTCAGCTATTCCCGAATTGAGTCCGTGCATAAACTTGCACCCACCAAACATCCATTTCGTCCAAGTCTAAACCAACTTTTATTTATTTTCCATGTTAAATCATTTGCTAAAATTTCTATAGTAAAAATAATACCATAGCTCCATTTTAAATCATAATTGAACATTTGGCTAAAACTCCCCAAATTCAATATTTTTGGTCTAAGCTTTATCTAAGCATAAAGTTTTCCACAAGAAGTATCTTATCAATACTATTGTATTGACTAGAGTTTTATCTAGGGCGACAAGGTGTGAGGGATTGATATCCAAGAATTGCCAATTCTAATTAAGATCAGTAAGTCAACCATCAAAATTTAGAATAATACTCTCTAAATCAATCTATTATGTCTATTGATCCACAACACTATGGTATGCATTAGTCCACCAACAATTATAGGCCAACCAGACATTACTATTCAACTAACTCCATCAATTCATTTATTCTCTATAATTCAACCAATGCACCTGAAATCCATCATAACTTACTATAATAATCTAACTTCATTCTTTAATCATCACATATACCTGATCAACTTGTCAATACTAGATTTCCAATGATCCAACAATAATCTATTCCAATAATCCAACAAGGATATACTTCTATAATCCAACTAAGATATATTTCTATAATCCAACTAAGATATACTTCTATAATTCAAACAAGACATATTTCTACTAAGATTTCTTCTAAACCCAACTTCTCTATTCAAACATGTCCAACAATTCCAATATAACCACAATACCCAATTAATTCCATACTTCTTGATTCAACCTAACCCACCAAGATCAACATCATGATTTGTTATGAAAATCCATCCTTTTCATATTCCAATCACCACCTTTTCTAGATCAATTCTCAATACTAATTCTCCAACAATTACTAAAATCTATTTACATCCACCAAGATACCCTTCTTTATTTAATTCGGAAGTAATGTAATTCTATAATCCAATATCCGATAATAGTGTAATATATAATCCAATCTTCAACAATAATGTCATCTATAATCAAATCTTTAACAATAATCTAATATCCAACAATAGTCTATCTCTATAATCCCATCCAACAATAATCTAATCTTTTCAATTTCTAACTCCAAAATATATCACACTCGGAATAGTTTTCCATACTACCTATCTTGACAATAATTGGCTATACAAGTGTTTAGGATTTAGCTACAATTTAAAGATAGAAATTTTAAATTACTTGAATAAAAGTAAGCATGAAATAATAATTTAAAATAGAATTTAAATAATTTAAAATACTAGGATAAAATATGATCAGAGGATGTAAATTTCCTTGCTTAAATAGTTGTTGTTCTCGAACAACGTCGAAAATTAACTCTCCGAAGTCGTCGAAATCTACACACGAAAAAGAGCCGGATAAAGATAAATTCAAATAAAATTAAAAAATAATAAAATTAGTACCAAAATAAATATACCACTTTTAGATGAATTTAGGAACAAGAATCGGAATTCGTATGAAGGAGAACGAACCTCCGGAAGTTTCAAGTCACATGAACTGATAGAATTTTAGAAAAGGGAGAATATACTGGAATCTCACTGTGCTAGTTTTTTGCAATGCAGAGACAGGAGTGAATGACACTAAGGGCCTACTTGCAAGAGAAAGCAAGAGGGAAGAAAGGAAAGTGAGTATGACATGGTGGCCCCCACAAGGCATAGAGGCTCAAGGAAGAAATGAAAGGGAGAAGAAGACAGAGTAGCGGAGAGCTCCCAGGCGGCTCGGTCATAGAGGCGATGCCGGCGAGGGGAGAGGCAGCGATGGCCGGGAAGGGGCAAAATGGATCACTGGTGACCCAAGGAAGGCAAGGGAGGAGGTGGCGCGGCAAGAGATGGCCAATGGTGGCGGCGGGCGTGGCGGTTCATAGGGGTGGCGAAGCCCTGGCGACATTTCGGTGAGCAGAAAGGGAGCACCACGTAGAACATCGAGTCACGAATCCAAGGGTGGGGTCGAAGGCGACGGAGAGTCGTCGACGGCCCTGGGAACGGAGGTGGAAGGCATTTCAGCTGGCGGCAAAAAAACTCCGTTTGCGGGGAAGATAGAGGGAGAGAGGAGGGGAGATTCGGGGAGGTGGAGGAGGAGCTCCAGGGACACATGGTGACGTGCTCGGCTTGGCAAAAGAGTGGCCAGAGAGGGAGATCAAGAGGAGGTGGCACTCGGTCCGTTTTGGAGAAGAAGGAGTAGCGCGCTGTGGTGGGCTCCGATGGGGAGGGGGGAGGAAAAGGGGAAGGGAAGCTGGCATGCCCCTTTTATAGAGGGAGAATGGGGGAGGAGCAGCATGGGTGCATGTGCAGCTCATGGGCATCGAGCCCACGACGGCGTGGTGAGTCTTATAGTGCAATCGGGCGGTCTGTGGGATAGGACGGTGCATGCGGGAATCCTGGCGTGAGCTCGCCGGGATAGGCGGCGGGGAAAATGGGCGCATGCACCAGAGCAACGGAAAGAAGATAGGCTCGAGGTAGAAGAAAGAGAAAGGGAAAGAAAGAAAAGGGAGAAAAGAAAAGGAAAAATGAAAAGGGAGAAAAAGAAAAGGAGGGGAAAAGGAAAAGAATTGGTCAGGGAAATTCAAATTTCAAATTTTGAATTTGGAATTCGGCGACGAAATCTGAATTTGAGATGAATTGAAAATAAGAATTTGAATTCAGAATTTGCCGCAAAAAAATTTGATATGGAACAAGGATTTGAATTTGAGATTTGAATTCAGAATTGAATTTAATATTTTAGGAACTCCAAAAGAAATCCAACACTTTAAAATAAATAATTTAAATTAGATTTTTCAACGGAGAATTTTTTTTAGGGAAAAGCCGTAAAATAGATAGAATTCCAAGAAATAACACAAGGACTTTGGAAAGCTCGAAAATTAGGAAAACCAAATAAACCAATTTTTTTAATTTAACTTGAAATTAGATTTATTCATATTAAATTGGTTATTTTCTAAAATTTCAAATTCAGCTTTAACAAATAAAAAAATCCAACTAGTTCCTTTTATTTTTAAAACTTCAAAAAGGCCACAAAAATTGTGAGGTTATTTTTGAACTTAATAAAATTATTTCCAACTTAAAGTTGGCTTTTAATTTTGCACACAAATTATTTGTAATTTTGGAAGATAGGAAAAACACTTTTTAAATACCAGAAGATTCAAGAAATTAATTAAGTTTTTATTTTTAACTTTAAATCCAATAAAAACCTAGAAAACTCAATTAAAATTTATTTTTGACTTTTGAACACTAGAAAATTCAAGAAAAGCAAGGAAACCCTTTTAAAACTCATAAAATCCAATAAAACAATAATTTATTATTTTTATTTTTGGTAACAGAACTTTGAGATGTTACAAACATGGTCATAAATCAATACATGTGTTGGTCGATAAGTCAGTAGTGTCCGGACCAGTGACATTCGACCATTGATCCTTTTAGAATGACATCATACACCTGTTAAAGACCTTCACCAACAAGTCACATACTTATTAATCTTTATTAATGATAATTCATCCAAGGAATATAATAACATTTATTGTATAACTCATAAACATAGACGTGATACAATCACCTCCATAAGTGCCTCTTAGGAAATATCACTAACATGTAGCTCCTAGGCAAGTAGAATGCATTGCACCACAACACAGTCAGCAAACACTGCCATCTGAAGTGAGTCAACTTGTAACCAAACCATTTTCTTGATAACACTCATATTTTATTCAAAAACCTTAAGTTTTATCATTGTTTTGATAGGGATCATTTCTTAGGTCAAAAAACATCTAAAAATTCTTGCAAAATCTCTCTATTCTCTAATAATCTAGAACATTAACGTTCTAAGTTGGTAGTAAACAAATTATTATTTTCCATGAAACTAGATTGGCTGCATAAAACATACTACTACCAAGGGCGGGACCTAATGTGGGGCATAGGGGTTCAACTGAACCCCCAAAAACTTTGGAAAATTAACTGCTATTAGTACTCCACCACGCAACAAACTACATGTGTTGGAGTATCCATCACAAAAAGAAATCTTTGGATGAGATTGCTCACAGCAAAAAAAGATCTCCCATGAGAATGTTGATGAGGGATCTCCAGCTAGAGCTCACCGCACCGACCACCGAAGAAGGGGAGAGGGCGGCCAGATCTGGCAAATGGTGGAAACAAAGGAAGGGGAGGAGAAGAGGCAGAGAAGAGCTCACTATGCCTACCGCCGGAGAAGGGGTGCTAGATCTAGCGAACAATAGAAACAAAGAGAAGAGGCGAAGAATGTCTTGGTCGCTCGTCACTCCTTGTGGTCTTATTTGTGACGATCTTTTTAGACGGCCGCCGCCTGCGTCAGGTGAATAAGTGAATGTGGGAAAGAAGGCACAATAAAGATAGAATATTTCTCTTACAAAAGTACTTCTCAGATTCAAAGAACTACAAGGATATTCCACGTGTTGCAGTGAAATTTTATAGGAATCAATATGTTGGTTTTAATGTTTGAATCAATCCAAGTAAAACATGGTAGAGCCTAAAAGAATTAGAAGATAATGCAAATGAGGGAACATATATACACCCAATTTTCATTCAAAGGCTGTGAACAATAAAGGTGATGTGGATGCAATGTTGCATGAGAGATGGCAGAAATAGCATTCATCGTAGTTAGTGGGGATTACTTGTTTAATGTGCATAATTAGTTAAATTTTATATCGTTAGATTGACATCCAATTGTCCTGATTTTCCCTGCTCTTTCTTATTATAACCATCCCCATCCTACTGCAAGCTACAACCCTAATCAGCCACCGCCACCCCTGCCCCCACCCCATGCACCGCCATCCTCCACCGCCGCTACTAGCGCCAACCACTCCTCCTTCTCTGCCTCTCCGTCACCTCCCCGCCGTCGGATTCGTCGCCCCTAGTAGCGGAACTAGGCCTCGAGCCTCCTAGGCAATGGCCTGAGGCCTAGAGCCAAATTGCCATGTAAATTTCAGTGAAAAAATAGGAAAAACTTGATTTAGGCCAAAAGTAGCTTACCAGGCCCGAGGCCTTGCCCAGGGCTGGCTACGCCCCTGGTCACCCCCTACCACCTGCCACCTTACCTGGACCTAACTCGCCACTCACGATCGCCCGCTCCCCCGACACCATCCATCGTCCTCCTACTGCGGAGGCATCATCGTCTTGTCACCCAATGCTGGTCCATCGCTGCTCTCCTTCCTCTATAGTTAGGGATTTCGATGAACTCGAACACTAACCCTATCACGATTGTCAAAGACCTCGTCGTCCGGAACACAAATTGTGGTGCAAATCCAATTGTGAGAAATTCTACCAATTTCCTCATATTTTTAGATGAGTATTATTAAACATTTTCACTTAAATTATATAGTAACATCTTTTTTTTAATCAAATAGAGTAACATCTTACCCTACAATTTCACATATATAATTCTTTGCGCAATAATTCTTAAAAGATAAAATTTGGCCTATGCGACCGATGTTTTCAGGTTGTTGAATTTTGCCATTGCTTTTGTCTTATTAGTTTTATGTCGTCAGAATTGCGAACTTCTTTTGAAAATGCCACTAGTTACTCAACTTTTCTCAAAATGCCAGAATTACCCTTACCATTTTATTTTCGTCCTTCCATCTCGTGTTCTCCCCATTACCCATCTCTATATTCTCTTTCCTTTTCTAGGTGCTAGTTGAAATGCTGGTACGTGAAACGAGCAAAATGACATTTGGATTTTTTTTTTTTTGTGAATTGGAAAGGGCACAAGGGTCATTTCAACTTGGTCAAAGGGCTTGACCTTGCGAGAGTGGCATTTCCCAAAGGAGTTTGCAAGCTCAATGGCATAAAACTAATAAGGCAAAAAAGCAACGGCAAAACCCAAAAGCCAGAAAACAACAGTGGCGTAGACCAAATTTTCTCTTCTTACAAACTAGGTAGATAAAATATTTCTCCTTACTACTCTACAGAGATAAACATACATCTTATAGTTAATTTAGTTGGATAATTAGATTTCTAATCTTGTTTTACTATATATTAGGGTCTAGCACATAAATTTATGGAAACACATATAAGCACACATTTGGATATAACAATATCGAAATCCTTGTGCCACCGCACGAAGAGTTTGATAAAGGAATACATATCTTATACATATATTTTACGCATTCTTTATCATGTATATATGAGGTTTTGGCTATTGATTAAGATAAATGATATTTCTCAAATTGTTCTGTACGTAGTGTCCGCTAATCTCTCTCTTAGCTCTATTTGTGTTTAATTAGTTCCTTTACACAATTTATTTTAAACAATGGAATTAGTGTATTGTTATTTTTTTTATCATTTTTGTTATGGAAAATGATAACATGGACCATACCATGTTAATGATATTCCGTGCAATGTGTATGGATAATTTCATGAGAAGGTTCTAATTATCCAATTTAAAAATTAAGAAATCCCTAGAAATATCTAATTGCTTCATATATTTTATTTGAACGAATGACTATGTCTATTGTCATGAATTTAATTGTTATAATAGTCTATATGTACAAGCAAAAGACCTCATTTCTAGTATAGGGATATGGTAAGATGGAGCAAAAGAAAGGAGAAAAGTGTGGAAGCTAGATACCTGTTTAAAAAAGTGACTTAACTTGTTACTCTCTTTGAGTTCTATTTTAAATGACGTTATGGTCCTTTCACGGTAAAATATAATAACTTTATAGTAGTATAAATAAAAAATAACAATTTTATAAAAAACTTTTAGCGAAAATATCAATCTAGATCATTGTAAATATACTAGATGCCAAAAAATATATAGAAATTTTGGTTGCACATATTCTAAAATGTCACTTAAAAGAACGAAAAGAATATTAAGATATCGTTATTCCGAACCCCGTTGATAGAATTCGGTGTCCGCCACTTACTACTACAGTACTACCAAACTAGACCGCAACTTCTGAGTGCAAGAACACCACAAATTCTCCGATAACCAAAACACATAGCCATTTATTGGGAGCAAAACATTGCAAAAGATCCTATGAACAAACAAACGCACCATTTTTTACTTCTTACACGCCCAAAATTGGGAGCGTTCCGTAAACCGTAAAACACTTCACACATCAACAATCAAGCAAGTATAGCCCCATATTCTGGGCTGGACCGATTTGGTGGATCAGATTCTGGTGACCGGTGCCGTTGGATCATGTTGAGATGTGTGTGGAGTTCCCCTCCAAAAAAATTAGGCGTTTGGGTGCCATGCTTTACCTTCTCTCTTTCAAACGTCAAATCAGATCGAGTAAGGTGTTACAGTCATTTCTTTTTTTAAGAATCCATAACACGGTGATTTAGTTGTCATACTAAACAGTATACTATGTTTTGTATTGGAACAAGTCCATTTTATATCTCCAGGGTCGTTTCTGGTATTTCGGAGGCCCTAAAGTGAGACAAAATAGGAGGTCATTTATTCTAACATAAATAAATAGTGCTACTTTCATATCAACTGCAAAGCTATTCAATACATCAAAAAGATACAAACTACTCATAGAAAGCAATTTCTTCTAACATTTCTAGATGCAAAGTCATTGACAATAGTATCCACGTCAATGTGATCTAACATATCCTTTTCAATGCATAAAGTGGCCAGACCATTCAACCTTTCTTGTGATATTGATGACCTCAAATAGTTTTTCAATAACTTCAACTTTGAAAAGCTTCTTTTAGTTGATGATATAGTCACAGGTACAGTAAATAATATTCGATAAGCAATTGAAACATTTGGATAATAATCTACATCTCTAACAAACTAAAAAATCTCAATAGCAGACATTGTCACATGACAAAGTCATTTGCAACACTCTTAATTCAGAGAAAAGAGATGTATCAAGATACCCATCCCTACACTCTTAACCTCAATCTAGTTAGTAGTTATACAACCCTGCTGAGCAATAGAGCATATATAGAATATACAATTATACATATACATATATGTAGTATGATATATCAGGATCGGGGACCCTTGGCTCTGGTGTGCTCTGGACGGTTGCCCCGACGGGCCCTCCATCAGGAACGACCCTGCCCTGGATTATCGGGTGCTCACGAGACAGTGCCCGCCAGTGTGGAGTGACGTGGACATCACCTAGGGCGAAAACCAGGTGTATTGGATCGGGATGTTTTTGGACTCGAGATAATTCTCAATTGTAATGTTCTCTATAAAATTTATACTTTCCAAATAGACCTCAACTATTCAAGGCGGAGCAGCAAGTGCCAAGTGCCGCCGGAAAACATTCCAGACCAAGAAACAAAAAAGCGCCCTGCACAGACAGCCTTAGGCCGAATTCATGTAAAGTAGAGAAGCCCTTTCGTGCTCCCCAAATTTACAATAGGCTGGGAGCTCCATAGTGGACTCGGCCTGCTCCCACTGGACCCATCACAAACAAAGCCCACTTTATCGCCTGACTCTACTCCACGCCACTTGCGATGCAACTGTGCAAGTTAGCAACACAGCGTACGCAAAGGGGCCACATGTAACGAGACTTGTATGGTCGATCCGTTCTTTGCAAACGGCAGCGCCACTACCGGAGCTTACGTGAAAATGTCCACGTGAACAGTCCCCAACCGTGAGGCCACTGACTGCGCACACGCATTAGTTGCCGCGCTGCCGCCTGTCGGCCGCCACCGACGCGGTGGCGCGTCGGTGGCGTCGCATGCGGAGGACGTAATTGAAGGCGTGCCGCGTGACGAAGTTATAGCCGTCGTGCCATCGCGCCGAGGCGGTCAGCGGGAGGAGTACTACGACTCCGCTAGACCACTACGAGTAGTAGGGGTAGAATTTATTCAAGGACCAAGCGCAAACAGTGCGTTGCACGAGATCCAACGCAGTTGCCATTCCCTGGGCCGCGCGTAGGGAAGGATCAGGCGTTGCATGCATGCGGATACGCACGCCATGCACCTACTCGTCGTAAATGCTCTTACGTTCTCCGATCACTCCGTCCCTGGCCTCTTTTTGATCGCAATTCGCACGAGCTTGCCTGCTTCAGAGAATGAAGAAGAGCAAGCCAACGAATTTACTCCCACAGTACACTAGGCAGGGAGTCAGATTCCCTGGACCATCTTTTTGCATACAAAAAAACTTCCTAGCTGCAAAGCGGCCACTGCATGAGAACTGTACAAATTTAAGGAGGAATGGTTTTTTGTACTGTACAGCCAGCAAATTACTACTAGTGGCGCTAGTATACTAGCGTGGAAATTTGATCCGATACGATGCGGGTAAGATAAGGACGACGCGCCGGTGCGTGAACAATGGATCGAAACGGGACGGAGCAACGGGGGCGTGCAAACGGCCAAGAGCCTGCGCAGAATCTGTGATCTGCCGCGCTGCTTAACGCCAGCACGCGTCCTGTGGCCACCGCGCCGCGCCGCGGCCTGTGCACTGCCCTGTCGCGTCCCCGCCTGCCAGTACTGCGCTACTGCACATGCACGTCGTCTCTCGGCCCGTTTCCGGTTCAAAAACGAGCCCGCCGCGGCATCCGATGCGCAGGGCGCGGACGTGACGCTCCGCGGATGGAATTGAGTGCGTATTTCGGTCAATGAGCCGGTAAATACCAAAACCCTACTCCTACCTTTCTGTTGGAGAGCTGGTTACGGGACGCCGTGAACAGTTTCTGCATCTTTTCCACCGTGTGGAGTTACTAGTACATTTTCATTCTAGCATGGGAGTACTGCACGGCATTGTGACAACACTGGCTAATGTTGCATTTTGCGCAGCTAACAGTACGTATTCCTGTGAGTAAAGAAAGTGCACGTACGTGCGGCTGTGGCAATGTGCGCTTGTACATTTTTCACAAAAATCACCTACACAACTCATGGATTTTGCAACACTATGCATCTCTATTTGAAGTTTTTGAACCGGATATGGCAACACATGCAGGGCCGTCGATGGCCATGAGCGAACACACGGATTGCTCAGGGCCTCCACCTTGGCTGGGGCCCCACTCTTGTCTATGATCTGGCTGCTATGTACTACGTAAGCTTTAGGATGCATGCTATATATGAGTATGCATGGTGATTAGGCCTCACACATGTTATTCATTGTGTAAGGTGTTCGTAACATTTTTTTTTTTTGCGTTATGGGCCCTCTCCTTTAATCCTTTTACAGAGTTGACGTACGTATATATATTCCCTTCTATTGCAAGTTTAAGTCAGCTTAGAATCAATGTCGGTCAAACATTTTAAGCTTGATCAATGTATATGCAAAAGTATCTAGAATAACAATCACTTGAAATTATTAGCACTACTTCCGGTCACAAGTAAGTGACGTTTTGGACATTGTAAGCTTCTATTGACATAATCTTTGGCTATTTAAAGTTAAAAATCAAAGAGATGCTAAAAAACACTATGCGAGCTCACCTTTCTTTTGGATAATTATTACTTCAAGCCGTGCACTTTTGTACTTATTTAAAACAATAAGGAAAAAATTTCAGTACAGTTTCTCAATGAATTATAGGGTCTAATTTTAGTTTTTTAGATAGGGCCCCATTGTGCAAGAGAGACGGCCCTGAACTCATGTATATAGAGATAGGGCGAATTCACCGTAGGTGCTTGTGGGTGCTCGAGCACCCCCTCCTCCCACCATGGTACCCCTAGTATCCAGTACCCGCTGAGACTGAAGAAGAGCCAGAGGTTGAAGAAGAGCCGGACTGCCGGAGGTTGAAGATTGAAGAAAGCATGTGGCTTAAGGGCTAAGGCCCAGTCGGCAGATGGTGGCTTAAGGCCCAGCGCCCAAGCCGGCCCAAATAAGTGGCGAACTGGTCAGTGGCGAATTCAAAGAACATGGGGAAGAGGAAGTGAGGAACGGCCGAACGCCCCAAACAGATAAGGTCTCCTTCGGGAAAGACGGAGTCACGGAGAGATCGAGTCGGAGAGAGACTCACCGTCGACTCGGCAGCCCGGCATGGCGGAGGGGGAGGTGGTCGGCGACTCGGCGGCCGTGTGGTGTCAGCAGAGCTGAGGGGGAGGCGGTTGGCCTCGACCACTCGGTGGTGGGGCGAGGGCGCAAGGCGCGGGTCATGGATGGTGGACTTTGGTGGCGGCGGCATCACCGTTCAGCGCATCCACAAGCATCGGCGAGCTGGTGAGGTGAGGCAGTGAAATGTGATTGTGATTTGTGAATCCCCATTTTTTTTTGTGCGGCTTGTGCCTATGTGTGCTGTGTTATTGTCTTATTGAAGGCAGTATTGAAGTTGTGACTCATTGACTGTGAGGTGAGCTGGTGACTTGGTGAGGCCGTCTCGCCGTGAGCCCGTGAGGGTGACTGGGTGAGGCAGTGAATCTGTGAATGAGTGAATTTATTAGCAACTTGCCATAAAACTAAATGTACAGCCAAAGATCTGCACGCTTACGTGCCGCCATCCAGTTTTTTTTTTGGAACCATAGAACTACAGTTCAGTTACAAACGAAGCCGGCCCAAGGCTGCCATCCGATTCAACCACGGTTCCTTTTTTTTCCCTTGTTGTTTTTTCGGCTGATTTCCCCCGAGCCCTATAATTTCCCACCGAAACCATCCTCGAAGAAACCTCAAAAGTGAACCCCTCCAATTTGGGAGAGAGAGGGCTACTACCCGACTTACCTCAAGGCAGCGAACATGCCCACGACCAGCATTTATGGCGAGAGGCCGGCCGCCTCACATGCCACTTCACCACATCACCGCTTCATCCGCTCCCACGTTGTAGGGGCGCGCACCACTACCGTAGTACGCTCGCTCACTCTACAGTCTTCGTTGCCGTTGCACCTGTACAATCGAACAAGTAATTCAGCCCCACAGGTGCAATGCAGTGCAAAGCAGCAGCTGGTAGTCCATTATTACGCATTGTTAGTTCCTATTGTTCCCACCGAGCCACAAGCCCATATGCGGTAGGGATAGCCATATAGGCCCATCGATTCGCCCATCATCGCGGCAGCAGCAACAGCAGCTAGCATCCAACCTGCCCAATTACGAGACCATCATCGTAGGCAACCGGTCACTGACCGCTGGGCCCCTCACCATGTTCCGTGCGCGCGCAGAGCCACTTACGAGGTAATCATGGCGCGTCGGTGCCGTGCTGCCCCGCTGGAAGCGGCTGACATGTGGGGCGCGGCGGGCAGGGGTAGACGGCACGCGCGCGCGTCTTTTGGGGCTGTAGGTTCCCGGTTTGATTGATCACGGTTTCAGCTCGTCGTTTCGGCTCGGATTACGGAGGCGGGCAGGGGCAGCGCCACGTGGGGGCCCCACGGCCTTTTTGCGTGAGGTGGCGCGGCAAAAGGGCATCACGAGGCGACGCTGCGTTCTGCGCTGCGCGCCTGCGCCGGTGCTGCGACGACGATGCATCGAGAAGCGTGTGGTGGCGCGAGGGGAAGCCTGCTCACTGCTCAAGCCCTGAAGGCCTGAAGCCGTCCGTTTCTTCTTACCTTACGTGTGAGCTATGAACTCTTTTGTTACGACTTACATGTAGTATGTACTTAGACACTGACATGTGGGTTAGGGAGCCAAAAGGACAGAACTGTAGAGCGTAGGCTGAAGACTGTAGGAATTGTAGCTGACAGGAACGTAACGATGCAAACTGCAGCAGCAGCGCAGCACGACTGCACGAGGAAGAGGGCTGAGAGGTAGTACAGCTAAAGTATAGGGGAGTCTCGTACAGAGAATGAGATATGAGGAGGGCATCGAGCGCCCTAATCAAAGCACGCAGTACCAAATGGGCAATGGCAAAAGACGGACATCTTTCTCGTGCTGGAATTTATGTCGCACGCAGAGCTCTCGCTCGCTCGCCATGCCTGGGCCAAGCTCGCTCGTGAGTTGTAAGGAGGGAGCCGGCAGTACGTGAAAAGACAAGCGAAAAAAGTGCATGAAACAAAAACGGTGCAGTGCGTCTGTCCATCCATCCATCGATCGATCACCGGCGCCGCGCTGTGAAAGTTGATGTATCGTATACCTATCGATCTATCGATCCGATCGGTTCTCACTCTTGTTACACTGATACACCTTACACGCAGCGGGTATCAGATCGAATCAGGATTTATGAGATACAGCACGAACATATGCGGTATCGAGAGTGTAGTATATAAATCTCATAGAGAACTGAAATAATGGTGACGAAACAATCACAATAAGATAGAGAGATTTGGCGCAGCCGGCCGCAATTTTATTAAGCACGACCTCAAAAGATTATAAAGGATTGTCACTCTCTCACAACTCTCTCTCGCAAATTCCATGCGTTGTACAAGAATACAGTGCTAAAGAATAACTTAGCATCTGATCCTCACGTACACTTTTACTTTGAATGAGTTCCTCTTGCTTTGCTTGCTTCGTATGATTCCTGTGACCACCCCTCGTATGTTTATATAGTTCTCCTTTAAAGTAAAGTAGAAATCATACTTTAAAGAGAAGTATGAGTTCTAATCCTATTGGAATTCATTTAGTTTTCTGTGTAGTACATCTTTCAAAGTCCAGACATATTAGGATATGAGTCACCAAACTCAACAAATCTTCACCTTGACTCTTATCCGTTGAAGTCACCGTGCTCCTCCAAGAACTCGCTTCAAGTCAGCTATGCCATTTTTGTTTTTCCTTCTTCTTTTTTTCCTCCCACTTTGGGAGTGACCCTACAACAGAGGCTAATGCACATCACCGCAATGTGCGTATCAGTATTCAGGCTTAGCTGCTCAGAGCCTCCACCTAAGATCACCTTTGTTGTGTAGTTTGATTAACCACACCTCATGTTCCAACAACCCTCTATGCATTAGGTTTGTACCACCTCCGAGCTCCACCTGCTCGTCGGTACCACGCAGTTGCTCCCACCACGTCTTCTTCCAGCATCTCGCACCTTCGTCTTTGCCACTGCTAGAGTTTGTAACCATCTTTGCAATTCCGCCATAACTACATATGAGATCTGAGTACCTACCGTTGACGAAATGGTTTCCTTCTCCTGGCCATGATTTATAACAGATCTCCCATTGGTTGCCCTTCTTCTATGTTTACCTATCAATCGATACCATTAATTGCTCCAGATAATTTTCATGATTACATGTCCTTTGCAAGTAACTCACATGACTTTCACCTCGAAGTGATACCTCACAACTTTTGTGTTCCAACGACCTCAGAGATATTATATACTTTTTAATTCAGGAACGAACTGAACTCCAGCCAATATGCGACATGTTTCATCATACATCTCCAATGTGACCGTTCTACCTTAGAATTGCATACTCCTTGCAATCAACCAAAGGAATAGTTCCATGCATCAGGCGTAGAGATCCTTCGTCAAATATCTCTCTCGCCGAATATATGTGGAAGCAACAATCAAAATCTAATATCCATCCCTGAGAAGAACATGACTGACTGACGACTAGAACGTCTTAATCATCTTTTGCTACTGCCACTGAGCATACACCCCTCATTTGCTTCAAACTTGGGCAATCCTTTATTATATGATCTTCCTCGTCACATAGATAGCATACATTTGTGTCCTTGCTCTTTACCTTCTTCTTCCTCTGATTATTGTTTTTTGCCTGCAACACCTACGACAACCAATCCATGATCACATGATGATGAAGATTCCAATGACTTCTTTAAGGACTCCGCCTCCAATACATATACAACTGTCTGATTCATATATTCATCACCAGTTGCTCCTATGATGGTGGTAAAGATGATGCTAGTATGACGACCTTGTCGTTATTCATAATTTTCTCATCCACACTAATCAGCTGCGTGACAAACTTGTTCAAAACATTGAGATAGTCAACGAACTGTGTGCCTTCCCCCATGCGCAACCTGTATAGTTGCCATTTCAGCACCCACTAGTTTGTCAGCTACTTTGTCATGTACAATTCTTCTAAGTTACTTCATAATTTCTTCAGTGAGTTCTCCATGATTACCGAGTACTTTACCTCAGCAGATAGACATAGGCGGATTGTACCGACAGCCTTTCGCTCCATCACCTTCCAGTTTTTATCGGATGTCTTTTCCGGTTTGTCCCTTTCAAGAGTATTGATTAACTCTTGTTGGATGAGAACATCCTTCACCACACATTGTCACACGCTGAAATTTTCTTCACCGTCAAATTTGTCTACTTGACTCCACACTGTTGACATTATTCTTGATCTTGTGCTTCCTAACACTTTGCCGACATTGTCACAAATCAGATTAATCCTGCCTTAGTTCTAAAACCACTTGTTATACTCTAATACCCCTCCTTATGTGTAGCAGCCCCCGCAGATCGGATTAGAGTTTGTGAGATACCACATGAACGTGCACGGTATCAAGAATGTAGTAAATGAATCTCGTAGAGAGAACTGAAATAATGGCGACGAAGCAACCACGATGTGAAAGAAAGATTTGGCGAATCCGATCACAAATTTCTTTAACACGACCTCAAAAGAGTACAAAGGATTGTCGCTCTCTCACAACCCTCTTGGACCTTTTAGAACCCTCGTATCATTGCCTTATACAAGAACCTAGTGCTAAAAAATAATCTATTGCCTTATACAAGAATCTGGTGCTAAAAATAATCTAGTCTCTAATCCTCTCATGCACCTCTAATTTGGATGAGTTCCTCTTACTTGGATTGCTTCATATGGTTCCTATCGCCACCCCCCATGGGTTTATATAGTCCTCCTCCAAAATGAAGTAGGAATCTCATTTTAAAGAGGAGTAGGAGTCCTAATCCTATTAGGATTCATCTGGCTTTCGTTGTAGCACGCCTATCCAAATCCAAGTAGATTAGAATATGAGCCACCGTACTCAACATGCTCCAATCTTCTGTTCATCGCACAATATTTGTTCATTGTGTCTTCGTACATTTATGGCGTGGAGGGTGCTCAATTATTTGTTTCTACTCTGATTAACAGCTAAGACGAAAGGAATCAATTGTTGTGTGTTCTTGGCTGGGAATCATGTACGGTGCAGTGTTGTGCAATGGAGTAGTGTAGAGTAGTACACAGGGGCGAAGCCATGGGTCATGCCCCAGACTAGGTTGACTCTCCCTAGTCTTAGGCTTCTATTCCTTTGAATTTTTGTCAATTTCTTAAGGAGACTTGCATGGACTTTTGATAATAGGTCTCAAGCTATAGCCAACCCAGTCCGAGATCCAGATTCCTCCATGGTAGTGCCTATGTGCATAATGAATTTGGGTACTGGTTTGTGTGGATCAAGGAGAGCAGTGTTTTTCTTGTTTCTATGTGCCAATTGTTTGTACAATACTAGCTAGGCAGTCATCTTGTCAAGAGAAGTTGCATTGCTTGGAAGATTAAAGGTACCTATCCACCGTCCCCTTGATGAGAATTTGGACCAGTTGATCAAACTTCGTCTTATCAATCATGTCATTTATGGTGTCCTCTTAGGTTTGTAGCAGACATGGAACACGAACCAGGACACCCTCAGACCTCAGTCGACCATTGTGGAGTTTGCAACTTCATACGTTATCCGTCAAAGGTGCTAAATGACTGTGCTGGACTCACACCTTTCATCTATTTCGGTCTTCCCCCTCCCCCTACTTCTTTTGCCATTTCCACGTAACGCTTAAGCCCTCTTTGTTATTGCTTCGGCGTCGGCGAATCCAGAAATTCTACGATGTGTTAACTATTACTATTTCATATTTTGCTAGGGCCGATTTTGTAAATTTATATGGATTTGCATGTAAATTTTATAATATATAGGATTGTTTTGCAAATTGTCGCAGGGGTCAATTGACCCTATAGCTAATGCATATCCCTGCCACTCTTTGGAGCACCGACCAAGGGTCTGGACTCTGGAGAGACTCCGGTGTGCCACCCCACAGTCGAGATCGGCCTTCATCGCAAGGCTACCACCCATTGAGCCGCGTTGCAATGTTGCACAAATCAGCCACTAGCATCTAAGACCCTGCCTCTGATGAGCTCCATTGTTAACAACATCAACTAATGGAAACCTTAACTACAATTACATTTTACATGTTAGAAACCTATCATTGTTTATGATGGTTTTAAAAAGTTGATTATGCATGGTTACTAAGAAAGAAGAGAAATAAGCTAGATATTCTAAAAAAAGTTGATTTTCACACGCTGAAATTTTCTTCACTATCAAATTTGTCTACTTGACTCCACACCGTCGACATTGATCTTGATCTTGTGCTTCCTAACGCATTGTCGACATTCTCACAAATCAGATTAATCTAGCATTGGCTCTAATACAACTTGTTATACTCTAATACCCCTCCTGATGTGTAGCAGCCCCCGGATTGGATTAGAGTTTGTGAGATACGCCATGAGCGTGCACGTTATCAAGAATGTATTAGATGAATCTCGTAGAGAGAACTGAAATAATGACGACGATAGAGAAAGATTTGGAGAATCCGGTCACAAATTTCTTAAGGACGATCTCAAAAGAGTACAATGGATTGTCGGTCTCTCACAAATCTCTTGGACCTTTTAGGGCCCTCGTATCATCGCCTTATACAAAAATCTAGTGCTAAAAAATAATCTATTACCTTATACAAGAATCAGTTGCTAAAAAATAATCTAGCCTCTAATCCTCCCGTGCACCTCTAATTTAGATGAGTTCCTCTTGCTTGGATTGCTTCATATGGTTCCTATCGCCACCCCTCATGGGTTTATATAGTCCTCATCGAAAATAAGGTAGGAATCCTACTTTAAAGAAGAGTAGGAGTTCTAATCCTATTAGGATTCATCTGGCTTTAGTTGTAGCACACCTCTCCAAATCCAAGTAGATTAAGATACGAGTCATCATACTCAATATGATGTGCTCATCGCATAATATTTGTTCATTGTGTCTTCGTACATTTATGACATGGAAGGTTCTCGGTTATTGGTTTCTGCTCCGATTGACAACTAAGACGAACTCAATTGTTGTGTGTTCTTGGCTAGGAATCATGTACGGTGCAATATTGTGCAATGGAGTAGTGTAGAGTAGTACTCATGGGCGAAGCCAGTGATGGGTCATGCCTCAGACTGGGTCGAGTCTACCTAGTTTTAAGCTTCTATTCCTTTGAATTTTTGACAATTTCTTAAGGAGGCTTGCATAGACTTTTGATCATAGGTCTCAAGCTATAGCTTACCCAGTCTGAGACTAGATTCATCCCTAGTAGTACTTATGTGCATAAAGAATTTCGGGTACTAGTTTGTGTGGATCAAGGAGAGTAGTGTTTTTGTTGTTTCTATGTGCCAGTTGTTTATGCAAGACTAGCTAGGCGGTCATCTTGTCAAGAGAAGTTGCATTGCTAGGAGGATTAAAGGTTCCTATCCACTGTCCCCTTGATGAGCATTTGGACCCGTTGATTGAACTTCGTCTTATCAATCATGTCATCTAATCATCTATGGTGTCCCCTTAGGTTTGTAGCAGGCAGAGAGCACGAACCAGGACACCCTCAGACCTCAGTCGACCATTGGGGAGTTTGCAACTTCATACACCATCTGTCAAGGGTGCTAAATGACTGTGTTGGACTCACACCTTTCATCTATTTTGGTCTTCCCCCTCTCCCCTGCTTCTTGTGAGAACCTTCTCAGGATACTTGGGATGCTCCCCCCTTTTTTGTTTGCGGTATTGTTCGGTGAGGTCCCAGAGTACCGCCACATCCGAAGCCGCCGGTACTATCAAGACTAGGGAGCAGATAATCGCCCAAGGTACCCCGAGAGGAGGTCTGCCAGGACCTCCCAGGAGATCCCAAGACCTCCTAGAGGTCTTGACCTTTGTGCACTGAGTTAGTCCCATGATCAGTCTTGCTAACTCGCACAGAGACACATTGGTGTGATCAAATCCATACCACAATAAGCTAAAGGAAAACCAAAAGGCAAATTATCGAATATTATTAAAAACCAAACGGTCAAGCTTCTTACAAGAGCCGCAAGGGCTTAAAACACAAGAGCACTGCAGCAAGAAAACAAAAGCACCAACGCATGGTCCAACCGATCAGCCCACCGGCTATCGAGTGGAGGACGTCCCCTAGGTCGCATGGCCTTCCAAAGACCTCTTTTTCACTGAGCCTTGGGCTCCCTGGAACTTCCTTGAGTTGCTGATTTAAACAGAGGCAAAAGCCATGAGTACTTTGAATGTACTCAGCAAGCCATGGGGAGTGTATGCAAATATACTTATGCAAGGCTTGCCAAAAGAGAGCTGTATGGTTAGTTGCAAAAAGCAGTATTTGACCACAAGTAATATAAGTAGATTGAAATGCTCATGTTAAAACAATAATACATAAATACATTTGTTTCAAAGGAGGTCATGAGCACCCACTCACTCCCAAAACCCACTCTGGAGCACCCACTCCAAAGTTCCAAAGACCAACCGTGGGAGGTCTGGTCACACCCATGACCAGAACCTCAGCCACGACCACCCTAGAGCACCCACTCCAGAGTTCCCAACCAGCCCCTGGACCTCATCTTGAGCCAACCATGACCCCTCTAAAGCCGGCCAAGGTCTCTTCGAGGCAAAGCCACAGTCTCTCGCAGAAGCGCCCAGGGACACAAATTCACAAAGCTACCCCTTGCACCATCTTCACCGGGCATGTCCATAACCAAGGACTTGGCTATTCGAATAGATTTTAAACTCTGCAGAGGTGTACAACTTACCCACAATCCATGATCTCTAGCGGGGCCGGGTTAGGAAAGACCCTTGCTCACTTTCAAGGTGAAAGGTCTAGAGAGCGCAGCAAGACCTTTACAAAGCTTTGAACTGCTCGGAGCGCCCGCTAAGGTTTCAGATCCCCTTTGGTCTAGAAGTCCGCAGGTTATGGGGTGCCCTCTTGCGCCATGTGAATCAACACGCCATCCAAAACAGCCCCAAGCCATCTCATTGCTAATTATTCGGCCCAAACCACCCCCATAAAGTGATCTTGTGGTTGCACTGATTGGCCTAGATCAACAGAACACAAAGTTAAGTCCTTAATTGTGCTCAGGTAAGACTTCCACAATCCCATGTGCAAAGCACCCACTACTCACTCCCGGCCTTCTTGCCCGAGCAAAACAATTTGGGTTCCACCCGGCCACTGGACCACCCAGTCCTGGCACAACAAGTTTTTAAGGTGATCTCGCACCACAATCAACACAACTTAGGTATCCTGCCGTAGTTGTTAACAGTGGCACCGACCACAGATTCCATAGATCATTAGTCAAGTTTATTAATTGATGAAGCAATATTCACAAGACCCACGGTTCTACAGCAAGACTAAGCATTAAGCTATCGGTCCCATGTTGGCAATAACAAGAGATACCAACTAAAATATCCATCCTAAGGTGCCCAAGGGAGATCATGTCAACATGTCGAGTTCAAGTGTACAAAGGAGGCATAATGTCAACAAGGGATATAGCTACTGCCCAAACCAGTTTCTATAAAGATAGCCATGCAAGTTTAGTAAATCAAAATAGCTTCGAAAAATGGGATCAAGATGATCAAGGTCCACGACTTGCCTTGCTCAAAGCCTTGAGCTTCTTCCTCCCCTTCACAGAACTCTGGCTCCTCACGGTCTTGACAATCTACACGGTGAAAACCAAATGACTCAAATAGAGCTCCAACAAGATCCAAAAAGAAACTCCAAATAAGCTCAAATATAAAACCAACAGAGGTTGGGAGGTCAAGAGGAGGTCCCAAGAGCTTGCTGGAGAGGTCCAGGGACTGCTCTGTTGAGCCAGGGAGGAGAAATGAGGAAGAAAGTGAGGAAAGATGGGCTGCCCAAGCTATATATAGCTAGAGCCAATGAAGTTTGCCCCAAGGTGCAGTCACTCAGGAGTTGGTAAAAAGGACAAAGGAAGCAGGTAAGGAATGTGACAAAAGGATGATATGAGTACTGCAAAAGTGGTAGCATTTAATGCGATACAACATGCATTAAATGTGGGGGAGACTTCCTTGCACAAAGGACACAGTCAAAGGATAAAGGAAACTAGGTGTGACTGCCCAGTGGGGCAGCCAAGACCCGCAGAGGAGGTCCTGCAAAGACATTAAGAGGTCTTGCAGTGAACAAGGGGAGATCCTCACCCACAGGAGAGGTCCTGACGGTTGGATCTCTGGGAGGGAGGTCCAACGGTCGAGATCAAGTACACCAGAGGAGGTATGCAAGAGCTAAGAGGAGGTCCTCACCCGTAAGGGAGGTCTAGACGGTTGGATCTCCAGAAGGGAGGTCCAACGGTCAAGATCAATTACGAACGGGGAGGTCTACAAAGGCAAAAAGGGGGAACCTCACCTGCAAAGGAGGTCAGGGCCGTAGGATCAAATCTAGGGGAGGTCTGAACGGTTAGGATTTCCAAGGGGAGGTCCTAACGATCGGATCTACCAAAAAGGTGCAAGGAGGGAGGTCTGGATGGCTAAGATCTCCAAGGGGGAGGTCTCAACGGCCAGATCTGCAAGGAGGGAGGTCTGGACGGCTAAGATCTCCAAGGGGGAGGTCTCAACGGCCAGATCTGCAAGGAGGGAGGTCTAGACGGCTAAGATCTCCAAGGGGAGGTCTCAACGGCCAGATCTGCAAGGAGGGAGGTCTGGACGGCTAAGATCTCCAAGGGGGAGGTCTTAATGGCCAGATCTGCAAGGAGGGAGGTCTGGACGGCTAAGATCTCCAAGGGGGAGGTCTTAACGGCCAGATCTGCATGGAGGGAGGTCTCGACGGACCCGGGGAGGTCCAGCTGAACACAGGAAGGGGCAAAAAGGAATACAGGGAGATTCAAATGAACACAAGGGAGGTCCACATGAATACAAAAGGGATTTCAATGAACCCGAGGAGGTTCAAAAGAACTCAGGGAGATCCAAATGAACCCAAGGGGTTCGAATGGACTGGAGGAGGTCCAACTGAACACCAGGGAGGTCCGATTGGACGCGGGAAGATCAAAAGGAGCCTTATATGGACACAGGGAGATCCATGTGGGCACAGGGAGGTCCAAAAGGATTTTAGGGACGCCCAGATGAACTCAAGGAGTTCAAATAGACGCTAAGAGGTCCCCGGGGGGGGTCCAAAACGGAGGAGGTCTAGATCAAAGGAGATCTAGATAGAGAAGAAGGTTTAGACCTAAAGGGAGGTCTAAACAGAAAGAGATTCAAACCAACAAAGGAAAGGTCTGGACTAAGGGAAGTCCAAACAAAAGATTACAAGGGGAGGTCCAGAGAACAAGGGAGGTTGAACCTACAAGGAGGTCCAGCTGGGGGGGGGGAGGTCTGGACCCTCAGATCCCAAAGAAGGAGAGGCCCGGATGGAAGGAAAAACCCAAGAAATGATATCTCCAAAAGGAGGAGATCCGAGGTAAGAGATCCAAAGAGGGGAACTCAAGGGAGGTCCTGAGAGAAGAAGAAAAAGAAGAAAAGAAGGTCAGAAAGATAAGAAGGACCTGGACATCAGGAGATGTCCAACGAAAGGACGATCTGGACAAAGGGGAATGTCCAGCAAGAGGAAGGTCTAGAGAAGGGGACAGAGAGGCCTAGAGGAGGAGAAACTAGCCTGGAGGACAAACAAGGCAAACAGAGAAAAGGGGCTGAAAACCAAAGAACAGCAATAACTCCAAACCAACCAAAAGGGATTAATTGAAGTTTGATTAGTTCAGGTTAAATCTCCAAATTTTAGAAATCTTCAAGTTAAGCTTTGAACTCTCATCAAAACCAAATGGTTATTTTTATTTTAAAAGCTTTTCAAAACTCTGGACAAACGGGACGTTACACTTCTTTTGCCATTTCCACATAACGCTTAAGCCCTCTTTGTTGTTCCTTCAGCGTTGGCGGATCCAGAAATTCTACCATGTGTTAACTATTACTATTTCATATTTTTCTAGGGCCAATTTTGTAAATTTATATGGATTTGCATGTAAATTTTATGATGTATAGGGCTATTTTGCAAATTATTGTGGGTCAATTGACCCCATAGCTAATGCATATCTCTGCCACTCTTCGGAGCACCGGCCGACAGTCTGGACTCTGGAGAGACTCCAGTGTGCCACCCCACAGTCGAGATCTGTCTTCATTCATCGCAACACTACCACCCATTGAGCCACGTTGCAATGTTGCACAAATCTGCAACTAGCATCTAAGACCGTGCCTCTGATGAGCTCCATTGTTGACAACATCAACTAATGGAAACCTTAACTACATTTGCATTTCACATATTATTATTATTATTTTGCCTTTGTGATGGTATTAGAAACCTATCATTGGTTATGTTGGTTTTAAAAAGTTGATTATGCATGGTTACTAAGAAAGAAGAGAAATAAGCTAGATATTCTAGCAAATTTATAAGTGTTGTCACCATCAATCATTAGTTTTAGACAGTTGGATGTCTTGGTGGTGTCGTATGCCCTTAATTTGGTTGGCCTAACTGTGAGTAATCAACATCAACCGTTAGATGTTCCATAAAAAAAAAGAGAAACATGCTAGTCCTTTCAGTCACAAAAAACATGTCATTTTGAACATCTACACGGTCTTTAAAATGTAATTTTGACCACTAATTTCTATCGTAATATATTTATAAAACTCAATAATATTATATAAATATTTTTCAAGACAAATCTACATATGATTTTCATGTATACAACCTACATAATTTAAAAAGATAGCGACGACAAAAGTTTTAAAGTTTGACTGCACGTATAAAAAATGACATGTTTTTGTCACATGAGAGAGTACAAATCAATCCTCACCCAAAAAACTTTAAAAAAAATCGTCACCAGAAAGTAAAAAAGATCTCACTTTTGAAAAGATAGACCCTCATTATGAATAATTAACAACAACCAATATATTTTGTCAGCACTATATTTAAATTCAAAATATAAAAGAGAGTCTAAACCATATATATAACCAACCCTCATTAGGATATACTCACGTATTGAGTGCTAGGCCACACTACACAATTGCACGGGCTAAGTAATATAGTTTCCCTAGGATTTTTGCTAGCCCACAAGCAATTCTATAGAGTTTCGTGAGATTTCACTTGCATATAAGTTTCATGAAGGCTTTAGGTTTTTGGTGTTTGAAGTTCCAAGCATGTTTCAAGAGTTTCGAAGGTGTCTCGAGTAGGTATGAAGAAGTTTCGGAAGGTTTCATTAGTGTTTTGGTAAGTTTTATTTAAAAAAAACAGATGAAACACACATGAAAAGCAAGTTATCACGAAGTTTCAAAGAAGCTTCGAGGGGTTTCAAGAAATTTCAGAAGGTTTCATAAAAAAAGATGGAAAACAAGTTTCACAAAGTTTAAAAAATCCGAGCGACTTTCTCATAATTGCAAACTCTTGCTAGATGTTGTGAACGCTTGCTCCATGTTGTGTCGGCGGCCATCACACCATGCTTACTCACTGTGGCTACACCCACTCATCCACGGCCACCGCGCTCACTCACCCACGGCTAACGTCGCTGCACCCACTTGTGGAGGCGCTTGTCCATTGCGATGACGCTCGCTAGCCCACCGCCCACAACAACCGCACTTGCTCGTCACCGCACTGGCTCGTGTGCGGCCACCAAGGTTGCTTGCCACTTGTAGGCGGTGCTCACTCGCCACCACCGTGCTAGGGGCAAAATTGATTTATGCAATTGAGGTGAATCAGACCCGAATGAACTCAGGGTTCATATTTTGGTCGCTGGTGGTGGGTAGTTGTAACATCCCAGATTTTTAGGGCTTTTTGAAAGTTTTTAAATTAAAAATAACCATTTGGTTTTATTGAATTTCTAAAGCTTAACTTGAAATTTTAGAAATTAAAAACGATTTAAATGACTAAATCAAGCTTCAACTAATTCAAAATTTGGTTTATCTTGAGTTTATTGGAGTTCTCTGGTATTTTAAATCCCCTTTCTCTGTTTGTTCTGAATTCCTGTCAGCCCGTTCCTTTCCCTGTGCGTCGACAATCTCTTGGTTTCGACCAGCCTTCTGGTTTCGACCGCCTCTTGGTTTCAACCAACCTCCTGGTTTTGACTGCCTCTCAGTTTCGACCAACCTTCTAGTTTCGATCGCCTCTCGGTTTCGACCAGCCTTTCAGTCTCGACCAACTTGTCGGTTTAGGCCACCCTTTCGGCTTCGACTAGCCTCGCCTGTCAGCCGCTTGCTCACCTTCTTTTTCCTCAGTGCCGCGCACATTAAATGTAATCTATGCATTAAATGCCGTTGTCTCCGCCGCGTCGCCGCGAATCCCGCTGCTCCATCTTGTCGCTCGATCGTCTCATCTTTCCTCTATAAATAGAGCCCCACGGAGCCCTCGCCCTCCTCTTGCTTTCCCTCAACTCTCCCTCTTTCTCTCGCCCTGTTTTGCCGTGCTTCGAGTTTTGCCACCGACCGACTGGAGTTCGCGCCATCGCCTCCAAAGAGTTCACTGGAGCCTGTGCTGTCTTCAACCTCCTCGTCGTCGAAGAGTTCGCTGGAGCCTGCACAATCTTGAACCTCCCCCAGCCTCCTCCTCCAGCCTCTCTCTCAGTCATGGTAAGCTCTCTGTGCCCTGTTCTTTCTTCTTTCGACCGCGCGAGCAGTCGAATCGTTCTTTCTTCTTTCGACCGCATCAAGCAGTCGAATCCTTCTTCCTTCTTTCAACCGCTTTGAGCAGTCGGATCCTTCTTTCTTCTTTCGACCGCGTTGAGCAGTCGAATCTCCTTTCAACCAGGTAGTCCAACCTCCTTTCGACCACCTGTAGTTGAATCTCCTTTCGACCAGGTAGTCGAACCTCCTTTCGACCACCTGTAGTCAAACCTCCTTCTGTGAGCTCGTTCTCCTTTGTTTGAGCTCCGATTCGAGTGATTTAATTTCGAAATCCGTCTAAATTTAGTACCTTTATTTTGGTTCTTGTTTGGTTCTTTTTGGATTTTATTTGGAGTTATTTTATTTATTCAGCTCCTTTCGCACGTATAGATTCCGGCGTTTCCGAAGAGTTCTTGGACCCAACGATCTCGATCGAAGCATCTCAACTCTTGAACGAAGGCAAGTTGTAGACCTTTGATCATGTTGTACCCATTTTATAAAATTATATTGTTTTATATCAACATGCATTCCTATTTTTATATCAATTGTTTTCGGGAATAGTTAAGTACCTACTTGACAGTATGACTCCTTGAATAATTGTGAATGACATGTTGGCATGTACCTTTGGACACCCTAGGTTGGGTAATCTTAGTTGGACCTTATTTTAATACCAACATGGGTGCGTGTTATGCTTGGTCATACTTTAGTTATGCGATAGTCTCTCGATCACTTGATTCAATAATGATAAATTTGATTTAATGATATATGGAATTTTGGCGCCGCCACTGTTATTAAAAGTTGTTGTGCCATGGCAAGATTTGCCAATTGGTCGGGTTGAACCGAAAATGACTTATGCTCAGGCGAGTGGGCGGTGGTAAAGGTGGTTGCGAAAGCACATTGGGATGCGGGAAGTCTCGCCTGAGCAACCACTAAGGACTTAACTTTGTGCGTCATTGATCTAGGCTATACTATACGACCACATGTCTAGACTGGGATAGACCTGACCAACTAATTAGCAATGTTTTAGTTTGGTTCTGTCGTGGTGGTGTCTGGATTCACATGGCACAAGAGGGGGTTCAGAATGGAGAAATCTTAGCAGGCAGAATCAAGTCAAAACGGAACTTTGTAAAGGCCTTATCACGTGCTCTAGACCGCTTATCTAAGGTAGTGAGCGGTGATATCGACTTATGCCAAACAAACTAAAGAAGTCGTGTCATGTGGGAAAAGTTGTACAACCTCTGTAGAGTGTAAAACTATTCGAATAGTCGTGTCCCCGGTTATGGACAATATCTGGTGATTTCATACGAGGGGTGGACTTTCTCAAAAATGTGGTCGTAGATAGTTATGGGTTATTGGAATAGTTTGGTTCGGAAGCGACCTAGTTGTGGTCGTTTGTTGGGAAGTGAATAGGGTGTTCACGAGTTGTTTCAAAGAAACTTGATTACTTATGTATTAATCTTTTAAATTGTGCTTTACAATCTACTTAATGTATTTACTGACAATACTGCTTTCTGCAAAATAGCCGTAAAGCTATCTTTGTCAAGCCTTGCATGAATACTATTTGCATATATTTCTCTATGACTTGCTGAGTACTCTAAGTACTCACGGCTTTGCGCTATTTGTTGATCAGTCGCCAAAGAAGACCCAGGGAGCACCGAGTTCTATGAAGAGGAGTACTTCGAAGACTATGCGAATTAGGATGCGTTCTCCACTCGATTGCCTGTGGGCATATCGGATGGCTTCCATGAGCTTGTTTTATTCCGCTGCAAGTTTACTCTGGCCGTGGACCTGATCGTAGATCTGGTCGTGGATCTGGTCGTGAACCTGATCGTGACTTTGGCCCTGCGTGGCAAGCTCTGTAAAACATTGACCATAAGGTCCTTTTGCTACTAAGTAATATTAATTTGTCAGTTTGTCAGCTACCTTGTAGTATGGATATAATTTCATCGATGTTGTAAACTGTGTGGACTAGTTACTGATCATGAAACTAGCTCAGAATATACAGAGAGTCTCGAAATTGTATATTCGGATCCCGATAGTAGCTGATCGACTGCGTTAAGAGAAAGCGCGAGATGCGGATAGGGGAAGAGAGGTGGCAGCGAGCGCCTCATACTATTCGATGCATTGGGTCCGATGGTCTCCAGACGAATCTAACGTTATAGCATGGGCCAAATTTTCACAGTTTTTTAAATTTGTAAAGTGAGTCCACATTACACAATTTAGTACCGGCATCATTATTATGGAAACTTCTCACAGGACAGCCAGAGACCACATGAAATCGACCCCGATATCCAGGATCTCGATTGGGATGGAGACGCGAACCCCACCTCCATAATTACACGGTTAGATCTCGTTCTTGGGATCACTTCGTACGCGTGTGAATCGCTTCTTGTTTCTACTCGTGCATGGCTGCTTGCTTGCTTGCTTGCATACATGGCTAGCTGGTCCCCTCGGTCTCAGTACCAGAGGAGGAGAGACAAATTGGACCAGGACAAGTACTTACAGGTTTGGTGAAAGTGAGCCCGGAGCAAAACGGCGAAGTAGAATACGCCCAAGGGGAAAACGAACATTATTCCGAGTCGAACCTTGTGGTGGATTAATTACTAGTAGATCCTAGCTAGTTCATCCCCTTGGATTGGTTTGTACCAAGATAAGGTTTGACTGCACGGTCTTCACTACCTTTGCAACATGTATGTTGATCCGTGGATCAACTCTTGTCATTCCTTTTTACATTTGGCATGTTTTCTTGGGCAGCATATCAGGTGCACAAGCACTATTTGGTGCACATATGAAAAAAAAAATTGTTTGGATATCAAATTAGCATAAAAAATTCTAGATGTAATTTATGGTGTTTTGTTCCACCCTTTAAAATTTGAAGTTCAAAATCAAAGTATGTTAGAAGATACAAAAAAGAGAAGTTTACTGTGAATACTAACATTTGCCTGTTTTTTTTTCCAGCACCATTTGATCTATCCTCTGTCAGAATTTCTCTTTTTTGTATCTTCTAACATACTTTGAGTTTGAACTTCAAATTTTAAAAGGTGGAACAAAACACCATAAATTACATCTAGAATTTTTTTCAGAATTTTTTATGCTAATTTGATACCCAAACAAAAAGTTTTTTCATATATACACCAAATGAGCTTTGTGCACCTGATATGCAGCCGTTTTCTTGTACTGTAGCGAGACCATGTGCAAAATAGCCCTGGCTGCTGGAAACCAATTAGTAGCTGGCTCGTAAAATGCCCACGTGGGTAGTGCTTCTGCTGTGTATAGCTTGTAATTATGAGTCCAAGTTGAAAATATAATCAGAGTTTAAATATAAATCGTCGACCTCTTGTAAGGAATAAAAGAAAAAACTTCTTATACGGACGGAGCCGCCGCGATTCGACTTCCGGGGACGTAGGATTTGCCGAACCTCGTAAACAAATCCCCGTGTCTCTTGTGTGTTTGCTGTGATTGTTCTTTCACGCAAAGAGTTGTCACCGGTTCCAACAACTTTTGTGCTATTCTAGAAACTAATTTCATAAATATCAAAACAGCATAAGTAGAAATGAGATGTTTATTATTGTGAACTAGATCCTTAATCTGCTTCATAATGTGGAGCATGTTTTTCACTATACAGAGCATTGAAGCCTGCCACGTAGGGGAAGTATCAGGTGCACATGAGCTGTTTGGTGCACATATGCACAAACAACATCCGGACGCTCCGTTTCCAATCGGACGGCGAGCAGCGTGCACGTGGGAGGCGATAGGGCACGCCGGACACTTTTTCGTTCGCCCCCCCCCCCCCCCCGGGCCCGGCCGAACGAGTCCTGCGACCGCGACATCCTTCCCCAATCCCACGCCGAACCCTAATCGTGGCGACCGTGGCGGCGCTCCACCTCCCCCTTGACGGCCTCCCCCTGCGCCGACGCCGCTGCCCTCCTCCGCCGCCCATTCCCTCACCGTGTGGTAGCGGCGGCAACCATTCTATGTGCGCCAGGACCACGGTGACGGTTCTCACCGTGCGGCGGCAGCAGCAACCACGCAACTGCTGAGGGAGGTGACCACGGGCGAGGGGCTACGGGCCCCTGTTCTCCTCTTCGCCAACTGGAACCCATCGCCTCCCTCTCTTCGATCCCCTCCTCACGGGTGCCTATGGGTTGGGGTCTGGGCGCTGCTGCTTCCTCTCCGTCGCTCCTCCCCGCCTCCTCTGCCAGTGGTTAGGGTTTGGAGCTCCACCATGACCTGAAGGGGTTTGGCTACCCCAAGCTCAGCCGACTGCGCCCCAAGCGAATGATTGTCATTTTTTTGCATGTAATTTTTGAGGCTGTGTAGCAACAGAAGCTTGAAATGTATTCAATCACTTAGCCAACATCAAGAAGCTATTGGCACCTTGTTGAATGATCCAAATGTACGTGCTAAGTTTTTTTTTGTTTTGTTGGAATGGAAGCATCAGTCCTGTAATCGTGCTTTGGAATTCTGACTCATGTTTCCAAATGCTACTCTGGATCAGTCCTGAAATGTTTGAATGCTGCATTGAAATTAGTATGTAAGTGTGAGTGACTTTTGCTCAAAATTCTGGACTGTGAGTGTCATTTGCATGGTTCTGAGTTGAAACATTATGGTTCATTTGCATGGTTCTGAGCAGAAGATATGCAAATCAACATTTGTATGAGTGATTTCGTGTTGTATAAATGATCCAGAGACCATGGTATCTCATTCAGAAAATTACTGATAAGGTAACCTTCAAGAACCAAAAATTGCAGAACCTGGACTTGGATTTGGATTTTAAAAATGGTGAATTGAATGCCACAGCAAAAACTGGTGAGTATATTGAATCATTGTCCACAACCTTTCTCTTATTCCATCTTCCTCCAGAGATTTCAACTTAGAGTCAAGAAGCTTCAAACTTAGTTGCAGATTTGCTGCTTCTATTCTTTTAAGATATTGCTTATAGATGGAATCGGACAAAGTCTGTCTTGATTAGTATCACAATGTAATTATTTACATGGATAATAATATTTGTGTTACTCATTTCTTCCGAGAGGTCTAAATTTTACGTCGAAGGGTGCATACTGTTCTAATATGTTGCCTCCTTCTAAGCTATGTATGCATCTATCATTGGACAAGTTCACAATTCACAAGAATTTTCCACTGCTTTTTTTGTATGATCAGGAAATAACCAGACATACAGCCCACATGCTGCAATCTACATGAATAAGGCAAAAGGTTGTTCTTTTTGGAGAATGAAAATTTCTAGATGATACTGATATCTTTTTAGCTTATGGTGGGATGCAGCTTATGGTGGTATTCATTGGAGTCCAATGTACACATGGATGTCAGATTTCAATACAGTCTGCACTGGATCCTCCTCCCACCCTGTCTAGGTGCACACTCCGAATTATGGAAACCTGTGTACATACACTGTTTAAGAGCATGTAAAATGGTATAGACAGCTGCTATCTATAGCAACTCTCCATATCACCTGTAGACAGCACTAAAGACAGCTCATACAATAGTACAGACGGCTGCTGTCTTTTTAGTTGTCTTTATAGAACACACAATCTTTTAATGTTTTTTTTGTTTCTTGTGCTATAGTCGGCTATAGAATTGTATACACCATCTTTCTCTCTCTTCATTCTCTTTCATCCACGTTAGCAAAAATCCTACATAGAAATGACTATAGACGGTTGACATAAGCCCATTGTATATGCTCTAACATACTTGTTGACTACCCTGTGAGATATATGCGCACTTTTATGATTATTATAATTCCTAAAACAATAATTGAATCGACAACAGTATATATACTAGGCATATTTGGGACTATAAACAGTAACATGATCATCAACTCAAATATATATATCTCATATATATGCATTAACAAGGCAAAGCCTAGAACAAATATGCTACTAACAGTAGTAGGCATCAACATCATCATATAACAAATATCTAGGAAACAAAGCCTGGCCATATGAAATGTTATCACCGCGACTTACAGAGGATCGCTCTGACGAAGGTCACGGTAGAGTCTAATCCAAAGAAGACGACGCGCAGAGAAAGAAGTAGTGAGCAGTCGCGTGAACGCTTCCTAAAAACCTGATTCGCCCTAACCCGTGCAGGATCGCAAGGGACGACGGCTTTGGAGACACTACTCTCCTCACATCGGTGCATGCCGAGGAAGGGATAGAGTAGCCGGGTAGCACAGCAACAAGGAACCGGGCAACAGCACAAAACCGAGTCTGTCTATTCTGAGAGCCTCTCTCTATTCTGGTTGTGTTTGATTTGAGAGGAGAGGTCTTATGTTTATAGAGCTAGAGTCAGCAGAAGAAACTGCCGCTATAATGTTGATTAGAAACTTTCGTTATAATGCTGATTAGAAACTGCCGTCATAAATGACATTACACTGTTTTAACCGCGGTTAAGGTGTGCCATAAAAGCCAATTGAAACAATATATTCAGTAAATCGCCGGACCGTTCACGCACACGTCGCGTGCGGGCGGGCGGGAGGGCGATGGCTTGGCGAGGCGAGCAAGCGAGCATGCGCGTGTGTGTATTCTCCTTTTGCTTGCTTCAACTAGGTAAGACCAACTCCACCTTATATGTTGGTCTCCTCCAACCTAGACTAGCAATATGGTACTAAATTTTCCACCTTCTACCATGCATGAGTAGGCCTTTGGGATTTTCCTAGGATTTAATTGAAATATTGTATGGGTCAAGTCCAAAATTCCAACAATCCCCCACCAGATCCCAAAAGCACCACGAATTTGCCCATTATTCCAAAGTGTTGTTGATATACCAGCTTTTCGGTGGAGACCAATTAAGGCTGAACATCCACCTAGAACCTCAAGTTAAACTCGCCCACAACTACATAATGGACTAAGCCTTGAATTGGCAGTTTTGCGTGGACAAGTTTCACCTAAGGCTTTTGCTAATACTTGGCCGCCGATTGGCTACTCCTCGGGTGGAGCATATAGGTCATAATCTTATGTCTCTTCATGAGCTTCTTAGAGATCACCCACATCTCATGGACTGCGACCAACAGTCATCCTGTAGAATACCCTGTAGAACGGTATTTTGCTGTTAAGCCTCAAAACACATTAAGACAAAGTCATTGTGCCTTACAGTAATTAGAGTATTGCATCTCCAACGGAGTGAGATATAAAGTAAGAATGTACTCTACTGTTACCCAAATAGTTTGTTTTCCCAAGGCCTATTTCACGAGATCTCTGATTACATATGTTTGGGTTACCACTGTGTAACACACATAGGTCTCATTCCCATCTCCTTCGATGCTATTTCAATCACATTCCGTGATAGTCCCTTTGTAAAGGGATCTGTTAGATTTTTAGCTGTTTGGATATAATCCATAGTTATCACTCAAGAGTTTCTTAATTTTCTGACAGACTTCAACCGCCTTTTCATAAGTCTTGAGGATTTCATATTATCCTTTGCGCTTGTCACCTTTATGATAACTGTTTGGTTATCACAATACATAAGGATAGTTTGAATTGGTTTATCAACCACCGGTAAATCCATCAAGAGTTCTCGCAGCTATTCTGCCTCAACAGTGGATGTGCCTAATGCTATGAGTTCTGCCTCCATAGTTGACCTTGTCAGAATGATCTGTTTAGAAGACCTCCATGAGACAGCAGCACCGCCTAGAGTGAATACATATCCACTCGTAGCCTTTATCTCATTAGCATCAGAAATACAATTGGAATCACTATATCCCTCAAGTACATCGGGATATTCGGTATAGTGAATTCCGTAACTCATTGTACCTTTCAAATAGCACATAACCCGCTCAAGTGCGCACTAATGATCATCTCCTAGTCTTCGATTCTTTCGAAGTATTAGACTAGGATCATAGGGTATTGGAGATGGCTTGTTTTCCATATAACCAAAATGGCTCAAGACCTTTTTCACATAATGGGATTGCAACAGCGTAATCTTATTCTCATCCTTGATCAACTTGATGTTTAAAATAGCATCAGCCTCTCCCGGATCTTTCATGTCAAAACTTTGGGATAGAAATAATTTAACCTCGTTAATCACATCAATGTTTGTCCCAAAGATAAGTATGCCATCAACATACAAACATAATATTACTTCTTTACCCCCACCATAGCGGTAGTATACATATTTATCGACTTTATTTTCTGCAAACCCAGCAGATGTCAAAGTTCTATCGAACTTCTCATGCCATTGCTTAGGTGCCTGTTTGAGGCTGTATAAACATTTCAATAAGTTACAGATCTTACCCTATTTTTCAGGTGCTACAAATCCATCAGGCTGATCAATGTAAATTTCCTCATCTAACTCTCCATTGAGGAAAGCTGTCTTTACGTCTATTTGATGGACAATAAGACCATGTGAGACAACCAAATATAATAGTACTCGAATAGTGGTTAATCTGGTAGCAAGTGAGTATCTATCAAAGAAATCCTCACCTTGTTTTTTAGTATAATTTTTTGCCACAAGCCGAGCCTTGTACTTTTCGATTGTACCGTCAGGCCTAAGCTTCTTCTTGAACACCCACTTGCATCCAACCGGCTTACAACCAAATGGATGACCGGTGGCTTCCCAAGTTCTGTTAGCGATAATGGAATCCATTTCACTACAAACCGCATACTTCCAATACTCTGTATCAGGAGATGCATATGCCTCTAAAATAGATTTGAGAACATCATCCACAAGGTACACAATGAAGTCATCACCAAAAGATTTTGCAATCTTTTGTCTCTTGCTCCTTCGAGGAGCTAAAACACTGTCATCCTCCTCATGAACATATTCATGTGTGTATTCAATATACTCAATTGGAGTGGTAGGTTCAGGAGTTAAACCATTTGCTTGACTAGAAGAGCTATGTGAATTCTTCATGGGAAATATATTTTCAAAGAAAATAGCATCTCAGGATTCCATTATCATATTGATTAGCAAGTCAGATATCCCGGATTGAACTACTAGAAACCTATAGCCTGTACTATGATGAATATATCCTAGATAGACACAATCCACTATTTTAGGTTCAAGTTTGTGCTTTTTTAGTTATTGGAATATTGACTTTCGCTAAGCACCCCCAAGTGCGCAAATATAAGAGTGATGGTTTTCTTCCTTTCCAAACTTCGTAAGGAGTAACCTCACTATTTTTAGTAGGGACTCTATTTAGGACATGACACACAGTCAACATAGCCTCCCCCCACCATGCCTTAGACATACCAGCAGTATCTAACATGGCATTCATCAAGTCAGTCAAAGTGCGGTTCTTTTTTTCGGTAACCCCATTGGATGGGGGCGAATTGGGAGGTGTCCTTTCATGGATAATACCATGTTCCGCACAAAACTGATTAAACTCATTAGAAAAATACTCTTTACCATGATCAGACCTAATCTTTTAATCTTTCTGTCTAATTGATTCTCAACCTCAGCTTTATAAGTTTTAAAGTAGTCTAATGCCTCATCCTTTGTTTTTCAACAAATACACATAGCAATATCTAGTGGCATCATCAATTAAAGTAATGAAATATCTTTTCCCTCCCTAGAAAAATACTCTTTACCGTGACGGCCAGGAGCACCATGATTCCGGTTTTGCCTTCATCGTCCAATCGAGGACCCTTCTAGGTGTGAGTCCGTTTGGGAAAGCATAGTAGGTGATTGGGTAGAAATGTTTTCCACCGCATCCTGTAGCTCTTATGCAATTGCACGCATTACTTGCACTCCTTGCTCTGGAGTTAATCCTTTCGGAGGACGTGCGATGGCGCTTGCTAAATAGCGAATGCGCTTTGCAGGGGAATCCTCCTACATGGGGGTTGGTAAGGTATTTGGATCTCTTACCATCGTTGCCTGTGGCGGTGGCGTATGCATTGTCATCGGCGGCACCCACGCTGAGGAGCCAGAGACATCTTGGTAGTAGTGGTCACGAACTTGCGAGATGTGCGCTTGTGTGGTGGCACGTATATCGGCTTGTCGGGCCTCTTCCTCTCGTTGGAGGCCTTCCCGTTCCTCCTGCTCTTGGTGTTGCCTTGATGCTTAAGGATTATCGCCGGGATTGGGTTGATTGTCACCGACGGCGGTGACCTGACGACCGCCAGAACAAGCAGTAGGGGTGAACATGCCATCATCCTCTGAGGAAGAAGACCAATTGTATTGTAGGGTGAATAGAAGATTCTCCCCATATGTTCTCTCCAAGCCTTCAGTGTGGAGGCCGCTAGTGAGATCATCATGGTTTGCTGGGCTCCAGTGACCTTCCGAATCTCCTCCTCCAAGGGAGACAGGCTCGGGATAGTACTCATCCACAGCGGCACTTGTGGACAAAGGCACGGCCGGCGTGGAGCCAGCGGATGTGGACTCGGTGGGCGACAATGCCTTAACAATGGCATCGAAGAAACCATGGGTGTTGCCGGATACGAGGATGAAGTTTTCCTCCATGTCGTCATCGTAGTCGGAAATGTAGATGATACTTTCTTCTCTCCAAGTAGGCAAATTGTGATTCATTAGCAAAGCGTGGGACACATTACCATAATTGAGTAGGCGAAGATGATGACAGCGCTCCCCACGGACGGCGCCAGCTGTCAATGTATGGGACTCTCGTCACAGAACGGACAAAACAAGAATATAAAGGAAAAATGGAGATTACTATCTATTCTCCAAAGGACTCAAAATGGTGAATGTGTATTGCAAATAGTATGCTCTGATTACAGGGAAGGTGGCCGTGAATACACGTGGATTATGGCTTGGATGTGAATTTATGTTACAAGGGCACATAGGCCGGACAATTTATAGTTTTACAAGCGTCGACAGTTTGTCACAGTGGTGCCTCTTCGCCCAAGGGTTGCGTCTCTTTGAGCCAACAGTTACGTCTCTTTATGATGACCGTTATCACAAATATCTCCACGTGTAGCTGTTATTAAGCACACGTGGGTAACCACTTTCTAGGACCTCCCCTGCGAGGGAGAGGTCCTAGAGGAACCCATTGAGGAGGTCCAACTGGGCCTCTGGAAGAGGTTTTGAGAACAGTCAAAAGAAAAACTTTTTTGGGCCCACCTTCTGACTGCTTAATTGATCTTGGTTCCAAAAAACTAACTCAGGCCCAGTAAAAATCTGGCTTATCTATAAATAAGCAAATAAAGATATACCCGGATAATTGACTAGTTAACAATCCTCGTCACTGCTCTTCCCACAACTTTCTCCTGGTCTTTTTCTTTGGCGATTGATACGAGATAACTCGTTAACAACTCAGACCTTTTCATTGACTTGGTTTGGAGCTTGCCCATTTCGACCTCTTTTTCTGAGACAAAACAAGAGTTAGAAAAAGAATAGAAGATCATTACCATAAGTGGTCCTAAGTTCAGAACTTACTGTTTATCTCACTCTACAAATCAAGAGCTGCAGAGTTAGCCTCATGAAGCTTCTTCATTAGGTCAAGTTTTTCATCCCTTAACCTCTGCGTCTCGACTTTCTCGTAGTCAAGTGCGTCAGCCAAGCACTTTTCGTCACTCTTAAACTTGCAAGGTTAAAGATAGACATGAGAACTGAGCATATAGTAGAAATGTAAAATACTACAGGTGACAATGACTCACCATCTCTCTGCCTATTCGCATAGTTCAGGTTTTTGCTGTCGTAGTAGCACAAGTTGTCTGTGGTATTCACCCACAGTAACAATTTATTTCGAGGCTCTCCGAATGAGGAAAGACAGTGAGAAGCAAGAAAAACCAATTACATGAATGGCTGGGTATCAGATGCTTACATTAATTATGATATGAGTTCATCACAGACGGTTTTCAGACGGTTATTAACTTAGAATCGTCTATGATAACTGACTATCACAACTATTCTCTATAAAACCTCCAAGTAGTGGCTGCTTGTGCCTTTAAAACCGGCTTCATATATATATGTATTGTTCATAGTCTCCAGCCACTTCGATACGGCGTCGTGAGGAAGGTGGCTTCATGCATCACGGTAACTCTCATCCTTGAAGTTCAAGTCCAATCAAGGAGATCGATGGACATACAATTACGGATGTCCACGATGAGTAATTAGACTTGACATCAAGGAATGGTTGGTTCTTGATACATGAAGCCACTTCGAGGTTGCCCGTGGTTGCCGCCTCATCCTCCTCACGCACTTCCCAAAGTGGATGGGGACTACAAACGATATATATAATATAAATATGAAGCTGGTTTTAAAAGCACAAGCAGCCACTGCTTTGAGACTTTATAGATAAGAGATCAAGAATAGAATGGTAGAACGTATACGTACCTCGGACGCAAGGGATGAGAACTTGACCAGCATGAACACGGTTGCACAGACAAAGGTGAAATGAATGGCGAGAGACAGGTGAAGAGGTGTTGTAGTAGTTTTTGACTCATTTGGTCTTGTTTTCGAATAGAATACACACCAATTAATAAATAATTTGTATGTTAATTGCAGCTTTACAAATTAGCCTAACCTTTACAAATCTGAAAAGTAAATTGCAACCAAACCCCATCCGAACCACAACCCATGTAAGCCAACCAAGCACAAAGAACTGGCATCAATAACCCTTAGTATCCATCAGAGAGCATTAACCAAACCCACCATTTTGCCCCATTCATTTTTGTCAATTTGAACCAACAGCATGAACTAAGCAAGATACACAGAATGCACATACACCAATAGCCCTCAGTTTACATGTTAACATCATTACATCACAGCAAGGGGACTATTAATATGAACTAATTATCAATTCAATTTCAGCATAAGACTATTTAACATCGTTGAAGCGACTCAACAAAGAAGACAAGAAGACCAAGGGTGTCCAAACCCACCACACCAGTAGTAGCCCTCGGCATCCATCGCAGAGCACTAGCCATTTTCATCACAGAGTAGGGGGGTAGAGATAGAGAGGGAGTAAGGGAGGGTGATACCTCAGTACAGCGCAACCACGGCGGCGACCCCACCACCAGCACAACCCTCATCCATCTCCTTCACCTTGTATAAATCACACAAACATCAGGACACAACTTAAGGCTCAAGCACAAAAATCAAACTCAAAAAAAGTCATTAAGCTAACAGAGAGGAGAATAGAGGGAGGATGGGGAAGCAAAGCCAGGGGGCCAGGGCCTGAGCGCAGGAGATCGAGCAGGCGCGGGCTGCAAATGGAGAACCAAGCCATGGATGCGGGCAGGCAGTAGGTGCAGGTGGTGACGCAGGCGACACGCGGGGCCCAGCCTAGTGGCCTGGGTGGCGGCGTCACCGTAATTGTGGCATGACCCTGACACTGCACAAGATACTCCTATCGTACGAGTGTCTTATGCAGTGCAGAGTGGTGTCACAACCGGCAGCGATGGGAAGAGCGGCAGCAGCGGCGTCGAGGTGGGGAGGGGAATGGATGAGAGTAAGTGCGTTGGGGAGTGATGAGTTAGGGCGGGCGCAAACCCTAGCGGCTGGGCTCCTACTAATAAAAAGACTTATCAGAGACGGTTCTATTGTGGAACCATCAGTGATAGTTATCACAGACGGTTCCACAATAGAACCATCTATGATATGTCCTATATCACAGACAGTTCTATAATACAACCATCTATGATATGAGATATATCACGGACGGTTCTATTAAGGAACCGTGTGTGATATGGTTGTTCTCAAGTTCTATGTTTTGAGCATGTTATCATGTATATACATTTACATGACATGAAGAAATTACATGTTTATATGTCAATTTTGTCATTTAAATACTGCTGAAAGTTTGCTTTAACTATATATGATACATATGTGTGTGTGTCTATATATATATAGTAATAATTCAACATATAATTAATATAGTAACTTCACCTCCAAACTAGATTTTTTTTTCATTTTTGAATTTTCAGTATGGCCAAACAAATGGGCTACCGCTTCTTACAAAGATTAAAAAAAAAGTAGAAACCTATAAATAAACAAAGTTTTTCTAGTGGCGGAGGTAGGCTGCTATCTCCGTCTTCAAAACTTCATAGGCGGCGACAGCAGCGGATGGTTCGTGATCGAACGAAGCCTGAAATACGTCTACCCACTGATACGCTCGTTTGAGTGTCTCCCAAAGACCCTCAGACTGTTGAATCAAGAAGAATTGAGCCCATAGGCTCTCTTCCCTTGCTTGAGGGGTCTCGGCCTAGGTGACTCGGTCGCCCGCTGCCTCGATTAAGCAGTCCAAGTAACGGCAAGCCTCTTGGAGACATGCAACGTCGTTGTGGAGGACCACGCCGATGATGCGGTAAACTCACCGAAAGTGGGAGATCACCCGGAAGACACGGCGGAGGAGGATGTCAAGACAGCGAAAGGTGGCAGTCACCTGCTTCGGCAAATCCTCAGACAGAGGAGTGAAGACACTGTTGAAACAGTGTTCTTCCGCAGCATCCACCAACGTACAGCCGGAGAGGTGCTCATACAGTACGGCCAGGTAGGCCATCAATGCCGGCGACAAGAAAGCAGAAGTGGCAGCCATTTCTGCTTTTTTAGAAGTAGTAGAGTTATATGTGGGGATGATCATCTTCGATGGCGGATGGTCCTTTTTATAAAACAAGGAATAAATTCGGAGCGTGAGACGAAGAGACGCATCGGGAGCCGAAGCGGCATTGATGCGACGAAGAGACGCATCGGCGATGAAGAAACTCATCGGGCTTCAACGGGGAGCTGTAGCGATATTATGATAGACGGTTATAATTAAAAACTGTCTGTGATATGTAGTAATATCACATACGGTTATTGTTAAGAACCGTCTGTGAAGTATCACAGAACCGTCTGTGAGGTATCACAGACGGTTGTTTGTTGAAAATCGTCTGTGATATGTAGAATTATCACAGACAGTTATTATTAAAAAACCGTCTGTGATACTTCACAGACGGTTTTAATTATGAACCATCTATGATATTACCTCTTCACAGACAGTTTTTAGCGCAGCCAGTAACACAGACAATCTCTAAACCAAAACCATCTATGATTGCATGTAATATAGACAGTTTTGGTCAACCGTCTGTGATGAGGCGTCTAGTATTAGCCTTTTGTAGTAGTGGATCTTTGAGTCCGTCGATGTCTTTGACTTTGTCCTACCACACCTTTTGAAGGTTTTCATCATCAAAGACATTCCCCTTGTTAGAAATGTCCTTAGGGTGAGGTACTACTACCTAAACTAAGAAGATCCTACTATAGAAGCAGGGCCAAAGAACTCAGGGAAAAAGTTAAAGTACTATTCTTCTTCTTCGGTGGTGGTAGTGTCAGCCACTCCTCCTTGAGGACCGGGAGGTACGTCCTCAGCGATCTCCTTCCCGACGCGGTGGTCGGAAGTTCCACCACCATCTTTGCCAGGTGCTTCTGCCCTATCATTCGCCGTCTTCGCTTCTACCTCAATGACCGCTTCGGTGGTCGTAGTTGCTTCAGTGGCAATGACTACATCCACCACCGGGATGGCGGTCAATCCTTCGGCCACCTCCATTGTCTTCTCTTCGACTACATGAGAAACATCGGGTGTCTCTACGACTGCAGGAGAAATGACAACGGGCTTCTCGATAGAAGCACCCTTGGGGGATGGAGGAGCAAGGCTAAAATGACAAAAAGGAGAGCGCATAAAATTGTAGAAAACAAAAGGTAAATGTTGTTCTTATGCTTTTTGTTTCTTTTTTACATACCTCGCTTTCCTCGACTTGATCCTAAATCCAGAAGAAACCTTCCCTAAGGAAGATTTATTCGACTTCTTCTCTTCGACCACGTCTGGTTGAAATTCGAGTTGAGGAATGGGGTCTGCCATGACCACGTCTGGTCGTGGGTCTTGCATGAGAGCTACCGCTCCTTGAGCTTCCTGCCCCTCTTGTTGATCGAAACTTGCTTCAACCACCTGAGGAGCAGCATCTCCTTAGACCATGGGCTCTGCCAAGGCAATAGTATCATTCACAAAAGATACAAAGCTCTTCCAATTCTCCTTTTCCAGACGCTTAACAAAGCTGTGAGAAGCAGAGACTAAAAAATTCTTGTCATCATAGTATAACAGTACCTTGGTCTTGGGGGCTTTGTGCTTCAGTACTTCGACTGGCCCTCTTTTCTCCGTAGCAATTACGTCTGCAAAGAATTGCTGGACGGGGCAAGTCGAAGGTGGAGCAGAGCTCGAGCTTTCACCCTGCTTAGTGGTGGCCTTCACTAGGCGACGCTTTTTGGCCAGAGGAGCTTTGACTTCCTCCGCCTCCTTGCCGATGACCATCAGTTCGACCTCTTGGTCATCCTAACGGTCTGCCATACGTACTTTCTGTAAAGGTCAGAAAAAGGAACATTATTTAGTGGTTGTTTCCTACAACTACATGGCCCCAATGACGAAATCATTCCTTTATTACCTTTAGGTGTTCCTCCTTCTCCTTTGCGGATACGACCGTCAGAATTCGAGGAGCCATCGCGTCGGGTAGTGGAGATTTATCGCAAACGAGATTGGCTCGGGTGTCAATCTCTGTTTGAGGGAGACCTATATAGGCAAACAAAACATTCAACAACCAAGCTTGAAATAAACCAAAAAGGGCTGAATTGAAGAATTATTTACCTTTCTCGAAATCCCTGGTCGAATCCTTAGCCCCTCGAGTACCTCCACATGGGATGTGCTCGTTTGTTCAAAGGGCTAATGCGGTGTGTGATGAAATCCTTCACCACATGCCATTCGATAAGCCCCTCTTCCCTTAAGTCTTTTATGGCTTGAATGTAAGGGGCGATCCGATCGTTGTCCTTGGGAATCAAATCCCAGGACGAGATCTTCTCTGCAACTTTTCCTACGAAGGAGAGGCTATCTTCATTGGTCGTTTCCGAATAGAACCACTTCTTTTTCCATCCCGGCCACAACAACCGGGTGAACATCTGTATGTACTCCTTTGTCTTCCCGTCGTGAAGCTTCAGACCATAGCTCCATGCGATTCTAGTCTATCTACTCATCCCATAGTTGTACTGGAAGAGCTCCAGGTCTGGTAGAAACCCCAAATAAGTCTCACATAAGTACATGAATATACTCAACATTGTGATGGAATTGGGAATAAGGTTCACCAATTCCACCCCAAATCATTCGAGTACGAATGTGAGAAAAGGGTGAGCAGGCAACAGGAGGCCACACTCATAGTATGCTTAGAAGACTGGAATTTGGTCAATCTCCCCTGATGGCCAATGTTGTCCAGCAGCTTTAATCTACTTCATGAATTCCTTCTTCGGAATCTTCTCGACAGCAACCAAAGCTTTCATCTTCACCGAATCCATCTCCGATTCTGCCCACTTAGAAGTGGTTCTGGTCATCTTCAATAAGTGCAAGTGATTTGGGTTTGGAAAGATTTCAAGAGAGAGTACAATTTGGTTGGCGGCAGAGAGACCAAGGGCTTAAAGAACAGTTGAAGCAAATGGAAAAAGTAAGAACCCTAAAATCACCCCTATGATAAGTTTTTATAGCCGCACGTTTGAGTTAAAGATCATGGGAACTCAACAGTTACCATCTCCTCGGGAACTACTCCGATAGATAGGTCTATGAGATTCGATTGGGATTCTTAAGTATGTTTGTTCGAGAAAAACGAGTATGTCTTTACAACTCAAGCGAAATTATCTTTTTGACCAAGTCTATTTTCAGTCGAATGAAATACCAGTTGAAAAGGCTTTACTTTCGACCACCACTGCTCTACGACCTCTTTTCCACGTAAATTATTTTCACTTGAAGTTGGGGGCTAGATGACGAGGATATAATAATCATCATTTTACTATTTATCTGTAATTCTTATTATAGATATTAATACGCCATACTAGTTTTAAATATACCCCTTAATATTTATAAGGGAGAAACCTAGCTATGTGGTCATAAGCTCTTCCACGACCACCTCATGGTCATAAGTCTTTTTATGACCATGACATAGTTGTAAGTCTCTCTACGACCACCCTGTGGTCATAGAACCTTCCACGAGCAGCTTGGTTTGACCAGCTTGGCTACGTTAACCTCCTGATTTATGAAGCTCACTTAATTGTGGGTCTAATTGATTAAGGAGTCTTATGCGTCATGCTTAAGGCACCGTAGTTAATATACGTAGTTATTCTCTAGAATAATTGCATGTGTTATTTTCCTGCCTCTGGCCATAACTGCCTAGCGACGTGGGGTTGTCACGTCACTGACAACAACCTCTACCAAGCGGTTCCACATTTAAAACGTTGAGACACCTCTTGGCATTGAGCAACTGCCACCTCTTCATACGCTATATAAAGGCTAAAGTTAGTAGGCAGAGGGGACAAGATGGATCGATCGAGAGAGCAATCTAGAGCACAAGACATTAGGATTTAGTCTTCCTCTCGACTGTAATCGATACACTCAATATAGCCACACAACAGTAGGCTTATTATTCTCTCTGGAGAAGGCATGAACCTGTATAAATTCCCTGTGTCATTCTCTGTGTGGTCCCAATTCTAGGAGATTCCCCGAATCAAATAAACATGCGTAAGATCGATATTAGATCACCGACAGTTGGCGCCGACCGTGGGGAACTTCTAGTTATTCCTCATCGACAGGTTCTCTTTATTCTCTCAATTCTAATGCTTCCATGGCAAGAGAATTGGTTCGACCTGGCCAACTACGCAGATATAGACACGGATGCTGGCTTCGACTATGAACCGAGTATCATTTCATCCAATGGTAATGCCGCCTCTAGAGATCGTTCGTCAGATCCAAGAGACCATGCCACCGAAAGAGTTTAGGAAGGATCCTTTCCCCCATAACGGTACTTCCAAATGAGGAACCAAATTCCTCAGAGGGCAAGGTCCACTCGACCATGATCAGGACTGCACCAAGGTGGGCACAGAACATAGTGAGGGTTCCCCCTCCAAATGCTTGAGTCCGCCTGAGGCAGTCTGACCTGGCGTGGCAAGTCCTAGAAGCCATCATTCCGAGACTCAATCATCATCTGGTGGTCGTAACTCTTTAGTTACCCCCGCAAAGGATATGGGGAGCACGCTATTCCTGTGAATTCTACCACACTCTCGCAAGGCTCACCTATGGATGGAGACGGTTATAACCCAGAGTTCCCCTTCTTAGAGGGGATTGCTCCAAGTCACAAGGCGCTATCATTTGACAACTCCTCATGCCAGGAGGCCTCAGGCTCAAGTGGAGGTCATAACCAGTAGGTCTTCGTACTGCCCTCAGATCATAGTCGTTCTCCTAGAGACAGGACTAAGGATGCTCCCCGCCGATCACACACTCAGACCTCTCGTGGCAATGGCAAGGAGACCTTCGGCGATGAACAGGGTCAACACTCTGATGAGCGTGGGAGAAATCCTAGAAATACTCGCCTTCCGCTAAGGCGAGCTCAAGCAACTTCAGATGTAGAAGATCTTGAGACTGCCCGGAGGAGGAGAATGACTACCTAGAGAACCCTGCCTAGGCGCATTCAGTACTGGTCCGAGGAAGCTCGAGGACTCCAACATATAAATGACCTGCTTGAGAACCCAACTAAAGAGCTCACCTGAGCGCCGGGTTACGACCTCTTTGCTGAAGAGATCGCACGAATGCTTTAGGACGCGATGGCCAGACTCAAACATAGTAAGTCATTACAAACCACATAGTTCCAAACATAGAAAAGATATATAATAAGATAGATAGATAGATAGATAGATAGATAACAGCAGCTTCTAGGTCTTCTTGCTCCCCCATAATCTTTCAATTCTTCTTCTCCTAGTTTCTCCCCCTTTGGCATCAAGTACCAAAAGGGATCATTCAAAAGGAGGGTGGAGGCTTGGTCTGAATTTTGTATGAACTGAATTATTTTCAGTGAAGAAGAAGTCAAGTCTATGTTCAATCAATTGTATTATGTAAGGAGCATAGAATATGCTATGCTCTATATCTCTCATCTGGACGGAGATTTCTGTAAGGACAAAATCCACGATGTCAAACTTAGTCCCCTTCAGAATGTGCTAGATAAGATTACAAGCCCTTGGATTGACATCATCATTATTGCCTGCTCTGGGATAGAAGGTCTTTCTCAGAATTTTGTTTGTGATGTTTGGCAAGGGAAGAAGTCCAGTAGATTTTTCAAACTCAAAGAGTTGAGAAGTATCATAGAGCTCTTCAATCTGAGTTAAGTCTCTTGGCTCCTCTTGATGTACTTTCAAGACCCAACCACTCGAGGTGTAGGGATCTTCCAAGATTCTTGACAATCTTCTTTTGATGCACTTAGTGTTAGAGAACCAGTCATCCATATGATGGAATCATAATCAGGAGAGACATATAAAGTGGCGTAGAATTGCTTGATAGTCATGTTGTGATAATCTCTCTTCAGAGTCACAAGGCCGCCCAGTTTTACTTTGGAGAACATGTAGAAGAGTCCACTGAGATAAGGATTCTGATTCAGGTATTCCCAAGTCACATACTTATGAGGAGCAAAGTGTTTGTCATCATAGATGCGATAGAAGATATTCTCTTGAAACTTTGTATGAAAGTGAGGATCAACTGCATTCTTTGGCAAGAGAAATTGATTTGCATGCCTCATTGTGGTGTACGTTTCTCCTTTGATCTTCCTTAGACCAGCAACAAAGAATGGAGTGTTGTTTGGTAGGTAGTCTTCATCACTAGTGTCATTGTCAGTTGAATCTTCTTCAAAATCACCTTCTGATTTGTACACAATCTTCTCCTTTCCTTTTGACGACGAAGGACTAGAATTGCGAGGCATAGTTGCTAAGATAAGAGAAAGCAATTAGAACTAGATCGGATAGGATTGAAGTGAATGAGTATGATAGAATCAATCTTGTTCTGTAATAGCGGTAGTATCGGCGTTGATATCCTGTCATACCGGCCAGTGGTAATATCGTAAATCCACGGGCGGTATTACTACAATGGCATAAGTTCTTTAGGTTTTTTATCGATTTTGCATTAAACAAGTATTTGGCATGAATCAACTCATGGAACAGACTTAATATGTCACCAAACACTAGTTATAAGTATTTTGCCCAAAACAAATTGACTCATTCATCCACATTTCATCAAACCCTAGCAAGGAGATAAATGCAAAAAAGAGATTAAGGAGAAGATTTTAGGGGCATTTACCTTGAGGAATGGATGGGGTGTGATTGCAAGAATCAATCTCAATCAAAGTTTCAATAAAAATGCACAAATCAGAAGAATTTGAGTGGAGGGTTTGTGGAGAAGAGAAGAGAATAGAGACAAAAAGGCTTCGGTGATTTTGTGGAAATGAAGAGCAGTTACACCGCAAGGGAGAGGGACTAAAGAAATAAACCCTCGGTAGTAACCATTTCGAACCGCTTGACCATATCTTGTAGTACCGCACTTAAGGCGCAGATATACGGGTCATGGTAGTACCGCAAGAAACCATGAGATTGCCGTTTTGCCTTACAAAACTAAAGTTGAAAATAAAATGCAAATGATCCTTGATTCAAAACCCAAAAAAAAGGATCATTTTGCATGAGATAGATAATAGAAACTTCAATTAATATAGTTATTATAGAAATAGAAATGTTAAGACAAATTTTGAAATTATTTGCATAATTACTTCAATAAAATCAAATGAGAGCACAAAAACATGAGGCATGAGTTTCAAGCAATATTAGAATGATATATGACATTTAACTCATTCCGCAACTTGCAAAAGCGGCTCTCATCTAATGGTTTGGTGAAGATATCGGCCAATTGATCATCGGTCCTTATTTGGGTAATTTTAATATCTCCTTTGCTTACACGATCTCTCAAGAAATGATGACGGGTATCTATATGCTTGGTTCTTGAGTGTCGGACCGGGTAATCTGCAATCTTCACAGCACTATCATTATCACACAAAAGAGACATATTTTCAAATTTTATTCCATAATCCATCAAAGTTTGCCTCATCCATAACAATTGAGCACAACAACTTCCCGTGGAAATATATTCGGCTTCGGTGGTGGATACGGCTACGGAATTTTATCTCTTGGATGACCATGATACTAAAGATCTTCCTAAGAATTGACAACTACCCGAGGTATTTTTTCTATCCACTTTGCAACCCGCATAATCTAAATCTGAATATTCAATTAAATCAAATTTAGCATCTTTGGGATACCATCAGCCAATGCTAGAGAAATGCTTTAAATATCTTAATTCTTTCACGGCCACCAAATGGCATTCTTTTGGTGATGCTTGAAATCATGCACACATGCAAACACTAAACATGATATCAGGCCTAGATGCAGTAAGATAACCAAACTACCAATTATAGATCTATAAAGTTTTAAATCTACATGTTTGCCTCCCTCATTAAGGTCAAGATGGCCGTTGGTATCCATGGGAGTCTTGATCGGTTTTGCGTCTTTGATGCCAAACTTCTTGATCAAATCTCTTGCATACTTTGTTTGGCTTACAAAGGTCTCATCTTTGAGTTGCTTGATTTGAAGTCCAAGGAAATAGCTATCTCCGATCAACCACATTTTAAATTACCTAGACATTATATCACCAAAATCTTTGCAAAAATCTTAACTAGTAGACCCGAAGATAATATCATCAACATATATTTGACATACAAAGAAATCATCATCCAAAACTTTTGTAAACAAAGTTGAATCAATTTTTACAATTTTGAATACTTTTGAAACTAGAAAATCTCTAAGGCGTTCATACCATACTCTAGGAGCTTGCTTAAGACCATGGAGCACCTTGGAGAGTTTATAAACAAGATTTGGATTTTAAGGATCTTCAAAGCCGAGTGGTTGTTCAACAAAAACAAATCCGGATACTTTTCCTTTTAGAAAAGCACTTTTAACATACATTTGAAATAATTTCATATCAAAGCATGTTGCAAAAGTAAGTAATATCCAAATTGACTCAAGTCTAGCTACGGGAGCGAAAGTTTCACCGAAATCCAAACCTTCAGCTTGAGAAAAATCCTTAAGCGGTTAATCTCGCTTTGTTCCTCACCACTATTCCGACTTCATCTTGGTTGTTCCTAAATACACATTTTGTACCAATTATATTGTGTTCCTTGGGTCTATCTACCAATGTCCAAACATCGTTTCCGGTGAAGTTATCGAGTTCTTCATGCATAGCATTCACCCAATCCAAATCATCGAGAGCTTCATCTATATATTTTGGCTCAAGAGAGGAGACAAAAGAGTAATATTTACAAAAAGAAGCGACAAGAGATCGAGTTTGAACACCCTTACTTACATCACCCAATATCTGATCTATTGGATGATCCTTTGTACTTGCATTGTGAATTCTTGGAGGTAAGTTGGATGGTTGATTATCTTTCTTGTTATCCTCTTCATCAATTTGAATTGGATTTGTTGTGAAAGAGGTAGGAGGTTCGACTTGAGTGGAAGATGATGGGTCATTCGGATCTTCTTTTGTCCTGATGTCTCCAATTTGCATATTTTCTATAGCTTGTCTTAAGGCTTTATTACCTACATTATCCCAATTCTCTTGCTTTTCTAGAGAGCCATTAGTTTCATCAAATTGAACATCATGTTTTTCTTCAACTAAATTGGAATTTTGGTTGAAGACGTGTTAAGCTTTACTACTTGATGAATATCTGAGTAAGAAACCAACATCGCATCAACTTACAAATTTTGAAAGACGAACACTTTTCTTCAAAATATAACACTTGCAACCAAATACACGAAAATATGAGATCTTCAGTTTTTTTCCAACAAGAAGTTTATAAGAAGTCTTTTTTTAAAAACACGATACAAATAAAGGCGATTTATGGCATGATAAGCGGTATTGATTGCTTCCACCTAAAATCTACCAAAAGTGTTATATTCATCAAGCATTGTCTTAACTATTTCAATTAATGTTCAATTTTTTCTTTCTACAACTCTATTTTGCTCCGGAGTGTAGATTGTGGAAAGTTCATATTTTATTTTAAGTTCATCACAAAAATCTTCAATTTTACTGTTCTTGAACTCGGAATCATTCTCACGACGGATTTTCTTAATTTTGAATTCAAATTCATATTTAGCCCTTTTTGCAAAACTTTTGAAAATGCTGGAAGTTTCGGCTTTGTCATCTAGGAAGAATACCCATGTATATCTAGAGTAATCATCCACAATGACTAAACAATAGCTATTACCCCCGATACTATTATAGGTTGTTGGCCCAAACAAATCCATATGTAAGAGTTCCAAAGGTCTAGAAGTTGACACGATACTTTTGGAAGGATGAGAATTTGTGACTTGTTTTTCGGCATGACAAGGACTACCAAGTCTATTTTTCTCAAACTTCACATCTTTCATGCCAACAACTAAATCATGTTTGAAAAGCTTTTTAAGTTAAATCATCCCAACATGAGCTAGCCTTCTATGCCAAAGCCAACCCAAAGAGGTTTTTGCAATCAAACATGTTTTTAGGCATGAATCATTTGAGGAAAAATCAACTAAGTAAAGATTTTCAAATCTAAATCCTTTGAAAGTTAAAGCGTCATCTTTTTCATTTAAAATAGAAATACCATGTTAAGAGAATTTGCAAGATAAGCTAAGATCACATATTTGAGCAACGGATAGCAAGTTGAAATTAAGCGATTCAACTAAAGACACATTAGAAATGGAAAGCTCATTGAGATAGCAATTTTACCCAATACTATTATCTTTTCTTTGCTATTGTCAATAAATGTGATCTTGTCATTTCCTTTTCCATTCTTGAATGTGGTGAACATTCTTCTATCACCGGTCATATGTTGAGTGCATCCATTATTGAGCACCCAATATTTTCTACCGGTCTTGTAGTTTACCTACAAAACAAGAATCAAGTTCTTTTAGGTACTCAAATTTATTTGGGTCCTTGGAGGTTAGTAACCAAGGTTTTGGGCACCCAAATGGCATAAAATTGAGGTGCCAATAAACTTTGCTACAACTTTGCCATCTTTGGATTTTCTAAGCATGTAGCATGAATCATAAATGCCATAAGACTTAGTATTAGCAATTGAGCATGCATTTGACAAATGTCCTATATTACGGCATTTATTATAACACTTGTCATTTTCTTTTACAAACCTTGCGGGCTTGTAAACTTGCTTCTTTCCTTTCTTGGGAATAAACCCAAGTCATTTCTTGTTGAATGAGCACCTTTGCTCACTCAATAACTTGTCAAGGGTTGCCTTACCCTTGAAGTATCTTTCCAAACTCTTGCTCAATTTTGTGACTTGCTCTTTCAACTCATGATTTCAACAATGAGCAATGAATCACATACTTTAGCCATGCTAGCATTTGAATCAATTTTAGAGCAACATGGCATAGATAACACATCATCGCATGAAGTAGAAGTACTAGACATACAAATAGCATTTGAAATAACTTCTACTCTAGGCATTTCGTTCATTAAATCACATATAATTCTAACATTTGAATGAGATTTTTTTTTCAATATCCTTTAGAAGGAGAGAGTCATGAGCTTCATTTAGCTCCTCATAAGAGTCTTTTAGAAAGATATATTCTTTCTTCAAGACTTTAAATTTTAACTTCTCTTTTCCAAGGTATTCATTTCATTCTTTAAACATATCCATTAGTTCATCATATGAAGGTTCATTATTACTAATGGATTTTACCTTATTTCCTTTTGTCATGAGGCAAGTAGGAGTGGAAAAAAGTGACGACTCCTCCTTGATGGCAATGCCGACAAGTCCACTTTTCTTGGAGGATTCTTCATCATCGGAGTCGGTGTTCGAATACTCCTTATTGGAGTTCTATTCTCCAATATGAGCTTCATTCTTGCCATCTTTATGAAGCTTCTTGAAAAGCTTCTTCTTGCCGTTGTATTCATTCTTTTTTGATGACTTTCCCTTATCACCCTTCTTGTTAGAGCAATGGGAGGCAATGTGCCCCTTCTCATCACACTCATTGCAACGAATATTGCTATAGCGCTTGTTGTCATTTCAGAATTGCCCCCCTTTTGTTCTTGTCAAAGTTTGAGCTTCGAAATGGGCGTCTTCTCATGAATGTTTTCATTCTCCTTACAAGGAGAGCGAAGTCTTCTTCGGAGTCATCTTCTTCTTCTTTCGCTTCATGACTTGATTCCGATTTCACCTTAAAAGCGGTAATCTTCTTCTTGGAGGAAGATGGCTCCAAGAGATCTTCCTTGTCCTTCTTGTACAACTCATTGGTTATGAGATTTCTCAAGAATCCGGTTGGTGTCATTATTGATAACTCAGGAGAGTTGAGAAATAGTGTCACCAAAATCTTGTATTTATCCGGTAGAGCCCTAAACATCTTGTGCACAATATCAACATCAAGTAAGTTAGTGTCAAGACCTTTAAGTTTATTTACAACGTTGTTGAGTCTAGAATACATCTCGGTGATGTTTTCATGAGGCAACGTTATAAATGTCTCATATTTAACCTGAAGCCTATGCAATTTGGCTTCTTTAACCATGGATGTGCCCTCGTGTATTTTGGAGAGCATAGTCCATATCTCATGAGTGGTTTCAAGGTTGCTCACTCGATTGAACTCATCCGCATTTAAAGCTCCAAAGAGAGTGTTCATCGCTTGAGTATTGAGGTGGGAGTTTCGTTCCTCTAGTTCTGTGGGATGTACCGGTTCAAGAGCCATAACAAAACCCTCACTAACAATTCTCCATATGCTTGGGCTCATGGCCTTTAAATAAATGGACATTATAATTTTTTAATAAGCATAATTTGATCCATCAAATAAAGGTGCCTTGCCTAATGACATTCCCTCACTAGCCATCCTTTCTCTCCTAGACGGTTAAGTCTAAAATTAGAGAGACCAAGCTCTGATACCACTTATAGGATCAAGAAAAACCGACTAGAAGAGGCGAATAGGAGGTTTTTAAAACTTTTCAACTAAATAACAATTTTAAACTTCATTGTCTTAACAAAGCTTCCTAGCACAAAAATAATGAAAGAACTACTATGCTTATAAAGACAATTATGAGCTTATGTCAAAACTAGATACAACTCTAGAGAAGCAATTCTTCACAAGTAAATTTCTAGAAATGTAAATACGAATAAAAATAAAGACAAAGAATAAACCACAATGAGGATAATGAAGTTTTTTCCGTGGTATCGATCACTAGAGTTGCTCTTTCTCCTCTTTGGAGGTGGTGAGCACAACATCACTTCACAATCCGTTGTCGGGACTCTTCACAATTTTCTTTGAAGAGCTCACTGCGCAAACTTCCTCCAAAACCGTCTAGGTGCCAGTAAGCACTAAGAGTAATAAACCAAGTGTTTGCTTGAGGAAGGATCAACTGCCAACAAGAACAACTAATGATGCAATACACTTGAATGCTCTCAACTACCTCAAAATGAGAATTCAAAGCAAATGAGTAGTAGAGAGTCTAAGTGCTCAAATGTATTCAATGTGAGTGAATATGCTCAAAAGTTCCTGGCTTGGTGCTGGTGGGGGTGTATTTATAACCCACACCCACCAAACTAGCCGTTTGAACCGAATTCCGGGGGAAAAAATAGGATTTGTAGTAATACCATCGTACAAGCCCGATATTATGGATGTCCATGATCAATGATCAGAACAGTCGCATTTAATGCACAAAACTAGCGGTTACGAAAAAGGTTGCGGTACTACCGCCAACTAACATCTGGTTATCAGTACTACCGATTTTGAAAGGATCAAAAACACAAGAAAAAAACACCCTATCTAGAAATAACATACCGCTATGTAAAATTTGGTATTACCAACTTACGGTAATACCGCTCAAGAACTACGGTCATACCGATTTTAGGTTTCAAGAAAAACTCCCAAAAACAACCTCCCTATTAAAAACATACCGCCAACTAGATTTCGGTATTATCGACTTGCGGTAATACCGCTCATCACATGTGGTCATACCGATTTTGGGAATTCAAGAAAACCTTCCAAAACAAGCTCTCTGGAAAATACATACCGCCGTGTAAATTTTGGTACTACCGACTTGTGGTAATACCGCTTATCACTTATGGTCATATCGATTTTTTTCGAACAGCTTTCCAAAGGCAAAACAAATGCAATGCATGACCTCTAGTTGATCAAGATGGCATAAAAATAGATCCTCAAGCTACTAGCTATGATCCCTCTTCATAGTTTGGCATCTAGCCTACAAATCCGGTCTTTTCTCCAAACCCCAAGACCGGTAAAATACTATAAAAGAATCCTTAGGCTAAATAATAGCTTTGTCTTGAGCCATGTCGATATTTATCACCTTCGCATTGTCGTTTCCATGTCATCATTCATCCTTTGGTACTAATCCTTAAAATAATATTAACACACAGGTTAGTCCCTTACCATATTATTGACATTAATTACCAAAACCATTTTTAGGGGCCTAGATGCTTTCACGAGTGCCGCGGCTCAGGGTAGGAGGCGTCAGAGAGGGGGATTCGGGCGGTGCTGGCGCAACTTGGGGGCGGCCGTCGGGGAGGAGCCTTCGAGCGACGGTGGCCCGACCTGGGGGTGGGCATCAGGGAAGGGGATTCGGGCAACGTCACCGAGGTCGGGGACGGCGGCCTCGAGGTTGGGTGCGCTTGGGTGAGGAAGCGAACGGGTGAGTGAGGTGTAAGGCGCTGGCGAGGGGAAGTGACGAGTAAGAGCGCAAACCCTAGCAGAGCCCTACTTTTAAATGTATATCACAGATGATTGTATTTTAAAAATCGTCTGTGATACTTATCACAGACGGTTCTAAAATACAATTGTTTGTGATATGCGACCTTATCACAGACGGTTGTAGCTTAGAACCGTTTGTGATAAGCATCACAGATGGTTTGTTGCACTAAACTGTCTGTGATAGTTTATTCTATAGCTAAAAAATATTATATTTTTCGGCTAGCCTCGGGAAATTCTAGCTAGCCATGCCCTCCGAAAACAAGAAATTCAGATACAATCACACATGGAATAATTTCTTAATTACTGAATCAATTACAATGGAACAAATTATTAATTACATGTCGAGTTTCTTAATTACAATGGAATAAATTATTAATTACATGTCGAGTTTCTTAATTACAATGGAATAGATTCTTAATTAAAAATAGTCCTTCACGATGATCGACACGCATATAACTAGCTTCCTCACAGGGTTCTTCCTCAAACCTGATGTTGTCTCTTAAAGGAAGCAACTCGTCAAATTGATTGTACTCTTCCTCATCCACGACATTCTCAACTCCGACAATCCGTCTTTTTTCATGAAGAACTACGTGTCGGTTCTTATTTGCCGGGTCCGTTACATAAAAAACTTGAACAACTTGCTTAGCGAGTACGAATGGTTCATCATTGTATCCGACACGTTTGATGTCCAAAGAAGTGATGCCGTACTTGTCGACCTTCACACCCTGTGGAAGTTTGACCCAATAGCATCGAAACAGGGGGGTCTTGAAAAGTACGTAGTCAATCTCCCAAATCTCCTGTATGAACCCATAGTAGGAGTTCAATCCACATGGCCCAGCGGTATTGAACTGCTCGTGAAACGCATCTGTGCGGACAATGCTGTTTTGGACTGTCCTTTTCCTATCTTGAGTTGTCGTATAAAATGTGTACCTACTTATGTCGTATCCTTGTCATATCACAATTGTAAATTTTATCCCTTTTGCCAACCATCGCAGCATATCATCACTTGATGACCTCCCGATGAATCGCACCTTTAACCATTCGTTGAATCGACGGTTGTGTTCTCTCGTGATCCAAACCTCTAGCCGGCCTAGATTCTATTGACGTACCATGTCTTTGTGCTCATCGATGTATGGGAACACTTCGGTCATGTGTTGCAACACCGTGAAATGGGCTTGAGGGTACGTATCCAAATCAGAAGTGATTTCTTTCCTTCCGATGGTCCCGATAGCCTCCAACCTCCCCTCATGACGAGATAGAGACACATCTATCGGTTCCACCTGAGCTATATAGTCGACACAGAACTCAATAACCTCTTTGGTTGCATAACTTTCGATGATGATGCCCTCCAACTGAGATCGATTCCATATGTGAGACTTGGGAATTCCCATGTACCTCTCGAACGGGTACATATGATGTAGGAACACAGGATTGCATATCTATATCTCTTTCACAAGGTGAACAATGAGATAGACCATGATATCGAAAAATAACGAAGGGAAATACATCTCAAGATGACATAGAGTCGTCACCACCTCGGCCTGCAGAACAACTAGTCCTTCGAGATCGGTGACCTTCTGAGAAATTGAGTTAAAGAAATAACATAGCATCATGATTGCCATTCGGACCTTGTTCGGCAAAATACTCCTAATTGCAACAGGAATCATTTCTGTCATCAGCACCTAACAATCATGAGACTTTATGCCAATTAATTTTAAATCTTCTATTGAAACAAGTTTCTTCATGCTGGTAAAGTAACCGTACGGAACTTTCACACCATGCAAGCACTAGTACAGTTCATTTCTCTCGGCCTTAGACAGAGTTTAGCAAGCTGGGGGAATATACGTTCGGTCTTTATCGGTCTCTTTGGGTGCTAACTCGGTCCTTATATTCATATCAACCAAGTTACGCCATGCATTCACACCATCTTTTGTTTTGCCACGAATGTTCGGTAAGATACCAATCAAGCTATCACATGCATTCTTTTCCACGTGCATGACGTCGATGTAGTGGTGGACTTCTAAGTGTTCCTAATAAGGTAAGTCCCAAAACATTGACCGCTTCTTCTAGATGTTCTTCTGACAGGTCTTCAATTTATATCCCTTTTCAAGCACAAAATTCAATATCTTTAACCATATCATAGACATCTTTCCCTCTAAAAGCCCTTAGAGCTGAACCATCCTCCTTATTTTCATCGAATTGTTTCTTCATCTTGTGGTATGGGTGATACTTGGGAAGGAACATATGGTGATGCATGTACACAGTTTTGTGCGAGTTGTTCAGCCACATACTCTCGGTACCATCTAAACAGCGCGGACAGGCTTTGGCTCCTTTTGTACTGAACCCCGACAGGTTACCAAGGGCAAGAAAATCATTGATGGTGCAGAACAACATGGCGCGTAAAGTGAAGTTCTCTCGTTTTTACGTATCCCATACATGTACCCTTTAATTCCATAGTGTCACAAGATCTTCCAGCAATGGTGCTAGGTACACATCAATATCATTTCCAAGTTGCTTCGACCCTTAGATAAGTAGTGATATTAAAATGTACTTCCGCTTCGTACACAGTCAAAGAGGAAGGTTGTACATGCATAGATTCAGGGGCCAAGTGCTATGTCGCTTGTTCATGTTACCGAAAGGATTCATTCCATCTGTGCTCAACCCAAACCTTGGTTTTGCACTGAAATCTTCGAAACTCCTATCGAAGTTTCTCCACTAGACAGAATCAGCAGTGTGTCTTTTCTTTCCATCCTTCTTACGCTCCTCCGAATGCCAACACAGCAATCTTGTATCTTTTCGGTTCGCAAAAAACTACTTCAAACGTGGAATTATTGGCAGATACCACGCCACCTTAGCAAGAGATCCTTTCTTCACCTCGATTCCCTCGCTGTCATCTGATTGATTTTTACGCTTGTATCGGGATGCGTTGCACACCGGACATATATGCATGTTTGCATACTCTTTACGGTAGAGGATATAGTAGTTCGGACAAGCATATATTCTTTCTACTTTCATTCCCAATGGACAAAGAACCTTCTTGGCTTGGTAGGTGGTTCTGGGCAACATGTTTCCCTCCTAAAGAATATCCGCTAAAAGACCTAACAACGATGTGAAACCTTTGTCGGACCAACCATTGCTTGCCTTCAATTTTAGCAGTTCAAGCACGGATGACAACCTTGTGTATTCTGGCTTGCATCCAGGAAACAAAGGTTTCCCCGAGTCCTCCATTATGCCATAGAATTTATCAAACTCTCTCTCACTATAGTTCCCTTCTGCATCGCGTAGCATCTGATCCAGATTGTCATCATACGACCTATCCTTATCGAAAGCACAGTCCACCTCTGGCATATCGTTGTCTCCCTCGATAATGTTACTACCTTTCGGTATAATCTGTTCTTCACCGTGACTGGTCCAACATGTATACTTCTCTTTGAAACCCCTTTGAATCAAATGCGCTTCGATCTGCGCTGGGTTGGGAAACATCTTCAGATTGTCGCAATCGATGCATAGACAGTACATAAAATTTATACCCTTCTTCAACATTCCTGCTCGGCAGCTCTTCTAAAAGCAGACACGCCATCAATGTACTCTTCACTCACATGGTTTTCAATGTACATCCAGTTTTGGTCCATCTACGCTACGCACGTAACAAATTAGTGTTAAATTAGATTAATGCACGCAACTACCACTACTACAGAAAAGGCTTTCACAGACGGTTCAAAAATGTCATCACGAGCGGTTTCGCGGAGAAATGCGAGTTTATGGGTCGATGATGACATGAGGTCATCACGAGCGGTTTTGAACCGTCTGTGATGTATTTTTCCGAGCGGTTTGTGGTTCAAACCGTCTGCGATAATAATATCACGAGCGGTTTCATCCACAAACCGTGCGTGATAACATATATATCACGAGCGGTTCGACCACAAACCGTGCGTGATAAGCACATATCACTGACGGTTTCATCCACAAACCGTGCGTGATAAGCACATATCATGAGCGGTTTGTGGTGGAACCGTCGTGATGACTTTCTCTATAAAGGCCCAGCGATGGTTGCTTGTACCATTAAATCGGCATCATATATATATATATTACATATATATTGTTCGTAGTCTCTCGGCCACTTTGGGGATCGTCCCATGACATGAGAAGGATGAGGCGGTAGCCACGGGCAACCTCATTGAGCCCATGCAAATTCAAAAAGTATGGATGCAAGGAGGCGTTAGGACATCAATTACGGATTGGGCGTCGCTATGTTCGAAAGTGTAGATTGATCTTTGAGTACTCATTGGAAGTGGCATCATATATTAGCAACTATCCATTCTTGAGTATGTAATCGTCTTTAAACCCAACAAGAACACTAAGCAACCATTCTCATATTTCAAAAGAATTCTCAACTTGTTGCTTGGTGTTCTTGTTGGCTTTAAAGACAATTACATGCTCAAGAATTGTTGGTTGCTAATACATGATGCCACTTCCCAATGGAGAAGTTAAGATCAACGCCACTTTTTCAACATAGCGACGCCCAATCCGTAATTGGATGTCCGACCGCCTCTTTGTATCCATACTTTTAAACTTACAAGGGCTCAATGAGATTGCTCGTGGATACCGCCTCATTCTTCTTATGTCATGTGGACTAATTTCCTAAAGTGGTCGAGGATCATTTAATAATATATATATAATATATATATATGATGCCGTTTTAATGGCACAAGGTACCAACGCTGGAGACTTTATAGAGAAGAGATTATGAATGGAATGGTAGGACGTGCACTGTGCGCAAGAGGTAGGAGAACTTGACCGCATGAACAAGGGGACTATTAATATGAACTAATTATCAATTCAATTTCAGCATAAGACTATTGACACCATTACATCACGAGCAAGGGACTATTAATATGAACTAATTATCAATTCAATTTCAGCATAAGACTATTGACATCATTACATCACACAAAGAAGAGGACTATTAATATGAACTAATTATCAATTCAATTTCACATAAGACTATTGACACCATTACATCACGAGCAAGGGACTATTAATATGAACTAATTATCAATTCAATTTCAGCATAAGACTATTGACATCATTACATCACACAGCAAGAGGACTATTAATATGAACTAATTATCAATTCAATTTCAGCATAGGACTATTTACATCATTACATCACGAGCAAGGGACTATTAATATGAACTAATTATCAATTCAATTTCAGCATAAGACTATTTACATCATTACATCACACAAAGACAAGAGGACTATTAATATGAACTAATTATCAATTCAATTTCAAGCATAAGACTATTAACATCATTGAGCGGTTCATCGAGAAGAGAACAAGACCAAGGGTGTCCAAACCCACCACACAAGTAGTAGCCCTCGGCATCCATCGCAGAGCACTAGCTAGCCATTTTCATCACAGAGCAAGGGGTAGAGGCAGAGATGGACCTTAGTACAAAGACAACCACGGTGGCGACCCCACCACCAAAGACAACCCTCATCCATTTCCTTTACCTTGCATAAATCACACAAACATCGGGACACAACTTAAGGTTCATGCATAAAATCAAACTCAACAAAAGACATTAAGCTAACAGATCTAGAGGAGAATAGAGGAGGATGGGGAAAGCAAAGCTGGGCGGGGCCCTAGCAGGCGCAGCGGGGGGTCGGCGGCGTCGGCGACGCAGGTCGGCGGCGGCGTCGAGGTGGGGAGGAGCGGAGTTAGAGGCGGGCGCAAACCCTAGCGGCAAGCGGGCTAGCTCCTACTTATAAAGAGACTTATCGAGACGGTTCTATTATGGAACCGTCGGTGATAATATCACAGACGGTTCCATAATAGAACCGTCGGTGATATAGGAATATCACGAGCGGTTCCATAATAGAGCCGTCGTGATATGGGACATATCACTGAGCGGTTCCATTATGGAACCGTCTGTGATATATCCCATATCACGACGGTTCCATAATGGAACTATCTCGTGAAATGGTTTTTCTCAAGTATATATATACACTTACATGACATGAAGAAATTACATGTTTATATTAAAAAGCGAAACCTATAATTAAACAAGGTTTTTCTAGTGGCGAAGGTAGGTGCTATCTCCATCGCAATACTTCATAAGCGGCGGTGTCGGCATCGGACGATTCTCGATCATCGTGAACGAAGCTGAAATCGTCCACCCGCTGACGCCTTCGTTCGAAAGTGTCTCCGAAGACCCTCGGTCGTTGAACCAAGAAGAATCGAGCCCATAGGCTCTCTTCCCTTGCTTGAGGGTCTCGGCACCGTCGACTCGATGCGCTGCCGCCTCGATTCCACAGTCCAAGTGACGGCAAGCCTCACGAGGCGTGCAGCGTCGTTTTGGAGGACTACGACGATACGACGTAAACTTCGCCGAAAGTGCAAGATCACCGGAAGACACGGCGGAGGAGGATGTCAAGGCGGCGGAAGGTGGCCGCCACTGCTCGGCAAATTCTCCGCCGGCAGAGGAGTGAAGACAACATTGATCAAGCAAAGTGTTCTTCCGCAAAGACAGTTCAACGACACCGAGAGATGCTGCAAGGCGGCGGGAAGGCCATCGATCTGCGGCGACAAGGAAGAGGCGACCATTTCATTTTATTTTATAAGTATGTGGGGATGATCATCTTGGATGGCGGATGATCCTTTTATAAAACAAGGAATAAATTCGGGCGTGAGGCGAAGAGACGATCGAGGCCGGCGGATCGATGCGATGAAGAGACGATCGGGGCCGGGCGGATTGGCGGCGAAGCAGATGCATCGGCGATGAAGAAACTCACGCTGGGCGATATTATCACGAGCGGTTATTGTTAGAACCGTGCGTGATACTAATTAATATCACGAGCGGTTCGTGTTGTAAATGCTCGTGATCGTCCTGACGGTTGTGTTTTAAAACCGTCAGGATATCGATAATATCACGAGCGGTTACGAACAAGAACCGCTCGTGATACTTCCTGACGGTCTTCAACATGAACCGTATGTGATATTGCCTCTTCACGAGCGGTTTTTAGCGTTAGCCCGAGAGTACGAGCGTCTCTAAACCAAAACCGCTCGTGATTGAATGTATCTGAAGCGGTTTCGGTCAACCGTCTGTGATGAGGCGTCCAGTATTAGCCTTTTTGTAGTAGTGTACTCTTCCTATTAACCAAACATACTACAAATTGAATAGCGATTAACCTAGGGCAAATATAAATAATTACATACCATTACCCTTCGAGCTTACGATGAAGATCTCAAATATCCCCTGAGATTCTCCTCTCTTTCTTCCTCCTTTCCTTCTCCTCCCTTCCTCCTTCCCTTCGATCATCTCTTTCTTCCTCCTTCCTTCTCCTTTGTTCCTCCTTTAATTCTCCCCCCGCCTCCTTCCTTCCCTTCCTCTTGTGGCTGGGATTCCTCTGAAGTGGCAGAATAGGGAGGAGGCAGCAAGGGTGGCGGCTCAAACAGGGAGGCTGGGGTGCCTCTGTCGGAACGGCCGGATATTTAATGCATGGTTATCACCGACGGTTCTTGTTCAAAACCGTCTAGGATGTATCACAGACGGTTCTAGCCATCGCTACATATCACAGATAGTTCTTATTAACAACCGTCTATGATAATTATGTAGCAATGATCTGTTATCCAATTGATTAGGAACATCTTTGGAGCATGAGAGTTTTACTTGATTATCGAGTAAATTTTGCCAGGAACGCTGTAATTACGCTAGGCTGGTTTAGGTTACCCAGTGCGGTACGTTGGGAGTTGTGTTCGTATTGCACGTGGCATTTCCTCTCATTTTTGTCCGTGCACCGCGAGGCTAGTAGCAAGGAAACATCCGGGGATCCGGCTTCTCCGTTGCACCACAGAGAATCGTTGTGTGAACAACGATTTCAGTACGAGTGAACAATGCTCGGCGGTAGTGCTGTAGGAAAATACTATAGAAATTGTGAAATATTTATTGTAGCAAAATACATTGTGGCTATTTATTGTAGGGTTTTACTGTGTTCTCGAGCACTATAGCTCTTAATCTAGTCTGTTTATGTTGGATCGAACGGTGGAGAGAGAGAGCTAATGTGTGTCACTGTGCTTCTCTATATTAGCATGGACTAACACAAAGGATCCGTTTCCAGTGCGAGGGCTCGAATATTCAAGCTCATGTCCTGTAGGTTAAGACCAGAATCCATGTTCATCTTCGAATGCCCAAATCATGCTCTTCTGCACCTGAATAACCTAAACGTAAAATGCTCCTAAAATACTTAAACGCCGTTGAAAAAATTCCCCGGCGACCATGATGGTCAGTGAGAACATACCATGCGTTGTCATGCTCAAAGTCACACAGACAGACAGAACAAGGCGAGTAGACAAAGGTGGTGAAAGGAAAGTAGGGAGGAGAAGAAAAGGGTTTTGCAGTGAAGCTCGGCTCAGCTGCCAAGATACTCGACCTTTTGCTCGCCCAATGCGGAGGCGGCAGATCATGGAATGTTGAGGCGATGACCGGCGCCGGGCAGAGGGCCGGCCGTAGCATGCGCCTGGAGGGAGGCCGAAGCTATGCCTACCCTACATGGCTAGGGTCTAGTGCACCCTCTCGTCGTCCTGCACCGGCACACCGAGTCCATGGCTCCGGGGACCAACAAAACCGTGACAAGGAGTTGCGCAAATACGGCCAAACTCACTATGGCCCATTAATTTGGGTTACGAGGATTTTGCAGGGCTCGTGCAGGGCTAAACTTTCTTTACTAATTTGCTCGTCACGTTCAGGTTGGTTGGCTGTTACTCTCCTTCTACAGTAGTCGTTGTTTGTGTTAGCTATAGGATGTCCAACTTATTTAACCCTATTATCCCTAACGGTAAGAGACTCAACTGTTAAGCTATGCCGCAACAATTATATGATTTATTACGATGAAAAAGTACCAAAATCTTATTTCGCTACGGATGGGAGGTTGGGAAGTTTTTCCTCACGAGGATTTTTGTCATTCAAGTTTTTAACCCCTACCACTCTACAGTCAAGTTCTTCCGAAAATTGGAAGCATTCGGAAGGAAACGATAGGGTTCGTGCACTCCATCCATGGGCATGGGCTCATGGTACAGAGGCGCAAGCACGGACCCTAGAGAGGCGCGCCCTTGAGACTTTCAAAAAAACAGGCAAACCTGTACGCACCGAACTCCGTACCGTTCCGAGACCAGACCGCAAGGTGACAAGTCCCCGTCCCATCCATCCATCCCTCCCAGAGCCCCGCTCTCAATCTAATCGCCATCGAGGTTTTGGTTAAAATGGCAGTGTTCCGCGCCCGCGCCGTACCTGCGATCGCGTGGCATCTGTAAATATGGCGAGCGAACCTTAGGTCGTTACGTGTACAATTTTATATGGCCACCGTTAGATACGTCTTCTTTGTACGGCCACTGTTTGGACGTGACTTGTCCACCTAGACCAGCGCCGTGTCATGCATTCAAGCCCTCCTCGCCCGGACCTTGCCTACACGTACGCGTCACATGCATGCATGCATACAAGCGTCGCGGACGTAGCATGCGGACTCAATTCCGAGCGGTGACCATGTGGATGCGGCTGCATATCGGCACACTGCGTGTATAGGTTATGGGTGTGCCGTCAAGCTGTCATTGTTGCCAATACGTCGCGAGATACGCTATTTACGTCAAAAACGTTCGCAACAGTGTTATTTAGAACAAAAACTCATCGCCATCTAGTCCTAATATTTGAGTAATCCCCAGCACCTAGGTCTAATCTGGACGAGTGGACCCAACCTAAACAAACACTGACAGTACAAGTATTAGGCCCTGGATGGTTGGCCATGTCAGGTTTTGGCTAAAAGCGAAATAGTATATAGTACTTTACTTATTTTTGTAAAATAGAGTTGCGGATCAAAATCGAAGTAAAGGACCCGTTGGTACTCCTATTCTTATAGGTCATGCCCTCTTCTATTTAATCAAGTAATTGAGGCATGTGGGACCACTAGTGATGACATTAATTAAACAAGATGGTCAGATGAGAATCAATGGTTTTAATCACCTTTCGTTACATTAATCCAATGGTGGCCGAACCATCCGAGAAAAATCGCGAACATGGGACGTCTGAACCGTAGCAGCGTGCCCGCGTCCATAGAAAAAAACATCCGCATTCGCTGCATATGGGGTTTACAAACCCAATTCCCGTGAAAATTGTGTGTTCCAAATTGCCTCGACCTCTCCAAGACTTAACACAAGTCTAAATGAAGTCCTCCCGTAGCAGTGTAGCTATGGTTCTGTTGGGTGCAGGGCACGGCGGCACGCACCCACCACCCACCGTTTGCTCGGTTGGTTGCTGGCATGGTTGCTGGGTGGGCTTCTCGCTCTGGTGCCGCGCGAGCTAGCGCGTCCGCCTCGGAGACCACCTTCCTCCTGCGCCGCCGCTGCGTGCATGGCCGCTAGCGCGAGTGCTGGTCCAACTGACACCCGCACAGGTACACCGGCGCAGCCACGGTCACGCGCCTAGCTCGCTAGCTGGTAGCAGATGCGCACTCTTTGACGACCAAATAATGCTGTCCCTTTTTCTTTCTTCCTCCATCCACTACCCAATACCCATGCACTTTCTTTGACCCTTTGGGTCGATATACGTGCACGCTGCACAGCAACGTTTCCTCTCTTCTCTTCTTCTTGTAGCTCTCCATCCATCCTGCCCCCGCCAGCACTGCGTCTCTTGTCTCCTCTCGTTTCAGGGGGAAAAAAACCTTTGCAATACTACAGTGTAAATGTGTAATAGCTAGCCGTGGAGGACATGGCCACATGGGGTACAGGGAACTGGTACTGCACGGTGTTTGTATCCTGCCGTGTCGGCCGGCATCGAAAGGGAAAGGTGCGGCTGGTCGATCGTGGCGGGTCGCTGTTCCGCGACCTAACAGACAACGTATATAGCTCACCTCGCACGGAGCTCTCCCTCACCAACTTCGGCCACGCCCAACTTAGAATTTTTTAAAAAATAATATTAATTTAGAAGATAACTATAAAAATAAATAGTGTAAATTTTTTTGCAAAATTAGACGTCAGACACCAATTGAAACGACGAAAGATCTATGCACTAGCGACAAAGGCCTCAACAGTACAGAGAGACCCTTGTCGCTGGTTTAAATGTCAATTCAACTGGCGAGAGAAATCATTTGCACTGCTTTTGTACTAATTATTTTTGAGCACATATTTGTCGAAAAATCACACTGATATTACATAAGATTTAGCACAATGTTATAACATCTTTTGTCGATAGATCACAATTTCTACTGACTATTTTCGAGCATATATTTTGTCGAAAAATCACACTGATATTACATAATATTCAGCACAATGGCATAACATCTTTTGTTGATAAATCACAATGACATTACATGACATTCAGCGCAACATCGTCACATATTTTATCGACAAATCGCAGTGACATTACATAACATTCAGCGCAACGCCATCACATATTGTGTCGACAAATCACACTGACATTATAGACCATTCAACACAACGCCATCACCTAGTTTTAAACAAATCAAAGTGATATTACAAAACATTAGGCATCACATATTTCAATGGGACGAACCTTTCCCGTGGCCACGACCTCAACATCCGCCATGTGGACCACCTCGAGTGGGATAGTCGAATGAGGTCCCCACAGCGACGTCAGATTGCTGATGTCTCCTTTGTTCTGTGGATTTCTTGTAGGGTATTTCTTCAAGGTGTGCTCAGACTCCCTGTAAATAGAGCACTTCTTCGGACGACACCCGGCTTCTACTTCGTCCATGTCATTCCTGATACGCCATACCTGTCGTAGGCCAACCTTTCACTTCAACTTATTAATGTCTACAGCCCAGATAAATTGCTCCCACGTCGAATGGCCAGTAAAATGACCAACCACATCGTAACCATACATCTTTGCACTCCAGATTTGCATCACCTCCTCCTTGTTGAAATAGTTAGAGAGGTACTGGCTAGAATGTTGCACCACCGTTGAACATCGGCCGTGATATGGGAGCATGGCCTATGCAGAAGAATGGGCTTGTTGTAAGTGCATACGCAACTAGCGTGGCGTAGCGTGCACTTGTGGGTGATTCTCTCGCGGTTTGTCCCGCTCGCGTCCTTTATCCCTGCACATTATCTCGAAGCGAAGCTCCCTTGTGCCCATCTTGAATGCTCGGTGCATCTTACCCTTCTTGCTCTTCTCCTCTATGTACTTGGTGATCATGGTGGAGTAGAGTACTCTGTCATTTGCTATGATGAGCGATGTGTTGTTGCTTCTGTTAACAAAGTGATTTGTGGTACCGCGGAGAATTGCCTCCACAATACCAACCAAAGGGAGTCACTTAGCGCCGCGCACCACTCAACTAGATTGGTTGTCATGACACCATATCGTGCACCACCTCTGTCATGTAGCAGCTCAACTAGATTGGTTGTCATGACACCATATCGTGCACCACCCCTATCATGTAGCAACGACCACTTCTTCTTAGGCTTGTGCTCAATCCAATCCGAGAAGCATTTCACCTGCGTCCCCGTCTTCCTCGCCATAGTAGGACCATCTGTGGGTAGTTGTGGTAATACTTCGGGAGCATAGTCAGCGCTTGGGACAGCCTTTTTCGCTACCTCCCTTCTATGCGTCTGGATCCACTCATCCAGAATCTTCCAAAGCACTTCAAACTTTCGCTACTGGTTCTGGTTGCACAGCCGCTTGAACAGGTACATCAAGCCCTTGTTGCGGAACTGCTTGTAGAAGTATGCACCACCTGCTCTGCAAATCCGCCAATGAAAGTGGTTCGTTCTCTCCTTGTTGTAGCTGAATTATTGTACTTAGCAGACCCGCATACCGATCATGTATGACGCATACGTTAGGATGGCCTTGTACAATAGAAATCCTCAAATTCCCCAGGAATCACAACCAATTGTTCGTGTTCTCGCTTTCATTGAAAGCGAACGCCACGGGAAGAACTTGATTGTTCCCATCCGTCGCTATTGCTGTCAGTATCTATCCTTTATACTTTTCAGTCAGAAATATGTCATCCACGCACAAGATTGGACGGTAGTGCCGAAATGCATTGATGCATAGACCAAAGGCGAAGAATACTCGCTTCAATACTCTCTTATTGGTCCACTTCGGATGTGTGGAGTTTTGAATGTCGACATAAGTGTCGGGATTCCTGTCTTGTATGACTCGGAGTAGCCTTGGGAGGTTGTGGTAGGAGTCCTCAAACATATCGGACCTTGATTACAATGCCTTCTATTTTGCCCTCTACACCTTGGCATAACTAACTGTGTACTGGAACATTGCCTCAATCGCCCGAATGATGAATTGTGGCTCAAAATCTAGATTATCAACAATCTCACCGTACATGAGGTTCACGATGAAGCCAGATGACAGGTTCCTGTGGGACTGCACTGACTCAGCGACGATACATGTGTGAGGGACCACTATAGAGTATTTCTAGTATGTGTTCCACTTAAGCTGAAATGCATGCACTCGCCAAGGGCATCCCTCTATGCCATACTTCACGTCGTAGCATCTTGGGTTAGACTTGATGACTATGAATGTACGTCGCACCGATAAGGACCATAATTTGACCGTCTCCTTGTATTTGTACATAGCTCCTTACTTGACCTTGCTCTGGTCGTACTCCCACGGCACACGGGAGCCTTCGTTGACGACGAGGTTGTTGAATTGGTATGTGTTCCACTCGGATGGAACCGCCTACTAGTCCGCGGCATCCTTATCGTCGGATCCTTCATCTTCTAACAATGTCATGTAGTCTCGGTCTTCGAGATCCATCCTTTGCAATAGGGCTTCCAGCTCCTCACCCTCGTCAGCAAGCCACTAGCTTGCCTGACTAAAGGAGCTCCTTCCACAAGGTCTTTATTGATAGGATTAGCTACTCCTGGCCTTTGGCCATTGTGTGCGTCGCGCTGTGGCTGAAGTTCCCGACTTCTTCTTCGGCATCACCACCCCCTTCTTGTTCAGCCGTCGATGTAAGAGTGGCTTGGCATATGCCTAGGCCAGAAAGACCAAATCACACCATTCCTCCCTCGCCCTGCATACATATGACTGTCATGACCTTATTCTCTTGAGCTGCACTAACTCCCAATATGTGTTCTGTGTTGCTCGAGGGGGCAAGGCAACTCAATCTCAGATCATACACGGCACGATCCAAATCGAATGAGTGAAACAACCATAGCATCACAACGCCCTACATACGCTGCTATGATCTTGTTAGCGGCACGATCGCCGATTGAAAACAACGCAAATCAACCCCCTCAGATACCTCAAGAATAGTCCATTGACCGTAGTAAATTTTGAAGTTGGTGGTGTCCGACATATTTGACGTATTGCACCGTAAACAAGATTTTCACGATTAACCGCATATCAAAAACTAAACTACCCACCGAAAAGGATTATGTACAATATACTACACTATGTAACAGTATATCTAAAACTATGTAATCCATTTGGTTAAAAAAATTACCTAAAAAGTGGGCGACCGGACGTGCAGCGCTTCGCTGGCTTATCTCTTCCCCTTTACTCCTCTCTGCCCCCCCTCCCCCTCTTTCGCTTTTTTCTGAATAAAAGTGAGTTTTTCCTGAATTTTATGGTTTTAAGGGTCTTTTATATGAGAGATTGTGTCACCATTTGGAATGACGACAAGGACTTGCGAGATCCCTATCGCCATTTGAAATGTCGGCTTTTCTAATTTTAATATTAAAAAATTTAGGATCTCTATCGCCATTTGAATCTGGTCGCCAATTCAGCTGGCGACATAGACCTTTTTGTACTGTTGAGGCCTGTAAGGACCCGGGATTAACACTCCCAAATCCTCTGTGTATTACTGAACTAGTCCCATGATCAACCTTTCAAGTAATCAACTCTGTAATTTATTAATAAAGCTTTGCGATTATGGATGTTACCATATTTGTTTACTATGTGAGCTAGCTACTGATCGTGGGACTAGTTCAGTAATACACAGAGAATTTGAGAGTGTTAATCTCGGGTCCTTACTATCACCAATGCATAGGTCTCTGTCGCCAATTGGAATAGCGACAGGAGCCCGCCACTATTGTAATTGGTGGCAGACATCTAGTTTTGTAAAAAAAAAAACATCGACTATTTATTTTGTAATTATCTTTTAAATTAATATTATTTAAAAAAATTCCCCAACTTATGCCGATTTATTCATATACATGCTGCTCAAATTGTTCTTCTCTTGCAGAAATGTTGTCAAGACCTGTGGAGAGAGGTGGAGTGGCAGAGATTTGAACTTTTTTTTTATTAATTAACATTCTTTTAATTTTTATTTTAAAGTTAACCTTTGGCGTACTTTATTTCTAATTCTGATATCTTTGGTCACGCCACCACCCGTGACGTGACAAAACAATACTGTCACGTCATGGAATACGTCCCCAAAATAGTACTTTTGGTCACGCCACTGGTCTTGGTGTGACCAAACAACACTGTCACGCCACAAGTGATGGCGTGACAAGAGCTACTCGGAATCTGGTGACGTGGCAATTGTTTTTGTCACGCCATCACCCGTGGCGTGACTAAAAGGGTCAGAATTGAAAATAAAATGCGTCGGGGTTAGCTTTAAAATAAAATTAAAAAAAGAATTAATTAATAAAAAAATTTCCAAAGATTTGGACTGCTCGATCCAAGACACGCTAGAAAGTGACGACTAGTTTCGTGTTATCTGGGGGCAGGTAGGCCGAAGGATGTATGACAGTAATAGAATGGCCATTTAAACTTTTGTTGCATGGCACATCAAAATGGAGATAGGTGATCGAATCGTCAGCGGAATCTGATCATTTTTATTCCAACTAGTCGAATGTCCGTATATTGTAACAGATTTTAAATAAACATAATATAAATTATATATTTAGAAAACTAATATACATAAGGTAATTATCTTTACAAACAAAAGTTTCATACATAATTTGCATCTAATCAATAAGTTATATAGAATCTTTTCACAAACCACAAATACAGATAATCTAATTATCCACATAAGATCTTTCAAATCTATTATACATGTGTGTATATATTTATCCACAAAAGATCTCATCAATTTAAGAGAGGTCCTTCTTTTATAATAGTAAGATAAAGCCCAAAAGTTGGTCCTCTGGATCGGCCTTCACTCCCAAGGAAGTTTTCTAAATCAACTTTTGTGCTATTTTTAAAAATATATAATAGGGTTATTGGACATGGTTACATTGCTGAAAAACCAGACCTATGACGAGCAATATATTCCTTTTTCCTGCGAGAAAAAGTAATATATTCCACTATATAGAATCTAAATAAACAAATGGACATATAGAAGGATCGTGTAAAACCTTAACAATTAAGCGAGGATAGCATAGAGATTTGATGCTGTTCATGTTGTTCAGTGAATATTTCGATTTAAGCACTTTTTCGGATTCTAAATAAAAAGGAATACTTTTCGGAAATATCTTGCATTCTTTCTCCAATCGTCTTGCTTCGAAACCAACATCTCGAAAGATAAAGAACCACAAAAATATCCCTTGCAAAATTAAAAACTCAACACTGTCTGTACTAATGTGAGGCACCACTAAATAAATTTGCCATGTAAAAAAACCTATTGAATTCTCCTTCTGCGCTCTTGAAGAAGGTGGTTAGAGTATGTATAATGGTACAAACAGTTGTTGTCTATAGTAATTTTCTATGTTACATGTAGACAGCATTAAAGACAGCTCATATAACGGATTGTGGTGATACAGTCGGCTACAGAATTGTAAACAACACACAATCTTTTAATGTTTTTCTTGATTCTGGTGATACAGTCGGCTACAGGATTGCAGACAACATATTTCTCTTTTTATTATCTTTCATCTATATCAGCTTAAATCTTACATGATAGAGACTATAGACAGCTGATGTAAACTCATTGTACATAACCTTAAGCAACTAGTTAAACTGGGAAGGAGGTTACGGAATCAAAATAAATAGACAAACGTTTTCAAGCCATTGAAAGCCTTAATTAGATCGTCTTATAATGCTCCAAGTGGAGTACTAAAGATATTTGCATGAATCTTAAGAGCATTAATGGAACGGGTTACAGAAAGGCCGTGAGATATCAGAAGAAATCCATGTCCACCTCATCCACAGAAAAACCACGTGCCACTTTTCTAGGCAGCAAGATCATTTCTCAGCCCCTCTCTGATCTGTTGCTCAATGTGCAACTTATTGCTCAGATCTAGGTTGTTAATGGGTTGAAACCCAACACAAATCCACCCTAACCCACTTCAATACAGCATATAAACTCAACCCAGACCAACCCCCACTAATCCACCTCCAAAACCCAACCCAACCCAACCCAAATGCAACTCCAACCCAAGCCAACCCAACCCAATTTCCTTAATATGGGTTCAACCCATTTCTAACCCATTTTCAACCCATTTCCAACCCATCCTTTTGCAAAAGAAAGTTATCCCAATGAATCCCACCCAATGGACACTGAGCCAACGAATCTCAATCCATGGCCGCCTCCACCTCGTCGTTGCTTCGCCACCTCCTCCTCTTCCGCCCACGCCTCCCCTTCCCCGTTCTAACATGCGCTCCAGGGCGGCGACGGCCGGTACTCTACCCGCGTCCCTCCACCATGGCTCTGCCGCTCTCTCACCACTCGCTCTCCACAGTGCCAATCCCGTTAGCCGGATCTGGTGGAGGAAGCCATCGAGGATGCCATCCCCGGCTTCCCGCGATCAGATCTGGTCCGATGGCCGTCGAGGATGCCATCCCTATCCTTCCTACGACTGGATCCGGTCCCGGTGATCGTTGAGGACGTCGTCCCCTTCATCTCTGCAACTGGAACTGGTCCCGACGGTTGTCGTCCCCGTCCTTCCGCGGCCGGATCCGGTCCCAACGACCGTTGAGGACATCGTCCCCTTCGTCCTGCAACCGGATCCATTCCCATCGTCCCCAAGTGTGTGGCAACAGCAACCGGAAACACCAACGGTGAGTGGTGACCGGGGGGAGAGAGGAGAGAGGGGCGCACGGATCCAACTCGGGCTCGTAGTTGGGCTCGAAACGCTCTTCCAAAGCACTTGACTACTCGAGTCAGACTCGGACAGATCGAGAGAGGCGATGGAGGTCGGCGGCCTGCTCGTGTCCATCGTCTTCACCACCTTCTCCCTCCCCTGCCTTCTCCTCCTCCTCGTGCTCATCGAGGCTAGCCTCCGCCTCACCGTGCTCACGCTCCGGAGCGGCGGTGGCCGGTACCGCCGAGGCACAACCAGTCGAACGTCGCCGTGGACTGTGCGTTTCACTGTCATGGTCGGCGAGGGCGAGGAGGAGCCGCGAGCTCGCTTCTGGCCATGTCTTCCTGAAGTTCCATGCGCTACCCTAGGCAGTGGCTCGTCGCTTGCGCGCCACTGCCCGCTTCTGCCATGACCGTGTCCTCCCCTCTCGATCCCGATCGTGCCTCTACCTTCCCACACCACGACGGACTCTCCTCCACCTCGTCAGCCTCCTACTCCCACGGTGGTGCGCTCTGTAAGCTAAGGAATGATCAACGCCGCCCATTAATTCATCACTATAACCACGAATCCATGGAGCAAACCCATTGCAACACCCACGGGTTCAACCCGTACTCAACCCAGATTTTAAACCCACCCACCCCATCCCAACCCTTTCTATGAGGAAACCCAACCCGACCCAACACATTTACTCTTTCAACCCATTGTCACCCATCCAATACCAACCCAATCAAGAACCCAACTCGTTTATATCTTAACCTCATTTTTTCTGGATACCATCAATAGAGCTGAGACCTGAGAGTTGAGTCGTGGCCTTTTCGGACCGGTTGGCCTGGCACGAAGGTGGCATAGCCTCCCCCATGACCCAGTCACCCAATCCCTCCCGGCCTATCCCAATCCCCAACACCTACTGGCTCTCCTCCCTCCACACTTATTGCCTCTCCTTCCTCCACGCTGGTTGCGGCCGAGCGCCGCTAACACCCCCTTCGCTGCCATTGCTGCCGCCACCTCCTCGTCGTCATCCTTTGCTGCCGTTGCATAGCTCGATTCCTAGCTCTAACGATCAAACCGGATACGAATACGAATTTGGGGATTCGAACATGGTACCTTTTGGACGGATACATCACGGATTCGGATCGGAAACAAATAATATAGACAGATAGTACACACACATATAAAGGAATATAAGTTGAATCGTACCACCATCGTTTCAACTATTCAACATAAGTACATACATATTTATCACACTGTCACATAACATAGTATCGGTTATGAATACAAATTGAATCAAATACGTTGTACATAAATACTGCCCCTTAGAAACAACAAATTTTAAGAGAGAAAGAAAAGAGAGTGAAACTAAAAGCAAAAGGCAAAAAAGGAATAAAAGAAGGCACAACTAGGCCTTGTAAGTTGTAATATGACTAACCCAGCCCAACCTTAGCTTGAGAAGACCATCGTCATCCACTCATCTTCCTCGCTAGTCGCTAGATAATCCAAACTCCAAAGATCGAGAGAGAGATGGAGATTTCTAGAGAGAGATGGAGTGGGGGCTTCTCGCGGACCGCGACATGGATCGAGAGGTGGCAAAAAGCCACTAGCAACGATGGGTGGAGGTCGCGGCTTCCAGCGGTGGGCGGAGTTGGCAGCAGGGGCAGACCGCTGGTGACGAGCAGAGGCGGTAGGAGGCGCGGGTATGATTTTGGATATCCGACTGGATAATATCCGGCTATCCGCTTACCGATGTTATTTGGTCAGATATTAGCTCTCTCGATTTCGCTACCGAATCTAAGACTAACTATCCGGTATCGATACCAAATCTGGCTGAATACTGAATTCCCTTTCTGAATTTGGTATTGACCGGATTTGATACCGGCTCGGTCCGGAATTACCCATAAGTTTGCACCCCTAGTAGTGTTGTGGTAGTACTAACTGTTATGAATATTGTGTGTATGTATTCAGAAATCCAATGGGCAATATATATAGGGTGTACAAGGGATGCATGTCATATACAGATAAGGCAATACAAAAGACAGATAAGGAATACAAAGATATTCCTATCTCTAATATATCTCTAACACCCCCTCAAATGCAAGGCGTATGCAATAGTATTGCATTTGGAAAGAGTTTACACTAAAATGGGGAAAATCCGAAGTCCGAGTCTTGATAATGTCGTCGTAGCATGCAGCTCTTGGAAAATATGTCGAGTAACAAAATATCTTCTCCTATCCGGGGTCATACGATAACTCATAAAGCACAAGGTGCAGGAGCAAAGTCGACCATGGCAACATGATGAAGAAGATAATGAAACCGACAAAAATAGAGAAAGCTGTCAAAACAAGCTGAATAGGAATAGATAGAAGTATGGTGGCACAGATCGAAGCCCAAGACGGTGGCGATGCAGTGCACAAAAAGCGCAACAGATGCATAGTGCAAGAGAAGCACGACGCAATGCATAGTGCAAGAGAAACGCGACGCAATGCACAGAAGCGCAACGGAGGCATAGTGCGGAAGAAGCGTGGCGCAATGCACAGAAGTACAACGAAGACGCAGTGCACAGCAAGCGTGGCAGCCTTAAAAGCTTGGAGCGACGGATCTTCGGCTGCTCAAAGAAAAGAACAGCGGCTGCTGCCATGCAAAGAAATTCCTATGCTTCTATGACTGACAACGAATTTATAGACTCGCATGGCTTAGACAAACTCAAAGAGTTTTACGAACTTGGATGGACGCAGCGGAAGAAAAACGACACAAATGATAGCTAGCAATAGATACTACCAGCAAAATCTCCGATCTAACTAGTAGCACTCGACAGCTCCGACAGCAGCGACCAATAGCCATCAATAAGTCCACGCGCAAGCAAAAGCAGCAGCATCACAACTGAGATGAATTGGCACAGCCACACAAATGAGCAGAGCCATTCCAATAGGGAGGCATCCAACTCACGAATAGCATCTTGCATTCTTGCGGTCATCAAAGTCCATAAAGGCAAGCACAGAGCCAACACTCATCGTCAAAGTCCATAAAAAGCAGCCAGGCTTTCCAATAAGAAGACGCTTATCTCGGAGCACATAAGCGGCGGCCGAGAGCACGGCCTGGAAGGCGAAGACGGCGATCCACCGCTGGCCGACAGCGTCACGGGGGAAGTCGCGCGGCGGGGCCCTGTCCATGACCCGGATCCAGCGAGGATGAAGCCGAGACGACGGTCAACGACGAGGACGAGGCCTAGAGCGACGCGGGCTCCAGAGCAGGCGACGACGCTCGATGCTGCCGGTGGCTCTCCCCGACACAAGCGAGACCTGCAGAGAACCGGCCTGGAGTAGTGGCAGAAACGATGCATCGGGCGACGTCGGGTACCCGGATTCGGCGAGGATGATGCCACCGAGCAGAGGTGGCGAGGATTCGGGTGTGGACGCGAAAGCTCCACTGCGACGAAAAAAAAGCTCGGCGAGGCGTCGGTTGAAGATGACGACGCACGGAGAGGAGGCCTAGCGGGATCCGAGGCAGAGCGCCGACGAGAGGTTGCCCCCAGGAGCAAAGATCGGTCCTCTCGAGGGCAGCGACAGCGGAGAAGGGGTAGAGCCTAGGAGGCGGCGGCCGCTGTGGTAAACCCTAACTTTGTCTCCGATACTATATTATGAATATTGTGTGTATGTATTCAGAGGCCCAGTAGGCAATATATATGGAGTGTACAAAGGATGCACGCTATATACAGATAAAACAATACAAAAGGCAGATAAAAAATACAAAGATATTCCTATATCTAATATATCTCTAACACTAACAACGACTTGTACTTTCAACGCGTATGTATATATGTATCCATGTACCGTATACCTCGGCATTAAAGTATACATCGGCATTAAAATACACATAAATAGGAGCAACACTACCTCTCCTCCAGGCTCGAGTTACCAACCAGAAGGAGCAAACAGAGGCAGGCAGAGGGCACAGGAGGGAGAGAGGCAGTAGCAGAGGAGGGGAAAGAAAGCTCCAATCTTGCTTCTGCTCTCGCCGTCAAGTTTCTTGATGCCTAGACGTAAATGTGAGTCTCCTGCTATCTCATCAGAAATTTAGTGTTCTTTTTTTTTTGCTTTTGGTGTGTGCTTGCTTTGTTTCTTGGATCTGTATTAACAAAGGATTAAGCGAGAAGGTGATTTGGAGTTTGTTTTGTTGTTCTTGTGTTCATTTCTGGGGTAGGATTCGAGCTGTCCTGTCAAGTTCGATCTTTTTTCTTTAGGAGTTCCTAGGATGAAATAAATGCGATGCTGCAATGCTGCATGCTGTTTCTCTGGTCGGAATTTATTGCGACGCTTTTAGTAACCAATGCAGGTTCTTCTTCTGGTCCTGGAAACTGCAATTTTTTTTTGCTCCGAGATTTGTTCCTCTGCTCCGTTTAATTCTGCTCAGATCTGTGGCCCAGAGTTCACTCCTCACCGCGACAAATGCGTCTTCTTCTTTTTTCTTCCTTTTTCTCTAGTTCCTGCAAATAACTAATCCTTAGAGATTTCTCCGTAGAGGCGATTCAAGATTGGCCATTCGAACGCGAGCTCTGAGCTATCCAAGAACCCGAGTTTGGCGAAGATGTCAGGTGAGAACATATTCTTGGGCTCCCATGTTTATAACCTGTTTCTTGCGATGGTTTACTTTTTCGAGGAAATGAGCAAGTTGCGCTGTGTGCAGTGAGCCATGCGGAGGACATCGAGATATCGCTGTGCGACGGCAACTCGGAGGACGAGCGGCGGCGGCGGAAGATCGGGTCTCTGCGGCGGAAGGCCATCCACGCGCTCAAGAAGCGCGGCCGGCGGCGCGTCGACTTCCGCTTCCCGGCCATCTCCATTGAGGATGTCCGCGACGCCGAGGAGGAGCGTGCCGTCGCCGCCTTCCGCGACCGGCTCGCCGCGCACGGCCTCCTCCCCGACAAGCACGACGACTACCACATGATGCTAAGGTCTCGTCAAAAAACTTTTATTTGGATGCCGTTGTGAAATGCCAGGATCTGAAACCTGCCATATAAATGTGTGATGCTGATTCTTGAAGGCCAGGAAGCTTGATGCCGAGAAGGCAATGCAGATGTGGGCCGAGATGCTGAGATGGAGGAAAGAGTTCGGAGCCGACACAATCCTGGAGGTGATTACATTGACCTGCAAGCAATTGTTGTTGACAACTTGCGGTCTTTGTTTGATCTGTTTATGGTTAATGCCTAACTTGCTACGGGCTCATGTGCTCAGGATTTTGAGTTCGATGAACTGGACGAGGTGCTGTGCTACTACCCGCACGGCTACCACGGCGTCGACCGCGAGGGCCGGCCGGTGTACATCGAGAGGCTCAGGAAGGTCGACCCCAACAAGCTCATGTAGATCACCTCTGTGGACCGGTACATCAAGTACCATGTGCAGGAGTTTGAGAGGGCTTTCAGGGAGAGGTTCCCTGCCTGCACATTGGCTGCCAAGAGGCACATTGACTCCACCACCACCATCTTGGATGTCCAGGGTGTGGTATGTGAATGATTTTTCTTGGACTATGCTTGCAGATCTTGTTCTGTTTGTATGTTTTATTGATTGTTGTTTCTTCAATTTGTTGTTATATGCAGGGGTTTAAGAATTTCTCCAAGACTGCAAGGGAGCTTGTACACCGAATGCAGAAGATAGACAGCGACTATTATCCTGAGGTAGTTTCACTTTGCAATGGATGCTTGGTTGTTAGCATTTTGGCATGATGATGCAATCATTTTAAATGTAAAAATGCAGACACTGCACCAAATGTTTGTCGTGAACGCGGGCAGTGGGTTCAAGTTGATCTGGAACAGTTTGAAGGGCTTCCTTGACCCAAAAACTTCGTCAAAGATTCATGTAAGCTCCATGAATTATTCATCAAGATATTGCAATGCATCATGTGATTGCGAGTAACAGTTAGTTTTCTTCTCTCCTTTTATGTAGGTTCTTGGTTCGAATTACCAGAGTAGGCTTCTTGAAGTAATTGACTCAAGGTTGGTATAAACTCTTGGCGAGGAACATTTGTCTGAATTATTACCCATTTCATCTATTCAGTTATATTCTTCTGTCTCTACTCTCCAGCAACATTTTGACAATACTTTTATTTTTTCAGTGAATTGCCAGAGTTCCTTGGTGGTTCATGCACATGTAGTGACAAGGGCGGTTGTCTTGGGTCGAACAAAGGGCCGTGGAATGACCCTTTTATTCTGAAGGTACCATTTTGCACCCTAATTATGTCAAAGTGATCGATCGAAGTGCTGTTCATGTTTTTATTTTATGATTTGAAATGTATCCTGTAAGGCTACTTATTCATATTCCATTTGTAGCTCATACACAATTTGGAGACTGGTGTGAGGGAAATCAAGCCAATTTCTGACGGGGAAGAAAGAAGCAGCTGTTCTCTTCGGTTAGAGCAGTTGAAGGCAAGATTCCGAAATTACATTCTCCATTCGAGTGATACAACCCGCTGATTGCTGCTTCTGATCTTGTTCTAAACTTCATATTTATGCTTTCCAGTGGCAGGGCATGATTAGTGACACATCAAATGCTGAATCAGGGTCAGATGTTGATGATTTTGGTTCATCATTTTTTCAGAAAGCTGCTGACTATGGTTGCCTCACTCCAGTCCACGAGGAAGTAAGAATGCTCATCTATTGATTCATCTTTTCTCTTATACTTTGGTATTAGCTTTGTTCTATTCAGTTTCAATAGCATTACTGGCTATGTTTGTCTTATGTCTGTTGATCTCTTGAATTGTTTCCATGATACCTTCTACGCGTTGACTTTGGTATTTATTCTTGCGATAGGTAAAGGGCACAGATTGCTCAACTTACTTCAGCTGCGACGATCAGACTCTCCGGCATATGTTTCCTGAATCTTGTAGGGGGGTGCAACAAACTACTGAAATGGCGCAGAAACAACTTGATGATAACAGGCAATCCTCCACCAATCGAAGCCCACATGACTTAGGTAGCTCCTGTTTGCTTAGTGACCCTCTGTGTCATCAAATCTTTAATTGCTTGCTAATATTGTTATCGTTTTAGGACTGAAAATTGTCTTTGGTTGTTACGCTAGCCTTGGAACCATGAAAATAAAATTTTGAGTACAAAAATAACTAGATGCATTTCTGGTTCTCACTGCACAGGCATGTATCCATCGACTCAAAAAACACTAAATGTTGTAGTAACGCTAGATGCCTAGATGGTTGGCATTGGCATAAAACACTTTAATTCTAACCAGAAGGAATGAAATATGGTGCATGTGGTATATCTGACAGTTACAGAAGCAGCGTGCTGCTGTGTAATGTCGTCACAGAGTACTAATTCATTTAATGTCATGCACAGAAGTAAATTTGTTTGCTTGATTTTAATATGCACAGTTGACTTTCCACTGATTGATATACTTGGGTGTGGTACTGTTTGATCCCACAAGTTGAAATTATAACATAAAACTTGCTTCATTGCAGAATGGGATAATGGAAACATTCTGTTTATGCTACAATGTCAATCTTGGTTGGTGTGCGCTTCCAGAATTTCTAGAACTATTCTCTATTCAATTTCTCTGCATGAGCATCTTTGCCTTATTTATTTGTTTGTCTAGCACTACATTATGGTAGGAACATTAGATGCAAAAATGTGAACCTGGTTCCAGTTGATTGCTCCTTCAGTAGCGATATGCTGCTGCTGATTATTCTCTTCGTTGTTGATTTTTGTTTTTGTCTTATATTAATGGCAGGGAGCACTGCTTTTTATTTGGATGCTTCAATTGCCCGAAGGGGTTTGGAAAATCTTGTTAAGGCTGTGGTCACAGCCTTGATCAAGCTATTCTCCTTCCTCCGCCTTTTCATGTCCAGACCAGTGAGGAAGCTTGATAATGTCCATCCGTCTATGGCACCAGTCCAAGCTGCAGATAAGCCACGACCTCGGTCTATAAGGGATGTTGACATGAACGCTTGTATACAGCGTCTTGACAATCTCGAGTCTTTGTGCAACCATCTTGCGAGCAAACCACCAGACATTCCCGAGGAGAAGGAGCATATATTACTGAACTCACTTGAGCGCATCAAATCCATTGAGGCTGACCTGGAGAGGACCAAAAGAGTAAGTTTTTATGCTGTACCGTTTTAATTGATCATGTAAGCTTTAGTTGTGCATGTCTCAAATAACATTTCCTAGAAATAAATATGGTAATTGGCCAACTTTATTTTGTGCAATTGTGCCACCCCTTTCTCAATCTCTAGACCATGGCTGTTTGGAGCATTGCAAATTTGCAACAGCGATAGTTCCTTTTAGAAACTGTGATGGAAAGCCCCATCCTTGGGACTTGAATGACTTGTTACTTTCTAACTTTCCTTTTTACCCCTGATATGACTCTTCATGGACGTATCGAGTTGAGTTATAGTAAAGACATGTTCATTTCATATCAGGTACTGCATGCAACAGTGGTGAAGCAGAAGGCATTGGTGGAGACTCTGGAAGCTGTGCAGGAGTCGTCTAGAGTTAGGGTAAGCCATATACAACCAGACTCACTGAACTGAATGTGTTTTACATATGATCGAAGTTTGCCGAACTATTATCGTACTATTAGAGGTGCCTTCTGAACTGAACTAATGCGCACCCTTATGCTTGTGCAGAAGAGGTTGTTTTGTTCATAGGATACAACAAACTACACCAAATCAGAACCATGTCGACATTAACCGTGACGCATGAAGCTGCCAGTGCCATTTTTGACCTTCCCGACTTCAGCCTGGTCCAGAAGAAAAGAGAGAGAAGATAGCCATCGATGCTAGTTACTTCCTTTCAGCATCCCATTTTGTGCCTGGTCGTGCCGTGCTTAGTGCTATGTTTTATTCAGCCAAGTTCATCTCACGGTCTTGCATTCAAGGCAGGAAAGATGGTAAAATTGCTGTGAAACTCATCGAGTTTTACTGACCCCATGGCTGAAAGGACACAGTGGCAAGCTTACTGCTAATGACCCTAATGTCAATGTAAATGCTACCACCGATCTGATAATAGATTATGACAATGCAACGCTCGATTTCTCCACTGGTGTCACAACAAGATTTCGTACTCTTGTAAAAAAAAAAGAGATCCGAGTGATCCCGACATGGCAACTTGGATCGTGGCTCAGTTCGCTAGGCACGCCGTACTGCGTCGGTCTTGTTAGGAGGGTCACGTTCCACCGTCGGCGTGCACCGACGCTGCCGCGGCTGCACACTTGCCAGTTTCCAGTGCCACCGGCCGAGGGCCACCTGCCTCTGCTTGCCGTCGGTGTAGTGGGGCAGCGATGCCGCCCACTCCCGGGGACCGCGCGCGTGGTTGCGGGAACGGTGAAAGGCTGGCTTCACTCGTAGAAAGCGTCTCTCCGGGCCGCGGTGCCGCACGCCGGGACCCGTGGCTGCGCGAGGCGGAGCTAAAAATTGGGCCTCCATTTTTGCCACCAGAACAAAGCAGCTGAGCACGCCCGCGCGTAGGACGCGTTTCCCTGCGCCGTGGTGCCGCATGCAGAGACCAGCGGCCCGGCAAAAACGGAGGAAATACTTTGCTAGGCCTCCGTTTTTGGCACAGATCAAGCTGCCCACGCGCGCGGTGCGCGGCCTCCTGGTTCGGCCGCACCCAACCCGCACGGCGTTGCGCTGCCCACCGGGCCTGTTCAGCTGCAAGCGTACGGGCCGGGAGGGGCAAAAGCGGCCTCGCGCACGTGGCCCGGGAGGATACCGCAGGCACGGGGCCGCGGGTTTCAGGAGCAGTTGTCTCTGCTGTTCGTGCCAGTTTCATTTGGATATGGCTAGCGAGTACGTAGCGTCCCTGCACAACTACACAATCGTTGGTGCAGCGTCAAATTAAGGGCTTGCGTTTTGATGGCTTGCTAGCACAAGATTTTCTGGAAATGCACGGTGAACTGTGATTCAGGCGGTGCTTAAATGTTACGTTCCCGACCAAATGAAAACCGATGAACAAGAACAGATGATTCAAACCAACACAATACACCAGTATTTGGGGATACAATTTAGAGGGAAAAGAAGCTAGACGTAGGAACGCAAACAAGACTAAGAGGAAGAAGCTGGGACTGGGAATCTAAAGAGCAATGGGAGAGTGGGAATCCAGAGAAGAGGAAATGGGGAAGAGCAGCAGTGGGGAAGAGGGGAGCTTGCAAAGCCTAAATGATTTCTTCGATAATCCCTTCTGTGTCCCTGTTGTTTGCCATTTGTACTCCTGGGGTGATCCCCCTGTCTACGCTCCTGGGCTCACGGCCCACGGACAAAGCCCAATGAAGGCTAGGCTGGTCCGTGACATTCCTCCCTCCTTAAATTTCGGCTTGCCCCCAAGCCAATACAATGAAAAGTTAGCTGTGCGGCAAGTAAATGGCTGGTGTATGTTACATAGAGCTCCAACCTCTCCAAGCATATCTCCCTCTGCAACTTTCACATATACCTGCTCATTCCCATTTACTGTCGTTAGCATATTCACTGCTCCTGAAACTATTACATAGCTATCTGCTGCCCTTTCCTTTTGCAATATTATATCTTCCTTTGGTGCAAAATAATCAGCCTGCATTTTCATGACTAATTTTGCAATGAAACTGTTGGATACTCCATGGAAGAGGTAGGCCTGTCGTATGATGGGGAAGAATAAGTTGTATGCAATGCTTGAACGGATTCTCTTTGGTAGACCATTTAACATGGCTCTTTGGTTGAGCCCTTCATCTTGAAGCTGAGGCGAAGTGAGGTAGCATCTGCTGCTTTATGTTCTCCGACAGCTGATTTTGTGCTACAAACTAAGTCGCTTGGGTTGAGTCCCTAAATTTCCGGGTGCAGCTGGTCCAAAGAACAACCAGGTTGGTCATATTTCCAATGAGATAAGCTGTCCAACCCAGATTAAACATCATATAGAAGATATCAAATAACATCTCTCTTGGGTTCTCAGCATGTAGGTCCCCATATCCCGTTGTTGTCAGCATTGATATGGACCAGTAAAGAGCAATAACATATCTAGTCCATAAGCTCTCTGATCTAAAAGCAGGGCATCACGGCACCTATCCATGTATTCTCTGGATTGGGATATCTATCAGCAATCATATAGTTGAAGCATCCCGCACAATGCACTGCGAAGAGGGTGACAGAAATAAGCTTTGAGCACCTTGTCCAGAAATAGTTGAATCGGATATCTTTCTCCAGCCTAGCAAACAGTGAACTGACTTGATGAAGACGCCACAACCTTACTGCAATTCTCTTTCGGTCATCCACAAGAAGATAAGTTTTGCTGTCGACATAAGCTACAAAGAATGTCAAAACAATATCAATGGCAGAGAAGATATTGACAATCTCTTCAACTAGCAAAAGCTTCGAGGGCAAGTCCCTTGGGAATGCTAGTTCAAATGGGCAAATCTAGGCAGAGTAAATGACTAGCATGATAAGAAACAGCTCCCAGGATCTATAGCCGGGATCACACGACGATATGATGAACTTTGTTACAATCCCACTATGGCATGTTGCCTCATAAATGAACTGATTATAGTGAAAATTTTTTGGATTGGACATCTGGGTACCCTTTATAATAACCGTGTATACAGGCAAATTGACACTCCATGCAATAGTGGCTGTCGAAACAAGGACTGTCATCGTTGAGTGGCGCTTGGAATAAGATGTCAATGTAACACTGGTGTTCTGAAGATGAATGACGTCAGTGTTGAGGCTGTTGTAAAACCTTATAAGCGTAGGCTTTGCTCCTGATACATGCCACTGCCACTGCTGAGAAACATTAGCTGGTGAGGCACTTCGCAGCGAAGAACTCTGGCCATCAATAGTGCCTGCACCTTGGATGGTGAAGCCATGCAGCCACTTGAAGTTGATCCACTGCAGAGGCCTCGTGGGACATTTGGGGATACAATTTAGGGGAAAAAGAAGCTAGACGTAGGAACGCAAACAAGACTTAGAGGAAGAAACTGGGACTGGGAATCTAAAGAGCAATGGGAGAGTGGGAATCCAGAGAAGAGGAAATGGGGAAGAACAGCAGTGGGGAAGAGGGGAGCCTGCAAAGCCTGAATGATTTCTTTGATAATCCCTTTGGTGTCCCTGTTGTTTGCTATTTGTACTCCTGAGGTGATCCCTCGTCTGGCCTCCTAGGCTCACGACCCACGAACAAAGCCCAATGAAGACTAGGCCGGTCCGTGACATTAAACGCCATGGTGTGCATTTGCGGTATCTTCTCGAGTTTTACAACGCTTAAACGCTAAGCGAAGGATCTCTCCGTCGGTCAATGGAGATTGGAGAGCAACAACCTTTACTTTCTTGTTTCAGTCTCCTTTGCTTCTGAACGTTGGAGAGACACCCAAGTTCCTCGGAAGCACTTGTTCGAGTGTTCGAGGGGGCCTCCAGCTCCACGCGGCCGGCCGCAAAATCAAATCGCGCCAAGAAAATCGCTTCCTAGATGGACTTTACTTCAGTTACGTACGGTTTTACTAACTCCGCAACTTTCTTAAACGTCGTGCGACGAAGCCACCGTGCCGTATAATTTTGCAGTCACATCATCTGCTTCCGTCAGTGAAATGTACGGACCTCAGCGACATGTATGGACGAATGTTTCTTTTTATGGAGTTTTATTCCTCTAGAAGATCTGAAACGAATGATCTCTCTGACCATTTCGTCTGTTGCGGTGTTACCCAGTCCAATGAAGCACCATTAATACCATTTCGACCTTTAATAGCTGACCTTTTCAGGCTGTGCTCCTAGTTCCACATGCATATCAAATCAGGATACGCTTCTGCTAATGAAATACAGTGAACTCAGTGACATGTATTGGAACGTTATTTCGTATTTTCGTTTGTCTGAGCTTTTCTTCTCTTTCGGATGCCTAGAACGTCTGAGCTCTGAAATGGTCTGTGTGATCTGCTTGGCTGTCCAAATGGAAAGTAGCATCGTCCGATTCATCTCCCTTTCAATTGCTCATCCGATTCATCTCCCTTTCAAAACGTCACATACACGTCCCCAGACAAGTCTCTGTTCAGCCGCCAAGATTTCTTCGTATAGTCAACACGCAACAGTGTAATGTTGACAAGCTTGTCTTCTTGGTTAAGTATACTCAGATGCTTGCCATGCTGCACTTTGCCTCTCCCACCTTTTGATTTCTTCTTGCTAGTACTGATGTGACTGGTTAACACGGCTCGAGGACAATTCTGTGGTTAGTTTACACATCTATGCTCTCGAGTAAGCTTCTCCAACCTTTTGATTTCTTCTCGCTAGTACTGATGTGACTGGTTAATGTTAAGAGTATTAATGGTATTTTTTACTGTACTGGAGTTTAGACTTGTGTTATTTTGTACCATATATATATTGTCTATTGGGTCTCTTGAATACATACACAATATTCATAACATAGTACCAAAGTAAAGGTTAAGGTTAGGATTACTGTAGTAGCCACCGCCCTTTAGGCTCTACTTGCCTCTGCTGCGCTGCTCCCAAGAGGACCGATCTTCGCTCCCAGGGGCAGCCTCTTGTCGTCCAAGTCATTCGGATCTAGGCTCCTACCGCGTCGTCTTCTTCGGCCCCAGATCAAGCTCGCCGGATCCAACCGCTCGAGCCCCGCCCGTGCGCCCCCCTATTGAGACCTCAGGTTGTTGCCGCCGTTGTCCTCTTCTTGGACCGCTGCCATTGCTTGTCTCATCTCGGCCGCCACCACCGGATCCGCATCTTTGTCGCAGATCTTCGTCCAGATCGAGACGCATCTTCATCTTCAAGCCTCGCCCGACTCTTCTTCGTCCCCATCGCCGGTTCTTTCTTCAGCTGATGGTTGGAGTTTTGGAGTGAGGTGGCTACTACTTTGCCTCTTCGTCTACCTGCGCCGCCGCAGCTGTGGTTGGGTCTCGACAGGAGAGGCTTCGGTGGAGAGGGAGATAGAAGGCGAGAAGAGAGGAGTGGGTTTTCTGCTGATGTTGATCTTTTGGTCTTGGCCGCGTGCTCTCACCGGTCTAGCTCTTTTCTTGATAACCTTTAGGCTTGGTGCTTGGTGTCGGTGGAGAGGAGTTGCGTTGGTGCTTGCTAATGGTCTTGCTTAAAGCTAAGGAGCTGTGTTGGTGCTTGCTGTTGTGTGTTGCTGCTATCGGTCATGGATCTGTGCTGCTACCAACTTTTTGTGTGCGCGAAAGCAAAAGCGAAAACGTGACCATGGGAGATTTCGGTGGACACGCCGAGTGCTGCTAGTTTTTGCTAGTATTTCTTGCTAGCTATCCTTTGAGCCTTTTCTTCATTTGTGTCGTTTCTTCCGTTGCGTCCATCCAAATCCGTATCACTCAATCTTTGAGTTCGTCTAAGTCATGCGAGTCCACAAATTTATTGTCAGTCATAGAAGCATAGGAGTTTCTTTTGCATGGCAGTAGCCGCTGCTCTTTTCTTTGAGCCGTTGCAGATCGTAAAAGTCGTTATGATGCCGCCGCTTCTCTCTTAGCCACCGCCTCGAGCTTTTAAGGTCGCAAACGCATCTTTCGCACTGCGCCTCCGTTGCGCTTCTTGTGCATTGCATCGCTGCCGTCTTAGGCTTCGATTTGCGTCGCCAGGCTTCTATCTATTTCTCTTTGGCTTGATTTGACAGTTTTCTTTATTCATGTCGTGTTGTCGCGGTCGACTTTGCTCCCACTTGTCTCTACTTCATCAACCCCTGCACCTTGTGCTTTTATGGGCTGTTGCACGACACCGGACGTGAAGAGATCTTTTGATACTCGACATATTTTCAAGAGCAGCACGTTACGACGATATTACCAATTCTCGGACTTCGGATTTTTTCTATTGTAGTGTCATCCCTTTCCTAATACAATGCTATTGTATACGTCTTGCATTTGAGGAGGAGCGTTAAGGGTATTAATGGTATTTTCTATTATACTAGGGTTTAGACTTATGTCCTTTTGTACTATATATATATTGAACCTCCTCAATACATACGCAAATTCATAACAGTAAACATGGTTTGAGGCACAATTCTGTGGTTAGTTTACACATCTATGCTCTCGAGTAAGCTTCTCCCATGCAATATTCATAACAGTTAACACGGTTTGAGGCACAATTCTGTGGTTAGTGTACACATCTATGCTCTCGAGTAAGCTTTTCCCACCTTTTGATTTCTTCTTGCTAAGTTGCTAGTACTGATGTGACTGGTTAACACGGCTCGAGGCACTTCAGGCTTCTGGAAACATCACATGTTTTCTTCTTTCCGGATAAAAGCGAGCTTGTGATAGTTCAGGATACCAGATTAGTAGAAAAACCTGCTCAAATCTGCTAAAAAGAATCCCTCAATGAACATGATTTGGCTAGGACTTAATTTAAATTTGAACTAAATGTAGACTAAAATCATAACTGAAACCTTTCATCCAAAATAAGACTAGCTTTAGGTCCTATTTGGAATACGAAAATTTCACATAAATTTTGTAGAAATTTCACAGAAACAATTCAATTTCCGTAGAAACACCGGAAATCCAAAGGAGGCCAATCATCGTGTGTCATATTGTATACTTAAGATTACCTACTGATCAACGGGACAAGAAACGTACTTGATCATCCTGTCGCATTTGTCTTAGTTATAAACTATTGTAGACCGCTTACTCATCTGATGACGGCGTCTAACAATGACATCTCAGCGAAAACCGCTAAAGAAACGATCATTATATACATTTTTTTTTAGATAATGGAAGAGCAAACCTTTCGGTCTCTGCATCATACGATGCACACAGCCAAAATTTATTAAAAACGAACAAATCGGCTTACAAAAGGCAGACTAAGAACTAAATGACAAACAAATTGTCATGCTTAGGCCAACATCGGAAACAGCCTGTCGCCAGCGACAGCTAGCTTCTCCTTCATCCAACACATCCTTATCGTCGATGAACACTATGTCGTCCACCAGCGCAACAACACGAGAACATTAGCTATGCAACAGGGTGTTTGAAGGTCAAGTCACCAAAACGACACCTCCAATAAGGGATCACAGAAAACGTGCTAGATCCAACCAATGAAGGTCAGATATAGGGTTTTCACCTCGGTGAGCAGACACCGGTGTTTCAAGACAACACCTTCAAGAAGAACACGACGCTCATCGTCTGACCCAACCAGTGAAGGCAAAATCAATGCTCAATACGTCCTTGTCGTCGGATCCAATCACTGAAGGCCAGATCAAGGGTTTTCACCCCCGGTGAGCAGATACCGGTGCTCCAAGACAACGCCTTCAAGAAAGACACAATGCTCGTCGTCTGATCCAACCAGTGAAGACTAGATCAATGCTCAGTACATCGTCGTAGAGAGAGCGGTAGGTTCCTTGCCAATATATAGTAATGTTACAACTGTTATGCAATAGACCGATGCCGACACCACTGAAACGTATTCGATATGGATCTCATTTTGTTAAGCTATTTTTTGGGTGCACAAAAGTGCAAACGGATCGAAAGTTGGATCATTGTTCTAGGAGATATCGCCTTTCAAAATTTGAAATCAACCAACATTTCTCTTTCTACTCCTCCTCATCGCTCAAACAAGACAAATCAGTTATTGTCTTGTGTCTACTGCTCTCTACATATGTGTCTACTACAGTCGCTAGTCATGTCTCTACTGTAGTTTTTTTTTGTCTTTGTACACTGCAGTTTGGTATTTGTCTACTGTAACTTTTGGTACATGTCTACTACAGTCGTTGGTCTAGTTTCTATTACAATTTGGGTTTCTGTGTACTGTAATTTAGTTTTATGTCTACACAATTTTTAGTATCTGTCTACTGTAGTTATAGTCGGATTTTACTTACTTTTTTTTGAAAGTTTACCGCACTACGTACATACTCAATAAAATAAAAACATCTAACGTCCCATCACACCAGGGATGGCTAGCACATCTGAGTTTGATTCCACAGGTTGAGGGTACAAATCTCCGCTCCTAATTTTAGACTAGTATTTTCAATCGGTTTTGGAGAATGGGACGAGCACATGGTTTTCTGGAGGGGAAGCGGGGGGAGAGGATCGGGAGAGAGTTCAGTAGTGGACGGACGGTCTAGGTAAAGGATATAGAATAGTTATTTTAAGGAAGGATATAGACTAGCGAGAGCACTGTGGTCTGTGGGTTCCATTTGACGAATTTTTTATATTAATTAACCTATTTCTTTTTATTATTAATCTCTCGTAAACTTTATTTCTAATTCTGATTCTTTTAGTCACGTCACCACCCGTGATATGATAAAACAATGTTGTCATGCCAGCACCGTATCTTATCACACCACCACTAGTGGCGTGACAGTATTGTTTAGTCACGTCACGACCAGTGATGTGGCAAAAAAGTGCTATTTAGCGGATTTATCCTATGGTGTGATAATATTAGTGGTGTGATCAAAATGATCAGAATTAGAAATAAAATTTGCAGGGTTAACAATAAAAATAAATTAAAAAAGAGCTAATTAATAAAAATTCCCATTTGGCGCGAATCATGGGCCTGCCGCGCAAATGCAAACTCTGTAACGCAACTTGTCCTGCCATGGATGGATAAGCCTCCCATCCTCTTTATTAGGTGGCTCCATGCCCATGGTTCCAGACTCACCTCACCAGTGACCTGGCTGTGCTAATAAAAGAAGCACATGGTTGCTTCCTCTTGCTCACAGAAACCTCAGAACCCTAGCAAGGCAGCGATCCAAGTTCATTCCAACCTCAAGACGCTAAAAACATAGTAAGGTGAGTGTTCTTGCAAAAGAAATTTGGAAGTTTCCCCGCCAAATTTGGTTCAGTTTGGCTCAAATCTGCCATCTTTTCCGGTGTTCTTGCAGGCCATGTCGCAGTACGACGGCGAGCTCGCCGGAGTGTATCCAGATGAGGAGGAAGACCTCCACGCCAACCTCATGGGAGAGTCCGACTACGAGGAAGACGAATACGGCCAATCTGTAAGTGTCCCCGTTTGCTCGGTTCTTGAGCCATTGGATTTTGTCTCCGACTTGCTCTTAAATGTTGCTATTTTCGCTTCCTATTCGGTTCTTAGCTCAACTGGCGTGTGCTATGTGCATACCTTTATGCTACAGTGTAATGAAGTAATCTAGCTTGAGCTCAAAAATTTATTGTATGTGAAGTTAGTTTTGCAGATAAATGCTTCTATAGTCAAATGCAGATTCCGATTTAGGTTAATTGTTGTGATGCCTGCATTTGTGATATTTCTAGATTCTGGGGCGCAGTTTCAGAATAGTTTTCTTTTGGTCTGATAGAAGGGGATTTTATTGTTTGTAGATTAGTAAGATGACAGAAGATACATCGGCGATGGATGTCAAGAAAGGCAAGGACATACAAGGAATTCCCTGGGAAAGGATGAGCACCACACGAGACATGTATAGGCAGACAAGGATGGAACAGTATGCCAACTTTGAGAATATACCTAATTCCGGAAGAATTTCGGAGAAGGCATGACATTGTTTCACATTCAGATAAACTGGTAGAGTACTTGTGTTTAGTTTGGGAGGTTTTGATGTGGTGATCTTGATGCAGGCATGTACACCTGCAGAGAAAGGTCAACTCTACTATGAGTTTCAGCATAGCACAAGATCGGTGAAATCGACCATTCTTCATTTTCAGGTGAGGATGATACCTCCTGGTGTCATAATTTGAGTAGGTTACTTGCTCGATTCATGCTAAGCACGGAAAGGTCCTCAGGCATGTTAATTGAGATAGTATATCTGTTATTGTATTCTTCCTTTCAGGCTTGTCAATTTTGTGCTGAAGTGCTGGAGAAATTAATTAATTGCAGGCCATTTTTCTCGATGTTCAACATTTAAAATACATGCAAAGAGCACCTTCAATTTACTAAAAAATCAACTGCATGCCCAAATAGACCCCCCGAAAGGCTACTTAATCGATGAATACTAACTAGTAAGGTCTACACATTTCTCTTTAATATGTACTGCACTAAAGTGCAGAAAGTCAGTTATAAAATTATAATTATGGTATCCTAACACGGGAACAAGCATTTTCACTTAATTCTTTATGGGAATGGATGCAATGCTCTTTTCCCTACCAGGGTATAATCTGTCTTCTTTCCATGGGAAAAGTACTTCAATGTAGGGGCCTTCTATCTCTTGTGTGTATGGTTGTACTGAACAAGCAGATGTTCTCACAGTATTAATTGCTTGCTCAACTCCTACAAAATTAGTAAGCTTGCTCGATCACTATCTTGCAGTTGAGAAATTTAGTATGGGCAACGACAAGGCATGATGTGTATCTTATGTCACACTATTCTGTGCTTCATTGGTCACCACTGACTTGCGAGAAACGCGAAGTTGTTGATCTTCAAGGGCATGTTGCACCATGTGAGGTGCGTATTTCTGTTCCAAATGTTTATTTGAACTTGCATTTTTCTTACAGATCATTGTGTATTTGATATTTTTTGTTGTAAGCAAATGTATACTTATGTTCCATGCTTTGACTTCAGAAGCACCTGGGGAATTTCTCTGAGGGATTTTATCAGACTCAAGTCAGTACATTGGCAGTAAAAAATAACTTGCTTGTTGCTGGCGGATTTCATGGAGAACTAATTTGCAAGGTAATTTGTTTGCGTTTTGAACCTCACTTTCCATCCCTGACATCTACAAGCAACTACAATGCAATTGTTTGTCTGGGGAATGCAGTTTTTGGATCGTGAAGGAATAAGCTATTGTTGCAAGTCAACACATGATGACAATGGAATTACTAATTCTCTGGAGATATTTGAGAAATCTAGGTACATTATTTTCTACTGGCAAATTATTATTTTATTTCTGAGAAATTGAGAATGTATTGATCACAACCTAAAATGATTTTTGCAGTGGTTCTGTGCATTTCCTGGCTTCAAATAATGATTGTGGAGTTAGAGACTTTGACATGGAAAAATTTCAAATCTGCAATCATTTCCGTTTTCCTTGGGCTGTGAATGTAAGCCTTAAGTTCATTCTTTGATTGTCTGGATTTATTATTTTATTTGTTGCACAGTGTATTTGATTTTCCCTAATTAAATCTCGGTATTCAAGTCGACACTCGGTGCTTTGTCAAAGAGTCTGTCTTCCATGGGGGAAGAAAACCTATGGTTTTGCTGATCTTGTTTTGCTCCTTGTTTTATTTCATGTAGCATACATCACTGAGCCCTGATGGTAAACTTGTTGCTATTGTGGGGGACAATCCTGACGGACTTCTGGTTGATGCTAATTCAGGAAAAGTAAGTAGAACGCAATGTTCGGTCATTGACTTTTAAACACTGACCTCATAATTCACATAAGCTTACTGCTGTTTGCTTCTTGCAGGCGGTTCATGATCTCCATGGTCATTTGGATTATTCCTTTGCATCAGCGTGGAACCCAGATGGCCGAACATTTGCAACTGGTAACCAAGATAAGACATGCAGGATCTGGGATACCCGTAACCTTTCTAAGTCTGTTGCTGTATTGGGTGGCAACATGGGAGCCATAAGGTCAATACGCTATACAGCTGATGGGAAGTTCATGGCAATGGCAGAACCTGTGGATTTTATCCACGTCTTTGATGTCGAAAGTGGGTACAGCAGGAAGCAGGAACTGGATTTCTTCGGTGAGATTGCCGGCATGTCCTTCAGTCCTGACACCGAGGCTCTCTTTGTTGGTGTGCATGATCGCACCTACAGCAGTCTCCTCCAGTACAATCGGCGACGGTTCTACTCATACCTCGATTCAGCCCTGTGAATTTGCTACTGATAGAGATCTGTTAGATCAAGTTCACAACTTGTATAAGCTAGGAACTAGTAGAAACCGAAGCACAACCACCTTGTTTTTTTTCTTTTGGTGAACAAACTATAGCCCTCAGCGAAGATTTGTGCTGCTGCTGCTGTAGCCTTTGTTGTTCATAAGTGGTCAGCTGATCCAGAGTGTCTGAACTGTTTCTTGCCATCTATTTCGGAAACATGCTGTAGTTTGATCAATTCTTTTGTTTTGGCGTCAGATCTTGCTTGCCATCTCTTGATCAGAATTCAGATGTCAAAGCCAGCAACCAAGTTTGTTCAGTGCAATAACAGCACATTGTAATTGTGTTTCAGTTATGCGAAAACATTGACCACGAGAATTCCACGAGAATTGCTAAATGACATCTATGACGAACCAAGAAATACCAGAGTAAACAATGAAAGCACAACCATAGAGATCGAGTTGAAGTTACAAAGAAAATTTTATAAGGCAAGTCATGCCCTAATAAATTACAACTTACAAGATAACTTTTGCAAGCATGTCTACACAAGGGTCACCTGATATTCTTCTAAGTTTAAGTAGGTACGACCTCAGTAGAAGAGGGCAAGAGCCGCATAAGAAAGGTTCCTATAGCAATAAACAGCAGTATAAACTGAACGAAACAAAAGAGTGAAACCCTACTTGCTCTAGATTGCAGCTGCAGGACTTCCGTACTCCCGGCGAGCTCTTTGCATTGCGCCTCTAGCTTCTCTGCCATCTCTTCTAACATCATTGCTCTATTCTCGGTGTGTCGTAGTTTATGTTCTAGCTGCTTGTAATCCCCAGACACAGATTTTTGCACTTTGTAGAGAGCCATTTGATCCTCGGCCAGGGATGTCCAAGTTTGAGAGGCTCTTGTCAGGATGATGCACTGAATCTCCGCTTCCATCTTGTCCTGGAGCAGTTGATCAAGGTCAGACTGCAGCAAGGGCAAGTTGGTACTCTCTATTGCATTTCCCCCCGCTTGCGTCTGGTTGAGAACTTCGAGTTCAAGTATTCTTGAATCCTTCGCCTTGATCAGTGCCGATGCTTCTTCCAGCCTGGACTCAAGATCTTTTATCTTTTCAATTAATTCTTCAACAGGTTCCTCGAGATGGACCAAGTCGCTCCATTCATCATCATGGACATCAAAATCATCACTTGATTCTTTTGCCATCACCACAAACATTTGAATCTCTGCATTATGTATACGAGCTATGATTACCATACATGTACTTCAACAGAGGTAAATTTTCAAACCAAGACATAAAAAGGTACAGCAGAAGCATATTGTCACTGTACTGCTGGTGTCAACACATAGAACTGAAGTGACACATGATTGGGAATGAAGTAACCAAACTTATCAGGACAAGCCTCTGAACAGACGGTTGAAACATGCATAGCAAACAAAACCGATATCTACTTAGAACAGGGAGCAGTATCCCCACTAATCATTTACGAGATGAAGTTTGCTGAATGCCATTGTACATCAGAATTCTCAACAGGGTGTCAATTCCAATAATTTGATAATGGAAACCATAATTGACTAATGCAGCCATATGATTAACGTCTTGAGCGATTACCTTTATGCCAATTTGAGATAGAAAAGACATGTTACATGGGCTGCATTATTGAATGAACCACAATTATGACTTAAGACTTAAAATAAATAGATTAATCAAATCCTTCGTAAACTTAAAAGTAAATTGACTTTCCTACCAGCATCATTTATTCAAAAAATTCTTTAATAATTGATCACCATAATGCAGATATAGTTCATTTGTTTCCATAAACCCAAGTACCAAATGGCATCAGACAGCTAAATAACAATAACTGAACCATGACTTGTCATTGCTGAAGCATCAGAAAATATAGATAGCAATTTGAAATTGAACTTCTTACAGAATGTTGTGAGATAACATGTACTAACAAAGAACATTGGTTTACATAGATAATTGACACAGGGTTTCGCTTGAATAAGTTCAACGCATGCCCTATTTCTCTGAAGAGACAAGCTCTATAGAAATTGGTTAGCGCATGAAAATAAACTGGGAGAGAATTCAACTATACCATTCTCAAGAGCTTCTTGCGTTCTATGAAGTAACAAAATTGATTCGGTGTATGGTTCAGCACCAGAATGCATCCCTAATCCGTTCTCACCCTTCCCAACACTCCCCTCATCCAATGCGTCATCAACATCAGCATCATCAGAATCACCACTTCCCCGGATCAATCTTCCCACTACACTGCTCCCATTCTCCTTGTAGTAAGCTCCGGCTGATCGCACCTCCTCACTTGGCCGCCCTTCCTCACTGTGGTCATCACCATTAGAAAGAACCCTATGAATGCCATTGCCGGTAATGCCGACACTTGATCGCTGGACGTTGACAGAATTAGAGCTGCGGAGGTCGGACTCTACGCTGGAGCGCGAGTTCTCGACCTCGGCGGGAGCGATGGCAGAGTGAGCACGCGCCCTGTTGGCTCGCGCGCGCGCGGCGCGCGGGTTCTTCCCGTGCAGAGAGGCGCCAGGGGCGCGCTCGCGCGCCCTGTCGCGCTCGCGCGTCAGGGACGAGAAGTCGTGTCGCGGGGCGCTCGCGGTGGTGGAGGATTTGCTGCTCCGGTCCTCACTGTTGTCGGAGTCGGCGCCGACTGAGAAGCCGGTGGAGGCGATGAGCAGGCCAAGATCCGGGTCCAGCTTCGCCGGCGACGGCTCCTGCGGGATGAAGCGGGACTCGACGAAGGCGGTGGAGCTCTCCTCCTCGACGGCCACCTCGTGCTTCCCCTTCGGTGCGTCGGCAGCGAGGGGCAGCCGGCGCTTGTGAAGCTGCGCCGAGTCCTCATCGCTCCCAGCGGCTGCGGAGCCTTCCTTGTGGTGCTCCCGCGGGATACGGCGCCACCGACGGAGCCCGCGGCCTTTGGTCGTGGGCGTGGGAGTGCTCCCCGGAGAATCCCCCATATCTGCCGCCGGCGACTTGGCAGACGACTCGACGGCGCCGTTCGCCACCACGCTGTCCATATCGGCCGCCGGAACTGGCATCAAAGAAGTGGACTCATCGCGGGGCGGCGCGCGGCGCGGGAGGCACGAGTTGTTGGGATCGGAGAGCATGGCAGGGCTGGAGATGGAGTGATGGTTCTTGGAATCGAGAGGAGGGTGGGGTTCTTCGGAATTCTTCAACTCACGGGGGAGATCCGAGGAGCGGAACTGGAACTGGAACTGGAACTGGAACGGGAGACGAGAACGAGAAACGAGGAAAGGGAAGGAAAAAGGGTGGATTCTTTTTTTCGTTAACTGCAGCCTTTTCCAACAGGTTTGCACACGGGAAAATCGATTATATCCCCTGTTTTCTAAGTGATTTATATTATTTGCATTTATTTTAGAGTAGATTGATTAAAACGCCCTAATTTATTTTTTGATTTATTTTTTTGCCATTTCTGCAATTTGTAATTACATTTTCTATTTTAGCCCATGTGAAATGATACATATGCCCTTGGCCCTAGCGCATAATCCTCATCATCCAGTCCAGTCTAGCCCCTCCTCGATCTTTTTCTCCTCTCGTCTCCTCCACCATGAAACGAAACCCTAGACCTTGCCTTAGCCTGGCTTAGCCCTCGTCGAGATCTCCCACCCACCGTTGACCTTGCCGCCTACCCCTATGGCAGTGCCCAAGTCCATCTAGGTGTGCTAGGCCGAAGAGGTTAAGATCAAGTCCAAAGTCTAGACCGCCACCGTCACCAAGGTCACCTTTGACGCCACCTTCAATGCCCTCTCCGCCTACACCGCCGACCAAGACGAAGACCAAGACCACAACGACGACCACCACCCTCACAGCCCTCCTCGCTAGCCCAAGTTGACCACGACGCTGACTCTGACGACGATGACTGCCACCATGCCCCTCCCGGCCCCGTCGACCCCTACAAATCCTTCGTCGCTGGCCCCGGCATCGCTGGCGGTTCCGCTAGCGCCCCCACCACCTTCACTGTCGTCGCCAAGGACTGCGATTCCCACAAGGTCCCATTTGGCGTCTGTGGCGTCAAGATCTCCCCATCATTGGTGTCGTGACGACGACCTCGGCGATGCCGTCAAGGACAACGAAGACGACTTGAATTCTATACAATTGAATCCAAATGTGTAAATTTTTTCCTTGTAAATTCTTGAAGATGAAAACCTTGTAAAATGAGATGTTCATATATTTGTGCATCTTGATTGTTGGATCCGAATTTGTGCATCTTAATTTTTTGCATGTGGGATACAAACCTATGGTGGATCTGTTGGTTTGTGCAATTTCTTGAATCTGATTTGAGCTTGCCATCAAATCTGGGCCAAGGACATATGAGTCATTTCACGTGGGCTGAAATAGGAAATGTAATTACAAATTGTGGAAATGACAAAAGATCAATAAAAAAAAATAAATCTAGGGTTTTTAATCAACCTACTCCAAAATAAATGCAAATAATAGAAGACACTTCAAAAGCGGGGGCATATAATCGATTTCCCGGTTTGCACACAAGGACTTGCACACCGTATCCAACTGTGAGAACCCTGACTACTTAAATTAAACTAATCGGCGATAAACCATAATGCGCAGTAAATAAACTCATTAAAACAATAATCACAAGCGATTGAACACATAGCGAATTAATAATATTTGGGACTCATTATCAGACTTTACAATAGAATCTCCAAATCAGTATCTCATCATCAATTTAATCTTAAAGTCAATTACAAGAATCCTTTACAATCAAAGGTAAAACAGTTATACAAACTCGAAATTATTACAAGAATCCATCTCTAGAAGTTATAAAATGAATTCCTAAGTCATATTGCAACATTGTCACAATCCCTAAATTAATTACACCAGAGTAAAATAAAAATTACAACAATTCTTACAAAAGAAAAGAATAAAAATCTTGCATGCATTCCACCAAAGCCTTCCTTCTTTTGTCCGTATATCGCCATCCAGTCGCAACCTTTCCTTGGCCAATTCGAACCCTTGCCACAGTCCATCGCCTGCCAAAAACAAAGAGACAAATAGCAGACTGAAAGCAATAGAGTAGAGTTAGAGTAAAATGAACCGCCGTCAGATTTCACGATGATCATCGAGGTTCCCGGACCAACATAAGTCAATCGGCACCATCTCAATTTACTGGGGTTCATCACCAGGCAATTATAGAAAATTCGACACCCACATTATACCGACTTACGTCAGCCGTAGAAAATCCAAAGCACAATACTCTTTTAACTAATGGACCAAAGCCGAATAGTCATCTATGAGAGAGAAATGGATAAGGGGAGGGCAATTTGGTCATGCACAGGGCATGCAAAGAGAGCACAATCGGAATGCCTCCCTTCCTTAAGCATGCTCCCTCACAAAACATCTCATTCTTTCCCAGCCAAAGGAAGCCAACAGAGAACAAACAAGCAAGCCAAGAAAGCCTCACAAGCCCTCTTTGCCTTTAACAACCCAACAAAGCCACCATCTCCCACTACCAATCGAGAGCAAGGAGCTTAAGCAAGCCACTGCCATCACAAGCAAGCCAAGCACCATCCACCATCACCATCCAACCTAAACACTCACAGAGAGATAGCGAAGGAGAAGGGGAGCAAAGGAGACGGGGAAGACGACAAAGCGTGGACAACGTCAACGATTGTCAGGACCCAAAAATGCAATTCTGGACCCTCTGTGTATAATACACTAGTCCAGGATCACGCTAGTGCACACAGTGGCAACATCAGTGAAATATCATTTCCATATACAAAGATGACTAATAAATAGGCAAATAACAATAAATATAAGAGTAAAGACCTTAAAGTCAAAACTTACAATTAATGCCTCAGAAGGTGAATAGCTCAAATAAGCTGCAGCGGAACGTAATGAAATAACTTCAATGAAGCCCATCCATATGCCCACAGGCAATCGGCTGGGGTAGCGCGACCTAGTTCTCCACGATCCTTGAAGTAGACCTTGTTGACTGACGATTCTTCCACTTCTGTTGTATGTTTTACAACAAGCATGAGTACACAACTGTACTCGCAAGTCACACCACAGAATGCAATTATACATGATGGCTTATTCCAAAGGAATGGCTTATGTGGTTCTTTTGTAGAAATGCAATATTTGCAATTTGAATATGAATAATAGATTGAAAGCATAATTCAAAACAAATAGACAATAATAATTTCACAGTTTGATTTCACAAAGACACATAGCCTAATCAAGTTATTCACACAGCCATATGACTTAGATCACACAGCTGTCCCTTCCCAATTGTTTTATGAAAATCCACCCCTCGTGTGAAATCCCTAAGCATGTCCATGACCGCGGACGCGGCTATTCAAATAGATTGATTTAACACTATGTAGAGTTTGTACACTTTACCCACAAGATGCAATCAACTTGTACGGAGCTGATCACAACAAAACCTTTCAGAAACTTCATCGCAAGCATTGATACTCTCGGTGTGCTTTACGCCAGACTACCCCACACAGGAAGTAAGTCCGACACACATCGTTAGACAGGTACACGGCGAACCGCCCTGTGATGTGACTACTTGGTAGCACACCTCCACCCCGTGCAACACAGCCTAACCTACTACCTGAGTAATCAATGTCAAGACTCCATAACTTACTAAGTTAGGTCCATCCCATCAGGCATGTGGCTGTACGAGATGCTCAGTTCAATGGCGCACAAAGTTAAATCCTTAATTAACCAAGGCAAGACTTCCAATTTACTAAAAATCCCTATGCACACAGATTATTAAGCCCATGCACACAGCTCCACCAAAAGTAGCACACAGTATCCACCACTTGCCTCAGTCTAAATACTTTCCCACCCTGTTGGTTAAGTGCAACATATGCCATCAACGAGTAATAGCACACAGTACACACAGTTTTTATCATATAGTTCCATAATCACTTAGTTAAGTTTATATTTGCAACTCACATGAGATGATGACTCGTAGCATGGCTAAGCAGACTAATCGTATCTAACCAACCCACGTTGGTGCTACGATAATACCAACTAAATAAACCAATATAGGGTGACAAAATATTATGACATAACAATTAAACAATGTGGATATAACAAATGGGATTAATAACTACACCCAAAAGCATTTAAATAAATAATTAAAGTAAATGCGATAATTTGAATCAAAGTAATTTTAGAAAACTGAGATTCAATATGATCAAAGGTATAACTTGCCTTGCTATAGCAATGATGATCTTATTTTATCTCTAATCTTCTACTTCCTTGATCTTCAGCTCCTTCTTGAACAGAATTTCTCGAAGTATCAATGTCTACTCGCAAACAAGCAAATAAACCAAATAAATAAATAACAGAGAGCAAATAAACTCTAAAAATTAAATAATAATCTCAGATAAATAGATCTTGAATTTAGATGAATTTAGGAATTCGAATGGACTCAATTGGAGTTTGGATGCATAAGATGTGAGCTTTGAAAGATCACATGAAATGATGAAATTGAGAGAGAAAAGAATATTCAAAGAATATTCCTTCGGATTAAATAAAATAAAAGAATTGGATACCTACAAGTGGGGTCCACTAGTAAGTGAGAGAAAGATGAAATCAATGAATGACATGTGGGACCAACTGGATAAATGAGATTTCAGAAATTAAATGAATTTCTGAAAAAAAGATAAAGAGGGTGACAAGTGGGCCAATGGTCCATAGACCAAGTCCACAACCTAGGGTTTAAGGTGCATGATAGATTGGTCCAAGGCTAGGGCTTGACTAGCATTGACGGACAAAAGGCCCCACAGGTCATAGACTAGGTTCATAATGAACCATGTCTACACTGCTCCGGTTTTAGGATTTGGTTAGGTGTAGGCCACGCAGGTGATGACAGTGCATGCCACATGTGCACAGACGCTGAGGTGGCGAGGATGGGACAGCGACACAGCACGGCTCCGAAGAGGTCCCGGGCCGTAAGAGCCGGTGAGGTGGAAAAGAGGAAACACAGGGGGGGGGTCTCACCGGTGAATGAGTAGGAGCTCGGGGCGACCCATTGGTGGCAGCTGCTCGGGTCAAGAGTAGGACGGCGCTCCGGTGGCAGGTTGATGACGGTAAGCACGGATCGAGGACGAGGGCGGCGCGAGGACCTCGGATGCGGCGTCGGTGAAGGCAGAGGGGCATCGGACGGCGGCGGCCAAGAGCTCCAACGGTGTCAACGGCAGCAGCGGCTTCTACTACAATCCAGCGAGCTCGCGCGGCGTGGCGGCAGCATCTGTGGCGGCGGCTCTAGGGCATCGGAGGCGGCGCGACTAGGGGAGCACGGATCGAGGATCACCGAGGCTATTTATAGCCTCGGGTGGCGTCTGTGTGAGGACTCAAGGCGGCGGCTGCGTAAAAGACGCAGCGCTAGCGCATAGGGTAGTACTGAGCTTTGGATGGCCAAGGAAGGCGATCGGGCCGTAGTGAAGTGGAAGCAGGCTGGGGCTGGACCGGAAGGAAGAATTGCGGCCCAAGAGGAGGAAGTGGAGGCGGGCTGGGCCGGGAGATACGAGATGGGCCAGAGGAGAGAGGAAACGGGATGGGTCGAAGCCAATTCGGCCCACAAGGATTAACTGAGATTTATATTAGTTTTCTTTTTAGAAAATAGCAAAAAACACAAAGGGCAAATAGAAAATAGCAAATGCACTCGGAAAAATTCTAGAAAATATATCACGCACATAGAACCCAAATAAAATAGTTTTGATAATAGTTGATGTTGAGATTAATCAAATCAAATTGTTTTTGATTTATGAAAGTCCCAATTAAGCTTTATTAATTCAAATAAAATTAGTGAAATTTTCCAGGGACCTAAACTACTCGAAAGATTTTTGAAAAGCCAAATTTTGGGACGTTACAGTGATGGCTTCGAACCATCAACGAACACCAGGACCGACGCCAAGACGACGACGAGGACCAGAAGCAACAGAAGAGACCAACAAAAACAATATAGCACCATCCTAGCCACACAGCTAGAGGCACCATCCACTGCCATTTCATCCCCAACCCAAGCCAACAGAGATAACCACCATCTCTCCCTCACTGTTTTCCTTTTTCCCAAAACCAAACAACCATTATGAACTAAGCATGGCACAACGAGCTCATCCATTAACCATATCATCACCCACATCGCAAAGTAAGGGAGGACAGGGTAGAGAGGGAGCAGAGTACCAGTACCTCAGTGCGACGCAACACCGGCGGCAACACCACCACCGGCCCAGCCCCCCATCCACTTCACCAGATTCATGGATCAACCAACACACATCAAAACATGAATAAAACAAAACATGAAAATGATTTAACAGAAGGGGGGAAGAGAGCCCAAAAACGGCAGCATAGAACCAGGCCAAACCACAACACCAAGAGGGAGGTGGACGCGCATGGGCCAGAGCACAGGGGCGGGCGTGAGACATAGGCTCAGGCTAAGCCAGAGGCCAGAGACATAGGGCAAGCCAGGGAGGCGCATGAGCGGCTGAGCGCCGGTGGCCGGAGGCGTGGGCCTGAGCCGCAGCGGACCGGGCGCAAGCCGCATGGGTGCAAACCGCCGAAGGCATGCGAGCTGGGGAGGCACCGATAGTTGGGGCCGAGCTGAGCAAAGGGAGGCGACGCCGAAGGAATATATCCACTAGGAGAGAGAAGGGGAATGAGGGAATGGAGAAGAAGGGAAGTGAGGGTAGGAAAAGAAGAAAGAAGCAAGAAGATGGAAGCCTAGTGCTTTCGGTTGGAAAGGATAAGGTTGAGAGAGAGTGAGGGTGTGAGAGCCGCTGGACGATTTAACTTGTAATGCTTAACCCTCCAATTGGTCTTAGCATCACAAATTAAATTTCCCCGCTCTCGATGTATTATATACCTTCCAAGAGCGGTACACATACACCCTCACAAACATCAATATCAATCCACACACAAGTTATTACAACATCGAAAACTTCATAGTTTACAGCATATGAACATACAAGGTTCAATTTCATAGAAAAGGGTCGACCGGCCAAATAACAAGATAAATATCAAGTACAAGAATGTACTTGATAAAAGCAAACAGTGAGTACACGAATGCACTCCGCAAGACTTACGAATAACAAACCTACACATAGCTACATGCAAGTTGAATCAAAGGAGAAGGCTATAGGGTTCATTTTCAGCACAAAGCAATATTTCAATTTAAATACAATGTAGTAGATTCAAATGGCAAGTGAGCAAACATTTTTAATACTTTAAATAACAGCGAGTAATAACATTAGACATCAACAAAAACTCCACAGGTGGCTGCCCCGCAGCACACAATAATAGCATGAGAAACCATTCTCAATACCATCGATCAAGTTTTAAGTTTTAAATTCCAAAATGTTGAGTCTAACTCTTGCAAAACCTAACCAAGCGTGTCATAACCAAGGACGTGGCTACTCGAGTAGATTAAACCCTGCAGGAGTGTACAACTTTACCCACATGTCAAACCGCTCCTTTGCCATGCAATAGAGCACACTTCCGAAGGTATGCCGGTAGTGCTAAGTCCTACGAGACGTTTTTCAATAAAATGAATTAATTAAGAGTCGCACGTATGGGGGTTAACCCTCCGTGAACCGCCCCTCTCGGGCTCCCACGAAGGACCCATACGTTGTGTCGGACACATCGGCCCAGCCTCAGCAACTGCCGATGCTCCTCGGGCGAGGGAACCTAAATCCGAAACCCACCCCGCACATTCCCAACAACAACAAAACATTTATCCCCTAACATCTACCACCGGCAACTCATTAATTAACACACCCCAAAGTACTAAGTCAAGAGGGGTTCCCAATACCCTCATGTGGATGCACGCAATAATGCTTGGATAGTGTGACACAAGATGTTCGGTCCTTGTTGACTCGGGCACGAGCCACACACCCAATAACCACACCAACAACCATTTGCCGAGTCCAAATTGTTTTATTTTCATTTTTAGTTTTCCAAATATAATAGCACAGGGTGCTGGATGTAACATAATAAAAATTATTTATGTGATCAAGGTCATCGACGGAGTCGACAACCGCCCAATCTACCAGAAACTAAGCATTGCTAAGCATGACATCACATAAGCATAATTAGACCATACAACATCCACCGGGCTCTAATTCACCAGCGGAATTATTAACTTAGGCTAGTGGCAGGGAATAAACAATTTAGGGAATTTATGCAATATGATTAGCTACTTCTAGTTGACAAAAGTAACTTGACAAAATAAAGCATGCATACATACAATTGCAAAACAAGATAATAGTTTTTGAATGTAATAGGATCAACATGCATCAAAGGAAAAACTGCTTGCCTTTGTTTGCTGGTACTTTGGACATTCTCACGAACAACTCCGTTGCACTCCCGAATCATCGTCATCTAGTGATAAGAACCGACAAAGCGAAAACACCGAATAAACACCAAAATTTCAAAGACTTCAAAAATTATGAAATTAATACAAAAGGTAGATTATGATTTAATATGAATTTATAAACAAAAATTATTTGATTTGAAGTTCGTATGTGAGAGTTATAGTCTTTTGAAAATCGGAGAATGAGAAAAAGCTGAAATTTCAGTTCACTACGACTCTTTGTCCGAATTTTACTGTTTTGGCAAAAATTTCTAGAATAGTAGTGGAGATGAAGACTAAAAAAATGGAAAGAGAATAAAATTTTAGGAATAACCCAATTGGATTCATCCCATTGGGAGTTCATATGAATTTCTTATGAATTTTTGAAGTTAATTCAAGTTCTAGTGTAAAATAATTCCTTCCAGAAATTAATTCTAATTTCAAAATTTTCTCGGACATTAACATGTTTTAAAACTATTCCAATTTAAAGTACATTAAGAATGAAAACCAACAAAATTGGTTTCACTCGTTTTGGAGTTGATTTAAATTAGTTATGAATTTTATTCTAAGTATGTACTAATGATTCTTAAACTCTAATTGCTTTATCAATTTTTATCAACCAACCGAAAGAGCTAGTGCTACTAATGCTACTGTCATATCCATGGCATAAGGTTATTGCCACTTGACATTCATGTAACCTAACTCTTGCCTTCTAGATAATTTTACTCTTTTAATCACATACCGAAGGCACAACCAAATTAAACTTAACTAATCATCTATTACTATTTGATTTACCAAAAGTCCTGCTTATGATTTGCCCTTGCACTAAAATGATAACAACTTAGAGATTATTTTTAACTAACCTCTAAATACTTAACTCAGTAACTAATTGATTCATTAAAGAGAAATTGACTGATGAAATGCTTCTAATAGACCACTCTATTATTTGGACTCTAGACCCACTGTTTATTTTAAATAAACACCTACCAGCATGGGTTCTCAGATTGTCTCTGTCTTTTAGCCTAGATGCTATTAACTTGAGCATAAATCCTAATCGCAAACATTTCCTTTATATTTAACGGGGTGTTAGTTCACTGCTCTTTCTCTTCTTACCCTCTAATCTTTAGACAAAACCATAAGGAAGGATGAGCTTATTTAACCAACTTACTCACTACTTTGTTAACTATTCATTAGTCTGATGGAGGTTCCCTGTTTTACTTTGAATAATCATTTTAAATCCTTGTCTTTAAGGTTAGGTTGCTCCTTTCAATTAATCTCTAATAGCTATTTAATCCAACACAACTTTTGCAAATACTTGAATTTGAAATGTCCGTAACTCACTATTGTCCCTAAAAACACTCTAATTGCCTTCTCTTCTCTGTTCATGCATTCAATTAGAGGAATTTTCTTAGTATGAGTGTTTGTTATCTAAATATTCTTACTACATAATATACTCATTTGTTAATCAAATTTTTGAGTGATCGAATAGTTCATGATTAAAATAATTCATCCATTTATTAAATACATTTAAACATGCATGAAAAGTAAAATGCCATGCTTAATATGATGAGTATGCAACAATGACTACTAATTAATATAAACGCGGTAACGTGATTTAACTAAAGATTTACCATCGCACACGCTAGACGTGCGACTACCACCGAACGACGTCTTCTCGGCTCAACGTCCGTGTCTGCCGTAGTCGTCGCCGATCCCGCGTCCTCTCGTTCGCATCCACGTCCACGTCCATGTCCTAGTCTGCATGCACCGCGCCCTAGTGTGCCAAGCCGCATGCATGCATGCTCGTAGAGTGCATGCGCCACCACATCATGCATCGCCGTCGCCTCATGGAACCTCCGCTGCTCCACATACGCCGCTACATGCATGGCCATCGCATGCATGCACCGTGCAATGCACCGCCTTGACATCGCCGTGCCGCAGTGAGCATGCGCCGCGCATCGCCACACCGTCCTCCGTCGCGGCTCTACCACCTTGGCCTCGACGCTGCACAGCCAGACCGTGCCGCGCCTATGCTTGGCCCATCGCGCTGCTAGACCGCTACACCATGCGCCCGCCAAAGCCGCTGGTCGCCACTGCAGTGCCTCAGCGAGCGCGTCACCGGGCTGCCGCCAAGCCACTGCGTATGTGAAGCTGCCGCGTCTCCACGCTAGGCTGCACTGCACGGAGTCGCTGCACCGTGTCACCAAGGACGCCATGCTCCTGCTGCTACATGCATGTCCGATGAAACATTGCAAGCATGCACCGCCTCTTCCTTCTCCATTTCTTCAAATTGCACCAATGGCCATGCATGCGAAAACTAATGGTAGGAATGGATTGCTCTCGCAACAACGAATGCCATGATATAACATGCATTGAGTGATCTTCAGTTTTGGGTTGGGATTGAGATGAGAGAAGTGTTTGAGTTGAGCTCATATTGGAAGACATGAACCGAGCAGTGCTCTGTTTGTGGGGAAAGAGAAATGGCTTGGAGAAGAAATGACTTGTGACTGGGAGAAAGAATAGCAATGAGAAGTGGGGTTCGGTTGGGAACCAAGGATAGAAAATGGTAGTGGTTGGAAAGGGGATGGTAGTGTGGAGCAATGGTGGTGTTCGGCTGGGAGAAAAAAAATAGAATGAACGGTGGTGAGGTTTGGTTGGTTTGGCCAGGGGAAAAGAAATGGTCAGGGATAAATAGCAGTGCATTTCTTCGTCCTTGTTCTCCAAGTTGCTCCAACGATCTTGCATGCGCGAACTAACCACTAAAATAGAACGCTCTTGCGACAACGATCGCAACGGTATAACATGCGTTGCATGATTTTAGGTTTTTGGTTATGATTGCGAGGAGAGAAGTTAGGGAAAAGAAATGGACACACAGGTGTTTTATCTGCTACTTCTTCTCTCCTTGCACGAAATCGCGCAAACCGCCATGCATGCGAAAGTGAATCGCATAATTGGGTTGGTCGTGCGATGACGATCGCGGTGGTATGACATGGATAGCTTGGTTTTCAGTTGTTGGATGAGATTTGAAGGAGAGAAGCGCAAGGAGTTAGTAGGGAAGGAAAAAGGGAGATGACAGGAAAAGAAAGCACACGCAGGCATTTCGCCTGCGATCGGTCGAACTGGAAAAGAGCGGCGATACTAATGCATGCATGAAGACATGATTTTTGAAATGCATGTGAAAACATAAAATCAAATGATTATTTTTTTATTGTAGTTTTTCAAACAATTTGATTTAATATTGATTATTATTACTTGATGTGAGAAAATTGCAAAACATGTTTTAATTAATTCCTCAATATATATTTAGAATAATTATGCTGAGTTTAGATTTTTAATTAATTTTCATTTCCATTTGTTTTACTTACCTATTAGGTTTGTGTTTTAAATTCAAATTCAAAATTTGAACAAGCAAATTAAATAGGGAACCAAATAAGCTCCAAAAATTCAAGAAAATCCAAACAAGCATATTAGAGAATATAGAATCCAACTAAAATATTCCCACACTTGAAACCTATTTGTTGCAACAAAAAGTTTTAAAAAAGTCTAAAATTTCACAAATGCATGTTAGATGCTTAACTAATCCAACTTAAGGATTTTGGGCTGTTACAGAGGGTAATTAGATATCGGACCAAGCATATTTATGAACCGTGTTAGGAATTAAGCTGAGACTATATAACGAAATTAACCGCTGATAGGACTCACTAAATTAGACAAATAATCTGGCACGTTAGAAATAATTTAATCAAGATAAATTGATTAAATTAAGCAACACCTGAGTAAAAGCGATTAGACATTTTTGCACGAGTAAAATTTAATAGACCTAGTTGCATCCGAGCACATGTAGCATTTTATTTTCGTGCGACAAAACGCAAGAGTAGGCAACCAACGATTCCAGAGCTAGTAGACCATAGAGCAACCGCAGTTGGGGAGTGCTAACCTAATGGGGGGGGGGGTCCAAAAAATATTATTAAAATTAAAATCTGCTAAAAGGAAACTCATCTGATTAATTTACGCATAGTAGCACCCAAAAACAACTAAGTATTTATTATTTGCGCCTGCCGTATAATTACAGAGGACGAACCAACGCAGACCGGAGTAGCTGATCTGGAATTCTTCGCCGTTGATCTTTTCTACGACTACGAAGGCAAGCCTATCCCTTGAACATCAACATAGTTATATTAATTGTAAACGTTACTTTTCTGTATCATATATGTATTGCATGAAAACTATGTCTCAAAAAGTCAAATCAGATAAAAGAGATAAAGAGAAAAGAGATGAGATGAGAAATGAGGAAAGAGCGATACGATTGGGATGAGCTATTGTACTGCAAGAGAATTATTAGGATGGTAAAGGGGGCCCCTGGCAGGAAAAGAGAAGAGGGAAGAGGCGAGACCCTTTATATATGGATAATATATAAGGACCAATAAAACTCTTACTCGGATAAGAGGTTGTATCTAAGTGCCAACCATTTTCCCATTCCAGTGGGCAGAAAATGCTACCTTGTTACATGGCTGTACTCTGCATATCGGGTAAGTAATATGTGTGAGTGGTGTGAGTATGGAGGAACCTAGGACTGGTAGGAAAGTCTGGAAGTGGGGGATCCAAGGCGCTATAGTACCGCACGGTGGAGTGTTGGGTGCTGGAGAGAGCCGCCCCAACCAACATTACGGGAACTCGGTGGATGACTGGGTGAGCGTCCCAGGACACTGACGGAAAGTAATGGGTGGAGATCTAATCACATAACTTGGAAAACATTCTGTATTATGAACTCGAACTTGCATCAAAGGAAATACAGGGGATATAGCTTAGAGAGAGCTCAGAGTAGCTATGGGTAAAGTGGTACAAAGCCTGCGCAGTGCTAAATAAAAATTATGAATTCATGCCTGTCTCTTGGATTGGAGGCTACGGTGACCACTGGAGGGGGGGGGAGGGGGTTATCTTCTTACCGAGTGACAAGTAGTCTATTCAGTACTAAAACTTACCACTTAAAGTTTTGATGAGTTGTTTATTTTCAGAAAAAGAGATGATCTAGAAATTGTGATAACAAACAGAGATGTGTCATCCAGTGCTTTTTTTGCTATTAATGCTTGCTAAGTACACTAGTACTCAATCTTGCTATTATTCTCCTTTGGTTATATTCTAGTCCGTCCGGAAACTATCCCGAGTGGGACAAAGGACACACAGGTGCGATGAGACCACAGGAGACGAGGGCACTTACTACGAGGAGCAGGGCGAGGTGGACACCCTATTCGACATGTGGGACGAGTAGAAAACCAAAGGAGCATGGCAGACAAGCGAGAGGACTTAGTCCCATTTTGCAGTTGTAAATTACTACTTGTAATAAAGATCATAGCCTTGCGTGGCCAGTGGCAGACCCAGGATTTTTAGGATGGGTGTTCGGACTTCGGAGCTAGGTTATCCAAATATGCCGATACCAATACGCTGATACCGTGAGATGTCATTCCCCCAAACACTAAGACAACGATATCGTATATATAATAAAATATAAAAAATATAGAAATTAATGATTTCATATGAGGAAATGGGCGATATAAGGCAAGCATAATGGCATGAATTAAAAATCAAATTATAGATATCAGTGGCAGTTGAGGAGGTAGAAACTAGGAATATAGCTATTTTAGCTCTATGCTTCTTATTTTGCTGAGTTATGTTGTTATTGCAGGGTGCGGCCAAGACTTGTGCTTGGTGCTTGGCCGTAGTTGTTTTCTCTATTTTTCTATTCTGGGCTGTAGCAGCTATACCGCTAAAACTTATTTTCTTCCTCTAATAGTGATCGGTAGAGCTCCTGTCTTCTTTTTTTTATTAAAAAAAACTTGTACTTGGTGCTTGGTTGTTGTTGTTTTCTCACTTTTTTTTGTTCTAGGTTGTAGCAGGTAGACTGCTAAAACTTATTTTCTTCCTCTAATAGTGATCGGTAGAGTTCATGCCTTCTTTTTTTTTTAAAAAAAAAAAAACTGACAGTTGCATACCTTGCTAATCCTGCTCTTTTTTGCTCTTTTTCCGTCAGCAAGAACCCATCCAAGAATGTTCCTTCCATAGAGCAAAAATTAGCATGTAAACATATATAACAAGGGTCCAACTATATGTTCATTGCCCAAGGCAAAAATTGTATTTTTGTACAACATCCATTGGAAAGAACCAAGAAAGCAGAGGAAGATGCTAGACTCTAGAACGAACCAGAGCTGGAGCATAGCAGTGCTAGGGAGAAGAAGTGGAGTGCGTGAAACACACCTAGATCTTGAAAGAGGACGATAACGGTGAGCTGGATATGCTGCTCCCTTCCCACCACCACGCTCCCTCCCGGCCACCGCGTTGCCCCCTTGGTGTCACCCGCTCCCTTCCTCCTTGATTGTCGTGCCGCCACCCGCTTGCTTGCGTCGCATCTATATTCGTTCGCGCAGGTGCGTTGCCGCACGCTCGCCCTGCACCGCCTCACGCCTACTTGCCGTCATGTCGTAGCGCCGTGTCCACCGACCGTCGCTCGCCTTTGTAGCCTGCACCTCTGCTCATTCGCCACTTGGAGACCTGTCGGTGTTTTAGAACCGAACTTACGTAAAGATTGTTTGATTCGGGGGGTCTCCTAGAATGGAATCACACAGAGAGATTGACACGGGATTTTATCTGAGTTCAGCCTTCTCAGGAGAGAATAAGAACCCTATTCTGTGTGTGTATGGTATTGAGTATATTCTGAACAATCAGGGGAAAAACTAAGACTATTACAAATAGTGCTTGTATTCCTGATGGCCCGATTGCCCCGCCCTCCTTTCTCTAATTGTCGCCTTTTTATAGTACGTGAAGGAGCGGCAGTTACTCCAGGTGAAGCGGCGCCTCATCACATCCCGTAACGGATGCATGTTGGTAATAATCATCGGTGTATTAACTCCTCCACGTTGCTCAATAGCTATATACCAGAGATAATGGAGTATTACGTGCCATTACTTCGTAGAGTAATAGCGTATGATGACTGTTTGAATCCCTTAATCAATAAGGCCCGCTTGTGCAGTAGGTTTAATTGATCATAAGGTGGTAAAGTGACCTAGTCGTAGAAGAACCTACGACTATGAGATAGTCGTAGCAAGACTTACGACTATGGGATAGTCGTAGCATAACTTACGACTATGGGGGTGGTCGAGAAGAACTTACGACCACCCATTAGGCTCTTCCTCATAACATTAAGGGGTATACTCGGGGTCCACATGACGTTATATTTACCTATAATAAGAATTATAGATAAAAGATAAAATGAGGATTATTATATCCTCGTCATCTAGCCCTGACTTCAAGTGAAAGCAACTTACTTGGTAAAGGAGTTATAGATGGTCTTACGACCACGAGAGGATCGTAGAAAGATAGTTGAAGGAAAAACTCTTGATATTATTGTATGTTACTTTGACCGAAATATGCTTGGTCAAGAAGATTACCTCGACTATCAAGTAGTCGTAAAAGCATTCCTACGATCACGAGGTGGTCGTAGTATAGTGATCGGAAGAAATAAATTTCCGATTATCGTTTCCTTTGGTTGAAAAAATCTAACCAAGGAAGTAATTTCTCTTGAGGTGTAAAAGCAAACTGATTTTCTCGAGCGGACACATGGGAATCTCAAACGGCGCCGATTAGCTTTATGCATTGAAGCGGTTCCCGAGACGGTGGCGACCCTTGGAATGTCACGCCTCCGGCTCAAGGTACGCGGTTATAAATACCTACCGGGGGGTAAAACCTAAGATCTTACTTTTCCCCAAATCATTCTACTGTTCATCAAGTTCTTGTCTTCTCCGCCACCAACTCAGTCGAAAATCTCCTCTTTCTGAGAAAAATGGCCGGGAGAGTCTCCGAATGGGCCGAGTCGGAGATGGATATGGCGAAGATGGAAGCCCTTGTCAAAGCTGGGAAGATTCCTGAGAGCATTCTTGTGGAGTGGTTCCCGGCGCACAAGCAGCAGTGGCCGTCGGGGGAGGATGAACAAATCCCCGTCTTCCAGGCGTATTGTGAATGTGGTCTTCGATTACCTGCTCACCCCTTTCTCACACTCATACTTGAGCATTTTGGAGTGGAATTGGTGAACCTTGGTCCTAATTCCATCACCATCTTGGCGATTTGTATATCTGTGTGGCGTGCACAGGAATTCAGCGGATCTTGAGCTTTTCAAGTATTTCTGGAATGGCTCGACAATGCAGGATAAATGGAAGTTGTGGTTTGAAGCTCCATGACGGAAGTCGAAGGAGTATATTCAGATGTTCACTCGGTCCTCATGGCGTTGTGGAGGAAGAGGTGATTTCTTTGGAAAGTCACCTTGACGATCTTACCTTGAAGGAAGGCTGAAAAAAAAGCTTCTGCGATTCGACTCCCGGGATATCGATCGAATTGCCCCTATATTCAAGCCATCAAGGATTTGAAAGCAAAGGGGTTGACTGGATGGCATGTGGTGAAGGATTTCATCACACGTCGAATTAGTCCTTTGAAGAAACGAGTGCCTCCTATGTGGAGGTACACGGGGCCAAAAGACCCGACCAGGGACTACGAGGGAGGTAAGTAGTTTTTCGACTTAGCTCTCAGTTTGGTCTTCTTCAAAATTGTCTAATTTAATATCTTTATCTATTTTATACAGATCTTTCCTGAGACGAGATTGGCGTTGAGTCAAACTTGTTTGTGAAAGCCCCGCCACCTAGTGTGGCGGTTCCTCAAATTCTTGCGGTTTTATCCGCAGAAGAAAAGGTTGGCGCCTAAAGGTAATCAAAAGTTGATTTCATCCTTAGGACTTCATAGTCATAGAAAGAACTTACGACTAGGTAGTGATCGTAGAAAATCTTACGATCAGGGATATGTCGTAGAAAAGCTTACGACTAGGTACTGGTCGTAGAAAAACTTCGACTATCAATTGATTCTTCTTTCTTTTTCTGAGAAAGTAGGCATGGAAAATCGCCGGAGACTGACGAAGAAGTCGAACTGGTAACCATTAGCCTTGAGGGCAATAGTGAACAAGGGCTCATCTCCTCCGACGAAAAGGCGTCGACTTACAAGAGTCGCCGACAAGGGAGGATCAAGCTCAAGTTCCTTTATTTCGACGAGGTCCTCAGCAAAATCTATAGCACACACGCTCGCAACAATAGCTGAGGTCAAGCAAATTGAAATTGAGGAGGATGAAGAACCTCTTCAGCGCAAGGCCCGTAAGGGCAAGGGCACGTCTTCAGCAGGCCGAGGCTGGGCGAGTGCTGACTAAGGAGACCGAGGAGGTCGAAGAACCTCCTAGGCATAAAGTCCACAAGGCCAAGGTACCTTTTATTATGACAAGAAAGCTTTCACGGTTTACGCCACTTCTAGATTTGTCAAGGAACTAGAAAAGGAGAACTGGAAGGAGTTTATGTCTTTTGTGAAGGACAACGTTGATCGGTAGAGCCTACTGTTGAGGGTAGCGCTGCTCTTGGAGTGATCGAGACCGATCTTGGCCCTCCGAAAAGTCAGGAGACCGAGAGATGGTCCTGTTCAAGACTCACGACCAGGCGTGGTCATGGTGAACCTATTCCCCAACTGAACTACGACGGGCGTGGTCGTGAAAAGAAATCAAAGAATTCTTCCATCGGGAAGATGGCTCCAAAGTTTCTGATTAAGTCCAGGACGCAGAGGTATGTGAAACAAGCTAAAGTGTAAGAACAACATTTACCTTTTGCTTTCCACAATTTGACTTGCTATCCTTTTGTTTGTTTTAGCTCGACTCCTTCAGCCCCCGTAGTGGTTTCTATCGAGAAGCCCATTGCAGCCTCTCCAGCGATTGGAGAGATGACAGCAGAGATGGTTGAAGGATCATCCACATCTCGAGTTGTGGAAGAAGTCGTGGCCCCTGAAGCGGTTGTCACGACCGCTGAAGTTGTAGCTATGGCCACTAAGGCAGCGGCCATAGTTACCGAGGTGGCGTCTACAAACACTGAGGTAGCTGCCATGACCACTGAGGTTGCAGCTACTACTACTGAGGTAGCGGCTACAACCATCGAGGTAGCGGCTACAACAACCGAGATAGCCACCATGACCACTGATGTGGTCGCGGGACCAGCAGAGGCAGTCGTAGAAGCTTCTGCCCAAGGTGGTGATGTGCCAGACCACCGTGCGGGGAAGGAAATCGTTGCAGACCTCCTTCCTGGTACCCAAAGAGAATTTACAATTTCAGAATCGGAAGATGAGGAATACTTCAACCATTACGATTTCTTTAACCTGCTTCCATAGTGGGGTCTTACGCTTTAGATCTCGCCACCGAGTCCCCACCCCAAAGACATTCCCAATAGAGGGAACACTTTTGATAATGAGGGCCTTGAGAAGGTTTGGTGGGACCAAGTTGAGAGAGTGGACGAGCTGAAGCACCCAGAGCTGGTTTACTCGATATTTGCTTGATCAACCATGAGTGTAAGTATTTGATGATACTTATGCATACAGGTATAATCTTCTCTTGTTTCTCACTGTCTTTTCTTTTGCAGAAAGCCATAGAACAAATCGCCGTTGTCGGTGAGTATCATCGACAACTTCTAGAGCTGCGACAGGAAAAAGAGGAACTCTGCAAACAGGCAGAGAGGTGGTAAGTTACTATTTTTCATAGTCGTTTTCGACTTGACTACTTATATAGTGCTTACAGGGTTTGTCGTGGAAAAACTCACGACTATATGCTAGTCGTAAAAGACTTACGACCGGATGTTTAGTCGTAGAAGAACTTACGACTAGATCCATAGTCGTAGAAGAACTTACAACTAGATCAATGGTTGTAGGAAAGCTTACAACCGATTTAATAATGTTCATGTCCACTTTTAACCTTTACAGGTTAAACAGCGATGAAAAGACTCTGGCCGACTCGCTCGATTATCAAAAAGAGGAGTCGAGAAAGTTCTGAGGAGAAAGTAGAATTTCTCTGAGGAAGCTTAAAAAGCTAACTCTGAACCGAAAAGGGTGCGAGGAAAGGATAAACGATGAAGTCTTGAACTTAAGATTGCTTATGTTTTCGATCTTTGCCTGATTGTTACTTCTTTTAGGAAAAGAAGATGATATGAGAAAGCTCCAGAATGAAGTCCAAAATAAAACTTTGGTCATTCACGAGATTTCTCGTATCTCTAGAGAGAAAGATGAAGAAATTACGAGACTAAAATCCCAAAGATCAGGTAAGCAATTCTTTACCTGCAATCTTTTACAAGCTCTTTCCATATTCTCACTCTCATTTCTTTTCTAGAAATGGAACTTGAACTGGGAAGGCTCGAAACTGAGCTCAGGGACAAAACCATGATTTACAATGAGGTATCGCATTGCCAAAGAAAATCTGGAGGAGATTAGATCATGGGAGAAGAAGCATCTTTGAGGCTATTACCTCCATGATGAAGAAATCAAGAAATTGGATTCTCGACTTGCGGGTAAGGAAATCTTTTACTGTAATTATTTTTGTTTTCTTTTCCTCTAGAAGTTTATTTTGCTTAATCGGTCTTATTCTTTTTGAGCAAGCGGTGAAAACAAACAACTCATGAGACTTGACTCGTACCCAACAGAGATGGAGACAATGAAGATTAATCTTCAAAGCGATTGTCACGCTCTGAACAACGTGCTTAGTGAGCTACATCTTGAGGAAAAGCTCCTCAAGATGATCGATGGTCGCTCACGTAAGTACAATTGGGGAACAAGTCGGGGCTTTACAAGAGCTGGTGACCACTCGAAGACCAACCAAATGAATCGATAAAGGAGGCGGTCGAAGTTGCGATAAGTTATGCATTGGCAAAACTTAAAGCTCATGACCCGACCTTAATGTTCAACCAATGGAGCCGACTTCGATCGCTCAAGCGAAGCAAGTCGTCGATTGAAGAAATGCAATCGATTGGCGGAAGGTTTGGAGGAAATGCAATTGGGCTCTCCTCTTGAGTAGTTTGTAACAAACACGAAAAACAATCTTTTGTTGATGTATTATATAATCCATCTTGTTTCACGCAAATCATCTTGTCGAGTAGTTAGTAACTCAAAAGATAATTAACGAAATGAAAGACTAAGAATTGAAGTCAAATTAATAACTTTATCCTAGCCCCGACTATTTGTTTAGTTTGTTTAGGCGAACTAAATAAATAGTGTTAAAAAGGGTTTACAAAGCAGAGAGGTTTGTTTAACTTGTTGTTTTTATCACAACCGTCATGCACTAGTCGAAAAAGTGGAAACGAATCGACACTAGGAAGTTCCTTCTAGTGGGCAGGACCACGTGCAGAGAGGAAAGTCTTCGACTAGGTGATGTTACCATCTCTGACTAGATTATTTAAGTCGAGAACAACAACTTGAGTTAAACAAACATCCAGAGGACTTCAAAAAATTCATTCGCCCTTCTTTGGAGGACTCGATAAGTCCGTCACGATAGCAAGAGTAGGAAGCGAATGATGCTAGGAAGTTCCTTCTAGTGGGCGGGGACCATGTGCGAGAGAGGAGAGACTTCGACTAGATGTGTTTCTTCTTCCGACTTAGTTGAGGCGAATCGAATACACCAAAGGCGGTGAATAAATCTAAAAAGTGCACTCTGCTTAGAATATTTTTTAAAAGAAGCGGAAGAAATAATCTAAGGTGAAAGGGTAGGCTTTCAAAAATTATTTCGACTAAATAGAACCCGAGCTCTTTGTGTTGGCGGCAAAAGTGAGTAACGAGTCATTACTAGGAAGCTCCTTCTAGTGGGCGGGACCACATGCGAGAGAGGAGAGGCTTCGACTAGGTGATGTTACTGCCTTTTACCGGTGTAAAGGAGGCGGGTGTTTGGAATATAGTCGAAAGATTATGAAAGCACTACTCAAAAGTAAGACAATAGAGGTAGAGAGAACACGAGTCTTTATTATGCGAATGATGAGTTACACATAAAACTTGCGTGGCTGAGTCGATGTTCCAAGAATTCAAGAGAACACAGCCGTCTTCCATTGCCAATCGTCATCGACCACAGACGAGTAACTTTGACTCTTGTGTAAGGACCTTCCCACTTGGGAGAAAGTTTGTTCGATTAGACTTGGATTGGCGAGTCTCAATACCAAGTCACCTCTGGCGAGGTGCGAGGTTGGACCTTCGATCGTAGTATCTTCGTAGGGCTTGTTGATAGCTATTTGGGATGAATTAGGGCTGGTTTCTCCTTTCTTCAAGTAGATTAATATCATCTGCTCGAAGTTGTTCTTGGTTGGAGTCTGTGAAAGTTTCAACTCGTGTTGACCGTATCTTTAGTTCCGGAGGAAGCATGGCTTCAGCTCCGAAGACTAGACAGAATGGTGTTTCACAGAGTCTTGGTGGTAGTCGTACAAACAGCCCATAATTCAGAGGTTAGCTCTTGTACCCAAGCCCCCGGGCGTTTGATGAGCTGGTTGAAGACTCGAGTCTTAATTCCTCTCATTATTTGGCCGTTTGCACGTTCGACTACCCCATTACTTTGGGGATGGGCTACAGAAGCATAACATAACTTGGTACCCAACTCGTCGCAAAATTCACGAAATTTTGCGCTCAAAATGCTTACCATTATCTGTAATTATTCGACTCGGTACTCCAAATCGAGTAATTCGCATCTCATCATAAACCGTTTTCTTTGCTTCGTTGTTATCCCAGTCACATGTTCGGCTTCAATCCATTTTGTGAACGTATCAATAGCCACAAAAAGGAACTCGAAACCTCCTGGAGCTTTGGGGAACGGTCCTAGGATATCGAGACCCCAGGTCGCAAAAGGCCAAGATAAAGGTATTGTTTGTAATGCCTGAGCTGGTTGGTGTATCTGCCTGCTATGAAACTGGCACTGGACACACCTTTTAACCAACTCTTTAGCATCGTAAAGGGCTGTTGGCCAGTAAAAACCTTGTCGAAAGGCCTTACCGACCAGCGTCCTGTAGGAAGCATGATTTCCACAGATGCCATCATGTATGTCGTGAAGAAGTGTTAATCCCTCGTTCTACGGAATGCATCGCATGAGCACCCCTTGAGTACCTCGTTTATAGAGGACTCCTTCCACCAAAGTATACATTTTGGCTTTTCGGGATAAGCGATCTGCCTCGAGATCGTCTTGGTCTGAAACCCTACGAAGATATGCATAGATGGGTGTCATCCATGTATCCTCGTATTCTAGAAATTTGTCTCAATAGGAGGTATTTACGGTTCGTCGACCGAGAGCGACTTCTGGAGTTGTTCCAAGAAGACTCCTTTTGGTACTTGGATCGGGAAGAAGCTATTCGAGCAAGGTGATGCGAGAAATTATCCTTCGAGGATGAATTGTGCCTCGAAACCTAAAAATGCTTTTCTAGCTTACGACTTCCGATAAGTGCCGAGACATTGTCGGATTAGAGCCTTGGTACTCTTTTCCGACTTGATTCACGACTAGTTGAGAGTCTCCTCTCACAAGTAGTCGGCGAATCGAAGCACTTCATTGCTTTCGTATGCCGACTAGCAAACCTTCAGATACGCCACGTTGTTAGTGGCACGAAAGTTTAATTGTATGGCATACTTTAAGGTCTCTCGGTAGGAGATACCAGACCACCCGACCCGAGCCACTTAAAGTAAGTGACCCGTCAAAGTACATAAATCTCTTGGTCGTGGGAATCAGATTGGGGATCTGAACGAGTTCAGATTTGTCCATTCGGCGACAAAGTCTCGCCAAGATCTGGGATTTAACGGCCGTTCGGGACACGAAATGGATGTCGAACTCCCCAAGTTCGTGACCATTTTGCCATGCCTCCATTGTTTCCCTATTGTGGAGGATCGCTCCTAAGGGAAACTCGAGCCAGCCTGATTAGTTTGTGCGCTGAAAATAATGCATGATTTCCTCGAAGACATGAGGAGGGCATATAGAAGCTTTTGGACCTGAGGGTAACGCTCCTTAGGTCCGTGCAAAACTTCACTTACGTAGTAAACTGGTCGTTGTACATTTTCACGTTCTACGACCAGTACTGCGCTTACTGCCTGTGGCGTGGCAGCTAGGTAAACTAAGAGCGTTTCTTCTGGCCTCGGAGAGACCAGAATAGGAGCACTCGTAAGGTACCTCTTGACATCCTCAAAGGCAGCGTTTGCCTCTTTCGACCACTCAAAACCTTCATGTTTCCTTAGAAGTTTAAAGAAAGGTAGTCCCTTTTCTCCCAGTCGTGCGATGAAACGACTTAAAGCCGCCATGCACCCAGTGAGTTTCTGGACTTCTTTCCGTGTAGTTGGAGGGCGCATTTGTAAAATGGCTTTTATCTTTTCGGGATTTGCTTCGATTCCTCGTATAGATACTAGGAATCCAAGCAATTTCCCTGAAGAGATTCCAAATACACACTTCTCAGGATTAAGTTTTAAGCGATGTTTTCTGAGATTGTCGAATGTTTCTTGCAGGTCAGTAATATGATTAAGTCTCTTGATGCTTTTAACAACTAGATCATCAACATAGGCCTCTAAATTCCGGCCTAATTGAGATGAAAAAGTTGCTTGCATCAAGCGTTGAAAAGAAGCGCCGGCATTTTTTAGACCAAATGGCATTTTGACATAGCAAAATATACCAAATGGTGTAATAAATGCGGTCTTTTCTTCATCGTCTAGACACATATTGATCTGGTGGTATCCAAAATATGCATCTAAAAACTTAACATTTCACAACTGCGCAGTAGAATCAACCAACCGATCGATACGAGGTAAAGGAAAATCGTTTTTGGACAAGCTTTATTAAGATCGATAAAGTCACTTTATCGCCATTTGCCGTTTGACTTTCTAACCATTACTGAGATTAGCCAACCACTGGGTGGTTGACCTCTCTTATAAAGCCCGCTTTGAGTAGCTTATCAATTCGATTTAATAGCATCTCGTCGATCGGGGCAAATCTCGTAATTTTTGTTTACTGGTACTTTGTTAGGCCGTAAAGCTAGCCTGTGCTCGATCACCTCCCTGGGGACTCCGGGCATGTCGGATGCTTGCCACGCAAAGACATCTGTATTAGCTCGGAGGAAGGCGATGAGGGCGCCTTCCTATTTGGGGTCGGAAGTATCCCTGATGCGAATAGTCTTCGAGGGCTCCCCTGCGTCCAGAGGAACCTCTTTGACTTTGTCGTTCGGCTTTGGTGCGACTTTGAAGCCGACTTGCTAGTCGAAGGTGACTTTCTTCTCGAGTTGGTATTTGTCCAACCATCTCGAGGATCGACGATCGCGGTATCGCCATCTTCTTGTCACAATGGATTGTGATTACTCCTTTGGGACTGGCATCTTAATACATTGATATCCATAATGAGTAGCCATTAGGAATTTTGCCAAAGTTGGTCGTCCGAGTATGGCGTTATATCTTAATATCGAAATCGACCACATCAAAGGAGATTTTCTCGTCACGAAATTACTTAGTGAACCAAATGTTAAAGGAAGAAACTTGGCCAATTGGTTTAGCCGAAGATCTGATGCGATTCCATGGAAAGAGTATCGCATCGGTCTTACCTTGGTCCCGGTACTTGCATGTCATCGGGGCACTCGTAAACAAAATATTTAATGAGCTGCCACTATCAGCAAAACTCGATTGACCCGACAATTGTTGATGGTGGGTTCGACCAAGATTGAGTATCGACTGGTCGAGTCGAAGAATCGGGCGATCACCCTTCTCGAAGAGATGGTGACTTCCGACCACTTCGGTAATTTATTGACAAGAGGAGGATCTATGGAGTTTACCTCACGTTCGGCAGCCTTGAGCTGTCGCTTTGATTCATATGCCGATGATCCCCCGTATATGTGTTCGACGGTGTGTTGCGGATCCTGGAACGGCATCTCCTCCTCGTCATCTGATGACTTATGACCACTCATTTGCCCTACCTGCTCGAGAGTGGGAAGTGGTCCTTCTCCGTTGTAGTAGTCTTCAAGCTTTCGTTGGAAGACCGGTAGTTCTTGAAGGTCATGTCCTTCCTTTTTATGGAAAGGACACCACCTAGGCTTATCATTTTTCCGATCGGGGCGCTTACCTTTGCCTCGGTCAGAGTGCAGCTTGGATGTGCGTGGCTCTTTATCATTCACAGCCAATACCTCCTTGGAACCGTTGGCTTGGAGTTTTTGACCCTTCACCTTGTTCTTGGACTTTTTTGCTTTTTTATCTTTCTTCTTACCAATATCGCCTGGCTCTCGAGAGGTATTGTCTTCTCGATCTATCGTGTTATTCCACTCGACCGCCTCGTAAGCGATTTGCATATCGATCACCATCTCAAAGAGTTCAAATGACAGTAGGAGGATTCAAAGCAATGTCTTCGTTATCCTTCTCTGCGGACTCCTTGCTTGAAAGCCCCGATAGCAGATGAATCGAAACTTCGGAATTGAGTTCTGAACGACTAAAAGCGCTTGATGAATTGGCGCAAGGTCTCGTTGTCGTTCATCTCATCCGGTGCAAGTCATCCTCCTTCCGGACGATTGTAAGTGCCTTGAAATTTGCGAAGAGAAGGTCGCAGAGGTGTTGCCAAGAGTAAATCGACTCGAGTGGTTGGTTCAATAACCATGATCGAGCAGATCCTTCGAGCACAGTTGGAAGGTAATTTGCCATCACATGCTCTCCTCCTCCTGCCGCTTTCGGACAAGCGTGGTATAGATCTGAAGGAATTCGATGGGATTTTGGGAACCATCAAACTTTCCATGTTCACCGGGTGAAATCGAGGTGGCGATGAGCGGCTCGGAAATCGGCGAGAATGCCCGACATCGATAATGACTTCTTAGCGCCTCCTTTGCGGGAAAGAAGGGTTTATATCATCGGTGGTCGTACTCGGCGATACCCGATAATAGGTTGACCGGACCTACGATAGATCTCGATCCCCACGAGGAATACTCCTCGTAGTTCATCCGCTCTCGCAGATTCTCATGTCGAATGGTGGCGATCACCTCTCGAGGAGTTTCTTGATCATCAATCGTTCGAAAGATATTTCTCCGTGTAGGAGATCGATCGACTTCTTGTTGCGTCGATTCCTCCGTGGTGATATGTTCGATCGAGTGGTAGCTGAAGAAGTCGTATTGTTATGACTTGCTGAGTGATGTCGGCGAGGTGCTTCCGGCCTTGCCATCGTGTTCAAAGCCTTTGTGCGATCTCCTCAACGAAGAGGTCGAGCTTTGGCGCTTCGGGCTAGCTCTTGAGTTGGATTCTCGAGCAAGTCATTGATGTCTTGGAGTTCTCGAGCTTCCTCGATTGATATTGAATGCGCCCGAGCAAATTCTTACGGCTTCAATTTTCTTCCGTCAGGCGACCTCAAGAGCTTCCATGTCGGACTCTTGAGACGCCTCAATGAAGTGCGAGAATGTCGAGGATTTCCTTGGCGTTCATGAAGGTGTTGGTTGTGTCCGCTTGATGGTGGTGTCCTTGCCATTGCCACGAGGCGTGGCGTGTGATCTTCGGGAGACTCTCGGCTCGGTCTCTAGGAGAGTGACCTTGATCCGAGGAAGGGCGAAGACCTCCGTTGATGATTCTCACTTGCGCTCGAGGGCTCCCCGCTTGAGGAGTCGCCGAGACACCATCTGGCGACTTGGAGTAATCCCCTCCGGTAGGGGAAGTCCGGGTTATAACTGTCTCCGTCGGCGAGATGTGATCTGGAGAGATGGTCGAATTTGCGGGAAAAGCATGCTTGATCCCGTGTCTCTGATGTCATCCGGGAGAGATGATCACCAGATCTTTGGTGAAGTCCGGAATTGTGGCTTCAGAGCTTGCCTTACCAAGTCGGACCGCCTCGGGGATTCGGACACTTTGAGGAAAAACTCTCGTTGTGTTGTGAGTCCACAGGTGTGGTCTGGTCGATTGACCCTTGTCCTTTGAGAGGTAGATCCTCTCTCGGACGCATCTTGTTGTGGGGATAAGGATCCTCCTCAACTCCACCCGGACTTTGTCTCTGGATCTGTGGGAAGATCACCGGACAAGATACCATCGGATGAGTTATCACTCGGCTCGTAATCGAAACCGGCGTCCATGTCGACGTCTGTGTAATCTGCCAAGTCGAACCAGTTCTCCTCGTTCCATTCCCCTGCCATGAGTGCATGAGATTTGGAAAACAGAGAGAATGTTGACAAGAGATTACCGGAAGATCCCCACAGTCGGTGCCAACTATCGGTGTTTTAGAACCGAACTTACGTAAAGATTGTTTGATTCGGGGTCTCCTAGAATGGAATCACGTGAGAGATTGACACGGGATTTTTATACGAGTTCAGCCTTCTCCGGAGAGAATAAGAACCCTACTCTGTGTGTGTATGGTATTGAGTATATTACGAACAATTAGGGAAAAACTAAGACTATTACAGATAGTGCTTGTATTCTGATGGCCGATTGCCCGCCCTCCTTTCTCGATTATCGCCTTTTATAGTACGTGAAGGAGCGGCGATTACTCGGTGAAGCGGCGCCTCATCACATCTGTAGCAGACGACGTTGGTAATAATCTTTGGTGTATTAACTCCTCCACGTTGCTCAATGACTATATACGTAGATAATGGAGTATTACGTGCCATTACTTAGAGTGAAATAACAGTATGATGATTATTTGAATCCTTAATCAATAAGGCCCGCTTATGCAGTAGGTTTAATTGATCATAAGGTGGTCGTAGGTGACCTAGTCGTAGAAGAACCTCGACTATGAGATAGTCGTAGCAAGACTTACGACTATGGGATAGTCGTAGCATAACTTACGACTATGGGGGTGGTCGTAGAAGAACTTACGACCACCCATTAGGCTCTTCCCTCATAACATTAAGGGGTATACTCAGGGTCCACATGACGTCATATTTACCTATAATAAGAATTATAGATAAAAGATAAAATGAGGATTATTATATCCTCGTCAAGACCAGAGCCCTCCCACCACACACACACATAACCACATGATGAGAGAAAGAGAATAAAGGTTAGGGTTTGGTGGGCTAAAGTAGGAAAGAAAATTGACTTAATGTGTTACATGGGCCGCGCGCGAGGTGTGGGGAGTGCGGGCTAAATTCATCTATGAAGTTTTCTTACTATGCAGAGTTTGCACACTTTACCCACAAGAGGTAATCATCTTGATATATACACACGATTCCTTAGACATGTGAATCAAGGGGAGATTACCACAAGGCCTTTACAATGCTCAACCTCAACGCACTCCATCCGCTACGCTAAGGTTTCCACCGCCCTAAGCCCACTCCCGAGGCTCTCCGGGACGCCCCCTCTTGTGCCAATGTGGTTCCTGTGGCTTCGTTCTCCCCCAGCTATCCACCCGCAATCAACCCAACGGCGGAGCTACGTCGAGGCGAGCAAATTAGTCAGCCAGGTCGTACCCATTATAGACTTGTGGTTGCGCTGTTTTTTACTTGAGAGGACATTACCAGATTCGGTCCTTAACTGACTTGGGCAGTACACCCACATTCCAATCAGCTCTCGTGCCCTCGGCACCAGCCACTCTTTCCAGCCGGCCAAGTCGAAAACAATTTTCAGGTTTTATTTGTTTTGGAAAATAACCATTTGCTTCAACATACTAGCCAGGCTCCCAGCCTTACTGCCCAAATCATTTTCTAAAGTCTTTAAGGATTGTGGTCGGGCAACTTAATGCCCGCATGATAGTGTATCTAAGCAAGGCTAAGCTCGACACTTAGATACATACTTATTAACTAGTGTGTAATCTATTAAGTCTAGGGTGACAAAGGATAATGTCCAAGTTCAAGGGTTGAAAGTTTATACACAATTACTTTTAAGGCATTAACTATGGGCTAGACCAACTTAGCTTGATAAAACATAGCAATGCAATTTCTTAATTTAAAGCAACATAATTTGCAAAAGGTAGGAGCAATATGGTCAAAGTGTTGACTTGCCTTGTTCAGAGTGCTGCTGATCGTGATCCCGATCAATGAACGGTTCTTCAATTGCCTCAGCTTCTATAATCGCCAAACAAACGGAAAGGAAAATAAGCATATATTCAAAGTCAAATCGTATTCAATTATGCAAAGAACTCCAAATAATGCATGGCCATAGATTAGAAATGTGAGACCAGCACAGATGAGAGGTCGTCGGACCTGTGGTGGTCGTAGAAACTATTGTGTTTCTAGAAGGATACGACAGGGAGGTCGTGGAAGTACTATGACTTGGGGAGGTCCTGAAATCGCTGTTACCAGGGGAGGTCTTGAGAGTGTCACGACCCAAGGAGGTCATGAGAGCGCTACAACTTGAGGAGGTCATGCAAGTGTTATGACTAGAGGAGGTCGTGAGAGCGCTACGACTTGAGGAGGTCATGCGAGTGTTATGACCAGAGGAGGTCATTGTGGTCATACTACCTTCGACCGGGTGGTCGGAACTTTCAGCAACCAACCCCAACTCTTACATCTAGGATGTAGTCGATCCACCCCTCCCTACGACCACGAGCAGCTCGTGACCTTTCAACCAGCATCTGGGATGAACAACACTCGGATGAATAGTGTTCAAGTGAATAGTACTCGTGGCAGAAGAAAATATGCGATTGGTTTTGAGAGCAATGGCTCCACTTTTTGGTTTTATTGCTTTTCTCAACTCTCGACTTCTTACCTCGATACAAGACTCTTATATAGGCTTGAGTACAAGGACTCAACACCAGACCTGGACATATTTCTACGAGTATTTCTCGGACTCATCAACTAACTGACTTTGACTCAAAATAGGATTGAATAAATCCAATACATGAAGGATTAATTCCAACAGTCGTGACCAAGAGGGTGGTATTTGTAAAATAGGAGGTCGTGACAGATAGGTGGTCTTAAGTAAAATGGGAGGTGCATGCAAGGAGGAGGAGGTGGGAATGTTAGCGCATCGTAGTCAAATGAGATAAATGTTTGACTCTGTGACAAAGGTCGAAGGATGCAAGGATTATTTGTATTGATCTGTCGAATAAACCAACGGAAAAGCCAAAGGAAGAACCAGAGGAAAAATCCATGAGAGAACAAGACGGCTCGAACTAGGAAGAGTATCTGACCACTAGGAACATACCGATCAGGGCGGGAGTGGGCTAGTCGGAGGCGATCTTTGGTGGCGTGGACCCGACTATAAGAAGCTCATGGCTGCAAGTAGCTTGAGGAAGGCGGGTGATCTTCGGTCTTCAAGGTTGCTCCCTGGAAGAAGATAGGTGGCCCGTCAAGGTGGTCTTGGAGTATCCGATGGGCGTCAATGGTGAGGACTGCGACTGGGTGGCGCTTGACAGAGATGAGCGCTGGAGCCGGGCTAGAGCTCAGGCTCTCTTGGGAGAGGAAGGAAGTGAGACTAACACTGGGATGGCAAGGGAGAGCACTATGGGGCTTGGAGCCAAATATGTGCATGCACCTCGGCACATTCGGCGAGGAGGAGTGCGTGAGGCTGTGGACGGTAGGGGTAGCTGAATGACATCCGAGGGGATAGCTATTAATGGCCGATGGACAGCGCCAGTGTGGCTTTGACCCGCGCCTTGACGCCTTAGACGAGTGAGAGGCACGGTACCTACAGCTTGACCCTTCTTCAGTCGGAGGAATAGGAAAGGGGGAGCGGGGCGTGTCAGATTAGACATTGGGCTAATCAATATTTTAACTAAAGGAGGTAGGGGGAAAAGAAGAAAAATTAGATAGACTTAAGGAAAGGCAAATTGACAGGATGGTAGATAAAGTCATAGGAACAGAAGAAATACAAAATGTCTTTAAGTAAATGTAGGGACCCCGGATCTCCGGATCCAGGACCCTCTGTGTATAACTGCACTATTCCCTGGATCAGTAGCTAGTGCACACAGTTGCAACATTGGTGTAATCAAAACCGTACACCTAAACTATAGATGAAGCGAGACAAATTAATACTTAATAGCAAAAGGACCTTATGGTCAAGTCTTACAAAGTTTGCCACGCAGGCTTAGCAACAAAAGAGAGCTTGCGTGAAACCAAACATCGATGGGGGTCACCCAATATGCCCCGAGCAATCGAGTGAAGAATAGCGACCTAATTTGCATAGTCTTCAAAGTATTCTTCTCTATAGAGCTCTGAGTTCCTTTGGTTCACCATCCTCGGTGATTTAAGCAGAGTATAAAAGCCGTGAGTACTTTGAATGTACTCAACAAGTCGCAGGGAAATGTATGTAAATAGTATTCATGCAAGGCTTGGCAAGGATAGCTTTATGGCTATTTTGCAGAAAGCAATATTTGACATTAAATACAGTAAGTAGATTGCAAGGCACAATTTAAAAGATTAATACATAAGTAATCAATTTTCTTTGAAACAACTAGTGAACACCCCGTTCACTTCCCACCATCAACCATCTACAAGATTCAACCAACCCATTCCAACAGTTTTACAAAAGTCTACCCCTTGCGTGAAATCACCAGGCATGTCCATAACCAGGGACATGGCTATTCGAATAGTTTTACACTCTGCAGAGGTTGTACAGCTTGACCCACAAGACACGAATTCTCTAGTTTATTCGGCATATATCTATGCCACCGCTCACTTCCTTAGGTAAGCAGTCTAGAGCACGTGACAAGGCTTTTACAAAGTTCTATTTTGACTCGGTTCTGCTTGCTAAGGGGTTACCGTTACGGGCCCCCTCTTGCACCATTCCCAACCGACACAGAACCGAACCAAAACATTGCTAATTAGTCGGCCAGGTCTATCCCAGTCTAGACATGTGGTTGTACGGTTAAGGCCCAGATCAATGGTTCAAGGTTAAGTCCTTAGTGGTTGCTTAGGTGAGACTTTCCGCATTCCATGTGCCTCGCACACCTAAGTACCTCCCGTACCCTAATAATGTGCCTCCCGCATTGCCTCGCGCATTCCTCCTTTTCCATCCAACCACTCGCCCGAGCTTAAATCATTTTCGTTCACCCCGGCCAAATGACAAAGCCTTGCCATGGCACAAGAAATTTATCAACAGTGGCGTTGCCACAATTCCATAGCTCATTTAGTCAAGATTATCATTGTTGGGTTCAACCCGGCCAAAGGACCACCCAGTCCCGGCACACAAAATTTTAGTTATGGCGGCAACAGATGTCGTGGCAACACACAGGCCACACGTCGCATTATTAGCAACACAGGTCGTTACTACGCAAGCCACAAACCATGTGCGCTAGGGCAAATTAACATTTATTGAATCATGAGATCGAGACCAACGTCTACTAGAGTATGACTAAGCAATAAAGCGTACCCAAGTTGGTAGTACAATAATGTCCAACTAAAATAATCCATCCTAGGGTGTCCAAGGATTTATGTCATTCAAGGATACATGTCATTCACAACTTATCAAGGAGGCGTAATGGCAATTAGGTAATTAACTAATTCCTGAAACCATTTATTATAAAATTAGCAATGCATGTTTATATCAAACAATATACTTTTATAAAGATGGGTTCAATATGATCAAAGTTTTACGGCTTGCCTTCATTGAAGAGTAGAGGTGCTTCGGTTGTCGGGTCCAAGAAATCTTCCGAAACGCTGGAATCTATACGTGCGAACAAAGCTCAATAAATAAAATAACTCCAAATAAAATCCAAATAAATACTAAATAAATACTAGTAGGAAGACAAGGAATTTATATGAATTTAGAAATTTGAATCACTCGAATCGGAGTTCGAATGAAGAAGTTAGGGCCAAAGGAAGATAGGGAATTGCATAAAATCAAGAAAAAAAAGGGATTTTCCTGATTTTTGGAATTAATTTTCTAAAGGAAAATCAACTTATTGCGTCGGTGACGTCAACCACAGGGATTTAATTTCGGCGAATTGTTTTCAACGAGAGAAAAGATTAGAAAAAGCCACATCGGTATTGGCGACCACCTTAGCAAGAGGCGGCGTGTCACGACCGGGCGCCACAGTGGCGACCACGTGGCTTAGCCACGTCGGACCAGCAGCGGCACCACGGGGACCAAGGGTCGCGGCCGTGACAGCAGCGCCCGCGCCAGCGAGCACCTACTGCGAAGAAGCCACAGCGATCTTTGGTCTTGAGTCTCTCGGCAACCAGCAGGGAAGGTCGCCGTGAGGAGGAAAAGCGGCAGCGGCGGTTGAACGAGGCGGCCTTCTGGCGGGCTCAAAAGGTCGGGAGGTGCGCCGCCGGTGCGCTCGGCTTAGTGATGCGGGGTGGGGTCGGCAGCGGTCGGAGGGGCAGCAGCGGTGGTGGAGTGCGGCGGAGCTCCACGGTCGTGGCGCTTGAGCTCAAGTCTGGCGAGCTCGGAGAGAGGGAAGAGAGGTGAGGGAAAGAGAGAGGCGGGAGGCAGCGTCTGGTGCTCGCTTAAATAGACCTCGGGGAGGCCAGGAGGAGGAGGAAGAGGAGGGTGTCGCACGGCTTTAATGGCGAGCGGCGAGGTCCGCTTGACCTGTGAGGAAGGGAAAGCAGGGTGCAGGGGCGGAGGTGGGCGTGGGGCGCCAGCAGACAGGGACAGAGGTAGGGCTAGGTCAAAGCGAGGAGCGGGCGCGGCTCGGCGGGTCCATTGGCGAAGGCGTGGGGGAGCAGGGGCGAGGCAGGGCAGGGGAGCACGGGGGGGCAGGCGGCCGCGGCTTGAGAGGCCGACACTGCACTGGTGTGACAGAGGTTGAAACGACCGAGGCGTCTGGTGACAAAGCGACCCAGCTGGTCAGCGAGAGAGGAGGAGAAGGGAAAGCCGCAGGCGATGGCAGCCGTCCTATTTCGATCGGACGGTGTCCGAAGAAGCGGCTTGCGTCTTGTGGAAACAAGCCTTGAAGCGGGCGTCGAGAGAACGAGGAGCGGGCGAAGGAATTGACCCAAAGCCAAGGGGATTTCCTAAGATTTTGATTTTAGAAAATACCAGAAAAGCAAAAGCATTTTTAGAAAATAGCTTAAAACGTCCAAAAATTCTAGGAAAATTCACAGAAGTCCCTTGAATTATTTAGAACTTAGTAAAAATATTTTTAGCTTAACTATTGCTTTTAATTTTTGCAAATAATTATTTTTAACATAAGGCAAGAGGAAAAACCGACTTTAAAATCCAACAAAACTCAACTAAACCAACTTGAATTAGTTCAAGTTTAATTAATTCAAATTAAACTGCTTTTAAAATTCTAAATTACAAATTAAGCTTTAGCGAATTAATAAAATCAAATTGTTACTTTTTAAAGTTTTGAAAATTTTCAAAAACCCAGGAAATTTGGGATGTTACAGTAAAGCTCAAAGATGCAGGCAAACGAACGACAATACACGTTATACAAAAAGTTATAAAAAAATCCCTCATTTTTACAATTATGAGTTTTTGGGCTGTTACAAACCCTACCCCCCTTAAGAGAATCTCGGCCGAGATTAGGATAAAATTACAATTTCCTAGTAGACCTAGTCGATAGAGCTCTGAGACACCATTGGTGGGGATCGGTGCGTAGAGAGGTCTTACGACAGTCTTGGTCGTGGAGGTTCTTGCGACCAAGGAACTGGCCATGGGAGGTCCTATGACCAAGGGACTGGTCGTGGAAGGTCTATCAGGTCCTTGTCAGTTTTCAAATGGTTGGGGGTATTCGGTTTTCAACAAGTCTTCGTGCTCCCAGGTAGCTTCGCCTTCTGTGTGGTTTTTCCATCTGACTTTACACAAGCGGTAGACCCGGTTCCTTGTTTGCTTCTCAACTACCTCTAAGATCTCCACTGGGTGTTCAGCATAAGACAAATCCTTGCCAAGTTCAATGCCCTCAATCGAGTTTGCTCTTGAGCACACAGAGGCATTTCTTGGTTGTGATCGTGGAAAAGCGTTGTGTATGTCGGACAAGCTGCTCAGGCGACTCAAGCGATAAGCCACTTTTCCCATCTTGGCGACAATCTGATATGGTCCTATATATCTCGGTGCTAGCTTTCCTTTAACCTTGAACCTCCTGGTTCCCCTGAGAGGACAGACTTTTAGGTAGACAAAGTCTCCTAAGTTGAACTCCAACTTTCTGCGACGACAATCGGTGTAGCTCTTCTGTTTTGATTGTGCTGCTAGTAGGCGGTCTCTAACAAGACGTACCTTGTCTTCAGCCTCCTTTAAGCAATCTAGTCCAAAGAGGCACCCTTCCCCAGCTTCTGACCACAATAGGGGTGTTCGGCATTGCCTTCCATAGAGGGCCTCAAAAGGTGACATCTTCAGACTGGATTGATAGCTATTGTTGTAGGCAAATTCAGCATATGGTAGACACTTCTCGATCGTGACAAACTCTATTACTGCGCTTTGAGCATGTCTTCAAGGACTTGGTTCACCCTTCGGTTTGACCATCGATCGAGGGTGGTATCTTTGTCTTTGAAGGCGGATAAGTGCCCAAAGCCTCATGAAATGTCCCGAAATGGGAGGTGAGCTGTGAACCCCTATCTGAGACAATTAAGCAGAGCACACATGCAAGCCCGACTATCAAGAGACATATATAGCTCTGCTAGCTTATCACCTTTGTAGTTGGTCTTAAGCGGTATGAAATGAGCGGTCTTAGTCAACCTATCAACTATGATTAAACCGAATCATACCGACTGGTCTTGGGCGGACCGATGATGAAGTCCATCTTGATTTCTTCCTATTTCCATTCGGTACTTGTAGGGGGTTACTTGAGCCGGTGAGCTTCGGTGTTTAGCCTTGATTTGTTGGCACACATCGCAGCATGCTACGTACTCTGCAATGTCTCTCTTCATACGTGGCCACCAGTAACGTTGCTTCACATCATTGTACATCTTGGTGCCACCCAGATGAATTGAGTATGCTGACTCATGAGCCTCCTTGAGGATCAATTTTTTCAGATCTTGTTGATGGGGCACAAAGATGCGCTTTCCAAAGTGTAGGATGCCCTAATCATCCTTTGTCATTTTGGGGGCCTTCCCTTTCTCCATAGGCTGTTGGAGCCTTTCTATGCTTGTGTTCCCTACTTGAGCAGCTTTGATTCTTTCCTCCAAGGTCGGATGGATCTCCAAGGCAGAGAGACTCCCTTGTGGCACTATTTCCAGGTTGAGCTTCTCAAGCTCTTTAATTAGAGAAGCTGTTGTTCATAAGTCACAAGGTGGTTGCAATAAGACTTCCTGCTCAGTGCATCAGCCACCACATTAGCCTTACCCGGGTGATAGTGGAGATCCAGATCATAGTCTATGATGAGTTCTAGCCATCTTCGTTGCCTTAGGTTAAGATCTGGTTGGGTGAAGATGTACTTGAGGCTCTTATGATCTGTATATATGTTGCAATGATTTCCCATAAGGTAGTGGCACCATATCGATGCCAACTCTAAGTCATGAGTAGGATAGTTCTCTTCATGTGGTCTGAGCTATCGAGATGCATAAGCTATAACCTTCTTGTCTTGCATCAGCACACTTCCAAGCCCTTGGCGAGAGGCATCATAGCATACCTCGAAGTCCTTATGGATATCAGGGAGAGCCAAAACCGGGGCAGAGGTTAAGTGCACTTTCAATGCTTGAAAACTCTTCTCACACCCTTCAGTCCACTCAAACTTCCTCTCTTTCTTCAGCAACTGGGTGAGAGATCGGGCAATCTTGGAGAATCCTTCAATGAATCGGCGATAGTATCCTGCCAATCCAAGGAAGCTCCGAGCCTCAGTCACCGAGATAGGTGACTGCCATTCAAGGATAGCTTCCACTTTGGTCGGATCCATGGCTACTCCATGGGCAGATATGACATGGCCCAAGAAACAAACATCGGATAGCGAACTACGCACTTGCAGTAATTGGCATACAAGCGATCATACGAGGGTATCTAGCACCAATCTCGGATGTTGTCGTGCTCTTGACATCCTTGGAGTAGACCAAAATGTCATCAATGAAGACTACTTCAAATCTGTCCGGTACTCCATGAACACCTTGTTCATTAAATTCATGAAATAAATTTGGAGCATTAGTTAGTCGAATGGCATAACGATGAACTCATAGAGGCCATATCGGGTAGAAGGCTATCTTGGGAATGTCTTGGGCCTAATCTTCAAGCTGGTAGTACCACGAGCCTTGAGATCTATCTTGGAAAACTTGGTTGCCCCCTTGAGCTGATCGAACATGTCATCAATCATGGGCAATGGGTACTTATTCTTGATAGTTACTTCGTTTAGAGACCGATAATCTATACACATCCTCATGCTGCCATCCTTCTTCTTCACGAATAGCACTGGAGATCCCCATGGAGATGAGCTCGGTCTAACGAACCCTTTGTCCTGCAGCTCACGAATTTGCTTCTTCAGCTCTTCAAGTTCATTCACCGGCATCCTGTAGGACCTCTTGGATATAGGAGCTGTCCTAGGCAACAATTCTATGATGAACTCTATGTCACGATCTGGTGGTCCCCCTAGTAATTCTTTTGGGAAGACATCCGGGTAGTCCTGTACCACTGGCATTCCTTCTAAAGAGACACCTATGGCATAGCAGACTTCCCTTTTCCATTGGAATGGTTGGTCCGTCTTGACTATGACCACCAGGCCAGGTCCTTTGGTAAGGCTTACGGTTCTACTGGTGCAGTCTATTACCCCTTGGTACCTGACTAGCCAATTCATCCCCAAGATGACGTCCAGGGTCTGGGCCCCTAACACCATCAAGTCTGTTGGGAATACTATCCCTTCAAACTTGATTTCCACCCGAGGGTTTACTGATTTGGCCCATAGTAGCCCCCCAGGTGAGCTAAGCTCCAAAGGTCTCTTGAAAGCAAAAATGGGCAGCTGCCAACGATCCACAAACTTGCTAGAAATGAAAGAGTGCGATGCTCCAGAATCAAAGAGAACACATGCAAGCGAGGAGTTTACTGAGAACGTACCCATTAGAACTCCTAGGGCCCCCTGTGCCTCCTCAGCCGTGACATGGTTCACCCTGCCACGCCCCTGCATTGGTGCTGATCTGGTGGAAGATCCACCTCTTGCTGCGGTACTGGGGGGTGAATAATGCTCATGCAGTAGTGCCCCCAGTGTTAAACCTTGGGGTGGGGGTAGCTTGCTGTTGGCAGCCGCGAGCAAAGTGTCTAAGACCACCACACTTGAAGCATGCAAGTTGGGCAGGTGTAGTGCCACCTTGCTAAGGTTGCTTGATTCGAGTGGAGTGGTGAGTGAGGCACCAGGGGCCTTCCTTGAAGGAGGAGCTCGGGAGAAGTGATTGAAATCTTGCCTCTGCTTGAAGGGGTGCTGGTAGGGTCGATGACTAGAAATTTGGCCAGCTGGAGGTTCCCATCTTCCTTTTGCGGTTGGTCTCAAAGACCTTGCGCTCGCTTTCCAGGAGCAAGGCTTTGTTGATTAAATGCTGCAAATCTGGGAAGTCATGCACGATCAGCTGGACACGCAATCCATCGTGCAGCCCCTCCACGAAGCGATCGATCTTCTCTTCTTCATTTGCTACATCACTCTACGCATAGCGAGCCAGCTGGTTGAATCGGGTGAGATACTCAGTGACTAAGTGGTTGCCTTGCTTCAAGGCCCTGAACTCATTCCTCTTCATGCGCATAACACTAGAGGGGATGAAATTTCTCCTGAAAGTTCCCTGGAACTCAGCCCATCCCACTTCTGCTGCAGCTCCTTCATCATCTGCCGTAGGTTCTTCCTCAACTCTAGCGGCCAGGTAATTATCCCACCAGTCCGCAGTTGGTCCTGCTAGTTGGTGTGTGGCATACACCACTTTGTCTTCCTCTCGGCATCGAGCCAGAGTTAACTTCTTCTCTATTGTGCGTAGCCAATCTTGACTTCAGTGGTTCATTTGCCTTTGGAGAAGGCAGGAGGCTTAGTCGTATGAAATCCCGAACTGGTCCCATGGTGGTTGCTCAAACTTCTTGACCCGATGAGGCATTGATTGTAGCAGTTGGGTTTGTTGCGCCAACACTTAGGCTTGTTGTGCCATCACTTGAGCCATTGTGGGATGCTCAGGTGGTGGGGGTGGGAATAGTCTTTGAGTCTTGGTCTTTGGGCGCGTCTCTGACCCACGACCCATTTGCTCTCCTTGGAGGCATCTGTTAACGAGAACTCTTTAGAGAGCAGCACGCGACAACACAAAGTGATGACAAAGACGAAGTCATGACAAGTCTACCCAACACAAAACAACACAATTAAAGCCAACAGGTAAAATTAGAGGAAATGCATTTAAGCAAGGATGGGTTCCGCAGAACCGAGAGAAAAGAAACAATCGGAAAATACATATATATACTTTTGTAGGGCTGCTAAACTACTCTTGAGTGTGTAGTCCTAGGTTCCTATCGTCCAGCTAGCTAAGGCCGTTACACTGCAGTCGTGGGCTCTGATACCAAGTCTGTCGGACCCCAAATTTGGAGCTTAGGATCCACTGTGCATAAGGTGTCATTCCCTGGATCAGTAGCTGACAAGCACAGTTACAATTAAGTTCACTCGCATAACTACGGAAGCTCACAGCAAACACACACTTGGGTTCATAGCCGCGAACACATTTGAACATGAAGGACATCTGGGGAGGTCCTGAAGAGGGTCCTAGGTGGGGTTCCTAGGGAGGTCCTAAGAGCCAAGGGTGGTCCCGAGGAGGTCCTGAGAAGGTCTTGTGACATCTGAAAGTGATCTTTAGACCATATCAGGGTGGTCGTGAGACAGCTGGTTGTGATCTTAAACCATCTAGAGGTGGTTGTGAGACATCTGGTAGTGGTCTTGGACTATCTAGGAGTGGTTGTGAGACATCTGGTTGTAGTCTTAAACCATCTAAAGGTGATCCTGAGACATCTGGTAGTGGTCCTAGACTATCTGGGGGTGGTCGTGAGACATCAGATTGTTGTCTTAGACTATCTGGGGGTGGTCGTGAGACATCTGGTTGTTGTCTTAGACCATCTAGAGGTGGTCCTGAGACATCTGGTAGTGGTCTTAGACTATCTAGGGGTGGTTGTGAGACATCTGGTTGTTGTCTTAGACCATCTAGAGGTGGTCTTGAGACATCTGGTTGTGGTCTTAGACCATCTAGAGTTGGTCCTGAGACATCTAGTGGTGGTCTTAGACTATCTAGGGGTGGTCTTGAGACGTATGGTTGTGGTCTTAGACCATCTAGAGGTAGTCGTGAGACATCTGGTAGTGGTCCTAGACTATCTAGGAGTGGTCGTGAGTCATCCATTTAGAGTTGGTATGCCCACTGATCGTGAACTTTGCTAAATGTAAATGATACTAAAAATGAACAGTGCATGTCGATGATACATTACATAAATATTCGGCCGAGTGGCCATTTGTTTTACAAAAGCGCCCCTTAGGCGAGAGTTTTATAAAAGTCAAGAGTACAGAATATAAGACAAGTGCGGAAGCAAAACAAATCATGATGGATCCATTCACTCTGCCCACAGGCAAGCGACTGGGGGTCCTAGCCTAGGCTTCATTATTGTCACCACCATCGGATCAAACACGTGAAATCTTGGTAGGCGTCTTGATCATTTAGATGCGAAAAGATTAAAATGGCGAACTGAGTACCTAGCCGTACTCATGAGCCAACACACAATCTGATTGTATAGATCTTGAGGGCTAGTCAAGGAAGCTTTAGAGTTCTTTTATTTGCACAAAGCCAAGTTTGAAATAGATGAGTAGTAGGAAATCCTGAGACTTAGCATTTTTAACAAATCTGTTTTCATAAATGAGTTTTCATTTGTAAAGTACTAGCGGAGGTCCCACCTCCTATACCATTGAGTGGTTCCATCTACTCAATGCTCGGGTATTCCCGTAATTACCACTGGTCCTCGACCAGGCCTTTCTCAAATCCCTGGGGTCCCACCCCATCCTTCCTTTTCATCACAAAGGGTTTTATGAAATCGAAAACTATATCCAGCAAGTTCTCAGCACCGCTCTTGACCGTGAGCACGGCTATCTAGATAGTTTTCTTACTATGCAGAGTTTGCACACTTTACCCACAAGAGGTAATCATCTTGATATATACACACGTTTCCTTAGATATGTGAATCAAGGGGAGATTACCACAAGGCCTTTACCATGCTCAACCTCAACGCACTCCATCCGCTACACTAAGGTTTCCACCATACTGAGCCCCTCCGAGGCTCTCAGGGCGCCCCTCTTGTGCCAATCACGGTTCTGTGGCCGTTCTCCCCGACTATCCACCTTAATCAACCCCTTGGCGAACTACGTCGGCGAGCAAATTAGTTAGCCAAGTCGTACCCATTATAGACTTGTGGTTGGACTGTTTTTACTTGAGAGGTCATCACCAGATTCGGTCCTTGACTGACTTGGGCGGTACACCCACATTCCAATCAGCTCTCGTGCCCTCGGCACCAGCCACTCTTTCCAGCCGCCCAAGTCGAAAACAGTTTTCAGGTTTTAGTTGTTTTGGAAAATAACCATTTGCTTCAACATACCAGCCAGGCTCCCAGCCTTACTGCCCAAATCATTTTCCAAAGTCTTTAAGGATTGTGGTTGGGCAACTTAATGCCCGCATGATAGTGTATCTAAGCAAGGCTAAGCATGACACTTAGATACATACTTATTAACTAGTGTGTAATCCATTAAGTCTAGGGTGATAAAGGATAGTGTCCAAGTTCTAGGGTTGGAAGTTTATACACAATTACTTTTAAGGCGTTAACTATGGGCTAGACCAACTTAGCTTGATAAAACATAGCAATGCAATTTCTTAATTTAAAGCAAAATAATTTGCAAAAGGTAGGTGCAATATGGTCAAAGTGTTGACTTGCCTTGTTCAGAGTGCTGCTGATCGTGATCCTGATCAATGAATAGTTCTTCAATTGCCTCAGCTTCTATAATCGCCAAACAAACGGAAAGAAAAATAAGCATATATTCAAACTCAAATCATATGCAATTATGCAAAGAACTCCAAATAATGCATGGTCATAGATTAGAAATGTGAGACCAGCACAGATGAAAACTTAGTGGTCATCGGACCTGTGGTGTTCGTAGAAACTACTGTGTTTCTAGAAGGATACGACAGGGAGGTCGTGGAAGTACTATGACTTGGGGAGGTCCTGGAATCGCTGTTACCAGGGGAGGTCTTGAGAGTGTCACGACCCAAGGAGGTCGTGAGAGCGCTACGACTTGAGGAGGTCATGCGAGTGTTATGACCAGAGGAGGTCGCGAGAGCGCTACGACTTGAGGAGGTCATGTGAGTGTTATGACCAGAGGAGGTCGTTGTGGTCGTACTACCTTTCGACGGGTGGTGGAACTTTCGACAACCAACCAACTCTTACATCCGGGATATAGTCGATCCACCCTCCCTATGACCACGAAGCGATTCGTGACCTTTCAACGACATCGGGGTGAAACGGCACTTTCGGATGAATAGTGTTTGGGTGAGCGATACTCGTGGCGGAAGAAAATATCACGATTGGTTTTGAGAGCAATGGCTCCACTTTTTGGTTTCTTGCTTTTCTCAACTCTCGACTTATTACCTCGATACAAGACTTTTATATAGGCACAGTACAAGGACTCAACACGAGACTTGGACACATTTCTACAGTATTTCTCGGACTCATCTACTAAGCGACTTGACTCAAAATAGGATTGAATAAATCAATACATGAAGGATTAATTCCACGATCGTGACCAAGAGGTGGTCTTTGTAAAATAGGAGGTCGTGACCGGATAGGTGGTCTTCGTAAAATGGGAGTGCATGCAGGAGGGAGGTCGTGGGAGTGTTAGCGTGCGTAGTCGAATGAGATAAATGTTCGACTTCGCTGACAAAGGCCGAAGGATGCAAGGATTATTTGTATTGATGCAATCGAATAAACCGGTGGGAAAAGCCAAAGGAAGAACGGAGGAAAAATCACGAGAGAACAAAGCGGCTCGAACTAGGAAGAGTGTCGACCACTAGGAACATACCGATCTGGCGGGGAGTGGGCTAGTCGGGCGATCTTGGCGGCGTGGACCCCGACTATAAGAGAAGCTCATGTTGCAAGTAACGAGGAAGGCGGGTGATCTTGGTCTTCAAGGTTGCTCCTGGAAGAAGATAGGTGGTCCATCAAGGAGGTCTTGGAGTGTCGATGGGCGTCGATGGTGAAAAGCTACTTGTTGGGTGGCGCAGCGAGAGATATTTGGGCTGAGGGCTAGAGCTCAAGCTCTCTTGGGAGAGGAAGGAAGTGAGAAGAACACTGGGATGGCAAGGGAGAGCACTATGGGGCTTGGAGCCAAATATGTGCATGCACCTCGGCACATTCGGCGAGGAGGAGTGGGTGAGGTTGTGGAGGTAGGGGCAACTGAATGACATCTGAGGGGATGGCTATTAATGGCCGATGGACAACGCCAGGCCGTGGCTTTGACTCGGCGCACGCAACGCACGAGTGAGAGGCACGACTGCCCCGGCTTGACAACTGCTGGTCGGAGGAACAGGAAAGGGGTGCACGGGAGCGGGCATGTCAAATTAGACACTGGGCTGATCAATATTTTAACTATAGGAGGTAGGGGGAAAAGTAGGAAAATTAGATAGACTTAAGGAAATGCAAATTGACAGGATGGTAGATAAAGTCACAGGAATAGAAGAGATGCAAAATGTCTTTAAGTAAAGCTCAAAGATGCAGGCAAACGAACGAAAATACACGTTATACAAAAAGTTTTAAAAAAATCCCTCATTTTACAATTATGAGTTTTTGGGCTGTTATAGGAGGAGAGCGCGTCATGGCGAATTATCTTCCGAATGTGCTCGAAGGGTCTGCTCGATTGTGATTATTAAACCAACCAGTTGAGTCGATCTACTCGTGGCAACACCTTTGTGATCTGTTGCTGGCTAATTTCCAGGGCACGTACCATCGCCCCGGAAAGGAGGACGACCTACACAGGATGCGATAAAACGACCACGAAATATTAGCCAATTCATCAGGCGTTTCAGTCAGGTTCGCAATTCTATTCCTGAGGTTTCTGGTGCATCTGTTATCAGAGCCTTCAAGCAGGGAGTCTATAGCAGAAGGATCACGGAGGACATCGCTTTGAACCCTCCCGCTACTGTAGCTGAACTCTTCGAGATGACTAATCGATGCGCTCTGGCAGCCGAAGCAGTTGAGTGGACCAAAATCATCGATCGAGATGACTAGCACCCTCAGGAGACTGGCGAAGGTAGCAAAAAGAAGGATAAGAAGGCCAAGAAATCCAAGAACAAGGCAAAGGGACAAAAGCTTCAAGCCAATGCTTCTAAGGAGATCTGGCCGTGGCGATAAGAAGCCGCGAGTGACAAGCAATACCCCCATCGAGGCAAAGGTAAGCGCCCCGAACGGAAAAACGATAAGTCTAGGTGGTGCCCTTTCCACAAAAAGGAAGGGCATGACCTCCGCAACTGCCGAGTTTTCCAACAAAAACTCGAAGACTATTACAACGGCAAAGGGCCACTTCCTACCCTCGAAGAAGTAGGGCAAGGCGATTGGTCGTACGGTCGGATGACAATGAGAACATGCCATTTCAAGATCTGAGCACACCATCGAGCACATCTTTGGAGGATCATCGGCGTCTGAGTCAAGGCGACAACTTAAAAGCGATCGAGCGTGAGGTAAGCGCCATTGACTCTCCTCTTGTCTATAAAATCCGAGGTGGTGGAAGTCACCATCTCTTTCGAGAAGGGTGGTGCCGATCCTTCAACCCGATCCGTGGTTTTCGATCGTGGTCGAACCCACCATCAACAAGCTGTCGAGTAAATCAATTGTTGATTGATGGTGGTAGCTCGTTAAACATTCTATTCTGAGCACCACGGGCCGAAATGCAAGTACCGGGACCAAGGTTAGGCCGGTAAGATATTCATTTCATGGTATTGTACGGGGTCTTGACCAAACCCATTGGTCAAGTTTCTCTTCCTTTAACATTTGGTTCACCAAGTAATTTGAGACGGAGAAAATCTCCTTTGATGTGGTCGATTTCGATACGGCATATAACGCCATACTCGGACGACCAGCTTTGGCAAAATTCTTAATGGCAACTCATTATGGGTATCAATGTCTTAAGATGCCAGGTCCCAAAGGAGTAATCACAATTCATTGTGATAAGAAGATGGCGCACACGTGTGACCGTCGATCCCTCTAGATGGTGGGTCAGATACCAGCTCGGGAAGAAAAAGGGCAGCCTTCGACCAAGAGCTCGAAGCCTAAAGCTGCGCCCAAGCCGAACGACCAAGTCAAAGAAGTTCTCCTGGATCAGGAGGAACCTTTGAAGATTGTTCGCATCGGGGATACTTCCGACCCCAAGAAGGAAGACGCCCTCATCACTTTCCTCCGAGCAAACGCAGATGTCTTCGCGTGGCAAGCATCCGACATGCCTGGAGTCCCCAGGGAAGTGATCGAGCATAGGCTAGCTTTACGCCTTGATAAAGTACCCGTAAAACAAAAATTACGGAGATTTGCCCCTGATCGATGAGATGCTATAAGGTCAGAATTAGACAAGCTACTTAAAGCAGGCTTTATAAGAAAAGTTGACCACCCAGAGTGGTTGGCCAACCCTATAATGGTTAGGAAGTCTAACGGCAAGTGGCGAATGTGTGTAGACTTCACTGATCTTAATAAAGCTTGTCCAAAAGATGATTTCTCTTTACCTCGTATCGATCAGTTGGTTGACTCTACTGCTGGTTGCGAAACATTAAGTTTTCTATATGCATATTCTGGCTATCATCAGATTAATATGTGTCTAGAAGATGAAGAAAAGACCGTATTTATTACTCCATTTGGTATATTTTGCTATGTCAAAATGCCATTGGGTCTAAAAAATGCTGGCGCTTCTTTTCAACGTTTGATGCAATCAACTTTTCACCTTAGCTAGGCCGAAATTTGGAAGCCTATGTTGACGATCTAGTCGTAAAAAGCATCAAACGGCTTGATCATGTTTCAAACTTGCATGAGACGTTCAACAACCTCAGAAAACACCGCTTGAAACTCAATCCTGAGAAGTGTGTGTTTGGAGTCTCTTCGGAAAAATTGCTTGGATTCCTGGTCTCTGTACGAGGGATCGAAGCAAATCCCGAAAAGATAAATGCCATTGTTCAAATGTGCTCTCCAACCATGAAGAAAGAAGTCCAAAAGCTCACAGGGTGTATGTCGGCTTTAAGTCATTTCATAGCACGACTGGGGGAAAAATGACTACCTTTCTCCAAACTTCTAAGGAAGCACGAGAGTTTCGAGTGGTCGGAAGAGGCAAACGCTGCCTTCGAGGATGTCAAGAGATATCTTACGAGTGCTCCTGTTCTAGTTTCCTCAAAACTAGAAGAGACGCTCTTAATTTATCTAGCTGCCACGCCACAGGCAGTGAGCGCAGTACTAGTTGTAGAACTTGAAAATGTTTAACGATCAGTGTACTACGTAAGTGAAGTTTTGCACGGATCTAAGGAACGTTACCCTCAGGTCCAAAAGCTTCTCTATGCCCTTTTCATGCCTTCAAGGAAACTGAGGCATTATTTTGAGGTGCATAAGATAATTGTGTCGTCTGAGTTTCCCTTAGGAGTGATCCTCCAAAATAGAGAAGCAGCGGGACGCATGTCTAAATGGTCAGTAGAATTTGGGGAGTTCGACCTCCATTTCGTGTCTCGAGCGGCCATTAAATCGAGATCTTGGCGGACTTTTGTCGCCAAATGGACAAATCTGAACCTATTCAGGATCCCGATCTGATACCCGACAAGTGGGCGATGTACTGACGGTCACTTACTTTAAGTGGCTCTGGGTTTGGTGGTCTGGAATCCCCTAACGGAGAGACCTTAAAGTATGCCATACAGTTAAACTTTCGGGCCACTAACAACGTGGCGAGAATCTGAAGGTTTACTAGCGGCATCACAGTGCTAACACTTTCGCGATTCAGCGACTACTCGTGAGAGGAGACTCTCAACTAATCGTGAATCAAGTCGAGAAAAAAGTACCAGTGCTCTAATTCGACCATGTCTCGGTACTTATCGGAGGTTCGAAAGTTTGAAAAGCATTTTTTCCGTTTTGAGGTACAATTTATCCCTCGAAAGGATAATTTCATCGCAGACCAGCTTGCTCGGATAGCTTCTTCCTGATCAAAGTGCCAAAAAGGGGTCTTCTTGGAGCAACTCCAGAAGCCGTCTCTGTTAGACACACCAGAGACATCTCCTACCGAGACAACATCTCTAGATTATGAGGACACTTGGATGGATCCCATCTACAAGTATCTTCAGATGGGTTTCGTACCTGATGACGATCTCGAAGCATATCATTTATCTCGAAAGGCCAAAATGTATACTTTGGTCAAAGGAGTCCTCTATAAATGAGGTACTCAAGGAGTACTCATGCGGTGCATACCACAGAGAGAAGGACTAAACCCCCTTCACGACATACACGGGGGCATCTGTGGAACTCATGCTTCCTCTGAGAACATTGGTCGGAAAAAGCCTTTCGACAAGGATTTTCTTGCCAATGACCCTCTCGATCTTGAAAGAGTTGGTTAAGAAATGTGTACAATGCCAGTTTCATAGCAGGCAAATACACCAACCAGCTTAGGCATTACAAACAATCCCTTTATCTTGGCCTTTTGCGACCTGGGGTCTCGACATCCTAGGACCGTTCCTAAGGGCTCTAGGAGGCTTTGAGTTCTTTTTTTGTGGCTATTGATACATTCACAAAATGGATCGAAGCCAAACCTGTGACTGGGATAACAACGGAAGCCGCAAAACGGTTCATGATGATAAGCGTGATTACTCAGTTTGGTGTCCCAAGTCGAATAATCACAGATAATGGTAAACAATTTTCGAGTGCAAAATTTTAGGAATTTTGCGACGAGTTGGGTACCAAGCTCTGTTACGCATCTGTCGCCCATCCCCAAAGCAATGGGGTAGTCGAACGAGTGAATGGCCAAATAATGCAGGGAATTAAAACTCGAGTCTTGACCGACTTGTCAAGCGCTCGAGGGCTTGGGTACAAAATTACCCTCGATATTATGGGCGATTCGCACGGCCGCTAGTTGAACAACAGTGAAACACCTTTTTCCTAGTTTTTGGTGCCAAAGCCATGCTTCCACCGAACTAAAGATCAGGTCTACAAAAGGGTCGAGAGTTTGAATGACTCGGCCAAGAACAACTTTGGTGATGACATTAACACCTTTCGAAGAAAAGAGAATCGAGCCTTAATCCGATTCGGCGGTCTACCAAACAAGCCTGCTCAAATACTACGATCGTAAGGTCAATCTCATGACCTTCTTTGTAGGTGACTTAGTATTGAGAAAATTCAATCGATCTAATCGGAACAAGCTTTCCCCAAGTGGGAAGGTCCTTACGATGGTCCAAGTTATGCGACCGGGCTCGTCACGACCGGCAATGGAAGGCGGCGAATTCTCTCAAATTCTTAGAATATCGACCGATTCGCAAATTCTCGTGTAAGCGACCAACCGTTCAATAAAGCATCGGGTTCTTTCTATCTTTATTGTATTACTTGAGTAGCGCTTTGACAATTCTTTCAACCATACCTTGGTCAAAGGTCCGCCCTCGACCGATTACTAAGTCGTGCACTCTTCCATGATAATGCATTGGTCAGTAAGACATTCTCGACCGATTACCTAGTTCATCTTTACTTTGGTGAAAGGATGGTAGCGTCCTTAGTGAAGCCTTTCCTCTCTGCATGTGGTCCCGCCCACTAGAAGGAGCTTCCTAGAGTCGACTCGTTCTCCCCTTTTTTACCAACACAAAGAGCTTGGGTTCGAAACATGGTTGAAATAATGTCAAGCCAACTCTTAGTACCTTAGTTTATTTCTTCATCCATCTTTTTGATAAATAAATTAAGCAGGGTACACTTTCCAAATTTGCTCGACTACTTTCGATAAACTCGGTTTGTTTTAACTAGCCAAAGGAAGTTGCAACACCTAGTCGAAGACTTTCCTCTCTGCACGTGGTCCTGCCCACTAGAAGGAACTTCCTAGCATCGTTCTGTTTCTAACTCTTACTACCAGAGCGAATATACTGAGTGCATTGAGATAAGTTGGACAAATTTTTTAAGGAACTCCAGACGTTTATCTAACTCAAGTTGACCATTCTTGATTTGATTAATCTGGTCGGAGATGGTAACATCACCTAGTCGAAGCCTGTCCTCTCTGCACGTGGTCCTGCCCACTAGAAGGACCTTCCTAGTGTCGACTCGTTCCTACTCTTACGACCAGTGCAAGATTATCGTGATTGAAAAACAACTCGACAAGATGATTTTCAGGAAGAAGGAAGGATTATATATCAACATCAACAAATTTTTTGTCTTCTGAGAATCTGCATGAGACTACTCAAGCGAGGAGAGGCGGTTGCATACCCTCGTGACTAACTTTCGTGATCGGTTGCATTGTCTCTATTAACTGCTCTGCTTTTGCTTTAGGGCAGGCGAAGTCATCTACGATAGGCTGCAAATTAAGGGTGGGATCATGAGATTTAAGTTTTGCTAAGACAAATCTTATTCCCTCTTGGATCGTATCCTTTATCGAGTCGAATTGGTTAGCTCTCAGTAGTCACCAACTCTTGCAAAGTTCGACTTGTTCACTAATGGCACTTTCGATTAGGCGGAACAGCGTGTAAATGAGGAGTAATCCTCGACATGAAGCCCACCGAGTACATTGTTCAGGAGTGAAATATTGTCTTGAAGATTGATCTTCAAAGCCTTCATTTCCTCTTGATTGCGAGTCGAAGCCTTGCGAAGTCATTTTACTTGTACTAGTTGTTCTGAAAAGAATAAGGTCAGTCAAATAAAATGACCTCAAAAGGAAAAACACAACCAATTACAGGTAAAGATTTGCTTACCAACTAGTTAAGAATCTAACTTCTTGACTTCTTCAGCGTGGGCGGCGGTGTCCTTAAGGTAACGTCGCTCCCACATTTGGACCTCTTGGTCTTTGTCTGAAAGAGAATAAGATTCAGAAAAAGAAAAGGAGGTCGAAGGCGGTCTTAAGTTCAGCACTTACCGCTCAGTCGTCCCTACAACTTTTGGTTTGCAGAGTTTGCCTCCTAAAGCTTCTTCCGGAGGACTTCAATCTCCTCCCTTAGCTTCTTCGCCTCGGCTCTTTCATAGTCGAGAGAATCAGCTAAGGTCTTCTCGTCACTCTTAAACCTGCAAAGGGAAAGGGTGGACGTCAGCAAAGAACCTGGTCGTAAGTTATTCTGCGACTAGTTCCTCGTCGTAAGTTTTTCTACGATAATACCCTGCTCGTAAGTCCTCCTACGATCAGTACCTAGTCGTAAGATCTTCTATGACAAACCCCGCAAGTACTACGTAAGTAGTCGAAACATAAAAGGCTATGAAAATCAGTTACTTACTATCTCTCTGACTGCTCACAGAGTAGCGCTTTGTCTTGTTGTAGCTGGACAAGTTGCCTGTTATATTCGACAACAGTGACAATTTGCTCCAATGTGTTTTGCACAAAGAAAGGAAATGAGAAGCGTGAAAAGGCATAGATGTAAATACCAAATTTCAGGTACTTACATTCATGGCTGTCCGAGCAAAAAAGACAGCACCCTCGTGGGGTCCCTCAGTTCATCAATCTCATCGACTCGGTTCCACCATACCCTTTCAAGACGTTCATCATCGAAAATATCCCCTCTGTTGGGAATATCCTTAGGGTGAGAGCGATCACGAATCTGAGCATACGGGAGCCCTAGCGGTGGCGAGGGCGAAGAACTTCGAAGGTGTGGTCAAGAGCTCGAACTCTTCTTCTCCTTGAGTAGCGACACAGTAGCTTGGCCTTGGAAGCTGGGAGGATCATTATGACAACTTCCTTCAGTAGCGGTGAATAGATGTTTCACCCCATGGCGGATGTCTCGCCGCCTCTGTCTTTACCCTGTTTCTATGACCGCCCGATGGTCGTAGCCGTTCTTTCTCGACCACTCCAGTGGTCGTAGCCGCTCGCCCCCTCGACCGCTCAATAGTCGTAGCCAAGCCACCAGCGGCATCTTCAATCACTCGGATGGTAGGCGATCGCCGACCACCGCCCTTCTTTGTTTCTTCGCCAAGAAAGCGTAGTGAATTCCTTAGCGAGAACGTCCTTAATGATAAAAGGAGCCAAGCTAAGATCATAAAAAGGGAAAACATGATCAGGCGGTAAAAAGCACAAGGTAAATGTTGTTCTTACACTTTTGTCTCTTTTATGTACCTCCGAGTGTCGGATTTGATCTTAAGTTTAGAAACAACCCTCCCTAAGGAAGGTTTCTTCGACTTTTTCTCAACCACGTCTGGTCGAGACTCAAGTTGAGAGCGATCCGACCATGTCGTCGTGGAGCTTGATCGAGCACCATTGCTCCTTGAGCCTCTTGGCTCTCTGGTTGGCCGAGACCTGTCTCGACCACCTCAATAAGCGCAACCTTGTCCTCGACCATAGGCCTTCTTGGCGTGCGATCTCCTTCACAAAAGACATAAAAGTCTTCCAGTTCTCCTTTTTTAATCGCTTGATAAAGCCACGAGAGGCAGAAACCCTCACGCCCAAGGCCTTCGCAAAACCCTCGTGAAGTGAGGCCTATGTGGCGAAGTCTTAGGCATAAGGCCGCCGGTGAGGCATAGCCTTGGCGAGGCGGCACGTCGAGTGAAGCCTAAGTAGGCGAAGTCTTGGATCTTGAGCCGCCGAGTGAGGCATATCTTTCGAGGTGGGCATGCATCACAGCGAAACCTTTGCAGGCGAAGTCTCGGACGCAAGGCCACCGAGCCAAGGCATAGCCTTCGAGGCGGGCATGCGTCACAGCGAAGCCTTTGCAGGCGAAGTCTTGGATGCGAAGCCACCGAGCTAAGGCATATCCTTCGAGGTGGGCATGCGTCACAGCAAAACCTTTGCAGGCGAAGTCTTGGACGCAAGGCCACCGATCCGAGGCATAGCCTTCAAGGCGGGTGGCGCGTCGAAGTGAGGCCTATGTAGGTGAAGTCTTAGACGCGAGGCCGCCGAGCCAAGGCATAGCCTTCGAGGCGGGCGACACGTCGGAGTGAAGCCTAAGTAGGCGAAGTCTTGGACGCGAGGCCGCCGAGCTGAGGCATATCCTTCGAGGTGGGCATGCGTCACAGCGAAGCCCTTGCAGGCGAAGTCTTGGATGCAAGGCCACCGAGCCGAGGCATAGCCTGTGAGGCAGGCTCACATCACAGCGAAGCCTTTGTAGGCGAAGTCTTGGACGCGACGCCGCCCGGTGAGGCATATCGCCGAGGTGGGCATGCGTCCTGGCGAAGCCTTGCGGCGAAGTCTTGGGCCAAAGGCCACCGAGCCGAGGCATAGCCTTCGAGGCGGGTGGTGCGTCGAAGTGAGGCCTATGTGGCGAAGTCTTAAACCTTGAGCCGCCGAGCCGAGCCTGGCGTTCGGCGGGCGGCACATCGGAGTGAAAGCCTAAGTGGCGAAGTCTTGGGCCGAGGCCGCCGGTGAGGCATATCCTTGAGGTGGGCATGCGTCCTGGTGAAGCCTTTGCGGCGAAGTCTTGGGCGCAAGGCCACCGAGCCGAGGCATAGCCTCGAGGCGGGCATGCGTCCTGTGAAGCCTTCTTGGCGAAGTCTTGGGCGCAAAACCACCGAGCGAGGCATAGCCTCGAGGCGGGTGGTGGCGTCGAAGTGAGGCCTATGTGGCGAAGTCTTAAGCGAGCCGCCGAGCCGAGGCATAACGAGGCGGGCGGCACGTTGGAGTGAAGCCTAAGTAAGCGAAGTCTTGGGCGAGGCCGCCGGTGAGGCATATCCTTCAAGGTGGGCATGCGTCACAGCGAAGCCTTTGCAGGCAAAGTCTTGGACGCAAGGCCACCGAACCGAGGCATAGCCTGTGAGGTAGGCTCGCATCACAGGGAAGCCTTTATAGGCAAAGTCTTGGGCCTTAGCGCCGCCCGGTGAGGCATATCCTGCGAGGTGGGCATGCGTCATAGCAAGCCTTTGCAGCGAAGTCTTGGGCCTTAAGCCACCGAGCCGAGGCATAGCCTTCGAGGCGGGTGGCGCGTCGAAGTGAGGCCAATGTGGCGAAGTCTTAGGCGCGAGGCCGCCGAGCGAGGCATAGCCCGAGCGCGGCGAGACGTCGGAGTGAAGCCTAAGTAAGGCGAAGTCTTGGATCTTGGTCGCCCGGTGAGGCATATCCGCCGAGGTGGGCATGCGTCACGGTGAAGCCTTTGAGCGAAGTCTTGGGCGCAAGGCCACCGAACGAGGCATAACTGCGAGGCGAGCTCGCGTCCTGTGAAGCCTTTGTGGCGAAGTCTTGGGCCTTGGCGCCGCCGAGCGAGGCATATCCGCCGAGGTGGGCATGCGTCCTGTGAAGCCTTTGCGGCGAAGTCTTGGATGCAAGGCCACCGAGCCGAGGCATAGCCCGAGGCGGTGGCGCGTCGAAGTGAGGCCTATGTGGCGAAGTCTTAGGCAGCGAGGCAGCCGAGCCGAGGCATAGCCTTCGAGGGAGGCGACACGTCGAAGTGAAGCCTAAGTTGGTGAAGTCTTGGACACGAGGCCGCCGGTGAGGCATATCGCCGAGGTGGACATGCGTCCGCAATGAAGCCTTTGTAGGTGAAGTCTTGGGCGCAAGGCCACGAACGAGGCATAACTGCGAGGCGAGCTCGTGTCCTGATGAAGCCTTTGTGGCGAAGTCTTGAGCGTGACGCCGCCGTCTTTGAGCATATCCTTGAGGTGGGCATGCGTCCACAGCGAAGCCTTTGCGGCGAAGTCTTGGGCGCAAAGCCCCGAGCCGAGCAGGCATAACCGAGGTGGGTGGCGCGTCAAAGTGAGGCCTATGTAGGCAAAGTCTTAAATCTTGAGGCCGCCGAGCCGAGGCATAGCCTTTGAGGTAGACGGCGTGTTGGAGAGAAGCTCGTGTAGGTGAAGTTGTCCTCCTCTTGCTCCGCAGCTTGATGAGAGTTATCGAAGTAGAACTCCTCAGAATAGTCGCAGCTCGAGCTAGAAACGTTGTAGTGACAAGTAGATAACACGAGCGTCTCTGTGGGAAAGAGAGAATGATCAACACTTATTTCTTGTAGCAAGATAACATTTGTTTGACATTAGCGTTGATCGAAGTCGTTGCCGAGAGACGAGTAGAGTCCCATCACTTGATATACTAAGATCTCCGAGGTGATAGCCTTAAGCGAGCATGATGGTCCTTGATCAATATTCGAGCCAAGTCGACGCTAGATGATTTGAGCTGCTTATGAAACTGAATCATGGACATATCGGAGGGGTGCCCACGAGGCTAAGTCGTGGGGCACCGAATATTACGAGGTGGTAGCCCCAGTGGACTTGGAGGCACTCATGAGGCTAACTCATGTGTACCTAGAAGGTGTGCCCATAGCACTAAGTCACGAGCACCGGAGGGGTGTCCACGAGGCTAAGTGGTGGGGTGCAGAATGGCCACTAGAGGTTGTAGCCCTAGTGGACTTGGAGGTGCCCATGAGGCTAACTCATGGGCACCTTGGATGTGTGCCCTCAGCATGAAGTCACGGGCACACGATGGCGCCACGAGGCTAAGTCGTGGGGCACCGAACTATGAGGCGATGGAGCCCTTTTACCTCGTAGGTGGGTTTTTGTGGTGATCGGGGAATGCATGAGAATGGTTAACCCTTGAAGCAATGGAGCTATACTGTGGGGACCGGAGGTCGTTCGTGGCGTGGCACGTAGTCTAGGAGGACAAGTCCTCGGCACATCCATCAACTTGTCTTGGACCAAAGTTGTCACTCATGCCCTAGGTCTAGTAGGACACGAGCGCCATGGTGGAGGCGGCGGGCGCCCAAGCCACCATGGACTTTGCTAGGGACACCGTGAGAGGTCGTCGCCCTCGCACCACGAGGGTGGTCGCTCATGCCCTAGGGCGATGGGACCTGAGCCGCCATGGTGGAGGCGGCGGGCGCCCAAGCCACCATGGACTTTTGTTGGGGAGACCGCGGAGGTCGTCGCCCTACACACCACGAGGTGGTCGCTCATGCCCTAGGGCGATGGGACATGAGCCGCCATGGTGGAGGCGGCGGACGCCCAAGCCACCATGGACTTTTGTTGGGGAGACCGCGGAGGTCGTGCGCCCTCGCACCACGAGGGTGGTCGCTCATGCCCTAGGTCGATGGGACATGAGCCGCCATAGTGGAGGCGATGGGCCTGAGCCACCATGGACTTTTGCTAGGGGAGACCGTGGAGGTCGTGCACCCTCACGCACCATAAGGGTGAAATCCTTGGAGAAAGTGTCTTGAGAGCCCATCTGAGATTTATATGTGGGGTGTCCCCTATGATGAGTGCGTTAGGGGCGGAGCCTCATGTAACCTTCATCGCTCGAGCCGCATGAGCGTTATCGTCCGGGGTGATGGTTGGCCTCGAGAATCCTTAGCCTTACAGGCTGCGAGGTGCCTTGAGCGCGCTCGCCCATGGATGGGCCTCGCATCGACTTCGCACAAGGGAGGAGGATGCGCATGGGAGCCCCGGGGCATGTAGGGCGTTGCCATCCATTTGGATAGCTCGATCTCCGATGAGGGTGCTTGGTGGGGCTCCTTCAAAAGCGGGCCGGGTCGTCCACGAGATCATTGCCCTCTAGGCGGAGGAGGTTTCGTGGACTTAGAGTATTTTTTGGTAAGATACATAGCCTTTCACCGATTAGCTCGTCCCCCGGTCGGCGCCAATGTTGTAGGTGTAAAAACCAAACACGAGTGAGGGTGGGCGTCGGTAGTCTAACGGACCATCGTCTCTGAGTAAAAAATGACACGAGGATTTATCTGAGTTCGGGGTCAGAGGACGCCTTACTCTGTCGGTGAGCCAGCGGGGTTACCTCAGGAGAGGGAGCCCCCGAGGGCTCACCAGTTTGAACATACTTCTTTATTGCTCAAGAGAGCTCCCCCTTGAAAGAGGGATACATGGGGTATTTATAGGCTCCCGAGCTTGCACAAATGACGGGAATACCCCTTGGAGGGATAGCTACATTATAAGTACAAGCAAGGGATATTACAGTCTTTCATGAGTATAACTGCATTTCTGTGATCTGTATGCGAGTCTTCTACAAGGCGGGCCCCATTAGTGTGATGGATGAATTATTCTTACAACAGTATCTAAGCTCCAAGCTGAAATTTTTAACTTCAAATGCTTCTAATCTCCACTAAAAGACAGCCAACACTTCATATTCTCAACACTCATTGAATCCCAAAACCGAATTTAAATGGTAACAACTATCTTTTGAAATAAAGATGAGAGGAAACAACTTTTCAAATCTCAATCAATAATAAGGTAAGATGAGCAATCTAGGATAGGTAAGGAGTAAAATCTGAGAACTTACTTAAGTTTTCATAAACCAATTGTCATTTTGAAACTAAGTTTTTCAAAATATCCTAAGGACGACCAAGCTAGTGGTTTCTACAGTTAGTATGGCTCTGATACCAACTTTTGTGAGAACCCAGGGTATTTAACTTGTAATACTAAACCATCAAGATGATTCAAGCATTACAAATCAAATATCTCGACTCTCGGCGTATATGTACTTCCCAGAATTGCAGTACACATACCTCGTACAAAAATCATGCGTCAATTCCATTCAACACATAGAACCAAAGTACAGCTAAGCAATTCGAAAGACATACAATATAGAGTTATTACAAAAGGGGCTGGCCAGCCAAATAGCAACTAAAGAGTTAGATAAACAGCGGAAGCAAATAGCCATAAGATGGCGATAAACAAGAGTCAATTAGTGTGCCTTTAACCCACAAGGCAACCAACCGGGCCACCAACCTAGTCGTTGAAACCTCTGCACATCTCGCAAAAGTGGAACCCTTGGGGATCAACTTCCTCCTCTGCAACAATTTATTAAGCAAAGCAAACGAGTACAAAAATGTACTCGCAAGACTTACGTGTAGGGTAACAGGCCTATACATATGCTACATGCAAGCTTATTTAAGTGGAGCAGGCTCTAGACTCATTTTCAGCATAAAGCAAGTTTTCATTTGCAATAATGTAATAGATTGAAAGCAGTTTTACAATCTGATTTTATTTGACAAAAATAGCGAGATACAAGTAACAATAATAACAAGACATCCTGGAAGTGGCTAACCCAATAGCCACCACAACAAATAGCATGAATTCCCCATTCATACCACCCACATCAAGTTTTAATTAAATGTTATAGTCTAGTTCTTGCACGACCTTACCAAGCATGTCCATAACCTAGGACGAGGCTATTCGAATAGTTTGAACCCTGCAGGGGTGTACGAATGTACCCACATGTCAGACCGCCTTTTCGCCACATGATTAAGCACACTTCCTTTGGTATGCCGGCATGGCTAAGTCCTACGAGACGTTTCCAATGGATTGTGCTAATTAAGAGTCGCACGAATGAGGGTTATCACCTAGCGGACCACCGTTACGGGCTCCCACTAAGGACCCATATGAATAGTAGGATGCACCGGCCCAGTCTAAGCAACTGCGGGTGCTCCCCTCCTTTCCCAACAACAAACAACAACCACTAAACGACTCATTAATTAACACCCCCCAAAGTACTTAGCCAAGAGAGGTCCCATATCCCCCTCGTGTGGTTAGCACGCAAAAATTGCTTGGCTTAGTGACACAAGTAACTCAGTCCTTGTGGACTTGGGCACCATTCCAGTCACACCAAAAAAAATCACACCATCAACCATTGTGCCCAAGTCTGAAACAATTTTATTTTCAGTTTTTGACTTTACAAATTAACAAAGCACAAAGTGCTAGACATAATGGAATAATAATAAGATTTGTGTGATCAAGATCATCGACTAAGTCAATGACCGCCCAATTCTACCGGTAGCTAAGCATTTCTAAGCATGACACCGAAAAGACAATAAAAGAGTATAATTAAATCACTAGGCTCTAATTCACCAGCGATATTAATAACTTATATCTTGTGGTAGGGGATAACAATTTAAGGACAACCATGCAATAGGAATAGCTACCTCTAATCGGGAAAATAAACTTTGACACAAAAGCATGCATACATACAATTTGTAAACAAAGTATTAGACTTGAAAGTAATGGAAAATTTATGATCAAATTGCTTGCCTTGCTGGGGATAATTTTCTTGCTGCAGAGGGTTACTCGTGCAATCAATAATTTCGTTGGAACCTAGCGAAAGAAGTCGAAAGCACAATAAGAACAAATAACACCGAAACGACCCAAAAATTTAAAGTCATCCAAAAATCATGAAAAATTCATAGAAGGTAGAGCATGATTTTAGGTGAATTTAGCAATAAGAATCAGTTGATTTGGATGTTCTATGCAAAAGTTATGGCAATTTGAAAGTCAGTTTTCCAGAAAATCCAATTAAATTGCTACCGGTTACTGTTCATCCGAAATAATTATTTTGGTGAAAATTTCCAGAGCAGTGGTGCACTTGAAATTTTTATGTTAGGCAGAGCACTACATGAGATGAACAATGGAATTTGATTCACCTCATTTGGAGCTACGATGAATTTTCTATGATTTTTCAAAGTGATGGAAGTAGTGCACATTACATTTGTAAGATGAGATTTTTAGTAACAGCAACATGCTCAAGACCTATTCTAAAATAAACTACACTAACAGAGGATTCCAACAAAGTTGAGTTTACTAAATTTGGAGTTACAGAGAAATACTTATGTATTTTTGAAGTTAAAGCAATTTGTAATGCAACAACATTACTAAACCTAAAGTAATTTTTCCAAAAGTGTTTTCTGTAACAGTAACATGATTCAACCCATTTTTATATTAAAGTACATTTAAAAAGGAAACTAAAAAAATTTGAATCATCAATTTTGGAGCTAATATGAATTACTTATGCAATTTTGAAGTTGAACCAATTTCTAGTTCACAAATAAAGCATTTCGGAAATTATATAAACATAGAATACTTTTTATACCCAGCCTAACTTAGCCACAGTGGCTGACTAGTGGGGCCTAATGAATAGTGCTATTTTCTATTTTCCATTAAAATTCCGGTTAAAACCGACAGGTGGGACCCACCTGTCATCGACCCGGTGCATGAAATAGTGTATGGACCGAGGGTCTATGGCCGGTTCATGGACTCACAACTGTGCACTTAAGTTCCTGGGCCCACATGTCAATCTCAGAACTAAACCGTTATTTGCATCTCGCTTACTGTGCTAGGTCCCACATGTAAGTGAGATATTATGATAATTTGTCGGCGTGCCACTTGAGCAGCCATAAGCTTCCCGGCGAACCAGTGCACGGCGGCACGAGTGAATGGTCAAAATGGAAAGCTCAAGTCACAGCGCACCCAATGGCACCAGCGGCGAGACCTGCGGTGGTCCGATCTGATGGGCGGCGGCGATGGCGGAGGCGGCCTTCTGACTACGGTGCATGTCGCAACCCGAAGGCTAAAGAACTAGCTAGCATGCGCATAAGCATAAGAGGGCTCCAGAACTCACTTTGTGATGACCGGAGGTGGGGAGGTTCTTTGGAGTTGAGCGGCGATGAACAGCGGCGGCAAATGATGGTGCTACGAGGGAGCTCAACACGAGGACAGAGGGAGTGAATGGGTGATGGAGGATGCATCGAGAGGTGCCTCGAGATGGTGTATGAGAGTGGAATTTGTGAGGGCTCACCGTGTCCGTCATTTGGAGAAGAAAAGGGCTCGATGGCGAAAATGGGGAAAAGTTCGATTCGATGATTCCTGCGATCGAAAGCTAAAATTGGTTGGGGGGAAATCTTCCTTAGGCTAAAAGGCGCACGGTGACGCACTTAAGCATGAGAGAAACTCACCGGGAGTGAAGATGGCACGGCGGCGGCTTTGGGTGCGTGCTTTGGAGCAGCAGGGAGCTCGACGGCGGACCAAGAGCTACAAGGCAAGACAAGGCCTCACATTAGCAAGATGGAGATGGTGAAGGAAAAGGATGAAGGGGGAACCACGTGGAGGAAGCTCACCCTTGGGAGCAGCTCGCACAAGCGCCTCCCTCCTCAGCCACCGAGAGGAGGAATGGCTTCCAACGGGCGAGAGAGGGGGTATTATCCCCGGGCGACGACGGAAATGGGAGCGACGTCAACGGAGATGTTCCCGGATAGGTCGACGAGGGTGGTGGGAGATGGCGTTGCACCGCACTGATGGAGGAGTGGCAGAGTTGGCACGGCATGTGGCCTGTGAGTACGCCGCCCGCTTGTATGAGAAGAGCGAGGCCGACCAGGGCGGTGTCAGCGAGAGCGGGACGGCGCAGCGTGGGATGCCTTCGGACCGTCGATCCTAAATCGGACGGCTCAAAGAGACGGGGTGTGGCGCGGTCGGAGGTGCGGGTTAGGTGATTCGGTTGAACCAAGTCGGCTCGGTCGGAGGTCTGGTCCGAGCCCGATGAACAGTGAAAACTGATTTTTGGAATTGAGGCTGAGATGGTTAGAGAATTTTTGGAGGTAGCTCCGAAGCTCCAAAAATTTTGAAATTTTTATGGAAGCTTTCTGGATTAAAGGAAAATCTTGTATAATTTTTCTAGGAATTTTCATGCATTTCATTACTCTCTAGAAAATTCACAAGCTGCTGGTCTAGGGTTTTGACCAGGATTCAAACTGGTTGACTAGCTCTTTTGAAATAGCAAATAAAATCTAAAAATTATGAGATTTTTCAGAGAGGTTACTAGGATGATCTAGATGATATGAAAAATACTTTCAGAGGATGATCATAAGATTTGCTTAAAGGGTTTTCAAAGATTATGCTTCCATTAAATGAAACATTGACCTTTGAAAATAGGAACACTAGGGGAAAATTTCTAGGAAATTTCAAATGACATCATGAGGCATCAAAAGTTTTAATTTATCTCATTTTATTATATTTTAAACACACACCATTGTTTGGGATGTTACAACTGCTCCAACAGACAAGGGTAAGGGAATCGATTGGGACTCTTAAATTTGTCTGCTCGAGGAAGTCAGGTCTGTTTTTACACCTCAAGCGAAATTACCTCCTTGACCAAGTCTTTTTATTGTTTGTCAACATAACAAAAGAAAAGCTAGGCCATGAAACTGGACATAGAAGTTCTGTTTTGATATGTTTTTATGTTTTAGTTTTAAAGCTCGCTTCTGTTAGCTTCTTTTTGTCTTCGCCATGCGAAAACTATCACTTTTGATGACGAAAGAGCACTGCCACCATTTGTCGCTTTCCAAGTTTCTTATTCCATGGAAAAGAGGTCTACTCTGTCATACAACTTTCTTTCAGCAGTACTCTATTTATTCCATGGAAAATAAATATACTCTATCAAATAGCTTTCTTTCAGTGATACTCTATTTTTTGGGACTCCCTATCCAAAATAATACAGTTTTAATAACCTATTTACCTGTTCTTCTCCCTGTCCAAGGAAAATATACTATAGCAAGCTGACGAGGATATAACAATCGTTATTTTATTATATATCTATAATTCATATTATGGATAATAATGACGTCATATAACTCTTGAGTATACCCCTTAATATTCATAAGGGAGAAGCTGGAAGTCATAAGTTATCCTACGACCACCCTGTAGTCGTGGGTCTTCCTACGACTACCCCATAGTTGTAAGCCCTTCTACGACTATCCTGTGATCGTAAGCTCTATTACGATCGATCTGTGGTTGTAGGCTCTCCTACGACCACCACCTGGTCGTAAGCTCTTCTACGACTAGTCCTCAGTCAACAAGACTCACAGACATGTGGGCCTAGTCGATCAGAGAATCTCATGTACCGTATCCAAGGATATGAGCAATCAATTACGCTGTTATTCCCTGGAATAATAGCACGACTTAACTCCCTGTTATGGTGATAATTGCCTGGCAACGTGAGAACGTTACAACTCCCGTAATAACCTCCGGTAACGGTTCCACGATCTAGTACGTTAACGTAACCTTTATACTGAAGATCCAACGGCGCATCCCGGGGACAGTATGAAAGGCAAGGATCATCAGGAAGAGGGGGGAGGCGAAAGAAGATTAGAAGGACAATTACGTAAGTTCGGTTCTAAAACACCGACACAAGCTTTCTCTATTTTGGTAATAACATGTTTAGATTATGCGTAACTCAGAGATGGTGATATTCGCAATCAGGAAAAGCATGTAAACCGTTGGCACGTTGGTATGCATATAAACAACTGCCAGCATCTGATTCTTACCTGAAAGAGGTGTTGAAAACATTATCGATTTCATGTAAACAACTACCACAGTATCTATTTGAAAACAATATCGATTTGCAGCATTTTTCACCATACTGTTCTTTACCTGAAAAAAACTATTCTTTACCTGAAGATAAAACTTACAGAAGCACATGTATACACTTATTCATTAAATGCTTGCATTATCTGGAAATAGGACCTATTTTAAATTACGTTTACTCATTGTGCGTACCCACTTACAGCTATTCAGTGTACTGCTACCATCTAGCCTACATGCATAAAAAAACTGATAGAAACAGTTAACCCCAAAAAACTTCATTCATCCCTTTTTTATACTGGTGATGCATCCTCGCAGTCGACAAGTATACAAGATGTAGTTGCGACTCCTCAGAGCATCTCTCAAATTGCTGCTAGGTTACAGCCACTGTACCAAGCAGATACACAGATCATAACACCTCTGTCACCACAACAGCGAGAGCACTCCACTACTCTTGAGGTAACTGTAATATCCCAAAACGCTTGAGAGAGAGAGAGAACGAAAGACATTACTGGGGTATTCTGAAAATAACCCTCTTGAGGATCCGCACGTAAATAGATAAAAGGGGATACGTGAAAACGGAATGCTTTGTAAATTTTAGAGAGGAATTATTTTCATGGAATGAGTCTACGGGTGGAGTTGAGTCTGCGTGGGATCAGGGGATCCGTTTAAATCAGAAACTAAAACCCTAGCAACGCTTTTGTTAGTTTTCCCGTGCGGTTCCTCTTGCGCCGCCACCAGATCTGTTGGCTTCGTCTCAGCGCGTGGAGGACTGGAGCTGCTGATCTGCCTGGGAGCCGGCCGGTGCGTGCGAGCCTGGGAGCGGCCAGCACGTGGGCGCCTGGGAGCGGCCAACAGCCAACGCGCGGGCAACTGAGGTGCAGCCAGCACGTGACGCTAGAAGGCTCCTTCGGCCAGCCAAGAGCACCGATTGCTGCCGCCGCCTGCATGTTTACTTTTTCAGCTGCAACATGCTGCCTTGCCGATCAAGATAATACATGCACATGCTGCTGCTACCTTGCACTGCCTTGCGCATGCATGGGTTCCTGCTGCGTGCGTGAGGTGCTGCTGCTAGCTATTATTTTTCCTGGCTGCATCTTTTGTATGGACGTGTGGAGGGTTCAACAGTGCACGAAGGAAAGGGCAGCAAGAGAAAAGGAGAAGAAGGAAAAGGAGGAAAGAAGTCGGGATCCGAGTTTTTCGTCGTGTGGTAACGATTTGGTTTTCCTCTATATTTTGTTAATTTAATTAGAGATTAGAATCGAGATTAGAGAGGGGTTTTAGAATTTGTTTAGTCGGGGGAAACCGATTACTAGATCTGTTTAGTCTGCTGTTCTGTTGTATGATTATTTCGGGTACCGTAAGGGCGTATTTTAAGGATTTCATATACTAAATAATTGTAGACAATTCTGTTAGTTTTCCATAGAATATTTAATCTTGTTGATCGAACGATTAATTTTTGAGTTACGAATTTTGTAAGCCTATTGTCTAAAGGATTGTCGTCCTTTGGGCACTACATGTTAATCTGTAGATTAAAAATAGTAAATGAGATAGTTAGTGTATTTGCTCTACCTGAAAAGTGTAGGTAACGTCTTAGAGATTCCATAAAGTATTGATTTGCTAGATTTGAAGTTTGGGTGAACAAGTTAGAGCATTTTTACTACTGGGACAGCGGGTAGTGCGTCTGGTAGAATTGGGTCAATTATGTCGTCTTGGCGTAGACATGCGAGGGCGATTAGTGTAAGGTTTTGGTACTGTGATGTTGTAATTTTGAGATTTGTTTTGACTTGTTTGTTCAGGGAGTGTGGTCTCTATTTCAATTTCTGCTGACTCGCTATCCGGCTCCAATGGGATAAAGAAGCAAGTATATGGTAGAGTGGTGAACAACGGGTTGTTCACCATTATCATTGATATTACTTATCATGCTATTTATTATGCTTTCGTTAAGCTTATTTTTATGCATGATATTGATGACATTGAGTGATTGAGATTACGATATTGAGTTAATGAGAATGAGATATTGAGTTAATGAGATGAATTATGTTGATGAATAATTAAAGATGTTGCATCATTTACATTCATCATGACAGGAGTTGCATGAGCCAGGTCGGTGAGAAAGTCATGTAACTATTCCGATGAGGTCGGTGAGAAAGATACATGACTAGTCCGGAGTGCTCTAGATAAATCCTACTTCGGTGGGGGACTTCACGGGAGTGAAGGATAGAATGTGTCATCGATGGGTGAACACTCCGCTATACCGGTATCAACTGATGAGATGCATATGAGCATGAGCATGATGGTGCATTCGCATATATGAATGAATTGTTAAGATGCGCAACTTTACCTATATGGAATATAGCTTGATTGTTTGAGTGTCAGAATGGCAGTAAATAAATAGATGATGATGATAACCTTGATTACGGTTGATAAACTGTTGTTTATGACTTTATTATGTATTTGCTGAGTCTTGGACTCATTCTTGCTCTATTGCTGTTTTTTAGGTGATCTTTGATGACGTTTCATTCGGGGAAGGCTAGCACACTTGGAAACACAACCTACACCCAAATATTTGATTCATCAGACATGAGAAATTCTTATTATAACTTGATGAATTATATTTAGGACATGATGGTGTTGAATAACCTTAGATGATAGGTTGGAGTTGAATATTCATTCAATAGATTTTATTCGATTGGTTTTGCGTTGTTCGTGTATTATTAGCTTGCTAGGCATTAATTATTTATGATTGTTATATCATTATACTTGTTTCATGTGACCCGTGGATGGGTTTTATCGTTGAGATGCTTGCTGTAATTTATTATAAAATGTTGTTAAATTAAATGGTTAGTGTAGTTAGTGGCATTCTAGGCTCCGTGTTGGGCCGGGGTGTTACAGTAACATTCAAACTATTTTTAATTCTCCTTTTATACTGCATGTATTCTAGCTCCTACTCAAATTATATGAGGTTAGGCATTGAGATAGAACTTCGCATTTGCAAATATCTGTATATTCTTCATAAATTCAAAGGTTGACATTTTAATTGGACTATTGGAGTAACCTTTGTTCACAAGTCCCTTCAAGTTATTACATTTATCAAACATCTATGCCCGACAAATTCTTCACATCTAACATGTGGAAGAGCAATTATGTTGTCAATATTGCTGATTTGTTGTTCTATGAATGTGCTGATACTGTTGTCCAAATGTAGAGGAAGAAACATATAAGGGATTAACACTCTTGATTTATATTTAGAAGATAATAAAATGATCTAAACTACATTATTGGCACCAAATGTTAGCTTTTTTAGTGGAATGTCAATCAATTGGACATAGAGGAGATACGATTTTGGCTCAAAAAATTTAACTAAATATGCTATCCATGCTTATAACAGTTGCATAGCTGGCCGAAAATGCTTTCTGGGCTGGCTGCTTAGCTCTTGCAGATCATTATATTTTTAGTTACTTCCTTATTAAATGTTCACCAAATAATAAACTCTAATTCTATCGAAGCTTAGTTGCGATTATGTTTCTCAATCCTTACCTGGATTTACTACATGGTGATCATCACGAATCTACACCTGATGCCATCATTGAGTGATTATATTTCCTCCTAAAATATCTTACCTGGTATCATTATTACATAAGTTAAAGTTTATAAAGTTTGTCCCTCTGACCCATCTTTGCACTTGCAGCCAGTGAGTGGGTGAAGAGAAAGCAAATGGAGGATGTAGCGGCAATAAATAAACCTTAAGTTACTTCTATGCTTATTGGTCTATTGTATTGCTCTTAATTTTAGTTAGATTTATTTGGGTGCTTTCAGTTACTGCGGTTTTTTGCATGCATATGGATTATATGTTTACATCAGCTTTTTTTATTTTCGTTTTCTAACAACTGTATCACATGAGATCAGAACACCTATGAATGGCGTCCTTTTTTACAAATCTGTTCTTTTTGGTACCTACAGAATATCCAGTCCAATGATGTGGCAATCTAAGAATTCTACCTTTCCATATAGGAATGCTAGACATGCTTTAAGGGACTGATCTGACTCAGACTCAGAAGGATTATGCTTAGACTGCTCAAATGTGTGGCAGAACATTGATAACACTGATAAATAATGTCCTTGATCGATCAAAGATTGAAGCTGCAAAGTTGGAACTTGAGTCAGTGCCTTTCGACTTGCGTTCTCTCATAGATGATGTAACCTCTTTGTTTCCTTTAAAGTCAAGAGAGAAGTGCATCGAGGTATCTTACTATACATTTATACAGTCGAAAGATGGTTTCTGTACCCTTATAGTCATAATGGATATGGACTGCTTTCAGCTCTTATTTGTGTCTGTTCACAGGAACATCTTTGCTGATCACGCATCTAAGTATAAAATAATGGACACAGAGGTAAAACTCAAACTAATCTTTGTTTCATACTATTCTCGAATTATAGAGTTCGATATTTACATCCGCATCTACACCCATTGATACGCATAACTCTAATACTCTTTGTTGTTTTTATTGCGGCACCATCAATGGCGCTAAAGCCGATTCGAACGAACCGACAACCAACAAAAAATTGTCTACATGTTTTGTTGCTATTGTCTACTACTGTTTTGTAATATATCACTATTGACTATGCTCATACTCCTTTTGAACCCTGTTATGTAAATATTCCAATGTCTGCAGTCTCCAGCAACGCTATCATCTTATTAGTATCCCAAGAACATCTTATGCTTAACAGCTTGTACTTTTGTCCACCCATTTTAGCAGTACTCTATCAATATTGTACATTACAACACCCATCTGAACTAAGTTACTACTCCTGCAAACCCTATTTTTTAAATACTTTTAGCTCACCTAAGTCCATCGGCGACTTCAGTTTGTATGTACATATACTTTCACTGCTTTCTTACTCTGTTTTGTAAATGTCTTTATACGCTTTCTGCTTTTGTAGCGTTCTGACTCACCTATGTCCATGACTAACTGCAGTTTATATATACAGATCCTTTTGTCACTCTCTTCCTCTTCATGTCGATACTACAGATAATATCTATTTTGTTAGTTCAACAGATGCTACACTAATCTATCTAATATAACTCAATTTTCCCTCACTACCAGCCATTACCGCCCGTGCCATATGGCATGGGTGATCTTCTAGTTATTGTAATTACCTAATTTAAGGAATGTACGATTAGGAACACGAGGAATCATATTTTTTGATTTGCTTGGTCTTCCATCTTCAGTCCAGTGATCTTCTTTCATAATTGTGATGGCTTTGTGATTACTTGCGCCCCCTCTCTCTCTTTTGTACTACTTTTTTTTTTCTTTTCTGAAAATTACTTGCGCCCATCTGTCTCTTTTGTACTACTAATATAGTTCAATAATGTACTCCAGGACATCATATAATTAAATCGGGAGGGAGTATTTTATTTTTCTTTTCTGAAAACCTCGGGTTCCTCATTACTGACCTATGTATATGGTTGACATCCAGGAGATAAAATTTTCTCCACAGGATTCTAGAAGCCACACTTTCTTGTCCGTAGACATAGCATAAAGAGAATATGTTCTCTCGATCTGGATCTGGAAAATATAATATCATATACCACCATGAAATGGCTATGTTAATACGGCGCAGCCGACAGGTAAACGCAGCAATCGAATAGCAGTGGTTTCGAACAATGTCGCGGGCCCACTTCACAGTGATTACATGCGGCCGGTTAGGGATGGATCCGGATTCTCGCTGTTTGCCGCATATAATACTGTGTAAATAGTGTTTTGAGTATGTAGAAACAATACTCTTCAGTAATACTGTATTATGTTAGCGAAAGATTTTGATGTTACTTAGCCAAAGTGGGGGTCTAATGCTTACATGGAAACTGGATGTTGATGTTACATTGGAGTCAATCAAAAATAATTTCAGCATAATTAAATGATATTTCAGCTAAATTCAATAAGAATTTAAATGACTAAATCAACATATACAAATGTAAATCCTCCAAGTTATTTAAACTAAATAAAATGCTAAACATATACCACATGTATATGAAAGAAATCAGCATAGAGCTCAGATAATTGATGTTATCGAGTGCTCTCAGAAGGCGAGATACAAACGAATTAATCTTTGTCATCTCAACCCTTTAGTCTATACTCTTCACAAATTACATAAGAAAACTAGAATTCAGATTTTGAGCTCTAATCAATGCTTAACTAGACTGACAGAACAATCACATGCATAAGAATTTCAAACTGATACTTTCTGTCAACCATAGATCGTTAAGAATCACAAATAATAAACTACTGCAGTCCATAGAAGATTATAACAAAAATCACTAAATTCATTACTTCAAACCAAAAGCCAACAGACCTTTAATGAAATCATAGAAACAAAATAGAATCAAGTAATGCTCTTCTGTTAAGGAAAAATAGCAGGACAATAGATTAAGTGATCAGGTAAAGCACTACAGAAGTATTTGAACTTCTAAATACAATTTGACAGCAGCAGGCAAACTAGTAGAGCTCAAAACTGAACTAGTAATTCTACCAATTTCAGTATTAGACCATCTAAATCACAGAGCAAAATTAAGCCCACAAAATTCACTTTGATATATCTCACAGTGCATGAATCAAATCAAAACAGCACACACGAATATATAATCAAAGTGAACCACAATTGGATCAAAGGGATACTCAGAGCCGGTGATATTCAAAACCACCGTGAAGATCAAGGCAAGGCACATCTAACAGACGCTGTCCTAGAAAACCTATTGCCAAGGTAATCGGAGATACAATGACACTCTCCTTCCTTTGGAATATACCAAAGAATGAAGTGAAGTACAGGATGCGCCACTCAAGACCACCAGAAGCACTTGGCCGAAGTGCTCCTCTTCATTGAGCACCATAAGAATCAAATCTGAAAGCTTCTTCCTCCTCAGGTCAAGACAAAATCAACCTCAAGAACTCCAATTGAACCCACCAATATTCCTTTGAGTACCCACACAAAGTATGGCGCAAGAAGGAATCCAACCGGATGAGCACAACCGAAGAAGACCAAGAGTTCACCGACAGAGTAATGGAATCACAGCGTCGAAGGAACTTAAGATCCTCTCAAATCCGAAGCGAAAACACACAGGAGAAGCTATCAAAAACAATGAGGAAAATATCTCTTATTCGGGGTTTTTTCAGAAAGGATCTGCTCCCACCTTTTGATGCCGGGATGAGGGGAGGACGACACGATGGCAGTGAACTACCAGCGCCTGAAATGCCTGGCACTTCCATGCCTCTAGTGCCGCCCCCTTGATTTCCTCCAACGACGCTACCAAGCATGGGAGAACTCCCCCATGCCGCACGACTTAGAAAACCGAATGGGTTGGAGCCAGGAGCTCCAGCCTTATCTCCCCATTCTACCACCAACAGGTGGGACCAGCCTAAACCCTTTTCTTTTCCTTTTAAACTTTTCTCAAAATGAGAAATCCCCAAATTGCCCTTTCAGGGTCCAACAATCCCCACCAATTTATCAATATGACAAAAGATGCTTAAAAAATAAAATCTTGTTTAATATACAGTTGTTCGACGATGGGTACCTTACGGGTTTGAACCTAAAGCCTAGCAATAAGGACTACGACTCTGCACAGACAAAGGAGGACTACGCCTTGATACATTGCCTTAGTGTGAGAATTTTCGTCCAAGTTACATTCTGTACTGGGCGGCTTGCCCTTTCACCTCTCGGGTTGGGATATTACAGTCATGTCCCCGTATCTAGCTCATGAGTACTTAAGAAAGTATACCCTTACGTTCCTTTGATCGTGACCCCACAATAATACTCAAGTAGGTGAATTCTTTAGGGAATCATGTAGGATGATTCCCAATACCATATTGGTCTCGAATTCATTAAGAGCTATTGCTCAACGTTCCTTACAGAAAAGAGCACTACAACTAATGGGACCCTTTTATGTGCTCTATAATCCCACACAGTTTGTTGCCCTAGAACCTAGTTCACGGGATCTCCGAACTCCTAGGATATGTAACCACCGATGTGAGCCTTTACACGGGTATAAGCCCCATTACCTTTGATGCTACAAAGATGGCCTTCTGCGTCAATCCTTTAGTGAAAGGATCTATCAAGTTTCTTTCAGACTAGATGTATTCTACAGTAATAACACACATCTCTCTAGCATGTCTTACCGACTTAAGTCGTCTTTTAATATGTTTTGAGGACTTCATATTATCCTTCCTACTCTTTACCTTAACCAGAACGGTTTGGTTATTGCAGTAGGTTAAAACGGCTAGAATTGGCTTTTCTAGCACAAGTAGGTCAGAAAGGAGTTCTCTAATCCATTCTACCTCTACAGCTATTGAGTCTAGAGCTACTAGCTCAGCCTCCATGGTGGATCGTGTAAGGATAGTCTGTTTAGAAGACTTCCACAAAACAGCCCACCTGCTAGAGTGAATACATAGCCACTCGTAGCCTTCATGTCATCCGAGTCATTGATTTAGTTAGAATCACTGAATCCTTCCAAGACTGCCGGATGACCAGAATAATGTATTTCCAAGTTAGAGGTCCCCTTCAGGTACCGAAGTACCCTCTCTAGTGCTATCCAATGATCATCTCCTAGATTGGACGTATAACGACTCAATCTGCTTACAACATATGAGATGTCAGGCCTCGTTGCACTAGTTAGATACATTAATGATCTAATTATCTGAGAATATTTAAGCTGGTCTTTTCCATGTCCAGTGTTTTTATGCAGCATAACATTTGGATCATAGGGCGTGGTTGCTGATTTATAGTCCATGAATCCAAATCTGGTTAGGACCCCATATAATGGGATTGTACAAGGATAATCCCATTTTCACCTTTTATAAGCTTGATGTTTAAGATGTCATCAACTTCACCCAGATCTTTCATATGAAAGTTCTGGGAGAGGTAAGACTTCGTTCTATTGATTGCATCCATGTTGGTCCCAAAAAGCAATATGTCATCCACGTAAAGACATAGAATGACACTTTCGCCCCCACTAAACTGACAGTAGACACATTTATCTGCTTGGTTCACACGAGAGCCGATCGAGGTCATTGTACTATCAAATTTTTCGTGCCATTGCTGGGGAGCTTGCTTTAGGCCATACGAGGATTTAATAAATCGATATACTTTCTTCTCTTGCCCTTCAACCACAAAACCATCAGGCTGTTGCATATAAATCTCCTCATCCAACTCTCCATTTCGGAAAGTGGTATTGACATCCATTTGATGTACTTGGAGTTTATATGCGGCAGCTAGTGCTAAAAGCACCCGAATTGTGGGTAAACGAGCCACAGGAGAGTATGTATCAAAGTAGTCTTCACCCTCTTTTTACGTGAAACCCTTAGCCACTAAACGGGTCTTGTACTTTTCTATAGTACCATCAGGTCTATGCTTCCTTTTAAAGATCTATTTGCAACCCCACTGGCTTGTATCCAAATGGGAGGTCCGTAACCTTCCACGTTCCGTTAGCTACGATGAAATCCATCTCGCTACGGATTGCTTCCTTCCAGTAATCCACATCCGGGGATGCGTATGCTTCTGAAAGGGTCGTGGTTCATCATCCACGATATAGGTGACATAGTCATCGCCTAAAGACTTTTCAGTCCCTTGCCTCTTACTCCTAGTCAATTCCAATTCTGGAGCGGTGTTTTCCACACTAGGAAGAATATAGTGTTCATTTGAACCATTAGGGTCAATGACTTCATTTGGTATCATAGGAAACACATGTTCAAAGAATGTCGCATCCCAAAATTTCATCATTACATTTGTAGCGATGTCACTCACCTCGGATTTGACCACTAGAAATCTATAAGCCGTGCTATTTTTAGCATACCCTAGAAAGACACAATCAACAGTTTTAGGACCAAACTTTCTTTTCTTCGGTAACGGCACATGCACTTTTGCAAGGCATCCCCAAGTTCGAAGAAATGACAAGTTATGTTTTCTCCCCTTCCATCCTTCATAAGGTGTTTCCTCCTGATTACGAGGTAGAACCCTATTTAGGACATAATTAGCTGTGAGAACTACTTCACCCCACCAATAGTCCGACATACCTAAACTTTGTAGCATGACATTAACCAAGTCACAAAGAGTTCGGTTCTTTCTATCAGCTATTCCATTCGATTAGGGTGAGTATGGTGGAGTAATTTCATGAATTATTCAACTTTCTTCACAAAATTGAGAGAATTCATTAGAGACGTATTCACCACCTCGGTCTAATCTTAACCGTTTGATTTTCTTTTCTAGTTGGATTTTCAATTCGGCTTTAAAGATTTTAAAGTGTTCTAGTGCTTCATCTTTTGACTTAAGTAAGTAAATATAACAATACTTAGTCGCATCATCTATGAGAGTTAGAAAATAACGTTTTCCACCTTTAGTAAGTATTCCATTCATCTCATAAAGATCAGAATGGATTAGCTCAAGTGGAGAGGTGCTTCGCCCTTTAACGCTATGAAAAGGTTTTCGGGGTTGCTTTGCCTGCACACATACTTCACACTTTGAACCCTTCTTATAATTATAGCTTGGAATTAAAATCATTTTGCTTAACCGCACAATAGCTTCAAAGTTAACATGACACAAACGAGAATGCCAAACATCATGTAATTTATTACAATGGAAAACATTAAAATTGTTTACATTATTAAAATCAAGAATAGATAAGCGGAACATACATCCGCTATCATAGCCTTTGCCCACAAAAGTACTGAATTTGGTCATCACGACCTTATTAGATTCAAAAACAAGCTTTATTCCTTGCCTACAAAGCATAGACCTACTCATGAGGTTGCGAGTCATTGCAGTCACATACAGCACGTCTTTCAAAATGAGTGTTTTACCTGATGTGAGTTTCAAGCAAACCTATCCAATCCCACATACTATAGCAGTGGCTCCGTTCCCCATCAGGATGGATCCACCACCTTCACCCTAAAATGAAGAGAAACACGATTGATCAACACATATATATCTAGTAGCACATCTATCAATCCACCAATCAATAGATGGACTTGCCATAAAGGCCTGAGGTACATACCCTTCAGAATTGGAGCTATCCAGTACGACATTCACTTTGGCCTTACGGCCCTTATGCTGATCAGGAGAAGGACCCTTACCTTTACGATTACGGCAATGGTTGGCTTTATGACCAGCCACTCCGCACACAAAGCAGACAATGTCCTCCTCCTTCTTCTGCTTCTTCATATTCTTTCCTTGAAGCTTGATTTTGGGTTGATTCTTGAATTTCTGATTCCCAGAGCCACCAGTACTCTTGACCTCCACTTGATGAGCCTAGACTTGAGCCTTACCTTTGCTGTCACCAACTCTTACTCGCTCTTTGACATTAATAGCTGCTGACAGCTCATTGAGTGTCAAGCGCTCCTTTATATGTCTTCGAGCGGTGACAAAGTCACGCCACGAGGGCGGTAACTTAGCCAAGATGACATTAACTTGAAAACTCTCTGGTAGGAGACAATCGTACTGATTTAAATCACGTACATGAAGTTGAAGCTCATGGAGCTGCTCCATCATCGACCGTCCCTCTACCATCTTGTAATTTAAGTATGCAGCAGTAATAAAGGACTCGTTTCCATTATCCCCTTCGGAATACTTCTCATCTAGTTCGTCCCAAAGTTGTTTGGCATTAGTGAAATTAACATATACGTCAAACAACCGATTGGATAAGACTGCTAACAACTGAGCTAGGGCTGAGTTGTTCGCATCCTCCCATCGCGTCATTTTAGCGGTTTCCAAAGTGAACATTAGAGGAGTTGAAATGACCCAGAAAAGTCTGAGGTCAGTCAGCCATAACTTGGTTTTAGCTTGCCAACATTTGAAGTTGGCACCGTTGAAAGCATTTAGGCCCCTAAAAATTATTTTGGTAATTAATGATAATATGTGAATATGATGGTTCGAAGACAAGGTACAAGTAGTCTAGGATCCTTTTTATGTTTTATCGGTCTTAGGAGAAATGGTTGGAAGACCGAATTATAGGTTAAATACCATACTATTAAGAGGGATCATGACTAGTAGCTTGATAGCATGTTCTTGTGCCATTTGGATCAATTTAGGATCATGCATGCATTTGAAATTGATTTGGAAAGCCAACTGTGAAATTGACAGGGCAAACGGTAGTACCAGAGAATTCATGGCGGAACTACCGCTTAGCAGTTTGACTGCACTTCCTTTGGCGGTACTACCGGTGGACGTTCGGGCCGTCCGAAAGTGATCAAATTGTGCGGTTAAGACATGCGGTCTGAATGGCCAAATGAATCTAAGCCGCCCACGTATTCAGTCTGATCGGGCAAAGCTGATTAAACCACTCAGTGGTACGACCGGCTCGTGGTGCGGTACTACCGTAACCAGGTCATTTCGTTTGTTAGTTGGCGGTATGTAAATTCTAGAGAGACTCCATTTTGGTTTTATTTGCAAACCCTTGGAACGGTAGTACCGCCATTGTTCAAATGGTACTACCGCACTCCGGTGATTCTGAAAATTGGAGCGGTACGTATTTTTCAGATAGCACCCTTTTGGGTCGTTTTGTGAAACGGTAGTACCGCCTTGATGAGCAGTACGACCGGTTAGAGCGGTAGTACCGTATGATAGTTGGCGGTAGTACCGCGCCGCGTTTGAAACGGCTATGTCGGAGAGAGTTAATGCTCTTGTTATAGCCGTTACGGAGCGGTAGGTGAAGAGCGGCAGTACCGCACCTTGGTTGGCGGTAGTACCGTATTTCGCTGAAAAGTTGGGATTTCTCTACCAACGGTTATATTTGTTTGTGGGGGGTATAAATACCCCTCCACCTGCTCGAGGACAGAGTGCTAGACCACATTTAACATCCTTAGAGCCTTGAGCAACTTCTCAACTACTCATATACTCTTGTGCATTCATTGTGAGGTAGTTGAGCCCAAATTCAAGTGCATTCATTCTTAGATTAATTCTTTGCACTTGAGTACCGTCAAGCGAAGATCATTGGTTTGTTACTCTTGGTGTTTTGCCAAACACCTAAACGGCTTGACGGAGGTTGCACGGTGATCTCTTGAAGAAGATTGTGAAGAGGCCCGGTGCCAAGATTGTGAGTGGCTTGGTGTTCGCCATCTCCGGAGCGGAGGAAGAACAACCAATAGTGATCGAGGGAAGGCTTAATTTGTGGAGCCGACTTGATTCGTTCAAGCTTCCTCAAAGTGGACTAGTGAAGACCGGCAAGTCTTCGATACCACAGGAAAACACCATTGTCTCTATTATGGTTATTTCTAGTCTTTACTTTCCGCATTTACAATTCTAGCATTTATCTTGTGTTGAATTTCTTAGCTAGAATGGTATCTAGTTTAGACTTAGTTCATAATTGACTTAATTTGTTAAATAGTCAAAAAATTTAAAAAACCTCCTATTCACCCCCCTCTAGTCGGTTATCCTTGATCCTACAAGTGGTATCAAAGCTTGGTCTCTCATTGATTTAGACTTAACCGTCTAAGAGAGAAAATGATGGCTAGTGAGAGAATTGCTATAGGAAAGGCTCTTTTGTTTGATGGCTTAAATTATGCTTATTGGAAAATTAGAATGTCAATTTATCTAAAAGCCATGAGTCCAAGCATTTAGAAAATCGTAAATGAGGGTTATGTCATGCCTCTTAATCCACTAATTCCTACGGATCAAGAGGTGCGTTATGCTCATTTAGATGGCCAAGCTATGAATGCTCTTTTTGGCGCTTTGAACGCAGATGAGTTCAATAGAGTGAGCAATTTGAAAACCGCTCATAATATTTGGACCACTCTCTCAGAAATCCATGAGGGAATATCCACGGTCAAAGAAGCCAAATTGCATAGGCTTCGGATCAACTATGAGACATTCGTAATGTTGCCTTATGAAAATATCAATGAGATGTATTCAAGACTCAACAATATTGTGAATGAGGCCTTGGCACTAACCTTCTTGATATTGATATTGTGCTCAAGATCCTTAGAGCTCTATCGGACAAGTATGAGACGTTGGTGACATTATTTCTTAACTCTCCCGAGTTGCCAAGAATGACGCCAATGGGACTTTCGGGCAACCTCATAACCAATGAGTTATTCAAGAAAGACAAGAAAGAGCTCTTGGAGTCATCTTCCTCAAAGAAGAAGATTACCGCTTTCAAGGCCAAAGCGGAATCAAGTGATGATGAGGATAAAAAAGGAGACTCTGAAGAGGAGTTTGCTTTTCTTTTGAGAAGAATGAAGAAATTCATGAGAAGGTGCCCACATAGAAGCTTCAACTTCGACAAGAGCAAGAAAGGGCAATATTCAAGTGACAACAAGCGTTGTAGCAACATCCGGTGCTATAATTGCGAAGAGAAGGGGCACATTGCCTCTCATTGCCCCGCAAAGAAGGATGACCAGGGTAAGTCATTCAAGAAGAAGGAGTATGATGGCAAAAAGAAGCTTTTCAAGAAGCTTCACAAAGATGGCAAGCATGAAGCCCACATTGGAGAGTAGGATTCCGATAAGGAGTCAACCGACTCCGACTCCGATGAGGATGAGTCCCCCAAGAAGAAGGGACTCGTTGGCATCGCCATCAAGGAGGCTCCATCGCTATTCTCTACTCTTACTTGCCTCATGGCAAAAGGAAATAAGGTAAAATCCATTAATGATAGTGAACCTTCTTATGATGAATTAATAGATATGCTTGAAGACTTGAATGAATATCTTGGAAAGGAAATGTCAAAATATAAAGTCTTAAAGAAAGAGCATATCTCTCTAAAAGATTCTTATGAGGAGTTAAAGGAATCTCATGACTTGCTTATCCAAGAAAATTCAAGCAAGTCTTGCTCTAGCGTAGGAATTACATGTGATATTATTGATGAAATGCCTAGTGTAGAAATTGCTAAGACTAGTGCATCTACTTCATGTAATGACCTACTTGTTATGCCATGTTGCTCTAATATTGAATCCAATCATGATAATGCTAAGTCTCATGATGCAAAGCTTGTTGTTGAAAATAATGAGCTAAAAGAGCGAGTGACCAAGCTAAGCAAAAGCTTGGAATGGTGCTTCAAGGGTAAGGCTACCCTTGACAAGCTTTTGAGTGAGCAAAGGTGCTCATTCAACAAAGAAGGACTTGGGTATGTGCCCAAGAAAGGTAAGAAACTGGTGAACAAGCCCACAAGGTTTGTAAAGCAAAATGGTAAGTATTGCCATAAGTGCCGGAAAATAGGACATTTACAACAAGCTTATCCTATTGGTAAAACTCCATCTTTTGGTATATATGATTCATGTTATATGCTTAGAAAGACTAAGGATGGTAAAGTAATTGCTAGATTTATTGGCACTTCAATTTTAGGCACTAAAAAGAATGCTATTTGGGTGCCTAAATCCTTGGTCACTAACCTCCAAGGACCCAAACAAATTTGGGTACCTAAAAGAACCTGATTCTTGTTTTGTAGATGAACTACAAAGCCAGTGGAAAACATTGGGTGCTTGATAGTGGATGCACTCAACACATGACTGGTGATAGAAAGATGTTCACCACATTCGAGAATGGTAAAGGAGTTGACAAGATCACATTTGGTGATAATAGCAAAGGAAAGGTAATAGGATTGGGTAAAATCGCTATCTCAAATGACCTTTCCATTTCCAATGTATCTTTAGTAGAATCATTAAATTTCAATTTCTATCTGTTGCTCAAATATGTGATCTTGGCTTAATTTGCTCATTCTCAAATGAAGGTGTTACAATTTCAAATACAAAAGATAGCTCTTTAGTTTTCAAAGGTTTTAGATTTGGAAATCTTTATTTGACTAATTTTACTTCGAATGAATCATGCTTAAAAACTTGTTTAATTGTAAAAACCTCATTAGGTTGGCTTTGGCATAGAAGACTAGCTCATGTTGGAATGATTCAACTTAAAAAGCTTTGCAAACATGATTTAGTTATTGGCTTGAAAGATGTGAAGTTTGAGAAAAATAGACTTTGTAGTGCTTGTCAAGCCGGTAAACAAGTCGCTAATTCTCATCCTTCCAAGAGTATCATGTCAACTTCTAAACTATTGGAACTCTTATATATGGATTTGTTTGGGCCAACAACCTATAAGAGTATCGGGGGTAATAGTTATTGTTTAGTCATTGTGGATGATTACTCTAGATATACATGGGTATTCTTCCTAGATGATAAAGGTGAAACCTTCGGTATTTTCAAAAGTTTTGCAAAAAGGGCTCAAAATGAATTTGATTTCAAAATTAAGAAAATCCGTAGTGATAATGGTTCCAAGTTCAAGAATACTAAAGTGGAATACTTTTGTGATGAACTTGGAATAAAGCACGAACTTTCCACAACCTACACTTCGGAGCAAAATGGAGTTGTAGAAAGGAAAAATCGTACATTAATTGAAATGGCTAGGACAATGCTTGATGAGTATAATACTTCCGATAGCTTTTGGGCGAAAGCTATTAACACCGCTTGTCATGCCATAAATCGTCTTTATTTGCATCGGCTTTTGAAAAAGACTTCTTATGAGCTTTTTGTTGGAAGAAAACCGAACATCTTTTATTTTCGTGTATTTGGTTACAAATGTTATATTTTGAAAAAGGGTGTTCGTCTTTCAAAATTTGATAGTCGTTGTGATGTTGGTTTCTTGCTTGGTTATTCTTCAAATAGCAAAGCTTATCGTGTCTTTAACAAAAACTCCGGTTTAGTTGAAGAAAGACATGATGTGCAATTTGATGAAACTAATGGCTCTCAAGAAGAGCACGAGAATTTGGATGATGTAGGTGATGAAGCCTTAAGAAAAGCCATGGAGAACATGCAAATTGGCGACATCAAACCCAAGGATGATCCATCATCTTCTACTCAAGTTGAACCTTCTACTTCTTTCACAAATCAAATCCAAATCGATGGAGAGGACAATAAGGAAGATGATCAACCATCCAACTTACCACCAAGAATTCACAATGCAATTGCAAAAGATCATTCAATAGACCAAATATTGGGTGACGTAAGTAAGGGTATCCAAACTCGCTCCCGTGTCACTTCTTTTTGTGAACATTACTCTTTTGTCTCTTATATTGAGCCAAAGTATGTAGAAGAAGCACTTGATAATCCGGATTGGGTGAATGCAATGTATAAAGAACTCAATAATGCATGAAGAACTTGTCGGTATTTTAGAACCGATCTTACGTAAAGATTGTTTGATTCGGGGGGTCTCCTAGAATGGAATCACGCAGAGAGATTGACACGAGTATTTTTATACAGGTTCAGGCTTTCTCCGGAGAGAATAACAACCCTACTCCTGTGTGTGTATGGTATTGAGTGTGTTTCGTACAATCGGGAGAAAAGACTAAGGCTATTACAGAAGATAGTGTCTAACTATCTTCCTGATTGCTTGTTGTCCCCTCCGATCGCCCTTTTCCCTCTCTGATCGCTGCCTTTATATAGTCGTGAAGGAATAGCCGTTTTCCCCTGGTGAAGTGGCGCTTTATCAAATCCAGTAACGGGCGCATGTTTGCAGTAATCATCGGAGTGGTAACCCCTTCACGCCGCCTGACAGTTACTTGTCAGAGATAATGGGGTATTACGTGCTATTACTTTGTAGAGTAACAGCGTATGCTGACTACTGGGATTCCTTAATCAATTGGACCCACTTATCTGTAGGTTTTATTGATCATAAGGTAGTCGTGGCTGACCTGGTCGTAGAAGAGCTTACGACTATGAGGTAGTCGTAGAATAACTTACGACTGAATAGAGATCGTAGAAGAACTTACGACCTGTCGTAATAGGGCACCAAGGGGTGCCCCGCACCCTCGGATCGTCGGGAATACCGATGCGCTGTCAGGGATGCTGTGCATATGTAAATCTAGTATGTATAGTGTATGTTAGGGCAAATATACCTAAAATGCCCTTTCTCTCTCTCTCTCGCCTATGGGGGCAAGAAGGTAAATGTCCCTTCTTGCCCCCTATAAATAAAGCCCCATGGGCATGTAATAAGGGGATCTCTCCTCATTCTACACACATGAGCAATACATTCATATTTACATACATACTTGTCTTTGGCTTCTCCTCCCCGGTCCTTCTACCATAACAAAGGGTACGGGGTACCCTCTGTACCCACTATCTAGTCTTTTAGCTACGACAGTTGGCGCCGTCCATGCGGATTGAACAAGAAGCTACAAACAAGAGGAGCTGTAGATACCTCCACATCGGCCGAAACCACCCCCTTCGCAGGAAAAACAACCTTCAGTCGAAGCCTCCAAACACATCCCGAGGCCTGCCTCCACACCAAAAAAAAAACCCTTCGGCTGCTCATTCCGAAGCCCCCCGATGCTTCGCTCAACACCCGAAGGGTCCACCCACGCTCGAAGGCAAGGCTCTGTGCACCCTCGAAGGCCACCCGCGTGAGGCCATCTCGTCGCAACTCACCCGCGGCCCTCGCCTTCGGCCCCCCCTCCGGGGCGTCCTCGCGCGGTCCTCAGCGAGCAATCTCCGGAGACCCTCGCCTCCGCGCCAACCCGGCCACCTTCGTGAAGCCCCGGCGTTGAAGACCCCGCCTCCTACTCCAGCACCCTCGAGCCGCCTTCGCCTCGCGCTCAAGGAGCTCCTCGCGGCACCCATCGCCTCGCCGGCATCAACACCCTTAGGAGACCCAGCTCGTTGCCCACAAGTGAGGCTCCGAAGCCCGGAGCACCCTCCAGCCCCTGCGGCATCTTCGCCTGAAGCAGCCCCCATCGGAGCCACTTCGGAGAAGACCCTCGCCTGCTCCGACCCGGAGCGCCCGGGACCCCTTCGCCTGCTCCGTCTTCACCTTCAAACCACCTCCGAAGGCCACGGAGCAACCAACCACCACCAGGAGGCACCGCGGGGCACCTTCGTCGCGAACCCACGCAGCCTCCAGCCCAACGCTTCAGCGTCGCCGAACAAGGAGAACCCCTCGGGTTCCTCCCTCCTGTGGCCAAAGGCGCCTCCGTGGCGCCCGCCGGCCACCTCGGGGACCCTTGGGCCCCGACTCGCTGCGCTCTCGGCACCCTCGGCGCCCCGCCGCCCGCCTCCGCGCGCTCCAGCCACCTCGGAGCACCCTCGGGACGCCGCGCCTCTCCGCCCGATCTGGCCCGAAGCCTCTTCAAGGCCACCCGGAGACTCCACCCCTTCGGGCCGCCTGCTCCGGCCACCTCGGGGCCCCCTTCACCTCGCCAAAGCATCCTTCGGCGACGCGGCCATGTGTGGAGCACACTTCGGCCACCTCGGGGCCCCTTCGGGCCCCCTCACCTCTGCGCCGGCTCTGGCACCCCTCGAGGCCCCTTCGGGACCCCCCCGCCTCTGCGCTCGCTCCAGCCACTCGGAGCGCCCTCGGGAGGCCGTGCCTCTCCGCCCGCTCCGGCCCGAAGCCTCTTCAGGGCCACCCGGAGACTCCACCCCTTCGGGCCGCCTGCTCTGACCACCTCAAGGCCCCCTTCACCTCGCTGGAGCCTCCTTCGGCGTCAGCTGGCCATGTCTTGGAGCACACTCAAGCCACCTCGGGGGCCCTCCACCCCCCGCCGCCTCCGCCTTGTTGTAACATCCCAAATGTATAAATGGGTGTGTGTTTCAAATGTAAGAAAATGTGTAGAAATTAAAACTTTTTCTCACATCTTGAAACTCTTGAACTCTTCTATAATTCTTGTCAAGAGTTGTGGAATTCAAAAACACAAAGCTCCTGTTGACTAAAGTCAAACCCTTATTCAACTTGTCACAAATCCTGTGCCAAACTTCGGGAAATATTTTTCCTTGGGTCTAGGAATGATGGGTGACCTCTTTGAATTATTTCATAATTTTTAGAAATTATTTGATAATTTTTGGAGGTAAGTCAAACCAATTTTTCAATTGGTCAAACCCTAGAACAGCCCTTGATGAATTTCTTGAGAAAAATGCAATGCATAAAAACCTCTGGAAATTTTATATAAGGTTAATCCTGGAGTGAGGAAGCTCCAGTTAAAATTTCGGAATTTTTGGAGTTAATTTGCTACCTCTAAAAATTCCTCCAAACTTAGCCCTCAAATTTAAACTCAAATCAGGCACTGTTCCTTGGGTCCGAGCCGCTTTCCAAGCGGGTCGAACCCAACCGCGCCCCCAGCTCAGCCCGAGCTCCTCCCTCGCGCGAGGTCGTGCCTGTTGGATCAAAATCCAACAGCCACGACCTTCGCCACAACCAACAATGCCCTTCGGCCGTGCTCCTCACATGCAGTCGTGCTCCGTTGGATCCAAATCAACGGCCACGACCTCCCCTCTCATCTCGTCGCCGTCAGATCCAGATCTCACGGCCACGACCTCCCCTCTCTTTGTGGTGTCATGCCTAACCGCAAAGACCTCCCACCTCTCTGTCGTGCTCCGTTGGATCAGAATCCAACAGCCACGACCTCCCCTCTCCATTTCGTCGCCGTTGGATCAAAATCCAACCGCCACGACCTCCCCACCTCTTTTTCCGTGTAAATGCGTAACCGCCACGACCTCCTACCTCTGTTCGTAGCCGTTGGATTGAAATCCAACCGCCACGACCTCCCCTCTCCATTTCGTCGCCGTTGGATTGAGATCCAACAGCTACGACCTCCTCCCCCGTTTCAGCGCCGTGCGTAATGGCCATGACCTCCCTCCTCGGTTCAGCGCCTTTGGATGTAAATCCAACGGTCCTGACCTCCCTCTCTGTTGTGCGCCCTTGGATGTAAATCTAATGGCCACGACCTCCATCGCGTTGTGCGCGACAGCCACGACCTCCCCTCAATGTTGTGCGCCCTTGGATGTAAATCCAATGGCCACGACCTCCCCTCAACGTTGTGCGTCCTTGGATGTAAATCTAATGGCCACGACCTCCATCGCGTCGTGCGCAATAGCCATGACCTCCCCTCAATGTTGTGCGCTCTTGGATGTAAATCCAATGGCCACGACCTCCCCTCGATGTTGTGTGCCGTTGGATCAAAATTCAATAGCCACGACCTCCCATCGCTTGTCAGGGTCGCGCGCAACAGCCAGGACCTCCCGCCTCTGTTGATCGCCCTTGGATGCAAATCCAATGGTCACGACCTCCTGTCTCCTTTCAGCGCGCGACCTCCTCTTTTTGTTTCACAACCGCCCGATACGAATCCAATGGCTGTGACCTCCCCAATTGAGATCTTGAGGTCGCAACCTCCCCCTTTCCTTTGCAGACCACCCTAGTTCTGATCGAAGGGTCACGACCTCCCCCTGTTCTTATCTAATGGTTGAGGGCAGCGCCTGTTCTTCTCCTTCCTCGGGCTGCAAGGCGTCAGGCGCCATGGCGAGAGGGAGCGATGCCCTATCACCTCCCAGCTGCTCTTTTCTTTGCCGGCATTAAATCTTGGTCGACCTTCCACCCCTAGGTCTGCTCGACCGCCCCCATCCCCTCCACATCCTTGTGGCGCCATGGACCGAGCTGTGGGCTAATCTCACCATGGAGCTTAACCCTAGCTCATGGCCTCTACTCCCCGGCTTTATAAGGTCCTCTTGTTCCTCCTTGGCACTCTTTAAACACCACTTAGCTTCTCCTCTGCTCTAAGGAGCTCAAGCACCCGTGAGCCCCCAACCGCCATTGTTGCACTTTGGAGCTCTCGGTGAAGGCAGTGCCCCAGTGGCTTTCCTCTCCCTCTCTTCGCTTCAGCTTGTGCCTATCACCTCACTGATCATTTCCCCTAACTCAATTTGGGTTGGCTTCCACAGGAGCGACTTGAATCTGGAGTTTTGGAGCTTGCGGCCGTGGGCCCCCCTTCTTCCCCATCACCGGTAAGGACCTCCCCCTTTCAATTCCTTGCTCTGGGAGCACCTCCTAACTCTATGGAATACATCTTGATGACCCGGTGCGGTTAATTATGCCCAGGTCCTCTTCTCCACATCGTCCTCCTCGGCGCCGGCAAGGTCCTTCGTCACCGGAGCTGCTCAGTCCTCCTCTGTCCCTCCGCGACCTCCAGGTACCTCCTTAGTAGTCCCTTAGAGCTGGGCACCCGCTTGAATGGCTGTTGCGGAGCTTTCCTTCCATTTTGCTTTTGGCCGTGTGCTACTCGCGCCGCTCTCCTCGGCTTCATGGCGCTTTGAATCCACCCGCGGGTGTGAGTGGTACCGATGGAGTGCGCCTGCTATTGCGCACCTGCACAGCACCCATTCGCACCGTCGTCCGTAGGTCGCCGGCGTGAGAGATCTTGTTGCGTCGGGTGTGTTGTCGGACGAGTCCGACAAGCTATGCGATATCTAGGGCGTCCGTGTTGAGATCTGGGGCTCGGATTGCGGGGTTAGCGTGTGCTGTGTGCGTTGGTCGCGAGCCGTCCATCTCGCGATCAACGGTCCACGACCTCCGCCCGTTCGCAAGCGCTGTTTAAACAAGCAGCAGGCGCGCAATCAATCTGGACCGTCGATGCATCATCGGCGGTCGCGTCGTTGGTTCCTTGCGAACGCAGCGCGTTGGTAGGTCTTGGGCCGTCGATCCAGATCAACGGCCCAGGTTAAATCACGCCGTTTCCTTTTAGGAATTTTTCGATGGATTTATTTGTGGCGAAAAAGGTAATAAACTTCAAAAATGCATAACTATTTCATCTTAGCTCCTTTTGGGTTGATTCAAATTTTGGTAGCTCTGGTTTGAACTAAAATTTAATCTAAAAATGGTTGTAAGTTGAGTTCAGCTCCAGAAAATGAATTGGTAAATTGGTTTCAAAATTAACTTTTAATGTTGCTCTAAAAATGGCATTTAACTTGTAAAATGCATAAGTAATTCTCTATAGATCCTTTTTGAGTGAATCCAATTGTGTTGGCTTTCTATGTTAGTGCACTAAATGGTAGAATAGGATTTAGTCATGTCACTATTTTCAAAATAATTGCGGGTGCATTTTACTTGTGCTCTTTTGCATGTCTTTGAAAAATCATAAAACATGCATCATAGCTCCAAATGAGGTGAACTCAATTGTGTTATTCATCTCATGAGGTGCTTTACTTACCATGAAAATCCCAGGTGCAGAACCTCTTTGGAAAATTGCGCTAGAGAATTTAATTCAGATGAACAGTAACTGATTTCAATTTTCCAGCAATTTCCAGGCTGAGCAGATTTTTTTGGCCATAACTTTTGCATTGAGAATCCAAATTAATTGGTTCTTGTTGATAAATTCTTTAAAAATCATGATCTTGCTGCTGTAAAAATTTCAAAGCATTTGGATAAAGTTTGCTGTTGAGTCTTTTCGGTTTTCGTAGTTCTTATCGGTTCTTTTTCGCTCTTTCGTTAGGTGCCGACGAGTGCGTTGATCCCGTGAGTGACCCTTTGCAACATAGTGAACAGCTCCAGCCAGGAAAGCAGTTTGATCATATCCATTATGTCCCATTACTTTAAAGTCTAATATATTGTTTAACTTGTATGTATGCATTGCTATTATGTTGTTAAATGATATCGATTAGTGATCCTATAGATGCATATTCTGTAGGTAAATGTTCATTCTCTACTACTAAGCCTAGGATTATCTTGCTGTGATGTAGAGTTCGATGCTTAGAAATGCTTAGATAACGGTAGAAATGGGCGGTTGTCAACATTATGTCGATGACCTTGATCACACAAAAATTACTATTCCATTATGTCCAGCACTTGTGCTTTGTTACTTTGTAAACAAATAAAACAAAAATGAAAACAAAATTGTTTCATGACTTGGGCACAATGGATGTTGGTGTGATCTGTTAGGTGTGAATGGAATGGTGCCTAAGTCCCCAAGGACCGAGTTACTTGTGTCACTAAGCCAAGCGCTTTTGCGTGCTAACCACACGAGGGTATTGGGAACCCCTCTTGGCTAAGTACTTTTGGAGGTGTTAATTGTGGGTCGCAGGTGGTTAAAACTGTTTTTATAAGGGAAAGAGCACCCGCAGTTGCTTAGGCTAGGCCGGTGTCTCCTACCCTTTGGGTTGTCGCGACTCTTAATTAGCATCATTCATTAGAAATGCCTCGTAGGACTTAGCCGTGCCGGCATACCAAAGGAAGTGTGCTAAATAGCTTGGCGAAAAGGCGGTCTGACGTGTGGGTACATTGGTACACCCCTGCAGGGTTCAAACTATTCGAATAGCCTCGTCCTAGGTTATGGACATGCTTGGTAAGGTCGTGCAAGAACTAGACTAAACATTTAATTAAAACTTGACATGGGTGGTATGAATGGGTAATTCATACTATTGTTGCGGTGACTATTGGGTTATTCACTTCCAGGATTGTTGTTGTCATCTATCTATTGTTATTATGTTGTTGTCTCGTTGTTATTTGCAAATTAAAATTGAATTGCAAAACTGCTTTGAATCTATTTAAATATTGCAAATGAAAACTTGCTTTATGCTAAAATGAGCCCAAAGCCTTCTACTTAAATAAAGCTTGCATGTAGCATATGTATATGTCTGTTACCTTTACACGTCAGTCTTGTGAATACATTTTTGTACTCATTTGCTTTGCTTAATAAATTTGTTGCAGAGGAGGTGGAGCCCTTAGGGCCCTACTTTTGTGAGATGTGCGGTGGTTGGGACGATTAGCTTGGCAGCCCGGTCGGTTGCCTTGTGGGCTTAAGGCAAACCGTATGGCTTTTGGTTTATCGCCATCTTATGGCTTTTGCTTCCGCTGTTATTTATCTTGCTTAAGTTGTTATTTGGCCGGTCAGCCCCTTTTGTAATAACTCTCTCTATTATGTATGTCTTTGGTTTAATCTAGTTCGTGCTTTGGTTATATGTCTTGTATGATCTTGATGCATAATTTTGTAAAGGGGTGTGTATACTGCATTTCTGGGAAGTATAGATATCTCGAAGACACGGGTTATTTTGTTTGTGATGTTAGGGTCAATGGATGACTAAGCATTACAAGCTAAATAAGCCGAGGTCCTCACACCCTTCTGACCACCTCGGGCGCCCTCGGGGCCTTGCGCCTCTCACTTTGCTCGGCCACCTCGGGGCCTTGAACCCCTCGCCTCGCGCTGCCGACCACGTGGGGCCACCTCAGGACCCCTGGCGGCGTCGGCCCCTGCTTGAGCGCGCCCGGCAAAGACATGCGATGCCCGCATGACACCGCATTCCATCAATTGGTAAGCATGATTTCCTCCGTTGATTCACCATGTTCCTGGCTTCCTGCCTTGCTAGCAGTTCACTGTCCTTGCCTAGTAAGCCACATCGCAGTATTTTTTTATTTTTCCACTAGCAATAATCAGGCTGCGCGTAGAGAGTAAGTTGTTCAGTGTTCAAGTTGTAAACTTAAAACCTGCGCAGACCAAAATTTGATTTGAACCTGGCCTTTGCAAGTAGGAGGGCATAGTATGTTGCAGCATGGGGCAGTTCAGGTGGCTCGGTGCTTTCTAGGTGTTTAGTGAGCATGGTCTGCTTAGTCAATGTTCTTTTGTGGCCTTGTAGCAAAGTAATTGTCTGCCGGTCGTCTTCTAGTGATACTACCGCCAAGTTGCATCGAGCAATTGCATTCCCAGATATTTTAGTCAGTTAAGGAGAGTGCCATATTAAAGTCAAGTTAGCTGAATATTTTGTAAAGCATTGAGCAAAATCATCAAGTTCATGTGAAGCGCAGTACCACGTTGTGAAAAGATACACCTATACTTACCCTCATATGTATGTATGCGCACACCTCGCAGGCTACAGCCTCGGTGTATAAGCCCACAAGGATGGCATCGTCAATAAGCCCATCACCGTGGCAACAAAGACGCCGCACATGGCCCCGAGCCCCGGTGCACACTAACTCACCCTCCGGGGTGTGCAGTGTATAAAAAAAAGATGCCGCGCATGGCCCCGAGCCCCGGTGCACACTAACTCACCCTTCGGGGTGTGCAGTGTATAAAAAAAGACGCCACGCATGGCCCCGAGCCCCGGTTCTCCCACCGCGAGGGCCTCGCCCCGGCAGGTGACATTTCAAACCGCACTCAAGCGTGCATCCCTAGTCGTTCTCGAGGCCCCGCCTCGGCGACTAGGGAGTCTCCAGCCGCGAGGGCCTCGCCCCGGCGGGAGACATTTCAAACCGCACTCAAACGCGCATCCCCAGTCGTTCTCGAGGCCCCGCCTCGGCGACGAGGGAGTCTCTAGCCGCGAGGGCCTCGCCCCGGCGGGAGACATTTCAAACCACGCTCAAACGCGCATCCCTAGTCGTTCTCGAGGCCCCGCCTCGGCGACTAGCGAGTCTCCCGCCGCGAGGGCCTCGCCCCGGCGGGAGACATTTCAAACCGCGCTCAAACGCACATCCCTAGTCATTTCCAAGGCCCCGCCTCGGTGACTAGGGAGTCTCCCGCCGCGAGGGCCTCGCCCCGGCGGGAGACATTTCAATCCGCGCTCAAGCGCGCATCCCTAGTCGTTCTTGAGGCCTCGCCTCGGCGACTAGGGAGTCTCCAGCCGCGAGGGCCTCTCCCCGGTGGAGAGAGCTCACATCGCGCTCAAGCGCGCATCCCTAGTCATTTTCGAGGCCCCGCCTCGGCGACTAGGGAGTCTCCAGCCGTGAGGGCCTTGCCCCGGCGGGAGACATTTCAAACCGCGCACAAGCGTGCATCCCTAGTTGTTTCTGAGGCCCCGCCTCGGCGACTAGGGAGTCTCCAGCCGCGAGGGCCTCGCCCCGGCGGGAGACATTTCAAACCGCGTTCAAACGCGCATCCCTAGTCGTTTCCGAGGCCCCACCTCGGCGACTAGAGAGTCTACCGCTGCGAGGACCTCGCCCCGGCGGGAGACATTTCAAACCGCGCTCAAACGCGCATCCCTAGTCATTTCCAAGGCCCCGCCTCGGCGACTAGGGAGTCTCCCGCCGTGAGGGCCTCGCCCCGGCGGGAGACATTTCAAACCGCACTCAAGCGCGCATCCCTAGTCGTTCTCGAGGCCCCGCCTCGGCGACTAGGGAGTCTCCAGCCGCGAGGGCCTTGCCCCGGCAGAGAGAGCTCACATCGTGCTCGAACGCGCATCCCTAGTCGTTCCGGAGGCACCGCCTCGGAGACTAGGGAGCCTCCCGCCTCAAGTGCCTCACTCGGTGGGGAGACTGTGCACATTCGCGCTCGTTCGCGACGAGACCTAGTCATTCCGAAGGCCTTGCCTCGGAGACAAGTAATCAGGCCACACTCGGAACGCGAGGAGCCTGCGAAGAGGACACAACAAGAGGACAAAAAAAAAGCCACCACACATGGCCTTCGGCCTCGCAGCAGGCAAGTATTATCCGCAGGCATGATTGCCTCAACGAAGACGGCATGCGAAAATAACCCTGGCACAGCACGGTCCCAAGACCAAAACATACCAAGGGGGGACGACGATTGGCTTCGCCTCCCCCTCGCCGACATAGCTAGCTTCTGGGCCCTCAAACGAGCCCAAGCAAAGAAAGTTGGGGGACGGCGATCGGCTTCGCCTCCCCCCTCGCTAGCTTCTGGGCTCTCAAACGAGCCCAAGAAAATAAAGTTGGGGGACGGCAATCAGCTTCGCCTCCCCCTCGCTAACTGCTGGGGTCTCAAACGAGCCCAAGCAAAGAAAGTTGGGGGACGGCGATTAGCTTCGCCTCCCCGTCGCTAGCATCTGGGCTCTCAAACGAGCCCAAGAAAAGAAAGTTGGGGGACGGCGATTGGCTTCGCCTCCCCCTCGCTAGCTGCTGGGCTCTCAAACGAGCCCAAGCAAAGAAAGTTGGGGGGCGGCGATCGGCTTCACCTCCCCCTCGCTAGAATCTGGGCTCTCAAACGAGCCCAAGCAAAGAAACTTGGGGGACGACGATCGGCTTCGCCTCCCCCTCGCTAGCATCTGGGCTCTCAAACGAGCCCAAGAAAAGAAAGCTGGGGGACGGCGATCGGCTTTGCCTCCCCCCTCGCTAGCTTCTGGGCTCTCAAATGAGCCCAAGAAAATAAAGTTGGGGGACGGCGATCGGCTTCACCTCCCCCTCGCTAGCATCTGGGCTCTCAAACGAGCCCAAGAAAAGAAAGTTGGGGGACGGCGATCGGCCGCCTCCTCTCTAGTCATTCTTTGGGCTCTCAAACGAGCCCAAGCAAAGAAAGTTGGGGGACGGCGATCGGATTTCCCTCCCCCTCGCTAGCATCTAGGCTCTCAAACGAGCCCAAGAAAAGAAAGTTGGGGGACGGCGATCGGCTTCGCCTCCCCCTCGCTAGCATATGTGCTCTCAAACGAGCCCAAAAAAAGAAAGTTGGGGGACGGCGACTGGCTTTGCCTCCCCCTCGCTAGCTTCTGGGCTCTTAGACGAGCCCAAGCAAAGAAAGTTGGGGGACGACGACCGACTTTGCCTCTCCCTCGCTAGCTTCTGGGCTCTTAGACGAGCCCAAGCAAAGAAAGTTGGGGGACGGCGATCGGCTTTGCCTCCCCCTCGCGAGCTTCTGGGCCCTCAAATAAGCCCAAGCAAAGAAAGTTGAGGGACAGCGATCGGCTTCGCCTCCCCCTCGCCAGCCTCGACGAGCTCAAGCGAGTCCAGTGGTAACCCCTCTAAGTCACGAGGACGCTTGACCAGGAGTGGCCAAAGGGGGGGACGATACTAGGTCCCCAACAGGAGCATCCCAAGCAGCCACACCAGAGAAATAATCAAAATTTGAAGACAGCAGCGACTGCCATGGCGCACACGCTCCGCCACTACACGCCGCCCACCTCGAGGCCAATGCCTCGGCGGGGCGGCCCCGACGCGTCGCCCGCCTCGAGACCAGCGCCTCGGTGGGGCGGCTACACTCCGCCGCTACACGCCGCCCACCTCGAGGCCAATGCCTCGGTGGGCGGCTCTACTGCAACCGCCCGCCGCCGCCTCGAGGCCATGGCCTCGAGGCGGCGGCCCGACGCCGCCCGCCTCGAGGCCAATGCCTCGGTGGGCGGCTACGCTCCGCCGCTACATGCCGCCCACTTTGAGGCCAATGCCTCGGTGGGGCGGCTCGCTTCAGCAGCCCGCCGCCCACCTCGAGGCTATGGCCTCGGTGGGCGGCCCCGATCTTGCCCTTTGCCTCGAGACCGGCGCCTCGGTGGGGCGGCTCGCTCGGCCGCCCGCCGCCCGCCTCGAGGCCATAGCCTCGGCGGCGGCCCTGACGCCGCCGCCTCGAGGCAGTGCCTCGGTGGGGCGGCCCGATCTGCCGCCCGCCTCGAGGCCAACACCTCGGTGGGGTGGCTCCGCCCCGGCTTCGCCCGCCGCCCGCCTCGAGGTTATGGCCTTGGTGGGGCGGCCTCGACGCACCGCCCGCCTCGAGGCCCATGCCTCGGTGGGGCAGTCCCACGTCTACTTCTCCGAGGGTATCCCGACTCCCGAGGGGTCGGGGGCGATACGATTACGTCCGCTCGCCCCTCGGGATCACGGGATCTGTCCTCGCGACCTCGGACCACGCAGACAAGGGAGTTGTCGTAGTAGGGCACGAAGGGGTGCCCCGCACCCTCGGATCGTCGGGAATACTGGGTCTTGGCGTCAGGATCTTGTGCATATGTAAATCTAGTCTGTATAGTGTATGTTAGGGCAAATGTACCTAAAATGCCCTTTCTCTCTCTCTCCCCTATGGGGGCAAGAAGGTAAATGTCCCTTCTTGCCCCCTATAAATAAAGCCCCATGGGCATGTAATAAGGGGATCTCTCCTCATTCTACACACATGAGCAATACATTCATATTTACATACATACTTGTCTTTAGCTTCTCCTCCCCGGTCCTTCTCCCATAACAAAGGGTACGGGGTACCCTCCATACCCACTGTCTAGTTTTTTAGCTACGACACGACCATAAGGTAGTCGTAGCAAGACTTACGACTATAGGGGTGGTCGTAGAAGAACTTACGACCACCTAGTAAGCTTCTCCCTTGTAAATATAAGGGGTATACCTAGGGACCACATGACATCATATTTACCCGTAATAAGAATTATAGATAAAAGATAAAATAAGGATTATTAGATCCTCGTCAGAACTCAATAACTTCACTCGAAATAAAGTTTGGATATTGGTGGATAGACCCAAGGAACACAACGTCATTGGAACTAAATGGGTCTTTAGGAACAAGCAAGATGAAAATGGTTTGGTTGTAAGAAACAAAGTAAGGTTGGTCGCTCAAGGTTATTCACAAGTCGAAGGTTTGGATTTTGGTGAAACCTTTGCTCCCGTAGCTAGACTTGAGTTAATTCGGATATTGCTTGCTTTTGCATCATGCTTTGATATTAAATTATTTCAAATGGATGTTAAAAGCGCTTTCCTAAATGGTAAAATATCCGAACTTTTCTTTGTTGAACAACCTCTCGGTTTTGAAGATCCTAAAAATCCAAATCATGTCTATAAACTTTTCAAGGCGCTCTATGGTCTTAAACAAGCTCCTAGAGCATGGTATGAACGCCTTAGAGATTTTTTAGTATCCAAAGGATTCAAAATCGAAAAAATTGATTCAACTTTGTTTACTAAAGTTTTAGATGATGATTTCTTTGTTTGTCAAATTTATGTTGATTATATCATTTTTGGGTCTACTAATCAAGATTTTTGCGAAGAATTTGGTAATATGATGTCTAGGGAATTTGAAATGTCCATGATCGGAGAATCAAGCTATTTCCTTGGACTTCAAATCAAGTAACTCAAAGATGGAGCATTTGTGAGCCAAACAAAGTATGCAAAAGATTTGATCAAAAAATTTGGGATGAAGAATGCAAAACCCATCAAGACTCCCATGGCAACCAACGGTCATCTCGACCTAAATGAGGGAGGTAAATTAGTAGATTTGAAGCTTTATAGGTCTATAATTGGTAGTTTGCTTTATCTTACCGCATTTAGACCCGATATCATGTTTAGTGTTTGCATGTGTGCACGTTTTCAAGTAACTCCAAAAGAGTGTTATTTGATGGCCGTAAAAAGAATACTAAGATATTTAAAGCATTAGCCTATGGTTTCCCAAATGTGTTAAATTTGATTTAATTGGATATTTGGATTCCGATTATGCAGGTTGTAAAGTGGATAGAAAAAGCACCTCGGGTAGTTGTCAATTATTAGGAAGATCTTTAGTATCATGGTCATCCAAGATATTCAAAACTACCGTGAAGATCAAGGCAAGGCACGTCTAATAGATGTTGTCCCAGAAAACCTATTGCCAAGGTAATCGGAGATACAATGCCACTCTCCTTCCTTTGGAATATACCAAAGAATGAAGTGAGGTACAGGATGCGCTACTCAAGACCACCAGAAGCACTTGGCTGAAGTGCTCCTCTTCACCGAGCACCACAAGAATCAAATCCGAAAGCTTCTTCCTCCTCAGGTCAAGACAAAATCGACCTCAAGAACTCCAATTGAACCCACTAATATTCCTTCGAGTACCCACACAGAGTATGGCGCAAGAAGGAATCCAACCGGATGAGCACAACCGACGAAGACCAAGAGTTCACCGATGGAGTAATGGAATCACGATGTCGAAGGAACTTAAGATCCTCTCAAATCCGAAGCCAAAACACAAAGGAGAAGCTATAAGAAACAATGAGGAAAATGTCTCTTATTCGGGGGTTTTTCAGAAAGGATCTGCTCCCACCTTTTGAAGTAGGGATGAGGGGAGGACGACGCGATGGCAGTGAACTGCCAGCACCCGAAATGCCTGGCACTTCCAAGCCTTCAGCGCCGCCCCCCTTGATTTCCTCCAACGACGCCGCCAAGCACGGGGGAACTCCCCCTTGCCACAGGACTCAGAAAACCGAATGGGTTGGAGCTAGGAGCTCCAACCTTTATCTCCCCTTTCTACCACCAACAGGTGGGTCCAGTCTAAACCCTTTTCTTTTCCTTTTAAACTTTTCTCAAAATGAGAAATCCCCAAATTGCCCTTTCAGGGCCCAACGATATCATCGTACCACATTGATGTGGTGCTCTCAAACCAAGTCGGGAGGGGCTGGAGATTTACAGGCTTTTATGTCGAACCTGACTGGGGTTCGAAGGATAGTAGATCTTGGGACATGTTAAAGTCTCTTCACAAGAAGCTGGATATGCCATGGACCCATGGTTAGTAGCAGGTGATTTTAATGAAATCCTTTGTGGGCATGAGAAGGAAGGTGGGGCTAATAGGCCAATGCAGGATATGGATGCGTTTAGAAATGCTCCGGGCAGGTGCAAGTTGGAGGATCTGGGGTTTTCTTGGAGATATCTTCACCTAGCGGAACAAGGCGCATCGAAAGGAGGATTACATTAGAGAAAGATTGGATAGAGCAGTAGGTAATCAAAGATGGAAAGACATGTTCCCTGACCATGGGATTATCCATATGTCGCCGTATCACTCAGACCACCAACCAATTCTTATCGACACTCTATACTATAAAAATATTTTTGAGGGGAAAGGGGTTAGACGAAAGCGATTTGAAGCTAAGTGGATGCAGGAAGAAAAAATTTCAGGAGGTGATACAGAATGCATGGGAGGAAGCTAAACAAATTTATGCGTAAGACAATGTGGCCGAAGATTTACAGATGGGACAGGGAGGTCTTAAAATCAACAGAGGAGAATAGAAATATTGCAGAATGAGCTGGACCAAGTTTTGAGAGAGGAAATGACTGATATGTCTATACAGCGGCAAAAAGAGATTCTGGGAGAAGTAGAAAAACTGCTAAAGCAAGAAGAAATTTTTTGGATGCAAAGAGGGAGAGTGAACTGGATGCAAATGGGCAATAGAAATAAAAGCTTACTTCCATTCGCAAGCTTCTACGAGATGAAGAACAAACTCCATTAATAATCTTCTAGAGAATGGCAGGGTGAGAGAAGGAAATGAGGACATAGGGCATGTCAAAACAGACAACTTCGATGGGTTGTTCTCGTCGGAGGCTGATGGTACTAATCATGATCTACTCAACAGGGTAAACCATAAAGTGACAAGTGAAATGAATGATATACTAATAGAACCCTTTTCTGATGAAGAAATAAAAAAAAACTGTGTGTAGCATTGGAGACCTAAAGGCTCATGAACTGGACGGAGTACACGTAATCTTCTATAAAAAAAATTCTGGAATTCGATTGGAGTTCAGATTATTAATGAGGCCCGAAAGGCATTGAACACGGCCACAATCCCGAGAGGATGGAATGATACAGACATAATGCTTATACCAAAGGTGAGCAATCCTGATAATATGAGACAGTTTAGGCCAATAAACCTTTGCAATTTAATTTACAAAATTATCTCTAAAGTGTTGGCTAGTAGGCTTAAAAGAATCCTCCCTGACATAATTTCACATTCACAGGGGGCTTTTGTTCCTGGAAGATTAATAGCTGAAAATGTCTTGGTAGCTTACGAAGTGTTTCATAGTATCAAAAATAGAAGGAAAGGGAAGAATGGCCTATAGCCCTATACGCAGCCAAGTTAGATATGAATGAGGCATATGATAGCGTGGAATGAGAAAATAGAGACAGAAGAGACATGAAATTTTACGTGAAAATCTATTGCGGGAAAAAACTCACGGGTGTGAATCGGTGATTATTACTATAGAAGGAGTGTTTATAAAACGCAAGAGAATTACAATAAGGTGTCAACTCTCCCCGTACGGCTTACAAGAGGTATATAAAAGGGGTAAAAGGACTTGGAGTCCAAGTAAGAAACTGATCCGCTAATATGACATGTTTGGATTCGACCATATTAGAAATTCGGATCACATGCGAATCACAAATATCAATAATCTCCACCTTTAGGCGAATTTCCTCTTGTATCGTAATAAAGAATCATCAATCACCAAATAACTCCTTGATAAGATAAAAGTTACCGTGCGTCAACTAGTCTCTAGGACTAAACTGTAATACCAACTAAGCTTGAGCAAAGCTCAAACTTAGTAACAGAAACTGACTTTGTCATCATATCAGCTGGATTATCATGAGTATTTATCTTGCACACCTTGACACCACCTTGAGCAATAACATCTCGAATAAAGTGATATCTCACATCAATGTGTTTTGTTCTCTTATGGAACATTTGATCCTTTGTAAGGCATATAGCACTCCGACTATCACAAAATATAGCAGTGCAAGAATTATCTTCACAAAGCTTAGTGTACAAATCTCTCAACCAAATAGCTTCTTTACAAGCTTCAGAAATAGCCATATATTCTACTTCAATGGTAGATAAGGCAACAGTAGCTTGCAAACTCGCCTTCCAACTAACAGCACAACCACCAATGGTGAAAACATAACCTGTGAGAGACCTCCTCTTGTCCAAATCACCAGCATAATTAGAGTCAACATAACCAACAAGTTCATCTCTAGAATTCCCAAACTGTAAATAAGCATTAGAAGTGCCACGCAAATATCTGAAAATCCACTGAACTGCTTTCCAATGCTCTTTTCCAGGATTAGTCATGTATCTACTAACAACAATCAGTGCATGAGATAAATCAGGACGAGAACAAACCATAGCATACATAAGAGAACCAACTGCATTGGAATATAGAACTCTAGACATATACTCAATATCATAATCTGACTCAGGAGATAACGCTGAAGATAATCTGAAATGCGAAGCTAATAGAGAACTCACTGGCTTTGCATCATGCATATTAAAACAACGAAGGACCTTCTCAATATAACCTTTTTGACTAAGGTATAACTTGCCAGATTGCCTCTCTCTAATAATCTCCATACCAAGATTTTTCTTTCCTGCACCTAGGTCCTTCATCTTAAATTCATTACTCAATTGTGTTTTCAGTTTTGCTATTTCTGACTTATCTTTTGCAACAATTAATATATCATCAACATAGAGAAGTAAATAAATAGCTGAACCATTAACAATCTTTAAATAAACACAGCTATCATAATCAGACCGCTTAAAATCATGAGAGAGCATAAATGAGTCAAATCTCTTGTACCATTACCTAGGAGATTGCTTCAAACCATAAAGAGATTTCTTTAATCTACAAACAAGGTATTTTTTTTCTAGAAATAACAAAACCCTCAGGTTGGTCCATATAAATGTCTTCTTCCAACTCCCCATATAGGAATGCAGTTTTAACATCTAATTGCTCAAGTTCATAATCATGCATAGCAACAATAATGAGTAAAGTGTGAATAGAACTATACTTCACAACTGGAAAAAATACATCATTAAAATCAATACTTAGAATCTGACTATAACCTTTAGCAACCAACCTTATTTTTATACCTTGCTGGTTCAGTAGGAGAAATACCTTCCTTTCTTTTGAAAATCCACTTGCAACGAACAAACTTCTTCTCTTTTGGCAATTTCACTAATTCCCAAGTGCCATTCTTATCAAGTGACTCCATCTCATCATGCATAGCAGTTATCCACTTATTACAATCAGTGGAGTTAATAGCCTCAGAGTATGATGAAGGTTCTGTATTACCTTCAATTTCTTCTGCCACACTCAAAGCATAAGCAACAATATTAGTTTCTTCAATCAACCTCTTGGGTGGATTAATCTCCCTTCTAGGCTTGTCAACTGCAATAAACCATTGTGGTGACTGCTCAACAATAGCAGGATCCTCAATAATAGGTGCATCATGAACAACAATATTTTCTTTATCTGATGTGTCATCTGAACCAAAAAAAAATGGTCCATCTGAACACTTAAATTATGCTCACTCTCAACAGGAACATTAGTGGGCATATTTTTACCTCCATCGACTCTAGGTTGGCAACGATCTCCTTAAACACCGAAAGATGATCAAGCACGGATCCTCATTCTTGCAATTTGTGATAGTACAACTTCTGTTTGAGATGCATCTTGCTAATGAGATCCTTTATCATGCAAATTTGTTTCAGTTTCAGTCATAATGCAGTAGTCGTCTTCTCCTTCAAAACCTCCTACAAAATATTATTTGATAGATAAATGTGAATCTGAGATAAAGCCTTATGGTCTTTACGTTTCTCATCTGCGGTCCATGTGGTAGGTTGTTTCTCAAATCCTTCCAACGCATCATTCAAATCCATCTGTGCCAGCACAACCCTCATCTTGGCTTGTCACAACGAAAATCTTGTGTCTCGATCCAGGAGTGGAAGATCATATTTAAAGGTCGCCATGTGGAATAAATCCTAAAATTGCTAGTACCGATCTGAGTAAACATAGCAAAAAATCACGACCTCTTTGGTACACCTTCTGTGTACGCGAATCAAGCATTTTGAATCTCCTGGTACGCTTGTCGGGTGGACATAGCTTTGGCACTTTGTAGTTGGGATGGAGCTCGGCAACTTTGGATGCGAAATCTACGAACACTCTGAGATTTAATAATAAGAAATCCTCGGGACCTGTGTTGCTGGAGCGCTCTCGCTTTCTTGGTTCGGTCTGATGCGTTTGATCGCTCGGCGCTGGTCTCGTCGTGATGCACAGACCGAGGCGACGCACAGGTGATGCTGGCGCCGAAGGAACCGTGAACGAATTTGCACCACTTGGACCGAGTTGACGCCACGCGTTGGCTGCTGCTTTCCATGCGCGCTGTCGCACGCCTGTGGATGACGCGTCGAGGAAATGCGAGCAGCGATGCGCCGCCGGGAGCACCGATCGAGGCGAAGGCGTGACGCGCGTGACGGCGGTGTCGGATTGGATCTGTTATTTTTTTTATCTCTTAAAATTCTAATTTTCTGTACTCTGATATCACTTGTTAAAAAATAGAGATAAAAGAGACACGAATTTTTATGTGAAAAACCCTTGCGGCAAAAAAACCACGGATGCCAACCGGCGATGATCACTATATGAGGAGTGTTTACAAAACGCATGGGAATTACAATGACACGTCAACTCTCCCCGTGCGGCTTACAAGAGTTATATAAAAGGGGCAAAAGGACTTGGAGTCCAAGTAAAAAACTGATTCGCTAATATGGTAATTGATCCGTTAATATGACATGTTTGGATTTGATCATATTAGAAATTTAGATCATATACCGATTACAGATATCAACAAACCTCACCTGCCACTTTTTTACCTTAATTTGCAACGGGGGTATGTCGAGACAAGAGGGGAGTTGCAAGGAGTACATGTTTGTTCTTCAGCACCCTCTTTTATTTGCTGATGACTTGTTGATGATGCTGAGAGCAGATAAAGCAAATGCCAATACCATCAAATCTATTCTGCATCTTTACAGTGCTAGCTCAGGACAAAAGGTAAATTGTGCCAAAAGGTAAATACTTGGGTTTCCCAACACTAGTTGGCTTGTCTAGGACAGATACTTTTCAACCATTAGCCAATCGTGTGACTGCCCGAGTGAAAGGATGGCATGAAAAGGAAACTATCAGTAGCTGGGAAGGAAATTTTAATTAAGGCTATTGCTCAAGCCATACCATCGTATGCTATGTCGTGCTTCTTGCTGCCAAAGAAGAACTGCGATGATATGATGTGCAATAAGTCACTTCTGGTGGGGGATACAGAGGAGGAGAGGCACATGCACTGGCTTGCATGGCCTAAAATGTGTGTTCCTAAACAAGATGGAGGGATGGGTTTTAGGGACCTTCATAGTTTTAATTTGCCCATGCTTGGGAAACAATGCTGGCGTAATATCACTAATCCAGAGTCCCTTTGTGCAAGAATTTTGGAGGCTAAATATTTCCCTAATACTAATCTTATGCATGTGCAGAAGAAGGAAGGTTCTTTTACTTGGCAAAGCATATTGGCAGGAAGGGATACTGTCGAAAGAGGAGCTTTGTGGAGGATCGGTGATGGTAAGAGCATGAACAATGGTGTGACATCAGCTGTCTGTAAGTTTTGACACGTAGAATACAAGATGATGCGGAGGAGAGAAGGGGTGCGTAGAGAATAGGGCCGTCCCTCATGCAGTAGTCGATTGTAACACGAAAAACAAGACATATTGTATATAGATGAGCTGTCTATAGAGATATGCAAAGAAACAACTCATTGTATGAGTTGTCTATAGGTGACGTGGATGCTTGTTGAGAGTGTGAAAGAATTGAATACTCACAAAAGATAAGTTTCCATTAGCAAGGATTGGTACATTTATAGATTACACGGGAGAAGCAACAAACATGGAGAGAGATATGCATGCATGGAGAGAGATACGCATGCAGGCTAAACAAGAAAGAGTCTTGGTTGTTGCTAATCCTGGCTCCTGTGATTATGGGAGACACCGTTGCGTGATCCTTGTTGCAGTGATTTGCCGGTGACCACACCCGCCAACAAATATCGCTTAACACGCCCATGATCGGAGCGGGGAGCAGAGCGGACGTTCAGACTGGACCTGAACTCCGTAAATAGCGAAGATGGCAGGCCCTTGGTGAAAACATCGGCGTACTGTGACGAGGTAGGCACATGAAGAACACGCACTGCTCCGGTGGCCATGTGGTCCCGGACAAAATGCAAGTCAATCTCAATGTGTTTGGTGCGCCGCCGATCTTTGCGCACCGATTGATAGAGATAGATCGACCGATATTGTCACAATAGACAACAGTAGCATGCTGGGGTGGGCAATGGAGCTCATGGAGTAACTGGCGTAGCCAAGAAGTCTCAGCCACCGCGTTAGCGACAGCCCGATACTCAGCTTCGGCACTGGAGCGAGAGACAGTGTGCTGTCGTTTTGAAGACCAGGAGATAAGATTGTCCCCAAGAAAGACTGCGTAGCCGGAAGTCGAGCGACGAGTGTCTGGACAGCCTGCCCAGTCTGCATCAGAGTAAGCAACGAGCGCTCCAATGGAGGTGCGGTGAAGCTGTAAGCTGAACTCAAGTGTGCCCTTCAGATACCGAAGAATGCGTTTCACCAGAGCATAGTGAGGCTCCCGAGGATCATGCATGTGAAGACAAACTTGTTGCACAGCATAAGCAATGTCAGGTCTGGTGAAAGTGAGATACTGTAAAGCACCGGCTAACCCACGATAGTGCGTGGGATCGACCACGGGGGACCCGAGATCCGAAGCAAGCTTGGCGTCAGATTAATCCGGCGAGAACATGGCTTGCAGTCACTCATATTAATTGGCCCGAGCAAGAATATCCAGAATATACTACCGCTGACTGAGGAATAAGCCACCATCATGACTACTGACTGACATGCCAAGAAAGTGATGGAGGGTCCTGTGTCTTTCATGGAAAACTCATTTGAAGTGCACTTATAATCCGCGAAGGAGAGTCTCAGAGGAAGCGGTGAGAACGATATCATCCACATATAAGAGCAAATAAGTCAGACACCGCCATGACGAAGAAGAAATAGTGAAGAATCTGATTTGGCAAGAGGAACCCAATGGAGAGAATAAAGGAGGCAAAACGACTGTACCATGCGCGAGAGAGCCTGCTTGAGTCCATAAAGAGACTTATTCAGTCGACAAACATGATCAGGGTGAACTGGATCCACAAAGCCAGAGGGTTGAGCGCAATAGACTGTCTCGGTAAGGGTGCCATGCAAGAAAGCATTCTTCACATCGAGCTGATGAACATGCCAGTCCTGGGAGAGAGCGACAGTGAGAACTGTCCTGATAGTAGCAGGCTTAACAACCGGACTGAAAGTTTCAGCAAAGTCGATGCCAGGCCGTTGGGTGAAACCTCGAAGAACCCAACGCGCTTTGTAGCGCTCAAGATCACCAGTAGGAGAGAGTTTGTGACGAAAAACCCATTTGCCTGTCACAACGTTGGCACTGGCTGGACGAGGTACAAGGTCCCAAGTATGATTGGCCTGTAAAGCTGAGAATTCCTCGATCATAGCATCATGCCAGTTAGGATCAGCCAAGGCACTCAGAGATCTTGGCGGTGGTGACATAAGATGAGATGAAGGTTCATGCGCGACAGTGGCTGACGAAGCCCAGCCTTGCCCTGTGTGACCATGACATGATTATTTGTAACGGATGCAGTGGGAACAGCAGAAGGAGGCCGATGGGTCGCAGTAGGAGCGGCAGCTGGTGCCGCTGAGTGGCCTGCGACCGTAGCGGGCAGAGATGCGGGCGCTGGCTCGGGTGCATGGGCACCATGCCCAGAGCGCGCCGGTGAGGAAGACCGCGATTCAGCCGGGTGCGCAGGTGAGGGGGACGCCCCCGCAGTGGCACTGGGGCCAACAGTAGCTGGCGGCTCAGATCGAGCGGCTGCGTAGGGGCTGCCGGAGATCCCACAGCCCGAGATGGAGAAGAGGTTGGGCTGGCAACAGCCTGCGACCAAAGGTCGACAGGGGCAGCCCAACGTGGTGCTGGGTTGGCCAGGGACACAGGAGCTTCCACGGCTATGTCGTCAGGGGACGCCTGGGCAGTGCCGGCTCTGCTGGCAGCAGCCTGAGGTGTGAGACCAACAGGCAGCAGGCTCTGACCGGGAGGATCTGCAAAGGGTTAGAGCCAACAGGTGGTAAAGGTGCCGCGTCAAACTCCGAGAGAAAATCAAAGTCGGAGGAAGGAGTGTTGGAGTTTGACTTGGCGAAAGGGAATGAGGATTCATCAAAGGTGACGTGGCGAGAGATAATGATTCTGTTGGAGGAGAGACAAAGGCATCGATAGCCTTTGTGATCTGGCGAGTAGCCAAGAAACACACAAAGGGTTGAGCGAGGGGAGAGTTTGTGAGGGGCGGTGGCAGAGAGGTTGGGGTAGCACTTGCATCCGAAGACGAGGAGATGGGAGTAGGAGGGAGGAGCGCCATATAGTGCAAAGAAGGGGGTGGAAAAGTTCAGTGTTTTGGTGGGATGGCGATTCAAAAGGTATGTGGCAGTGTGCAAGGCTTCGACCCAATATGAGGGGGGGGAGAGAGGCTTGGATTAACAAAGAGCGGACAATGTTGTTGGTCGTGCGAATGATACACTCAGCTCTACCATTTTGCGGCGAGGTGTATGGGCAAGACATACGAAGAGTGGCCCCGCGTGTGAGAAAAAACAAACGGGAGCTGGAGTTATCGAACTCGCGACCATTGTCGCATTGAATGCTCTTGATGGAGGCACCAAACTGCGTAGTGACATAGGAAAAGAAATGTGATATCGTGGAGAAAGTGTCCGATTTTAGACGCAGTGGAAATGTCCATAAATAGTGCGTGCAATCATCTAAAACAACAAGATAATACTTGTAGCCTGAGACACTAAGAACAGGAGATGTCCAAAGATCACAATGTATTAAATCAAAAGGTTTAGATGCACGAGATGATGAGCTAGCAAAAGGCAGGCGTGTGTGGCGGCCTAGTTGACACGCATGACACAAGGAGTCTAGCTCACTCTTATTACAATGAATAGCACTAGTGCTTGCAAGTTTGGAGAAAGCCTCATGACCGAGGTGACTAAGACGACGATGCCAAAGGACGGAGGATGTGCCAGTGGTGAGGGCATGTGGGAGGAACGCCTCTGGTCGCAAGGGATAAAGTTGCCCGGAACTATTGCACCTGGCGATCACGTTCTTGGAGAGAAGATCCTTCACAGAAACGCCAAACAGATCAAACTCAAGTGAGCAATTATTGTCAGTAGTAAATTGGCGGACAGAAATCAAGTTCTTAATAATGTGAGGAGACACAAGAACATCACGTAAGTGGAGGGAACCACTGATTGTAGGAAAAAAGGTGGCACCGGTGGAGGTGATGGGAAGAAGAGAACCGTTGCCAACGATAATATTAGATGGAGTAGAGTGGGAGGGTGGGTGGAATATGGAGAGATTACGGCGTCCAAGTCATGTGGGAGGTTGCACCGAGTCAAAGTACCAATCCAGATAGCGGGAGGATTGAGCGCCATCGTGTTAAACGAATTTGCTAGCATGTTTTGATCCCACCAAGAAACGGGCACCAGGACACCGGGCGGTGGTGATGGCGTGCCGACCACCAACGTATGGTCAGATATCGCGGCGCGGCGGCCGCATGCCGCTTGAGCCATCGGCACGCGTCTTGGCGCATGATGCCGCTGTGTCCTCGAGACGCGGTGGTCGCATGTTCTTGAAGCCCCTCGCGATGAGCGCTGGTGCCGCGGGCTGCCGTGAGGTCAGCAGAGCGGCGCTGGCCAAGGAGACCCGTACCTGGCGAAGCGATGGGCGGACCACGCTTGAATGGATCCGGTCCACGTTGTACCGTGGGCCATCCGGACGGCCGCCGACCCGCTAGAGGAGTTCGCGGCGTTGACGAGTAAGTCGCCGCCCGCTTGTTGCCGCCGACGGACTCGCCGCGACGGCCCCGGCGACGGTTTTTGTTGTTGCCGCGCGATCCTCCCGAGTTGTGGCTGCCGGAGTGGGCCACGGAACCGCCGGACGCCTGCCCAGAAGCGCCACGGTTGACAGGGCCACCAGAGGAGTTGGTGGGCGTGCCGGCAAGGAAAGCAGATGCAGACGACTTGTTAGCCATGGTAAGCTCCTCCAAAAGCAGATCGGAACGAACCTCTAGAAAAGACGGAAAGGGCTTCTGTCGCTTGAGGAGCGCCGTCATGTAGGAGAACTTGTCGTTGAGACCGCGAAGGACGTTGAGGACGAGGGTCCGGTCAGGTACGGGCTCACCAAGATCGCCGAGGGCGTCCGCCAGGCCCTTTAGTTGGCGACAATAGTCCGTAAATTGTTGCTCAAGGCCGAGCCAAACGGAGCGTGCCGTAGCCTCGCGGTGCATGATGAGCTCCTGGAGGTCGGACGAAATCGTGCCATAGAGCCACGACTTGACTGTGTAGTCAAGCTGTGACCACATGTCGTTGTCCGGATCACCGTCGTCGGAGAGAACGTGGTCGTCGAGGGCATACTTGCCGAGGGTGTTGAGGAAGAGGTTCGACCATTTGCTGTAGTTGGCGGAGTCGATGGCGAGAACGACAGGCACCAGGGTCTTGATGGACTGCACGGCAACAGCCTGGGCATGGAGACCGCTGCGCGCGTTGGCGACGGCAAGAGCGCGCATGTCCGCAGGCGCCAGGCGCGTCAGTGGGCACGCTTCGGTCTCGGCGTCGCCGCGAAATAGCGTTAAATCCTCCTCGCGCTTCAGGCGTGCTTCGTCCTCAGGAGCCATGGCGGGATGAAGTGGATAACCGGCGAGCACAGGCATGCGCGCGGCAAGGAGAAGACAGCGACGGCAGCCGCGGTGGTCAGCGACGGCTAGGGATTGCGGAAGCAGAGAGGCCGCAGAAGCGAACCGTCTCGTGATACCATGAGAGCGTGAAAGAATTGAATACTCACAAAAGATAAGTTTCCATTAGCAAGGATTGGTACATTTATAGATTACACGGGAGAAGCAACAAACATGGAGAGAGATATGCATGCATGGAGAGAGATACACATGCAGGCTAAACAAGAAAGAGTCCTGGTTGTTGCTAATCCTGGCTCCTGTGATTACAGGAGATTGTGATTTGCGGGTGACCACACCGGTCAACAAATATACGCTAACACTTGTTATAGACAGCAGCTGTCTGTACCATTGTACATGTTCTAAGGAAATCAACATTTGGCATGATGCGTGGATTTCCTACAAGCCCCAATGGAAAATTCTTTACCCCCAGGGAGGTATGTTGTTAAATAAAGTATGTGATTTGATTGATCCAATTACTGGAAACTGCGATGAAGAGCTTGTCCGGGCTATGTTCTTTCCAGCTGATGCTAATAGAATTCTGAACATCCCTCTACCACAAACAGAAATTGAGGGTACTCTATCGTGGAGGTATGAGAAGAATGGAATCTACTCGGTGCGATCGGCTTATCATTCTGAATGGAAAGCACAGTATCAGGACAAGAGTACAGCAGACACAAAGAAAGGTCTGGGGAAAATCTGGAAACTCAGAATACCAGGCAAAGTTAAGATTTTTATTTGGAGGGCGTTGAAGAATATTTTACCAAGTTTTTCTAATCTTGCAACAAGTGAACAAGACATGTGAAGACAAGCTCTCAATGTGTCATTTTCTCTAAATATCCCGAAGATTCACGGCATGGCATCTTTGAATGTGACAGAGCAGCGAGGATATGGAAATCCTTGTGTTTGGATAGGGAAATTTGTGAAGCACTAACAGAAGCTACTTCTGGTGCAAAGGTGATGGAATACATTATGCATATGCCAAAGAAGAAATCTCCCGTCCTCGGCCAACTTGATTTCCATGGTACTGTGGCCTTGGCTTCTTGGTAAATCTGGTGGATAAGAAATAATTTAAGGAGGGCGGAACAAATGGGGACGCCAACACAGAATGCCCAAGCTATATGTGCGTTTCTCAATTCTTATGTTCGCTCAATGGACAGTAAAACTTTCAAGTCAAAAGAGCAAGTAATAAAACAATCGATGAGACCACCGGAAGGTTTTGTTAAATTGAATACTGATGGAGCCTTCTATGAAGACTCCGGACGTGGTGGAACTGGTGCTGTGATTCGAGATGCAAGAGGTGGTTTTATAGCTGCTGCTTGATGGCCGGTTATCCATGCAATGAGCCCTTTTGCTATGGAAGTTGAAGCTATGCGTAATGGCCTTTTGCTTGCCAATCAAATTGGGTGTAACAAAATTATTGTTGATACAGATGCTCTACAAGTCTTCGAAGCTATCTGTAACCCGGATAGTTCAAAAGCTCCTGGAATGATCTTCGTCAAGGAAACTAGAATCCAAGCTCTGTCTTTCTCCAAGGCGATTTTCAGACATTGTCCAACAGACACGAACTGTGTAGCACATTCTCTTGCAAGGAAAGCTTTGTATTCAGATGAATGTGTAGCTTGGTTAGATGAGCCTCCTGATTTGATCTCATGTAATCTTGTGGACTATGTAACTCTGTTAAAGAAACAAAATTTAATCGCCTTTGAGTTTCAAAATAACACAGCTACAGCTGTAACGTACTCCCTCTGTTCTTTTTGAAGTGTCTTTTTTATTTTTCATGGTCTACGGTATATGACTTTACCTATTATTTTTTGTAACTTTATCTTACTATATACTAATAAAATTATAATAGTATTTTTAACGACAAATCTAATAATATAGTTTTTATGTAGCCAATATAAATATTTTTAAACATATTAGTACGACACGAATTCTAGGGTGTCACTTAAAAAAGAACGGAGAGAGTATTGTTTGTTGGGTTGGCTTAGTTATCCTGACATGGACACAAGGCAGTTACACACCCGTGCATTTGGTTAGGGTAATATTGTGAGGATTACAATTAATCCTTCAAATGCTATAAGATAACCTTATTTCGTAAAACAACCAGCAATCTAAGATGATTACCTTGGGAACCAGATCCCCATTAATGTCAGGAATCTGCTTCCTGTGGGAAGGAGTGCTTATCTTAGATTACCGAGAGATAAGAATATTTGTTATTACGCTATTTCTCATTTGCGTTAATTTCTCACGGTCAAATTTTGAACTTTAGAATTCAAAAATCCAAATTATGATTTATTTTAATATTTGACTATATGAATTGCGAAAACAAAAAAAAACATTTTTTAAAATATGAATTTCAAAACCAGAATATCAAAATCTGAATACTGAATTTCACACTCTTGAATTCAGACAATTTAAATTTCAAACTTTCAAGTTTGGATTTCAAAATTTTAATTTTTGAAAATTTGAAATTTAGATTTTGATATTTTGGATTCTAGATTTTACAAATTCAAACTCCAAGAATTTAAATTTTATATATTAAAATTTTGAAACTAGCAATTTTGAATTCGAACTTCAAATATCGATAATTTAAATTCCAAAACTCAAATGTTAACATTTTGGTTTTCGAAAATCCAAAATTTGAACTTTTGGATCATAAAAATTGAAGTTTTGAATGTTGGAATTTTAAATTGTGAAGTTCTAAAATGCACTTTAAATTTTAAATTTATAAATGTTAACCTTCAAGGTTTGGAATTTTGAATCCAGTAATTTAAATTTGTGGACTTGTTGGTTCAAGTTATGAAATGTTTGAACTATTATAGAAATTATTTTGTAGTTTCCTTCAGACCAATCAAACGTTGGAATCTTAGATTACTGGTAATGTGTTTACCAGTAAGGAGATTGAGATAAACATTAGATTGCAGGGGAATGTGAGGTTATGTATACCAAACACACTAGGGTATTCCCAGTGCATCATATCTATAGTTGTATCTAAACCAATCCATATCATCTAGATACAACTCGAGAAACAACACCTCCAATCCATGGTATCTTTGCATTGACTTGCACAATTATTTCCATAATTAATCAACTCATCGGCCCCATCCGTCACTCTCACCCTCCTCTCCCTCTCTCCTTTATTTCTATCTTCCTGGTCCACGAGAAAGTGTCGGATTCCCTCCGGTCACAAAAGAATATCATTTTGGGTACATGCAGTCAAACTTTCTAAACTTTGAATATCGATATCTTTTTCAATATTTAGATTGAACACATGAAAATGGTATGTATAGATTCATCGAAAAGAACTTTCATAAAAAATATAATTTTATTAGGTTCGATAAATCTATTACAATAGAAATTAGTGGTCAATGTTACTTATTGGGGACCATGCCGATATCTAAAACGACATTATTTTGTGACCTATGGGAGTATCTCCATGGAGATTTGTCTTTCCTCACTCTCATATTTAATTTCACTTCCACATTATCCTAGGTGGCATGGCTAAGATACAGCTGATGTAAGAGTACTGGGAGTGCCTAAGAGTCTAAGGCCCCGTTTGGAACGGCTTCGGCTTCTAGCTTTCGTCCGGAAAAGCCGGAAGCCATTCCAAACTGTTTGGCATTTTGTAGCCGCTTTCGCTGAAGCCGCTTCCTCGTTCAACAGGTGGAAGCCGAAAGCCGTCCGCGAGGTGCTTCCCACAGCTTCCAACCACTCCATTCCCAAATTACCCCCGAAGTTCAGGGGTAATTACCTACAAAATGCCATCGCATATAACCCATGCGCCTCCCTCCTCCTCACACCCGCTCAGCCTATGCGCCTCCCTCCTCCTCCAGCGTCGGCGAGGCCACGTCGCCCTCCTCCTCCTCTCTCCACCCCCGATGCGCCTCCGCCCTCCCCTCCTCCTCCCCCGCCGTGCTCCCCCTCCCCAGCCCCCCTGAGCCGTCGCTGCCTTCTCCCCCAGCCAAATCTGGATTTGCCTAGATCTGGACGAGTCCGCCCCGACGCCCAACTCCTCCGCCTCGCCTCCAGCCTCCTCCTCCTCCTCCTCCTCCGTCGGCTCACGCCGCCGCCGTTCTCCTCCCCTGAAGTAGTGCCTCCTCCCCCGAAGCGGCGCCTCCTCCACCGAGGCGGCGTCTCCTCCCCGACACCAACATCCTCTGCGTCACCCTCCTCCACCTCCCTCCTCCCGGGTGCCCCTCCTCCTCCGACTCCGTCCTCTCCCGATGCGGTGCCTCCTTCCTCGACTCCGTCCTTCTCCTTCTCCCCTGAGCGACGCCACCCCACTCCCCTTCTCCTCCTCATCCCCAGTGCCTTCCTCCCCGGCGGCCACCTCCTCCTCCCCAGTGCCTTCTTCCTTGGCCACCTTCTCCTCCCCCCGCGCTGCCCCTAACCCTAGCCGTTGGGGTCACCGGCCAAATCCGGTGCTATCGTTGGGCCACCGCCTCTCGGTTGGTGTCTCTGTTGCAACTCCGGCCGTGAGATGGCATGGTGCTCGGCACCGCAGCAACTCTGGTCGGCTCCTATTTGGCGGATTTGGGTATGATACATGGATGAATGGATAATACTACTCAAGATTGCTAGAACATTAGGGATTTGCTAGGCTTTTGGATTGTTGTAAGAGGATTCCTAGCAAAGGTTTATAACTTCATATTAGCATATCTATGGACTATTGTTTGAACTATCTTGTGATTGATGAATTGGCATTGTTTAGCTCATTTCTAGACAACTAGTCGTGAGTCATGGTTATTGTATATTTGTATCTCATGGTATCTCATTGTATATGGATCATTGTGATTGTAGATACAAAATTATTCAATTCATGTATCACCTGCAAGTTTGCATTGCACACTAGAACAATTCATGCATGTAATTGCTAGTTGCACTTTGCATTGCTAGTAGGATACATGGTATGAACTCATGTCATAATATGGAGTTGGTGCTTGGCCAAACAATGATTTGTTCTGTGTTTTGATCTCTTGCTAGGGCATGCATGACAACTTGTTCATCCATTCAATCTACAATTCATGCATATGATTGCACACTGGAACAATTGGGCATTGAGCATCCAATTCATGAATAACATTAGTGCTGATGATAATTCTATGTTTGATGTTTGTTTATCACTTGGCATTGCCATTGTTTGATTACCATTCTCTGAAAATTGAGCACCTTTGTTTCTGTTTGTTATGCATCAACGTGTATTTGGATCCTAGCATGATCAATGGATGTATTTTTTGCATGGAACATGGTCTTCTATTGGTTCTGTAGTATTGAAGAATCTAGACCCGCCATTATGAGTTAATAGAGTATTTTGGTGATTAATGACAAATCTATATGTGAGACTAACACTTCTATTGATATACATATTGTGTAGTCTTATTTGGATAAAAAAGGTGAAAATCAAAGATGTATGCATTCGCCATCATATTCCTATATCTTGTTGCATTCCTCAGATCCAAAATATAGGTTGAACTCCACTAAAAGTTTAACTTGAATATATGCATATGTTTTTATTACACATTCGTGTATACACACATTTAGGGGGAGTTCACTCTATGTTTTGTGGTTTCATTAGTATTGATCCATATTTCTTTATCCACATATATTGGTGATCTTTACTTTGAAACATATCCTTTGAGTATATAAAACTCGTGTAGTTCATATATACTTATATTGCTTTATAATCAATTATTTGCAATTATGTTGTGGGACTAATGTGTATGCTAATATGTTTCCAAGGCTTAGTCCCGGAGTTTGATTGAAGACATGAAAAGAAGATGATAAAAGATCAGCATGGCTCAAGACAAAGGAGTCGTGCGTTGCATTTGTTTTGCTTCTGGAAAAGTCTTAAGTGAAAATCGGTATGACCGCATTTGGTAAGCGGTACTACCGATGTGTGGTAATACCGGAGTTCTTTTAGTGAAACTATCGTAGCGCAGTACGACCGCATATTCTGAGCAAAACTACCGCACACCGGAAGTTCCGAATTTCAGTTGGCGGTACGTTATCTCCAGAGAGGGCCAGTTTTGGACCTCTAAGGGAAGCGGTAGTATCGCCCTATGTGAACGGAACTACCGGAGAGCGGAACTATCGTATAATCAACGGCGGTAGTACCGCACCTGACAGTAATGGCTTGTTTAGAAGCATTATTGCAGGTATATCTTGGAAATTAATGTTAATCATTGTGGGACTAATATTTTCCATGAGTTGGATAAATAGGTTATGTTCCAGGATGATAAAGACTTCGGATGACATCATGAGTTGATCGTCATCAAGTCAAGGTTCAAGAAGAGGATGCATCATGTGTTGATGCATATCAAGATCTCGAAGAGGAGATGATCATAAGCTGATCATCAAGTCAAGAGAAGACCCATCATGTGTTGATCAAGGTCAAGTAATGGATGCATCATGGGTTGATGCATGTCAAGACGATGACCCGGACTTGAAGTGAAGATATGCGGCATCAAGCTTCAAGAAGATGCTCAAGGCAAAGGTATGACTAGATAGGGCTAAGGATGTGTTTCTAGTCTTTTACCGGTCTTGGTGTTTGCATGGAAGACCAGATTGCTAGTATAGGTTTGCCGTACTATTAAGAGGGGTCTTGTCTAGTAGCTTGAGTCTCATCATGTGTTGATAGCTCAATCTCGCTTGCTCTAGCTCACCATGGCATGATGCTATTATTTGCAAATGTGTTTTGCAAATAGTAGAGGCTCATGCATGTAATCCTTGTAGCATGTGACTATACTTTGCAAATGTGTTTTATCAACGGTTGAAGTCCATGTACCTACTCCTTGTGACATGATCTAAGTTTGCGAATGTGTTTTGTAATTTTTGGGATTCATGCATTTTCCTTGTGTATGGTCTAAGATTGCTTGTTGCTATTTCTTTGAATTTAGACCATAGTAGTGGCTCTTTGGAGTTGTGCTTTTTAATTTTATAAGTTGTATTTGAGATCAATCAAATAGGTGGGTTGTGTATCCCTCTGAATAAGCTTTCTAGAGAGTCCAAGATCACTTAATTCCGACATCGGAGTCAAAAGTTATGATCTTTTTACCGAGTGTCGTCTGTGCTGAAATTGGACTACGGTACTACAGCTCGAGAAGAGAAGTACTACCGCAGAACAGTAGTTCCGGCCATTGTACTGCAGTACTACTGCACTAAAGTCTTTAACAGCTAGTTTTTGAGCCGTTAATGCACCCATGCTACCGATGAACAATAGAAAACGGTAGTACCGGAGTTTGTATGGCGGTACTACCGTAAATCCTGATTTTTTGAGATTTCTGCTCCCAATGGCTAGTTTTTGTGTGTGGGCTATAAATACCCACCTTGGCTGGATAATAGACAACTCTTGGCATCCCATTTCACTCACTTAAGCTAGTGTGAGCTTCTCATCTCAATTGTGTATGTGTTGCACCTTGTGAGCAAGAGGTCTCTAGTTGCATGTGTTGCATCTAGAGGTGGATTTCGTATCCACTTGAACCTGTGCATTTGTTGCACGTGATGAAAGTCAAGCAAGGGGCTTGGCTTATTACTTTTGGTGTTTGCTGACACCTAGATCTTCTCAAGAAGCTTGTGAGAAGGCCCGGCGTGTTGTGAAGGTTGGAGCTCACCTACTCGGAGCGGGAAAGAACTAGCAGTAGTGGAATTGTGGTGTTTGGCTTAATTCGTGGAGCTGGTCCAATTAGTTTGGGCTTACCTCAACATGGATTAGGGGAGACCGGTAAGTCTCCAAACACCACGGTAAAATATCCTTGTGTCATTGTGGTTTGTTTCTCTTGTGTTTTACTTTGTGCAATTTACATTCCTAGAATTAAATTGCTTAGATGTCTTTGTATGTTTGCTATCATTATCAATAGTCTAATATTGTTGGTGCACTTAGTCAAGACTAGTTGATTTAGGTTTTAATTGAACAAAACCGAATTGATTTATAATTCCGCTTAAAACTAGGTTTTAGCCAAAAGATTTTAAAAACTGCAGATTCACCCCCCCTCTAGTCGGCCTCCTCGATCTTACAAGTGGTATCAGAGCTTGGTCTCTCATTTTATTAGACTTAACTGTCTAGAGAGTAAAGGATGTCGACTAGTGATATAGTGCATCTCGGTGAAACACCTCTATTTGATGGCACAAAATATGTTGATTGGAAAATCCGCATGTCATGTTATTTTAAGGCCACGAGCCAAAAAATATGGCGGATTGTAGATGTAAGCTTTTCTCCTCTATTGGATCATCTTGCTCCAACTATTGAGGAAGAAAAATGTTTACATCTCGATGCTCAAGCAATTAACGCTTTATTTAGTGCTTTGAGTGTAGAGGTGTTCAATAAAGTATGCAATCTCAAGAACACTCATGAGATGTGGACCCATCTTCAAGATCATTATAAAAGGTCCACTTCCACTAATGGTGATTGCATAGAAGAATGGATGTCGGGAGAATAAAGCTCAATTTCTAGCTCCGACAACAATGAGATCTCTACTCCATCCATATCACATCATTGCTTTATGGCTAAAGGTAATAAAGAGGTAAATAACGACGAGCCTTCATATGATGAGTTGATGGACATGCTAGAGGACTTGAATGAATGCATTGGCAATGAGAAGTCAAAATTCAAAGTCTTGAAGAAAGAATTTCTTTCTCTCAAGGATTCTTATAAGGAGCTAAAAGAAGTTCATGAGACTCTCCTTCTCAAGGATCTCATCAAGTCGAAGGTGGTTATAGGCATTACATATGATTTATTAGATGATATGCCCTGTATAGTTGCTAATCCTTGCATTTCATCTAAGGTTAGCATATCCACCTCTTGTGATGATTTGCTTGATATGCCCTGTTGCTCCAAAATAGATACTTCTATTTCCTCTATGCCTTGTGATACTAATCATATAGAGGAGAACAAAGAGCTCAAGGCTCAAGTCACAAAATTGAAAATTGACTTGGAAAGAAGCTTCAAAGGGAAGGCCACTCTCGATGAGATATTGAGCAAGCAAATATGCTTGCAAGATAAGAGTGGAATTGGCTTCACTCCAAAGAAAAAGAAGAATAGCAAGACAAGGCACAATGCAAGACACACAAAGAATATCAAGTATTTTGATTGTCATGAGAATGGTCACTTGCCTCGGTGTGCCCAAACAAGATGAATGACAAGCAAATATCATCAAAGAAGAGGCAAACTGGCAATAAGCAAGACAAGAAGACAAGGGATGGAAGAAAATATCAAACTTGCTACAATTGTCGGGAGAAGGGACATTTTAGTAAGGATTTTCCCAAAGGTATCACTCCTAAGCCTATTATCTATAATGATCATTATATTCTTAGGAAGGATAAAAATGGCAAGGTGATTGCTAGAATAGTTAGTTCACCAAAGATTATTGCTAAGGCCATTTGGGTGGCCAAATCTCTTGTGACTAACATTCAAGGACCCAACCGAGTTTGGGTGCCACAAAGTGTTTAAATGATAAATAGGTACTTGGAGAGGCATTGGAGGTTTGACCCACACATGAAGAGATGGATTCCACCATATGCAAAATTGAAGCCAAGCTTGAGGATGATCATTTCATATCAAGAACTAATGCTATCTCGGTAACAAGTATTTATATTAAAGTATCTAGCCCTTAGCCTTGTGTAGGTTGCATTGCATTCATAAAAATCCTTCTTAAAAAAAATGTGTTCTTGCTCTTGTCCAAAGTCTTTATTATTAAAATCTTGAGCAAGATGGTAGTGACACATTAAGGGGGAGTGCTAAGTTATATACATGTATATCACATCCCTAAGTGTGCCCAAATAAATTAAGTGCTAGTAATGTTTTTCAAAATTAAGCCTTTTAGCCAAAAGTAAAAAATTTCATAACTATTAGTAATCCTTTGAAAAATTAGTTGCAAAATGTATAAAAATGCTTTCCAAAAGTTTCCCAAAGGTTTTGGCTCAAGAAAAATCTATTTCAAGTGAAAATGAGTTTCTAGCAAAATTTTAGATAATAGTATCTTGTTTTTGACATAAACTAGATTTTTGTGTAAAATCTATTCTAAAAAGAATTTGAAATTCATCTTAAAAAGAAAACCCTAGAGTTGGCTACTTTAAACCTTTTTGGTATTAACAAGATTTCCAAAAAGCCAACCTAGCGAAAGTTATTTGATTTTGAAACTCGTCCAAAATACTAGTTTGACCTAAGTGGTAATTCTCTAGCACTTAAGTGAGTTTTGTCATTTGAGCCAAATTTATTCACATAAATAGGTCCACAGTGGTATTCATGACTCATACATGAAATTGGATGCTTTAAATTCCTTCATATGCTTAGTTTTTCTCATTTGAAGAAGTTTCATCAAAATAAGTTTCATTTGTGAAAACAAAAGTTTAATTCATGTTCTTAGATACTCTTTAGTCTCTTCAATACATAATGATCCTAAATGACATTTATTTGAGTGCAAAACTAAGGATCATTTGCATATTTCTCAATTCCAAGATCTATCCTTGAAGTTCTAGAAAAATCGGAACTACCGGCAGCTTAACAAAGGTACTACCGCTTTGCGGTACTACCGGCCATTGAAAGGTGGTACTTTCGCATCTCGGTACTACCGCCATTTGCATGTCAGTACTACTGATTTCTCTAACAAGATAGTCATTTCATTCCGTTCAATTTTAAACCTACTTTGGCTGCTTCCTTTGGTCAAGTTGATCCTTGTTATATTCGCTAGCTACCCTCAAGTACTTTCTTGACTCCATATGTCATTTTGATCGCATTGTGATGTTTTTATAATAAAAATGATATTCCTTCTAAAAGCGGTAGCTTCTCTTGATCATCTTGACCTCGGCATGAGATTCATCTTTTCACATGATATCATCTTATTCCTTCAAAATGGTATCTAATTTCATTTCTTGCCGATCATACTTATTTTGACCAAGCTCAAGTACTCTTCGTGTACGAGTGGATTCTCTCTTTCCCTCTTCTCTTTGGATGCTTTCCTTGAGGATCTTTGCGAGAGAAGTTCAAGCACTTTGCAATTTCAAGTCTTGTCGACGCATGTTATCTACAAGTGATGTTTACAGATTATCCTTTAAGTGTGATCCACATGTAGACATTTTTTGTGCTTAATGTCAAAGAGGGAGAATTTGGTTGCAAATAATGGTCAAAGGAAAGAGGTTGAAGTCATCATGAGTTTTGGATAGATATATCTCAAAGAGCTGACAAGATGGAAGAGAATCATTTGTGTGTCAAACGAGAAGAACAGAATGCCAAGAGGAATATTTGTGTGAGGGAGAGTTTTATCTTTGTGAAAAACTTATTAAAAATTTTGGGCTTACTTAAAAAAAGGGGGGGTAAAGTATTAGTATAGGGAAAATTATTTTACCTATTTGCCCAAAATGATTTATGGATCTTGTGAATGCATGTTTTTCATTCTCATTTGCTTCATTTGATATTTTTTGAGTGAAATTGTCAATGATATGCAAGTTTAGCCTTTTCAAATAGCCTCTTTGGTCAAAAGTCAAAATCTTGCTTAAAAGGCTTAAATTTGTGAAAAACTAGATAAGAGTACTTAAATATGGTATTTTAAATATTTTCAAATGCATTTAAAGTAAAAAATTCCTATTTTAGAAATAAAGTAGCAATTTTGGCCTCAAAAGGATCTTGTATGATCTTGTTTTTGAATTAAGTGACATATTTCCTTAAAACAAAATCTATTGAGTTTTTAAAAAAGTTTTCAATACCAAACTGGAAGGGTTGGTCATTTCAAACATTTCTCTAGTTAAAATTTTTTACAAAATACCAACCGTTGAAAAGTTATATACATTTGAAGTTCACCGAAAAACAAGCTTTTACCCAAAATGACATATTCTTGCATATAGTGAGTTTCGCTATTTGAGCTAGATTTCTTTGTGTATCTTGGCTTAAAATAGTATTTCTAACTCATACAAATCCAAGAAAGTGAAAAACTCCATGAAATTAAAATTGGTTTGCATTTTGAACCTTCAATGCGAAATCATTCTCTTTGTGCCTACAAAGCGCTTTTTGCCATATCTTTTGAAAGGAAAATCTTTTTTTCAAAAATTCCTTTTGGAATTTTTTTAAAATAAAACAAAGTTAAATTCTGAAAAGTTTTAAAGTATTTGGACTTCATATGAAAATGTTTTGACTTTTCTACTCGTGAAACAAAAATCATGCCTACAAATCTCAATTTGACATGTCTTTTTAATGGAGACTCCTTTTTCGAAAATTCTTCTTGGAAAAGTTTCTTAGGAGTCCAAAGTTTATTTTAAAAAAAATTAAAGTTTTTTGACTTGATTTGAAGAAGTTTTGACTTTTTCTCTATTTGATCAACATACTGAAAATTCAGACTTTTACATGTTTTGAGCTGATTTGTGATTTTTGTATCTCCAAATGGATTCATAATTTGAGAAAGATATACTAATGACTTTTTATCCTCTATAGTTGATATTATTTGATAAATTTTCTCAGATTTATTGGAACTGTTTTAGACTATTTTTCAACTATCTTTCGAAGCTCAAATGAAATGTCAAAATCTGTAAAACCTGAAATTTTCATTTCTCTGAAACTTTGTGATTTTTCATATGTTCCAAATGGTTGATATTTGGTTGAGCCTCCCAAAATGAAAAATGTTTGTATTTACAAGGACTAGCTCCATGATTTATCTCATATTGTTCCGGGCTTGTTTCCATACTTTTTAAATGTTCTAAGAAAGTTGTGAGCTCAACATGATTTCTATTTTGTGAAAATAAGCATGGTATCTTCATAAAAAATGTTTATTGGGGAGATTTCAAAAGTGAGTTTACTTGAATGTAGTTGAACTCCAATATGGCCTCATTTCGAGTTATTTTGCTCCTTTCGGCCATAAGAGAGGAGTTTGTGACCTATTTTGGTTTAAGAGGGAGAATGATATATGATCAATAGGTTTGTGACCTATTTTGGTTTTCCTCAAATATCTTTAAAACACAACCTTACTTCAAAAGAGTAAGAATATTTCAATGATCAAAATAAAACGAATTCAATTGCCAAGCTTATTGTTTTACAAAAACTCTTTTTGGCTTAGTTTTTGGATGGTTTTTTGTGATTAATGTCAAAAAGGGGAGAATACTTATATGATCAATATTTTTCCATTTGGATTCTCTCTTGTGTTTTCACCTTATTTCATGCATGTCTTGAGGAGGAGCATCTCATTCATACATATAGCCTCCTATATGAATCATGTGCATAAGCTTGCCATTCTCATATGCATAATGCTTGAAGCTTTAAATTGCTTAGTGACCTGCAAGGATATAGTTCAATAGCTTAAATTCTTATCTTGTGATGATTTATATCCAAATATTGTTATTGATAAATGATTTGTCATCAATAACCAAAAAGGGGGAGATTGAAGAATCTAGACTCACCATTATGAGTTAATGAAGTATTTTGCTGATTAATGCCAAATCTATATGTGAGACTAACACTTCTATTGATATACTTATTGTGTAGTCTTATTTGGATAAAAAGGTGAAAATCAAATAGGTATGCATTCGATATCATATTCATATATCTTGTTGCATTCCTTGGATCCAAAATATAGGTTGAACTCCACTAAAAGTCTAACTTGAATATGTGCATATGTTTTTATTACACATTCGTGTATGCACACATTTAGGGGGAGTTCACTCTATGTTTTATGGTTTCATTAGTATTGATCCATGTTTCTTTATCCACATATATTGGGGATCTCTACTTTGAAACATATCTTTTGAGTATATAAAACTTGTGCAGTTCATATATACTCATATTGCTTTATATTCAATTATTTGCAAATGTGTTGTGGGACTAATGTGTGTGCTAAGATGTTTTCAAGGCTTAGTCCCAGAGTTTGATTGAAGACATGAAAAGAAGATGATAAAAGATCGGCATGGTTCAAGACAAAGGAGTCGTGCATTGCATTTATTTTGCTTATGGAAAAGTCTTCAGTGAAAATCGATATGACCGCATTTGGTAAGCGGTACTACCGATATGTGGTAGTAACAAAGTTCTTTTGGTGGAACTACCACATCGCGGTACGACCACATATTCTTAGCGGAACTACCGCACACCAGAAGTTTCGAAATTTAGTTGGCAGTATGTTATCTCCAGAGAGGGCCAGTTTTGGACCTCTAAGGGAAGTAGTAGTACCGCCCTATGTGAACAAACTACGGGAGAGCGGAACTACCGCATAATCAACAGTGGTAGTACCGCATCTGACAGTAATGGCTTGTTTAGAAGCATTATCGCAGGTATATCTTGGTAATTAATGTTAACCATTGTGGGACTAGCATTTTCTATGAGTTGGATAAATAGGTTATGTTCCAGGGTGATGAAGACTTCGGATGACATCATGAGTTGATCGTCATCAAGTCAAGGTTCAAGAAGAGGATGCATCATGTGTTGATGCATATCAAGATCTCGAAGAGGAGATGATTATGAGTTGATCATCAAGTCAAGAGAAGATCCATCATGTGTTGATCGAGATTAAGTAAAGGATGCATCATGGGTTGATGCATGTCAAGATGATGACCCGGACTTGAAGTAAATATGTGCGGCATCAAGCTTCAAGAAGATGTTCAAGGCAAAGGTATGACTAGCTAAAGTTAAGGATGTGTTCCTAGTCTTTTACCGGTCTTGGTGTTTGCATGGAAGACCGGATTGCTAGTATAGGTTTGTCGTACTATTAAGAGGGGTCTTGTCTAGTAGCTTGAGTCTCATCATGTGTTGATAGCTCAATCTCGCTTGCTCTAGCTCACCATGGCATGATGCTATTATTTGCAAATGTGTTTTGCAAATAGTCGAGGCTCATGCATTTAATCCTTGTAGCATGTGATTATACTTTGCAAATATTTTTTGCAAATGGTTGAAGTCCATGTACCTACTCCTTGTGGCATGATCTAAGTTTGTTAATATGTTTGGCATTTAATCTGGCGTGTTGTGAAGGTTGGAACTCACCTACCTGGAGCGGGAAAAAGCTACCGGTAGTGGAATTGAGGTGTTTGGCTTAATTCGTGGAGCCGGTCCAATTAGTTTGGGCTTACCTCAACGTGGATTAGGGGAGACTGGCAAGACTCTGAACACCACGGTAAAATATCCTTGTGTCATTGTAGTTTGTTTCTCTTGTGTTTTACTTTGTGCAATTTACATTTCTAGAATTAAATTGCTTAGATGTCTTTGTATGTTTGCTATCATTATCAATAGTCTAATATTGTTGGCACACTTAGTCAAAACTAGTTGATTTAGGTTTTAATTGAGCAAAACCAAATTGATTTATAATTCCGCTTAAAACTCGGTTTTAGCCAAAAGATTTTAAAAACCGTCCCGTCTAGTCGGCCTCCTCGATCTTACAAGTATGTCGATTCTCCTTTTGCTTGTCATCTCATGTGTTAATCTCAATTCTAATTTGAACATGTTTAACTTGGGAAAATTTTTAATTGGATCTGTCATTCATTTTTTTCCTAAAAAATATTTATGTACATACATGAGCTAGCTGTCTTCCTTAACATGAGCTTTGTTTTGTTCTCTTAATTATTATCCTATAAATTTACATGTAGGGGTAATTCAATGTACATGAGCAAATTTTAGTTTTATTTTTGGGGTACGTGTGAGGGTGAAGGTGCCTAACTGTCCTCAACGGCATTTCAAACATTTCCCATCTTGAAAGCTATAGCTAGCCTACCTAAAAGCCAGATAGCCAAACAACAAATCAGAAAAGCCTAGCCGTTTAGCCTACAAATGAAAAGCCTCAGAATACGTAGAAAGCCGCCGTAAAAGCCTAGCCATTCCAAACAGGCTGTAAGACATATGCGGATCATCATATCATGCTAGGATGAAGCGAGTCTAGTCCAGACTATTGAGAAACAGTCACTGACGAGTCCAGTCCAAGCGATCACCTCGTAGAGAAGCGTAGAATCGCACACAAGAATACAAGAACAGAATAGTAGATTGAACACAGAGATGTAGGGGGACATCTTTCTTCTCTTTATTTCTCTTCCACAAAGGCACGTACAATAGTTAGGGGTCCCCCTTTATATAGTCTTCAGGGTGGATGAGGAGCCCACCATGGGCCAGGCCTGCAAGGCCCTGGCCTAGGTTTCTTAACACTCCCCCTTGGGCACTCATCCGTCATGTTCATGTCTCATCAAAACTCCACAAAAACCCAATAGGAAAAATTTAAAGAAAGAGTACATGAAACACACTCTGCTGTGTTGCACGAATTGTCTCATTAAAAACCTTAGACGAGAAACTTCAATAATGAGTTTAATGTCCAGGATTTATTCTTTGGGTACTCGATTTTTGTGATCAAGTTTCAATAATGAGTTTGTGAAGATTCCCCCCTGAATTATTCACTTCTCTAAGTCTCATCATTTCAATTTCACGTATGCACCTTTCAAAGCTAGACGCTGGAAGTGACTTAGTGAATAAATCTGCAAGATTTTCACATGACTTAGTATGCAGTACTTTAATTTCATCCATCTTTTGTAATTCATGATCATAGAAGAACTTGGGGTTGATATGCTTTGTGATATGACTCTTCACATAACCCATCGATACTTGTGCAACACAAGCTGCATTATCTTCATAGATGATAGTGGGAATTTAAGCGGTATTCAATCCACTGAAGAATCTAGACCCGCCATTATGTGCTAATGAAGTTTTGGTTATTAATGACAAATCTATTTTTGAGACTAACACTCTTATTGATATATCTATTGTTTAGTCTCAGCTTGGATATAAAAGGAAAAATCCAAACATGTACGCATTCATTTTGATAAATCTAATTGTGACACTAACATGTTTATTGATATACCTATTGCTTAGTCTCAAATTGGATATAAAGGTGAAAATCAAAGAGGTATGCATTCTACATTATATTTCTATATATTGTTGCATTCCTCGGATCCAAAATATAGGATGAATTCCACCAAAAGTCTAACTTGAATATGTGCATATGCTCTTATTACACATTTGTGTATGCACACATTTAGGGGGAGTTCACACTATGTTTTGTGGTTTCATTAGTATTGATCCATATTCCCGTTTTCACATATTTTAAGGATCTTTACTTTGAAACATATCCTTGAGTATATATAACTTGTGCAGTTAATATATTCATATGAATATATGAGACTTGTGTAGCTCATACATGCTCATATATCCTTTGAGTATATACAACTTGTGTAGTTCATATATACTCATACCAATCTACATTCAATTATTTGTAATTGAAGTGGCTGTCATCAATTACTAAAGAGGGAAAGATTGTGGTATCTTGTCCCACCATTATGAGTTAATGGTATGTTGTGGTAATTAATGACAATCACATTGTGGAACTAATATTTTCCATGAGTTGGATGAATAGGTTGTGTTCCATGAGGATGGAGACTAGGGATGACATCATGAGTTGATTGTCATCAAGTCAAGACTTGGGATGAAGGAAATCATCATGTGTTGATGATGTTCAAGTCAGGATACCGAAGTGAAGAAAAACATCATGTGTTGATGATATTGAAGAGCTTGGAGTAAAGGATGCATCATGTGTTGATGTGTATCAAGTTCAAGAAGAGGAGATGATCATGAGTTGATCATTAAGTCAAAAGAAGACCTATCATGTGTTGATGAAAGTCAAGTGAAGGATGCATCATGAGTTGATGCATATCAAGTCAATGACCTGGACTTGAAGCGAAGATGTACGTCATCAAGCTTCAAGTGGTTGCGCAAGGCAAATATATGACTAGCTAGGGCTAAGGATGTGTTCCTAGTCTTTTACTGGTCTCGATGTTTGGTTGGGAGACCGGGTTGCTAGTATAGGTTGCCATACTATTAAGAGGGGTCCTGTCTAGTAGCTTGAGTTGCATCATGTGTTGATAGCTCAATCTCACTTGCTCTAGCTCTCTGAGGCATGATGCTATTATTTGCAAATAGTCGAGGCTCATGCATTTAATCCTTGTAGCATGTGACTATACTTTGCAAATGTGTTTTGCAAATGGTTGAAGTCCATGTACCTACTCCTTGTGGCATGATCTAAGTTTGCAAATGTGTTTTGCAAATTGTTGGGATTCATGTATTTTCCCTTGGCATGGTCTAAGATTGCTTGTTGCTAGTACTTTGGACTTAGACCATGGTAGTGGCTCTTTGGAGTTGTGCTTTTTTGATTTGATAAAATGTGTTTGAGATCAAATCAAATAGGTGGGTTGTGTAGCCCTCTGAATAAGCTTTCCACAGAGTCCAAGATCACTCAATTTCGACATCGGAGTCAAAAGTTATGACCGTTTTTTCGAGTGTCGCCTGTGCTGAAATCCAGGGCCGGACTGACCGCCCACATACCTGAGGTCTGACCGCCCACATGCCTGCGGACTGACCGCCCTTATAAGGCCGGTCAACATTTTCCAGAGGGCATGTCTTTTGGTTTTCTTGCACCCGGAAGGCCCGGACTGACCGGGGGTCCAGTTAGACCGGACCTTGTGAGGGCGGACTGACTGGGAATTGCATGTAACGGCTATTTTTATAGCCGTTGCACTATAGGCCTGGACTGACCCGCCCTATGCTCATGGGTTTCCCGGTTTTTTCAGCATTCTCCTCTAACGGCTAGTTTTTGTGTGTGGGCTATAAATACTCACCTTGGCCAGTTGGAGGGCAACTTTTGGCATCCTATTTCACTCACTTGAGCTAGTGTGAGCTTCTCCTCTCAATTGTGCATGTGTTGCACCTTGTGAGCAAGGAGAGAGGTCTCTAGTTGCATGTGTTGCATTTAGAGATAGATTTCGTATCCACTTGAGCTTGTGCATTCGTTGCACGTGATGAGAGTCAAGCAAGGGACTTGGCTTATTACTCTTGGTGTTTGCCGACACCTAGACGACGTGGAGGCGTCGTGGACCGATGATCTTCTTAAGAAGCTTGTGAGAAGGCCCGACGTGTTGTGAAGGTTGGAGCTCACCTACCTGGAGCGGGAAAGAGCTACCACTAATGGAATCGAGGTGTTTGGCTTAATTCATGGAGCCGGTCTAATTAGTTTGGGCTTACCTCAACGTGGATTAGGGGAGACCGGCAAGTCTCCGAACACCACGGTAAAACGTCATTGTGTCATTGTGGTTTGCTCTCTAGTGATTTAGTTTGTGCAATTTACATTCCTATAATTAAATTGCTTACATGTCTTTGTATGATTGCTATCATTATCAATAGACTTATATTGTTGGTGCACTTAGTAAAGACTAGTTGATTTAGGCTTTAATTGTGCAAAATTGAATTGATTTATAATTCTGCATTAAAACTCGGTTTTAGCCAAAAGATTTTAAAACCGCCTATTCACCCCCCCCCCTCTAGTCGGCCTCCTCGATCTTACATCCACACAATTGCTAGATGTGGTGAATCATCCGCCGAAGCTAAGAACATTCTCGCGAGGCCTCGTACAGTGTTATGATTTCTGAGTGGTTCATTGAAGTTGATACAAGATTTTGCTTAGACGATTTCCATAAAATTGCAGTTCCACCACATAGGAATACATAGCTTGTTTGCGACTTGGCTGTATACGGGTCCGACAGGTACCCAGCATTTGCATAGCTAGTCAAGGTTAGGTCTTGGTTCTTTCTGTAGAATAGACCAAGGTCCTTGCTTCCTTGGAGATATCGAAAGATGTCTTTTATTCCCTGCCAATGCCTTTTGGTATGTTCTGCACTATACCTTGCTAATAGGTTCACGACAAATGCAATGTCCGGTCTAGTATAGTTTGCTAAATACATGAGTGCTTCTATTGCACTTAAGTATGGGAATTCTGGTCCCAGAACATCCTCTCCCTCTTCTTTAGGTCTGTACAGATCCTTGTCTTGCTGCAAAGATCTCCCGACCATTTGGCACTTTCTAAGGGTATGCCTTTTCAAAGCCGAACCTTTCTAACACCTTTTGAGTGTAGGTTGATTGCTGCACTAATATCCCTACAGGGGCATGCTCAAGCTGCAAGCCTAGCCAATATTTGGTTTTACCCAAATCTTTCATTTCGAACTCCGACTCCAGGTAAGAGTTTGCTTTCTTAATACCTTCTAGGGTTCCGGTGATATTCAGATCATCTTCATACTATGAGATTATACAAAATCTATTCTAGGATCGCCGTATAAATACACATGGATTATTCTCATTGTTTGTGGAGCCCTTCTGTCGGGACCCCGGGTATGCAACCCCAGGACCCTCTGTGTTTTCTGAACTAGTCCCGTGATCAATAGCTAGCTCACACAGTTACAACATTGGTGTAATCATAACCACACAACCGAACAAAAGATGAAGCAGACAAATTAATAATATTAAGCAAAAGGGGCCTTATGGTCAAGTCTTACAACGGTTGCCACGCAGGGCTAAAGACAACAGAGTAACTTGCAGCGGAGAACAAAACATCTGGTGGAGGTCACCCAATATGCCCACCGGCAATCAAGTGAGGGACGCGACCTAGTTCGCATAGTCTTCAAAGAAGTCTTCTTCATAGAACTCTGAGTTCACTGGTTCACCCTCCTCTGCTGATTTAAACAGAGGGCGCAAGGCCATGAGTACTTTGAATGTACTCAGCAAGTCATAGAGAAATGTATGCAAGTAATATCCATGCAAGGCTTGCCAAGGATAGTTTTATGGCCATTTTGCAGAAAGCAATATTTGACGGTAAATACAATAAGTAGATTGCAAAGCACAATTTAAAAGACTAATACATAAGTAAATAATTTTCTTTGAAACAACTAGTGAACACCCTGTTCACTTTCCAACCATCAACCATCTACAAGATTCAACCAAACCATTCCATCATTTTCGACAAAAGTTCTACCCCTTGCGTGAAATCACCAGGCATGTCCATAACCGGGGACACGGCTATTCGAATAGTTTTACACTCTGCAGAGGTTGTACAGCTTTACCCACAAGACACGAATTCTCTAGTTGGTTTGGCATCCGTCGATACCACTGCTCACTACCTTAGGTAAGCAGTCTAGAGCACGTGACAAGGCCTTTACAAAGTTCTGCTTTTGACTCGATTACATTCGCTAAGGTTTCGCCTCTATCGGCCCCTCTTGCCGTTCCCAACCCAAACAGAATCTGAATCAAGACATTACTAATTAGTCACCAGTCTATCCCAATCTAGACATGTGGTTATACGGTTGAGGCCAGATCAATGGTTCAAGCTTAAGTCCTTATTTAGTTGCTCGAGGCGAGGCGGTTCCACGTTCCAAGTGTGCGTTCGGCACCCACCCTTTCCACCACCCACTCGTCCGAGCATAAATCATTTTCGTTCAACTTTGGCCAAATGACCACCCTAGTCATGGCACAACATCTTTATCAAAGTGGCTCGCCACGGTTCCATAATTTCCTTTAGTCAAATTCATCATGTTGGGTTCAACCCGGCCGAGGACCACCCTAGTCCTCGCACCACAAATTTTAGTAAAGTGACAACAAATGTCGTGGTCTCACACAGGACCACACTTCGCATTATTAGCAACACAGGTCGTTACTACACAAGCCACAAACCATGTGCGCTAGGGTAAATCAACATTTATTGAATCATGAGATCGAGACCAACGTCTACTAGAGCATGACTAAGCAATAAAGTGCGCCCATGTTGGTAGTACAATAATGTCCAACTAATAATTAACCATCCTAGGGTGTCCAAGGATTATGTCATTCAAGGATACATGTCGATTGCAATTTATCAAGGAGGCATAAGGCAATTAGGTAATTAACTAATCCCGAAACCATTTATTATAAAATTAGCAATGCATGTTTAAATCAAACAATATACTTTTATAAAGATGGGTTCAATATGATCAAAGGTCTATGACTTGCCTTCGTTGAAGAGTAGCGGTGTTTGATTAAGTCGAATCATGCGAAATCTTCCGAAACGCCGGAACCTATACGCGCGAACAAAACTAAATAAATAAAACAACTCCAAATAAAACTCAAATAAATACTAAATAAATATTAATACGAAGACAAGGAATTTAGGTGAATTTATAAATTTGAATCACTCGAATCGAAGTTCGAATGAGCAAGTTATGGCCAAAGGAAGGTAGGAAAATACATAAAATCAAGAAAAAGGAATTTCCTGATTTCTGGAATTATTTTCCTAAAGGAAAAGAGGAAAATGATGTCTGCTGATGTCAGCAGAGGATTTCCGGCCGAAATAAAAATAAAAAGGATTTCTGACAAGTGGGGCCCACTTGTCATAGAGAGGGTGTCGGTAGACTGGGTTCACCCGGCCGAAACGGCATGCACGTGGGCGGCCGACGGGCGGCCACATCGTGAGAGAGGGTGAGGTGGCGCCGCGATGGCACCGAGGTGGCGACCACAGTGGCGACCACGTCGCCCAGAGGCGGCGCTGTGGGCGTGGCGAGGGCACCAGTGGCAAGAGGAGGACGCGGCGAACATGGTGCGCGCGGCCTTGAGGACGCTGGCGGCACCGAGACGCCGGAGGCGAGGACGAGAAGCGGCGAGGCGGCGGCTCAACGCGGCGACGGCGCCCGCGAGGGTTCGAGGGCGGGAGGTGCGACCATGGCTGGTGATCTTGGGAGGCGGGTCGGCGAGGGCGGAGGAGACCTGACGGCGGTGGCGGGTGCGGCGGAAGGCTCCACGGGCGGCGGCGAAGAAGCTCGAATCGGGGCCGAACGAGAGCGGGAGAGAGATGGGGAGGAGAGGGGAAAGAAAGAGGAGCTCAGGCGGTCCTGATGCTTGCTTAAATAGGGCTCGGGGAAGGGTGGAAGAGGAGGAGGGCGGCATGGAGGTCGTGGCGCCATTAATGGCGGCTTGACCATGTGACATGGGGAGGGCATGGGGTGCGCCAGGCATGGCGAGGGCGCAATGAGTCTGTGAGGCGGAGGCGACGGGCGTAGCGGATTCGAGGGAGTGGGCGAGGAGTGGGCGACGGCAGTGGGATTCGCGGGCGGCATGGGCGACGCGACGTGGGCGCTGGTCCGGAGGTAGGGGACGACGGGCGGGGAGGCTGACACGGCGGGCCACATGCCAGCGAGAGAGAGGGGTGCGGGCGAGGATGCGTGCGAGCCGTCCGATTGAGATCGGACGGTGGCGAGGGAGGGCGCTGCGCAGCTGGGCCGGCACGGCCGGAACAGGAGATGGGCCGAACCAATTCGCCCAAACCGAGGAGGAGATTTCTAAGCCTTTTTCTTTTTAGAAAATATCAGAAAAGCAAAAGCAATTTTAGAAAATAGCTTAAGCCGTCCAAAAATTCTAGGAAAATTCACAGAAATCCCTTGAATTATTTAGGACTTAGTAAAAATATTTTAAGCTTAACTATTGCTTTTAGTTTTTGTAATTAATTACTTTTAACATAAGGCCAAAGGAAAAACCAAATTAAAATCCAACAAAACCCAACTAAACCAACTTTAATTAATTCAAGTTTTAATTAATTCAAATTAAACCACTTTTGAAATTCTAAATTACAATTTAAGCTGTGGCAAATTAATAAACCCAAATGGTTCCTTTTTAAGGTTTTCAAAATTTTCAAAAAGGCTGGAAAATAGGGATGTTACACCTTCTTGCATAGAAAGTCGCTTCAAGCGATTATACCACATCCTGCCTGATTGCTTAATTTCATACATTGACTTTCTAAGTTCCACACTGTACATATTTCTATTTGCTCTATCTTGGTTGGGATAGGGATACATTTAGGTACCTTCATATAAATATCCAAATCCAAATTTCCATAAAGGTATGTAGTTACCACCTCCATCAATTTCATTTCTAAAATCAAGTTTACTACCATTGAGATTAAATATCTAAAGGTAGTTCCACCCATTACCGAGGAATAGGGTTCTTCATAATCAACTCCTGGACGTTGAGTGAAACCTTGTGTAATGAGCCTTGCTTATTTTTATTTCACTTTCAAACTAATACCCACTTATGCCCTACGGGGTGCATATGGGGAATCATGTGGCTTACACGCTCAAACACCTCTCTTTTATTCAGAGATAATAATTCAATTTCTATTGCCTTCTTCCAATCTTCTCAATCTGATCTTTTCTTACATTCAGCGAGTGATGCAGGCTCTGGATCATGATCAATAATTGTGGCAATTTTTTTTGCAAAGTAAATATTGACATTGGTTGTTGTCTTATTCATAGATTCTCCCGTGGTCACCAACTTTATAGCTATTTCTTCATGGGATGATTCTTCTAATGCTTCTAATGCTTGTACTTGCCCCCTGCTGCTTCCAAGGGCAAGTCCCTTTAGTTTTTCAGCTCCGATGTGTACGCACACATCCATGCTGATATATCCCTTTATGGGAATGTTCAAATCTAGTATGCCTTTTTTGAAGGTTCCATACTAGTGCCAAGTCTTAACTAGGTCCCCTTCTAGTTCTAAGGAACTTCAGTGATTGGTTGTGTCAAGTCCTTCTTATCCCATTCACCAGGAGTCCCGGGTTATTTCGGATTCAAGGGGCTAGAGTTTTCGTCCTTTTTTGATGCCTCTGGACGGGATTAGGGATATATTTTTCTTTCTTCGGTGTTTCAACCCTCTCCGGTGCATTGAGTGCAGGCACATGCAACTTGGTCATGCTCTTCAAATCACTAAAGTGGTCAGGCAGTTGATTCGCTAATGCTTGCAAATCAATTATCTTCTGGACTTCTCTTGTCTTCTAGACTTCAATTATCTTCTGGACTTCTCTATTTGTTTCACTAGTGCATAGATCATGTGCATGGATTCCTGTGGCTTGCCACGTTATTTCCTGATATTTTTTATCAAGGGGTTGATTTCCTCCTCCTAATGTCGAGAAACTATCATTATCAAATATGCTATCAGCGAAGCGGGCGGTATGCAAATCTCAAGTCATAGGGGGTCCAAATACCTGATTATAGTTGTTGTCTCATAACCAATGCATGTCCGAGACTTTCGGAGAGGGCCCATTGTAGTTCGCTGTGGTGATGTTATAGGTACATAAACCTTGCAACCAAATCTGCGAAAATGAGATATTTTCGGTACTGATCCTTGTGCTAGTTGCATAGGTGAATGGATGTTATATGCCAGTGGTCTAAAATTAATGATAGTTGCTGCGTGCAGGACTGCGTGTCCCCAACATGTAGTTGATAAATTACAATTCTGCAAAATCTGCTAGTCCATTCTAAGTATGGACATGCGATACGTAATGCTCAACTTTAATTCCTATTTCTATGCAATAATCATCAAATGTCTTTGAAGTAAATTCTCCGGCGTTGTCCATTCTGATGGACTTCACATGATGATTTGGGAAATTATTTTTCAATTTTAATTATCTGCGAGATTAGCTTTGCAAAAGCATAGTTTTCTCGTAGACGATAAACATACATGCGACCATTTCGAGGAAGCATCGATGAGTACCATAAAATACCTAAATGGCCCGAACAGGGGCTGTATAGAACCGCAAAAAGTCTCCCTAGATACGGTTCAGGAATGCAGGGACTCCATCCTTCGCTTTCAGAGTAGAAGGTTTAGTAATTAAATTCCCGGTGGCACATGCAGGGCACATAAAATCTTCTTGATTCGGAAAATTCTTTACATCGATATTATATCCCTGTTAGTTGTTAATTATATTTCTCATCGTCCTAAGACCTAGGTGACATAATCTATCATGCCAGAGATAGAAAAGTTCAGAGGTTCTAAATACGGTTTTCAGGACGGTTTAGGCTACGAGTGCCTTAATATTAGTGTAGTATAGTCCAGTTTCATATAAAGGAAGTCGTTCTAATACCCTTTTCTACTTTCTTCACGCTTTGTAATGAGCAGGTATTCCTTACCATACTCTTCTTTAGTCTCTACGTGGAAACCGTTAGTGTGAATATCCTTGAGAGTTCTAGTCGATTCTAGGTACAACAAGGCTTCTTTAATGACCAAAGTTGTGCCCATCGGGAGTATAATTGTGACCCTTCTCGTGATTGTCGTAAAACAACCAGCGTTCTTGCTGATCGATTGAAAGAATTTCATCTCTCTCAAGATGGTATTCGTTGTGCCGCCATCCGCCAAGCACACTTCCTCTATAGGGTGCCACATGCGTTCTAATACTTTAAATATCAGAGCATAACTTGCTATTATAAATACAGAAAAATAAGCCTTACAGGACTCATCATAAAAATTTAATGCTTTACTCTTTGAGAGCTTACAACCATTATTCAAAGAATAAAATAATTCAACGTTCCATCACAACCACAAACTGCAAGTTACTATAAAAAGATCCAAGTGCAATGCATGCACTAGATCGAATCAGCGAAGCATTCAGAAACTTCTGCCTCAATCTGCTCCATGGTGATCTTCTCCTCTTGGGCAACTACGGCTGCAGCCACTGCAATGTCCAAAGGAGGGTGATGGGTGCTGCTAATGGGCTGTCCACATCCATAAGTGCAACTAATAGCTATGGATCCCCCATGCCTACAATGGCGAGGTGTGCCTCATGTTGTCCTTTACCCTTCTTCTTAGACTTGAAAGCATCAATAACGTGCGACCAACAACCTTACCCTTCTTGCTTCTCTCCTTTGTGAGAGGCTTCCTTACCTTATAGTTGCTAGCATTGGCTTCATGGTCAATATTGGTACTAGGTGACTGTGAGATGTAGTTCTTCCTTAGAACATCATCTTGAGATTCCGCAACTTGCATGATGTCAATCAATTCAGCATACTTCTTGTAGCCGTCTTGACGTTAGTTGTGTGCAGATTGTATCGCATTCGGGTGAAAGGTAGAGAGAGTCTTCTCAATCTTCTGCTCATCCGTGGTTACCTTACCACAGAATTGAAGACCGGTATAAATTCTATACAAATTCTGGTCATGTTGGGTCAGTTCTTCAAACTCTTGGTTCATGATGCTAGTCACCTTCATATTCATACAAAGAGTTCATAAGATTACTGTTGGTAATCTGCATAAAATGGTTTCAAAATTCTCATAATGCTCTTCGAACTCCCTGTTCGTGATCCCATATTTTTCTATGCATTTATCATGATTTACTACTATTTTCAGTGATTAAAAGTAATATAAACAATCACAGATAATCAAAACAGTAAATACAATATATAAATGGCATAGAAATAATAATGACAAATTTAAACATGCTTCAAATGCTCAAAAAGAATCAAAATTTAAATTCTCGATGCCCTTTTCTGCTGGAATATGAATTTTCGGTGAATTCTACAAATTTCAGGGGCTAAACCGCTAAATTTCAATTCCAAGGAATTTTCCACGCAATTTTTCAATTTCTGAGTGGTTACTCTGAAAAAATTTCTTTCCTGAAATGTTTCCTCGTAATTTTTAGAACTTCGAGGGTTTATTTGCAAATTTCAAGATTTTTCCTTTTCTTTCGTGATTTTTCTTTTCACCAGAAATTCATTGGGCTGGGCCAATTCGGCCCAAAATCGGCCCATTCAGTCTGGTTAAAGCTGGCGCATGGGGGGAATAGGGTTTCCCCTACCCATGTTCCCCTAAGGTGGCGGCGGCTCGAGGCTCACTTATGCTTGCGATAGCGGCGCTGCTGGTCTTGGCCGTGTGGAGGCGGTGGCGTGATAGCGTGTGCCGTGAAGCCAAAGAAGCAAAGTGGCCTTGCAGAGGCGGTGGTCAGGCGAGGTCGGAGGTGCAACACGGCGTGGAGGAGGCGGTCTGCGGCCGTCTTTGGCGACTCTAAACTGGTTGCTTTGTGTCTGGCGGCGCTTGGTGGGAGAGTGCCGCCGCCGCGAAGCCTTGCCTTGGCGTGGGGGCCATGCGGGCGGGGCCCGGCGAGAAGACCTGATCTTGGCGGCGGGCTGGCGGCGCGTCTGCGAACTCGATGGCGGCGGCGGCGGGCGGTCGGTGCAGGAGGTGGCTCGGCTATTCGGGGCGGCGCAATCATGCGGCGTGTGGCAGCACGGCACTATGGCCATGCGGGCGGCCGGGCGAGTCTTGGCGATCGGCATCGTGGGGGCAATGCGATATGGCGGCAATCGCTGGTCGGGCAATGGTGGGCGCTACAGAAGACGCGGCTTGCCTCGGCAGCGCGACACGGAGGCCGGTGTGGCGCTATCACGGAGGCAGCGATGTCGCATGTGGGTGGCTATGGGCGCTCGGTTGGTGGTGGCGATCCAAAGGCTCGACGAGCACATGCACAAGACGACCATGTGCGGGTGGCGGTGGCCAGAGCGCTTGACCGGTGATGGCCACGTGAATTTTTTCTTTTACTGTTCATGCAAGAATTATGTAATCAATAATCCCTATTTTCAACTAATCATCCGATCGACATTGTGCCGGCGACTAGAAGTCGGCTTGCGGAGATTGGAGGGAATTTGCAATCTACAAACTACAGTGCAATCGACATCTACTCCTTCATGCAATCTACCGATCGGCAGTGTGCCGGTGACTTTAAGTCGGCTTGCGGTAGATTAGAGCGGATTTGCACCATAGGATATAATCTAGAAAGCCAAATTTGCGGAATTGAAAGCGATCTAGAAAATACAATTCGATCTATGAGTGTTGTGCTTCGACGGTTACCTTTCGATCCGAGTAGAGTAGGCCTAGAGGTAGGCCGAAGTCGATCTTGCTGATAACGTGTTCAGGAACCGTCGCTGGCGAGTTCTGTCTGAACGATCACCTCAAAGACAAATGTAGAATCGCACACAAGAACACAATAATAGAATAGTAGATTGAACATAGAGATATAGGGAGAATTCTTTCTTCTCTTTATTTCTCTTCCACAAAGGTACGTACAATGGTTAAGGGTCCCCTTTTATATAGTCTTCAGGGTAAAAAAGAAACCTACCATGGATCAGATCTGTAAGGCCCTGGCCAGGTTTCTTAACACAAACTAGGGGCTTGTTTGGTTGGTGCCTTGGATTCCATACTTGGAAAAAAGTGGTGTCTAGAGGTAGCCTAGAAAGTAGATGATTTTTATTTGGTTAGGCAAACTTGAAGATGAGTTGTTTGGTTGGAAGCCTGTGCCTGAAATTGGTGAATGAAAAATAGAACGTTAGATTAAATCTATCAATGGCGGATCTGCATCCTGCCTCCCAAACGCTATTCTTGCTCCCAGGCGTTGGATTTCTCTGCCTGGGCCTGGCAGTTCTGCAGGCTATGATCCAAACATGCACCTGGCAAACTCCAAGAGCTCTCCCAGGCGAACATGCATCAGGAAGCGAACCAAACAGCCCCTAGGTTTCTTCAGACAGACCAGTGTAGTGAATTGCTCTCGGTACCCCCTAATTACTTATTTAATTGGACCGAGTACGAAAGGCCGTACCAATGTAGTGTTATGCAGGGAGTGGACCGAGTTACGAAAGGCCGTAATCCAATGAAATCTCTCAAAATTTCCACGTCCTAAAACCTGTTGCTGAGTACAGAGCAGGACAGCAGGTTGCCATTGCGCCTGCGGTGAGGCCCGGCTCGGCCCGGCCCGGCCGGCGAACTTGAGGGGGCCAGATGCCGGCCTGGTTGCGGGACGGCAGCACGGACGCACAAAGCAGTGCGTTCGTGGCCTCATCTTGTGGTAGCGGCATTTGGCGCAATTGCCGAGCTTCGGCCGCTCCGACTTCAGCGTGGCGGGCGAGGCGTATCTCGTGGCCTCGTGATGCGCCAGGGTCTAGCGTGACGTGACAGAGAGGAGGTGGGCTTCCGCCGCGTGGGGAACTGGGTTGCAACGTGAAGAGCGCGGGAGTCCTGCGTCGGCTTGCTGGGAGTTGGGTGGTCTTTGCGCTGAGGTCCAGTGGGCCGGGTCTCGCTAGGGCGGGCCTCCGCCTGCTCGGCTGCAGCTCCCGCGTCGACCACGCCGCTGGCCTCATTGGTGACCGTGCCTTCGCGCCTGCCGTGCCGACCGACGACGCACGAGCCGCACAGTCGACGCATAGCGTGCATGCCTCGGTATTGTACGTGCTCAGACGCTAATGGGGTAGTGCGGACACCATGGGAAATCGGAAGTGGGAACCATGCCGGTGCCCTACCCAATGATCAGGTTCTTTTATTTGCTAAAGCAATATTTTCAATTATCAATACTAGTAAATCATATCACTTAGTATTTTAATCAAATTGCATTTTATTACAGAGAGTTAATTGTGTAATAATAAATAACAGCAGAGGTTACCTCCACCTATGCTTCTTTTGAAATGTGGTTGCGACCATTATAAACCACACTAGGTACGACCACCCAGGAGCAACACTGGGTACGACCACCTAGGAATAACCCAAATGCAGGGTTGCTATAACACTCTGATTTTCATAGCCTTTTTGAATTTTCAAAATAAAAAAAACCATTTTGTTTTGATGAGAATTCAAAACTTAACTTGAGAATTTCAGAATGGATTTTAATTGATTAAATCAAACTTCAACCAAAACTCGTATTTGGTCATTTGGGTTTGGGGAGTTTTGGTGATCTCCTCTTTTCTGCGTTGGTTTGGTTCTTCTTTGGTCCAGACCTTCTTAGGTCTAGACCTCCCAAGTGCTTGGATCTCCCCTGGTCCAGACCGTCCCTCTTCGATGCTCCCCTAGCTTAGACCTCCCCAAGCCTAAGTCTCCCCTCATAATCATTTGAGCTCCTTCTGGGGTCTTTGGAACCCTTCGGTGTTCATTTGGACCTCCCTATGTCCTCTAGGACCTCCTCTTTGTCTATTTGGACCTCCTTCTGTCCTTCAGGACCTCCTTGTGTTCTCCAGGACCTCCTCCTTTCCTATTTGGACCTCCCCGTGTCCTTCAGGACCTCTCTATGTCCTCTAGGATCCCCCCCTTGCCTATTTGGACCTCCCCGTGTCCTTCAGGACCTCCTTGTGTCCTCTAGGACCTCCTCCTTGTTTATTTGGACCTCCCTCACGTCCGTTCGAGCCTTCCACTTGATCCAGACCTCTATTACTTGTGTACCGTTCGATTTACGATGGACGGTTTGATCTTGTTGAGACGTTCGAATGGTCCGAACGTCCCACCCTCTATGAGCCATCAGATCTTTGCTGGGCGGTCCGATCTGCACACTTTGGTCCGTTCGATTGAAATCCAATGACTCCCGCTTCTCCCACTCTTATCTCTCTATCCCGGACCTCCCCTTTGGAGATCTTAACCGTTCAGACCTCCCCTTTGTTAGATCTGACCGTTAAGACCTCCCATTTGGAGATCTTAACCGTTAAGACCTCCCCTTTGTTAGATCTGACCGTTAAGACCTCCCATTTGGAGATCTTAACCGTTCAGACCTCCCCTTTGTTAGATCTGACTGTTAAGACCTCCCCTTTAGAGATCTTAACCATTCAGACCTCCCCCTTGAGAAATCTGACCATCAGGACCTCCCCCTTGAGTGATCTGACCGTCAGGACCTCCCCGTTGTTGTGTCTTTTGGACCTCCTGTCCGCAGGACCTCCCATTGAGTTTTGACTGGCCCCATTTGTCAGTCACACCCATTTTCTTTATCCTTTGACCATGTCCTTTGCACATGGGAGTCTCCTCATAATTAATGCATGTTGTATCGCATTAAATGCTATCACTTTTTGCAGCACACGTGCCATACTTTTGTCACATCCTTTGCTTGCTTTTATTATCCTTTTCACCAACTCTTGAACACCTATACCCTTGGAAATCTCTATGGCTCCAGCTATATAAGCTTGGGCAGCCCTTCATCCTTACCCTTTTTCCCCATTTCCACTCTCCAGCTCAACCGAGCAGTTCGTGAACCTCCTCTCCCTAGCTTCGGACCTCCCCCAGCAAGCTCCTTGGACCTCCTCCTGATCACCTAGCATCTCTGTTGGTTTTATTTTGGAGTTTCATTGGAATTTCTTTGGATCTTGCTTGAGCTCTATTTGAGTTGTTTTATTTCCCACCGTGTAGATTGCGAAGGCAGTGAAGGACAAGAGTTCCTTGAGGAAGAAGAAGACACTCAAGCCTTTAAGCAAGGCAAGTTACGACCTTGACCATGTTGCACCTATTACTTCAAATTACTATGTTCTGTTTCAAAGGTTTATGCATGCTTACTTTACTAAGTTATTTCAATACCTGTTTTTAAGATTGTAGCTATGCCTAATTTCCTTTGTATGGCCACTGTCGACATTGAATCCAATCCATTGTCACCTTAGATGAAAATCTGGTTTTTGCAATAGTGAGAACTAGAGGCATTTGAAAAATGTATGCTTAATCTTGCTAGACCAAAATCTTGATTTGGGAAGTGTTTCTACCAAAAGACCAAAGAATCATGTGTTTTAAAGCCATGACATTGGGTTGTCACGGAGGTTTTGGCAAATGGTTTTGAAAAAGAAAAACAGAAATGGAAAATGGATTTGGTCTTGGGCGAACTGGTTGGCTTGGCTGGTGCAACGTTTATGCACGGACTCAATCCTGGGTAAGGTTGAGGTCCAGGGGTATGTGGTGGTCACCCAAGTCAGTTAAGTACCGATCTGCGAGCCGCATCTTGCTAGCCACCATCATGCAACCACTTGTCCTGTGTGGGCGGCACCTGACCGACTAATTTGCAAAGTTCCATCGCGGTTGATCCGGCTGGGGTGTGGGTGGTCTTTTATGGCCTGTCTTTTATGACTATGTAATTCCCACTGGCTCAAGAGGGGACCCTTGATCTCTACGGGGTTCTATCTATAGGGTGGGGTGAAACCTTAGATTAGGGTGGATTGCGGTGGAATGATGCATTGTAAAGGCCTTGTCATGTGCTCTAGACCTCTCACCAAAGGAAGTGTGAGGTGGCGTTAACGAATGCCAAACAAACTCGAGAAAACATGTCTTGTGGGTAAAGCTGTACACCTCTGCAGAGTGTAAATCTATTCGAATAGCCGTGTCCACGGTTATGGACATGCTAGCAAAGCCACTCAAAGTTAGCTCTTGGTTTTGGTTTCCAAAGAACTTATGAAATTGGTTTTGGATTTCTATCCAATTGGTTTATGGGTGGGTAGCCTTGTGACAGAAGGGTATCCTTCACACTTTCTTGATGAATGTTATCCAATTGTAAAATTGATCTTTGCAAATGAATTTTAATTATTATAATCTGCCTTGGAACTTACTGCTTGTAATTGAAAACAAACTTGGCTTTATGCAAATCAACCATATTGAGCCTTCCTTTGAGATATTCATTTATGCATGTCATTCTGTTAATCGATGGGTGTAACTTGCGAGCATGATTGTTGTGCTCATTCTTACTTGATTGATGAATTGAGCAGGAGAAGACTTCTTTGATGATGATGAGGACCAGATTAACTAGGCCGCGCCCTCCAACCAATTACCTATGGTGTATTAGATGGACATGGTTTTGCTGGTTTTGCTTTCGCTGTGTATTTTGCTTTGTTGTCGTGGCTTGTAAGCAACTTTGTAATCAACTCTTTGGCTGTTAATAAAGTCTCCCGTGGATGTATGTTACCACTCGTGTATGTTGTGTGAACCAGCCATTGATCCTTGGGACTGGTTCGGATCACAGGAGGGTTAGGACTTCTCCAAGTTCTATGACCTCCTTGGGTTGGTCTCTGGACCTCCCCCAGGTCTGGTCGTAGTTCTTGGGGAGGTCCTGAACCTCAAGACCTCCTCGTGTTAGTTCCCTAGACCTCTAGGAGGTCTGGCTGGACCTCCTGGGAGGCCTATGGGGACTGCCTAAGAGGTCCTTCGGACCTCCTGGTAGGTCCTGGTGGACTCCCAGGGAGGTCTTGGAGGACCTCTCGGGTAAAGCCCCCGGCCGAGTCACCACAAGTGGTATCAAAGCATCTTGACTGCAGGACGCAGCCTAATAGAATGGTCGTTAGGAAAAAGCTCAAAATGTATTTTACAAAACAAGAGAAATAAATTGTTCTCCTCTTGCTCGAGTCATCTTTCTATCCTTAGCCCCCTTCTCTGTATCTCTCCTTACCTCACTCTCTCTTATCTTTTACTATCCTCAATGTTTTATGAAATTGAATGGACCCTCTTTCCTTGAAATATCTGTTAATATTTGGATCCGTATGTGATCCAAATTTCTAATATGGAAGTATCTGGAATATGTCATATTAGAGGATTAGTTTTCTACTTGGACTCTAAGTCCTTTTACCCCCTTTATATACCTCTTGTAAGCCGCTCAGGAGAGGGACGTCTTATTGTAATTCCCTGCATTTTGTAATCGCTCCTCATCTAGTGATCATCACCGGTTGTCGCTCGTGGTTTTTTCCCGCAAGGGTTTTTTCACGTAAAAATTCGTGTCTCATTTGTTCCTATTTTTCTAACAAGTGGTATCAAAACACATAAGAGATTTTAGGGTTTGAAGAGATACGGAGAAAAAAAAAACAGATCTATTCAGCCGCCGCCGTCGTCTGGCGCAGGGCATCTTCGTCGCGCAAGCGATCGCGCACGCCAGATCGATTCCGATCGTCCGCTGCGTCCGTCCGTCCCTCGCGTTTCCTCGGCGCTTGTTCCCAGCGCTGCGCACGGCGCCACCACCGCAAGCGACTACGCGCGTGGATAGCATCAACAGCAGCGAGTTCGTCCTCCAAACGGCCGAGCGATCAATCGCGTGCGAACAACAGCAGCAGGTCACCTCGGTCCAAGCAGCGTCACCATCAGCCGAGCATCGCACGCATTAAACTCCAGCAGTCCAAACCGCAACTCCGCAAGAAGACAATCCAGTCTCCAGCAACCTTGGTCTTCCAAGCACAGGTCCCAAGTAACTCTTTTTTCCTTTTAATTAATCACAAAGCAAGGACGTTCTGTGGTTTCACGTGAAGGAACCAAATTTTGGCCATCTTTGCTAAGTTCACACGAGAAGTACCAGGTGTTTTGAAGATATTTGATTCGTGTACACAGAACGTGTACCAAAAGGTCACAATTTTTGCTAGGTTTACACATATCAGTACCAGCAATTTTCAGGTTTTATTCCTCATGGCGACTTTGAAGTATGATCTTCCACTCCTGGGTCGAGACACAAGATTCTTGCTGTGGCAAGTTAAGATGAGGGCTGTGTTGGCATAGATGGATTTGGATGATGCGTTGGAAGGGTTTGAGAAACAACCTATCACATGGACTGCATATGAGAAGCGTAAAGACCGTAAGGCTTTATCTTAGATTCACCTTCATCTATCAAATAATTTTTGCAGGAGGTTTTGAAGAAGACAGCTGCTGCATTATGGCTGAAGCTAGAACAAATTTGCATGACAAAGGATCTCACCGACAAGATGCATCTCAAGCAGAAGTTGTACTCTCACAAATTGCAAGAAGGAGGATCCGTGCTTGATCATCTTTCGTTGTTTAAGGAGATCGTTTCCGACCTTGAGTCGATGGAGGTAAAATATGATGATGAGGATTTGGATCTTATTCTTTTGTGTTCACTGCCTAGTTCTTTTTCAAATTTCAGAGATATCATATTATATAGTAGAGATACTCTCACTCTTCATGAAGTTTATGAAGCTTTGCATGCTAAGAAGAAGATAAAACAGATGGTACCTTCTGAAAATTCAAGTCCAAAAGGAGAAGTCTTGTTTGTTCGTGGAAGGCAAAAGGAGAAGAACTCAAATAATGGATCTCAAGGCAAAAGTTCGAACGGCTACAAGAACCGGTTGAAATCCAGAGGCAAGTACAAGTCGTGCAAATATTGCAAAAAAAGCGGGCATGACATATCTGAATGCTGGAAGCTACAAAATAAAGAAAAGGGAACTGGCAATTATAAGCCAAAAGGTAAACCAGATGATGAAGGTAATGTCTCCCTTGCTGCTGATGATAGTTCTGATGTAGAAGTTCATGTTGCCTTTGCTGGATGTGCTAAGACCAATGATGAATGGATTCTTGATTCTGCCTGTACCTTTCATATGTGTCCTAATAGGGACTGGTTTGCCACCTATGAACCTATTGAAGGTGGTACTGTATTGATGGGTGATAACTCATCTTGTAAGGTTGCAGGAATTGGTTCAATTTAGATCAAGATGTTTGATGGTATTGTCAGAACTTTGACAGATGTGAGGCACATTCCAGATTTGAAAAGGAACCTCATCTCTTTGAGTACTCTTGATGGTAAAGGGTACAAGTATTCTGGTGAAGGTGAAGTTTTGAAGGTATCAAAAGGCTCTCTTGTTGTGATGAAAGCTGATATTAAATCTGTCAATCTGTACCATCTGCGAGGTACTACCATATTAGGTAATGTTGCTGTAATTTCAAGTTCATTATCTGATTCCGATGCTACTAATCTTTGGCATATGCGTCTTGGGCATACGAGTGAAATTGGTTTGGCAGAATTGAGCAAGAGAGGACTCCTTGATGGACATAGCATCAGTAAGCTAAAATTTTGTGAGCATTGTGTGTTTGGCAAACACAAGAGGGTGAGGTTCAATACCTCAGTTCATACCACAGAAGGTATTTTGGATTATGTGCATTCTGATTTATGGGGCCATCTCGGAAGACATCTCTAGGAGGTGCTCGTTATATGTTAACAATTATTGATGATTACCCTAGAAGAGTGTGGCCTTATTTTTTGAAGCATAAATCAGAAGCATTTTCAGCATTTAAACAGAAGGTATTGATTTTAATGATGTCTTTTCCCTAGTTGTGAAGCATAGTTCTATTCGCACTTTACTCAGTATTGTTGCTATGCATGATTATGAACTTGAGCAATTAGATGTTAAAACTGCATTCTTACATGGGGAGTTGGAAGAAGACATTTATATGGACCAACCTGAGGGTTTTGTTACTCCTGAAAAAGAACACCTTGTTTGTAGATTAAAGAAATCTCTTTATGATTTGAAGCAATCTCCAAGGCAATGGTACAAAGAGATTTGACTCCTTTATACTCTCTCATGATTTTAAGCGGTCTGATTATGATAGCTGTGTTTATTTAAAGACTTCTAATGGTTCAGCTATTTATTTGCTTCTCTATGTTGATGATATGTTGATTGCTGCAAAAGATAAGTCAGAAATGGCAAAACTAAAAGCACAATTGAGTAATGAATTTAAGATGAAGGACTTAGATGCAGCAAAGAAAATTCTTGGCATGGAGATTATTAGAGAGAGGCAATCTGGCAAGTTATACATTAGTCAAAAAGGTTATATTGAGAAGGTCCTTTGTCGTTTTAATATGCATGATGCAAAACCAGTGAGTACTCCATTAGCCGCATTTGATTATCTTGACCTTTATGTCCCGAGTCGATTATGATATTGAGTACATGTCTAGAGTTTCATATTCCAGTGCAGTTGGTTCTCTTATGTACGCCATGGTTTGTTCTCATCCTGATTTATCACATGCATTGAGTGTTGTCAGTAGATACATGGCTAATCCTGGAAAAGAGCATTGGAAAGCGATTCAAGAGATTTTCGATATTTGTGTGGCACTTCTAATGCTTGTTTGCGCTTGGGGAATTCTAGAGATGAACTTGTTGGTTATGTTGACTCTGATTATGTTGGTGATTTGGACAAGAGGAGGTCTCTAACAGGTTATGTTTTCACCATTGGTGGTTGTGCTGTTAGTTGGAAGGCAAGTTTGTAAGCTACTGTTGCCTTATCAACTACTGAAGTAGAATATATGGCTATTTCTGAAGCTTGTAAAGAAGCTATTTGGTTAAGAGGTTTGTACACTGAGCTTTGTGGAGATAATTCTTGCACTACTATATTTTGTGATAGTCAAAGTGCTATATGCCTTACAAAGGATCAGATGTTCCATGAGAGAACAAAGCACATTGATGTAAGATATCACTTTATTCGAGGTGTTATTGCTGAAGGTGATGTCAAGGTGTGCAAGATAAGTACTCATGATAATCCAGCTGATATGATGACAAAGCCAGTTCCTGTTACTAAGTTTGAGCTTTGCTCAAGCTTAGTTGGTATTACAGTTTAGTCCTAGAGACTAGTTGGCGCGCGGTGATTTTTATCTTATTGGGGAATCATTTGGTGATTGATGATTCTTTATTTTGCTGCAAGAGGAAATTCGTCTCAAGGTGGAGATTGTTAATATTTGGATCCGTATGTGATCCGAATTTCTAATATGGAAGTACCTAGAATATGCCATATTAGATGATTAGTTTTCTACTTGGACTCTAAGTCCTTTTACCCCCTTTATATACCTCTTGTAAGCCGCTCGGGAGAGGGACGCCTCATTGTAATCCCCTGCGTTTTGTAATCGCTCCTCATATAGTGTTCATCGCCGGTTGGCGCCTGTGGTTTTTTCCTGCAAGGATTTTCCACGTAAAAATTCGTGTCTCCTTTGTCGTTATTTTTCTAACAATATCTGTAGGCCCGATTTAGATCCTTGTGGTAGCATTAAGGACCTCCCTGCTCATGGCCTTGAGTGGTAGTCCTTTGCAAAGACCACTCATGGGGTTTCTTTGCAAAAGACCATCCCTCATGGCCACGACCTCCTTGTTTGCAGCCCTGAGGGCAGTGAGCCTCGAGTAGAACATGTTTGAGCTTTTGAGTTGCTGGCTTTTGTTGGTTTTGCTGGTTTGGTTGCCTTAACATCTTCCCCCTTAGCTCTCTCATCTCTTTCCTACCCCTTGGACCTCTAGCAGACGGTGACAACTAGGTGCAGTGGCAGCACTAGTGGTCAAGGCTGAGCCTCTGGGGGTGATCCAGAGACCCCAGTGCCGCAACCACCTCCTCCTCCAGCTCAAGGTCCAGATTGGAACCAAATGATGGCAAATCAAGCACAGTTGATGAACTTGTTAGCTCAGTCCATCACCAACACTCAGAACCTTCAAGCAGCAGTAGTAGCCCAGCCTCCTATATATGTTCCACCCTCTCTAAGGGCAAATATTTTTGAGTTCATGAGAATGAGGCCACCCACATTCTCCAAGTCCCATGACCTCCTCGGGTTGGTCTCTAGACCTCTCCCAGGTCTGGTCGTGACTCTTGGGGAGGTCCTGAACCTCAAGACCTCCTCAGGTCAGTTCCCTAGACCTCCAGGAGGTCCGGCTAGACCTCTTGGGAGGCTTGGGAGGACTGCCTGAGAGGTCCTTGGGACCTCCTGGGAGGTCCTGGTGGACTCCCAGGGAGGTCTAGGAGGACCTCTCGGGTAAAGCCCCTGGCCGGATCGCCACAGTTGCGTCAGTCCGACCAGTTTTTAAGCCAACCACAAAGGATTTTGAAATAAAACTAACTCTCGTAAAGTTCCCATGTTCGCTTTTGACCGTAGGCACGGTTGTTTAAATAGTTTATACTCTGCAGAGGTTGTACACTGTACCCACAAGAGATAATCAGCCCGTTCCTCCACATGATTCCTTAGTCATGTAGTTGAGAGACCATCACAGTAACTTTTTAAATTATCTCGCCCCTTCTGCCATCTCACCCATATGGGTTGCACCCTTAAGTTGTGCGGGATGTTCACCACAACGACTAGCGCAGCTGGCTCCTACCACAACGACTAGCGCAGCTGGCAACTTCACCCTTCCTCGGTGTTCCATTCAAGCCGAAATGCGTCCAAGGCTTGCACTACCTCCTTCCCCTCCAACGAGATGACTTTCAGGGTTTGATAACTTTACTAAGCCAAGTTGCACTGTGCAGACTTGCGGTTGCACATGTTTTACAATGGGAGGTCATCACCAGATTAAGTCCTTAATGTCATCTGGGCGGTTCAACTACATTCCACACATTCTCGTGTTGCATCAGCACCCACCATCCTACCATCCGCACAGATATGATATAGTACTTGAATAGGGTTTTGAGGAGGAAAAACAAATTTATCTCAAATACTTCAGTTATGTACCTCTAATGACCGTCCAAAACCATTTTATGATTTAAGATATGATGATTAGGGCATTTTTAATGTCCCGGTACTTAAGCAAGACTAGCATGTCGCTTAAGTACAACCTATAACTAGTAGTTTACCACGTAGTTACTAGGGTGACATGGAATAATGGATTCAAATGTCAAAATTAATCATCAAATATGTATTTAACTACCTTAAGATTTAACATGCATTTTCTAAAAGAATTAAAGCATGCAATTTTGATAATTTGAAGGAATATAATTTGCATAAAATGTAGGCTCAAAATGATCAAAATATTGACTCGCCTGGGTTAGAGGTAAGAGAGTTTTGGTAGTCTTGTGCTTGATTAAGCTGGAGATCTCCTGCTTCTTCGAACTCTATTCGGATGAACGGACTGGAAAAGAACAAACAAGCAAAAGGGAACAAATAAATACACAAGAAATAGCAAATGAACTCTAAATTAAATAATACTAGAGCCAAAAGCAAGATCTTCAATTTAGACAAATCTAGAAACAAAGTTTACTAAAATCGGAGTTACAACGGAGGAGAACAGGACTTCTGAAGTTTTGGTTTCGAGCACTGCTCATCCGACTTCATAGTTGGAAGGAGGTTTGACTACACGACGTGGTCGAAAGAAGGAATCGACTACTCCACGTGGTCGAAGAAAGAAGGATTTGACTACCCAGCGCTGTTGAAGAAAGAAGGATTCAACGAAGCATGGTCGAAGAAAGAAGGATTCGACTACTCAGCGCGGTTGAAGAAAGAAGGATTCAACTAAGCGCGGTCGAAGAAAGAAGGATTCGACTACTCAGCGTGGTCAAAGAAAGAATGATTCGACTACTCAGCGGTCGAAGAAAGAAGGATCCAACTACTCCACACGGACGAAGAAATGATGATTCGACTACTCAACGTGGTCGAAGAAATAAGGATTCGACTACTCAACGGGGTCGAAGAAAGGAGGATTCGACTACTCAGCGGGGTCGAAGAAAGGAGGACTCGACTACTCCACACGGTCGAAGAAAGGAGGACTCGACTACTCAACGTGGTCGAAGAAAGAAGGACTCCACTACTCAACGTGGTCGAAAATAGAAGGACTCGACTACCCGACGTGGTCGAAGGACGAGTTCGACTACTTGGCGTGGTCGAAGGACAAGTTCGACTACCCGGTGTGGTCGCAAGAGGGGCTCGACTACCCGGCATGGTCGAAGGAAGAGTTCGACTACCCGACGTGGTCGCAAGAGGGGCTCAACTACTCGACGTGGTCGAAGGATTAGTTCGACTACCCGGTGTGGTCACAAGAGGGATTCGACTGCTCGACGCTGTCAAAAGAAGGATTCGATGCAGTCGAAAGAAAAAGAGATAACAAGGCTTGGGGAGCTCACCAAGACCGAGAGAGAAGCCGACGGAGGTCAGTGGACGGCAAACGGCTGTGGGTGAAGGCGGCGGTGACGCTCAAGCGGGCTTTCGGGGGCTCCGATGAACTCCAGGCGAAGATAAGGGGAGCCTCGGGTAGAACGTGGTCTTATGAAGTCGGAGGTGAAGACAATGTTGACGGAGAGGCTTTGACGGCGGCGCTAGAGGCGGTGGCGCGAGCTCTGGGCAGCGGTGGCTAAACTCGAAGAACGGCGAAACGAGGGCGACGGCGAGAGCGAGAGAGAGAGAGAGAGAGAGAGAGAGAGAGAGAGAGAGAGAGAGAGTGGAGGGGAAAACAAGGGGAGGGAAAAGGGCTCCCTGGTGCTCTATTTAAAAAGGAAGGAGGGGGACCAGGTGGCAAGATGGAGACAAAGACATTTAATGCGCACGTCGGGGCGGAGACGATGGCATTTAATGCGCACATCGCAGAGGAAAAAGAGGGAGGAAAAACACGCCGGGGTGCAGACGGCGGCATTTAATGCGCACGTCGCTGCTGAGAAAGACGGAGGAAAGAGAAGGTGTGCAGGGGGCGGACAGGCGGGGCTGGTCAAAACCGAGAGACGGTCGAAACCGAAAGGGCGATCAAAACCGAGAGGGCTGGTCGAGACCGAAGGGCTGGTCAAAAGGAGGAAGAAGTTTGAAAGGATATTTTGAATTTGAACCAATTTTTTTGAATGAATGTTTTTGAAATTGAGTTTGAGATTTGAAGGGATTTTGTGCTAAACTGAAATGAAAAGAACTAAACTTTGAAATCCTTGAGAGAAAACTGCTTGCAACACTTTTGAAAACAAATCAAACTTTGGAAAATTTTCTTATAACACCAAAAACGGCTGCCCAAACGAAAATCAAATTCAAATTTAAAGCCATCCCAAAAATGGGATGTTAGAGCCCATCCTCTCTCAATGCAGACCATGCCCCCCCAATAGCATAGTCCACTCTCATCAATCATCGTGCACATGCCGTTGTTACCGCAAACCATGCTCACCACACCTCGGCATTGTCCTGCCCATCCAGAATCCAACGTGCAATCAACGGCAGCGGAGTACTATACTGAAATTCATCTGCCTCGGCATCGTGATGAGAACGAAATAGTCGAGTTAGGGGCCGATGGCTGGCAAATCAAACTTTGTTCAGCAGCCAAAGACGAGGAAAGAGGGGCAGCGACGGGGAAGAGGCTCACTGGCGGGCCTTGCCGGGCTTTCGTATCCTAGGGGAAAGAACGAGAGCCTTGGGATTGAGATCCAATGGTCGCAAAATCGACCAATATGACATGGTTTTTTCTCATCTTATAAGAAAACTGACCGGAGAGCAATTTTGTAAGAGAGCAACTACGGCTCGGACGTATGGTGGGAGGCTTTCCACCGTACGGTCCAATGCAACATCACCCTAAACATGATGCAATATTTTTTTTCGACAATCGCAATATCTCAACGAAAAGGATGCAACATTTTTTCCGACGGTCACAACATTTTTTCGGCGGGTCGCAACATCAGAACAAATTCACTAGTTTGCAAGCCGAGACCACCAACATGTGAGGCGCCGCCGCACGACAGCGGCCGTCGCCCACGCCAGAGAAGCAAGATGAGGAGGAGGAGGAGAATGCCCCGGGGAGGGGGGCCGAGTCCGGGTGGAGCGCGTGGTGGTGGCGAGGACCCCGCACGAAGTAGGGCACGGAGTCCCTCCACAACACGCCTTAGCTGATGTAGATGGGGCCCTGCAACACCCACTGCACCACCGACGGAGATGGTGGCTGCGAGGCGGCCGGGCGGGGGAGGTGGGGAGGCGCGAGGCGAGGAGGCCAACGCGAGGCTTGGCGGGGGGGTGGGGTGAGGCCGGGTGTAGGATCAAGGATAACCGACTAGATCTGCAAGTTCACCAAACCCTTGGTGTTGGCTGTCACCCGACCGAGAATAGCGCCGATCGCTCGCATTAAATGCACAAGAACTATACATTGCGACAAGTCCGGTCAGACCGCCATTAGAAGTCCGGTCTGACCGGTCTACAAGAAATCCAATCCAGAGAACAAACAAGCCACTGTAAAAAGCTGACCGCTTTGATGGACCGGAGGTACGATCAGTCCGGGGTCACACCTACGGTTAGTCCAGCTTTAGAGATTTAGTGGCAAGACATAAAAATCACTTCTCTGGAAAAAGCTGACCGGGTTTCTTGACCCAGAGGTCCGGTTAGTCCGGACCTATGCCGGCGGTTAGTCCGGCCTCAAGTTTTAAAGCAAAACATGAAAAACTCCCTTCTCTGGAAAAAAAACTGACCGGGATACTCGATCCAGAGGTCCGATCAGTCCGGACTAGTACCTGCGGTTAGTCCGACCGTTGAAGATGCAGAAAAGGAGCTTACTGGAAAAAGCTTACCGCAACGTTGATCCAGGTTTCCGGTCAGTCCGGCCGATCAACTGCGGTCAATCCGGCCAAGAAGATAAAATACATTTAAATTAAGGCCAGACTACTTCAAATGAATCCAAGTTATAAACCAAATAAGATTGAGCAAGTGGCACCTTTTGCTTTCAAGTGAGTAGACATTTGATCTCTCTTTATAGTACGGCTTTCTACGCTATCAATCCGGTCTTTTATCCTTCATTCTCCTAGACCAGTAAAACTAATAAAAGGTCCTATCAACTAGATACATTTACCTTGAGTGAGATAAGATCCTTTAGCGCTTTTCCGTCTTAGTCTAAGAATAACCTTAATAACTTTTTGATAAAGCGAGCTAGTACAAAACACATGGTTGTCTATAATTACCAAAGCACTGCAAATGGGGCCTAGATTCTTCACCAGGGCGTGGCAGAGATGGGGCGGCGCAGGAGGCTAGGGCACGGAGGTGAGGCGGCCGGCGCGCGAAGTGAGGTTGGGCGTGGCGGAGCTAGGGCGGCAGGGGAGGCCGGGAGCACGAAGGCGAGGCGGCCGACGGCCGGGCGCGTAGGCGATTTTGGGGAAGGAATTTTGGGGAGAGAAAAGCACAGTAGAAACAAATGCTATTGGATAAGTGGGGAGAAGAAAGAACAGATTCAACTAATAGTGCTTAGACTAAGCGGCTCGGATAATGACATCGTCTGTGTGATAACGTTTCCCAGTTTTTTAAAAAGAAAGAGAGCGAGGATGACAGTGACACTGAAACTCGCTGAACCATAGTTATTCCAATTCAGTACGGATACAACAACCACCTCTCTCTCTCGACAGGTCCCAATTCGCAAAATCTTATTGAAAGCACTAAACGCTCAAAGAAATTAAAGCAGCATGATGTAAACCAGCACACGTGATCACTGTATCTCGTTCACACGAGGCGGCGGCAGATGGTGACGCCGTCGGCGATGGCGAGCTGGCACACCTCGATGCGCGGGTCGGCGGCGAGCTTTGTGTTGAGGTCCCGGATGGCGGCCGAGAACCGCCGGTCTAGGTCCGACATGGGCGCGTCGGGCGGCAGCGCCACCGTGCCGCCCCACAGCGTGTTGTCGTACACGATGGTGCCGCCCACGCGCACCAGCCGCAGCAGCTGTTCGTGGTACCGCACGTAGTTGGGCTTGTCCGCGTCCACGAACGCGAAGTCGAACCGCGCCTCGTGCCCCGCCGTGGCCTCCTCGGCGAGGAGCTCGTCGAGCCGCTCGAGCCCGGTGCCCTCGCGGAAGTCCACCTTGTGCGCCACGCCGGCCTTATCGATGAACGGCCGCCCCACCTCGTAGCACTCGCGGTCGTAGTCGATCGCGACGACCTTGCCGTCGTCGGGGAGCGCGAGCGCGGTGGCGAGGAGAGAGTAGCCCGTGAACACGCCCACCTCGATGGTGTTCTTCGCGCTGGCCATCTTGATCAGCATCCCCAGCAACTGCGCCTCGTCCGGCGACGACGCCATGAACCCCCTGAAATTACCATCGCGTGATTTCATGGCACCCAACCGAACAATATCGAACTAACCACAAAGAGCATGCGAGAGGCTAGCAAGTAAACTGCACGTACCACTTGTGCGTGTCCGTGAGGAGGCGCAGGTCGCGCATGCACTCCGGTTCGCGCGGCAGCACCGTCGTGTCCAGGACATACTGCACGTCAGCGGCAGCGACCATACCACCATCAGCAAAGAAAGGACGAACGAACGTTCACTACTGGCTCGTCGTACGTTCGATCTGAGTGTCAGTGTGTTACCTTGTACAGGGCGTCGCTCTTGAGCAGCGTCTTGTTGCTGCTGTCGATGTCGCTGTGGACGTTGGGCACGCTGTCGCCGCCGTTCGCCATGGCTCGACTTCTCTCGCTCGCTCGCTCGCTCTCGCTGCCTCCCTGAGCTCTTTCTCTGTTTCAGTTGGTGGTGCGGGTTGGAGTGTCCACCCACTACTTCAGCTGTTGTATTTATCAACTGATGGAATAGTTGGTGTCGCCTGATCACTCGCTCTTTCGACTGGCCTTTCTCTTTATTAAATCATCACTGTATTAGGTGTTGTTTTTCTTTTCCTTTTTGAAGAGAAATCAATCACTTGCTTTGTTGACCGACCAAAGGTGGCGTTTGATCGATGCATGTGCCTTTGCCTGCTCATCCTTCCGTTGTGGTAGTCCATACGCGATCACATGACTTTTTTTTATTAATTAATTATTTTTTAATTTTATTTTAAAGTTAACCTCAGCGCATTTTATTTTCAATTCGGGCATCTTTGGTCATATCACCACTCGTGGCATGACAAAACAATACTATCAAGTCAGCTCGTATATAAGGCAAACTTTTGTCACACCACCACTCGTGGAGTGACAGTGTTGTTTGATCACACCACGGTTAGTGGCGTGACTAAAAATGCTATTTAGTGGACTTATCCTATGATGTGACATCGTTGTTTTGTCACACTACGGATGGTGGCGTGACTAAAATGATCAAAATTAAAAACAAAATACGCGAGAGTTAACTTTAAAATAAAAATTTAAAAAAAAGTTAAAAAATAAGTTCCGATCACATTCCGACCACCACCTACCGCAACCAACCCACTTAGTGGTGGATTGACTAGAAAAATGGCAAGCTGTTGTTAGTTGTTACTCTTGTTTATTGTTCCGGTTCTTTCAAGAACAAGAAGCCTTCAACGACAGTGCAGGTTCGGATCTTCCAACTTCCAAGGTTCCATTCACCGCGATTTGGCTTGGTAGTGCGATCCAGTTTACTCTTGTTTATTGTTTATTTGTTAATGCAACGCTTGGAGGAAAATCTGTAATTTAAAGAAGCATGTTCTGCGTGCTGCCTGAGTGGCCTGGAGAGAGAACTAATCAGCAAAAGCATCACGAGCGAGGTAATACTATTCAGATGTCGTACGGAAGCAGCCTTGTCTGATAAGTACGTACGAAGGCAGCGTTGTCAAGAGGTTTCTTTCAAAAAGAGTTGTCAAGTGGGCGCCTCCATTTCAACATTATGAATACTATGGTTATCGATGCAACTAAGAATTGCATTTCCAAACGAACGATGCACGAAGAAACTGCATTCTCAAGTCGTGCTTAGAAAGAAGACGAAACGAAGCATCGGTTTCCGTCGCTATCGCGACGAGAGAAGCACGCAACAGGGTTTCGGCACACAAACTGTCTCATCAGGCGCAAGAGGGAAGTGCGCCGAACACTTTGTTCATCTCCAATAGTCAAAGACAACCTTGTATCATGTCAACTAGAGTATATTATTGTTACTTTCATTTCTTAAAAAAAACTAGAGTAGATTAATGTATTATGTCTTATTTCGCGTGTATGATCGTCTCTTCAAGAAGAGGCGATCTGTGCTCTCTCTCTCCTCTCTCTCTGCTCTACATAGGATTTTGTTGACGTGGCATAGCTAAAAAACGACAATAAATATACTATTAGAGATATCCTCAAATCTACAGTGCTCCCATTGTTTATCATGGGGGACAAAACGAATCCACCACTAACAATATCAAACACCTTCGGATTAGAGATGCCATTGGGTATCATTACTCTTGCCCAAACCTATAGGGTAGGGTATGAATAAGAAATAAAACACACTTTTAATTTTGGGTACGCGGAATGTAACTAATATCCACCTGCCCATATTTACCCGGGGATTTCATAATTTATCAATACGAGATAGATGGATTCTAGAATTTGTTTTCTATGTGTCTACGACATATAAATCTGTGGGTCTAGGGTCTACATGTCATAAACAAAAAAGAGGCAAATCCTAAAATCCATCTATTCACTATGGCAAATTCTAGCAAATCCTAAAATCCACCTATTCACTATAGCAAATTCTAAATTATTTCATATTATATTTACCCATACCTATTCCAAACTAGAGTTCAGAAAGCAATACGTTTCTTAACTGTTTGAACTAAATTCAGATGATCCGGCACAAGGGTTCTATAATTGCCGGCAAGAATCCACCTCACCAGACTCATGGACAGGGACCCGCAACAAGCCACCGACAAACCAACCCCTCTCCAGTTGCCAAAATGACAGCAGAGATGGATACCAACCGCCTGGACAGTCATCAGCGTCGTGAATGATGCCGCATCCGCTCCGTCTGATTCGCGACTCGCGAGGAGTCTTTAAGGGTTTTGCCAAAATGATAGCAGAGATGGATACCAACCGCCTGGACGGTCGTCAGCGTCGTGAATGATGCCGCATCCGCTCCGTGTGATTCGTGACTCGCAAGGAGTTTAAGGGTTTGTTTAGCTACATTATAATTCGACTCAATTTTTTTGGATTATCTCGAAGTTTGAACTAAAAATCACTTTCAATTCAGAAAAAATGGTTCTAATCTCTCACTATCCAAACAAACCGTAAATAGATCAAAACCAGGACCCTAGTAGAGCAGTTATTTTTTTGTTGGTAAAAATCTCAAGGAACAGAGACAATCGTACCAGTTGCAGCGCGGTGAGTTGCCATCTGACCGCAACGGCGTGTGAAGCGACGACATCTCCGGCGTGTACGGCAGTGGAACAAAGAAAGAGCATTTGGGGAAAGCAAAAGAGGATGGGTTCCACAGCTCCATATGGAAAAGAGGATTAGTACTAAATAAGATTTATCAAAGTTATCAAAAGGTACAGCTGGTTACCAAATGGTAGGTAATAAAGGAGAGAGGCCAAATGGGCACTGATTTGCCAGATGCCACCTTGCAAGCACATACATATAGGGGACAGCACTTTTTTTATTGGGCACAGGATCTTAGTCGTGCAAACCATGTTTGGTTTGGACATTTTTTATTGGGCACAAGATCTTAGGGTGTAATAGTGCAAACCATGTTTGGTTTGGACATCAAATCAGCATGAAAGTTTTCTGAGGATGTTGTAGTTTCTGGAGTGTTGTAGCACTCTTTAGAGTATCTATAATAGTTTGTTTCTTAGCTTGTTACTAAGAAGAGAGAGAGAGTACTCAATCTAATAAAAAGAAACAAACATTCCGATAGATTGTTTCTTAAGTTTATATCTAAGACTTTAATTGCTACAAGTATGCATGATTTTTGATGATCAACAATGAGGTACAACTTTGTGGTCTATATGTTTTGGCTCATTTATCATATCATCTGCGGGGGAAGCCAAGAAGACGGGCTGTACAAGGTCCGGTAGATTTTTGTTGGTAGGCAGTGGGACACACAAAATGAGTGTTTAGATAACAACTAAGCCTCCAATAGAGTTTTTTGTTGTTTCTTATGTCTTGGTATTAACAATCTGATAGTTTCTTCATGTAGAAATAGCTTCACCTTCTCTCCTCATCTTCTCTCATCCACATCATCTAAAAGCTGATGTGGCAATTTCTTAGTAACAGTTAAGATGGATTGTTGTAGATGCTCTTAGGGCCTCTTTGATTCGAAAGATTTTGAGGAAAAGTGAAGGATCCTCGTTCCTATGGATTTGATCACTTTGAAACATAGGAATTGATCAAAAGAGAAATGGAGGAAACTTTCCTACGCCTCCGATTCCAAAGGAAAAAATACAGGAAAAACAATATCCACTCTCACCTCTCTTTTTTTCCCCTTCCCTTCACCATAAGACCGAGGCAAATCGCGCTCTAGCCATGGCAGTTGATGCCGCTTTTGGATTATTGTTCATGCAACCACGCGAACCACGTGAAAATTCATGTGTTTGTTTTTCCTATTCCCGCGATTTTAGAATCCTACGAATCAAAGAGGCCCTTAAGGATTGTTTGGAACAAAGGATTTTTCAAAGGAATTGAACTTCATGGAATGTTTTCCTAGGTGACCCTTAGAACAAAGGAATAAGTTCCCAAGATTCTTATGAAATTCCCATGGAATGACTCATGCGGTCTAACATGGAAATTTCCCTTTTTCTATTGAGAAATGTAATCTCTCTGTAAATTCCTGTGGGACAACAACCATTTGGAGCAATTCTTGTGTTTTTTCCCTGCAAGAATTCACTAGACATGTCATCCTAAATCCATGTGGTTTTCCTATTTTTGTGTGTTTCTATTCATGCATTCCAAACAGAGCCTTGAAGTTTCAACTTTAGAATTTCCCATTTGATTTATCATCTGTCACAATTTTTTTTACTCTTAACACAGGCAAATCATCATGGAATTTTATACATATATAAGAGTAATTTGAGAAGTACCAATAGCAAAAAAAGAAGAAAGAAATGTTGATTCCTCAGTGGACTGGACCTGATATTTTGCCGGTTGAAAATGGTTAAACAAAAGCTTCTGATCCCGACAAGCGATGGGTTGATGACACGATGATAACTTGGATAAATCTAGAATTGACTGTCGCCACTCCCTGTTGCGTGCTTCTCTTCTTTGAAATGTCTCGAGTAGTTGGACGGTATTACAAGCAAACTTTTGTGGCAGAGAGAGAGTTGGTGAATGGAAAACAAATTTATATGTCAGTGGCAGGTTGTCAGTAAAGCTTATTTCTGGAATATAGTATGATTTACAATTGCATCTTTCTTTAAGAGGATATCACAATTTGACAATTACGTGAGATACTAAACGACAGTGGTATAGTTGTCATTTTCATTTGTACTTGGCATGCTACTTTACTTGTTTAGTTTTACCATTTTAGCCCTCTATGTTAGCCCAACGATAACTATCTAATTTGACGTTGTGTTCCGCTTGGCAAGTCACATAAATTTTCGAGTAATTTTCACAAAACCATAGCGTCAACGTTTGACTCGTCGAACTTACGAAATAAAAAGAGAAAAATAGTGAAAACTTCTTAGACAAGAATATAACTACTCTTTATTGATATAAACTGGATTTTTACAGAGGGTGCCCTTGGCAAGGTGATGGACTAACTCTAAGTATACAGAGTGTATTGTTTGCTATGCTAATACTTCAGATGAAATCCAATCGTGTTACTGATGTCGAACTCCGATTTCCTTCGATCTCTCTCTGATCCCCTGATCTTATCCCCGTTGTCTCTTGATCTTCCTTTAAATAACTAACGAAGACATGACAGTTACTCCTAGAGAAGGCACCTGTTGGAAAGAACGCAACTGGTCGGAGAGACAGTTGTCGTTTAGATAACCAGCAAGTGATCATGACTACTACAAAAAGGCTAATACTGGACGCCTCATCACAGATGGTTGAACAAAACCGTCTGTATTACATGCAATCACAGACGGTTTTGGTTTAGAGGCGAAATGCGTATTCTTTGGCCGCGCTAAAACCGTTTGTGAAGAGGTAATATCACAGACGGTTCATGTTGAAAATCGTCTGTGAAGTATCACTGATAAATCTACATATCACAGACGGTTTTCAACAAAGAACCGTCTGTGAAACATCACAGACGGTTCTTAACAATAACCGCTCGTGATATTACCACATATCACGAGCGGTTTTGTTATAACGTGCTCGTGATAATATCGCTTCTGACCGATGCATTTCTTCGTCGCCGTCGTCTCTTAAATCGCCATCCGTTTGGCTCCCGATCGTCTCTTCGTCGCATCGATCCGCTTCACTCCCGTCGTCTCTTCGTCTCATGTTCCGAATTTATACCTTGTTTTATAAAAAGGATCATCTGCCATCGAAGATGATCATCCCCACATACTTATAAAAAAACAGAAATGGCTGCCTCTTCCTTGTCGCCGGCATTGATGGCCTACCTGGCCGCACTGTACGAGCACCTCTCTCGATGTACGTTGAACCATGCTGCGGAAGAACACTGTTTCAATAGTGTCTTCACTCCTATGTTGGCCGAGAATTTGCCGGAGCAGGTGACGGCCACCTTCCGCCGTCTTGACATCCTCCTCTGCCGCGTCTTCCGGGTGATCTCCCACTTTCGGCGAGTTTATCGCGTCATCGACATGGTCCTCCAAAACGACGTTGCACGTCTCTAGGAGGCTTGCCGTCACTTGGACTACGTAATCGAGGCAGCAGGCAATCGAGTCGACCAGGCCGAGACCCCCTCAAGCAAGGGAAAAGAGCCTATGAGCTCAATTCTTCCTGGTTCAACAGTTTGAGGGTATTCGGAGACACTTTCGAGCAGCGCGTCAACAGGTGGGCGATTTGTGCTCGTTCGTGAAGATCGAGAACTATCCGATGCCGACGCCGCCTATGAAGTATTGAAGGCGGAGATAGCGGTCTACCTCCGCCACTAGAAAAACTTTGTTTATTTATAGGTTTCTTCTTTTTTAATCTTTTGTAAGTGACTGCCATTTGTTTGGCCATATGAAAATTCAAAATGAAAAAAAGGTTTGGAGGTGAAGTTACTATATTAATTATATGTTGAATTATATATATATATATATATATATATATATATATATCGAGACGGTTTTGTGGAAAAAAATCTAGTTTGGAGGTGAAGTTACAATTAATATTAATTATATCGAGAGCGGTTTAGTGGAACAAATTAATTTTATATATATATATATATATATATATATATATATATATATATATATATATATATATATATATATATATCGATATGATATATATACATACATACATACATACATACATACATACATACATACATATATATATATATATATATATATATATATATATATATATATATATATATATATATATATATAGTTACTCCTATTAGTATCTCTAGCGTAGGGAGTATCTTGCTCAACCGAGAGTATGTATGTGTAGTATACAGTATATAAGACCACCTAGGTGGTATTCACACCTTTCAGAGTGGTATGTACAATTTTTAGACATATTCCTTTTTATGTGACATACTCCTTTTTATGTGCGAATATGAAGGTATTTACAAAATATGCTAAAAACTATAGACTCTCTTGCAATTTTTTTCGTGTGGTTCACATTGGAGTATCTTATAATTAGTATATAAGTATACCTAAAGTGATAAAGGAGTATGTCAAGTTCTTTTAGGTGGTATGTATGTATATATGTATGTATGTATATATGTATGTATGTATATATGTGTGTATATATGTATGTATGTATATATGTATGTATGTATATATGTGTGTATATATGTATATATGTATATGTGTATATATGTATATGTGTGTGTGTGTGTATAGTTAAAGCAAATTTTCAACATTATTTAAATGACAAATTGACATATAAACATGTAATTTTTTTCATGTCATGTAAGTGTATATACAAGATAAATATATTTGAGAAAAAACCATTTCACAGACGGTTCCATTATGGAACCGTCCGTGATAATTATCACTAACGGTTCCATAATAGAACCATCTGTGATAAGTCTCTTTATTAGTAGGAGCCCGGCCGCTAGGGTTTGCGTCCGCCCTAACTCTCGTCACTCCCCAGTGCCGCTAGGGTTTGTGCCCGCTCTAACTCGTCACTCCCCAGTGCATTTACTCTCGTCCGCTCCCCTCCCCACCTGGACGCCACCGCCCGACCCCGTTGCCGTCGCTGCCGGTTGTGACACCACTCTGCATTGCACAAGACACTCGTACGATAGTAGTGTCTTGTGTAGTGTCAGGGTCGTGCCACAACTACGAAGACGTCGCCACCTCACGTGTCGCCTGCGCCGCCATGGCTTGGTTCTCCTGCTCAGCCTCCTGCGCTCGGGCCCTGGCGGGGCTTTGCTTTCCCCATCCTCCCTTTATTCTCCTCTAGATCTGTTAGCTTAATGTCTTTTGTTGAGTTTGATTTTTATGCTTGAGCCTTAAGTTCTGTCCTGATGTTTGTGTGATTTATGCAAGGTGAAGGAGATAGATGAGGGTTGTGCTAGTGGTGGGGTCACCGCCGTGGTTCTTATTTGTCTTGAGGTATCACCCTACCTTACTCCCTCTCTGTCTCTACCCCCCTTGCTCTGTGATGAAAATGGCTAATGCTCTGTGATGGATGCCGAGGGCTACTACTGGTGTGGTGGGTTTGGACACCCTTGGTCTTGTTGTCTTCTTTGTTGAAGCGCTCAATGATGTTAATAGTCTTATCTTTGAAATTGAATTGATAACTAGTTCATATTAATAGTCCCCTTGCTCTGTGATGTAATGATGTTAATAGTCTTATGCTGAAATTGAGTTGATAATTAGTTCATATCAAGGTAGTCAGAGTCGAGATCCCGAGTCGGATCGATTTGCCTCCGGTAGGATCGAATCGTAGTATCGAATCGTAGAATCGGCGATTCTACGGATTTGTAAAAATACACATATTTAACATCTATACTATAAGTTTGTATGATTGTTATATGGTTTACCACTTGCATGTTCCTTAAAAGTAGCTAGACATACTCCAGGAATAAAAATAGCTTATCATTATCAAGCTCAAGATTGCTCATGCCATAATATAGATATTTGTACTAGCATTACCACACTGATACAATATTTTGCATGCTCCTTGTTTATTTATAGTGTCATTCTCAGAAATTAATATCAACAAATTTTGCTCTAAAACAAAATATCGCAAAGCCGGCCCTAAAAAAAATTGCCCTAAGTCTCTACGAGTAGGATCGACGGTGAGATTTGGATCGACAGTCGTCGTGGGTTAAAGAGAACCGTAAGACTCTAAGAATGCGATCGCGATCCTACCTACCTTGAGTAGGATCGGATCGGCGAGAAGACTTGGATCGACAGTCGTCGTGGGTTAAATGAGAGTCGTAAGACTTTAAGACTTGGATCGCGATCCTAACTACCTTGGTTCATATTAATAGTCCCGTTGCTCTGTGATGTAATGATGTTAATAGTCTTATGCTATCTCTCGCCATTCATTTCACCTTTGTCTGTGTAACTGTGTTCATGCCGGTCAAGTTCTTCTACCTCTTGCGTCCCAAGTACGTCCTACCATTCCATTCATAATCTCTTCTCTATAAAGTCTCCAAGTAGTGGTGCTTGTGCCATTAAAACCGACATCACACACACACACACACACACACACACACACACACACACACACACACACACACACACACATATATATATATATATATATATATATATATATATATATATATATATATATATATATGGGGCGTATCTAATGCAAATGGGTATTTGATTTGTAAGGTGCAAATGGCAACCAGGAGCATTGGATCTAGATTGAACAACTCAGATTTTGGTGCTAATCCCACCTCCAATCCACTTAACCTTTTTTCACTAAACCCCCTATTGCCCCTTCATTTCACATCGCCAATCTGACACCTGGCCTTTTCTTTTCTTCTTCACTTCTTCCCTTTCCCCATTGCTCCATCTCTCATTTCTTTGCTTCGGCCGAAGCACCCGGCCGGCTCGGTTCTCCCTACGGCCACCCCCTCCGCCTCAGGAGCACCTCCACCCCAAGGCCCACCTGCGCCCCCGGCCACCCCTAGCGTGGCTCCTGCCGAATCCCTCACGCGCGCACCCTCCTCGGGCTCGCCCACCTCGCGCTTTGCCTCGGGCCCCTCGCCCTGACAGCTCGGCCTCGAGGTCCCCTCGGCCTCGCCTCCGCCCGGAAGCCCAGCCGGTGCCGCAACACCACACTGCCCGGCCACCCGGCGTGGCTCTGCCGGATCCTCGGCGTGCCGCCCTCCTCGGGCTCGCCCGCCTCCGGCATGGCCTCAGGCCCCCTCACCGCGACGGCTCCGGCCTCGAGGTCCCCTCAGCCCCCTTCACCTCCGGCCCGAAGCCCCACTTCGGTGCCTGCCGCCCGGCACCAGCCTCATGGTCCCCTAGGCCCCCTTTGCCTCCGGCCCGAAGCCCCCCTTCAGTGCCGCAATGCCTCGCCGCCCAGCTCCGGCCCCCCTCTGGCAAATGCTATCCTCAAAAGTGAATCATGATGTGAGCTTTCTATGAAATGAAGGCGGCAGTAGGGGGTTTAGTGAAAAAAGTTTAAGTGGATTGGAGGTAGGATTAGCACCAAAATCTGGGCTATTCAATCTAGATCCAACGCTCCTGGTTGGCATTTGCACCTTACCACTCAAATACTCATTTGCACTAGATCGTCCCTATATATATATATATATATATATATATATATATATATATATATATATATATATATTGTTAAGTAGTCTGACCACTTCGAGGCGGGGCGTCCTGCTTGACATGAGAAGGATGAGGCGGTATCACGGGCAACCTCATTGAGCCTGCAAGTTTAAAAGTATGGATGCAAGGAGGCGTCGGGACATCCAATTACGGATGTTATCGGTAGGTAATTGGGCGTCGCTATGTTGAAAAGTGGCGTTGATCTTGCGGGTACTCCGGTGGGAAGTGGCATCATCTATTAGCAACCAACAATTCTTAAGCACGTAGTTGTCTTTAAACCCAACAAGAACACCAAGCAACAAGTTGAGAATTCTTTTGAAATGTGAGAATGGTTGCTTGGTGTTCTTGTTGGGTTTAAAGACGATTACATGCTCAAGAATGGTTAGTTGCTGATACATAATGTCACTTCCCAATCGGAATACCTGTGCGTCCACGTCACTTTCTGAACCTAGGTCCAATTACCTATCGACAACATCCAGGTAATTGGATGTCCTGACGCTCTCTTGGCATCCATACGTTTTAAACTTGCAGGGGCTTAATGAGGTTGCCCGTGGCTACTCTCTCATCCTTCTCATACTGCGTGGACGATCCCCCAAAGTGGCTGAGAGACTACGAACAATATATATATAATATATATATATGATGCCGGATTTAATGGCACAAGCAGCCACTGCTTGGGGCTTTATAGAGCAAAGCCATCATAGTCGGTTTTAGCCACAAACCATCTGTGATAAGTACATATCACAGACGGTTTGTGTACTTATCACAGACGGTTTCATCCACAAACCGTCTATGATATGTACTTATCACAGACGATTTCAGCCACAAACCATCTGTGATATATACTTATCACAAACGATTCTCATTTAACCGTCTGTGATGACCTCATGTCATCAATGACCCATAAACTCAGACGGCTCACGAAACCGTCTGTGATGACATTTTTGAACCGTCTGTGAATACCTTTTCTGTAGTAGTGTCACTAGTTAATGTCTAGGAGAGATAATAACCATATTATGGTTATTGTCAGTGACACAGGGCCATCAAGCGTTGCGTGTCTTGGAACAAATATAGCATGTGTTCTATTCATCACACAGTAAGGAATATACTCAGAATCGGATCCAAGTACCAGTTCATTGTTTTTATGAGCAGTTACTAGGCCAAGGATAAGGTACAGACCCTCGTCCGACCAGGGTACTCATAATGTAACCTCTGTAACCCTTACGACCACAGCGGTTGTTAGCCTTAAGGGTTACGACCATGAAAGCATGTGATTTTTTATTATGTATTAAAGTAATAAATAGAGATTTTAATCCTCGTCAGCTAGCCCCCGAACTTTAAATGAATTTGGTCATGTGAACCCTCCCATGATAGAAACAGTATTGGGCAGATCCTTATTTGTTGTCGTGGCACACGAGGTGGTCTTTATTCACTTTAAAGTTGAGAAACTGTCTAGAGAACTGAAGAGTCTTTTGTCCGTTGGACATTGATTTGTGTTCGTTGGATTTTGGGTAACTCCCGATTGCAATTAAGGAGTTACGACTATAAAATCCTCATTACGCACGGCTTCAAGTATTTTATGCTCTCAGATTTTCTTTGAATCCCTTCTTCATCTTCTTACGAAGAACCTCCTCCGACCTCTTCTTCTCGCCCAAAACCTTTTCCGACCACTGTTCTAAACCTAGCCATGTCAGACTCAATCACCAACTGACAGGTCTCAGATTTGAGCGGAAAGAAACTCAAGGCTTTAGAAGCAAGAGGGATGCTGCCAGACAAGGATCTAATTTCTTAGAAATCTGCGGTCGGACAACATTATCCGAGCAGAGAAGATGGGAGATTCCTGTTTTCCTCGCATACATCGAATGCGGATTCAGGCTACCCGTTCACCGATTCCTTCCAAAGATTTTGGGGTACTACGGAGTGGAGTTGGTGAACCTCGCCCCCAATGCAATTGCTAACCTCAGTACATTCGTCTACCTTTGTGAAGCGTACCTGAGGATTCCGCCAAATCTGGAACTCTTCAGGTACTACTACAAGATGGCGAAGTCAGGGAAATCACTGAGGTCGCCTGGGGAATGCACTCTACGCCTCCACGTGGGAAGGCCGATAAGTACATTCACATGTTCCCTAAATCCTCGTGGTCGTCATGGAAGAAGAGCTGGTTCTACATGATGGTCACTATTGAGGACAGCCTTTGCTTCACCGAAAAGAAGGCGAATGAGACCCCAGAGTGGTGCTCCTCCACGAAGAAGGAGGGGATTGTGGGGAGTTGGGAGTTGTATAGAAGCTATCCGACTCCTTAGTATCAAAGGTCTAACTTCTTGGCACGTGGTGAAGGATTTCTCCATGCGCCAGATTAGTCCTCTAAAGTTTCGAGCACTTCCAATGCTCTGGCATATTGGTCGTGAGTCCACGATGAGTGATTCTTCAGAAGGTAAAATCCGAAAAATCCCGATTGATTTTGTTTGCTTTTGGATGTTTATCTTATAACCACAAAATATCCATCGTACATCACTTTCCTTTGACGAACTCAGGGAACGGATCAAATTGATCTATGTGACCAAGTAACAGATAACAAACATATAAACAATAACACTCATCGGAAAGAAAATGAAATGCATCTTTATTGAAATTGAAAGAATGTTAAAAAAATTATACAAAGAACTTATGCAATTGGTCAATGCTCCAAGAATTAGACAAAACACGCCCTTCTGAAAGTGCTAGTCGTACCGAACCTAGTCGGGTGACTTTGATCATAGTGTATGGACATTCCCACTTGGAAGAAAGTTTGTTGCGATTTGCTTGGTTCTGAAATATTTTGAGAACCAGATCACTTATAGCTAGGTTGCACCTTATGACTGTGGTACCTTCTCAGGGCTTGTTGGTAGACTGTCGATCGTGTCAAGGCTTGGTTTCATCGTTCTTCGAGGAAATTGACGTCATCGAGTCGTTGTTCATTCTGATCGTTCTCGTTAAAACAACCAGTTTGAGCAGAGCTAATTTTTAGTTCCGGAGGAAGCATGGCTTCGGCACCGTAAACTAAAAAAAAATGGTGTTTCACTGGTCGCACTACTGGTCGTGGTTCAAACAGCCCATAACACAGAGGGAAGTTCGTGAACCCAAACTCCTGACCGTTGTATCAACTGGTCAAATACTCAGAGTTTCACTCCTTACATTATTATACCATTAGCTCTCTCGACTACTCCGTTGCAAAGTGTATCTTGATACCTAAGCCCTCGCAGAATTCCTGAAAATTCTCACTTGAGAACTGGGCACTGTTATATGTGATTATATGACTGGGAACACTAAATCGTGTGATCACATTTTTTTTGTGAGAAACCTCTTAGCGGCTTCAGTTTTTATTTTAATAACTTGCTCGGCTTCTATCCATTTTGTAAACGTGTCAATTATGATGAAAAGAAATTCGAAGCCCCCGGGTGCTCTTTGGAAAGGTCTAAGAATGTCCAGTCCCCAGGTTGCAAAAGACCAAGAAAGAGATATTGTTTGCAAAGCTTGTGTCGGCTGATGTACTTGTCGACTATGAAATTGACACTGTACGCACTTCATCACGAGCTCTTTTGTATAATAGAGGGTAGTTGGCCAGTAGTATCCTTACCTGAAGGCTTTAGCAACCAATGTTCTGTAGGAATTATATGCTCCACAGACTCCTCCATGAATGTCAAATAACAACTTAATGTCATCCGTTTGAGATATGCATATCACCAACACTCTGTGAGATCCCTGTTTATAAAGGGTACATTCGATCAGAGTCTATGATTTGGCTTTTCAAGTTATACGATCAACCTCTACATCATCTTCAGGAATAATTTCATGCTGAAGATAATTATAGATCGACGTCATCCAATTGCTACTGGGGTCTATTCGCCCGACCTCGAGAGGGGCATCTAAGTCCTCGGAAGGCTCGATCACTGAGGTGAATCGAGTTGCTTGAGGAAAACTCCGAGCGGGACGGACGACCTCATGGATACCATCTGTTCCAACTGGTTTGCCAGAAAGTTTTCCTTTCTAGGAATATGTTGGATCTGGAAACTAAAGAAGTGTTTTTTTGAGTTTCCGTACTTCCGTCAAATAAGATGACATCTTGGTACTTGAGCATTGATACTCTTTTCCGACTTGATTCGCTACTAGTTGAGAATCACTTTTCACTAATAATCTACGAATCCCGAGTGCTCTGGCTGCTCGGAGTCCTACCAGTAAGCCTTCGTATTCTGCCACATTATTTGTAGCAGGAAAACTAAGCTAAATGACGTATTTGATATGTTCTCTAGTAGGGGATATCAAGACGACTCCAACCCCCAAGCCTTTGAGCATCAAAGAACCATCAAAGTACATTATCCACTTGTTGTGGTATTCGTACTAGGGCCCTTGGGTGGGTTCAGGGTTTGTCCATTCGGTAATGAATTCTGCTATTGCCTGGGACTTGATTGTTATTCGTGAGATAAAATGGAGGTCGAACGCCCCAAGCTCAACTGCCCATTTTGCTATTCGTCCTGACGATTCCTTGTTATAGAGAACCTGACCAAGAGGATATCTGGTTGGTACGACCACTCTGTGGTCCTGAAAGTAATACCTTAGTTTTCTTGAAGCCATAAAGATACAATAGAGCAAGTTTTGTACTTGTGGATATCATTCTTTTGGTCCATGTAAGACTTCGCTTACGTAATATACTGGTTGTTGGGTGTTGTCACGCTCAACAACCAGTACACCACTGACTGCTTGTGGCGTTGCAGCCACGTACATCAGCATTGTTTCTTTTGGTCTTAGAGAGACTAAGATTGGGGCACTTGTAAGGTACTTCTTGAGCTCTTCAAATGTATCGTTTGCCTTTTTAGTTCATTCAAAACTTCCATTCTTCTGAAGAAGTTTAAAGAAAGGGCAGTCCTTTTTCACCTAACCGTGCTATGAAACGACTTAGCGCTGTCATACAACCGTTTTTTAACCTCTTTCTTCATGGTCGGAGGGCGCATCTGATCGATGGCCGCTATTTTCACTAGATTTGCTTCAATCCCTCTAGCTGAAACTAGGAATCAAAGAAGCTTTCCAGAGAAAGCTCTGAACACACACTTTTCCGGATTTAACTTAAGGTTATACCTTTTTAATTTATTGAAAGTCTCTTGTAGGTCGGAAATATGATCACCAGCGTTGATGCTCTTCACCACCAAGTCATCAACGTAAGCTTCTAAGTTTCGACCAATATGAGGATTAAAGGCTTTCTCAATTAGCCTTTGAAAAGTTGCACAAGCATTTTTGAGACCACATGGCATCTTAACATAGCAGTAAGTACCGCAGGGTGTGATGAAAAAAGTTTTCTCTTCATCATCTTTACTCATATTAATCTGGTGGTACCCTGAGTATACATCTAAAAAACTTAATAACTCACACATGAAAGTGGAGTCTACAAGTTGATCAACGCGTGGAAGGGGAAAGTCGTCCTTCAGACAAGCTTTATTTAAATCTGTGAAGTCAATACACGTTCGTCATTTCACATTACTTTTTCTAACCATTACAGAATTGGCGAGCCACTCTAGGTGGTCGACCTCACGAATGAACCCAGCCTTAAGAAGCTTGCCAATCTCCAACTGGATTGTCTCTTTCCGATTAGGTGCGAAGCGACTTAGCTTCCGCTTGATCGAATTCTTGTCAGGCCCGAGAGCTAGCCTGTACTCAATCACCTCCTTGAGGACTCTAGGCATGTCGGACGCCTGCTAGGCGAATACATCTAGGTTTTATCGGGGGAAGGAGATGAGCGACTCTTCCTATTTGAGGTCGAGTCTTGCCCCGACCAGAACCTTTTTGGTAGATGCGTTAGCATTTCCTGACCCAGACGATGCCTTGGTGCTTTCCGGAAGAGTGCTTTTGTCGATTGGTACCTCCTTGGTTTGGTTGGAAGGCTTCGGTGCCATCTTTAGCCTAGAGTGCTTGATCTGCATAGTAGACGGATTAGTTTCCCTGGTCGAAAGTTCATTGACCAGTTCTAAATATTTTTGATCCCACATATAAGCCATTTTTCGATCTCCTCGAACCGTGATGACTCCTTTAGGTCCTGGTATCTTTAAACTCTGATAGCCGTAATGCATGGCTATCAGGAATTTCGCTAATGTCGGATGACCAAGGATTCTATTGTATGTGGTTTCGAAATCCACCACATCAAAACAAATCTTTTCTATTTGGAAGTTGTCATGTTTTTCAAACGTTACCGGTAAGAACAATTGCCCTATCGGTTTTTCGGTAAAACCAGAAACTATGTCATGGAAGGCATAATTCACAGGTTTCTCCTTCAACCTGGGACTTTGCATTTCTTCCAATGCTCTCGTAAATAAGATGTTTAAAGAGCTACCTCTATCTATCAAGACTCGATTAACTTTGAAATTATTAATTGTAGGTTCAACAACAGTAGGAAACCTACCTGGTCGAGTCGACAGGATGGGGCAGTCTTCTTTGCTAAAGGATATTACGGTTTCTGACCACTTGGATGGCTTCATTGTGATTAAAATTTCAGCAAGGTTGACTTCCCGTTCCGCGGCCTTCAGATGGCGTCTTGATTCGTACGAAGAGGGACCGCCGAAGATCATGTCCACAGTGTGCTGAGGTTCCTAATATTCCATTTCTTCGTCGTCATCCTTGTCTTTCTTGGAGCTTGGTTCTTCGAGTTCTGTTATGGAGGTGAAAGGACCTTTACCTGAGTAGTAATCTTTCAGCTTCTTTTGCTAGCCTCGGCAGGTGCGTAGATCATGTCCTGTTGCCTGGTATAGTGGACATCACTTTGTATTTTTCTTATAGTCGTTGGTCGGAGCCTTTGCCTTGTTCCAACTGGATTAGTCTCTCTTGCCTTTGGTAAACTTGTCTAGGATCACAAGGACTTCCTTGTTGTCAGGCTTGCGATTCTTGTTATTCTTGAGAGCTTTCTTGTGCTTCTTTTCTAGCTTATCCAAGCTAGCTTGAGGGATTTTGTCTTTTCGATCAATAGATTCACACCATTCAACCGCTTTGCTAACGACTACATATTTATCAGCCATGTCGAAAAGTTCGACGGTCATTCGTGGAGGGTTCATTGCAATATCCTTCGTAAACCACCAATTCCTCAGCCCCGCTTTAAAAGCTTGAATGACAGAAGATTATGTGACCTCTAGTATAGAATTACGAACCTGGCTAAATCTTTTGATATACTGACGAAGAGTTTCAGTGGATTTTTACCGGATTCGGTGAAGGGCGTCCTCCTTTCTAGGGCGGTCGTACGTACCCTGAAAATTTGCAATCAGGCGGTCGTAGAGCTGCTCCCAAGTGTAGATAGATCTAACCGGCAAGTTGAGCAACCACGACCGAGTTGACCCTTCAAGTATCGTAGTAGATAATTTGCCCTCACGTTATCGTCACTACTAGCAGCTCTGATGGCGGTGGTATAGATTTGGAGAAACTTCAATGGGTTCTGAGTCCTATTGAACTTTTCTATGTTGGCTTGTCGGAACCTGTCCAACCAGCGTACAGATTGGAGCCCTGCTGAGAATGCCCGACAACCTGTGATCGAGTCGTGGAACCTTCTCTGGGAAGGTGCCGGATTATAATTGGTCGAGGACCGATTCCTCAGGTTAACATACCAAGGATTCGGCGTCCTGAGCCGGTCGTGGACATTGGCTTGAGGCCTTCGTCTGACTGCCTAGTTAAGTTGATGTCAAAGATCACCTGGGCCAAGACGTTGCTCCTCTTGACGAGGAGGAGTAGCGGCTACGTGAAAGAGCCGCCTTCCCTTGTGACTCCCTTGTCGGAATCTTCGAGGGGGTCTAGGTGTCGTCCGTTCTTCAGTCCAACCAAGCAAACCCCTGCTAAGGGAGGAACGTTGGGACGAAGTCATGGTATGACTTTGTGTGTTCCTTTGTCCTTTGTATATTTCTGTACGTTGCATGGTTTGCTGAAGAATTTCCGACACCTGTCCTGCTAGTTGAGCATACCCCGGAGTCCCAGCCAAAGCAAGATCCCGGTTATTTAACATGCCATAGACTTGTTGCAGGTTTTAAACAGTTATCGAAGGTTGCGGTGGATTCCTGCTATCAGAGTGTAACGTCCCATTTGTCCAGAGTTTTTGAAAATTTTCAAAATTTAAAAAGAACCATTTGGTTTTGATGAGAGTTCAAAGCTCAATCTTAGATTTTCAGAATTTGAGTGTTTTAAAATGACTAAACTAAACTTCAACCAATCCAAAGTTGGTTCCTTTTGTGTTGCTTGGCCTCTGGTGTTGTCCTCCTCTTTCTTGTGTCCTATCGGACCTTCCCTTTTTCCTTTGGAGATTCCTCTCTTCCTACCCCCCCCACCCGTTTCAAGTTGCTCGCGCGCTCTCCTTGCCCCCTGGATCTCTTTCCCCCCCCTTTGGACCTCCTCGTAGTCTTTTTGCAAAGACCACCCTCCTAGTCCAAATCACCCTTAGGGATCAGGACCTTCTTTAAACTTCCCCTTGCGGTTTAAACCTCTGAGGTTTAGGCATCCCTCTGTGGATCAGACCTCTTCTCTGGTTTAAACTTTTCTCTTGATTGGTTTCTTTGGTTTGGACATGCCCCTCTGTCTAGACCTCCCTTCGTTTAGATCCAAGGGTCTAGACCTCCCTTGTGCTTGGACCTTCCTCTAGTCCAAGACCTCCTCTTAACCTCTCTGGACCTCCTCTTGTGCCCTTTGCTTGGACTTTTCTTTAGTCCAGACCTCCTTCAGACCTTTTTATTGGTTTGAATCTCTTTTTGGGGTTTAGACCTCTTTTTGATCTAAACCCACCTTCCCTGTTTAGACCTCCTTGTGGTCTAGACTTCCTTCTCCGTTTGAATCTTCCCTTAGTTTTGACCTCCCCCTTTGGATCACGACCACCATGAGGTGTTCCAAGCTCGGGTTTGTGTTTCAAACATCCTTGAACTTCGAAAATCTAAATTCGGGTTGCTTTTTCCCTTTCTCTCGGACCTCCTTGTGTTCATTTGAACCTCCTCGTATTCATCTGAACCTTTGTGTTCAATTGGACCTTCCTTGTGTTCATTTGGACCTCCCTGTGTCCTTTTGGACCTCGCTGGGTCCGTAAGGACCTCCTTGGCCCTTCATCTTGGCCGTTGAGACCTCCTCTGTGTTGGTCTTGACCATTGAGATCTCCTTTGGCTTTATCTTGGCCGTTGAGACCTCCTCTGTGTTGGTCTTAACCGTCGAGATCTCCTTTGGCTTCATCTTGGCCGTTGAGACCTCCTCTGTGTTGGTCTTGACCGTCGAAGATCTCCTTTGGCTTCATCTTGGCCATTGAGACCTCCCTTTGTTCCATCTTAACCATTGGGATCTCCCTTGTGTTTATCTTGACTGTTGAGACCTCCCCTTGTTTCAATCTGACCGTCAGGACCTCTCCTTGAGTTCATCTTGACTATCAAAGACCTCCTATGAGTTCCTACTCCTTAGACCTCCCCGTGGTCTTTTTGCAAAGACCACCTTTGCGGGTCAAACCACCTTGTGGTCAGGACCTCTGGTCTTTTTGCAAAGACCACCCTTGCGACCATGACCTCCTTCGTGGGTCACGACCACCATTCCAGTAGGACCACTGCCTCTGGTCCTCCGCATTTTATGCTGCTATGTCACATTAAATGCTATCTTTTCCACTATACCTTGTCTTTTGACTTTTTCCTTCTCTTGTCTCCCCCTTTAACTGCTCTAGTCCTTTTTCGTACCTAATAGCAGTATACCATCACATTGTTACCTTGAATCTGGACACTTCCTTTTGATGGTGCTCCTATTCTCCTCTTCCTTTAAATAGAGCACCCAGAGCAACCATTTTCTCCTTGTTCTTCATTCTAACTTCCCCCTTTATATCTCTCTCTGTTCTGGAGAGCTCTCTTGGCTCTTCTGGATTGGACCTCCCCCTTGTTGGACCTCCCTTCCAATGGACCTATTCTCTTTTTGGTTTTATTAAGTTCTTTTCGATTTTGTCTTGAAGTTGCTTTATTGATTTGGTTTTCTTTTCAAACGTGTAGATTCCGGTGTCGCTGAGGAGTTCACGGACTCGGCTACTTTCTCAGAAGCTCAGCAAACCGTCACCGAAGGCAAGTCGTGGAACCCTTTATCATTTTGAACCCATCTTTACAAAAGTATCTTGATTTAATATAAACTTGCATTGCTATTTTTATCAAAGCGGGTTTTGGGCCTAATTAATTACCTATTTGTCTCTATGCCTCATTGATAATTGCAATCGACATGTTGGCATGTTCCTTTTGAAAGCCATAGCTTGGGTATTTCTTAGTTGGATATTCTTGTTTACCAACCCGGGTATCGTTTGTTACTTAGCCATGCTTAGTAGACGTCGTTCTCACCATGAATCATCACTGTTAGCTTACCCCCAGTGCACCGGTTGTGGCTTGTGTAGTAGCGGCCGGTGTAGCTGATTAAAATGAAGTGTGGCTCTGTGTGAGGCCACGACATTTGTTGTCACCTTAACTAAAATTTGTTGTCTTGGGACACAGGTGGTCCTCGGCGAGTTGAACAAAATATTTTATACTCGGGCGAGTGATCTTGAAGTAAAGGGGGTGCTGTGTGCACCTTGGGATGTGGATGGTCTCGCTTGGGCAGCAACTAAGGACTTAACCTTATGAGCCAATGACCTGGGCCATACCGTGCAACCACAAGTCCAGGATGGGGTGGACCTGGCCAATTAATTAGTGAAGTTTTGGTTCGGTTCTGTTGTGGTTGGGAACGACGCAAGAGGGGGCCTGTGTGGCGAAACCTTAGTGAGCAGAACCGAGTCGAAATGGAGCTTTGTAAAGGCCTTGTGATAATCTCTTAGTCGCACACCTCGGAAGTGTGTAAGCGGACATTATAAGATGATTATCTCTTGTGGGTAAAGTTGTACAACCTCTACAGAGTGTCAATCTATTCGAATAGCCGCGTCCACGGTTATGGACATGCCCAGAGATTTCGAGCGAGGGGTAGAATTTTCAAAAACTTGGTCTTGGGAGCTCTGGAGCTGGTTCTCCAGGGAGGTCTTGGAAGTGAGTTGGCGCTCACGTCCTCCTTTGAAAACAAAAGTTACTTATGTATTATCTTTCAACTTATGCCTTGCAATCTATTAAGTGTATTTCCAATAAATATTGCTTTCTGCAAACTAACCTTACAGCTCTCAATTGTCAAGCCGTTCATAAATATTATGTAACATCCTAATTTTCTGAGCTTTAAAAATCCTTTGAATAGTTAGTAGAGAGAAAATTCACCATTTGATTTTATTTGAATTTAATTCAAAAGCTTAATATTGGATTTTGTGTAACAAAACAATTTAATATGACTAAAGTCAACATGAACAATGGTCAAAACTATTTTATTTGGATTCTATGTGCTTGGATATATTTTCTAGAATTTTTCCAAGTTCATTTGCTAATTTCTATTGCTTATTTGGAATTTATGTTATTTTCTAAAGTAGAAAAGCAATTAAAATCTCCTAAACAGTGTTCGGGCCGATTCCCAACTCAATCGGCCCATTTGTCCGCCGATTCGGCCCAATCCTCGCGCGCTGCCCAATTCCCGCGCAGGAGCGCAGCAGCGCCGCCGGCCCCACCCGTCAGCCGCACACGCGCCTTTTTCCACTCGCGTTCACCCGAGCCGTAGCCGCTGACAAGCGGGCCCCACCCTTTTTTTGTTCGTCGTCTCCGAATCCGTCGGGGAGTTGTTGCGCCGCCGCTCGGCCGTTTGTGGGCGTCCGCGCCCTAGACTCTCCCGAGCCGCCGCATATAAAAGGGAGGAAAGCCCTCGGCCATAACTCAACCCTAGCCGCCTCGCTCAAGGCAGAACCCTAGCCGCAGAGCTTGAAGATCCAATCTCGCCGCCGCAACTCCGACGAGCGATTCCGTCGCACCCGAAGCCGTCGGAGCCTCGACACCTGCACCGTCGACATCGCGCGTGCAAGAGGAACCCCGAGGTCACCTTCGTTTCGTCGGAGAAGCCCTCTAGCACCGTCGCCGTCGAGCCCGAAGCCCCGCCGCCGCTTCTACCTCGCCGCCTGTAAGATCGAGGAGACCGACTAGAGGGGGGGTGAATAGGGGGTTTTAAAATCTTTTGGCTAAAACCGAGTTTTAATGCGGAATTGTAAGTCAATTCGGTTTTGCACAATTAAAGCCTAAATCAACTAGTCTTTACTAAGTGCACCAACAATATAAGTCTATTGAAAATGATAGCAATCATACAAAGACATGTAAGCAATTTAATTATAGGAATGTAAATTTCACAAACTAAATCACTAGAGAGCAAACCACAATGACACAATGACGTTTTACCGTGGTGTTCGGAGACTTGCCGGTCTCCCCTAATCCACGTTGAGGTAAGCCCAAACTAATTGGACCGGCTCCACGAATTAAGCCAAACACCTCGATTCCACTAGTGGTAGCTCTTTCTGCCTCGGGTAGGTGAGCTCCAACCTTCACAACACGCCGGCCTTCTCACAAGCTTCTTGAGAAGATCATCGTCCACGACGCCTCCACGCCGTCTAGGTGTCAGCAAACACCAAGAGTAATAACCCAAGCCCCTTGCTTGACTCTCACCACGTGCAACGAATGGACAAGCTCAAGTGGATACGAAATCCACCTCTAGATGCAATACATGCAACTAGAGACCTCTATCCTTGCTCACAAGGTGCAACACATGCACAATGGAGAGGAGAAACTCACACTAGCTCAAGTGAGTGAAATAGGATGCCAAAGGTTACCCTCCAACCGGCCAAGGTGAGTATTTATAGCCCACACACAAAAACTAGCCGTTGGAGGAGAATCTGCTAAAATCGGGAAACCGGTCGGACCCATGAGCATAGGGCGGTCGGTCAAGACTCTGATCTGGCTATAAAATTAGCCGTTACATGCAATTTCCCGGTCAGTCCGCCCTCACAGGGTCCGGTCTGACCGGACCCCCGGTCAGTCTGGGCCTTCCGGGTGCAAGAAAACCGAAAAATATGCCCTCTGAAAAAAGTTGACCGGCCTTATAAGGGCGGTCAGTCCGCAGGCATGTGGGCGTTCAGACCTCAGGCATGTGGGCGGTCAGTCCGGCCCTGGATTTCAGCACAGGCGACACTTGGAAAAACAGTCATAACTTTTGACTCCTATGTCGGAATTAAGTGATCTTGGACTCTATGGAAAGCTTATTCAGAGGGCTACACAACCCACCTATTTGATTTGATCTCAAACACATTTTATCAAATCAAAAAGCACAACTCCAAAGAGCCACTACCATGGTCTAAGTCCAAAGTATTAGCAACAAGCAATCTTAGACCATGCCAAGGGAAAATACATGAATCCCAACAATTTACAAAACACATTTGCAAACTTAGAACATGCCACAAGGAGTAGGTACATGGACTTCAACCATTTGCAAAGTATAGTCACATGCTACAATGATTAAATGCACGAGCCACAATTATTTGCAAAACACATTCGTAAATATTGGCAACATGTTAAGGTGAGCTAGAGCAAACACAATGAGCTATCAACACATGACAAACTCAAGCTACAAGTCAAGACCTCTCTTAATAGTACGGCAACCTATACTAGCAATCCGGTCTCCCAACCAAACACCGAGACCGGTAAAAGACTAGGAACATATCTTTAGCCCTAGCTAGCCATACCTTTGCCTTGAGCATCTTCTTGAAGCTTGATGACGCACATCCTTGCTTCAACTCCGGGTTCTTGACTTGATGCTCATCAACATATGATGACATCCTTTGCTTGCCCTTCATCAACACATGATGAAGCTTCTCTTGACTTGATCAACACATGATCATCTCCTCTTCATGACCATCATCGACATACGATGATTTCCTCTTCTTGAACTTGATGCGCATCAACACATGATGATCTTCTCGATATGCATTAAGACATGATGCATTATCTTCTTGAACCTTGACTTGATGACAATCAACCCATGATGCCATCCAAAGTCTTCAACCATATGGAACATAACCTATTTCACCAACTCATAGAAAATGTTAGTTCCACAATATGATTATCATTAATTACCACACCATACCATTAACTCATAATGGTGGGACAAGATACCACAATCTTTCCATCTTTGGTAATTGATGATAACCACTTCAATTGCAAGTAATTGAATATAAATTGACATGAGTATATAAGCACTACACAAGTTATATATATACTCAACATGAGTGTATACGAACTACACAAGTTATATATACTCAAGGATACATGAGCATATATGAACTACACAAGTCTCATATACTCCTATGAATATATTCACTCATAAGTTAAATATATTCAAGGATACATTTCAAAGTAAAGATCCTTAATATGTGTGGACAAAGGAATATGGATCAATACTAATGAAATCGCAAACATAGAATGAACTCCCCCTAAATGTGTGCATACTCAAATGTGTAATATGAACATATGCACATATTCAAGTTAACCTTTTGGTGGAGTTCAACCTATATTTCGGATCCAAGGAATGCAATAGGATAAATATGAATACAAAGTAGAAAGCATACCTCTTTGATCTTTTATCTTTATATCCAAACGAGACTAAACATGGTATAACAATAAGAGTGTTAGTCTATAACAATAAGAGTGTTAGTCTCACAAATAGATTTATCATTATGCATACCTGTTTGGATTTTTTCCTTTTGTTTATCCAATGAATTTGATTTGTCATTAATCACTTGCATGCCTTCATGATTTTCACTGTTATATCCAAATAATACTACACAATATGTATATCAATAAAAGTGTTAGTCTCATAATTAGATTTGTCATTAATCACTAAAACTCCATTAACACATAATGGTAGGTCTAGATCCTTCACCGCCGACCGCCTCGATCGTCCTTGAGCACCAGTGAGCACACCCACGAGACCCCCGTGTCTTCCTCTACCTCCCTGTACCACCCACCGCCGGCGATTCACCGCCGTTCGCCGGAACCATCGGTTCCCGTGCGCCGCCGCCCTTGCCGCCGTCCACGTCGGCTACCACCTTGGTGTCGCGTCACCTCTTTTCTGCCGCGTGTCGTCTACGTGTGCGCTGAGTCAGCGCCACATGCGCACGCCCGCTAACTCAGCCCCAGTCCAGATCCAGAGGCTCGGTGGACTTGGTCCACCGTGAGCCATGTCACTGACGTGTGGGTCCCACACGTCAGGTTTTTCTTTTTATTTACCTTTTCCGGAAATTCCTTCGCTGACGTCAGCATTGCGCAATATTTCGATTTTCTTTTGAGAAATAATTCGGGAAATTCGTATAATTCCAATTTTAGGGTTTTTCTTTAGATTCAAACTTCCAAACCCCATAACTTTTGCATCCGAACTCCAAATCAGTCCATTCAAATTTCTAAATTCCTATAAATTCAAGATCTATTTAATGGAGATTTTTATTTATTTTTTTGGATTTTTTTTTGCCTCTGTTATTTATTTAGTTTGTTTGTTTGCTTCGTTTGCGAGTAGACTTCGACGCTTCGGGAAGATTTGAAGAAGGAGGAGCACAACAAGACCAAGATCAATTCCTAGACCTGTTCCAAGGCAAGTCATGCTTTGACCATGATTGAATCCCAATTTTCTAAATGTTATTTTAATTCAAAGTACTGCATTCTATTTCAAGTAATTATTTAAATACTTTTGGGTTTAGCTATTAAATCCAATCTGTTATGCCTTCCTTGTATAATTGTTATGCCTTGATCCTTTGTCACCCTAGTTGATATTTAGTTGGTAAATATTGTAGCACCAACGTGGGTTGGTTAGTGCGATTAGATTGCTTAGCCATGCCACGAATCATCTATTCATGTAAAGTGCAATTATTAACTTGACTAAGTGACTATGTAACTCTGTGAAAATCTGTGTGTACTATGTATCTTTGTGGCATGTGTTGCACCTAAATCAACTGGGTGGGAAAAAGGTTTGGACTGAGGCAAGTGGAGGGAACTGTGTGACATGGTGGCTATGTGATATGGGAATGTGAATCTGTGTATCAAATTAATCTGTGTGCCTTAGTTAGAACAATGGAAGTCTTGCCTCGGTCATTTAAGGACTGAACTTTGTGCGCCATTGAACTAAGCCCTTAAAATGCGACCACATGCCTATTATGGGGCGGGCCTAGCATAGTAAGATCTGAATTCTTGGCATTGATTGCTCGAGGCGATGGGTTAGGCTATGTGAAAAGGGTGGAGGTGTGTGCTACCATGTAGTCGCATCATGGACGGTTCGCCGCTTCCCTCGTCCAACGGTGTGTGTTGTACCATACCTTGTGTATGGTTTGGTATGGCGTAAGCACATCGGGAGCAGCTATGTTAAGATGAAGTTTTGAGATGCTTTGTTACGATTAGTGCTTGCAACACTTGGTTGTATCTTGTGGGTAAAGTGTACAAACTTTGCAGAGTGTAAACAATCTATTGAATAGCGGCGTCATGATCATGGACAATGCTCGGGATTTCACACGAGAGGTAGATCTTCATAAAGCGTGTGGGAAGGGAGTGTGTGATCTAAATCATATGGCTATGTGAATAATCTGTTTAGGCTGTGTGTGTCTTTGTGAAATCAAACTGTTAAAATTATTATTGTCTATTTGTTTTACCTGCTTTCAATCTATTATTTGTATTCAACTGCAAATATTGCATTTCTGCAAAAGAACCACAAAATGCCATTCCCTTGTAATAAGCCTGCATGTATAAGTGCATTTCTGTGGTGTGACTTGCGAGTACGATATGTACTCACGCTTGCTTTAAACTAAATCAAGCAGAAGAGGAGTCTTCGCCAGCATTCGAGGAGGAGTTTATCGAAGGTGCCTGATCGTGGGGGTCTTGATCCCAGTCGGTTGCCTGTGGTGAATCGATGGGATGCCACTGCCGTTTCTGTTTCCACTGCTTTATTTCTCTGTTAGCCCTGCGTGGCTTAATAAATGTAAACTCGACTGTAAGGTCAAACCATTATTTATTAATCAAACTATTCGTTTATGCTATTATTCGCTTGTGTGGATCGATATCCATCTTTGTTGACACTGTGTGCACTAGCGTGATCCTGGACTAGTGCATTATATACAGATGGTCCAGAATTGTATTTTTGGGTCCTGACATATTATTTGCATACATTTTCCCCACGGCTTGCTGAGTACATTCAAAATACTCATGGCTTGTGCCCTCTGTTTTAATCAGAAGAGGAAGGAGATCCAGGAAGTCTTGTGCTCTTTGAAGGGGAGCTCTTTTGAAGACATTGCGCATAGGAGACGTCCTCCACTCGGTAGCTTGTGGGCTTGCCGAATGGCCTTCTCGTGTTTTGTGTTTTTCTGCTGCAGGTTCACTTTTGAGTTGTAGCCCATGGGGCAACCTTGTAAAAACATTGACCTTAAGGTCTTTTGCTAATAATATGTGTTAATTTGTCTGCTTCATCTTTTGTGCTTGTGGTATGAAAATTGATTACACCAATGCTGAGTCTGTGCGAGCTAGCCAATCTGATCCTGGGACTAGCTCATGATGCACAGAGATTGGGACCTTCAGGAGGTCTTGGAGGACCTCCGGGTGAACTCTCAAGTCCTCTTGGGGAGGTCCTGGAGACCTCCTGGCGGCCCTGGGAGACCTCCTCGGGTGGTCTTGGAGGACCTCCTAGACCTCCAGGTGGTCCTGTCGGACCTCTTGGGGAGGTCCTGGGAGATCTTTTTAGGAGCTCCCGAGATAGGTCCTCACACAGAGGGAGTTCAATGGCTGAATTTTTCCTCGACCTTCTGGTTTGCCTCACTCGACCACCTACTCGTAGTAGGGCAGAAGCAGGTGAATTAACTGATGGACATTCATCAGCTCTGTTACCTCTGGTTTGTGGTGCTTGAGCGCCCGTACTATTTCTACCAGCATGTGGTGGCGAGTTAACTTGTGGAGGATCGTGCATGGTGTTTTGATTAGTATCTCCGATCGCATTGACCTCATGCCTCCAGCAGCGAACTTCCGACGTGCTTTCATCGTAGCTAATGGAGAGCCTTCCACTGCTTCTGTAAGAAGTATCTACGACGGACGGCAGTCGAAGATTAGCACCTCTGATGGGCCTCGTGATGGATTCAGCCTGATCTGGCGGATACCCGATCGTATGCTGAGTTTGATCATTCCCACTTGGCCCACCACCGATGGCAGCTCTATCGACACCGTTACCAGATGTCGGTTGGCACCTGGAATTGCCAGAAGCCGTTGGTGAATATCTATCACCCATAACTGTATGAAGAGTACATCGACTCTCGAGTTGCGTTGCTGAGCTTTTATCACCCTTCTTGCTAGTCGGGAGGACCGAGCTTGCAGAGGTCCTCGGACGTTCTGAACTGGTCGGAACGGTTGGTTCCTCTGAGGATGCCATTGGTGACGTGTCTTCCTTTATGCGGTCGATCTCGCTGGCCTCAGCGAGCGTTGAGCCTGCAACGAAGGATGAGGACGACTACATTGCGTCGTGCTCCATGGTGTGGATGCATGCGTCTATATCGAGGTTGGAGTAGTCCGCCAGGTCGAACCAGTTTTTCTCATCCCAATTCCCTGCCATGTTCGCATGAGCGATGATGAGACGAGGGAAAATGGATGAGGCTTGAAGAGCAAAGAGTCTTCAAGAAATCAACGCCTTGTTCCTTATGGACGGCGCCAGCTGTCGACGATCGAGTCATCGATCTTATGAAATAAAAGGAGGAAAATAGCAAAGACTTCTCGGGAAAGAATGGGACTGCTCTTTATTGATATGAACTAGATCTTTACAGGGGATGCCCTTGGCAAGGTGATGGACTAACTCTAAGTACACAGGGTGTATTGTTTGCTATGCTAATGCTTCAGATAAAATCCAATCATGTTATTGATGTCGAACTCCGATTGCCTTCGATCTCTCTCTGATCCCTCGATCTTGTCCCCGTTGTTTCTTGATCTTTCTTTAAATAACTGACGAAGAGGTGCCTGTTACTCCTAGACAAGACGTCTGTTGGAAGGGACGCGACTGGTCGGAGAGGTAGTTGTCGTTTGGCTAACCAACAACTGATCACCGGTTAGTGTCTATAGGAGATAATAATCATATTATGGTTATTGTCAGTGACTCAGGGCAATCAAGCGTTGTGTGTTTTGGAACAAATACAGCATGTGTTCCATTCATCATACAGTAAAGAATATACTCGAAATCGTATCCAAGTACCAATGCATTGTTTCTACGAGATCTTACCTGGTCGGGGATAAGGTACATGCCCTCGTCTGACCAGGGTACCCATAATGTAACCTCTATAATCCTTACGATCACAGCGATCGTTAGCCCTAAGGGTTACGATCATGAAGACATATGGTCTTTTATTATGTATTAAAGTATTACATAGAGATTTTAATCCTCGTCACATAGGTTTTTCAAAAAAAATCAAACAACCACATGTTCTTAACCAAAAGGTTTCAAAAAAAACCCTAGGTTTTCCATACCCCATTCCATCCAACGCAATATGACATGTGTGAAGCCCACATATCGGTCATACTAAGAAGTAGGGCCAACCTATTAGCCTCATTTACTAAATTCAGGCCCACATATTAGCTACAGCAAGCAATGTGACATTCGGTAATGGTAAGCTGGTACTTCGACGCAAGGTCACGACAAAGATCAACAATACAGAGGGCCCTCAAAAAAGAAGGGTAGGTGGGGCTCAGAGGTGGGTCCTACTTGTATGTTGGACTAACAGGTGAGATCCATATGTCATATCCAGTTGGATCGGATAAGACAAACTTGGTTTTTTTTAATCTTTTGCGCAAGAACATATGGTTCCTTCAAAAACTTTGTAAAATCTAGGACTTTATGTCACCTATGCCCCCTAAAACATGGGTTTTATGAAATTCACTCTAAACTTTTTGCACGGCGTCATGGCGTGGCTTGAGACGTTGCACGTTTCATCTGCTTTTCAGAAGACATGGCAGATGAGGTGCCATTGGTTTGGAACTTGGAAGCCTACATGGCATGCTAGGTAACTTTTTCACCACATTTAGCCCAGTTTGGAAAGCAGAAAAAAAATGGAAACAAGAAAAGGACGCGAATTGAATATTTTGACTAGTGAAATCCTATAAGAATTGGAAACACAGGAATTAGTCAAAAGATGTGCTTGTAATTTTGTATACTCTACAGAAAAAAAAATGTAGGAAATGTGAAGGAAAATGCTAGCATATATGAATTTTGAAAACGTAAAGAGAAGATGAGAGATAAAACGGAGATGTTGCCTTGCGATTCTCAAAAAAAATCTAAACATGAGGTTTGAGATAGTATTTATAATCCTTCAAAATGTGGAAGAAAGGATGGATTCGTATAGGGATTTTTCGAAGCCATTCCTACAGTTTAAAGGGCTTTATCTGGTGGGGACTCCCCCCCTGTTCTTAACCACCCCCCCCCCTCCTAAAACTACAATCCTATGAAATTTCTACGACATTCTATGTTCCAAACACAAGCCCTTCTTTAGTTTGAACTGACTGATGGACTAAACTGGCATATTAAAACAAGAGTAAAGTCCATTACCGGTCCTTAAACTTTTTATCTTTGTGTCATCTGGTCATAGACTTTCAAAGTGTGTCATCCGGTCCCTAAACACTGTTTGGGTCTCAAACATAGCCCTCTTGCTTAGGCGCGATAATAGCACACTTTGAAAGTCTATGGACCGATTACACAAAGATAAAAAGTTTAAGGACTAATTTGAGACCCAAACAGTGTTTAGGGACCGGGATGACACACTTTGAAAGTCTATGGACCGGGATGACACAGCATAAAAAGTTTAAGGACCGGTAATGGACTTTACTCTTAAAACAAAGATCATGCCTGATAAAAATGTGACGAGTAAAAAATGGAATAAACTGAAATGGGGTGATGTGGAAGGTTGCAGTATAAGCTTTCAATCGATCTCAGGGATGTGCAATGGTGATATTAAGAATTGATCCAGGTAGAAGTCTTTTTTGGGCGACGCTGTGATGTAATCAGCTTCAGTCGTATTTTGCAGTGCTGTTGGAAACTGTTGTGAAGAATGGTTTGATCAATGGAGTTCACCGTGCAATAACCAGTCTAGCAGTATCTTGTAAACTATCATTTCATTAATGAAATTGGAAAAAAAAAACGACGAGTAGTGATGAATCTGAAATGTGTAGATACGACAGAGAAGATAGTTGCTTCGTATGCCTGTTTTTGGAAAATAAAAATGTAATCCGAGGAGAAGATAACTAAAGGACAACTCTGAATTCTGTGTAGTAGCAGAACTGCAGAAGTCCTTTGTCAGGAATGCAGAAGATTACTAGTTTTGTTCAAGTAAGCATCCGATCCGATCCGATCCTTCACTAGCTTTATTCAGATGTCGCATTCCAATATCCTATTGGAATTGTATTCCTAACCAATAAAACAAGCTTTCACCTTGAGCTATAAGCCACGCCTCGGACCAGCTCAACTGAGATTTGCTTGTTGCTATGACTGAACAGAGAAAACAATAGCTTTATTTAAGCAATAGAGAAATATTTTGATCTGGACCTCAGCCATTGCCCCGGCTACGCCTCGGATTCTTACATCTTCCATTTCCATATTTGTGTTACAATAAACAAAACAGATCGATCGCATCATACTTCACACCAGAAAAAAAAATCACCAATAACCATCTGCTGCTGGTCATGATAAAGATTGAATCACGATAAATCAAATCAACAAATCAAGCAGCTCCAGATGATATTTCATAGACCATGTACTTGAACTGGTAACATCAATAATTCCACAATCGGCCAAGTCTGATCTTCCAAGATAGTGAGTACTGGTCTCTCTCAGGACTCAAAACCTGGACGTTGATACAATTACACAATTGTTTATTCATATTTGATACACACTTTGGCATGGCGCCGCGCGCGCCGCGCCAAGAGCCCAGGAGTAATTTGGCAAGCACGGATCACGCGACGCGGCGGCACAGCGTGATACCGTCGGCGATGGGGAGCTGGACGGCCTCGACGCGCGGGTCGGCGGCGATCTTGGCGTTGAACGCCCTGATTGAGTCCCGGATCTCCCGGTCGTGCTCCGTGAGCGGCGTGTCGTCCGGCAGCGCCACGGTGCCGCCCCAGAGCGTGTTGTCGTAGGCGAGCACGCCGCCGACGCGCACCAGCCGCAGCAGCTGCTCGTGATAGGTGCCGTAGTTCCGCTTGTCGGCGTCCACGAACGAGAAGTCGAACTTCCCCACGTTCCCTTCCTGCATGCACGCACCAAGATCGCATCGATGAGCAAGTAATTATGGCAACCAACGTTAATTGAAGCGACCGGCCGGTGGCATTGGATCATCAAGAAAGACCCGCGGGCGGCAGTTGATTCCGTACGTACGTCGGCGAGCAGCTTGTCGAGGATGGGCCGCGCGGAGCCCTCGCGGAAGTCGACCTTGTGCGCGACGCCGGCCTTCTCGATGACGGGCAGGCCGAGGTCGAAGTACTCCCGGCTGACGTCGATCGCCACCACCTTGCCGTCGTCAGGGATTGCGAGCGCGGTGGCGAGGACGGAGCAGCCGGTGAAGACGCCGACCTCGATGGTGTTCCTGGCGCCCATCACCTTGACCAGCAGCGACAGCAGCTGCGCCTCGTCCGGCGGCGACGACATGAACCCACTAGTAAAAAAAAAACCCCAAATTAATCCACCGCGATCCAAGGACACATTAGACTAATTAATCACGCGAGATCAAAGAAAAAAAGAAACGAATTAGCCGTGCGTGCGTACTAGGTGTGCTCCTGGGTGATGAGTCGGAGCTCGCGCAGGCACTCGTGCTCCCGCGGGTACACCATCGTGTTCAGCATGTACTGCGCGCAACAGAGAAAACCCACGCGTGCGCGTGCCATCAGGCATCGCAGTTGCTGATCGATCGACGCGCCGAACTGACTGGAACGATAAAGAAAGATTCAGTCAGGGCGCCGGACAGACAACTCCCCGTACCTTGTAGAGAGCGTCGTTCTTGAGGAGGGTCTTGGTGCTGTCGCTGGTGTGGATGTCCTTGACCTCGCCGCCGGCGTCGCTGTTCGCAGCCATGGCCGTGCTGGTCCTTCGAGCGATTCGCCCAGGAGGAGGAGCAGGGCTGTTCTATATAAGCAAGAGAGAGGATTAGCCTGGCGTCACCAGGTGTAACAAACAGAGAGCATGGAGCGCGAGCGTAGGCCAACTGGCCGCCAGCCGAGCCCCTTTCCGTTTCGCCTTCCCAGCCTGGCTCGCCTGGAGGTGTGTAACAAGGCTGCGTCACTCGCACTGTTCTGGACTCGGCGCGTCTGGCGAGGTGCAAGGAGGCCGACGCGCATGACGACTTCAGTCATTCGGTGATCTGCAGGGGGAGAGCGTGTCCGTGCGGTTTGGCATGTGGACCGTCTGATCGGGATCCGACGAGTGTAGGTGTAGGGGCATAGGACGGGTAGGGGTTTCGGTGATGCAGTGGATCTGGATGGACAGCGTCAGCTACTGAGTTTTTTATCTCCCGAAATAGTACTATTTGGACCGGTATTAGCAAAAAGAGCTTCTCGTAGCCGTAATACAAAAAATAGCACTATGCCCCGTTCCGGTCTGGTCTGAACGCCTCTTGTGCTGCCACATGTCATTGTCCATACCACCCTAAGACAAACAAACCTTGTCCGTCCCTCCCTGGCACGATCTTCCCTCATCTGTCCCACCGTGGAGGGGACAATGTCTCGTCTATCCCACCGTGGAGGGGACAGGGGACAATGCCTCGTCTATCCCACCGTGGAGGGGACAAGCCCCAACACGAGCACGTGGCTGCCGCCCGTCCTATCGTCTGCTGCGTCCGTCCCACGGTCGCTCTGCCGCGTCGAAAACTAGACCCAGACACCGAAACCAGGGTCTCATCCATCACTTTCTATCTCTCCCTCCCATCATTCAAGTGCATGCATGCTACCCGTGTGCAATTCCCTCTCGTCGCTCGCTCGCTCTCTCATCCTCGCTATAAATGCCGAGTTGCAAGCGAGACTCTTCGCTGACCTTCATCCTCACCCGCTCTCTAGCAGTTTCGGTTTCGTTTTTCGCAATCGATTAAGTGTTGTTTAGAGCCGTCATTAGCGGTCATATTAACAGGTAATTTGTATCTCGTATATATTGTCTTTATTAACTGTGTAGTTAGTTAATTAGTTGTAATTAATTAGCGGTCATATTAATAGGTAATTTTTATCCCACGGACCGGACAAGGTGTCCGCACGGCCCCTGCCCGAACGACGCCTGTATCCACATGACCACCGCCCGGAAGCCTTGTCTGGGCGCCCACCGCCCGGACTAGCCGCGTGTCGCCCGCCCGCCGGCTCCTCGCCCGGCCTCGATTGCTTTTGGTGCCAAAAGAATCCTCTCTCCCATCATCCCCTCGTCCCATCCATCGTGTCGTTGCCTCATCCGCATGTGTTGCTAATCACGCTACCCCGTCTGCTTGTAACGCCTTCGCGCGCCTATAAAAACCGACACCGCGCTCGCTCTCACTCTCACTCGTGGATTCATTCTCGTTCTCGCGCTCATCGCTGAGAACAAAGATGATTGAACTCAAACTTTGTTTGGAATACATTGTGGAGGAAATAATGTTTAGAGCCGTGGTTACGACCATATAAGCACTGTGGGGTCGACATCAATGCAAGGTAAAATTGTTTCGTATGCTTTAGTTGTAATTATTTCAATCGTAGTTAATTAGCGGCAATTTGTTAGTCGTAGTTAGTTAGTGGTAATTGACCCGTAGTTTGTAAGTAGTAATTAAGCAGCCGTAATTAAATACTCGTAGTTAATTAATCACAATTAATTAGTGAAAATGGAGTGTTAATTAATTATTTATTCGTAATTAATATTTCATAACTAAATTTTGTGTAGTTGAGTAGTGTTGGTGTGCAAAATAAGTGGTCGAATTTACATGACCATAATTTATTTGTTGGCATGTAATGACTCGTAGTTAATTAGTGGCAACTAATTAATCGTTATTAATTCAATGGAAATTACTTAGATGTAATGACTTACTCGTAAGTAATTTATTGATAAGTAATAAAATTGTTGTTAATTAATTAAGCATTTAATTGCTTACTTGTATGTAATATGTTGTAATTATCTATGTCGTGGGTAATTAGTGGCAAATTAATTACTTGTAATTATTTAGCACATTTTTGTTTAATCCTAATTAATTAGTGGTAAATGAAGAAATAATCTCATTTAAATAGTCGTGGATAGTTAATTAATTACTGATAATTACATACCATGTTTGTTATATTTCGTACCCTCGTTAGTTAATTTCAAACATGCAAGACTTGGCAGAGAGTGGCTCAGACGAGTGAGCTATATTATATCATGTGTGTAATTGCACTGCATAGATGTTACGCGAGTTTTTTTTTAATTTGGCCCCTAGTGCCACTGTAAATGCAAAAATAACCCTTGCCACCGTATTTGCAATTCTAGCCCCTACTAGAGCGTAGAAGCACTGGATGGCGACACGTGGCGCATCGTGCGGTCGGGGAGTGCAAAACCATGGGGACCGGCGTGGAAAGTGGCGGGCCCAGCCGCCTTCTGCGCCACATGAGCGTAGGAAGAAGCCGGCACGTTCCCGTGCCGCCCGAGCGTAGGAACTCAGCGAGACACTGCGGCCCACGAGCGTAGGAACCGATCGATTAGGGTTTCAACCCAGCCGATCGATTAGGGTTTCGCTGATTAGGGTTTCAGCGATCAGGAAGAAATATGGGCGGTGAATTTCTGAAGAATTTTGTGAGGATGATTGAGATAGCAATGATAACAACAGGACAATTGATCCGACAAGAGAGTTACATAGCACGTAGGCTAACGTACCAAGGACAGTACACGCATGCCTTTAGAGAATTAGAAATACATAGGACAAGAACTACATTAGAGTCCGAAGATAGAAGCTCAGACCGGGTTGGACGAGGGACTACTACGGAATGGCCCTACTACGTGGACCGAAGCCATTTGCCTTTCCTTGTGAGCTCGACGTTGTACTCCTCGCCGTCCGTCTTGGCCTCGGCCACCATTACCTTATTTTTCTCATGCTCCCTCTCGCGTGCCTCGCGCTCCCTGCGCCTGCACACCTCGAGATGAACTTGCGTCTCTCACCAGATACGCTCGTTGTGCTCTTCACTGCGGCGCTCCTCCTCCCTCCTCTCGTGGTCTCTCTAGGCATCCCACTCCTCGCAGTCGAGATGCCACTAGTCGCCTGAGTGGATCCCTTAGTCGATCCACTTGCGGTAGCTACATAGCGGATCCCGGGATTACGGTTAAATGGGAGAGGTTGTTAGCACGTACTTTAAAGGAGAAATGGTAGCGGAACATACTGTAAACGGTGATTACCGGCTGCCCATAGCGGGCCGTATCCCAACGGCGGTCGGGATAGTCCGAGGAGTAATTGGCACAACCCCAATAACGCATGCCCAGGCTGAGCTGCTGCTTGGAATTGAAGAACTTACATGTGCCCTTGCACCAATAGAGGGGCGACGTCTCCCCCTCGGGCAGGTCTTCTGGCGAATGCTCTGTGAGAATGTTCCGGTAGGGCTCCTGCTACGGGGGGCCATCATTGCGGGAAGGTGCCCTCCTAGCATGCTCCGCTTGTTCGTCCCGGGCCGCAGCAGCCCTTGCGAGTTCGCGGATCTCGTCCCATTGGTTCTCCATCTAAGTTAGATTGTGTTGAAGTCTTGATGCAGGAGAACCCGCCGTGAGAGTACTTATATGTCGAGAAGGCCCTGTGTACGCGGCTGAATTGCAATTGGGTTGAAAGAAATTCGTGTCCGCGAGGCAGCGGCCCCGATGAGGAATCATGTGGCAGCGTTGAGTCACATCTCTACGAGAAGCAGACTCATTGGGTCACGTCACTGAGCAAAGCTACTTCGTCAGGTCACATCATCCTAAAAAGCTAGGAAGGTAGAGTTGTCATTTCCCTCTGAAAAGTTTGAGTGGCAAAGTTGGGACACGTCGCTGTGCAAAGCTGCCTCGGGTGTGGCAGAGTGTTGTCATTTGCCTCTGAAAATTTTGCGCCGCAATGTCCGGTCTTTTCGATCTAAAAAACTAGGGAGGTCAGTCTGAAAAGTAAGCGTCGCAACATGAGCAGCTAAATCTTCCGTGTCGGTCCCCTTGGTTCCGCGCTCGCCCGGCCTCCCGCGCAAGCCGCTGGCTTCCCGCTCTCCCCGACCGCACGATGCACAACGTGTAGCCATCCGGTGCTTTTGCACTCGAGAGGGGTCTAGAATTGCAACTACGGTGGCAAGGGGACTATTTTTGCATTTACGGTGGCAGTAGAGGGCCAAATTAAAAAAATATCTAAGTTTGTTGCGCTATATTTGTATGCGTATTTTGTATGTTATGTGCATATCGTCCGAGTTGATCAGTTGCGGATTGACATGAAAACAGAGAACTAGGAGTGTTGACCTTTCAAGTGGAGTTGCAATCTAAAATTTGATAAATAAAATTGATGATATTTCGAAATGTACAACATGTATGACAGAACAAATCGAAAAACATCTTAGATACACACGCTAATTACGAAATATTAATTACAACTAAATAATTAATTAATACTACGTTTCCACACGAACCGAAAGTGGAGGCGCGTGCGGAGCCACTTGGACCTTGTTGGGTGGAGGGTGGGACAAACGGGAAGACCGCACCAGGGATGGAGGGACGGACAAGTGTCATGTTCCCGTGTTAGGGCTTGTCCTCTTCATAATGGGACGGTCGAGGCCTTGTCCCCTCCATGGTAAGATGAATGAGGGAGGACCGCACCAGGGAGGGATAAACAAGGCTTCTCCGTCCTAGGGTGGTACGGACAAAGACACGTGGCGGAGGCATTCTGGCCACGCTAGGACTGAACAGAACGTCATTTTTGGTATTAAAACCGTGATGAGATCTTTTTGCTAATATTAGTCCAAACAAACAGTACTATTTCGGCCAAAACCTCGTCATCTACTCAGCACACTATCGGGGTGGTAGGTCGGTTGTCGTTTTTTTGCTGCCGTCCCGTCCATGGCCCATGGCTAGTCCATGGATTTTCTGTTTGTGCATTGTTCAGTTAGGTCACGTCACAATAATTGAGCCCAAATCACACACACAAAAATTATCTTGAACACGACGTGACTACTGGCTTGATTTAGCTGCTCATACTACAAAATGCTAATTTTAGAACCGAACAAGTTAGAGGACAATTAAACCCTAAAAGAGAAGAACTTGGTAGTGTTGGAGTGGTTTGGAAACGTACTGTAAGGGCTTATTTGGATAGGGAGGGATTAGAACAAATTCCTTCGATTGAAAGTGATTTTAGTTCAAATTCCTAATCAATCCAAATGGATTAAGTCGAATCACAATATATCCAAACAAGCCCTAATGGGAAAGAGAAAACTGCAAACACACGCACCATTCACTCCAACCCAAGTATCTAGGGGCGGAGAGAAGGGGGCTGGCAGGGGTCTTCCCCTCATGAATTTTGATTACCTCTTATTTAGACATAAGACCATAGGAATTTTGCCATGAGTAAGCTCTATTTATCTCTACTACTTAAAAGAAGCAATTCGTGGTCGTCCATCCTCCCTCAATGGTGGAGATACCTCGATGGAGCTCTTAACATCCGTTGGATCAACGGCGAGTGATGTCTAGGTCCGGCCGAAAGTCACGAACCTCTCCCACACTCCAAGCCCCACGCCCACATCCACGCCCACACCCACGACCAAACCGCCGCCCCGCGCCTCCCTCCCATCCGCCCTGTCCCTCCCTCCCCTGTCGCCCTCTCTCCCTCTTTTTGTGGCCAGACACCGCCGTCCTCCTCTTCCTCGCTGACATCGCGGTCTCTATCATGGCCTCCCTCTTCCTTGCTTTGATCTTGCCATCCTCCCTTTTCTCCACGCCCTGGCCTTGCCGTCCTCACTCTTCCCCACTTTGGCCACCAGTCCTCGCTCTTCCCCCTTTGGCGCTATTGTACTCGTGGATCTCTGTCGGCCGTCCTCGGATCAGACCAAAGCGTCGACAGCGCTCGAGCCCTCCTCATCCTTGTTGGCCCCTATCTTGCCACGATCGCCGTGGGGCGACAAGGCGACAACCTAAGTGGCGGCGTGAGGGCGAGAGTCCCGCATGAACAAGCGGCGTGGTGGTGGTGGTGGTGGTGGAGGTAGGGGGAGGGGGAGGCCGTGATGGAGAGGAAGAAGAAGAAGCAGATTTCCTCCACAGCTGGCTCGTCGAGGTCGCCGAGGAGTACAGGTTCGTCTCTGACACGCTCTACCACACCGTCTCCTACATCGACCGATTCCTCTCTGCCAACGCCATCAACCGCCAGAAGCTCTAGCTACTCATCATCTTCGCCATGCTTATTGCCTCGTAAGCACCCATTTCATCCTGCATTACATCGCAAAATGTTCGATTTGTTCAAGAAATGAGCTTGAGTTTGGATTCGTGGGGTGGATCCAGGAAGTGTGAGGAGATCAACCCCCCAAACGTGGATGACTTCTGCTACATCACCGACAACACCTACATGAAGCAGGTGGTGGGTGTCGTGCCTAGCTCATTTTGTGTAAGATCTTGCAACCAGTTGATGCTAAAATGCTCATTTGAGTTGTGTTCTTGTTGCTTGCGGGGATGTGCAGGTTGTTAAGATAGAGAGTGATATACTAAATCTTCTCAAGTTTGAGATGGGCAATCTTACCACCAATACATTCCTGAGATAAATCACAAACTAAATTAGTCTAAATTGTTACTCCAATCCTTGTTTCTTAGCATGGATCTGTTGCTAAATATTATGTTTTTGTGTTTCCTTCCATGTTTTCAGGATGTTCATCAAATCTAGCTAAGAAGATAAGAAGGTAATAACACACAATTATGATTTATTACAGTTGAGTTCTGCTGCTGTTTAGATTGATTGCTGCCTGTGTACAACAATAGTTGATTTGTACTTCATTTATGCAATGTCACATTGATTGTTTGGCTAAACTGCAAAAATAGTTGATTTTTGGATTTTTGTTGTTTTATATGTTGCACTGTGATTGACGATGTACTTACATTGTAGTCTGCATGTGTTGTCTATTCAAGGATGATCCTTTATCTCTTTCATGACACTCGGGTCTTGATGTAGTAGGCATTTATAAAGTACAATGAATGGAAGGCCAAGAAGAAAATCTCTTAGATGAACCAAGAAAGAAATTAATGTAGCCAACTGGCCATAAAGATATGCAGATCTTTAATTCAATGGAAAGAAGTTTCCCGTTGGTTTTATTTTGTTTTGCTCAAGAAAGATGAGCCTTTTCACATTGCCGTTCAGGTACAAGTGGCACATACATAGCTGAAGATGACGAACATAGAAGGGAAGAAGAAGAGCAGTGTCAATCTTTTTTGTAAGAAACTAATGCACCTATTAAGTAGATAACTCCTAATACTAATGTAGTAGTGTGCTCCATCCCATGAACCGTTCATGCATCCAGCCAAAATTAAAAATAGTTACTAGAAACATATTCCTATCTTGTGTGTTTTAAAATTTTGAGCAAAATCATCAAGATTTTTTAGATCCTTCTGAGTCGTGGGACTAATATATGGCAGGATAAAATATTGTATCATTCTACCAGTTATCAATGTGCTGGAACCACGACCAAATACAGAAGTCCAAGGTAGCGATAAATAATAAAGGCAATGCATGCATCACACCTATACCAACATTCAAATGTTTTTGAAAAACATCTGGACTGGAAAGTGGAAACAATGTCATGTGTATTTAGAAAGAAACTTATAGACAAGTAGTTTTTGTAGAAAACATCTCAGGAGTTGTTCTTCATGAAGGCAAGAATAGAAGCACAACTGTTTTGAGGGCTTGAAGCACAACCAGCTGTCTTCCTGCCGTTCAACCACGTTTTCCCCCAAAGTTTTGAGTTCTCTTGTTGACTCTTTTGGGGGGTACAATCGACGCTTTCTGGTCAGGATTGGGTGCTTAGGTTGGCAATCACAGGAACGGTTTTCTTGTCATGTGTATGGAACATACATAGAATGTACCTACTCAATCATCTACCTGGTTGACATCTTCATCACTCTTAGACACTAAGCTTTTGAGCACATTTGGTATAATGCAGTAGAAGAACTAAATGTAAATATTCGGTGTGGTAAGATGTTAACCATTAAATCATTAAATGGATAGATGGCCATTGCATAACATGTGAGTCATATGTTACTTATTCTTCTTAATTTGCTATATCTTGTAGTTACTTTACCTTCAGAATTATTGCTTGCTACAGTTTTATGATTGATGCTCCTAATTTCTTTTTCACAGCAGAATACAACAAATCATTCTAACATTTGGAGATTGGGGTAAGATTTCTGTCTTATCCTTTTGATTATGACTTGGTCAAGCTAGATGTACCTCATTATTTTAAGGATCCATGTTGTTCTTTTTAGCCTAATTAGTTTGGATGTACCTTATTCAATTTTCAGTACTAAAGAAGTGAAATTTAAATGAAATTAGAGGTAGATGATTGTGAATGACCAACAATGAAAGTTACACAACTTTTTTAGATCTATGATGGCCTCATCCTACTAAGATCCTAACCTTGCACAATTCACTTGAATCAATACAATCTTATTTGTTGTAACATTTTTTATGCTCAGTTGGCACTTGGCATTCATACATTTTCTTTTCTGCTTTCACTCTGGTGGAACTCATGATTTATTTCTGTTGGTACATGGCAGCTTCTTTGGATATACATATCCTTTATTATTAATATTTGGAAGTTGTTAATGAAATAGGAACTGACTAATGTTTACTATTTCCAAAATATTTATCTTTGGTCCATTTTTTATTCGGCTATCTTTGTAATTTTATTTTAGCATTTGGCGATAAACACAAATTATTTACAATAGACAGTGCTTATGGCTGCATGCATCTCAACAATTGGTGTAGCTATCAATGCGATTATAGAAATTAATGTAGCCAACTAGCGATAAAGATATGCACATCTTTAATTCAATGGAAAGAAGTTTCCCGTTGGTTTTATTTTGTTTTGGTCAAGAAAGATGGGCCTTTTCACATTGCCATTTCAGGTACAGGTGGCACATACATCGCTGGAGATGACGAACATAGAATGCAACAAGAAGAGCAGTGGCAATCTTTTTGGTAAGAAACTAATGCACCTATTAAGTAGATAACTCCTAATACAAGGATCAGGTTAATGTGTTCAATATATGTGCACAAATTATTGAATAGGTGTTCCTGTCTCGGATACCTCTTTACCCATCTGACGACAATATGTTCCAGTTGTCGAAATTCTCCCCTAATGGTCTCATCATCCTTTTCTTTTTCTTCCTTTTTTCTACTTGACGGAGGCAATCGGTTGGAAAACATATAAGCAGCATCAATGAGGCGCATGTTGCCCCAAGCAATATATATTTTGATGTTTTTGTGATAATAAACTGTGTAAATAACAAATTTACTTTGTAAACACAACATTTTTAATTATTATGTCATGATTCATGCTGGCCAAAAGAAGCAATACATCTCCATGTTTTTTATGACTAATTGTCTGTTTTCGTCATCTGAAAATGTTTGACGTACTAAATTTATTTTGCATGGTTGTTTAGTCAAACCTGCAGCAAGGGAACCTTCTTGGCTTTGCTGCAGGATATGAAAGTTTTAACTTATGAATGATAATAGAGAGATTGGAGAGCTGTAACAACATATTCTATGCAAAAATTGATTTTTCGTTGCAACGCATGGGCACCTGACTAGTTCAATTATGTGATTAAGTAACGGTTAAGGTGAAACTAAAAAAACCTAGGAGCTAATTTGTGGTACATGAACCCATCTTATGTAGCATCTCGATTATATTTTCTTCAAAAAAAATTCATGCTGGTATTGAGACTAATTTAGACCGCACAAGTGCATCATATTTCATCTATCTAAATGTTTAGACCTTGATCAAGCACTTTTTCCAAGTCTCTAGCTTTTGTCGCACCATCCATGACTCGGTGAAGCGTGCATGTGTGACTGATGAGGATTCTTGACCAGGTCAACCTTTTTCGGTCAAAGTTAGATTTTCTATCAAAGGAGGCCCACTTAATAAAGACCCACATTGTAATGCAACCAGTGTATAAAGGAAGTTTTATTCCCTTTATTACGACCAAACTGGTTGTGATGAGGACATAAACCCTCCGGATACGATCTCTACACCATGTAATGGTACAACGAAGGTTCCTACATCATTTCATTTCCAAGACAAGCAAGAGTTTCAGTGGGACGCATTCTGGAATCCAATTCGGCCTCCGGAGATAACACCGACTTCAAACATGCATAACTTTTACATACAGAGTCCGTTGGAGGTCCACGAGTACTTGATGGAAAGCTTATCCCGTCCTCTTTCCAACGGATTTAACCCCACCTCCAAATGCATTCTGTGTGAGCCGCAATCGTCAAAACGATCTAGTGCTATTTCTGAATCCAAGGCAAAGGGTGCTACATCACCTCCACTTGGGCCCATGGGCCTTGTAGCTCCTAGGGGCGTTCGCCCACCCCCTAGCTGTCACCTCCTGGCCGTCCACATACATATTTATGTGGGCGATACTTTAGGGTTTGAATTTCATTTAGTTAAAAGTTAGCTACATTGCAACTTCGTGTATTGGCTTGTCTCGATTAAACCAATCATAATACCACTTCGGAATCCCACCTTATCGAGTACTTCAATCTTATTTGCAATTTCAGATTACATATTACCTTGTTCTTGCTTGTTCTTCGATTGCATGCAGGAAGAGACCTTCGTGGTCAGGTCGATCGTGCATCTCGCAAGGTTGATAACAATCACGGAGTTGGTTTAACGATTGTCGGGCATATTGGTCGTGTACGATTAGTAGCCGAATCGTGAGTCATCTCCACCAAATTGAGTTATCATTTCTCATCGAAAGATCGGGACACCCATTGTCGCATCAGGTGGTATCAGAGCTCAAGTTGATCGGTGAGAATTTTGTTTTTACCTACAGTCCACAAAAGGCCAAAAACAAATTAGGGGTTCATCCATCCAAACCAATCTATGCTGACAATATTTATTTTCAGTATTTTGCATTGTTGAATTTTTTTGTTACATTGTCGTGTCATTCTAGTTCTTGTCTAGTTGGTCTTTGTCTAGTTTGCATATGTTGTGCTTTTTTTTTCTTGCCGCAGGTCATCATCACCTTCCATCTTGATCCTTGCCGCAAGGTATTCATCGTGTTGCTACCGCGGCAACCGAATTCCTTGCCGCGGCAACCAAAAATGCATGTTGCCGCTACCTTTTCGTTGCCACAGCAGCCACAACACCTCCTGCCACCGCTGCCTCTCCCACTACCGTGGCAACCAAAAACGCTTGCCGCTGCTGCCTTTTCACTACCGCAGCAGCCACAACACCTCCGCGCATTGCCGCCTCTCATGCCTGCGCGGCAACCAAAATACATCTTGTCGCTTGCCTCTTCTTTGTCGCGACACCGATCGCCCGGCCATGCTCGCTTTTTTCGCGCGGCAACCCACATTTCGCCATCGCCGCGCCACATATTGTCGCGACATCGAAAACGTCCCGGTGCTACCTCTTTCTGCCACAATCACCGGCCGTCCCAAAGACCACATCGCTATGGTGGTAAATTAAACGCCGCGCGCTATCTTTCGTTGCCGCGGATTTTGCCGAAGGGCAAAAAAAAAAAGTCAACCTTCCCAAAATTTGAAAAGCGCATCAAACTTTCGTCAAAACCAGTGAAAATTGGTGGAGTCCTTCTATATATAGCGACAAGCTTTCACAAGAAAATTTAGCAAGTTTGGTTCATGGGTTTGAAAGTTATAGCAGTTTCAAATGTGAACATGAGACGGTTTCGAGTTCGAGCAGGATTCCATTTCCGAGACACCTTTAGTAAAACGGGTATAACTTTTGCATACGGTTTCCGTTTTCGACGTTCTTATGCTCGTTGGAAAGCTAACGACGAGGCGTATCCAAACAAACTGACTGGCAAAAGCCACTCACCATCCAGAGACCCCAAAATCGTTCATCTTCAGCCCCGAATTCACGTCGCAAGTTTTCGATCGCTGTTTTTGCCCTTTTTTCGGTCTTCCCTTTGGAATTTGGGGTTCGCCTCAACTGCCAAGTTGTAGATCTCATCAAAACCTTTCAATTGAGTATATATAAGTCATACAAAACTTTGCTATTTCATTTCTTGAGACAAGTTGTTTCTGCTTAAACTAGAGAGCTGTTTACATTGCACTGTTATATCGTCTTTGTGCTCTACGTCATGTGAACAATCTTGTGCCCCTTGGCAGAAGTTTGAGTAGCTAGCTAGCGTCTCTCCTAGCACTTGGTGTGTGATTTTCATTTGGTTACATCAGGTCACATTGATCTTTGCGTGCGCGTTCATACACTTCTCATTGTCTTTTACACCTTGCTTCATAGGCTTTGATTAACTAGCTATTTCTAGGCTAGGATCAACAACATTGACTAGTACTTTGAACAATTTTTCAACTTGCATTTAGTGATTTGATTGTTGCTAATCATTGCTACCATATTAAAGCCTATCCTAGCTCCACCTTCTACCATTATACAGGTACTAGTTGCTTGCAATCGCTTTGTCAATCTTCGGAGAGCATTTGACACTAACCCTAGTTGCTGGTCACCACCTGTTTTGCTTGGTAAGAACTGGTAAGAACATGATATTAGCTTGAGTGTGAGTGACTTTGAGCCTCTAAATCCTAGTAGTTGATAGGAACATATATTTGTGATTTGTTTTTCTTGTTTTCTACTAATAATGGCAGGCTTGAGGAAGTTAGTAGATTGCGATGACATCACGGGCAGATTTGAACTCAAAGAGAAACAACTACCGACATACATCTTGCCACTCACCGCTGAGAGTACGTCACTAGACTACTTACTATGGGTTACTTTGTTGGATAGCTACTTTGAAAGACAGGAACTCGATCCTCATGAGAAGATGGACATGGCATGAACGGCGCTGATCGGTGATGTTCAACATTAGTGGTCGAATCTCAAGTACCACTACATGTACACATAGGAGGAGATGAAGAAATTACGACGTCGTTTTGTACCTCCACCACTCAGGGCCGCAAGCGAGGTGCAACCTAAGGTAACTGAAAATACCGACATTGATTTGGCTCCTATTCCATCTACAGATACCGCCGAGACGCTTGAAGAGATGAAGGATTATCTGACACATCTTATGTCATTAGAGAAGTTTGAGGTACCTATAGTATCTGATGAGGACAATAACGACAAATGTACTGATTTGATGCTACAGCAAGACATAGAGAAACCTTGTGAGTATATACATATTGTAGTGCAATCTTTTGATATTCCTTGTGTTGACTTGAACGAACAATATGCTGATCTGAACTCACATAATTTTGTACATGTCGAATTAATTTCACATAAGGAAGTACTTGATAGAATATCCTCTGTTGATGCATTGTGCTATATCATGCTTAATAAGTCCGTTAGTTTGAAATGTGCTATGGATAAAGTTTCTGAAATTTCATCTCTAAATTCTCTATCTAGCACATACATCTACTGTTTTAAATTAATTAGAGATTATGGTGTAGGCAATCAATTTCTGGTATATCGTATATGCATAACTTGTGATCACATGAATGAATTGAAGCTTGCTATTTTGAACAACAATTTTTGTGTACTGAATCTTGTTCATTACGAGGAAAATAAAATTTAGTGATTATCAAATGCCTATGTGTTCATCTCTTATTGCACCATCTAGTATTGACAATCTGAATAATAAAGTTAAAGTATAGAAGAACTTACAAATCTTTTCATCATTGTTAGATGAGTTTACTCTTGCTTGATTGAAATCTAATTATATGAATAACTTGTGCACTTTGAAATCACTTCTTGTGTTGCCCATTAACTTAAAAACTTTCCTTCGTAACAGGGCGATGAATAACTTTACTATATACTTCACTTATACTTGTAAATTGAATTACAAATTGAATGCTATGAGAAAATGCACATTTGTTGATTTGATGCATGCACACTCACCTTTAATTTTCAAAGCTTTCTCTATTTCTTTGCCACCTGCTGTTACTAACATTTTACAGGAAGATGAGCATGCGTTGCTGTAAGTTTTTAAGATTTTCTTGGAGCTGGATGATGAGCGAGTCGAAGACGACTCAAATGTAAGAAGGGGGTGATGATGAAAACATCAACCATCCGGATACGACCACTACACCACGTCATGGTACAAGGAAGGTTCCCACATGATTTCATTTCCAAGACAAGCAAGAGTTCCAGTGGGATACGTTCTGAAATCCAATTCGGCATCCGGAGACAGTACTGACTTCAAACGTGCATAACTTTTACATACGGAGTCTGTTGGAGGTCCACGAATACTTGATGGAAAGTTCATCTCGTCCTCTTTCCAATGGATCTAACCCCACGTCCAAATTCCTTCTGTGTGAACTGCAATCGCCAAAACAATGCAGTGTTGTTTCTGAATCCAAGCCAAAGAGTGTTGTGTCACCTCCACTTAGGCCCATGAGCCTCGTAGCTCCTAGGCGTCGCGCCAACACCCCCGACCGCCACCCCCTGGCCGTCCTCATATATATTCATCTGGGCGACACTTTAAGGTTTGGATTTCGTTTAATTAAAAGTTAGCTACATTGCAACTTCATATATTTGCTTGTGTCGATTAGACTAATCATAATACCGCTTCGGAATCCCACCTTATCGAGTACTTCAATCTTATTTGCAATTTCAGATTGCTTTTTATTTTGTTCTTGCTTGTTCTTCGATTACATGCAGGAATAGACCTTCGTGGTCAGCTCGATCGTGCTTCTAGTAAGGTCGATAACAATTACATAGTTGGTTCATCGATTGTTGGGTATATTAGTCGTGTACGATTGGTAGCCGAATCATGAGAGTCGGCTCCACCAAATCGATTTATCATTTCTTATCGAAAGATCAGGACACCCATTGTCGCATCAGGTTGACAACCAGTTTGAGTCATGGACGACCAACTATAAACACTATCCCACCGATTATCTGAGTTTGGACAATCCCCACCGACAAACTAGCGGTGAGACATAACGATTACCCATCGATTAACGAAAAGCGACTAGTAAGCGCATCTGGCAACTTACGGCAGTTGGCTAAAGGACACAACAGTTCAAAACTCTCCTGGCCAATGTGCATGGAGATTAGAGGCGCCTTTAGCGGCATTAGCTGCCACCCTTTCGATGGCTATAAATGGGGTAATCTACGTACTAAGTATATACAATTTTCTAATCTTCATTACCCACGATCATTATGACCATCATGTAACATCTTTTATATTGTTATACAAACACTCGGTGTATCCATCCTTACGACCATCCTGTAACATCTTTTATATTATTATACAAAAGGTCTTTTTTTTATAAAGTTATCATATTATTTCTCGAATAAGCTCGATAGCTAACCCCTTATTCCGATCATCAACAGCATCGAACTCTACCAAACTCAACTTATCACCCATCACGCTCATTATTTGTATTCTATTTCATTTTTTATATAAAAAAGGATTCTCTTAAGAAAACTTCTGTTTTTTGTAAATAGCTTAAAACGTCTATATCGTGTTATGATGATAACAAATTCATATGTCTCTTAAACTCTTGGCCCCCTATGGTCCAATCCTGCTCCGCCCTGCAAGTACCCAACTCAATCCTCTGTCATTAGCACGAGTGTGCATCAAAGACCAGAACTACTACCAGTCCAGTAGAAACTGTCCCAAGCATATGTGGTCGGCCACACGAGGTCAAGAGATTCGAGTCTCTCACATTGTCCGTACCACACAAAGGGCCGTGCCGGCCGTCGGACTCGGGCCGCCGCATATCCTCTGCTCGCGCGTGGGCCTGCTTCTGACGCCGCGATGCGCTGCCTGGCGCACCAATGCCGCCGCCGCCGCAGGCTGCTGCACAGCGTGGTGCCGGCCATGTCGCACGGGGGCGACCGACGATGCTTTCGCGGTAGGCCGATGACCGTCGCGCGTGCAGTAAGCGCTACTAATTTTTCTTCCTTTCCTTTTGGATAAGAGAGGTCACACGGACAGAGGAACGGAGCTTTTGATCCGAGCACCCGATCCGAAGCTAACGAACAAGAGCATCCATATTCCATCCACCGAGATGGGGGCGCAGCGCAGGCATGTACGTCGGAACTTGGCTAAGCAGGCAAGCAGCGGCAGATTGGGCTGAGATTGTCCTGGATCAGTTCAGACACAACTCCAACTCCTGATCCAATTAGCACTGGCACGTAACTAGATAGACTTGAACTGTTAAACGTAACTAGGCGGTAGCCCATTTTGCTCCCTATCAAGCCCCTTTCTTAATGTCAAATAACCAGTCAATTCTTTTGCCATGTGCACTGCCACCTTCTAGGATTTGTTTCAAAATTTATATAAATAATTAATAATATATTTACCTATCTTATAGGCTATTTAGATTTTTAAGATATCATAAACATTAAAAATAACAATAGAAACTTAAAGAAGTAAAATACAACATGAGGAACATATCAATGTGCTTTGATGGAAGAAAACCATTGAGCATAATACACCGTTGGGGTTCTTATAATCTAAACTCTTCATCATGCATAGATAATATAGTTGAATGCTCATATTCTCACTATATTAGTTGTTTTTTCCCAAATTATATGCATGCATATGAACCTTTATTTAATCTCAAGCAATATGTTGATTATGTATGCAGCAAATTATCTTATTAATCTATATGTTTTAATGTATTATAGTACCTTGCTCACGCATACACCGATGAACCATGGACGACCTACCTTGAACTTATCTTCCCTCACACGGTGGCTACCCCACCTAACCGTGTAGCTTCTATATCTTCTCGCCGTCACAAAAAAAATGCTTTAACCTCCAACAGTAAGTCCAAATCTTGATCGATCTCTCAGCTACTACCCCTTCCAATGCAATACTTTACCACATAGTTATCTTCAATTTCTCCTCAACTATTGCTTAATGCCAACGATTGTGACATCAACACGTATACACATGCAACCGTTGCCGATCCCAGTTGGCGACACATGTCACTCTCTCTTTAATGACCCCGAGCATATTCCCTACAGCTGTGTCATCTATACTCTGCCTTTGTACGCACGCGCTTCTATTCGTACAGATGCATGCATGTACATATACATGCATGATATTATACATGTTCGATATCCTCTTCTCTCATGTCAGTCACTCCTCTTCTTCGACGTTGGCCAACTCAACGTTGTGGCTTCCTCATTAACCGTGACAACCTCCTATCTTTAATAATGTCAGCATATCTACTTTAGTCGTTGTCTAATGATATAGAGACTATGTTCGCCATCGTCGGTGACAACGTGTTCCTCACTAGTGATGGCATGCTCCTAGCCACTTGATGGCCCCATATCATCCATAGCTCGTCTTCAACGCAAAGCTTCATCTCCTCTCTGTCAGGGCTTCCCAATCATCGAGCTTCTTTAGCCACTAACTTCTTCAACAACGTCGACGCTCACAACTTGTCATTGCAGCCCTTGGCTCCTTCAACACTGGACTTTCTCTTTAATGGCTTCGGCGAGCCGCACGATATTGTCCTTATCTCCGTCGTCGCTGTCTCGGGTCTTCGCATCCTCGTGGATCAATCTTTGCTTGTGGGACGGATAGATACCACCGCACTCTTTCGTGGTCCTATCGAACACCATTCGTGCTATTCTCTTTATAACTTGTATTTTTTAATCAAAATTTCAGTTATTTTTTTATTTTTATTCCATAGGAACCAACAATATAAAACGTGATCTTTAGAGCGAACGTGGTAGTTTCTTTTGTGTCTCCTCCGACTCTTTTGTGTCTCCTCTGACACCATTTGTGTCATTCGCGTTATAACTTTTATTTTTATTCAACATTTCAGTTATTTTTATTGGAGTTCGTATACAAATCAAATTACTAAATTTATTTAATTTATTCAAAATTTTAGTTACTTGGGGATTTTGTTTTGGAATACGTTTGGAAATCAAATTGCAAATTTTCTTTTATTTTTTATTCCAAATTTCAATTCTTTTCTCGAATTCGTATCCTAATCCGATTGCTAATTTTTCTTTATTTTTTATTCCGAATTACATTTATTTAGGATTTTACTTTGAAATTTGTATTGAAATTAAAATGCTAATTTTATTTTATTTTTGTTCGAATTTCAATTATTTTGTTTTGGAATACGTTTGGAAATCAAATTGCAAATTTTCTTTTATTTTTTATTCTAAATTTCAATTCTTTTCTTGAAATTCGTATCCTAATCCAATTGCTATTTTTTTTCTTTATTTTTTATTCCGAATTACATTTATTTAGGATTTTACTTTGGAATTTGTATTGAAATTAAAATGCTAATTTTATTTTATTTTAGTTCTCAATTTCAATTATTTTTGTTGCATTTAGTATACAAATCTAATTGTGAATTATTGTTTAATTTTTTCCCAAATTATACTTATTTAAATTCATATCAAAATCAAATTGTTTATTTTATTTTTGAATTTTAGTAATTTATTTGGTTGGAATTGTGATACAAATCTAATTTCGTTTTTTTTATTATAATTGTTTAGCGATTTTACTTATAAATTGTATGGACATCAAATTACTAATTTTATTTTAATTTTATTCGAATTTAAATTTTATTGTACTTAACATGGTGTCTTTTACTTAGGAATTCATATGGAAATGAAATTGCTATTTTTTTTGTTCCTAATTTTATTTTTATTTTACTTGACAATTCAATCTCCGAATTAATTACAGCAGAGCAGAATATATATATTATAACTTTGATTAAATTACAAAAAGAGTTAAAAAAATATTGCATTGCATGTCGCAAAACCTGTTCTTGTCCATTTATCCCTAACCGTCGAAACCATTCTTCAGCCATCCCGCAAACCCTACACGCATTGACCACAAAGACCAAAAGACCAGCCAGACTAAAACCAATCCATTAAAGTTGAGGGTAGAGAAGAAGGTTGTCGTTAGATTACCACAAGGATCATCGCAGTTCCCAGACCAACCAAGGTCAGTCGGCACCTTGATCATCAAGATACAGGCTAACTTAAGTTAGTCAGCACCTTGATCATCGAGATACCCAGGCTAACTTAAGTTAGTCGGCACCTTGATCATCGAGATACCTAGGCTAACCAGTTAGTCGACACCTTAATCATCGAGATACCTAGGCTAACCTACGTCAATCGGCACCGTTCACTTCCATAGGTTTCACCACCCGACAATTTTAGAATCTGACACCCATATTTTACCGCCTTACCTCAACCGTAGAAAAATCCGACAATACCAAATGGACCATTGACCCATTCCATTTTCTTAGCCTAACACCCACTTTTCATTCTACCGACTTATCGTCCGTAGTAGAAAAGCCAATGAACAGTACATGAAGCTCCCCAACATGTGAGAGCCAAGAGGATAGGGCAGAGGCCAAAAATAGCATGCACAGGGTAAGGATAAGGGCAGCCGAGTGCATCCCCCGTAAGCCATCTCCTCCACGTAAGCCCATTTCTTAACAGCCAACACAAAGCTACTCACAAGCCTCCCATTCTTTCACATCAAAGCAAAGCCAACCCAAGCACAAGCCAAGCAAGCTAAAGCCTCACCACTACCTCCCACTGCCAACCAGTGCATAGCACAAGCAAGCCCAGCACCCCCAAACCACCATCACCCACCATTGTCATCCAACCAAATCATCCACATAGAAGAGTAGTAGAGGAGGAGAGGAGCAAGGGAGAAGGGGAAGCCGGAGGAGCAAGGACGGCATCGACGACAGCCTCGAACCATCACCGGCTGCCAAGGACAAAGCAGCGACAACAAACACAAGAAGCAAAAAAGGGACCAACAGAACCGCCACCACCATTAGGGATGGCAATTGTGTTCGATTACCCATGTACCCGTGGGCGAATACCCTAATGGAGGCGGGTATGGGCGTCTTTCTTTGCCCACAGGTATAAAAACGGGCACAATTTCTTCCTCATCGGGTAAACGGGTGCTGGTATGGGTAAACTCCACCCGTACCCGCTTCGCCCGATTACCCGCCATCTACACTGACAGGTGGGACCATACACCCTGAGTAAAAAAACTAAAACCCTAGCCCTCGCTCGGTTTCACAGCCCTAGCTTCCCACTTCCAACCGCCAGACCGCTCTCCTCCTGGCGCCCATCGCTCTTCCTCGGTTCCTCCCACTAGATCTCTCCCAGGCTCCCGCCTGCCGGCCGCCTCCTCCCACTGCCCTCCTCCCGTCCATGGTGGCGTCCGAAGTTCTTCCCGAACTACATGGCTAACACCGAAGTCGCCCGCGCTAAGGCGGCCCCCAGAGCCGAGGCAGAGGGCCGATTCGCCGCTGAGCGGCAATGAGCCGTCGCCGCCAGATCTGCGCTGCGTCTTGAGGAAGGCGTCAAGATGTACGTGATGCCGTCGTCGACGTCGGCGTCTTGCGGCGTCTGGCCGCCACGCGACACTACCAAGACTAAAGACTGTGGCGCTGTGATGGTGATCTTGGACCGATCAATAAGCGTCGCTCAAGGCGGCGAGCGCGGTCGACGAGCTCCGCCTCACCGCTGCCATCGTTGCCATCGCCGCTTCCTCATCGGATTCGAGGTGCGCGACGATGAATTGCACGATACTAGAAGTCTAGAACAACATTTGGGTGTTTTAGGTGACTAGTTCTTGATGTTATTTTGAGTTGTGGATTGACAAGTTCTTGGTGTTATTTTGAGTTGTTTCAGGTGCACAGGTGCCATTACCGAGTTCTTGGTAACTGAAACTCCACTCCACAATGTATCAGAGATAGCGTCCTGTATGTAGATGTTGCCAATGTTCTAAGAAATTTTGAGTTCTTGATGGCTTGACGATGCAATTCCTAGCAGTGATAGCGTTGTTTATGTGTGATGAGTATGCCACGATGGGTACCCATAGGCGGCAGTGCATTGTTCGCGGGTAAACGGGCATACCCATGGGCGACGGGTATAGACGAGGTTCTTCGCCCGTCGTCCTTCGCGGGCATACCCGTGGGGGAAATGGGGGTCGCAGGTATAAGTATGGACGAGCACCACCTGTACCTACCGCGTCTGATTGCCATCCCTAACCACCATCCCCAACCCCTCGCTGTCATTCCCAAAACGACCAAGTCAAGCCTGGTAAGCCACGTGGACCTCTTTTTTCCCATTTTAGTGTTGTCCAGGAGGAACCAAAGCTAACCTTGTACAAGAACCATAACATCGTTCACATCACATCACAGTAGCATCAACTCAATACATTCACATAGCACTAACACTAGCTCTCAGTATCCATCACAGAGCAAAGGGGAGGGATCGGGTTAGAGAGATAGAGGGTAGGGAGGAGTATACCTTATTGCGCGGCAACCACGGCGGCAGCCAACCCAACACCTCGCCATGCCTAACAGCAAGCCACCCACCTCCAGCCTTCACCATGCATGAATAAACATCCACGGGCATCAGAACATAAGTCAAGCTAAAAACCGAAAATCAAAGTAAAGAGGGAAATAGACAGGGGGAAGAGCCCAAAACCGGCGGCCATTGCCATAGGGCCGAGCCAAGGGAACGACCGGGCGTAGTAAGGCGCGGGCCGGGCCGGGCCGCAGAGGCGCAAGGGGGTAGGGCGCGCAACCACGGGAGCAGGCCGCAGGCAGGCGAGCCGCCACGGGCGCGCATGCACAGGGCGCAGGAGCCGGGTCGGGCAGAGGCGCGCGGGAGGAGCCCGCCGGGAGGCGGGCCGAGAAGATGCACAGCCGGGGAGGCAAGCGGCGGCGGACCGAGTCCAGGGGCGCAGCACCGGGGCCAACCCAGGATCTCCATCGGCCAAAGCAAAAAAAAAGTGAAGGAATGGAAGAAAGAATAAGGGAGAAGAAAGAAATGGAGCCAGAAGCTTCTCTCGGCCGTGAGGGGATAATGGAAGAGAGAGAAGAGGTGATGAGGGAATGAAAAAAAGAATGAAGGGATTACGAGAAGAGATGAGTGGCCGGGACCTCTCAGCCGAAAGAAAAGGGTACGTAGGTAAGAAAAGGGTATGTAGGTGAGAGAGCAATTGGAATGGTACGTGAGAGTAATTAGATCAGAAAGGAATTAGGGAAAAGGATTAAGCGGAAGAAATTAGAAAATTAAGTGTAGAAAAATTAGTTAAAGGGTTAAAGGTAACTTCTCGTAAATATTAGGGGCAGCGAGCGCAGCCATAAAAATAAACACCGATAATATTTCGCGTCTACACCATACAATTAATAGATCAACAAATTTAAATAAACTGCGTACGGATAAATAGTTATAGACCAGATCGATAAATAAAGAAAATAAAATAAGATAAAGTAAAGTAAAATAAAAATTATTAATAAAAATAGAGAATGCGCACGTAGCAAATCTGTAAATATTAGACAAATCGCCACAAGTATAGTTTTTTACATCGCGTCTGAATAAATAGCAGTAAACCGACCAATAAAAAAAGCGGGTAAAAAGGGTAAAATAAATCTAATAAAATTGTCACAGCATTAGATAAAATAGTTGACACATTACCTGTGAGTTTCAGTCAAATCACCAGAAAGACGGATTTATAAACTGCATACTGATGAATAACAGTATACAGACCAGCAGAAAATACAAATAGGAAAAAATGTAAAATAAATTAGAGACTTTATAAAGTAATTAATCACCGGTAGAACCCCAATAAATTAGACAAATAATCTATTATGTTAGAAATAATTTAAACATGTTAGAATAATTAAAATAAACAACCCCAAGTTTATTTAGATAAATAAATAAATGTATGCGTACTTAAATAAAATTAATTAGACATATTCGTGCAAATAAAATTTGATAGACTTAGTGAAATACGAGTACAAGTAGTATTTTATTTTCCGTGCAATATAACACAAAGATAGGCACCCACGACCCTAGAGCCAGTAGACCGTAGAACAACCGCAGTTAGGGAGTGATAACCTAACGGGGGTTCGAAAAATGTTAATAAAATTAAAATCCACTAACGAAAAGAATCATCTGACTATTGTACACCTAGTAGCACCCAATTGCCACTAAGTATTTACTTACTTAATTATTATTCACGCCGTCGTATGAATTGCAAAAGACACCTAACTAACGCAGTGAGAGTAGTCGATCTGGATTACGTCGATTTACGATCTTTTCTACAATTCTGAAGGCAAGCTTATCTCTTGAACATAAATATAGTTATATTAAATGTAAACTGTATATTGTTGTATCATATATGTACATGCATCAAAACTATATCTCAAAATCAAATCGGATTAAAGATGAAAATGAAAGGAAGATAAGAAACGAGAATGAGATGAGGAAAGGGTTAATATTATGGCTGGAAAAGGGGGTCCGGGCAGGGGAACGCAACGACGACGACGACGATGATGATGAGGAAAGAGGTGGGACCCCTTTACATATAGTTAAAATATAAGGACCAACAAAACTCTCGCCCGGATCAGGAGCCGTAAATTATGTGCCAACTATTTTCTTGTTTCGGCGGGCAGAAAATGATGCCTTGTTACATAATTATGCCCTCCACATCGGGTACGTAATTATGTAGGATCAAGATGACGCTATATCACTAAGTGGAGTGTTGGGTGAAGGTAAGACCGACCCAACCAGCATTACTAGAATTTGGTGGATGACGAGATCAACACCGTGACAAGGTCAACACCGACGGAAAGTAACGGATGGAGGAATTAATCACGTAACTTGGAAAACATTCTCTATTCTGATCTCGAACCCGCATTAAATGAAATGTTGGGGACCTAGCTCAGAGCGAGCTCAGAATAGCTATGGGTAAAGTGGTACAAGCCTACGCAGTGCTATACAAAATCATGAATTCATGCCAGTCTCATGGATTAGAGTCTACGAGAACCACTAGGGGTCTATCCTCTCTTCGAGTGACTAGTAGTCTTTTCAGTAATAAAATTTGCTACTTAAGTTTTGATGAATTTTTTTCCAGAATCAGAGTTGATCTAGAAACTGTAATAACAAACAGAGATGAATCATACAATACATCTTTTGCTATTAATGCTTGCTGAGTACATTAGTACTCAAACTTGCTATTATTCTCCTTTGTTAGATCCTAATCCGATCGGGAACTATCCCGAGTGGGACAAAGGACACGCGGGTACCGAAGAGGCCGTAGGAGGAGAGGGCATTGAATACGAGGACCAGGGCAAGATGGGCTACTTGCTCGGCGATTAGAACGAGTAGGCGTCAGGTGGAGCAAAGTAGGCGACCGAGGGGACTTAGCCCCATTTTGCAACTGTAAAATTCTACTTGTATTAAAGGCCATAGCCTTACGTGGCTACTGCTGTAATAAAGACGTACAGTTTCTATCTTATTGTTTTGCTGCGTTAACTCTGGTAAAGGCTTGCTATTCGTCGAAGCAGTGTTCTACCGGTCAAACGAATTGCCTAAGTGTGATTACCCTCCGGGGTAATGACATGGGACGCCGCACAATCCACCCGCTGTCGTGTCCGACACGTACTGCATGCATGCGTATCAGCGTACCTGTATGGAAATCTCAACCACGCGTGATGCCGCACTCGGCAAAGTACCCATAAGAACGGGAGCTATTTAAATTACGGTCTTGTCTCGTACCACCAAGATCGATTCGGTCTTGACTCTTGAGGAGGGTCTTGCTGTCCGGCCGATAGGTGTAACGACTCCATTTCTAACATTGTTAGACTCTTCACAACCGTTTAGGAAGTGCAGTTGCAAAGCATAAAATAGTATCACAAGCAGACTTACGCTTACAAAAAGAGACAAACTTTTATTACAACGACTAGATCTTATCAGCCAGTTTAGACACAAGCACGGACATCCCAGCCCAAATATAATATATTACAGGACAAAAGATACTTCCGAACCACATGCATGGCTGAGCATGATTGCGACCTAGTACCAGTAGTTGTCACCGTCCAGTGGCTCTTCCTGATCATAAAGATCACCTGTTTCTTCCCAAAGTTCTTCTGTCGATAATTAGCAAGAATGAACACAACAGTACTCAGCAAATTGCATGGGAAGTCCTATTTAACTACTTGACGAGTTAAACAAGTGATTGGAATGGTTTTTTACCATAATAGGTGTATGTGGATGCATTACTTTAAGTTGAAAGCAGTTTAGTATGTAAAGCAGTAAAATAATAAATATAACAACAGGGGATTTCAACATATGCAATTATCAACTTAGCACTTGAAAAACTCTACTTATGCATCATGTATTAGAATCACCCATGAACACAACTTCATTAACCGGAAGCATGACGTATCTAAATACCATTGATTATACTCTGTAGAGTTGCCCAACTTACCCACAAAATACCTCAAACTCATACTGTCCAGCTATAAACACGCAACCTGATAGCATGCGACTGAGTTGAGATAACAAGGCATTCACACTGCTCAACCTTTCTAGTCTCTACCCGGAAGATTCCTTATCAATACAGCCATTGGGAAACCACCAGCTAATGGTGGAGTGCACGGTCCGATGATGACTGGCATATACCGTTGTGTAGTTCAACGGGTGTCCTAACCAGCCCACTCCTGACTCACCCCCAATCCACGGCTGCTATATACGACAAGAGCAATTGACATCCCGTAGATATTCAATCGGAAGAGCAGTGTACTAAGCTAAGCTGGATAAACAAAACCGTAGTTGAGTGATTTCTGTGTCTGTTATTTAGCACAAGGTTTTAGTCTTTACTTGTCATCTAGCGAGGCGATGGACCAATTACCAACACGTGGTTGTCCACCTCTTGATTTCATGTCTGACTCACTTTTATCAAGTATATTGGGTTGTCCATCCTCCTAGTCTCAACACTCAACTCTCCACCAAAACCTATTGGCATTTAGCCAATATTCCTTATCAATATTTATAAACACATTATGTGACAATGCCGAACATTTTCTATCATTTTATGTAACTTAAATTTGTCAAGGTGAATATGGCCTACAAGGGAATAGGTGGGTGTATATGTGGGGTGATGAGATTTATCTACTCATCATGGCATTCAAAAGTATTAAATCAATATTAAAGTAATTGGTATAAATACAATAATGAAATTAATAATAAAAGTATGTAAAAATATATGCTAAAAATGATCAAATGAATGCAACTTGCCTCCTTGCTCAAAGTCTTCGAAAATCTATGTTTCTCCTGTGTCTTATTCGGCGTTTTTCGAGGCTTGGTCGTCGAAGTCGGGACCTAATGCAAAAGAAAATAATCTAAATAAAATGCTCGAGCTCAACAAGGAGCGAATTGGGAACAACATGAAATAAAATAAATTTGGGAAAGAATTAAAAGAGAAAGGTGGTGTGGGTGATTTGGATTTAATGGGTGCTTGATTTGGCTAAACGGAGTTAAAAATGGGGTTTACAGGCTCAAAACGGTTGAAATGACCGTATTATGTCAAAAATGGGTTTTGGTGAATAGTAATGGGCCTGGTGAACTGTGTCGGGTTTGCGATGTTCACAGCGGATCGGCTTGAATGAACAATATTGGGTTTTGGGCCGTGGGTTTCGGATGAACTATAACGGGCTGGGCTGGAATAGTGTATTTGCACAGTGTGGAGCCAAGCCCAACACGTGGCCAGCGTAGGGGTGGCTTGGGCCGCACGCCCAGGAGCCAAGGCACACTCCCGAGTTGAGGAAAATGGCAGCGGTGAGGATAGCGGCGACTCCGGTGGGGTGTGGCGGCAGCAGGAGGCATGGTGAGCATCACCGCAACGTGCGCAACCCATTTTTGGGCTTTGCGCGGGCGGTGTTGACTCGGGGAGGGGTGGTCATCGGCGGCGGCACAAGGCCGAAGCAGGGGAGGTTGGTGGCAGTGGTCCGGTGATGCTACGGCCAAATTGGTCGGGGCTTGAGCACCGGTGGGTGAAGGGGAGGTCGGGGAAGGTGGCAGCGATGCTTAGGGTGCATCGAGGCAAGCTAGCCACTTGAGCCGTGGGCGACGTAGTGGTGGAGGGTGGTGCCTGCAAGGTGACAACGGGGATAGGGGCAAAGGTGGTGGAGGAAAGGTTTGGGGTGATGGGGCGATGGTTGTGACGAGGTTGGGAGAGAGAGGGCGAGATGGTGGTGGTGGATTTGAGTTTGGGCTCACTGGGGAAGAAAGGGGGGGGGGCGGCATGAAATTGCGGGAGTTGGCCGGAGTTGAAGGGGAAGGAAGGTGAGGGTGAGGGTCAGTGAGTGATGGCGATGAGATAGGCGTGGATTGTAGGGGCTTTTATAGGCGGCGAAGGCAGTGGTGCCAGGAACGAGCGGGGGCAAGCGCGGCGGTGTGGTTGGCGGAGTGAAAATGGCACGACTGGAGGGCATGGTGGCAGTGCGGTGGCGTCGTGGGAGTGGTGGCTCTTCACTAGCGCGAGGGCGTGCATTGGCGAGGCCGGACACGGTGTGCGCGGAGCGGTGAGAAGGTGGAGAGGGGGGAGTGGCATGTGGCGCTGGTGATGACGCGGGGCGAGCGGCGCTGGCGCGGCCATTAATGGCTCGAGGGAGGTGGCGGGCAAGGTGGCACAGTGCTGGTGATGGCTTGGCGTGAAGCGGGGCAGCGCGAGGGCGAGCGGCGGTGGGGACGGAGGCTGCCGGCGTGCCGCGGGGCAAAAGCAACAGGGGTGGGTGGCGGCTTTGAGAAAGCCATCTTCAACAGAGGAAAACAGGTAGGCCAAGAGTGGAAAGCGGAAAGGGCTTTGAAATTTCCGAATTGGATAAGATTTTCAAGCCAAAAACTCCAAAAATATTGAAACTTCAAATTTTCGGGTTGTTTCAGTAGGTCACCATGGCTCCGATGATCTCTCTCTCTCTGAGCACTGCAAATTAAAGGCGCTTCATTCCTACAGGAATATACTACTCCATGTAATACAGGATATTATTGCATGTGCCACGCGCGACATGATTGGGTGTGCCGCGCCTTGTGCTCACATGAACAATCCCTCATTACCATCATCTTGATTGATAAAAGTATAAAACCAATGCGTGGCTGGTGAGATACTAAGATAACTAAGGAACAAATTAGCGTGTACGCTGGGTACTAAAGAACGGGGGAAGTGCAAATTTTAAGTTGTTTGATACAGGATATTAATGGACATCTGTCACACTTTTGACTTGTCTGTCAGTCTTAAAATACATTTTCTTCTACAAACTTTTACTGCTTTCTTTAGAATCACACAGCAATCAACCCCGGCTATACTTTTTGTCAAAACTTGACTAAAAGTACGGCTGTATTTGTTTCAAATTTTATAGTTTCAAATGATATAACTTAGATGTTTGAAAATATATCTATATATCTTATAGGTTGTTTATATTTTTAAGACATCATAAATATTGAAAATGACAATAGAAGCTTGAACAAAAAAAAAATACAACTTGAGAAACATAATTGAAGTATGAGTTTTGATGGAAAAAATCATTGAGCATTGTAAGTAGTTGGGGGTTCTTAGAAACATAATCATTTTCTATCATGCATAGATCATGTAGCTAGATGCCCCTATTCTTTCTCCATTAGTAACTCTTTTCCAAAATTTATGCATGTCCCTCTATTTAATCTCAAGCAATATGTTGATTATGTGTGCGTCAAATTATCTTACTAGTTTACATGACATTAACATCGATGCTCCATGGCACGACCTACCGTCCCTTACACGTCAGTTGCTTCACCGAACCGTGTGTCTTCTATCTCTTCTTGTCGCCACAATTTTTTCGCTTCAACCTCCAACATCAAGCTCAATTCTTTATCGATCATTCTCAACTGCTACCCCTTCCAATGCAATATTCTACCATATATTGATCTTCTACTTCTCTCCAATTAGTGTTTACTGCTAATCATCAACACGCACACACGTACAACCATCGGCAATCCCAATCGGGGGCACCCGTCACACTCTCTCCGGTGGCCCTGGGCATATTCCCTACGGCTGCGTCATCTCTACCCCGATCTGTTTGTTCCTCTGCTTCTATACATATGTGCTTCTATTCATACAGATTTTTTTAGATAATGGAAAAGCAAAAAGCTCTCCCGACCTCTGCATCCGGGATGCACACAACCTATTTTATTTAACGATTTAAAGTGCTAAAAGTACCAAAGATAGTTAACATTGGCCTAAAGCCTTACAACCAAAGGACGTTTGGAAATTGCATTCAGTCGTTACTAATCCTGTGACTAAACTACCACACATGGAAGTTTAAAATTTGCTTTGTCACAAACTCCAACCTGGCACTCCCAGCCAACATAGTCTCATTCTGGGCTGATTTATGTAGATTTGCCCAGGTACACAGCCAATGCCCACTCGAGAAGAGAACCTGCAAGGGATTAGTGATAATTTTTTTTTTTATAAAAAACAACCACATTCCGATATAACCAAATAGACCAGCATAAGGCACTTGCTCCCACTAGGAGTTGTGACTTTAAAAATTTTGGAATACCGACTAACCAATTCCCAAATAAGTTTGCTATACTCACAAGAGAAGATAAATTAAACGTACATTGAACAGCCCACCATGCAAGACGTGCAAAGGGACATTCAATAAAAAGATGCTGAATTGTTTCCTCTTTAATACAAAACAACACTTTTTTGCTTCCCCTCAATTTCTTTTGAATAGGTTATCTTTAGTTAATAAAACCCCTCTCTTGAGATACCAAAGAAAAATTTTCACTTTTAATAGAATTTTAATGGACCAAAATAAATCCCTAATAGGATCTCGAGTATTTCCAAGTAGTGCCACATAGAAAGACTGTACCGAGAAAAGTCCAGACTTATTCAAATTACACCTGAAAACATCTTTTTGAGAGTTAAATTGCAAATTTGATATTCGCAAAATTAACTCATTGCAAGCATGTAGCTTAGGCCCAATAATAGGTCTTCGAAAAGAAATATGCAAAGAATTCGATCCCAGAATTATTGCCATTGTATCATTCTTTCTCCTCACTACGTTATAAAGAGTAGGATATTGATTTTTCAGTGGAGACTCGCCTAACCAAATATCATCCCAAAACCTGGTTTGCATTCCGTTTTTAACCTGAAATGAACCAAGGTGAAGAAATTGATCTTTAATTTTCATTAGACCCGACCAGTACTGGGAAGACCCAAGTTTGTTAACCACCTGCGAAAGACTCTTCTCAACCTTATATTTCCTTGTTAGCAAAGATTGCCATACCACTTCTTCATTAAGCAGCTTGAACAACCATTTCCCTAGCAAACCTTTGTTTTTAACATCTAAGTTTTGAATGCCTAAACCGCCCAGTTCTTTAGGTGTGCACATTACACTCCATTTCGCTAGTCTATATTTTTTGTTTATAACTATCACTCTGCCAGTAAAATCTAGACCGATAAAAATCTAGTCTTTTGAGAACCTCTATAGGAACCTCAAAAAAAGATAACATAAACATTGGCAGACTGCTGAGCACCGAGTTAATTAGAACTACTCGTCCACCAACAGACGTTTTTTTTCCTTTCCAGTTGCTAAGTTTCTTTTCAACTCTATCCTCCATCCCTTTCTAATCATAATTCCGTAATTTTCTGTAGTGAATTGGAATACCTAAGTACCTGAAGGAAAAACACCTACTTCACAACCAAATAACTGAGTATATTACTGTTTAACTTCTTTGGCCTTACTGAAACGAAAAAAATCTCGTTCTTGTGGAAATTAATCTTTAAAAATGATAATTGTTCAAAGACACAAATGATAAGTTTGAGATTTTTTTATTGCTCTAAATCATTATTCAAGAAGAATATGGTGTCATCAGCATACTGTAATATGGACAACCCATCATCAATTAAGTGAGGAATTACTCCCGATAAAAGACCACCATCTTTAGCTCTTGCAATAAAGATGGCAAGCATGTCCACAACAAGATCAAAAAGGATTATGGGCATAGGATCACCTTGCCTAAGACCCTTTTGAGTTTGAAAAAAAGACCCAATATCCTTATTGACTTTTATTGCAACACTCTCTCCCTTAATAAAACGTTCCACCTAGGCACACTACTTAGGTGAAGAACCTTTCATCCTTAAGGTTTGAAGTAAAAATGGCAATTTTACTTTATCGTAAGCTTTCTCAAAATCTACCTTGAAAACTATACCATCCAATTTTTGTTTATGTAGCTCATTGATGGTTTTATGTAAGATAACTTATAACTACACTATCAAGAATAAATCTCCCCTGCATAAACGCCGACTGGGATGATCTAACAACCTTATTAGCAACAACAATAATTCTATTAGTAGCCACTTTAGTAAACACTTTAAAACTAACATTTAGAAGACAAATAGGTCTATATTGTTGTATTTGTTTAACATCCGTTTTTTTTTGAAGCAGTATAATGATCCCAAAATTCAAACTAAAAAGAGGCAAAGAGCGACTATGAAACTCATGGAACATGGCCATCATATCATTCTTAATTACTTCCCAAAACACCTGATAGAACTCAGCTGGGAAGCCATTTGGCCGAGGCGCTTTGTTATGTTCCATTTGAAAAATCGGCTCTTTCACCTCCGTCTCAGTAAACGATTCTGTAAGAGCTTTGTTTTCAATATCCAAAACTTGAGGTATATCATTCCTAAAGGCATCAATCATGGATAAATGATTGACTTCGGATGGACCAAACAACCATTTATAATAATTGGTGATATACTTCTTTAACTGTACATCCCCACGAATTATCCCCTCCTCTTGTTCGAGCTGATTTTTTTTTTGCCTTCTATGTTTACCATTCTCAATCAAGTGATAAAATATTGTATTTCTACCACCCTCCTTAAGAAATTTCGCTTTGGACCTTTGGTACTATTCAATTTCTTCTTCTCTTAACAAATGTGCCAACCTCTGATTAGCGTATTTTTTTTACAATTATGCTCTTCATCAGTCAAACCCACAAACTCTGCTTTTTTATCAAGCTCATCAATTAACAAGTTAAGATCTTTCTTTTCCTTCTTATAAGTTCCACTGCAATTTTTAGCCCAACTGCGAAGATATTGTCTAAGAATTCTAACCTTATTTTGCCAAATTTGTAGGGCAGGTTAACCTTTATTTTCCTTTTAACACACATTAGCCACCATTTCCCTAAATCCTTCCCTAGACAACCAGCCTAATTCAAATTTAAATAAAGGTTGATTCCCTCGATATGAAGCCACACTCGTATTTAAAAGTAAAGGTGTATGATCGGACAAAAATCTTTCAAGAGCTTTGACTGTGGCTAACAGAAATTCATGTTCTCAATCTGTACTCATTAAAACTCTATCCAGCTTTTCAAAAGTTGGATTAGCTAACGAACTGGCCCAAGTAAATTATCTACCAGATAAATCAATTTCTCTTAAGTCCAAATTATTAATCACAGCATTAAACAAAAAAAAATGCCATCTATACTCTATATTAGCATTATTTTTTTCGCCCAAGTGTGATAATATTAAAATCATCTCCAATTAAAATGAGAAGTGATTCTTTCCTACAGGCATTAACAAGCTCATTAAGGAACTGCTCTTTGAATTGGTTTTGAGCTGCACCGTAAATAGCCACAAGAATCCATTGGAAATCATCATCACAATTTTTTAGATGAAACTTGACATAGAAATCACCAGCATCAATAGAACCAATATCGTATACCCGAGGATCCACCCCTAAAAGGATACCCCCTGACCGACCTTGTGGCGGAGAAAAATGCCACAAAAACCCGCGTCCACCACAAAGATGATTAAGACTAGATATTGAAAAGTCTTTTTTACCAGTTTCAAGCATGGCAACAAATCTAAATACTGCTCCTTAACCACTTCCCAAATATAACGATGTTTAGCCAAATCTCCTAAACCTCTGCTATTCCAAAAAAGACCTTTCATTTCAACGTTAATTTGATTGGCCTATTATGGGAATTTTTTCCTTTCTTCTTCCCGGAGCTAGATGACCTCTTTTTATTTGTTACCAAAGTAAAATCGTCCTCCAACATAATATCATCAAAATCCCTACAAAAATGATTAAAGTCTGAGATATCACTATAATCCTGATTCTCCTCTTCCAACACCTCAACATCGATAACTCCTTTATTTTTTAATCTTCCTAACTCAAGATTCTTAATACTTTTAATAGTACTAATAGTCACTGCAGTATCATTGCATAAGGAAATTCCAATGCTAGCAACTTTTTCAACAATTTGCTCATCGAAAAACGACAAAAAGAGAATTTATTACCAAACTTAGTTGGATCTAGTTCGAGGTTTCGAACTTTCGCACGCCACGTAGCCTTTTTTACTAGATCCTCATCACCAAACTACTGCCTCTTGATGTGTTCACTCTGCCGAGGCTCTATCGGATCAACCCCCACTGGACTCAAACTTCTTATTGCCACCTTGCTGCTAACTGTAGCATCCTTGACAAAAAAAGAGTCAACCTCTGCAATGGCACCCACAGTAACTATTCCGCCGATATCCACTTCAGGAACAACGACATCAGCCGCCTCGGTCGCACCGCCCAATGCTGCCAGTGGCGAGTCAATTCCATCGCACAACATCGCGTCATGCGAAGCGAAAATCCGTTCCACGAGGCTGTCTACAACATCTTCAAGCTTTTCCTCTCCCTCGAAACTAGCGTCCGCTCCCTTGCCTCCACCCAACTCCTTCTGGACCGTGCGCCCATCAGCCACATCGGTGGTTTGGAGCAGCTTCTGGCCTCCATCAGCCACATCAACAACTAAGGTTTGCACGTGGGAGTGCAACTTGCACGTACCCCCCCCCCCCCGGGGCATGCATCATTCTCTATCTCCTTAACTACCGAATTCAACTCCTTCTGAACTGAGGTTAAGCCAACCCAATTCAGCAGCCGAACTCTGCCCCTGCACACCAACCCCACGTATATCAGTCTCAATCTCTTTTCTGACCGCTGTCGGTGTAACCCAGATGGTATCTGATGCCAAAATCTTAAAAGTGTTCCCCTTATTAAATGAGGTAGACTGTCCCTCATGGTTCACAGGAGCTCTTGATTTAACCTTCAAATTATTATTGAATCTCTTAGTATCTCTATCTTCCATCTCAGCATCTTTGCCTCTGTCCGATTTGTCCTCTCCCTCATGATCCTCTTGTTGGTGAATGCTTTCGGCCACGACATCTACCTCCGCATCTTCCATTTTGAAGAAAAAAATCATAGACATATTCACCAACCACAATCTCAACACTTGTAGATACGGCGTCTATGTCTAGAGCTCCCACTAGCATACGGACCACATCATTTTTACAGACCTTTTCTATGTCCACTCTCAGTGCTATGCCAACGATTGACCCTATAGCACAAAGGCTCAGAAAATCACAAACTTCAAAAGGCACTCCTAGAACCTGGACCCAAACCTTCTGAAGTTGGTACTTAGGTGCGGGCTTCAAATTTCATTCCATGAATTGCAAAACCACCTTATGTTCCTTCACATGCACATCACCAATAGCCGCCATACGAAGCATATCAAGCCTGGTTGAAAAATGAACTAAAAACTCGTTGTCACCTTGAACCTCCACCTTTGGCTGCCAATTCATATGAATTAGTCATCTCAGATCTGCAATCAGAATTTCTTTAGATATTTGATCACCACTGATCTTAACAAGCCCCATCTTATTATTCTCTTTCTTCAACTTCTTAGACCTAGATGTTGCGATGTGATAAAATCCCAACCCATCGGCACCGAACCCACACAAATTAGCGATAGGTCTCAGCATCAAAGATAACGGACACTTATTTGCCAAATGATCATCACCCTCGCAAATGTCACACAATAGGATTGCTTTACAATTGGGTATTCCATGCCCCTTTGCTTTACACCTAAAGCAAATAACATTGAAACAGTACCTACGGAGCCAGTGTTCATTTGAATATTGCCTCCTCCTAACCTACCGCGACCCCGGCCTCTGATGCCACCTCTGAACCACCCACGACCATTGTTAAGCACCTGATCCTGACGCTGACTACCAATGACTGGGAAGCTTTTTTTGCCTGCCAAAAACACCGCTCGGACCTGCAACCTGTCCACCGACTCCACCACTGACGAAAAATTGTCTAAAGTCTCTGTCGCGCTGGATCGGCCCCTAGCCGAAGCCTATCTGCCCGACGGCACCACCGCTGACAGCAAACTATCTAGCGCCACCATTGCCCAGACTACCGCCGAAACCAACAGCACCACCAGGCCCAGCGGCAAACCGGTGACAGAGGAGGTGCCTCCATTGCCCGGAAGGCGTCCACCACCAAAGCCAACCGCGCCAGCAAGCCCCATGGCCTGGCCTCCATCACTGCTGTTGATGGAAGGTTGTCCATCGCATAAACCGACGGATGGTTCATTCACACGTATAGCATTTAACTGACTACCTGAACGCCCATGCCCAAACTCCATGTTGATTTGATGGCGAGGAGCCTCTGCGCACGAATGCTGGTCACTGTCTGTTGTCCCCGACCAGCCACTAGACTCTTTTCTAGGTTTCGGCTTTGATGCCCTCCAGTTACGCCAAAGCAAACGTCATAACCAAGGCAATCCTTTTTGATGGGCTTGTGCTAATTTGCTAGAAGGCCAATGAGTCACGGATGTGCCCGGCCCACAAGTTGCTTTGTTAGCCAGATTTAGAGTGGGCATAACAGCCGGTGAAACTGCCGGATCATCCGTTTTTCGAATCGGCTCCAAACTTGGTGAAATTGATGCACCTGAAACGCTACACCCCGATCCGGTCTTCTGGTTTCGTCGAGCTCTATCAATGACTACACCCATCGTCAACGGAGGTGAACTGTGAGTAGGTGGTACCGGCCCTTGCCATGGCCGGATAACACCAAAACGCTGCTTTTTCCGTCTCGACAAAAGTCCCACCGTGCGTAGCTCCACTGGAGAATACCCCGTAGCAATTGCATCTCCATAGACCTGCAATGATCTATGAAAGGTAGGTGAGATAGAAGATTGAACTCTAGTACCTTCAGAATATTTCAAAATGTCTTCGGCACAATCGATCGGCCGACTCTCCTCTTTCGATTCAACTGCCGCTTCCACCAAGATGATATCTTTATCATCGGAGGAACCTCCCTCTTGTAACTGCCAAAACCTAGATCCAATTGCAACGCTAATGACACGATGAACCTATGAAAACGACACTATAACCTCACCGTCAGTGGCAACACCACTGACGCCGGCTTCAACCCCCGCCATCTAGGATCGCATTGGTGATCTCTGGTGAGGTTCGTGAAGGCCGTCGCCGACGCACGACGACCTCTACGTGCATTGCTGGTAGGTGAATACTTCTGACCTATCTTCTCCGCGCCCAGAAGGCTGATGTCTCACTTGTCACTAATTTTCCGCTATTAACTTTAATGTACCCAAGAGGATGTAATGTTGCTTTGAACTTTCAGTATCTAGGCTGCAAGCTGCATACCCAGCAAAGAATTGGGAGTTGTGATGAGGTCCTTGGGTCAAAATCAAGTGCTCTATTCGTACATATGCATGCATGCATGCATGCGCGCGCGCGCACACACACACACACACACACACACACATATATATATATATATATATATATAGAGAGAGAGAGAGACGCATGTGCTTCTATCCCCGGTATTGCATATTTTTTTCATGCAGCTTCGGATTTTCCGTAAGAACAAGAACAACATGAGCTATAACCACTCGACCCCCGGTGGAAGATGGAGAAGATCAAATATATTACAAGCTATCGGGTGCAAGAAAACTAAGAATATATATATCTATGTGAAACGGTTGAGCTTGACAGTGGAAAGAAACTAGTAAAAATAATGAACTTGAAATGCGCGAGTTTACGCTCATTGGTGGTCCAGAGGTAACACTGTTGCCTATCTTAGTTATAACCTGAAATAGATACACCATAGATTTTGTCGTTCCGATTTTGATTTTCTTCTCATGTAGGACGGCATGCTTTGTGAAATAATTTGTGAACAATTGAAGGGTCTAAAAAGAGCTCGACACACTCAATTTAATACGGACTGTTCATTCTTTTTAATCCATTGGTTCATATCAGTTAGGATTTAGTTATACTATACATGATAGTATAAGTAGTAGAATCTCAAAGAGGTAGAATTGTAATTGGTCATGTGATGATCACATGACACAAGAGTAATATTTTCAATCATAGTTGAAAAAGTCCATAATACTCTCACAAAAAAATTATAAATACAAAGAAAAATATATTATGCCCTTAACAAGTAAATAATCATATTTAATTTATACTAACAATATATACTATCTGTAGAATGTACCGTAAAATTTCTGCCAAAAAAACCAGTTGAAACTCATCATGTCAGCCTTCTACCTGTTGTACGGATCAGATTGAGATATGAGCCACCAAATTTAATATATTTTCTTGCTAGTTCTGAGTGGGAATTTGTTTCTTCAATTAATCTCTTACGAGTATAAAGTATCATAGATATCTTGTCATTATGTAACTTACGAGGATATCCGAATCCGACCGAATTGAGTAGATATTTGATTCGTATTTGTATTCGTTACAATATTTGATTCGTATTTGTATTCAATAATATTTGAATTCGTATTTGGATTCGTTTAGAAAATACAAATATGAGAAGATCACTATTCGATTCATTGATACCCTTAGCAGGAGGTATTGAGATCGCTACTGGAAAAAATGGTGATCTTGTTGTTTGCCCCGAAATCGATAATTATTCTATAGGTCTCGTATTGTTGTTTGATGCTAAAGAAATTAGGGGGATAACTAGTCACCAACCCGTGCCTTGCACGGACTCATTTTTAAAAGGTCTTATACTGTTTTGTGAAATTATTCCATGTTCTATTATATTCAAAAGTGCTCTGTAGTGTTCTTTAGTTAAAAGAGCAAGTTATGTCTCAATTTTATGAGATATATTAAGGTAAAACTATTTAAAAATGAAATATCCAAATTGAGCCCCCGCAGATGCACTTTCTCTTGATTAGGATTTTTTTATTTTTTTTCTATTAACTGGGGAAATATGTGCCTATGTTGTTTTAATCATAAAAGGGCAAATGGTTAGTTTAAATTATCTTAGAAGAAATATATTGCTCTCTCTAATTGAAATTTAGCTTAGAAGAAATAACTGACCCATGATGGTTTAGTTTTTAGACAAGAAAGAAGTAAATACTACATTTTTGACATGTGTTGTCTCTATTAATGATTTGTCTATCTCGGTGACACTAACTACAATAAACAATTAACATGTATATTTGGTTAAAAAATATTGCTTCAAAAAGATAAACTTGTAAGTATTTGCAAATCAAACCCAACTCACTCAAATGATATTTATTTTGGACCAAAAGGGTATATAAATTCTTATGACCACTAGATTATGACATTTGGCACAATTAAATCAGTTACCTCTTTGCATGACCGGGTGTCATGATTTAAAATGGATCTAAACAAGGGTCTATAAAGGGGATGAGGTCTTATAGAATTTATGAAGAAGTCCATTTTACCCCTTGATGCATCGCGCTCCGGACACTTAACGCTGTGAACTAAAAAACCTGGCCATTTTGCCACCCCCCCCCTCCAGGCTGTTTTGCAGCCGGTTTCGCCACCGCGGCGACTACGTGGCTACAACGTGGCTATTAGGACAACTCGATTTTCTTTCATTCTCTTTTTGTGAGGGCCGACCCCACCTCTGTGTGTGTGTCACCTGCTGTCTCTGCTCGCTCTTTGTCCGATGGCGTACGCGTCCACGCCACAATGCACGAGAACGCGTCCAGATTGCGCCCGCCTCCGTCGTCGTCTCGCCCGCTCTCCTTTCCACCCTCTTCCACACCCCATGGCCAAATCCGGCCGTCGCCGCCCCCACCATTGTCTACGGCCACGATAAGCCATCATCTCCTCATTCGGCCACCATGAAAAATCTTCCAAATTTGAGCTCCATAATGTCCTAGCGCCCATACCATTGTGGCCCCTAGCTTCACCATCCCTAGGTGACCAAGGGCCCTCTCCTTCCCGGTCGGATTGTCGACGGAGTCGAGTCGCGCCATACAACCACATCGCCTCCCCTATTTCGCTCCCGCGTGTAGCGCCCCACCTCTTCGTGCCATACCAGTCCAATCCGAGCGCCACAACGTGTTCCCAAACATCACGATCAAAACCCCCAACCCAGTTTTCGTCCACGGGAGCTCACGCCACGATCATCTTCCCCCGTTCCGGTCGCCGCCGCCGACATTACTCCACCCAGTGAGCTCCCTTTCAATTCCTCCCCACAGGAGTATCCCTACACCTCCTTCGTCCTTCCCCAACCTTCGATTTAAGTTCCACTTCACCCCAAGTCATCGCCACCGTCGAACATCACCACGCTGCCTTAGGCTCACATCACCGCCTATCGCGGCTCACCTCCGTAACCACCACCACCACTAGTGAGTTCCACTCGTCCCCCTGATGCTCATGGTCCCCCTGATGCTCATGCGCACGGCCTTTCTCCCCCTACCCCTCTCCGGTGCCATCGTCCTCCTCCTTCCCCGTTTCCGGCCACCGCACGCCGCCGTGAGCTCACACCCATGCACCGCCGCCCGAGACACCAAGACCCCTAGCTCGCCTTCCCCCTCGGGAACCTATTTTCGAGGTCACCGGCCGCCATCTGCGCCTCCCCCGTAGGCGCCGCGTTCAGCACCCGAGCTCAGCCACCTCCCTGTTTCAGTGCTCTGTTTCCTTCTCTCCGTGTCATCGCCACGTCATAGCTAGGTAATCGTCACAGTGGCAAAACCGTCCGAACCCAGTGCCACTTAACCAATACTACCGATCAAAACAGCATCGGGGGTTAAGTGCACTGGTTTTGCAACGTGAGAGGGGTCAAATGACCGGTTTTTTAGTTCAGAAGATTAAGTGTTCGAAGTGCGATACTTCAGAGGGTAAAATAGACTTCTTCCTAGAATTTATTCTCATGCTCCATGTTAGGTCCGTCCCTGCCTTGTGCGCGACGCCGGCCTTCTCGACCACCGGCCGGCCTCTCGTAGTACTCCCGGTTCACATCGATTGCCACCACTGCCATGCGTACTTGTAGATTGTTTGCCTACTAAAAAAAGAATGGCTGAAATGAAGTATGTATGGCATTGAGGGGTGGAGCCTAATACTAATAGGCCCGCCCGGTGTCACATCCATGGCCACCACTGCCATGCATACTTGTACATTGTTTGCCTACTAAAACAAGAATAGCTGAAATGAAGCATGTATGGCATTATGGCAAGGTGCACTAATTCCGTTTTCGCGCGAACTGACCTTGCCGTATCGCCGGGGAGGGAGAGGGCGGGGCGATCAGCTAGTACCACGGGTGCTTCTGCGTGATGAGCCAGAGCTCGCGCATGCGCTCCTGCGCCCGCGGGTACACCGTCGTGTCAAGCACGTACTGCGTGCGTGCGTGCAGGGCAGCAACTAACCAGGAATAACTCGTGGCTCATATGATACTGTTGATAGCGTAATAGTAATTTTAGTCTTCTTTTCACGTTAATACAAAAAATAACATCACGGACTGGTGCTTAACACCTCGTTAAATTCAGTCCCCAGTGACCAGACTCTCCTCCACCGTTCTCCAGGGACACAGCACTGTCCCTGCACGCCACGTGGCTAAATCCGGCTCCTAGAGATTAGACCTAGTTTGTCTGTGCCCCTAGAGACTGGATGTAGCTAGTTTACGGAGCACAGTGCCCAGTGCCCTAGGGCACGGTGTTGCATTTCCCGATCACAGTGCCGCTAGTGTGTGTAGTGCTAGCTATCTGGTCAGCTATTTTTAGCGCTTTTAGGATACTTTTCCATAGTTAAGTGCAGCTCTGCAAACTCGAGAGAAATGTGATCTAGGCGGGCGATCGAACAGTAGATATTGTCGAGAAGTAGTAGCTGCCAAGAAAGATCGACCGATAGGCGACCGAACAGTAGGTATTGTAGAGAAGTAGTAGTTGCCAAGAAAGATCGACCTATCGATCGATCACCCACTGCAAAAAAAGGTTAGCTAGCTAGCCTCTTCCACTAACTAATCACTAATCAAGTTGTGGCCTTTTCAATTTAACACGTGGATGAGGGGATACTAGTGCAGTCAGCACAAACACACGACTGGATGTTTAAGGGCATCTCTAATAGTATAGCTAAGGAGAGGGAGGAGGAGATTGAGAGCATATGTCGTCTCTTTCTAAAAAAACTGTCATACACGCGAAACAAAACAGGATAACGCGAAACAATACATGATATATTAATCTAATCTTGTTGGTATGTGGGCTTGTTTCAAAGAAAAATTATAAAATATCAATGTTGGAGAGTATACTAGAGACTATATATTGAAGATGTTGTCTCTAAAGATGATGTATTATATATTAAAGACAAGATTATCTCTAACTATTAGAGATGTCCTAAACGGAGTAACAACATTGGAGATTTGTCTCATGTACGAAACAGAAAAAAGAATTCTAGGCTCAGTGCATGCATTGGTTTATACGACTGTGCATCCTCTGATTAATTAAAAGTGGTCCTGTGAGAGAATTCATGCATGTGTTAATTGCTCTGAATTGATGTGCATCTTAATACCAACAAGTAGGGGTGCAAACGGAGCGGATACGGATGGATATCGTTCATCTCGTATCCTTTTCTATATTTTTTTCTTGAATTCGGAATCGGACACGGACAGTGCCGGATACGAATACGAATGCGGATAGTCTCAGTCACGAATACAGAGCGAATATATGCTGAGCCGAATACGGATTGTCTCGGTCACGAATACTTATTCGGATATTGCGCGAAAACATAAACCATATATATCGCACAAATAAATATCAATCAACAATACTACATGTCCAAAATGCAACTAGATTAGTAGTTTAACAAACAAATTTAAATATATCACACAATAACATAGGTTATTTAAGCAAGTAGTAGTAACTACTAACTACTAACTAGCGACTAGCAAGTACATGACAGGGGCTAAGTAAACAAGTGTAACTACTAACTAGCAAGTCACAAGTTCACAAAGAGATTATATTTAACCAAGTATTAGTGACTTGATTAAGCCCTATAAAACACGTTGTATTTAAGTATTAGTGACTTGACTAAGCCCTTCTTTTTAAAAATAATAATAAGATAAAGCTCTATAAAAGCACATTGTATTTACCTATAGCCCATTGATTTGTAATAGAAGCACAATCAAATCTGTAGGACCGGAAAGGCGACTAGAGGGGGGGTGAATAGGAGCACGCTCTCCTCTTCACCTTAATTGAATTCAATACTAATTCACTCCAATAGCTATGGAAGCTATGAAGATCAAAGAACAAACACAGTGGAAGTCTTGTATTGAATCTAATTAAAACCCCGACGCAAAACACCCTAAATTACCAAAAACTCAAATCTCAAAGTACTGGGCGGTCTGACCTCTCAATTTGGCGGTCTGACTCTTTTGCCTAGCGGTCAGACCGCTGATTTTTATGGTCGAGACCGCCCCTGACGATGAACAGGAAAATCAGCACAATCAGCCTGAAAACCCGAAACGAAAATCGGTCTAACTTTTGATCCGTAAGGCCAAACTTCACGAAATTTGGAACACACCTTCCTAAAGATATTAGGAACCTATTCCAAGTGGAGATTGAGTAGATCCACGTCAAAGTTTTGACCTTTTTCAGTTTTACCGAAGGAGGGTTCAAAACCGAGTAAAACACGAAAACTTGATCCAACACTTGCTCGTGGGAGATTGATGATCTAGATGATCTTAGATATGTTCCCACATGTCCCAGCAAGGAGAAGGAGGGCACGAAATCAACCAAAAACCACAGAATCAAGTAAGCACTCAAAATCATCAAAGTAAGGTGCAAAAACAAGAAAAGAACAAAGAGAGCTCATCTCAAAGAACTTGCAAGGATTGATTGATGATTGATGATTCGTGGTTACAGCCACTCCCTCAAGGAGGACAAGAGCTCAATCCATGAGCACACACACAATCCATCTCTCTAGAGCCTAAGCCTCTCTTTTCTTCCCTAAACCCTAACACCAAACTAGGGTTTACCAAAGGAGTGCTTGGGGGTCAGGTTACAGCCAGACCACCCCTATTTATATGGAGGCTTAGACCTTCTAAAGAGTTAACCCTAATGGGCTCCCGTTAAGGCCCAACAACAACGGGTCACACACGCACGCATTTTAAAGCGCCGTCTTCACTTCTCTTGACCTAAACCGCTTCTCTTACGCCGTCCCGCGCCGCGGTTTAGCTAAAAGGTCACAAAGGCGGTATTTGGTAAAATTACCAAAATACCCCTTCTCGATCCTTCTCCATGGACCGAGTCTAATCCTGTCGAAGCAATTGCCTGCTCCGCCACGTGTAGGTTGATCAACGGCTCTCATCATGTCGGCAAGTCTCTCCCATCCGGTTCCCACCGGACCACCTTGGTACTTGCACCGACCCCCACGCCGCTTGACCAACCAGTCGCACCGAACTGCCCGTTCGGTCACTTTCATCCATTCTGCGCCATGCTTGAGTCACTTGACCTCACCCGGCATCCATGATCGTTCTGGACCTCAGCTCTCCAAGCTTAGTCCCGATCCTCCTCACCGTTGACCGTCGTTGACCTCCAAGCCACTTGCACAGCAATAGACAAGCAAACACGAATCCGGGAACAAGTTATTCACAACTTGACCCACGTTAGCCAAAACATGCAATATGCAACACATATGCATTATCAACAAGGAAATGACCTATCCCAAAATCAATCCACAACTAATATCATCATTACGACAAAACCGGTCAGACCGGCATTGCTCGCCGGCCCGACCGCCAGGGATCGAACAGATTTCCCCTTAAGTCACGGCGGTCGATCGTGGATTGGATTGGCGATCGACCACACGTAAACCGGTCGACCGCCGAGACTGACAGATTCGAGAACTTTGATTTAAAACGCTTGAAGCTTCAAACCAAAAGCAACATTGCCAATTGTTTCATCATCCCAAGATCATGGGCATATCCCCATGATATCCACAATCTCCCCCTTGATGGACACATTGGCAATCTCTCAGAAAATGTGGTTTTGGGGTTTGAAAAGTAAAGTACTCGACGCAAGACAAAGGCACAACTTGGTCCATTAGCAAGAGAAAGCAATGGAAATGACCAAGCTGGCTTCAGAATAGCATAAGGAAGTGAGATAAGGCAAAAGAAAGCACAAAAGCTTCAATTTCCAAAGAATCGACAAAATCTCACTTAAGGTCCATATGAAAGAACAATTGTTCTATTTGACCTTTGATCATTGTGAGTCTTCAAGAATTGCAATTCAAATTCAGAAAAGAGCAATAAGACCAAAAGAATGCAATTGAGATGCTCCCACTCACTATGATCACCAATTTTTTCAGAAAATCCATTTTCTCCCTATGACACTCAAAAAGCTCTAAAACAACATTTTCACCAATCTTTCTCCCCCTTTGACAATGGATTCATCAAGATACATGGAAGAAGATAGAGCATGAGTGTAATGGAATGGCTGCAGTTTTGTAATTTTTCATTTTTTTTGTTTTTGTTTTGTTTTTAACTTTGAGCAAAAGGAGCTATGAAGATTATCTATGAAGACTGTACAAGTATTACACCAAGCCATATTATGTGAAGACGCTATATTCATTCATGGCAAAACATGTACAGCACAGCTAAGGCCAAAATAGCAATAATCTGAGATTAAATGAATTGAAGACATGACGAGGTGCTCAAGATCATAGTTTAACTAAAGGTATCCAAAAATGAGTCAGGCCATGTCTATAAGCTAAATGGAGACTAGAAACTAGAAATTGAGTCAATTTTGAGCATTTTGAGTTCAGTTTTGAATCAAATGGTTCAAGCATTTAGAATTTAGCACTTTGAGCACTTTGCTGAAAATGATTGGTTTTATCTTAATAAAGCAAGTCCTGGACTAGGAGCCATCCACAACTGCCTTCTAAGTTTCAACCAATTGCCAATTTGTTTTCTTAGCATTGTGCTAGATCTCAAGCCTCACTACGACCATCCCAAGCAACAAAAGCTTAAGAGAGTGGTGCAGGTCATCCAAAACTCCCCCGAGTTCATGCCTAGTGCAATGGCAAGTCGTCTCATGAGAAAGAATTGGTGAGATCAGTTTTTTCGCACAGAAAAGCTTATTTTTCATTTTCTTGACTTAAGAATTATCATAACTCAATTTAAAACTCAGAATAAGTTTAAGACTCAATTAAGTCTATATGACATGGCATGAATCATGAGAGGATCACTAAAGCAAAACTAGTCACAAGATCCAACAAGTCATGTTATGATTCAATTTGCTCACAGATAATAAAGCTAGCATGGCAAAAGCTAAGCTATACATAAAAAGCCATAACAGAAGTCTAGCAAACTAGCACAAGACATGGCAGGATATAAAGCATGAATTCAAGTCATACAAGGATAATAATCAAAGCTCCACAAGTTTATATTACAATGCAAGTTGTTGAATTCTAAAATGCATTATGGCACAAATGAATGCAAAAGAACAAACTCCCCTCAAAACAGGCCAAGAGGACTAACAACCCCAACTCTCCCGCAAAGAAGCAAAACGAGAAGAATCAAGAGCCTTAGTGAAGATATCCGCAACTCTTTGCTCGGACTCTACAAAGTGAAGCACAACATCACCCTTCTCAACATGGTCTCTAAGGAAATGATATCTAACGTCAATGTGCTTAGTCCTAGAATGTTGCACTGGGTTTTTGGCAATGTTAATGGCAGAAGTGTTGTCACAGAAAAGAGGAACACTACCCAAGAACAACCCATAGTCCCGCAGAGTAGACAAGATCCAGAGAAACTGAGAGCAACTACTGGCTGCAGCTACATACTCGGCCTCGGCAGTGGACTGTGCAATAGAAGACTGTTTCCTAGATGACCAAGAGATAAGAGATGTGCCTAAGAAATGACAAGTCCCAGAAGTACTCTTCTTATCCAGTCTACACCCCGCAAAATCAGCATCAGAAAAAGTGCGAATGGAGAGAGCAGAAGAAGAAGAATACCAAAGTCCAAAGTCAAGAATGTCCTGAAGGTACCTGAATATGCGACGCATTGCTTGACGATGAGAAGCTCGAGGGGAAGCCTGAAATCGAGCGCACAGATACATAGCAAACTGTATGTCCGGCCTCGACGCTGTGAGGTAGAGGAGGGAGCCGATCATCTTCGCGGTACTCTTCCGTCCACGGGCTCTCCATCCTCATCGTGGTCCAAAGACGATGGTCAATGGGAGTAGACATTGGCCCATCGCTTCCCATATCGGGTTACGAAGAAGGTCCTTTGTGTACTTACTTTGATGAATGAAGGTGCCTTCTTTCGCTTGCTTGACTTGAAGACCAAGGAAGAAGGTCAATTAGCCCATCATGCTCATCTCGAACTCCCTGCTCATAGAATCTAAAAATCTAGACACCAAAGCATGAGAAGAACCACCGAATATAATGTCATCCACATAAATCTGAACCAACAAAAAGTCACTGCCATGCCTGAGAGTGAACAAGGTTTTATTAACCAATCCCATTTTGAAATCATTCTTAAGCGTAAAACTCTTAAGCCTATCATACCAAGCTCTAGGGCTTGTTTCAATCCATACAAGGCTTTGGAGAGTTTAAAACATGGTTTGGGAACTTGGGATTTTCAAAACCGGTGGTTGCTTGACAAAGACCTCTTCTTCTATGAAACCATTCAGAAAGCACTTTTGACATCCATTTGAAATAGCTTGAAGCCCTTGGATGCCGCAAATGCTAGCAAAATGCTGAATGGCTTCTAATCTAGCTACAGGAGCAAAAGTCTCCTCAAAGTCTAAGCCCTCTACCGAATACCCTTGAGCTACAAGTCTAGCCTTGTTGTAACTACCAACCCATCTTCACTTTGCTTATTTTTGAAAACCCATTTTGTTCCAATTACATTATGATTAGGTGGAGGTTCAACTAAGGTCGGACTTTGTTTCTTTCAAAATTTTCAAGTTCTTCATGCATGGCATTGACCCAAGAGGCATCGAAAAAGCATGGGTGACATCTCGGGGTTCAAAAGAAGCAACAAAAGCGAATATGCATGAGAATCGGGAGAATGAACTGGAGCGAGTGACTCGCTCATGTAGATCCCCAATAATCTGCTCGGTGGATCTTTGTTCTTTGAATGCGAAGAGGAGCACTGTGAAGTGGCCTCTACCTCACCGGGTGTGGAGGTAGGATCGAGCCACTCGATCGTCGGTGAAGATAGGAAGAGGTCGCTCATCCAAGTGGTGTAGTAGAAGCGTGCTCTCCAACCATGTCGAAGGGACTTGAGGATGGATTGGGTCCTCATCCTCGAGTTATCATCGACGAAGATGCTCTCGAAACTGTGTACTGCATCATCGGGTCTAGTACCGTGACTAGCCTCATCAAAAGTGACTTCGCAAGTCTCAACAACTTTGTTAGTGTCAAAATTAAATACACGATAGCCACGAGAATGAGCGGGATATCCAAGAAATATGCCATCGGAACATCTAGATTCAAATTTATCAAGATTGCCATGTTTAAGAATGAAGCACTTGCAACCGAAAATCTTGAAATGAGAAACTTTGGGCTTATTACCAAATCTGAGCTCATAAGAAGTCTTACCAATTACAGATCTCAAGAAAACCCTATTAGAAATATAGCAAGCAAGAGAGATCGCCTCACCCAAAACCTCCTAGGTGTGGAATGCTCATCTAGCATGGTCACCGCCATCTCTACAAGGGTCCTGTTCTTTCTCTCTACCACTCCATTCTGTTTGGGAACTCTAGGTGAAGCGGTGCTCAATTCCCTATCGTAACAAAAAGTGGCAAAGGAAGAATTCTTGAATTCTGTCCCATTGTCACCCTAATGGCTCTCAAGGCTCCAGAAGCTCAACAAAGAAGTCTAAGGACCAACTCTCTAAAGAAGCCAAATGCCTCGTCCTTAGAAACCAGAAAATAAACCCAAGAATACCTGGAGAAATCATCCACAATCACAAGCACATACCATTTCCCACCGGCTGACTGAACTCTAGAAGGACCAACAGTGTCTAAGTGCAGGAGCTGACCAGGTCCATCTGTCATCACTAAGGTAAGAGGTGGATGAGAAGCAGAAACCATCTTACCATGTCTACAGGGTGTGCACACAAGGTCTCTAACATCCTTCAGCCTAGGCAAACCTCTAATCAAATCCTGACTCTAGTCAAGTGGTCGAAGCCTATGTAACCAAGCCTATGATGCCACAACACTAGATCATGGGAGTCGGTTACAAGACACCTAGGGCTAGAAGCGAGAGAGAATCTTGAAATTAGCACAAAAGATCCTCTCAAACCTAGAGATCTCAAAGACAAGATCACCAGAGGAATCTATAACCCAAGACTCACCACTCTTAAATCTCACCTCTAGACCCTCATCAAGCGGTGAGAAACGAAAGTAGATTATACCTCGGCTTACTTACCAAAGCGACGCCCTTGAGCATGAACTTGTTGTTGACACGACTGTGTGCCCTTGGTCATCACGGTCCCGGTAGAAGCATCCCCAAATGTGATCAATTCATTGCGGATGCGTGTGAGGAGGAGAACCATCTAGAATCCCGGTCATGTGTCGAGAGCACCGGAGTCAACAAGCCATATGTCCTCCTTCCTCGCAGACGGACCTACAAAAGGCAGACAGAAACATCGTGCCTCAAGATGGGGTTAGTGATAAAAGACTTGGGAATCCGATCTTGAGTCACACGATGCTTAGGCAAAACAAAGAGAAGCGGCGATAAAATGGTTAGGAGCAAAATCATAAGAATGCACACGAGAACCACCTAGACCTCTCCGAATCGACCTACCAAAAGGTCGGTACTCCCCCTGTCTAGATGCTACCCGTGGTCTCTCCTCACGATATCCTAAACCGTAAGCGCGCCTAGAGCCACCAAAGGAGTCAAAGAAGTCATCTACAAACCCAGGCCTATGTCTAGCAGGAAAAACAGGCTGCCTGGCTCTAGAGACTACAACAGGTGAAGGGACTTGTAACATCCCAATTTTCAGAGCTTTTAAAATCTTTTGAATAGTTAGTAGGGAGAAATTCACCATTTGGATTTATTTGAATTTAATTTAAAAGCTTAATATTGGACTTTGTGTAACAAAACAATTTAATATGACTAAAGTCAACATGAACAATAGTGAAAACTATTTTATTTGGATCCTATGAGCTTGGATATATTTTCTGGAATTTTCTAGAATTTTTCCAAGTTCATTTGCTAATTCCATTGCTTATTTGGATTTCGGTATTTTCTTAAAAGAAAAAGGTATTTAAATCTCCGAATAGTGGTCGGGCGAATCTCTCTGGCCCAACTCCTTTCCATGCCAAATTTCACCCTCGGCCCACTCATTCTCGCCGTTGGATCAGATGGGCCGCCAGATCTCACTTGCATGTGCACCTCGCTCTCTCTCTCTCTCTCGACGCGTGGGCCCGCTGCAACGTCGTCGTCCCCGACTTGGTCTTCGTCTCCGCGTCGCTGCCGCATCGTCCGCCATTGCCGCCTATGAAGCTCCGTCCGACAATATCGCAACCGGCCCCGATTTTGTGCGCGGATGATCGCTTCTAGAAGCCCTATCCTCCCCGGACTCGTTCAAACAAAATTCAAATTCAAATTCGTCTCTATCTCCTTTATCTCCATGAGCCCTTCTCGGGTGGTTTCAACCTCCGCCAAACGCGTCGCTCCGAGGCCGCCTAGACCCTATAAGTAGCACCTCGAGGATCATCATGACCCTTTCCAAAAACCCCAAACCAATTGCCCTCTCGAGCCCTTGAGCCGCCAAGAATCGGAGTTTTGGTCGCCGGTCACCGAACCCTAAAACTCCGATCCTCTCGCCGTCGGTGACGCATTGCCTCCGGGAGTGCACATTGCCTTCCTCGCCCAGAGCTACCCCGAGAACCCTCGCCGTCACCGAGCCACACCGAGCGCCTACCGACAAAACCAAGCTCTTCGCCGCTTGAACCTCGCCACGGCCACCACACCACCCCGACCACCCGGAGCCGCACCGAGAGGTTCGCAATAACGCCTCTACCCTTTGGTACCACCCACCGCCACCAGATCGCCGCTGTTCACGGGACCATTGGGTCGATCTTGCCGGCCGCCGCCGTCCACGTCACCCTCCGCCTGCGTCGCCATCGCCTGCGTACACGCGTGCGACCACGCTGGTAGCGTCGGCGCCCACGCAGAACGCAGGTGCGCCGGCCACCAGCCCGACCAGAGGCTCGGTGGACTTGGTCCACCGTGGAGTTGCAGCGACATGTGGGCCCCACATGTCGATTTTCTTTATTATTCCTTTTCCGAAATTCCTGGGCTGACGTCATGCTGATGTCATGCTGACGCAATATTCTGATTTTTACATTAAGAAATAATTCGAATTCGAGAAAATCAATTTTAGGGTTTTCTTTAGATTTAAACTTTGAAACCCCATATCTTTTGCATCCTAACTCCAAATTCATCCATTCAAATTTCTAAATTCGTCTAAAATCCAGATCTATCTATTGGAGATTTTTAATTATTTTATTGGAGTTATTTGCTTCTGTTATTTATTTAGTTTGTTTGTTTGTCTCGTTTGCGAGTAGACTTGACGTTTCTTTGGAAGAGTTGAAGAAGAAGGACCTTTCCAAGATCAAGATCAATTCCTAGACCTTTTTCAAGGCAAGCTATACCCTTGACCATTTTGCTTCCCAGTTTTATTAAAGTATTTTAATTCAAATTACTGCATCTTAATTCAAGTATTTATTTAAAAGCTTTTGGGTGTAGATGTAAATCCCTAATTGTTATGCCTTCCTTGTAAATTGCTATGTCTAAATTCTTTGTCACCCTAGTTATATTAGTTGGTATAGTGTAGCACCAACATGGGTTGGTTAGTGCGATTAGATTGCTTAGCCATGCCACGAATCACTTGTCATGTAGATTGCTGTATTAATTTGACTAAATAAATATGGAACTACGTGATAAAAGCTGTGTGCACTATGTGTTGTATGGCATGTGTTGTACTTAAAACCAACGGGTGGTAAAAGGATTTGGACCGAGGCAAGTGGTGGATCTTGTGTGATATAGGGTGTGTGCTATTTTGGTGGAAGCTGTGTGCATGGGTTTGATAAGTTGTGTGCTTAGGGATTGTGGTAGTCTTGCCTTGGTCAATTAAGGACCTCACCATGTGCGCCATTGAGCCGAGCCTCACATGCGACCACATGCCCGGTATGGGGACGGGCCTAGCATAGTAAGATGAATGTCCGAAATGCTTTGTTATGATTAGTGCTAGCTACACTAATTATATCTTGTGGGTAAAGTGTACAACCTCTGCAGAGTGAAACTATTGAATAGCGCGTCATGATCATGGACAATGCTCGGGATTTCACACTAGGGGTAGATCTTCATAAAAGCGTGTGGGAAGGGAGGCGTGTGGTTTAAATCATCCGACTATGTGCTAAAATTGTCTAAGTGTGTGCGTCTTTGTGAAATAAATTGTTACACTATTATTGTCTATTTGTTTTGCCTGTTTTCAATCTATTAATTGTATTCAATTGCAAAAGTCGCATTTATGCAAAAGAGCCACAGAATGCCTTTCCCTTGTAAAAAGCCAGCATGTATATTTTGCATCTCTGTGGTGTGGCTTGCGAGTACGGTGTGTACTCACGCTTGTTTTGACGAATCAAGCAGAGGAGGAGTCTTCGCCTTGACATTCGAGGGCGAGTATCTTGAAGGTGCTCGATCGTGAGGTGCGGATCGATCGGTTACTGTGGTGAATCGATGGGACGCCACTGCCGTTTCTGTTTCCGCTGCCGTTTATTTATCTGTTAGCCCTGCGTGGCTTGAATAATTGTAAACTCGACCTTAAGGTCAAAACCATTATTTATTAATCAAAATTATTCGTTTATGCTATTATTAAGCTTGTATGGATCGATTTCCACCTTTGTTACCCATTGTGTGCACTAAGCGTGATCCTGGGCTAGTCGTTGAACATGAGGGTCTGAATTGTAATTTGGGTCCCGGCAAAAGTGGTATCGAGCCATCGATTGTAGGTCTAGACCTTAGTTAGATCGGCCGTTTAAATGTCCAAACTATTTTCTAAAAGAAAATTTATCGCAAGACTAAATTAAGCGCTTAACTCCTCTCATATCTCTCTCGACTCATCTATTGCTATAATCTCTACTCTTTTCACTATTTAAAAACTTGGTTTTACCTTTTGTCTGCTCGACAGATCTTGTACCTTCAGACCTTGGAGATCATAACGGAGGACTTGCCGCAGAGCTATGGAAGTTCTGCAGACGCCGGAGGCTTTGATCGCCCGATGTACCGTGGCGGCGAGTACATAGTCAATGGGCGAGATCGTGGTTTGGTCTGCCGCCTAACGGTCACGCTCGAGGAACACCAGAGGCACCGGCCCTTGGACATCTCGGTCAGGAGGATCACCTTCGAGCAGGAATCCAGGAGTCATCACGCCTGGCCATACTCCGAGTCTGCCACATCTACGCAGGAGAACTGCAAAACACTGTCTTCCGCTACCATCCCAGAGCTGCTTCAGGGGAGCTATCTGCGCGCTTTCCGTCTACGAACGGGGAAGGCAATGCCACGAGAGTGCATCTTGCACGATTCGCTTGTTGCTTTCAGAGGAGTCCTTGGAGATGGCCGCCACCGAGCTGAGGTGCGCCTATCAGGCCTGGGAAGAAGCCGAGGAGAGGATCGCCGTCTTAGAACAAGCACTCTACGGTCAACATGAGATCGAGGATGATCAAGAGGAAGATCCGGAAGAACGAAGAGGATCCCGAGGAGATTAGGAGAATCCAAAGCAGAGGTTGCACTGACTTGGGGACCAGCGAGAGCTCAGACCGGGAGGAGCCGGTATGCACTGCACTCCAAAGATACTGCTCCAGTTGCACGATCCGGGACATCAGAACCAGTTCGCGAGGATGCCCGCTCACTTCAGAGTCTACACCAGGCAGGAGCGCCGCCGTGGCTTTGGAGGCTTTCTCGAGTAGTAGTTCGTCTAAGTTCCAGTTTAGTCAGGCCTAGCCAGTTTCCCTTTTCAGAGTCGCCCTTTAGGCGGTAGCTTGTGTGCTTAGGTTCGCTTTATTTTCTGTGTGCAAGTATGAGTGCAAAGGCCCTTAGGCATTTGTTGCGATCATACTATTAAAATATTAATAAAGATTATTTCATTGAAGTTTCTTGAGTGTGTTTGTTGGGTTTAATCTATCCCTATCTAGTTCTTAACTCACCTTGTGCTCTCTACCCTATCTAACCCATGGAGCTTCACGGATGGTTCAGACTCGTCATGTGCATTGCAAGTGGATCCCGGCCCCAAAGACCGATGATAATCAAATCCTCGAGGACACGGTGCCACCCCAAGCACCACCCCTTGACTTGCAAAACTTTGGAGCCTTTATGGCGGCACAAACTCGAGATGATGTATACAATGATGAACGGATGCAAGCCATGAACAACAACAACAAACAACAATCGTCGGAGGAGCCCCTGTCGCTCGGGGTTATCGAGGACCATCAAGTTGGTGAATTCATGAGGACTCGTCCGCCAACTTTCTCTGGACATGTCTCGCCAAGAGAAGGCGATGATTGGCCGGCGTGATTGAGAGGAAGCTGCGATCACCCAATGCGGCGATCACGAGAAGGTGTTATATGCCACTCATCGGATGGAGGGCATAGCCGCGAATGGTGGGAGAACCTGCAAGCGCGCATGAGGCACCGAGAATATCACATGGGAGGAATTCTCCATGACCTTTCGCCAATATCATGTACTGAAGGCATTATGGATCTCAAGAAGGATGAGTTCAGCGCTCTCAAGCAAGGGGTATGTCGATGTTGACTACCTAAATAAGTTTTCTCAACTAGCTCGCTATGCTCAGGAGGATGTCGCTCTTGACAGTCTCGCAGAACCGCTTCTTGAAGGGTTTGAACTCGGGACTACAAGTCAATCGCTTGCCCACACCTTCCGGATTTTCGAGTTGATTAACAAGGCGTTGGTTATGGAGGACAAACGCAAAGAAGCGGAGGATCACATAGCGTCGGATGGCTCAACAGGGAAGCCACCAGCCACAACAGCAGAGGGCAAGGATAGTGCCACAGCAGTTTACTCGTTTCCAGCCGCAGAATTCGTTCAGGACACCTGCACCGCCTTCAGCACCTCGTCCTTTTGTTCAGAATTCTCGCAACCCCACGCCAGTCAACCCCACCCCAGGAAACAACAGCCGGCAGGACGGAACAAGAGTGTGTTTCAGTTGCCGTCAACCAGGGCATTACGCCAATCAGTGTCCTCAAAAGGGGACTATCACTCGATCGCTTCAACCTAGGAGCAACACCGCCAAGACCCGGTCTGAGAACAATCAAGGAGTTTCTCAGGGAACCAGTCAGCCAGGAGGGACGCCTCAGTCCGTTGTCAGAGGTCGTGTTAATCACGTCACTCTAGAAGGAGCCCAGGAAGCACCAGACGTCGTACTGGGTAAGTTCCTAGTAAATTCAGTACCTGCATCCGTTCTGTTTGATTCCGGAGCTTCGCATTCGTTTGTTTCTGGAGTTTTTGCAACTAAGAATAAGTTGGAAGTTATGCCTCTTAAGCGTACTCTGTTAGTCCGATCACGGAGCGAGCTAAGTTCTAATATGGGTTGTTTAGGGCTAAGTTACTCATAGTCGAGTTGAGTTTCTAGCTAACCTAGTTATTCTAGACACCCAAACCATAGATGTCATCCTTGGCATGGATTGGTTAACCAAGCACAAAGCCGTGCTAGATTGTGGTCAAGAGCCGTGACAATCGAGGATACCAAAGGAAACAAAGTGGAGTTTCTAGCTACCTCGGTCGTAATGGGCATTTGATAGTCAACAGCCTGAAGACCGTTGAGTTGGAAGATGTGCCAGTCGTCAAAGAGTATCCAGATGTGTTCCCGGAAGAATTACCGGGAATGCCACGGATCGTGACATCGAGTTTGTCATCGATCTAGTACCAGAACAAAGACACCCATCTCGAAGAGACCTTATCGGATGCCACCGATGAGTTGGTAGAGATGAAGAAACAGATAGAAGAACTTTTGGAGAAAGGTTTTGTGAGACCTAGTTAAATGCGCCATGGGGAGCGCCAGTTTTGTTCGTCAAAAAGAAGGATGGAAGCATGAGAATGTGCATCGACTACCGAGCTCTTAATGAAGTCACTATCAAGAATAAGTACCCATTGCCCCGGATAGATGATCTGTTTGACCAGATGAAAGGAGCCGGAGTGTTCTCGAAGATCGATCTGCGATCAGGTTACCATCAGTTGAAGATTTGTCCCAAGGATGTACCTAAGACCGCTTTCTCAACACGGTACGGACATTATGAGTTCCTAGTCATGTCCTTTGGTCTGACTAATGCCCCTGCTTATTTCATGAACATGATGAATAAGGTATTCATGGAATATTTGGACAAGTTTGTAGTTGTATTCATCGGCGATATTTTGGTTTACTCCAAGTCGGAAGAAGAACATTTGAACATTTGAGATTAATCCTAGAAAAGCTCAGAGAGCATCGGTTGTATGCTAAGTTTAGCAAGTGTGATTTACGGAAAAAGGAAGTGGATTTCCTTGGTCATGTTATGGCAATTGCGAGTAATGTGACCCCAAGATAAAGTTAAAAGTATTACATTGGGAACAACCCAAGACATCACTCAAATTCGCGATTTCTTGGGATTAGCGAGGATATTATCGCCGTTTCATTGAAGGATTCTCATCGATTGCTAAACCTCTTACGCAATTGTTGAAGAAAGAAAAAAGTTTACTTGGACCCTGACTTGCGAAGAAAGTTTTCAAGAATTGAAGAAGCGTTTGACTTGACCCAAAGTCTTGATTTTGCGAGATATTCGCAAGGATTTTGATATCTATTGTGATGCTTCGCGTCAAGGATTAGGGTGTGTCCGATGCAAGAAGGAAGAGCTGCCGCTTATCGTCAAGGCGATTAAGGCCTCATGAAGAGAATTACCCTACCCATGATCGGAATTAGCCGCGAGAGTGCATGCTTTGAAGATTTGGCGTCATTACCTCATCGATGTAATTGCGAGATATATACGATCACAAGAGCTTGAAATATATTTTCACTCAATCGGATCTGAATATGAGACAGAGAAGATGGCTAGAGTTGATAAAGGATTACAATCTCGGAATCCATTACCATCCTGGTAAGGCCAATGTCGTTGCGGACGCCTTGAGCCGTAAGAGCCACTGCAATGCTTTGGAAGTGAAAGAGCCTTGTGCAGAACTTCAAGAGGAATTCCAGAAGCTAAGACTAGAAGTAGTATCTGAGGGATTTGTAGCCAGTCTGGAAGTGCAGTCTACTTTGGAGAAACAGATTCGCAAGGCTCAGCCTAAAGATTTAGAATTCTCCGACATCAAGAAGAAGATGACAGAAGGGAAGTTCAAGGACTTCACAGTGGATGATCAGGACATACTGTGGATCAATGGACGTATCTGTGTTCCAGATATTGATGGATTGAGACAGCTAATTCTGAAGGAGGCCCATGACTCAAAGTATTCGATTCACCCTGGTAGTACTAAGATGTACCAGGATGTTAAGAATAAGTTTTGGTGGTCGAATTTGAAACGGGACGTCGCAGAGTTCGTTGCCTTGTGCGACGTGTGTCAGAAAGTCAAAGCAGAACATCAGAGGCCAGCAGGTCTGCTGCAACCCTTGAAGATTCCAGAGTGGAAGTGGGAAAAAATCGGAATGGATTTCATTACCGGTTTACCCAAGACTCAATCCGGTTATGATTCGATTTGGGTAATAGTGGATCGTCTAACTAAAGTTGCCCATTTCTTGCCAGTCAAGATCACGTACTCAGGAGATCGTCTAGCAGAGCTATATATGTCAAAGATTGTCAGTTTGCATGGGGTACCTAAGAAGATAGTGTCAGATCGAGGATCTCAGTTCACCTCCCGATTTTGGCAGAGTTTACATGAGGCCTTAGGGACTCACTGAATTCGATCTGCGTATCACCCCAGACGGATGGGCGGTGAAAGGGTTAATCGATATTGGAAGATATGTTGAGAGCACGTGCTCTAGCAAATGCTACCGTTGGGATAAGAGTTTACCATATGCGAAATTCTCGTATAACAACAGTTATCAAGCTAGTCCGCAAATGTCACCGTTTGAAGCTTTGTATGGTCGTGTACTGTAGAACCCGTTGAATTGGTCGAAACAAATTGAGCGTTAGGTCTTTGGTCGAGATATTATTCAAGAAGCGTAAGAGCAAGTGTCCATGATCGAGGAGAGGCTAAAGATAGCTCGGTCGAGGCGGTAAGAGCTATCCGATAATCGTCGTCGTGATCTCGATTTGAGCCGAAGATTTTGTGTATCTCGAGTTCGCCCCTCGAGGTGTGAAAAGGTTCCATGCCAAAGGAAGCTCGCCCCTCGGTATGTTGGTCCGTTTAAGATTTTGGAACGCCGTGGAGAAGTAGCTTATCAGTTGGAGCTGCCACAGTCGTTAGCAGGGGTACATAACGTCTTCCATGTTTCTCAGTTGAAGAAATGTCTTCGTGTGCCAGAAGAACAAGCCCCGTTGGAGTCAATCGAATTGAAAGAAGACCTCACCTACAAAGAGCAGCCGATCAAGATTCTGGATGTCGCAGAACGTCGGACGAAGCAAGGCGGTTCGTTTTGCAAGGTGCTTGATGGAACCACCACTCGAGAAGGTGAAACAGCGTGGGAGCGTGAAGAAGAGTGAAAAGTGAATTCCCTAGCCTTTTCTCCATTAGCTTTGAATCTCGGGGCGAGATTCCTTTAAGGGGGAGGTTTGTAACATCCCAATTTTCAGAGCTTTTAAAATCTTTTGAATAGTTAGTAGGGAGAAATTCACCATTTGGATTTATTTGAATTTAATTTAAAAAGCTTAATATTGGACTTTGTGTAACAAAACAATTTAATATGACTAAAGTCAACATGAACAATAGTGAAAACTATTTTATTTGGATCCTATGAGCTTGGATATATTTTACGGAATTTTCTAGAATTTTTCCAAGTTCATTTGCTAATTCCATTGCTTATTTGGATTTACGGTATTTTCTTAAAAAGAAAAAGGTATTTAAATCTCGAATAGTGGTCGGGCGAATCTCTCTGGCCCAACTCCTTTCCAGCCTTGACCACTCGGCCACTCATTCTCGCCGTTGGATCAGATGGGCGCTTCGAGATCTCACTTGCATGTAGCAGCTCTCTCTCTCTCTCTCGACGCGTGGGGCCAGAACGCGCGTCGTCGTCCCGACTTGGTCTTAAATCTCGCGTCGCTGCCGCGTCGCCATTGCCGCCTATGAAGCTCCGTCCGACAATATCGCAACCCCGATTTTGTGCGCGGATGATCGCTTCTAGAAGCCCTATCCTCCCGGACTCGTTCAAACAAAATTCAAATTCAAATTCGTCTCTATCTCCTTTATCTCCATGAGCCCTTCTCGGGTGGTTTCAACCTCCGCCACGCAACACGTCGCTCGAGGCCGCCTAGACCCTATAAGTAGCACCTCGAGGATCGCATGACCCTTTCCAAAAACCCCAAACCAATTGCCCTCTCGAGCCCTTGAGCGCCGAATCGGAGTTTTGGTCGCGGTCACGGAACCCTAAAACTCCGATCCTCTCACCGTCGGTGACGATTGCCTCGAGGAGTGCACCGCTGCCTTCCTCGCCTTGAGCTACCCGAGAACCCTCGCCGTCACCGAGCTACACCGGGCGCCTACCAAACAAAACCGAAGCTCTTCGCCGCTTGAACCTCGCCGCCGGCCACCACAGTCACCCCGACCACCCGAGCCGCGCGATGGGTTCGCAATAACGCCTCTACCCTTTGGTACCACCCACCGCCACCAGATCGCCGCCGCTCGCGGGACCATTGGGTCGATCTTGCCGCGCCCGCCGCCGCCGCCCACGTCACCCTCCACCTCGTCGCCATCGCCTCCGCGGCACACACGCATGACCACGTGGCGCCGCGTCGGCGCCACGAACAGCAGGTGCGCCGGCCAGCCGACCAGACCAGAGGCTCGGTGGACTTGGTCGCGTGGCGTGTGCCAACGACATGTGGGCCCCACATGTCGATTTTCTTTATTATTCCTTTTCCGAAATTCCCGTGGCTGACGTCATGCTGATGTCATCTTGACGCAATATTCTGATTTTTACATTAAGAAATAATTCGAATTCGAGAAAATCAATTTTAGGGTTTTCTTTAGATTTTAACTTTGAAACCCCATATCTTTTGCATCCTAACTCCAAATTCATCCATTCAAATTTCTAAATTCGTCTAAAATCCAGATCTATCTATTGGAGATTTTAATTATTTTATTGGAGTTATTTGCTTCTGTTATTTATTTAGTTTGTTTGTTTGTCTCGTTTGCGAGTAGACTTTTCTTTGGAAGAGTTGAAGAAGAAGGACCTTTCAAGATCAAGATCAATTCCTAGACCTTTTTCAAGGCAAGCTATACCCTTGACCATTTTGCTTCCCAGTTTTATTAAAGTATTTTAATTCAAATTACTGCATCTTAATTCAAGTATTTATTTAAAAGCTTTTGGGTGTAAATGTAAATCCCTAATTGTTATGCCTTCCTTGTAAATTGCTATGTCTAAATTCTTTGTCACCCTAGTTATATTAGTTGGTATAGTGTAGCACCAACGTGGGTTGGTTAGTGCGATTAGATTGCTTAGCCATGCCACGAATCACTTGTCATGTAGATTGCTGTATTAATTTGACTAAATAAATATGGAACTACGTGATAAAAGCTGTGTGCACTATGTGTTGCATGGCATGTGTTGTACTTAAAACCAACGGGGTGGTAAAAGGATTTGGACCGAGGCAAGTGGTGGATACTGTGTGATATGGGGGCTGTGTGCTATTTTGGTGGAAGCTGTGTGCATGGGTTTGATAAGCTGTGTGCTTAGGGATTGTGGTAGTCTTGCCTTGGTCAATTAAGGACCTCACCATGTGCGCCATTGAACTGAGCCTCACCTGTACGACCACATGCCTGGTATGGGACGGGCCTAGCATAGTAAGATGAATGTCCGAAATGCTTTGTTATGATTAGTGCTAGCTACACTAATTATATCTTGTGGGTAAAGTGTACAACCTCTGCAGAGTGTAAAACTATTCGAATAGCGCGTCATGATCATGGACAATGCTCGGGATTTCACACTAGGGGTAGATCTTCATAAAAGCGTGTGGGAAGGGAGGCTGTGTGGTTTAAATCATCCCGGCTATGTGCTAAAATTGTCTAGGTGTGTGCGTCTTTGTGAAATAAATTGTTACACTATTATTGTCTATTTGTTTTGCCTGTTTTCAATCTATTAATTGTATTCAATTGCAAAAGTCGCATTTATGCAAAAGAGCCACGAATGCCTTTCCTTGTAAAAAGCCGGCATGTATATTTTGCATCTCGTGGTGTGGCTTGAGTACGGTGTGTACTCACGCTTGTTTTGACGAATCAAGCGGAGGAGGAGTCTTCGCCAAAGATTCGAGGGCGAGTATCTTGAAGGTGCCTGATCGTGAGGTCTGGATCCCAGTCGGTTGCCTGTGGTGAATCGATGGGACGCCACTGCCGTTTCTGTTTCCGCTGCCGTTTATTTATCTGTTAGCCCTGCGTGGCTTGAATAATTGTAAACTCGACCTTAAGGTCAAAACCATTATTTATTAATCAAAATTATTCGTTTATGCTATTATTCGCTTGTATGGATCGATTTCCACCTTTGTTACCACTGTGTGCACTAAGCGTGATCTGGGCTAGTGCGTTGAACCTGAGGGTCTTGAATGTAATTTGGGTCCCGACAGACTCCTCTAATGGTTTTAAAGCACTCATCCTCTCCTTCCTCTCAATCTTGGCTCTCTGAGCGAGAACTCAACAATGTGGCCATTCTTCTTGCAGAAGGTGCAATGGTACTTGACCTTTTGAGGGGTCTGACCTGATGAAGTAGAAGCACCTATCTTGCTAGAAGTGGTTTGGGCAAAACCAGCAGATTTGAAGACTATTTTGGATGGCTTAGAGGGTTCTACCTCAAACAGGCCACTCTCAACAGCTCTAACAACCTTAGGTGGATGATTGTTGGAATACTCTAGAGAATTAAATCCTAGGCCACTATTATTTACACTCACCTTAGATTTGTCTAGAATCATGTTGAAGTTCTTCTTCCCACCAACAAATCTCTCAAGAGTCTCTTTAAGGTAATCATTTTGTTTGGCTAGTTCATAACAAGAAACACACTTATTTGACTTGCTAGCCCTATCAGATTTTTCCTTATAGTGAGCTACCTCGGCTTTCAAAGCCTCACAAGACACACAATAGTTATCCCTAATCTTATCCAACTGCTCTTTGAACTTAACTCTAAAAGCTTCTTGTATCTTATCTACATTATGCCCAAGTTCAATACAAAGAGTACAAGAATCAGAATCAACAACTTTCTTTGAAGCAGTCATGGACAAGGATTGTTCAATTTTAGCCTTTTCTTCTAGTGTCTTGTTTAAAGCATCATTCTCAATTGTGAACCATTTCAGTCATCTCCTTCATTTTAATCCTACTATCCTCACAATGAGAACACATGTGACTAGCATCAAATTTCTGCAAATCTTTCATAGCGCTATCCAATTTTAATTCAAGCAAAGCACAGTTTGAGCAAGATAATGGAATAGCATCAACAGTAGTCACATCTAAAGCAATGGCATTCATGCAAGCAGGACTAGACTTGAGAGTTTCTAGTTCATCAAAAGCATCTTTCAATTGATTCACAACAGAGGAATGAGCAGATTTCAGGTTGATCAATTCATTTTGCAAGCTAGAGCAAGAGTCACAAATATCAACAGGATTAACAAATTTAAGCCTAACAACCTCTAAGTTCAGATCATCAATCATGGCATCCTGTTTCCTAATCATTTTTTCTTGCTTATACATTTTCTTTTCAGCATAGGCTAAAGCACGTTTCATACTAGTAAGTGAAGGACGTACCTCATCGGGATCGCTGAAAAGGTCGTCGTCGTTGGAGGAGTCGACGTCATGGCTGTCGCTAGCCATGAAGCACATGCCGGTGAAGTCCTGGGCCTTCTTCTTGCCATGAGAGTCATCATTGTCATCCTCCGTCTCCGAGTCCACATCGCTCATGTTAACACTCTCAAGAGCGGCAAGGACTTGGCTGACGAACTTGCGATAGTTGGGCTTCTTGCCTTTCTTGTCTTTGGCTTGATGACGCCTCCGAGAGTCCTTCTCCTCCTTGCCCTTCAGCTTGGGGCACTTGGAGCGAATGTGGTTAGGCTCACCACACTCAAAACAAATGACAGGGCCACCTCTCCTCCTGTTCCTCACTTTGTTGTAAACTCTCGAGAATTTGGTGGATAGGTGGGCTAAATCATCCTCAGGTAGCTTCTCTAGTCGCTCATCGCTCAAAGAATGTAAAGTCGACAAAGAAAAGCCGATGAGCCAAAATCAAAGGAATCGGTCGAGCTACCCTTAGATGGGTCGACCACCAAAGCCATCGACTGTCTTTGGGAGACGCGAGATAAAGTCAATCTCATGCGTCTTCAACCTCGAGTAGAGCTTATCCATGGTAAGCTCACTCATGTGATGTTGTCATTGATGGATGTGATCTTCATCCCCTGCACCTTCACATCAAGAGCACCCAAAAGTGGCGTGCATTCTCGCACTCGGTGAAAACAAGATCAATAGCGAAGGTCATGAAGAATCTTGGAGAACCTCCCCGGCTCATCCAAAGACTCACCGGTCTTTGCTCGATCTTTGAGTATTCTTTCTTGAGTCGGTTCATCTCACTTCCTTGATCGCGAGAGAGCCCTCGTGATAGTCACAAAGGGTCTTCCAGATCTCGTGAGCAGACTTCAAATGAGCCACACGCTCAAACTCAGATCGACTAAGACCTTGGATTAGAAAATTTCGAGCCTTGCTATTAGCCTCAACATCTGGAGTGATCACATCGTCATTGGCTGGCACGATATACGGATTTTTGACCGTAAGCCAGATAGCGTGCCCTTGAGCCTCGATGTAGGCATGCATGCATGCCTTCCAGTAAGCAAAATCAACTCCATCAAAAACAGGTGGTTTGGTCGAATACTTGTCAGTCGCCATGGCTCCAAAGACCGGTTAAGATCTATGAGAAGAGCTAACCGGGCTCTGATACCAATTGTAGGACCGGAAAGGCGACTAGAGGGGAGGTGAATAGGAGCACGCTCTCCTCTTCACCTTAATTGAATTCAATACTAATTCACTCCAATAGCTATGGAAGCTATGAAGATCAAAGAACAAACACAGTGGAAGTCTTGTATTGAATCCAATTAAAACCCCGACGCAAAACACCCTAAATTACCAAAACTCAAATCTCAAAGCATCTTGGGCAGTCGACCTCTCAATTTGGCGGTCGACTCTTTTGCCTAGCGGTCGAGACCACTGATTTTGGCGGTCGACCGCCCCGACGATGAACAGGAAAATCAGCACAATCAGCCTGAAAACCCGAAACGAAAATCGGTCTAACTTTTGATCCGTAAGGCCAAACTTCACGAAATTTGGAACACACCTTCCTAAGGATATTAGGAACCTATTCCAAGTGGAGATTGAGTAGATCCACGTTAAAGTTTTGACCTTTTTCAGTTTTACCGAAGGAGGGTTCAAAACCGAGCAAAACACGAAAACTTGATCCAACACTTACTCGTGGGAGATTGATGATCTAGATGATCTTAGATATGTTCCCACATGTCCCAGCAAGGAGAAGGAGGGCACAAAATCAACCAAAAACCACAGGATCAAGGAAGCACTCAAAATCATCAAAGTAAGGTGCAAAAACAAGAAAAGAACAAAGAGAGCTCATCTCAAAGAACTTGCAAGGATTGATTGATGATTGATGATTCGTGGTTACAGCCACTCCCTCAAGGAGGACAAGAGCTCAATCCATGAGCACACACACAATCAATCTCTCTAGAGCCTAAGCCTCTCATTTCTTCCCTAAACCCTAACACCAAACTAGGGTTTACCAAAGGAGTGCTTGGGGGCTGTGTTACAGCAGCCACCCCTATTTATATGGAGGCTTAGACCTTCTAAAGAGTTAACCCTAATGGGCTCCCGTTAAGGCCCAACAACAACGGGTCACACATGCACGCATTTTAAAGCGCCATCTTCACTTCTCTTGACCTAAACCGCTTCTCTTACGCTGTCCCGCGCCGCGGTTTAACCAAAAGGTCACAAAGGCGGTATTTGGTAAAATTACCAAAATAGCCCTTCTCGATCCTTCTTCATGGACCGAGTCCAATCCTGTCGAAGCAATTGCCTGCTCCGCCACGTGTAGGTTGATCAACGGCTCTCATCATGTCGGCAAGTCTCTCCCATCCGGTTCCCACCGGACCACCTTGGCACTTGCACCGACCCCCACGCCGCTTGACCAACCAGTCGCACCGAACTACCCGTTCGGTCACTTTCATCCATTCTGCGCCATGCTTGAGTCACTTGACCTCACCCGGCATCCATGATCGTTCTGGACCTCAGCTCTCCAAGCTTAGTCCCGATCCTCCTCGCCGTTGACCGTCGTTGACCTCCAAGCCACCTGCACAGCAATAGACAAGCAAACACGAATCCGGGAACAAGTTCTTCACAACTTGACCCACGTTAGCCAAAACATGCAATATGCAACACATATGCATTATCAACAAGGAAATGACCTATCCCAAAATCAATCCACAACTAATATCATCATTCTGCACAAAAATCGGTCGATCATTGCTCGCCGGTCGACCGATACAGGATCGAACAGATTTCTTAAGTCACGGCGGCCCGACCGCCACGTAAACCGGTCTGACCGCCTGAGACCTGACAGATTCAGTAACTTTGACGAAAACGCTTGAAGCTTCAAACCAAAAGCAACATTGCCAATTGTTTCATCATCCTAAGATCATGGGCATATCCCCATGATATCCACAAAATCCATTTGCCTATATTGGACCACCTTGATCTGCATTCTTCGTAGGCAACTTTCCTATAGAAACACACAGCTAATTAAGTCACGCATATGACAAAACATGCATTAATCCAGTCTTGCAAATGACACAATTTTGACTTGTTTTGACATCTGCAATTTTCCACAGAATAAAGAAAGGTGAAAGATCTGAAAATGCTATATCTATTGAGGAAGAAAGCAAAATGTACATGCTCTGATCTTCTTGGAATTACGATTGAAAAGGCAAAATACTGCAGGAATTACGATTGAAAAGGCAAAATACTACAGAATTATGGTTGCAAAGGCAAAAAAAAAAATTGTAGCTCTGATAGCTTTGATGTGGTGGGATTAAACTTAACATCAGAGAAATAAGAAAGGTGGAGCTCAACTTGGTATCTTCCAACATTTGACAGTGTTAATCCAACATGAAAAAATGTTTAGTTCCCTGGAACCCCCTCCCCTCCCAAAACAAAATGAAATCACTTTACTTCAGCGCAATCAATGTCATGCTATGTAGCAATATCTAATGATATTAGGGAATGTTTGACTAATGCAGCACTGTAATATATATAATATCCACCTATTGGTTTATCTTTAAGTTTTACATAAAGGTTTTTGGGTTGACATGTACTCTATAAATACAAATATACAATGTTAAAGGTGCTGGAAGCAGTAAATGTGAAAGTTATCAGAGTTAAACAGAAAAGGTAGGGGTTTCACAATATTAAATTTATGACTGGTTTGTGAAAAGTTACTTATTCTACAAAGCTGAGTCATATCTAAGATTAAGTAAAGCTTTCATAAAAGTGTCAGATGGGAGTATACCTTTGCTTTGAGGATCATGAAGGTGATTTTTTAGTGAACCTTTTTTTAGAGTACTCATAAACCAGGAACAGTTCATCCTTTACATGCTACATAGCCAATCAACTCTACCTTTGACAAAACATGGATCACACAAATGAAAGTTCAAAAAACATAGACAGTTAAGATACAATCTAGACTAAGGATGTTATGAGAACTGTAAAATGTCATACCAGACTAGCATGATGAACCTTACAAAGAACTTTCATCTCTACTATAATGTCAGGACCCCGAGTATGCAACCTCGAGATCCTCTGTATATTTCAAACTAGTCCCATGATCAGTAGCTAGCTCACACAGTTTCAACATTGATGTAATCAAATCCATACAGTAAACTATAGATGAAGCGAACAAATTAATATTAATAGAAGCAAAAGACCTTATGGTTAAGTCTTACAAGGTCTGCCGCATAGGTCTTACAACAAAAGAGAGCTTGCAGCAGAAAACAAAACAACTCTTGGAAGCCATTCGACATGCCCACATGCTATCGAGTGGAGGACATCTCCTAGTTCGCATGTTCCTCAAAGTACTCCTCTTCATAGAACTCGGAGCTCCCTGGGTACTCTTCAGTGACTGATCAACCAGAGGGCGTAAAGCCGTGAGTACTTTGAATGTACTCAGCAAGTCGTGGGGAAATGTATGCAAATAATATTCATGCAATGCTTGACAAGGATAGCTTTATGGTTATCTTGCAGAAAGCAATATTGACTGGAAGTACAGTAGGTAGATTGCAAAGCACGAGTTGAAAGATTAATACATAAGTAATCAAGTTTCTTTGAAACAACTCATGAACACCCCGTTCACTTCCCAGACCACTCGCAACCAACCACGACCACATTTTTTAGAAAGTCTACTCCTTGTGTGAAATCACCAGGCATTATCCATAACTAGGGACACAACTATTCGAATAGTTTTGTATTCTGCAGAGGTTGTACAGCTTGACCCACAAGAGATAATCATCTTATACTGTCCGCCCACACACTTCCGAGGTGTGCGACTAAGAGATTATCACAAGGTCTTTACAAAGCTCCGTTTTGACTTGGTTCTGCCCGCTAAGGTTTCGCCATTCTGGACCCCCTCATGCGCCATGTGAATCCCTCCGTAAACTCGGAGATCACACCACCATGACAGAACCAACCCAAAACATTGCTAATTAGTTAGTCAGGTCCACCCCGTAAATAGACTTGTGGTTGTACAGTATGGCCCAGATCAATGGCGCACAAAGTTAAGTCCTTAGTGGTTGCTCAGGCGAGACTACCTCATTCCAATGTGCTTCCCGCACCCACCTTTGCCACCGCCCACTCGCCTGAGCACAAAACATTTTCGTTCAACCTGGCCAAATGGCAACCCTTGCCATGGCACAATAAATTTTATCAACAGTGGCTCTGCCACAATTCGATAATTTATTTAGCCAAATTTATCATCATTGAATCATGTGATCGAGAGACACCGTCTAACTAAAGCATGACTAAGCAATATACGCACCCATGTTGGTATCACAATAACGTCCAACTAAGATTACCCAACCTATGGTGTCCAAGGGTACATGTCAACATGCCAATCACAATTATGCAAGGAGTCAAACTGGGCGAGAGCAAGAGAGGAGAGTTGAGTGAGGAAAAAGGAGATGAAAGAGGACTGCTCAAGCTTTTATAGCCTGGAGGAGACGGGGAGAGTCGCTGAGAGACTCGGAGGCGCACGAGTTCAAGGGTAGGTGGGTGACAGAACAGAGCACGGTATAGGCGTGCGCAAAAAACTGCCCGGGGATAAGACGGGGTGGGAGTTGCTGGCGGAGGCGATAGCATTTAATGCGACACAACGGCATTTAATGCGCGAAGACTTTTGCGTCAGCAGTGACGCGACGGGAGGAAGAAGAAGGTGAGTAGGGCCGACAGGTGGGACTAGTCAAAACTCGGGAGGGTGGTCCAACCAAAAGGGAGGTCGTGACCAAAGGGGATGTTGTGACCGGCTCCAGGACCACCCAGGAGGTCTCTCAAGACCACCCTGAGGTCTTAGATAAAAGGGGAGGTCTAAACGAGAGGGAGGTCTGGACTGATGGAGAGGTCCAAACGAGAGGGAGGCCTAACCAAGAAAGAGATGGGCCGAGAGAAAAACAGAGCGAACAGAGAAAGTGGATTTTAACACGAGAGAACTCCAACAAACTCAAAATAAACCAAACTTTTGGATTGGTTGAAGTTCGATTTAGTCATTTAAATCACTTTTAATTCCAAAATCTCAAGTTAAGCTTTAGAACTTCAACAAAACCAAATGGTTATTTTTATTTTTGAAAATTTCAAAAAGCTCAGAAAATTGGGATGTTACATATAAATTCTTTAGTTTTTGTTGCTGTCATTCTCTTTATCGTGACCTCCTGTACACAGCTTTTTTGTTATTGGAAAGGCAAGGCATAGCAAAAGTTTTGCATAGAAATGGTCAACTTGCATCTCAGACCTGGTCTCGAAGAACACCAAAGTAAACATAGCCATATGTACCATGACCCAGAAGATTCGCATAAGAAAACGAATCAGTTGATTCGAGCATTTCTTCATATGTAAACACAATGGGCTTCTCTCTATCAAACACGTCCACTACCATACCTGTGATAGAGGAAGTTAGAACAGCTTGTATATGATAGGAACAAGAGGAATCAACATTAGTTTGTGCTAGCAATAGCTCGTCACACCATGACATTAAAATGGTATTTTAATTGTGAATCTCCATATCAACAGTTTTGTTTTTCTTGGATCCTATTTGTACAAAATACTTGGTTGCAGATGCTTATATCTTTCATCTTTCTGGTGTTACTTGAACCCGTGAGAAACTGAATAGGTTATGAAAGTTGTATTCTTGCTTAAACCATTGCGGGGACAGTCACGGACGACGGTAACAAAATAATGCAAATAAATCTTTGGCATGGGTGTTTTATGCAATAACGTGTTGACATGGGTGCGCAATGTGATCAACAATAACACACAATCCTCATATTAATACGTATCCATAAGGAATTTAAGTTGCATGTGACAACATGTCGAACAGTAATGTGCCTTTTATATAGAGCCAGTTTTATCAAACAACTCTTCCATTTAATGTCACTAAATATATCCACCTGAAATGAACTTTGTGAAACTCATTTTCCACCAGGGTTATAAACTTATAATGATGTGGAGCTCAAGGTGGTTAACAGAAGGTGGATTGACATTCTGGGATATTGATATGATGATCTCCACCATCCGTTCTTGATTGTTTCGCATTTCCAAATTGGTAGCACAAATATCTTCCAGAACCATAACAAAAACTACCACTCTTAATAAGTTGAAATTTATGTGTTGTAGGCTGGTCTGGGCTCTTTCTCTAGTTATTTGAAGCTTGGAGATAATATTGAAAGAACTTGCACATAACAAATGATTGCACTTCCACTTGCAGCAATCATCTCAAATTCTCAATACTCTACAAAAAGCAAAATCAAGATAGCAAAACTTAGCAAGGACAGGCAGCATATTATTTAAAGTAGTACATGCTCAAATGTCTAGAAAACTCTCTATATATATTTGCAATAGTAGATCTCATGTCATAGCATTGAAATAGTCTGTTACATTCTTGTTCTTGATTGAAGAAATTCCCTGTGTGAAGTCACGTTAGCCCAAGAAAATGCAAAGTTGTATATCTCACAAAACTTATCTGGATGAACATAGAGTAAACACACAGGTTAGCAAAAAAAAATCTCAATACATATATGCTAAACTAAAAGGTAAACAAGTTCAAAGTAGAGCAAGCATCCAGTCATAGCATCTTAAACAAGCAATAGGCTCCAGATAAAAGGAACTACCCAATGAACATTGGTTTTATGACTAATAGATAATAAGGAGAGTAAGAAACAATTGTCTAGCACCTATATCATATATATCCTCTCACTATAGAGCTAAACACAAACCTATCCATTAAATTGAAGGGATCAAGCAAGGATATAACATATCTTGTCCCATGGAACTTTCCCATTTAAGATTTAACAGGCATTGTTCTTATGATCATGCCTAGGTTTATTCTATTACACAGAATTATGGACATTGTTCCTAGTCCAAATTGTTTAATTTGACGCAAGCACCACTCTAAGTGGTTACTGACAGATGCCAACTTGTTCAAGGAATATACATAGTATACTGCAAGTTTCTCATGAGAAACTCTCGAAAATGAACCAACAATGTCATCGGGAGTAATCCCATGGTATTAAACATACATGTCATAAAGCTATCAGTTAAGATTAAATGTGTTAATACGCGATTTCTACACGATGAAGCACATGCAAAAAAGTGAGGACAGAATAACAATTACAACAATCAATAGTCGCAAAGTGCGCAATAGCCGAGAGTCTGGTCACTAAGCACGTTAACATGTTCTCTTCACCATCTCCGACACTTTTATTGTTTGCATAGTACTCCAGTAATTGCTCACGAAAAGGAACACAAAAATAAAGTTCCTGCAATAGAATGAAGTAGCAAATAAGCCCATCTCATGATCAAGAGGAATACATATAAATCAAGAAATATATTATTAGAACACATCACAATCATATTGCATTAATCGAAGCAGGAACATCTCATAATCAGACCATCACAAAAATTTAACACAAAAAATACAACCATTAAGAGGAAAAGAGACTACTCGACTCTAGAACCATGCCATTACAGACCTTCCCGCTCCCCTCTCATCATCTTGCACACAAATCTACCGCAAAGCCACGATTATCGATGCCACCATCACAAGATCACATTTACCGTGCCACCATCCCGCGAAGATCACACCCCTCCTAATTGTCCAACACGAAGACACAACAAATCCCACGCAAAGGCACGACCTCTGAAGGGGCGACCAGTCGAGGGAGGGTTCAGAGATTCCGGTTCCAGCGTACCTGCAGGACACTGTTGTAGTAGCAGGTGTTGTTGAAGTTCTCGAGGCCGAAGTAGCGGCTTCCACGATTCCACCCGGGCGGGCAAGGGAGGGAAGGGAGGCGGCGGCGACAAGGAGGGAGGGAGGCGGCAGACGGAAGGAGGAAGGGAGGCGAGGCTGCAGCAGAGAGAGGAGGATGGTGCGACTGCAAAGAACGGAGGGGGTGGGAGGCAGAGATGAGGAGGGGGGAGGAGGAGGAGGGGAGGCGGCCGAGAGGGAGGAGGGAGGGGTGGTGCCATGTGGAGGAGGAGGAGGGTGGGCAGCGATCATGGGGAGGAGGAGGCGGCGGGGCTTGTGGCGAGGAGAGAGGAGGCGATTTGGGTTTTGGGGGTGGGGTGGGACATGGGCGTGGGATGGCGGGAGATGTCACCGCGTCAGCTCTGTGCGTGTGCAGAAGTGGGATAAATTCGGATAGTCACCGGTTAGATCCGATTTTAATCCCGGATAGTTCCGAATAAACCGGATAACTACTTATCCGAATCCGAATCTGTATCCGGTGAAAAATACTCGAATCTGAAAAAAAAAACCCACCGGATATCCGAGAGAAAAAAACCGAATTTTGCCCACACTTACTCGGTCGGTCGGGAACTATCTGCTCCGTTTGCACCCCTACCAGCAAGCAGCAGCACCATTAGGGTATGTACAATGGTATAGGCAGCTGCTATCTATAGCAACTCTCTATATGACCTGTAGACAGCACTAAAAACAGTTCATACAATGGCTTGTGGTGATACAGTCGGCTACAGAATTGTAGACAACACACAATCTTTTAATGCTTTTCTTGGTTCTGCAAAAAATTGGAGCAGAACCGTACCAAACAGGGCCTATATATTAGAGATGTTGTCTCTAAAGATGATATAGTATATATTAAAGACAATGTTATCTTTAATTATTAGAGATGCCCTAAACGGAGTAACAACATTGGAGATTTGTCTCATGTACGAAACAGAAAAAAGAATTCTAGGCTCAGTGCATGCATTGGTTTATACGACTGTGCATCCTCTAAGTAATTAAAAGTAGTCCTGTGAGAGAATTCATGCATGTGTTAATTGCTCTGAATTGATGTGCATCTTAATATCAGCAAGCAGCAGCATCATTAGAGCATGTACCATGGTACGGATAACTATTGTCTATAATAACTTTTTATATCACATGTAGACAACATTAAAGACAGCTCAACAATGATTTATGGTGATACAGTCGGCTATAAGATTATAGACAACACACAATCTTTTAATACTTTTTTGGTTCTGGTGCTACAGTCGGTTACAAAATTGTAGACAACACATTTCTCTCTTTTTATTCTCTTTCATCAACATCAGCTTAAATCCTACGTAGCAAAAGCTATAAAAAAACTAATGTAAACCTATTGTACATGACCTAAGGCTTCATTAGAATTGATGTGCATCGCATTAATTTCACCCACTTGCGAATTTAAAGGACACGGGCTAGCTTGATCCGATTCCCAGGGGCCGGATTTGCCCGGCGGCGCACGGACAGTACCGTGTGCATGCACGATGGAGGGAAGTCTGGCTCCCTGCTGGTTAATTTGAATAACTGTTTCTGTCGCGTTTCATTATCTTCTCGAGTCTTAACCGTTTGATTTTTTATTTTTTTTGACGGGGGATCTTAACCGTTTGATTGAACGCTGTCTGAAGAGAACTGAAATTTACTACTAGTATGTGCGCAACCAACCTACAGAAACATGATACTCCTACTGTCCTACATGACAGCGGAAAAGAAAAGAAAAAGGAAAGGACATAAACCATCGCTGAACATCTCTACTTACAGCTTAACAAGGTTTACAAATCACATTACAAGCACAATAAAACCTACCAAAATCATCAACTAGTTCTGCACAACCACCGGCTCCGACTGGTCGTTTAACCTTTCTGTTTCTACCTTCTCTCCCGCTTCCATGGCCTCCAAAATCTCCTTGAGGACGCGCTCCTCGTCCGCAGAGAGTTGTTCCATGGCCTGCTCGAACTGCGCGACCAGCTCCGGATCAAACACCGCATGCTGGTGCTGCTCGCCGGCCTGACGACCTCCGTGTTCGGACGTCGCCGCCGCGTTCCCAAACTTGGGCGTGACGTAGGAGCCCGGCGAGAAGATCTGCCCTCCCCGGAGCAGCCAGTCCCTCAGGCTGCCGGACTTGGAGAAGTCGAAGGCCGCCGGCACCTTCAGCTCGCCGAGCTGCCTCGCCCTCGCCCGCCTCTTCGCGCCGGCAGCCTCTTCTCGTTCGGACGCGTTGCTCTGTGTGACCATCGCGTCTTGGTCGCAGATTATTGCTGTTCTAGCTTCCTCTTGCTCTGAAGAGCTGCTCCGCATCAGTGACACATCTTGTTCAGGTGATGCTAGCTCCGATGAGCTGCTCTGTGTCACCAACGCGTCGAACTCCTCCACCGTGCGAAAGCTTTTCGCCCTTCCGGCCGCGCCATCTGATGCGCACTGAGATGAAGATTTGCCGTCTTGATCTTTCTGACCATCCTGATGTTCTTGTCCTTCTTCTTCTGCAGTGTTCTCTTCCTCCAGCCCGGCGAGCAATTCAGACACGTCGATCGTCTCGATCTTGGCAGACTCGGCGGCCGCCGCTGGGCTCTGCTCGGCGTCATTGGTCCTCCTGGCCGCGGAATTCGACGTGCAGAGGAGGGCCAGGAACTGGTCCCCGTTGCTCTTGGAGTTGGACAGGATGATCTCCTCGATCAGGTTGCTCCTCTGGAAGCTGTGGTTCACCTTCTCCTGGAAACTCCCAGATTTGGTCAGGATCTTGGAAGAAACACACCCCATCTCTCGCTCTAAGAATCTGAAACAGAGAGAAACAAGACTGTTAAAAACCAGCTTCTTTCAATTCTTGTATGCAACTATATATTCTCAAGGGTCACAAGCTCTGCATCTAGAACTGGAATCTCTTTCCTATGCGACCATGCAATTCTGAGAACTTCTTGCTTTGACCACGAAAAGTTCAGAAACAACTTAATAATCTAAAAAATAAGAAATTTTTTTGAGGAGTTTACCTGATGAAACGGCTCGTCAGAATCCTATTGCCTTCCTCGGTTCCTGAATTGTCGCGCAGTGTGCAATTTGTACCAGAAGCAGCAGTAAGAGCAGATTAACGCAACAACACATGCAGAGCGCTGTGCCACGATCCAATCATGGCTGATTAATGGTTAGAATATGGGAGGGTGGTAATGGGATGGAGAATTCCGAATAGAAGAGGCTCATGGTTTTTGAGTCAACAAATGGTTTTTAATGGATCAAGAATTGTGGCCTTCTTACCAAGTGCACCACCAACCCCTGTTTGAACACTCGACATTTGTTTAGTGGGCGATGGGAGTAGTAGCCTTGGTTTTTGACGGTTATTGCATCTTTGCCATTTAAGAGCATGTACAGTGGGTGACATCAGCAGTCTATAATTTTTGCCATATAAGATTTTTAATGATGTGGATGAGAGAGAACAAAGAGAGAGAATAAAGTTGTCTAGCATGCAACAAACAGTCTATAAAACCCTTATAGACAACACAAAACACCATTGTATGAGTTGTTATCTATAACAAATATTTTTTCCAAGCAAAAACTAAAAGATTGTGAGATCTCATATAGATAACTTAATGAATAACTCATTATATGAGTAAATCTTTAGTCTTTGTCATAGATGGCGTCGATAAATGATATAGAGCGGGTTACCATACATACCATCAGATATACCCTACGTAGTGTGCGGTTATTACGTCCACCTTTGCGAGATTGCATTCGAAGCTAGCCCACTGTACAGTGGTAAGAAGGGAGTAGTCAATGGTCATCGTTCTAAGCTGCGAGCTTCATAAATGTATCAGTTTTGGATCCATGCTGTTGACATGAATGAGAAGACGATGCGTAGAATTGTGCAGAAGATAGCGACAAGCCTTGACAATTGTAGCCCAACTGGTAAGACCTGCCAGGACACCCTCTTCAGAAAGGAAATTTTCAGTGGACACAATTTGACAGAACATACAGATACAGTAGCTCTCATGGTTTGCCGCTAGTACCCGTCGATGCAAAAATATCCTGCACGAGTTGCTGACTGCTAAAGCTACTAGCATTACAGTGCCGATTGGCAGTGGCATTCTTGGGGTTAACGCATGAGCCGCGGGTGGTGTTGCACATATCGGTGCGGTGCTTAGACACCAGTGGGCTCCGCGGGAAGAAAAGTTGGCCGTGCCGCGAGAGAACGGGGAAGCCGGGGGGAGAGTCGTCCGCGTAGCCGGAGGCGCACTACGCGTTGTCTGTCGACGGGTTCAATGCCCACCGTCCGTGGCAGTTTCGACGGCCCAGGATCTGATGAGGTCGTCGGAGGTCACGCGTCGCCCCCAACAACTTCGGTCAGCCTTCCACATACGTGGTAACCGTCCTTTGAGAATTGAGACGACGCCCGTTTCGTATGAATACACACTCGCACTTTTAATATACCATTTAAATAAATGTGTTATACTTTTTTATCTTCTTTATTATACTTAAATACTAATTATAAGATACTCCAATACGACTTGATTGAAAAAAAAATTATTTGAGTTCTTTATTTTTCCTATATACCTTTTTTCATATATAAAAGAAGTATATACATAAATTTTGCTATAAAAAGTGGGTTCAATGAAATTTTTCATAGAACTCACTTTGAGGTATCTTATAATCATTACTGGAGTATGCTCAAATGGATAAAGAGATATCATCATACGATTCAAGTGTGTGTGTATTAGCGAGCATTTTCCAATACATTACTATGCCAAAAAAAAGTCCAATTTAGGATCTAACAGTTCAGAGCCAAAAAAAAAAGTGGGTCGCGCAGCAAGTGGCTTGCCCATGTCACCTGTCGCTTAGTGGGCCACCTGTCGTGCGGTGAGACACGGCGGGAGGATTTAGGCGATGGTAGGCGGCCCGACCCGAGGCGGGAGGGGCACTGCCCCAAGCCAAAGACATTGATGGGCCCTCCCATCAAGGAATGTTAGAAGAAATTTTTGAGGTAATTTAATATGTATACAAATTATTTCATATGAATATTGCTTTTGCATTCAATTAACTGCTTATTAGTAATATTTTATATATGTGTGTATATATACTACCAATGGGTAGTACTAGTAGTATTATCATGTTTATATAAAAAGGCTCAAAATTTTAGCTTCATTCTAGGTCAAAAAAAACTCAGGACCAGCCCCGATGGTAGGGCACGTCTCACTGATCGACACGTTCATGATACAATTTTCGGTAATTCATCCGCACAACCGTAACAATTAAGCCAAAATCTCTTAGAGAGAACAAAAGGAAAAACGTTGCACATCGAACACATCACATAAACTACACCGAGTGAGATTTGCTCGCGCAGAAGCTGACAGGCCTCCCGGTTCACGAAATGCCGTGGCAGGCAGCTCAAATTTCTAGACGAGATGTGACAAGCACGAAAGAAATGGAGAGTGTAACTAAAAACTATCCATCGCCTAAACTAATGAGCCACCGGTTAGCTAGCCACGTATGTATGGACAACTAGATGTAACACCCGAGACAACAGCCTCCTCAAATAGAGCGATCTCTTTTCCACGCATTCCGAGGAAGATGAGTTATTCGAGATGCTGCCAAATCCGACTTATCAAGTTCCAAATGTTTATAAAATGAATTGTACTTCCTACATGTAATGTGTGGCTGTGTAGAGTACCGTCAGTGCACTAGCATAATTACTGACACGGTATGGCACAGTGTTGTACGATTAGAAATGGTTTTATAATTTGTTCCCATTAGCTACAAATGATAACCAATTGTACCCCAACTTTTTCGAAGAAAAAGACCACATAAGGCACAAGCAACTCCTATGCTTGTAGCTTCTCAAATGATGACAGGTACGACGGTTGATACCTAAGTTTGAAATTGCGTGTTGTGCTGTGTCGTGATTTTATTAAAATAAATTGTAGAATTTTTTTAGTAGTACATATGATAATATAACTGAAGCTGTGAGTGTGAGGTAAAAAGCAATAAGAAAAAAATTAAAGAAAAAGTGCTCTCACTTGATTTTTTTAAGTGTTAAATAGTATAAAAACACTATTTGACAAATTTCATTCGGATTGGACTTGCCAACGTATTGCCCGCATGACGGCTCTGATCCTCTGGTGCATAGACTAGATATCATATTTGTATTTGATACGAAAAGCCATCTAGATTTGCTATTCACGGTGTCACATGTGCTATTTTAGCCGAAAACTCCTTCGACGTGTACATGTAAGAGAAAATGCCCATTACATTATTTTACGAACTTTTAGCCCATTTGGGATCCATTTGTCAGTCTGATAAGGCCCATAGGTTAACAGCCTGATCCAGCACTCGGCCGATGACCAGCCCATGCGGCGCAGGAAAACAGCCACCTCCGCTCGCTCGCTCTCGCGCGGAGGAGGGGAGGAAAGGAAAGCAGCAAGGCGATCAACGGAGCGAACGTTGTATAACACCCTGCAGGAATTGAATTCACAACAGTGCCGATTGGTCTGTGCAACCTCAGTGCACAGAACGGAGGACTTGAAATTTCCCCAATGTGCCGCATCAAGCCACGGATTTGGATAGTTTCGGCGGCTGATCAACTTGCCTGACGCACCTATTAATACCTTTTATGAGGAACTTCTGAGTTTGAAAGAGGCTGTCACTTGCCCGGTGAAGGACAGGGTTCAAAACTTCAAATCCCACCACCCGTGTCCCGTGCTATGCAAACGCCGGCATAAAAAGAGAAATTTTATAGTACATTCTGTTGGTAGTATAAATTAAATTTGACCATTGATTTATGAAAGATATAATAGACTTTTCTTTGTATTTATAATTTTTCGTAATGGTATTATCGATTTTTTTCAACTAAGGTTGAAAATGTTACTCTTTCGTGTCATGTGATTTTCACATGAACAATTACATTTCTACTCTATTGGGATTCTACTATTCATACTACCAGGTGTAGTATAACTAAATCTTAACTAATATGAACCATTGCATGAAAAAGAATAAACCACTCGTATTAAATTGGGTTGATCGTAAAAGAGCTCTACAAAAATGCACTGTATGCTATTCTTTCTCCACACGGCCCAGTTTCCATTTTAAAAACTGCTGCTGACTGGAGCTTTTCTCTGCATGCAACTCGGTAGATTTTTTTTAGATCAGTAGGACGTCGAAACATCGATGCCCCAGTTCCATTTCTCTACGACTCTACATGCAACTCAGGTAGAGTTGGGAGACAGATGGAAATGGAACCCAACCACATCCTCCTCTGCAAACTGCAATGTCTGGCCAGCGACCGATGCAAATCATGCGATATGGGCAGTGGATTACAAGGTGGAACCGAGAGCAGTGTCACTGATCGATATGCACATTCAGACACTCGAGACGAGTTGATCCATCTGCTGATCTGCCATCTGGTAATTGGCCCCCTGCACTTTGTTAGGCCCGGCCGTTTCTTTCGACCTGTTCGTCTCGAGCGTTCTGCTCTGCTCCCAATTCTTTGGCAATATTGAAAGCATAGAAAGCAACCTGTTCTACTTCTGCATCATCATCATCATCTTGTAGCACACAGCTCTTAATACATGAAAATCCATGGACAACTATTTCCTAATTTGGTTGAGATGTTGACAGGTTGTGTTAGGAAGGACTAGCTTAATTGCAGATATGTGATCGGTGATCATAATGCGCATAAAGAAAGTGATGGTTTTTAATAGGGAGTTGGAACCGATCGAAGTGATTCGACTTGTAAAGGTTAGGGTACTAGTTTTTCTTGGCTTACTTTTATTAGTGGTAGGAGTTTAGGTATGGGACTAGAGTTGGATTAGGAGGTGCATGCCATGGTGGTCTAGTTCTTAGTTTAGGAACAGAGTTTCGTCGCCTGTGATTGCCTGAAGTATTGATTGGACCATTCATGGTATGCAAGAAGAGGAATGTTCTTCAATGTGATAGGACACATGCCAATCAATCACTTCATATGCTTTGCTGAAATAATGTAGTATTTCGTTTGGAAAAAGAGTACTTTTGTTGAAATCAAGCATGTGTTTCACAAATAATTGTAATGACTTACCGTTAATTAAACTTCAGCATGCATAACCGATTTAAGGTCTGAATAAAGGCATTGGGCTTTTGGGATATTGTTATCTCTTCACCTGTGCACAAGGCCAATGGGATCACATGATCGAAACTCGAAAGCAAAAGATCTGGCTCCTGATGTGCGGTGATGTCCATGTATGTCTGCTGCTCAATTACACCAGTTAGTGCCTACTCTCTTGGACTGAACAAATAATTGACCCACATAATAGATTCCATACAATTCTTCATATGAGAGCATGCCCACATACACACATGGTGTGCTCCTATAGACTATAGTGTTCTATCATGTAGGAGTAGCAGACTAGCAGCTATGTCAACAACAATATACTAGTATGCCCTAAAAAATACAAGCAGCGTAGCAGCGTAGTATCGAATTTTTTTTATTAATTAATCCTTTTTAAAATTTTATTTTAAAGTTAACCTCTGCGAATTTTATTTCTAATTCTGACCTCTTTGATCACGTCACGATCAAACAACATTGACACGCCATAGAATAAGTCCGCTAAAATAGCACTTTTTATCACGCCACTGGTGGTGGCGTGACCAAACAACACTGTCACACCACGGGTGGTAGCGTGACAAAAGTTTGCCCAGATACGGACTGACATGACAGTGTTGTTTTGTCAGGCTACGGGTGGTGGTGTGATCAAAGGGGTCAGAATTGGAAATAAAGTTTACGGGAGGTTAACATTAAAACAAAATTAAAAAGGGTTAATTAATAATAAAAATTCCGTAGTATCAGACCATTATCTAGCTTGGTTGCTTCCAAATTGGTGCATTGGTATCACTTATATATTAGTATACATTTATACTTCACTAGAAAGAAAATTGTGTATGGAGTAGTATAGCTCCTAACCCGAGTTAGATCCCCATCAGAGGTGAATAACAAATTTTGTTTGAAAAAAGGGATATGATAAGTTAGGCGGTGTTAACCTCTCATTACCCACAACTCCCTTCTCCTTCTTCGAAATATACTAACCACGCATGCTTTATGATATGTGCTGTTCTGCTTTACTAGAGCTCAAAGAGTATTCCTTGAATTATAATTGCAAAGTGCTTTAGAATTGATGGATCATTTATACTGCAAGACGTACAAAAACGCGCTCCTTGAATCCTTGATTGTATCTTGTTGGCAGTTTCTTGGCTGTTCTTGTCGGCAGTACCATTTGTACCGAAAAAAAGATTTATAAGATAAATTAACAATCCTTCCGTAAATCTTCGAAAAACATAAATACAGTTACTCTCCCTACAGATATTTGGATGACTGTACTGTTAGAATAGGAATTCATTTGTATTTCTTTATATATGTATAGCATATTTATTTATAATATCCTCTTGTACTATCTATCTATATATATATATATGAAAACGGTATGGTACTTTTGGGAGTACGTACTCCTACCTCTTATATACTACTTAAATCATACGATGATACCTCTTTATCTATTTGTGCATATTCCAATAATGATTATAAGATACTCCAAAGTGAGTTCCATGAAAAAGTTCATTAAATTCCACCTTTTATAGAAAAAGTTGTGTATATACTTCTTTTATATATGAAAAAGGGTATATAGCAGAAAACAGAGGGCTCCAATAAAAAATTTTCAATCAAGTCGCATTGGAGTATCTTATAATTGGTATTTAAGTATACTGAAAATGATAAAGAAGTATAATATGTGCGTTTAAGTGGTATATTGTAAGTGGGAGTACATACTCCCAGGAGTACGAAGCGGGCAAATTTTTTATTGGAGCCCTCTGTTTTCTGCTATATACCTTTTTTATATATTAAAGACGTATATACATAAATTTTGCTATAAAAAGTGGAATTTAATAAAAAAAAAATCATGGAACTCACTTTGGAGTATCTTACAATCATTATTGGAGTATGCTCAAATAGATAAAGAGGTATCATTGTATGATTTAAGTGGTACATGAGAGGTAGGAGTACGTACTCCCAAGAGTACCATACCGTTTTCATATATATATATATATATATATATATGTATGTATGTATGTATGTATGTATGTATATTGGGCACACAATATTCATAACATGGTATCAGAGCTAGGGCACTAACTTAGCTCTTTCCGCTGTCACATCCATTGCTATCATCGAAGGCCACCACCGCCCCTCGAGGCTGTCGCCCTCCACCGCCCGACGTCGCCCATCTCCGACGCCGCTCCACCTGAGGACAACACGGGCCAACCGCCGAAGCCGCTCGTCCCCGCCGCCACTGCCCGACTCGACGTCGCCGCCCACCTAACACCCGACCCGAGGACGACGGTGGCCGAAGGCCGCTCAAGATCGCTTGCCGTCATGGGAGCACCTCCGTCATTGTTGTCGTCAAGACGGGCACCGTCGCCATTCCGCTCGAGCCGCCGCCGCCAACAGGGGGAACCCTAGCTCTCACAAGACTCTCCTTTTAGCCATCCTTCGCAGGGCGTTTTGTGTGAGCCAGCCCGGCCCACAAGAAAAAAATCAAAACAAAAAAACAAACAGAACGTTGATCTAACAGCCGTGCTGTCCAACACCGCTTGTCAGACTTCGGTGCCTTGGTCGTCGCGTTGTCCAGCACCGCCTACTGATGGCTTCCATTCCATCAGCTGCGATCCTATTATCAGGAACAAAGTTTCATGGGATGAACTACATGTTGTGGTCTTCATTCATGGAGATCACGCTCGATGGTCTCCCCGCTGGGGAATCACTGGTGCTTGACTTTGTCCGCCGTCCCCGGTTTAGTCTCCTTCCAAACAGCTTACTTCTACACCTTCTACAGAAGATGAGGCCACCGAGAAGGAGACAGAGGTCGCTGCTGCTGATGTTGCTGATGAGGCCATAGATGCTTTTGAGCACTGGTATGCTGATGAGGCCCGTGTTCGAGCCATCTTGGTGGTCAGCGTCAATGACTCCATCCAGCCAGATATTATTGGTCTGCGTTCCACTCGTCAGATCTGGGATTGCTTGCGCGAGCGATACCAGCAGAGCAACAATGTTTAGTTCTTTTCACTTCAGCATGAGTTGGAGACGCTTCGTTGGGAGGACTCCTCCGTCGATGACTTCTTCCGAGCTCTGGCCAGTCTCTAGCGCCAGCTGGACGAGCTAGCTTCTCAGCTCTGCCAGTAGTGTCATAAGGTGCAGAAGGCGGATCGTGACCACCTTCGTCTTTATGACTTTGTCTGTCGTCTTCGCCTAGAGTTTGAGCCTGTTAGGGCTCAACTACCGAGTCGTTCACCATGATCGACAGTAATCGAGGCTCTTCCGACGCTTCGTGTTGAGGAGCTTCGCCACGGGTTAGCAACACAATTTGTTCCGGCTATGCTTGGTACCCCTTCTGCTTATACTACAGTTCCTCCTCGAGTGTCTGTTTTTGCTCCTGTGTTTTGCACTAACTGTGGTTCAGTGTAATTATTGCAAGAACTTCGGGCACGACTACCTGAGTTGTGCGGTGCGAAAAAAGCAGAACAAGGCATGTAGGGGTAGACGATCTAAGGGGGGGCAAGGAGGCCCTTCCTCGACACGAGGATCAGGACCTTCTCAGCAAGGTGACTCTATTCTGTAGCTCTGTCAGGATCTACTTCAGTAGCTCTCTCATATCTCAGCAGGTTCTACCAGTCTAGCTCGGACGTCTCCTCCATGTACTTCTGGGTTCTGGATTCTGGTGCCTCTTTTCACATGATACCGAACTCCACATCTCTCACTTCAGTAGGACCTCCTGCTTTTCCTATCTCTGTTCAAACAGCTAACGATACTCCTCTGTCTGTCAGTTGTGCAGGCACTCTTTTGTCCACTGACTTTTCTGTCCCAGTTGTTTCCCATGTTCCGCAGCTTACCATGCAGCTTTTCTCGGTGGGTTAGCTCACCGATCTCAGTTGTAGGGCTAGTTTTGACTCTCACACTTGTTTTGTTCAGGACCGACAGATAGGGACGGTACTTCGAACTGGCCGGCGCCGTAGGGATTGTTAGGGTCTCTACATCCTTGACCGCCTCCACCTTTCGTCCACTTTAGTTGCTCCTATCACCTCTACGTCTACCTCCACCGTCACTGCTGCCACCATCTCTGGAATTTTTGCGCAATGACATTATCGTCTAGGTCACTTGTGTAGGTCTCACCTTTCTTCATTAGTTCGTTATGGTGTTCTTAGACGTGTTACTATTGACACGACCATATTTTGTTAGGGTTGTAAACTGGGTAAGCAGCTACAACTTCCTTATCATTCTAGTGAGTCCTTGTCTTCTCGTACTTTTGACTTAGTTTATTCAGATGTATGAGGACCTGCGCCTATTATCTCTAAAGATGTGCACAAGTTTTATGTGATCTTCATTGATGATTATTCCAGTTTTACAGGGCTTTCCCCTATGTCTAATCATGGTCAGTTTATTGCAATCTATCGTAGCTTTGCAACGATAGTTCATACTCAGTTTGATTCTTCCACCCATACTTTTCGCTGTAATTCTGCTAGTGGGTACTGTTCTGGCGTTTTTAAATAATTTCTTTCTGAGCAAGGCACTCTTTACCAGACTTCTTGTCCTGGTGCCCATGCTCAGAATGGGGTTGCTGAGCGCAAAAATTGTCATCTAATTGAGACTACCCGCACTCTTCTCCTTGCCTCTCACGTTTCACCACAATTCTAGGCTGAGGCTGTTTCTACGGCTACATATCTTATCAATATGTAGCCTTCCACTACTCTTAAGAGTGTTAGTCCTATATAGCGTCTCTACCCTCGAGCCCTCCCCCCAGTACATTCATCTTCGTGTTTTTGGTTGCACTTGTGTTTGTTCTACTGCAGTCTTGTGAGCGCGCCAAACTGTCAGCTCAATCAATTGAGTGTGTGTTTGTTAGTTATAGTTCTGAGCATAAGGGTTATCTCTGCTATGATCTTTCTGCTCGACGGATCAGGATCTCACGAGACATTATCTTTGACGAATCTTGACATTCTTTCTATCGAGATTCGGTTCCTTGTCCTATTTCCACCGTTGAGACGATTTCATGGTTGTCTCTTTTCGACTCTTCAGCCATTTCTCCACTATCACAATCTTCCCCTGGTCTGTCTCTAGTGGTTTCTTCTGTACCTCCGCCTCTGGTGTTGCCTCCTGCAGCATCGCCTCTTGTTATTGCAGCACCACCGTCTTGTTTCTTTGATATTCACTACTCCAGGCGTCCTCGTCCTTCACCAATTTCTTCTCCTAGTATCTTGCCGACACTTACATCTGATCTTCCTGATGATGCTCCCCGTTATGTCCTTCATGATCGGACATTCCTTTGACCTCCTGATCATTTTGGATTTGCTCTGATAATTCATGCTCTCTTTATCACTAAGCCTAGTTCTTATCGTGGGGTTGCTCCTCATTCTAAGTGGCAGCTCGATATGGCAGAGGAGCTTGATGCTCTCTGATGTACGGAGACTTGGGATATTGTACCAACACCTGTGTATGCTCGCCCCTATCACGTGCAAGTGGGTGTACAAGATTAAGATCCGATCTGATAGTACTATCGAGCGCTACAAGGCTCGTCTTATGGCTCGCGACTTTCAGTAGGAGTACAGTCGTGACTACGACGAGACTTTTGCCCCTGTTGCCCATATGAGCATCGTCAGACTCTTGTTGCGGTTATACGTTACTTGATGGTCTATCTATCAGCTGGATGTTAAGAATGCTTTTCTTAATGGTGTTTTGCATAAGGAGGTCTGCATGCAGCCACCCACCTGTGTATTCTATTCTCGATGGGCACATCCATCGTCTTCATCGTGCTCTTTATGGCCTCAAACAGGCTCGTTGTGCCTGGTTTGCGCGTTTTACCTCAGTGATTACTGCTGTTGTTTTCACTAACAGTTCCCACAATCCTGCTCTTTTTGTCCTTGTCTCATCTCGAGGTAGGACACTGCTTCTTCTGTATGTGGATGATATGTTCATCACTTATGTGAAGAAGCATCTCAGTGAGCATTTTCTGATGACTTGTCTTGGTTCTCTTACGTACTTCTATGGGATTGAGGTCTCTTCCACGCCTGAGGGCTACTACCTCTCCTAGTAGAAGAATGTTCAGGATCTTCTTGATCGGTCTGGTCTAACCGACACTCGCACCACCGAGACTCCCATGGAGCTATCCGTTCAGCTTCATGCCACTGATGGTGATCTTCTTGAGGATTCTACTTGATATCGTCATCTTGTTGGGAGTTTGATGTATCTTGTGAGCACTCGTCCTGATATTGCTCATGCTATTTATATCTTCAGTCTGTTCATGGCTCGTTCTACCCATCTTCACTACAGTCACCTTCTTCAAATCTTGACTTGATGATAATTAACTCATGATGTCACCTAAAGTCTTCATCATCATGAGACTCAACTTGTTTCACTAACTCATAGAAAATATTAGTCTACATGACGATTGTCATTAATTACCAAAATACTCTATTAATTCATAACGACGAGTCTAGATTCTTCAAGGAGGGAGTACTTACTTTACAGTTTGTGCCATCAGAGTTACAGATTGCTGAATTTTTCATGAAGCCACAGACTAGGGTACACTATTTGTATTTTTTATCCAAATTCAGTGTGTATGATCCACTATGAGTTTGAGGGGGTGTTAGAATATGAATTCCTTTGTATTTTCTTATATATCTTTTGTATTTCTTTATATATGTATGATATATTTATTTGTAATATCCTCTTGTACTCTCTCTCTATATATATTATCTATTAGACCTTATCAATGTACACATAATATTCATAACATGTATTACCACATGCATTGACAAGTGTGCTTTCTTCCTCACACAATTCTGGTGGGAGGAAAAATCAAGCACTACAATTCTGGTCTCCAGTTTGAACTTGAGCTCAGCCCGCTTGAATAACCCTCATCCTTTTACTCCTCTTCAAGAAAAGCCCTAAAATGCCCCATTTCGACATCACCTTGGTCAACATGTGAGTCACGTTCACCCAGAAAAGAGCAGGAGAGAATCAAATCATCAATGGCTCCACCCAGTGGACAGCCTGCCACGTCTATGCAACATGTGTTTTTTGAACTATGCAACATGTACATGTGTTAGAGAGAGAGAGAGTGTGTGTGAAACTGTGAAGAGAGAGGGAGTGAGAAAGAGAAGGTTTTTGTTTGTGTGCTTGGTGAGAACTGAGAAGGTACCATTTGATTTGAATGCAAGGGCAGACAGAGGGCAGCGTTGTAGTAGTGCTGTTGGACTGGTCTTTCTCTCAAGGGTCCAGGTATCTAGGCCGAACAAGGTGAGGACATGCCATGCCTGGCCCTCACCATCAGTATCTCATGTCCTCTTCTGGTCTACTCACTGCAAGATCTCCCCATCTAATCTCTCTAGTGGAGTGGATCAGCGGAGCACATTGCTTGCTGTCCCATTTTACTCCCTCTGTCGTGTGTCTTTCGCTGAAATGACATAATTTTACTTGCAATAACAAAATTACTACTTTTGTATTTGAAATGGCAAAATAACACCTCTATCACGCTAATTTACCATGGAAAGTCATATGTCTCGCTCTTAGACCACGGCAGATGACATGCCACGCTGCCATTCAGCGGTAGGAACGTGCACAGACCACCAGCCACAGTTTGGGAACAAAGCACGTGGCTTTCTGTGCTAAATTAGCGCAATATGTGTGTCATTTTTGTTATTTCGAATGTGAAGAGTTAGTTTTGCTATTTCATTTAAAAAAGGGCTAAATAAGCCAAAACTATCCCGTTTTAGTTTACTTGACATTTTTTACCAGAATTTTCTTTCACATATACTTGGCACTTCGTGATTTTCTGGATAAACATTTTCAAACTACTCCTAACAATGCTAGACCCCTGCCACCACTTTGTTACCAAGTTTTTTTAGAAAATGAAAGAAAATAATCTCTTTCGGTCTTTACATCAAAGATACATACAGCTCATATTACCTTGTTTTATGCGCATGAGATATTATTGGAGGACATTTTAGTCATATTTAATCATAAGTACAATCTCTTTAATACACGTGGATTAGTCAAGAGTAACAAACAAACCAGAGCCGGGGGTGGGGGGGCGCGTACCGATTACCAAAGGCGTTGCATTGCATTACTTTAGTACTACTGTGGTTATAGCTAAGCCTGGGGCACTGCAAAATAAAAAGTCGGGGGGGGGGGGGGCACCCCAAGAGCACATAAAACAAGGGCTTAGTCTGTCAGATGCCACAATTCAATGGCCGAACCCACCATAATCTATGCACAACCCCCCTTTGTAAGCACTGTTCCAAACGAGAATCGCACTTGCTTGGTTTGCTGCATCTAGGGCTGTAGTACATGGCAAAAGTTCTCATATACTGAGCTTTTGCAGATGTGATCTTGGAATTGGACGGACAGGATGATGCTCTGGGCATGAGGCCAGCTTTGGCATTACTGCATTTGGGCTCTACTGTTGGCGGGGTGGGTTTTGGCCTTGCTTGCTGCTTCTCAGTTCTCACCCCCATTGGTAATGGTGCTGGTCTTCTTGCAGTTGTGTTGTGTGGCACGCACTAGTAGCACTAGCACTACTATCACTAGTTCACTACTAGTCTACCAGTAGTAGTAGTAGGCTAGTAGCTCCATAGTTACTTGCTCCTTTGGATGCCACATTTGGTTTCCAAATTTTCTAGGTGGTGCCTGGTGGTGTGGTGGTCATCTCAAGAGACCTTAAACTGAAAGTGTACTTGCTTTGACATGAATGGGCCTCCACCCTTCATTTCCCCCTAGGACAAGATCACAGGAGGGAGGAGAGGAGATAGTTATACCCATCCCATTCAATGGTTTGAGTGGGAAAGGCAGGCCATTTTAAAAATCCAAATCCAACTCCAGGCTCTCCTGCCATTTTTGGTTCTTGAAGCCTCATCAAGTGATCCTGAAGAGAGAAAAAATCATCCCCGGTTTTTGCTGTGGCATTGGATTCTTGAAGGACACCTTATCAGTAAGATTTTTTCTTGACCTGTTTCTTGGAACTCTCCTTTTTCTTTACACATTTTTGGATGGAATCAAGTGCAGAATCTACAGGTTATTCCAGCATTTTTTTTTGTGTGTTATTGTTTTCAATGAGATGAGAGTATATGATTTCTTTTTCCTGATTCTAATAAAAACATGTTCTTTTTATTCCCCTTCTGTTCAATCTTTGATAGGAAAATGAGGAGCACCAGATCATGCAGCGCTTTCCAGCAAACTTGCCAAGCTTTGTGATTTGCTAGCCATGGAGGAAGAACAAAAAACTCCTAGCTTTCTTGATGTGCCCAAGGATATCCCCATTTCTACCAAGTCCCTCACAATCAGGACCAATGCTGGATGCAGCAGCAGCTCCGACCGGTCCAACCCCATCTCGCCGGCCATCTCCATCACGCCGCACCTCTACTCGCCGTCGCCGCCGTCGTCCGCGTTCGTGTCGGCGCTGCAGTCCCCGTACATCTCACCTCGAGTCGTCGAGCCGCCGGCGCCGGCGCAACCGCAGCCGCAGCCGCATCAAGAAAGCAAGGTCGCCAGTATCTCCACCACGGCGGCGCCGTCGCCGGCGTCCTACTCCAACGGGTCCCACTCGGAGGACACCGACGCGCCGAGCGCGTCCCGCACGCCGCCGTCGGAGCGCTACGATTCCAGCGGCATTGACCCAGCAAAGATTTCCGACGTCGGCGGCGGCGGCGGCGGCAGCGTCGGCGTGCCGCCACGCGTGTCGTTCTCGTTCCCCGTGCCGAGGGTGTCCTTCACCCGCGGTTCCGTGGCGTCGCCGTCGTCCAACGCGAAACTCCGGAGCTGCGACGTGTACATTGGCTACCACGGCAACGGCAGCCTCGGCAGGTTTTGCAAGTGGCTCAAGTCAGAGCTCGAGCTGCAGGGCATTGCTTCCTTTGTCGCCGACCGGGCAAAGTACTCCGACACGCAGAGTCATGAGATTGCCGACCGGATTATTTGCTCCGTGGCATTCGGTGTCGTGGTGGTCACCATGTCAAGCTTCCTCAATCCGTTCAGCCTTGAGGAGATCAGATTCTTTGCTCAGAAGAAGAACCTGGTGCCTATATTGTTCGACACTGAGTCATCGGAGATCGCCGGGCTGTTTGATGGTAAATTGGAGGATAAGGAGGGGAAGGAGGCTTTTGAGGGGCTAATGCGGTGCCACGAGTACAAGCTCGAGGCAAATGAGAGCAACTTGAGAAGCTGTGTGTCGAAGACAGTCACATTGCTGCGGTCCAAGCTTGGCCGGAAGAACATTGCTGAGAAGGAGAGTGAGGGGTCTCAAGGCCTGCCTTTTCCACGTAACCGGCATTTTGTGGGAAGGGAGAAGGAGATAAGTGAAATCGAGGGAATGTTCTTTGGATCCACGGTGGATATCCAAGAAGTGGATTGCCCAAGGGGTTCCAGTACAAATGACAGATCTAGCGGTGTGTCTGATGGGTTTGCTGATGAGGAGAGCGACACCGTGAGGACATCTAATGCCAGGTACATCAGTCTGGAGATGCGCAAGTGCAAGGAACCGACATTGGAGGCCTGGATCGATCCAGTGATTGAGCTGTCATCAGGTAAAGGGAGAAGCCTTCAGAAGCAGAGATCAAAGCACAGGAGATCAAGGTTTCGGTGCAACAGCAAGGGCTACGACAGTGCCAGTCTGGTCTGCATCAATGGCCCTTCAGGTATTGGCAAGACTGAACTGGCATTGGAGTTTGCTTACCGGTATTCACAGCGGTATAAGATGGTGCTGTGGATTGGAGGTGAAGCTCGGTATTTGAGGCAGAACACACTCAATTTATCCATGAATTTGGGATTGGATATCAGTGCCGAGGCTGAAAAGGAAAGGGGTAGGATCAGGAGCTTTGAGGAGCAGGAGTTTGATGCATTCCAGAGGGTGAAGCGGGAGCTGTTCCGTGATGTGCCCTACTTGCTTGTCATTGATAACCTTGAGAGCGAGAGGGACTGGTGGGAAGGTAAGGACCTCCATGACTTCATCCCTAGGAACACCGGAGCAACACATGTCATTGTGACCACATGTTTGCCACGTGTGATGAACCTTGAGCCGATGCAGCTGCCACAGCTCTCGTACATTGATGCGATGGTTTTGATAAAGGGAAAGAGGAAGAATGACTATCCGCCTGAGGAAACAGAAGTTCTCAGGAAGTTTGACGAGCGGTTGGGCAGGCTGAGCTTTGGCCTGTGGGTCGTTGGTTCACTGCTGTCTCAGCTCATGATTGCTCCTTCCACCCTGTTTGAGGCTGTTGAGAGAATATCGTTGAACGAGATTTTGTTTCCCCTTGGTGCCAATGATGACGGCTTCTGCCGTAACAATTCTTTCCTAGTAAAGGTATTGGTCTTTTGTTTTGCATTGATGGACCGAGCAAAAGGAGGAAGCCTTACCTCGAAGATGATCATTGCCGGTTCTTGGTTAGCTCCTGCTCCAGTGTCTTCTACGCTATTGGCTGCAACAGCGAGCAAGCTACCAATGAAAGGCAGCATTCACCTGTTAGGTGAATCCCTCAAGACTGCATTTCTATGTGGCACACATTGCTTTCTAGCTCCGCATGGCCGAAAAGCTGAGGTGGAGTCGGCACTCTTACTTGTTAAGCTCGGGTTGGCAAGAAAGGCAACTCGGCATCCTGGTTGCTGGATCCAATTCCACCCGATCACGCAGCTTTTTGGCAAGATCAGGGGAGGCTTGGCACCAACCGCTGCGGCAGTGAATGGAGTATTGAGGGCTGGGAACCCCTCAGTGTACTCAGACCACCTGTGGGCTAGTGTCTTCCTTGTGTTCGGTTTCAAGTCTGAGCCACCTGCTGTTCAGCTTAAGGCGGTCGACATGGTGCTCTTCATAAGGAAGACAGCGCTTCCCCTGGCAATTGAGTCCTTCATGACGTTCTCGCGGTGTGGCTCAGCTTTAGAGCTGCTCAAGGTGTGCACCAATGTCCTTGAGGAGGTGGAGAAGTCTTATGCGTCACGAATGCAGGACTGGAACCGTGGGTCGTTATGCTGGAGGAAGAAGCTGCAACCGAATCACCATGTCGACGAGTTTGTCTGGCAGGAGGTGACGCTGCTTAAGGCAACATTGCTTGAGACAAGGGCGAAGCTGTTTCTCCTAGGCGGGCTGTTCGACACTGGTGAAGAGTTGTGCAGGACCTGCATTAGCATCCGGACGGTCATGCTTGGCCATGGCCATGCCCAGACACTGGCTGCTCAGGAGACATTGGCAAAGCTGGTCAGATACAGGAGTAAGATATGAGATGATATCCAAAACCCTTGTGAGCTGTTGTAATGCGCATTCCTTTGTTACTGTATTATATAAGGGTTTCCAGAAGGTTTCATGTTCTCAATATTTCTGAATCTGTGATGCCAGCTACAGTTTTGTTAGTGATCAGTATAATAGCCAAGCTTCATGATGCCATATGTAACTCCAGTTGTTATGTACAGTACAGTTCAGTTGCTATTTAAGAAAACTTTTATTATCTTCGTACTGTTGAGTTTCCTAGATGAAACTTTCATCAAGAGAATGGCTTTGGTGAACTGAGAACAATGTCCAGTAATATAGTTTGTTTGTGTTTATGAAGCTTGATAATCTCAAGATGTTGGAAAGTGCTTTATGCTTTCTCAGAAAGAACCTGCACTCATGGGCTAATCTGTATTCCAGTAATATGTTTAGTGTTTGTATAAGAAAACTTCTTTCTAAGAGTACAGTTAGTTTGTATGAAACTATGAACAGTCTTGTTGCATGATGCAAACTCTCTGGTGTTGCTGCCCAGCTTTTGAGGCGAGTATGGATATCATGGGGATATGCTCATGATCTTAGGATGATGATACAATTGTCAATGACGTTGAAGATTTGTCAAAACACGCGTTTTCGGTGAAGTTCAGGATTATCAGTATGACCACAAATTACATGACGGTACTACCGCAGTGCGGTATGACCGCAATTGAGAAGCGGTACTACTGCAGTGCGGTAGGACCGAATGTTTCTTAGTGGTACGATTTTTCTAGAGTGCTTCTCCCTTGGTAATCGGTATGACCGCAGTTTGGGAGCGGTACTACCACAGTGCGGTAGTACCGGTGGTTACATGGCGGTATGACCGATTTTGTCTTGTTCGTTGGCCAATTTGGCGACGATGTTTGTAAGAGAGGTCAAGCTCATGGGTTTCATCGCATATGTGTTGCATGATGTATGTTTTGACTAACGTGGATCAAGCTGCGAAGAACTTGTTCTCGGAATCGATTTCTTGGTCTATTGTTGTGTAGGAGGCTTGGAGGTCAACGACGGTCAACGGCGAGGATGATCGGGACTAGGCTTGGAGGGCTGAGGTTCAGAACGATTGAGGATACTGGGTGAAGTCAGTGGATTCAAGCATGATGCAAAATGAACAAGGATGATCGAATGGGAAGTTCCGTGCGACGGGTTGCTTCAAGCGGCGCAGGGGTCGGTGCAAGTGCCATGGTGGTTTCGGTAGGAGCCGGATGGGAGAGACTTGCCGACCTAAAGAGAGCCGTTGATCAACCTATACATAGCGAAGTATGTGATTGCTTCATGAAAATTGGACTAGATCTTCGAAGAACGATCGAGAAGGGGTATTTTAGTAACTTCACCTAAATACCGCCTTGATGACCTTTTGCTAATCCGCAGCGCAAGACGGCGCAAGGAGAAGCGATTTAGGTCAAAAGAAGTTGAAGACAACACTTTAAAAAGCGTGCGTGAGTGAAACCTGTTTTGTGTGTGGGCTTAGCGGGTGCTCATTAGGGTTTTCTTTCTAGAAACTAGCCTCCACTATAAATAGGAGAGGGTGTTGGTTGTGCACATCTTAACCCTTGTTTTTCAAGAAACCCTAGCTTGTGTTTAGGAATAGGAGAGGTCAGGGCTTTAGAGAGGTGAATTGATTGAGTGCTCAAGTGTTGAGCTTGTGTCCTCCTTGAAGGAGTGGCTGTAAACCATCATCAATCTCAAATCAATCCAAACAAGATTCCTCAAAATGAGTCTCTTTTTGCTCTTGCCATCTCTTTGGTGATTTTGGGTTTTTGATGATCCCTTGGTTCCTCTTTGGATTCTTGTGGTGATCTTATTTGCTGTGACATATGGGAGTGCATCTAAGATCATCTTGATCATCCTTTACCCACGAGCAAGTTTTTGGATCATATTTTGGTTTTGGCTCGGTTTTGAAGCAACCTTCACTCAAACGGACAAAGGTCAGAATTTTGGCAATGATCTTTACGATCCTTGATAGGAATAGGTTCCTGATAGCCTAGAGAAGGTATGTTTCAAGTTTCGTGAAGTTTGGAATTGTGGATCAAAAGTTATGCCAATTTTGCATTTCGTTTTTAGGCTGATTTTCCTATTCATCGTTTGATTTTACTGTTCATCCGGTAGTATCACTACTGTTAACTGGTACGGCTAACATTGTTCATCAGTACTTGTATCTTTGCGTTTTTGGTGGTTGTGCTTGGGGATTTGGAGTAGATTCAATACAAGTCTTTTGCTATGCTTCTATATTGATCTTCATAGTTCTCATAGCTATTGGAGTTAAATCATGTTGAATCTGGTCAAAGTGAAAAAGAGATAGTGCTCCTATGCACCCCCTTCTAGTCGTCGTTTCAGTCCAACAAGTGGTATCAGAACCCAGTTAGTTCAATCTTGATCTTGACCGGTTACTGAACTTAGCGATGGAGAAGTACTCCACCAAGTCGCATGTCTTCGATGGGCTTTACTATGCCTATTGGAAGAATCACATGCGTGTTCTACATTCAGAGCGAAGGACAAGCTGTATGGGAGGTTGTTCGAGCCTCGCTCGTTTTGCCCGAGGTTGCTACGCTGGCTTCAGCAGACCTCTTGGCTAACAACCATAAGGCAAAAAATCTCCTATATGTCGGCTTTAGTAGACAGGAGTATGACATGATTTGTAATCTTGAGACCGCGCACGAGATTTGGCACACCCTCGAAACCTGCCACGAGGGTTTGTCCCAAATTAAGCAAGTACGCCAGATGGTCTTCAAGCGAGAATACAACAAGTTCGAGATTCATCCTAGCGAGAGTATCGATGATGTATTCACTCACTTTAACAAGGTGATTAATCAGTTGAGGGCAGTAGACATCGAGTATTCTCAGTCTGAGAATGCCACCCACCTCTTAGTTGCAATCAACACCAAGGAGTGGGAGATGAAGGCTACTGTCCTTGAGGAGAATATCAATCTCTCTAATCTCTCTTTGGAACTGCTCTATAGCAAGCTCAAGAATCATGAGATTAAGAGAGTTGGTTATCCTAAGAAGGAGAACATGGTTTTGGTGACTGATCCTCTTAAAAGAACTTCTGATGGCTCTTTTGAATCTTCCTTTGGATTTTCACTTGCCTATTTATCTGCAACCCATGAAGAGGACCTTGAGAGTATTCCTGAGGCTGAGTTAGCTCTTCTAGCCAAAAAATTCACATGGGCCTATAACAATGTGAGAAACAAGAAGAGAGGCGGCCCTGTGACATGCTATGAGCGCGGAGAGCTTTACTATATCCGAGCGAATTGCCTCAAGCTAACAGGGAAGAGCAACCACAAGGAGGAGAAGGCAGCTTGGAGGAAGCCTTAAGGGAACAGGCCTAAGTTTGATGCTGCCAAGCTCATGAAGGCCGCTCACCTGGTCCTTGCCGCTTTTGGAGAGCAATCCATGAGCGATGTGGACTCCGGGAGCAAGGAGGACAAGGAGGAGGAGCTCCCTCAAGAGAAGAAGAAAGGGAAGGCAAAAGACTTCACCAGCATGTGCTTCATGGCCAACTCCGTCAACATTGATGACATTGATGAGGTATCTCCATCCTATAAAGTTCTCTCTGCTAGATGTGATACCATCTTTGAGCAACTGCTTAGTCATGATAAGGCGTTAAAGTTCACCATGGCTAGGAATAAGGATTTAGAGTCACAAGTTGATAATCTCACATTAAAACTTGTGAATGCTAAGAATCTTGATACTGCTGAATGTTCATTCTGCCATGCTTTACACTCTGAACTTGCTAAATTACAAAATTCTCATGTTGTTGCCTTTGACCAACTAGAAAATGTTAGGACTAAGTTAATTGAAGTTAAATATGCTCTATGTGAAAAATACGTAGAATCTAGCAAGTTGGTCGCTTCTGATAAGGTTGAGTCTAGCATTTGCTCTTTCTGCTTAGAACGTGAACATAAAGTTCAAGACATATTAGAAGCAGTTAGAGCTAAGTATGCCAAGCTTAAGGACAAAATTAATTCAGCTCCTTGTGCTTCATGTGAAGCCCTTAAGCTTGAAGTTGCTATTCATAAGGAGAAGCATGCTAGAGCCATTAAGGCCAAAACTTGTGAATTATGTATTAACCTTGGAAAAGAGAATACTTATCTTAAGGATATATTAGAAAAAGTCTCTAAGGGTGAGAAACAATTGAACATGATTCTTCACAAGCCCAAAACTCCTTATAAGAAGCAAGGGTTATGATACAACTTTGTCCAAGACAAGTCTAAGTTAAATGTCATTCAAGTCTTGAAAAATGGCTTAGTTGAGTTCAATACCCAACCTGCAAAAACTATTTTCAAATCTGCAGATTTTGCCCAACCATCTTTTGAGCCAAAATGTGTTTCTCCCAGTGATACCAAATACCATTGCACCTATTGCAAGAAGGATGGGCATTTGCTTGAGTTCTGTTGGTGTAGGTTGAAAAATGTTAGGAGAAATCTTACTAGAATTTCATCTCATCAACCTAGAGCTTTCATGAGACATGGTTACCTAGAAAAGAAGAAACCTGGACAAGGATTTATTTCACATGCTCATCATCGTCATGTTCCTAGACAGGATGCATCTCATGTTCGTGTAACCATTGCTCATGATAGAACCTCAAGCAGGATCAAGGCTAGCGATTCTGCTTTACATACTGCTCGCAGACATGTGTCTCAGTACTGGGTTCCCAAGTCTTGTTTAACTAACTCCAGTATTGAGACACATCAATCTTCTGCGCCTTGATTTTCAGGATCACCGTGGAAGGGGGAAGAACACGTGGTTCGTCGACTCTGGCTGTTCATGTCACATGACCAGAGACTCAAGATGGATCACCTCTTTCACACGGTCGACGGATGTGAAGGGTCGCGGGAAGGTTACGATAGCACAAAACAAAAATTTACTGCGTGACCAAGGAACCTCCGCTAGTAATAGATCACGAGATTACCACTAGACGTGCCGACTCGTAGCGGAAGTAGAGTCGATGTAGTGATTTGATGCAGTCGTTGTCGTTCTTGCCGCACGTCTTCTCCTCCGAGAGGTCGTTACGCGTTGCAGATCGTCCTAGTGCTGATGCTACGCAACAACACCTCCAAGGCATCCACACGTACGGGGCAGGTACACCACGCACTGGAGTGCTAGCGCCGGCAGCGTGGTTGAGGAAGGTGTGGCTATTAGTGTTTCGGGATGATCTTCCAAAGCTTCAATCTGTCACCCCATGCCACCGCCCCTCTATTTATAGGCATCCATAACTCGTAGCCTACCATAATTCGGATCACTATCCAAATCAAATCTTAGCCCTTTAAATGTGTGACCCTATAGGTTCATGTGTGATCAGTTGTGATTCGGAATCTTTCTGACCACGAGTCGTTAGCGGTACCTAGCAGCACATAACGATTCCCGAACACACATAGAATAAATCGGACGAACTTTAATGCAATATGATCTATGACCAGGTCAACTCGTAACTCCTTATGACCAGTTGGCGATTAAGTTCTCTCCACGACCACCCAGGAGGCCTTCTAGGATCACCCGGAGGTCCTCCAGGACCACCCAGGAGGTCTTCTAGGACCACCCGGAAGGTCTTACAGGAGGTCCTCCAGGACCACCCGGGAGGTCTTTCAGGAGGTCCTCCAGGACCACCCAGGAGGTCTTCCAGGACTACCCGGGAGGTCTTTCTAGATGTGGAGAACAAATATTAGCCATACGACCTGTTTGTGTATTATCCCTTTGCCTCACGACATCTGGTTGAACTCCAGGTGAGATTAAGTCATCCATGGACTGTTCAGTTGTAAGATCGAGGAGGCCGACTAGAGGGGGGGTGAATAGGCGTTTTAAAAACTTCTTTGGCTAAAACCGATTTCTAATGCGGAAGCTAATACAAATAAGGTTTTGCACAATTAAAGCCTAAAACAACTAGGTTCAACTAAGTGCACCAACAATACAAGTCTATTGACAAATATACCAATTAAGCAAAGACTTGTAAGCTATTCGATTTTATCAATGTAAATAGCACAAAGCTAGGCAAGCATTCATCAACAATGAATAAGCAATTTAATACAAGGAATATAAATTGCAATATGTAAAACACAAGAAAGCAAACCACAATAGACACGGCGATGTTTTACCGTGGTGATCGGAGACTTGCCGGTCTCCCCTAATCGACGTTGAGGCAAGCCCAAACTAATTGGACCGGCTCCACGAATTGAGCACCCGCCTCCGAGGTAAGTCCAACCACTTGGACCGGTTCCAAACCGAAGCAACACCTCACTCCACTAGGGTTGCTCTTTCCTCCACTCCGGAGATGGCGAGCACCACACCACTCACAAACCGCTCGGGTCTTCTCACAAGCTTCTTTGAGAAGATCACCAACGCACGACGCCTCCACGCCGTCTAGGTGTCTGTAAACACTAAGAGTAACAAGTCTCCAACGCTCACTTGAACCAATCAAGTGTCAAGCTCAAGTGGATACTAAATCCACCACCTAAGGCAACACATGCACTTAGGGTTTGTTCTCTAACCTTACTAAGTGCAACACATACACACTAGAGTAGAGAGGGCTTGCTCTTAGCTCAAGGAGTGTCTAGCACACAGCCACAACACTTGGATATGTTTTTCACCCGACCAGCAACCTTCCACATACGGCCAAGGTGGGTATTTATAGCTCACACAACCAAACTAGCCGTTAGAAGCAAAGTCCCTGAAAAATCAGGACAATCGGTAGTACCACCAACCAATGGCCAGTACTACCGCGAGCGCAGTAATGGCTATAAAACTAGCCGTTGCAAAGAGCTCCGGTACTACCACCAACTCATACACGGTAGTTCCTCTAATCTGTAATACCACACAAAACATTGCGGTACTACCGCTTAGCCAAAGAGAGCAACACATGCTCACGAAATCGGCTAAGGACCAAATTGCATCGCTTCTGGAATATACGTACCGCCAACACAAACGCGGTACATTCGGCTACTGGTCGTATCGCTCACACGAGCCAGTACTATCAAGACCAACAAAGAGAGCAAGCAAACCCAAAACATACGCTCGAATTTACGATCGCTCCAAAATGCCGGACCTCTGACATGCGGTAGTACACACACAATACGCAGATTACTGCGTACCACACGCGACCAGTCCAACACATGGACTTGACACGTGGACAGCGAAGATCAAATTGGCCGTTTGGACTGCATGTCTAAACCGTTGGATCTGGGCTCCGTTCGGACGGTCCGAATGTTCACGCATTTTGGACCGTTAGATCAAGATCTAATGTCCCACGCTCGGTGCTCCGAATGTCCACCGGTAATACCGCAACCAAAGCCGGTACTACCTCTCAACGGTAGTTCCGCGATATCCACGTCGGTACTACCGCACCACCTCAGAGCAACACATGCTCAACAAGTGCGGTAGTTCCGCCAAGGAACCACCGGTTATATCTCAGAGCGGTAGTTCCGCGCAACACATGCCGGTACTACCGTTTTTCAACAGAAGGCAAAGTTTGCATTCATTTCAACTCAATTTTGCAAAACACATTTGCCAAATTGATACGTGATGCAAACACAAGTTCAAGGCATGATTCTCAACAAGTTGCAAAACACATTTGCCAACTTTTAGAATCAATACCACAAGGAATAAGGTATATGAACTTAAACCATTTGCAAAACACATTCGCAAACTAAGTCACATGCTACAAGGAATATCCATGAGCCACACCTATTTGCAAAACACATTCGCAAATATTGGCAACATGTTAAGGTGAGCTAGAGCAAACACAATGAGCTATCAACACATGATTAACTCAAACTACTAGTCAAAGACCCCTCTTAAAAGTACGGCGACCTATACTAGCAATCCAGTCTCCTATCCAAACACCGAGACCGGTAAAAAACTAGGAACACATCCTTAGCCCTAGCTAGTCATACCTTTGCCTTTAGTATTTTCTTGAAGCTTGATGACGCACATCCTTGCTTCAACTCTGGGTTCTTGACTTGATGTTCATCAACACATGATGAAGCTTCTCTTCTCTTGATGATCAACACATGATCATCTCCTCTTCATGAACATCATCGATACACGATGATTTCCTTCATCTTGAACTTGATGCGCATCAACACATGATGTATCCTTTACACCAAGCTCTTGACTTGATGACCATCAACATATGATGTCATCCCAAATTGCCAACCTTATGAAACATAACCTATTTCATCCAACTCATAGAAAATGTTAGTTCCAACAATATGATTATCATTAATTACCACACCATACCATTAACTCATAATGGTTGGGACAAGATACCACAATCTTTCCCACATCGGTAATTGATAATAATCACTTCAATAGCAAATAATTGAATAGAAATTGATGTGAGTATATACGAACTACACAAGTTATATATATACTCAACATGAGTGTATACGAACTACACAAGTTGTATATACTCAAGGTTATATGAGCATATATGAACTACACAAGTCTCATATGCTCATATGAATATATTAACTACACAAGTTAAATATATTCGGGGATATGTTTCAAAGTAAGGATCCTTAAAGTATATGGAAGAGGAATATGAATCATTACTGATGAAACCACAAAATATAGAATGAACTCCCCCTAAATGTGTGCATACACAAATATGTAATGGGATCATATGCACATATCCAAGTTAACCTTTTTGGTGGAGTTCAACCTATATTTTGGATCCAAGGAATGCAATAAGATAAAAGAATTAGGATGTCGAATGCATACCTCTTTGATTTTCACCTTTATATCCAAATGAAACTAAACAATATGTATAATAATGGAAATGTTAGTCTCACAATTAGATTTATCATTAATCACCAAAACTCCATCAACACATAATGGCGGGTCTAGATTCTTCATCAGTACTTTCTCGATCAAGTGTCGAATAACTTCATGTGGTCGACACTTCGACCACTAGTAGCATGGCCATGCACTTTCTTTACTCAACCACAACGAGGGGCCCAGAGATATCTCTCCTTTTATGTTTAGGAGGGGCAAATCCCTTGTCCGACCAGTCACATTTCTCCCCATGTTTCATAGCACACTCGAAAGCTACCTTTATAACTACCCAGTTACGGTGTAGCGTTTGGCAACCCCTAAGAGTGCTATTACATATGTAGGAAACCATGTTGATTTCAAGTCTAAGGATTATACATCATCATTGCTTGAGACCAACTGATGACACACGAAATCATAACAATCTCAATAGTGTCTCAAGGTGGGTCTTTTCCAACACCATGTTCTCTAACATGTGTCCATATTATTGGTTTGATATCTCCATATCTATGACTCATGAAACATAGTCATCAACCAATACATATGCTAGTCTATTCATATGTGTCCTCATATGTTTCCGACCAGGGAACGTTTAAGAATAATCATCGCATAAATATAGAGTTTCACAATCAAGTCACATACTTGATAATAAATACTATCGATATTATTCTGGGAACATGATAACATATTATCTAATGTCATGAACATAATGAAATATAATCATCTCTATGTGTGGATATCATGGGGATATGCCCATGATCTTAGGATGATGAGACAATTGGCAATGGCGTTGAGGGTTTACGGAATCACCTATTTTCGGTGAGGTTCAGCTGCTGTCAGGCCTCGGCGGTCTGACCAGCCATGGGAGCGGTCAAACCGGTCACGCCTCGCGCCATTTTTCTGGAATGTGCACTGGCGGTCCGACCGGCCAGAATGGCGGTCAGACCGGCCAGAGGAGCGGTCTGACCGGCAATTGCTGAGCGGTTGGACCAGCCCTTTTAGGATTTTTGAGCTGGGCCAAAAATAGAGGGTGTAGGTAAGTGAGATTGTTCTTCTACACTTGGTCTCATAATTTTTGGAGCTTCTAGTGAAAAGTTCTATTCATTTGAAATTTCCAAAGAGCTCTCGGGTTTCCAGGTTGGAAAATTGGCTAAGTCCCAAGTAGACGGTTAGACCGGCCTTTTGTTGGTGGTCAGACCGGCCAGTGGGTGGTCAGACTGGCCAAGGGTGGCGGTCTGACCGGTTTTGACTTGTTTCACTCGTCAGTGTGGCGCAATGTGTGTTCGTTAGGTTAAGTTCATGAATTTCATTGCATATGTGTTGCATATTGCATGTTTTGGCTAACGTGGGTCAAGTTGTGAAGAACTTGTTCCCAAAGACGATTTCTTGGTCATTCTTTGTGCGGTGGCTTGCGAGTCAACGACGGTCAACGGCGAGGATGATCGGGACTAAGCTAGGAGAGCTGAGGTCCAGAACGATCGAGGATGGCGGGTGAGGTCAGGAGACTCAAGTATGGCGCAGAATGGAAAAGGATGAACGAATGGGCAGTTCAGTGCGACGGGTTGGATCAAGCGGCGCGGGGGTCGATACAAGTGCCATGGTGGTTTCGGCCAGAGCCGGACGGGAGAGAATTGCTGACACGATGAGAGTCGTTGATCAACCTACACGTAGCGAAGCAGGCGAGTGCTTCACCAAGATTAGACTTGGTTTTTGGAGAAAGATCAAGAAGGGGTATTTTGGTAATTTCATCAAATACCGCCTCTGTGATCTTGGGCTAAACCGCGGCGCAAGACGATGCGTGGAGAAGCGGTTTAGGTCAAGAGAAGATGAAGACAACGCTTCAAAATGCGTACGTGTGTCCCGTTTGTGTTGGGCCTTAACAGGAGCCCATTAGAGATTACTCTTCTAGAAGCTAAGCGTTACTATAAATAGAAGGGGGTGCTGTCAAACAGCCCCCAAGTACTTCATTTGCAAAACCGTAGTTTGTCTTAGGGCTTAGAGAAGAAAGGAGAGGCTTAGGGTTTTAGAGAGTTGATTTGATTTGAATGCTCATGGATTGAGTTCTTGTCCTCCTTGAGGGAGTCGTTGTAACCAGCAACAATCGCGAATTAATCTATGGATGATTATTCAAAGATGAGTGTTCATGTGTTCTTCCTTCTTATTTGGTGATTTTGGGTGTTTCTTTGATCCAATGGGTTTCTAGTGGTTTCTTGCCCCCATCTACCTTGCTGTGACATGTGGGAATACATCTAGGATCATCTTGATCATCAATCTCCCACGAGCAAGTTTTGGATCAAGTTTTTCGTTTTTGCTCGGTTTTGAACCCTATTTCGGTAAAATGGAAAAAAGTCAAAACTTTGACGTGGATCTACTCGATCGTCACTTAGAATAGGTTCCAGATATCCTTGAGAAGGTGTGTTCCAAGTTTGGTTAAGTTTGGCCATGTAGATCAAAAGTTTGATCGATTTTCGTTTTGAATCCGGAGCTGTTTTTCCTGTTCATCGTCAGGTCCGGTCAGACCGCTCCTTTGCCGCCGATCAGACCGCACCCCGGTCTGACCGCTTGATGAACGCCGGTTTGACCGCCTGAAGAAACTTGAGCCCTTTTTGTTCTTTACTATGGGGATTTTGGTTTAGATTCAACACAAGTCTTCTGTTGTACTTGTATGTTGATCTTCATAGTACCCATAGCTATTGAAGTGAACCTGTGTTGAATCTGAACAAGGTGAAAAATTAGGCGAGCTCCTATTCACCACCCCTCTAGTCACCTTTCCGGTCCTTCAAGTGGTATCAGAGCCCGGTTAGCTCTTCTCATAGATCTTAACCAGTCTTTAGAGCCATGGTGACTGACAAGTATTTAACCAAACCACCTGTGTTTGATGGAGTCGATTTTGCTTACTGGAAGGCTCGCATGCATTCCTACATCGAGGCTCAAGGGCACGCAATTTGGCTTAAGGTCAAAAATCCCTATGTTGTGCCAGCCAATGACGATGTGATCACTCCAGATGTTGAGGCAAATAGCAAGGCTCGAAACTTTTTGATTCAAGGGCTTAGTCGATATGAGTTTGAGCGTGTCGCTCATTTGAGGTCTGCTCATGAGATCTGGAAGACCCTCTGTGACTACCACGAGGGCTCTACTGCGATCAAGAAAGTGAGACAGAATCAACTCAAGAAAGAATACTCAAAGATCGAACAAAGGCCTAGTGAATCTTTGGATAAGTTGTGGGGAAGGTTTTCCAAAATCCTTCATGACTTGTGTGCTGTGGATCTTGTGTTTACTGAGTCTAAAAATGCACGTCAGCTCTTGGGTGCTCTTGATGTGAAGGTCTGGGGATGAAAATCACTTCCATCAATGACAACACTGTCATGAGTGAGCTTACCATGGATAAGCTTTACTCAAGGTTGAAGACGCATGAGATTGACTTTATCTTGCGTCTCTCCAAGACAGAGTCGATGGCTTTAATGGTCGACCCATCTAAGAGTAGGTCGTCTGATTCTTTGGATCTTGGCTCATCTGGTTTTTCATTGTCCGCTTTGCACTCTTTGAGCGATGAGCAGCTAGAGAAGCTACCTGAGGATGATTTAGCCCTCCTATCCACAAAGTTCTCGAGAGTCTACAACAAGGTGAGGAACATAAGAAGAGGTGGCCCTGTCACTTGCTTTGAGTGTGGTGAGCCAAACCACATTCGCTCCAAGTGCCCTAAGCTGAAGGGCAAGGTGGAGAAGGACTCTCGGAGGCGTCCTCAAGCTAAGGATGTGAAAGCCAAGAAGCCCAACTATCGCAAGTTCATCAGCCAGGTCCTTACCGCTCTTGAGAGTGTTGATATGAGCGATGTGGACTCGGGGACGGAGGACGTCGACGATGATTCTCATGGCAAGAAGAAGGCTCACGATTTCACTAGCATGTGCTTCATGGCCAAGGACCTACACGACATCGACTCCTCCAATGACGACGACCCTTTCAGAGATCCCGATGAGGTATGTGCCTCACTCAATGACATGAAACATGCTTTGGTCGTTGCTGAACAAAAACTGAAAAAGCAAGCTAAAATGATTAAGAGACAGGACACCATGATTGATAACTTGAACCTAGAAGTTGTTAGGCTCAAATCCATTAATCCTGTTGATGTTTGTGATTCTTGCTCTAGCTTGCATAATGAATTGACCAATCTGAAATCTGCTCATTCCTCTATTGCGAATCAACTTAAAGATGCTCTTGATGAACTAGAATATTTCAAGTCTAGTCTTGTTTGCATGAATGCTATTGCTCTAGATGTGACTGCTGTAGATGCTATTCCTTTACCTTGCTCAAATTGTGTTTTGCTTGAATTAAAACTGGATAGCGCTACAAAAGAATTGCTGAAATTTGTTGCTAGTCACACTTGCTCTCATTGTGAGGATAATAAGATTAAAATAAAAGAAATGACTGAAATAGTTCTTCATTCTAAATCTGCATCATGTGAAAATTGTCTTAAACTCACAATGGAAAATGAAGCTCTAAACAAGACTTTAGAGGAGAAAGCTAAAATTGAACAATCCATGTCTTTGATTGCATCCAAGAAAGTCGTTGATTCTGCTTCTTGTGCTTTTTGTGCTGAAGTTGGGACAAATTTAGATGAGATACAAGAAGCGTTTAGAGTCAAATTCAAAGAGAAAGTGAGTGGGATTGAGAATGCTTCTTGTGTGTCTTGTGAAGCTTTAAGGGTTGAGGTAGCTCTTGTTAAAGAAAAGCTTGCAAGGACAATCAAGTCAAATAGGTGTGTCACCTGTAAGGACCTAGCCAAAGAAAATGATTACCTCAAAAAGACCCTTGAGAGATTTTCTAGTGGGAAGAAGAACCTCAACATGATCCTCGACCAATCTAAGGTGAGTGTGAAAAAAAGTGGCCTAGGATTTAATTCCCTAGAGCATTCCAAGAACCATCCACCTAAGGTTGTGAGAGCTGTTAGAGTGGTATGCTTGAGGTAGAACCTTTTGAGCCATCTAAGGTAGTTTTTAGATCTGCAGGTTTTGTCCAAACCCCTTCTAGCAAGACAAGTGCTTCTACTTCATTAAGTAGTGAGGTTCAAGAATGTAGAGTTCTAGACTCCTCGGGTGAGCATGTTTTTGGGATCTCCAGGTTTGAGATGATCTTTTGTGCTGATTTCAGTGTCTCTTTTGCTTCCAGTCCTAGATGTCTTGTGACTTCAGATTCTCATGATCTAGTTTTGTGGTATCGTAGACTTGGACACATAGGTTTTGACTATTTGACCAGGATCAGTAGCAAGGACTTGATTAGAGGTTTGCCTAGACTTAAGCCTGTTAGACACCTAGTGTGCACTCCCTGTAGACATGGTAAGATGGTTTCTACTTCTCATCCACCTCTTACTTTAGTGATGACTGATGGACCAGGTCAACTCTTGCACTTAGACACTGTTGGCCCTTCTAGAGTTCAGTCTACAAGTGGGAAATGGTATGTGCTTGCGATAGTGGATGATTTCTCCAGATATTCATAGGTTTATTTTCTGGTTTCTATGGATGAGGCTTTTGGTTATTTTAGAGAATTGGTCCTTAGACTAGCTGTTGATCTTCCTAGAGCCTTAACGAGGGTCTAATAATCCTCATTTTATCTTTTATCTATAATCATTATTATAGGGAAATATCATGTAAATCTCTAGGTATACAAGGGAGAAGCCTACCAGGTGGTCGTAAGCTCTTGTACGATCACCCCCATAGTCGTAAGTCTTGCCACGACTACCTTATGGTCGTAAGTTCTTCTACGACCACTACCTAGTCGTAAGGTATTCTCGACTAGGTCATAGTCATAAGCTCTTCTACGACTGTGTCACCATGATCACCTTATGATCAATTAAACCTCTGACGAGTGGGTCCAATTGATTAAGGAATTCAAACGATCATCATCTATTTGTTACTCTGCAAGTAATAGCACATAATGCTCTATTATCTCGATATATAGTGTCAGGCGTGGAGGAGTTATCGCCGGTGATTATTGCCAACATGCGAATTCACGAGATGTGATGAGGCGCCACTTCACCTAGAGAAACGCCCACTCCTTCACAGACTATATAAAGGCAAAGAATCGAGAAGGAAAGGACGATCGAATCAAAGGCGTGACACACGCTATCAAGGGCCATCGGAAGACAAGCACTATCATCCGTAATAGTCTTAGTTTTTCTCCGATTGTTGAGAATACACTCAATACCATACACACACAGAGTAGGGTTGTTATTCTCTCCGGAGAAGGCTGAACTCAGTATAAAAATTCCGTGTCAATCTCTATGTGATTCCATTCTAGGAGACCCCGAATCAAACAATCTTTACATAAGATCGTTTCTAAAACACCGGTTGGCGTGGGCCGTGGGGATCTTCCGGTAATCTCTTGTCAACATACTCTCTTTTCCCAAATCTCATGCACTTATGGCAGGAGAATGGAACGAGGAGAACCGATTCGACTTGGCGGACACGCAGACGTCGACATGGATGCGGTTTGATTCTGAGCCGAGTATTGACTCATCCAATGGTGCTTCGCGCCTCCGGGATCTTCCCATAGATCCAGGAGACAATCTTCTTGATGGAGTTGAGGAGGATCCTATCCCCACAACAAGACGCCCAAGGGAGGAATCTACCCTCTCAAAGGACAAGGGTCAATCTGACCAGGACTACACCCAGGTGGACTCACAACACGATGAGAGTTTTTCCTCGAAGTGTCCGACTCCCCCTAAGGCGGTCCGACTTGGTGAGGCAAGTTCTAGAAGCCACACTTCCAGGACTTCACCAGCATCTGGTGATCCTCTCTCTCCGGATGACGCCAGAGAGAGCGGGATCAAGCATGTTTTTCCTGCAAATTCGACCATCTCTTCGCAGATTACACCTGCGGACGGAGATGGTTATAACCCAGAGTTCCCCTACCTGGAGGGGATTGCTCCAAGTCGCCAGATGGTGCCTCTCGACTACTCCTCAAGCGGGGAGGCCTCGAGTGCAAGTGAGAATCATCAACGGGAGGTTTTCGTCCTTCCCTCGGATCAAGATCACTCTCCTAGAGACCGAGCTAGGGACTCTCCCCGAAGATCACGCACTGCGCCCCCTCGTGGCAGTGGCAAAGGCACCACCGATGGCGGACACGACCAACACCTTCATGAACGCGAGGGAAATCCTCGACATACTTGCACTTCATTGAGGCAGTCTCAAGAGTCTGACATGGAAGATCTTGAGGCTACTCGACGAAAGAAGATTGCAGCCCAGAAGAATTTGCCTGGGCGCATCCAATATCAGTCAGAGGAAGCTCAAGAACTCCAGCACATCAATGACTTGCTCGAGAATACAACTCGAGAGCTCGCCCGAGCGCCAGGGTACGATCTCTTCGTCGAGGAGATCGCACAAAGGCTTCGGTCCACGATGGCAAGGCTGGAAGCACCTCACCGACATCATTCAAGAAGTCATAGCAATACTACTTCTTCAGCTACCAGTCGATCGAACATATCACCACGGAGGAATCGACGCAATAATAAGTCGCATCGATCTTCTACTCGGAGAAATGTCTTTCGAACGATTGATGATCAACAAACCCCTCGGAGAGGTGATCGCTCACCATTCCGACATGGAAATCTGCACCAGCAGATGAACTACAAGGAATATTCCCCTCGAAGGACAGAGACCTATCATAGGTTGGGTCAACCTGTTACTGGGTATTGTCGAGTACGACCACCTGATGATATCAACCCTTCTTTCCTACAAAGGAGGCGTCAAGAAGTTATTACTGGATGTCGGGCATTCTCGCCTGATCTCCGAGCTGTTCGCTGGTCACCTCGCTTTCGACCAGTGAACATGGAAAATTTTGATGGATCCCAAAATCCCATCGAATTCCTTCAAATCTACACAACAGCTGTCCGAGCGGCAGGAGGAGGAGAACATGTGATAACAAATTACCTTCCAACTGTGCTCGAAGGGTCTGCTCGATCGTGGTTATTGAACCAACCACTCGAGTCGATCTATTCTTGGCAACACCTCTGCGACCTTCTACTGGCGAATTTCCAAGGCACTTACAATCGCCCTAGGAAGAGGGACAACTTGCACCAGATGAGACAGAACGACAACGAGACCTTGCGCCAATTCATCAAGCGCTTTAGTCAGGTTCGTAATTCAATTCCGGAAGTTTCTGACTCATCTGTCATCAGGCCATTTGGTCTAAAAAATGCCGGCGCTTCTTTTCAACGCTTGATGCAAGCGACTTTTTCATCTCAATTAGGCCGAAATCTAGAGGCCTATGTTGATGATCTAGTCATTAAAAGCATCAAGAGACTTAATCATATTACTGACCTACAAGAAACATTCGACAACCTCAGAAAACATCGCTTAAAACTCAATCCTGAGAAGTGTGTGTTCGGAATCTCTTCAGGAAAATTGCTTGGATTCCTAGTATCTATACGAGGAATCGAAGCAAATCCCGAAAAGATAAAGGTCATTCTCCAAATGCGCCCTCCAACCACAAGGAAAGAAGTCTAGAAACTCATGGGATGCATGGCGGCTTTAAGTCGTTTCATCGCACGACTAGGAGAAAATGGACTACCTTTCTTTAAACTTCTAAGGAAACACGAAGGTTTTAAGTGGTCGAAAGAGGCAAACGCTGCCTTTGAGGATGTCAAGAGGTACCTTACGAGTGCTCCTATTCTGGTCTCTCCAAGGCCAGAAGAAACGCTCTTAATTTACCTAGTTGTCATGCCACAGGCAGTAAGCGCAGTACTAGTCGTAGAACGTGAAAATGTACAACGACCGGTTTACTACGTAAGTGAAGTTTTACACGGGCCTAAGGAGCGTTACCCTCAGGTCCAAAAGCTTCTATATGCCCTCCTCATGTCTTCGAGAAAATCTGCGGCATTATTTTCAGCGCACAAAATAGTTGTCTTGCGCCCGAGTTTCCCTTGGGAGCGATCCTCCATAATAGGAAGCAATGGGGCGATGGCAAAATGGTCATCGAACTTGGGGAGTTCGACATCCATTCGTGTCGAACGGCCGTTAAATCCCAGATCTTGGCGGACTTTGTCGCGAATGGACAAATCTTGAACACATTGGGATCCCCGATCGATTCCCACGACCGATGGGCGATGTACTTTGAAGTCGCTTACTTTAAGTGGCTCGGTGGTCGGGTGGTCTGGTGTCTCCTACCGAGAGACCTTAAAGTATGCCATACAATTAAACTTTCGGGCCACTAACAACGTGGCGGAATCTGAAGGTTTGCTAGGCGGCATCTGACGAAGCACTCTCGATTCGCCGACTACTCGTGAGAGGAGATTCTCAACTAGTCGTGAATCAAGTCGGGAAAGAGTACCAGTGCTCTAACCCGATAATGTCTCGGTATTTATCGGAAGTGCTAAGCTAGAAAATCATTTTTTAGGTTTCGAGACACAATTCATCCCTCGAAAGGATAATTTCCTCATGAACCGACTTGCTCGAATAGCTTCTTCCGATCTTTAGTACCAAAAGGAGTCTTCTTGGAACAACTCCAGAAGCCGTCCCTGGTCGACGAACCAGAGACACCTCCTATTGAGACGGCCTCTCTAGAATACGAGGATACATGGATGGCGCCCATCTATGAGTATCTTCAGAAGGGTTCTGTACCCGAAGACTATCCTGAGGCAGATCGCTTATCCCGAAAAGCCAAAATGTATACTTTGGTTGAAGGAGTCCTCTATAAACGAGGTACTCAAGGGGTGCTCATGCGATGCATTCCGCAGAGCGAAGGATTAACACTCCTTCACGACATACATGGTGGCATCTGTGGAAATCATGCTTCTCTGAGAACATCGGGTCGCAAGGCCTTTCGACAAGGTTTCTACTGGCCAACAGCCCTGTACGATGCTAAAGAGTTGGTTAAAAAATGTGTCCAATGCTAGTTTCATAGCAGGCAAATACACCAACCACCTCAGGCATTACAGACGATACCTCTATCTTGGCCTTTTGCAACCTGGGGTCTCGATATCCTAGGACCGTTTCCCAAAGCTCCAGGAGGTTTCGAGTTTCTTTTTGTGGCTATTGATACGTTCACAAAATGGATTGAAGCAGAACCTGTGACTGGGATAACAACGGAGGCGGCAAAACGGTTTATGATGAGATGCGTAATTACTCGATTTGGAGTACCGAGTCGAATAATTACAGATAATGGTAAGCAATTTTCGGCATAAAATTTGAGAATTTTGCGACGAGTTGGGTACCAAGCGTGTTATGCTTCTGTGGCCCATCCCCAAAGTAATGGGGCAGTCGAACGTGCAAACAGCCAAATAATGAGAGGAATTAAGACCCGAGTCTTCGACCAGCTCATCAAACACTCGGGGGCTTGGGTACAAGAGTTACCCTCTATATTATGGGCGGTTAAATGCGACTACCGGTCAGAGCTCTGGTGAAACACCATTTTTTCTGGTCTTCGGAGCTGAAGCCATGCTTCCTCCGGAACTAAAGATACGGTCAACACGAGTCGAAACTTTCAAAGACTCCAACCAGGAACAACTTCGAGCGGATGATATTAATCTACTTGAAGAAAAGAGAAACCAGGCCTTAATCCGTTCAGCAGTCTACCAACATGCCCTGCGCAGATACTACGATCGTAAGGTCCAACCTCGCAGCCATGCTGTAGGTGACTTGGTATTGAGGCTCTGCCAATCCAAGTCTAATCGGAACAAACTTTCTCCCAAGTGGGAAGGTCCTTACACAGTGATCGAAGTTACTCGGCCAGGGTCAGTACGATTGGCAATGGAAGACGACCAGGTTCTCTCGAATTCTTGGAACATCGACCAGTTGCACAAGTTTTATGTGTAACTAACCATTCAGACAATAAAGGCTCAGGTTCTTTCTACCTCTATTGTCTTAATTTTGAGTAGTGCTTTCATAATCTTTCAACTACATTCCAAACACCCAATTGCCTTTACACCGGTTGAAAGGAAGGTAACATCACCTTGTCGAAGCCTTTCCTCTCTACACGTGGTCCTGCCCACTAGAAGGAGCTTCCTAGTGTTGACTCGTTACTCACTTTTGCCATCAATACGAAGAGCTTGGGTTCTTTTCTGGTCGAATTTTTTTTGAAAGCCAGCTCCTTTCACCTTAGTTTATTTCTTCAGTTATTTTGAAAAATATTCTAAGCAGAGTGCACTTTTTTAGATTTATTCAACTCCCTTTGGTGTATTCGATTCGTCTCAACTAAGTCGGAGGAAGAAACACATCTAGTCGAAGTCTCTCCTCTCTGCACGTGGTCTTGCCCACTAGAAGGAACTTCCTAGCTTTGTTCAGTTTCCTACTCTTGATACTAGGATAGACTTATCGAGTCCTCCAAAGAAAGGCGAACGAATTTTTTGAAGTCTTCTGGATGTTTGTTTAACTCAAGTTGCTGTTCTCGATTAAATTAATCTAGTCGGAGATGGTAACATCACCTAGACGAAGACTTTCCTCTCTGCAAGTGGTCCTGCCCGCTAGAAGGAACTTCCTAGTGTCGATCTGTTCCCACTTTTTCGACCAGTGCATGATAGTCGTGACCAAAAACTACAAGTTAACCAAACCTCTCTGTTTTCAGAAACCCTTTTTACCACTATTTACTCAGTTTGTCTAAACAAACTAAGCAAATAGTCGGGGGCTAGGATAAAGTTATTAATATTGACTTCAATTCTTAGTCTTTCATTCGTTAATTATCTTTTGAGTTACTAATTACTCAACAAGATGACTTGCAGGAAAAAAGATGGATTATATAATACATCGACAAAAGCTTGTTTTTCACAGGTTTGTTACAAACTACTCTGAAGAGGGAGAGCGCAGTCGCATCTCCTCCGAAACCTTTCAGTTAACTGATTGCATTTCTTCCATCAGACGACTTTTACGCTTCAGGCGGTCGGTCGGTTTCGATTGGTTGCACATTAAGGCTGGGGTCATGAGCTTTAAGTTTTGCGATGCATAACTTCTGCGCATTCGACCGCCTTCTTTATCGACTCAGCTTGATTGGCCTTCAGAGTGGTCACTAGTTCTTGCAAAGTCCCGACTTGTTCTCCAATAGTACTTATGTGAGCAGCTATCGTATCATCTTGAGGAGCTTTTCCCTCAGTACGTAGCTCACCAAGTACATTGTTCAGGAGCGTGATATGGCCTTGAAGATTAATCTTCATCACCTCCATCTCCTGTTGGGTACGAGTCGAAGCCTCGCGGAGTTGTTTGTTTTCGACCACTTGCTTTGAAAAGAATAAGACTGGTCAAGCAAAAGTAAACTCCTAGTGGAAAAGAAAACAAAAATAATCACAGGTAAAGATTTCCTTACCTGCTAGTCGAGAATCTAACTTCTCGATTTCTTCATCATGGGAAGCAATGGTCTCAGCATGCCTCTTCTTCCATGATTTGATGTCCTCTGCATTTTTCTTAGCAATGCGGACAGTCTCGTTATAGATCAAGGTTTTATCCCTGACTTCGGTTTCGAGCCTTCCCAGTTCAAGGTCCATTTCTAGAAAAAAAATTGGGAGTAAGAAAAAGGAAAGAACTCGTAAAGGACTGCACGTAAAGAATTGCTTACCTGATTGTCAGGATCTTAACCTCGTAATTTCTTGATCTTTATCTTTGGAGATACGAGAAATCTCGTGAATAACCAAAATTTTATCTTGGACTTCATTCTGGAGCTTTCTCATATCATTTTCTTTTTCTAAAAGAAGCAATAATCAGGTAAAGATCAACAACATAAGAAGTCTTAAGTTCAGCACTTACTGTTTATCCTTTCCTGCATTTTTTCAGTTGCAGAGTTAGCTTCTTTAAGCTTCTCCAAGAGGAATTCTACTTTTTCCTATAGCTTTCTCGACTCCTCTTTTTCATAATCAAGCGAGTCGGCTAAGGTCTTTTCATCACTATTTAGCCTACAAAGGAAAAAAGTGGATATGAACATTATTAAATTGGTCGTAAGTTCTTCTACAACCATTGATCCAGTCGTAAGTTCTTCTACGACCATGGATCTAGTCGTAAGTTCTCCTACGACGAAGCATCTGGTCGTAAGCCTTTTACGACTAGTATCTAGTCGTGAGTTTTTCCACGACAAACCCCGTAAGCACTATATAAGTAGTCAAGTCTAAAACGACTACGAATAATAGTGACTTACCACCTCTCTGCCTGATTGCAGAGTTCCTCTTTTTCCTGTCGTAGCTCTAGAAGTTGTCGGTGATATTCACCAACAACGGCAATTTGTTCTAGAGCTTTCTGCAAAAAGAAAGACAGTAAGAAACAAGGGAAGACCACATGTATAAGTATCCTTAAATACTTACACTCATGGTTGATCGAGCAAATATCGAGTAAACCAGCTCTGGATTCTTCAGCTTGTCCACTCTCTCGACTTGATCCCACCAAACCTTCTCAAGACGCTCGTTGTCAAAAGTGTCCCCACTATTGGGAATATCTTTGGGATGAGGGACTCGATGGCGAGATCTAAAAGTAGAAGACCCCACTATGGAAGCAGGGCTAAAGAAATCAGAACAGAAGTTGAAGTATTCCTCATCTTTTGATTCTAAAATTGCAGTTTCTCTTTGGATACCAGGAAGGAGGTCTGCAACGATTTCCTTTCCCGCACGGTGGGCAGGTACATCACCACCTCGGCCAGAGGCTCCTGCAGCTGCCTCTGTTGTCTCCACGACCATTTCAGTAGCTGTAGCTGCAACCTCAGTGGTCGTGGCTGCTACCTCAATGGTTGTAGCCGCTACCTCAGTGGTCGTAGCTACGACCTCAGTGGTTGTGGTAACCACTTCAGGAGCCACGACTTCTTCCACAACCCGGGCTGTGGACGATCCTTCGACCACTTCCGCTGACACCTCTCCAATCGCTGGAGAGGCGGCAATGGGCTTCTTGATAGAAGCCTCCTCAGGGGCTGAAGGAATCGGGCTAAAATCAACAAAAGAAAAGCAAGTCAAATTGTGAAAAGCAAAAGGTAAATGATGTTCTTACACTTTAGCTTGTTTCACATACCTCTGTATCCTGGACCTGATCAGGAACTTAGGAGTTATCTTCCCGACGGAAGACTTCTTCGACTTCTTTTCTACGACCACGTCTGGTCGTAGTTCAAGTTGGAGAATGGGCTCGGCCACGACCACGTCTGGCCGTGGATCTTGAACAAGAACCATCTCCCTGGTCTCCTGACTTTCCGGAGGGCCGAGATTAGTCTCGACCACTCCAGGAGCAGCGCTACCCTCAATGGTAGGCTCGGCTGGATCAGCGTTGTCCTTCACAAAAGACATAAACTCCTTCCAGTTCTCCTTTTCTAGTTGCTTGACAAAACTAGGAGTGGCAGAAACTATGAAAGTTTTCTTGTCATAATAAAAAAGATACATTGGCTTTGCGGGCTTTACGTCTAAGAGGTTCTTCAACCTCCTCAGCCTCCTCATTGCAATTGTTTTCAAACCTTAACCTGCTGCGTTGTGTCCTTGGTCTTGCGGGCTTTGCGCCTAAGAGGTTCCTCAGCCTCCTCAGCTTCAGTTGTTTCAACCTCGGCTTCTATTGCAACTGTGCGTGCCGCAGATTTTGCCGAGGATCTGGTCGAAATGAAGGAACTCGAGCTTGGTCCTCCCTTGTCGGCGACTTTTGTAAGTCGATTTGTTTAATCGGAGGAGATGAACCCTTGTCCACTATCATCCTCAAGCGCCAATGGTTATCGATTCGACCTCTTCGTCGTCTCCGACAGCTTTTCCATACCTACTTTACGTAAGAAAAAGAAAAATGAAAAAGAAGAATCAATGACCATCGTAAGTTTTTCTACGATCAGTATCTAGTCGTAAGCTCTTCTACGACATCTCCCTGATTGTAAGATTTTCTACGATCACTACCTAGTTGTAAGTTTTTTCTACGACTATAAAGTCCTAAGGATAAAATCGACTTTTGATTACCTTCAGCGCACCATCTTTTCTTCTCATGGATAAAACCGCAAGGATTTGAGGAACCGCCATTCCAAGTGGCGGAGGCTTCTCACAAACGAGCTTGACTCGAGCGTCAATCTCTGCCTGTGAAAGATCTGTGTGAAACAGATAAAAATATTCATTAGACAATTTTGAAGAAGACCAAACTGAAAGATAAGTCGAAAAACTACTTACTCTCCTCGTAGTCCCTGGTCGGGTCTTTTGGCCCGGTGTACCTCCACATAGGAGGTACTCGTTTCTTTAAAGGGCTAATTCGACGTGTTATGAAATCCTTCACCACATGCCATCCGGTTAATCCATCTTCTTTCAAGTCCTTGATGGCTTGAATATAGGGGCAATCCGGTTGATATCCTGGGGAATCGAATCCCACGAAGGTTTCTTTTCGGCAGCCTTCCCCTCGAAAGTAAGGCTGTCCTCTGAGGTGACTTTCCAGTAAAACCACCTCTTCCTCCATCCCGGCCACGAAGATCTAGTAAACATCTGAATATACTCCTTCGACTTCCCGTCATGGAGCTTCAGTCGCAACTTCGGCTATCGATTTTGTCGAGCCATTAGTAGAAATATTGAAAGAGCTCAAGGTCCGCTGGAATTCCCAGGTATGCCTCACAAAGATACACAAATACACTGAGCATTGTGATGGAATTAGGACCGAGATTCACCAATTCCACCCCAAAATGCTCAAGTATAAGTGTGAGAAAAGGGTGAGCAGGCAGTCGAAGGCCACACTCACAATATGCCTGGAAGATGGGGATTTGCTCAGCCTCCCCCGACGGCCAATGCTGCCCATGTGCCGCGTACCACTCCACGAGGATCTTCTCTGGAATCTTCCGGCGTTGACGGGACTTGAATCTTCTTTGCATCCATCTCCGACTCAGCCCATTGAAACTCTCGGCCATTTCTCTCGAAGGGGAGATTTTCGATTGAGTTAGTGGCGGAGAAGACAAGAACTTGATGAACAAATGAAAGCGATTTGGGAAAATTATAAATCTAAGTCTTACCCCCGGTAAGTATTTATAACCGTGTACCCTGGGTTGAAGGCGTGGCATTCCAAAGGTTGCCACTGCTTCGAGAACCGCTCCAACGGACAGACTAACGGGAGTCGTTTGACATTCCCTAACTTGTCCGTTCAAGAAAATCAGGTTCGCTTTTACACCTCAAGCGAAATTACTTCCTTGGTCAGATCTTTTTGACCAAAGGAAATGTTAATCGAAAAGGTTTTTCTTCCGATCACTATACTACGACCACCTCGTGATCGTAGGAGTGTTCTACGACTATTTAATAGTCGTAAGCAATCTTCTTGACCAAGCACATTTCTGGTCAAAGTACTACACAAATGTCAAAGAGTTTTTTCTTCGACTATCTTTCTACGACCCTCTCGTGGCCGTAAGACCATCTATAACTCCTTTACCAAGTAAGTTGCTTTCACTTGAAGCTGGGGGGCTAGATGACGAGGATCTAATAATCCTCATCTTATCTTTTATCTATAATCATTATTATAGGAAAATATCATGTAAATCTCTAGGTATACAAGGGAGAAGCCTACCAGGTGGTCGTAAGCTCTTCTACGACCACTCCCATAGTCATAAGTCTTGCCACGACTACCTTATGGTCGTAAGTTCTTCTACGACCACTACCTAGTCGTAAGGTATTCTACGACTAGGTCATAGTCGTAAGCTCTTCTACGACCAGGTCAGCCATGATCACCTTATGATCAATTAAACCTACAGACGAGTGGGTCGAATTGATTAAGGAATTCAAACAGTCATCATATGCTGTTACTCTGCGAAGTAATAGCACATAATGCTCCATTATCTCTGATATATAGCTGTCAGGCAGCGTGGAGGAGTTATCGCCGATGATTATCGCCAACATGCGCGATTCTGAGGATGTGATGAGGCGCCACTTCACCTGGAGAGACGCCCACTCCTTCACAGACTATATAAAGGCGGCAATCAGAGAAGGAAAAGATGATCGAATCAAGGCGTAGACACACGCTATCAAGGGCCATCAGGAAGACAAGCACTATCATCTGTAATAGTCTTAGTTTTTCTCCTGATTGTTCAGAATACACTCAATACCATACACACACAGGAGTAGGGTTGTTATTCTCTCCGGAGAAGGCATGAACCTGTATAAAAATTCCCATGTCAATCTCTGTGTGATTCCATTCTTGGAGACCCCCCGAATCAAACAATCTTTACGTAAGATCGGTTCTAAAACACCGACATGCCTTGAGAGCTATTAGGAGTAACAATGGGACAGAATTTAAGAACTCTTCCTTTGCCACTTTCTGCACCGATAGGGGACTTGAGCACTAGTTCTCTTCACCTAGAGTTTCCCAGCAGAATGGTGTTGTAGAGAGGAAGAATAGGAGCCTTGTAGAGATGTCCAGGACCATGCTAGATGAGCATAGTACACCTCGGAGGTTTTGGGCTGAAGCGATCGTTACTGCTTGTTATGTGTCAAATAGGGTTTTCTTGAGATCTGTGATTGGCAAGACTTCTTTTGAGCTTAGATTTGGTCATAGGCCTAAAGTCTCTCATTTCAAGATTTTTAGTTGCAAATGCTTCATTCTTAAACATGGTAACCTGGATAAATTTGAATCAAGATGTTCTGATGGCATATTTCTTAGATATTCTGCTCATTCTTGTGGCTATCGTGTATTTAATTTGGATACTAATAAAATTGTTGAGACTTGCAAAGTCACTTTTGATGAGGCTAGTCCTGGTACTAGATTTGATGATACAGGTACATAGGTTTCTGAGAGTATCTTCGTCGATGATGACTCTGAGGATGAGGACCCAATCCATCCTCCAGTCACTTCTGAGATGGTTGGAGACCCCGCTTCTACTTCTCCAGTTTTAGCTGAGTAGCCTCCTCCTACCTTCACCGACGATTTGAGTGGCTCTGCTCCTACCTCCACAACTCATGAGGTAGATGCCACTTTTGCACCAGGACCTCCTCTTCACATTCAGTGACAGCATCCATCTGAGCAGATGATTGGGGATCTTCATGAGCAAGTCACTCGCTCCAGGTTTATCTCTCCAGATTCTCATGCACATTCTGCTTTTCTCGCGTCTTTTGAACCCCGAGATGTCACCCATGCTTTATCTGATTCCTCTTGGGTCAATGCCATGTATGAAGAGCTTGAAAATTTTGAAAGAAACAAAATCTGGACCTTAGTTGAACCTCCACCTAATCATAATGTAATTGAAACAAAATGGGTTTTCAAAAATAAGCAAAGTGATGATGGGTTGGTAGTTCGCAATAAGGCTAGGCTTGTAGCTCAAGGTTATTCCCAGGTAGAAGGCTTAGACTTTGAGGAGACCCTTGCTCCTGTAGCTAGATTAGAAGCCATTCGTATTTTGCTAGCATTCGCGGCATCTAAGGGCTTTAAGCTTTTCCAGATGGATGTAAAGAGTGCTTTTCTTAATGGTTTCATAGAAGAAGAGGTCTTTGTCAAGCAACCCCCTAGTTTTAAAAATCCCAAATTCCCAAACCATGTGTTTAAGCTCTCCAAAGCCTTGTATGGACTGAAGCAAGCCCCCAGAGCTTGGTATGATAGGCTTAAGAGTTTTTTTGCTTAAAAATGATTTCAAAATGGGAATGGTTGATAAAACCTTGTTCACTCTCGTGCATGGCGTTGACTTTTTATTGGTTGATTTATGTGGATGACATTATATTGAGTGGTTCTTCTCATGCTTTGGTGTCAGATTTTCAGATTCTATGAGCAGAGAATTCGAGATGAGCATGATGGACTGATGACCTTCTTCCTTGGTCTTCAAGTCAAGCAACTAAAAGAAGGCACCTTCATTCATCAAAGAAAGTATACAAAGGACCTTCTTGGTAACCGATATGGGAAGCGATGGGCCAATGTCTACTCCCATTACCACATCCACCGTCTTTGGACCCTAATGAGGATGGAGAGCACATGTAACAGCCCAAAATTTCAAATTTGGTTAAAGTTTAAAACTTATTTGAATTTGTGAATTTTCTGAAATTTTCAAAGCTTTTTCCTAAATGTTTTAAAGCTAAAATAATTTAATTACAAAATTTATTATCAAGTTTAAGTTGGGAATAATTTTATTAAGTCTAAAATGTCTCTAAGGATTTATGAGAATTTTTGTAGAATTTTGGACTCTTTTCTTGTTTTCTAAGTCTAAAAGGAATTAACAGATTATTTAAAATAGAAAAACTAAAAAAAACCCCAAAGAAGTGCTTGGGCGAAAGTCTCAAGCCCACTTCCTCTCTCTCCACGCTGCCCAAAGCCTGACCCACCTACTCCACTCAAACCGCCACCCCTTCTCTCAAGCCGTCAGATGAGCATCGGACGGCCAAGAAACGCCCACGCCACCGTGTTTCTCACCATCCGATGCCAATCCAACCGCCCAGGTCATCTTCCCCAACCCTTCTTCCCGTGCCCTTGGTCTTGCAGAAGCGAAGCAGCCGCCATTGAAGCTTCAGACGAGCTTCGCGCGGGACGCCTCAACCGCCCGCCTTCTCGCGTCGGTGCGCCACGACCGCGCGCCCTCCACACGTTCCTCCCTCTCTCTCTTTTTTTTTCGCGCGCGCGCCACGGCGCCTCGAGCCCTCTACCCCTATAAAAGGGATCCTCGGGAGCGCCTTCCTTCCCACATCACCACACCGCCACCCGGTGCCACTCCTCTCTTCCGTAGCGCTCCAATTTCAAGGTTTTCCGCCGGCGGTGATCTTTTGGTTCGTCTCCAATTCCGGCGCCATCGTCTCCGTCCAGGCCTCGTCGTCTACATCTTCGACACCGTAGCGTCACCGCGAACACGGTGCGCACACCCATTTTGCCCCAAGACCCCCAGAGCACCCTCATTGACGACGCTCGTACGCCGCCGCCGCTAAACCTCGACTCGAGCGAGCTTAGGTCCACGCGCACGAGGTGGTAAGCATTGCGTTCAAACATTCTCCTCTCTCGATAGCACCCCTCCGCACCTCGCCAAGGCGTGTAAGCAGCGGCGAGGTGGTCGCCGAGCCTCACCGGACTTCGGCTGCGTGGCTGGCCACCTCGGCGCCACTCGGCGCCACGCCAGTGCCCAATCCCACGTGGCCGCCTACGTGGCAGCCACGTCAGTGCGCACGCGCCACCCACCCGTGAGCCAAGCCCGTGGACCAAGTCCACATGGACCGTGTCTCTGACACGAGGTCCCTTTGTCGCTTGTTAATTTTATTTATTTAATTACCGAAAACCTCAGGGCTGACGTCACCATGCGCAATAATTAGAGTTTCCTTTAGAAAAATAATTCGGGAAATCCTTTTAAATTGCAGATTTAGGTTTAAATTTGTAAAATTCATAAATTATTCATCCTAGCTCCAAAGTAGATGATTCAAATTGCTAAATTCTTAGAAAATTATGATCTAACTAAATAAAATATAATTATTCAATTTGGAGTTCAGTTTAGTCCTGTTTTAGAATTTAGAAATTCATTTAAATTCCAAATTTAGGTTAAAATTTATAAAATTCATATCATCGATTTCTAACTCCAAATTTAGTGAATTAAATTTCTAAAATTTTATAAAAATATTATCTAGCTTAATAAATTAGAATTAGTTTATTTGGAATTAGTTTAAGTTGTCATTTTAAATTAAAATATTTAAATTGCAAATTTAGGATTTAAACTTGTAAAATTCATATCTTTTATTTCCTATTTCTAAATTGAGTGTTTCAAACTTATAAAGTCTTATAAAATTATTATCTAGCCAGATAAAATATAATTATTTTATTTGGAGTTAGTTTGAACTATTGTCTTGTTTTTATTTGAATTTCAATTGATTGTCGTATTTCCACGTTTAGATTACGACGATTCCGGGGAATTTGATTCTTCCGAAGCTTTAGAATTCCAAGACTTCAGTGAAAGCAAGTTACACTTTGACCATGTTGCACCTACTATTTTAAAGTTATTTAATTCAGTTTTTAGAATTATTATTGCATGCATATTTTTAGTCAATTATTTTAATACCCTGTTTAAATGCTTAGCTATTCCAATTGTTATTGTATGGCCAATTTTGTATATTGAAATGCCATCCCTTGTCACCATAGGTAAAATTGTTTGGAAATGCTTAGCAAATGTTTAGACCATGATTTTGAATTTGGGAGGATTTAGCCAAATCATTACAACTTGCTTAGAAATCAAATCTATGGTATTGTTTTACCATAGAGAGTTTGTAAAGGTGGTTTACACTAAAATAAAACTAAAATGGTTTGGACTTGGGTAAAGCGGATGAATGGTGGGTGCAGGTTTATGCACGGGTTTAATCTGGTTAGGATTAACACCTGTGGTTTGATTTTGAACGACGCCAAGTCGATTAAGGACCGGTCTTGGAGCCGCATCTTGCTATGCCCTATCAGACCACCACACGCCTTGTCTGGGCAAGACTTGGCTTAATAATTTGGGATACCTCGAGATATTCGTGCCATTTTGTATGAGTGGGTGTTGGTTAGACAAGAGTCCCACCGGCGCAAGAGGGGCTCCGGAGGATGGATAGTCCAATGGAAGCGAAACCTTAGCGGGCATGAGTTCTTTGGGGTAGATCATTATGTGACCTCGTGATAATTGCTTTGTCACACGCCTTAGGAAGCGTGGATTGGCCGACACACGGAGCAAATTATCTCGTGTGGGTAAAGCTGCACAAACTCGCAGAGTAGAAACTATTGAATAGCGCGTCATGCTGTCATGGACATGCTAGCAAAGCCACTTTGAGTTAGACTTGTTTTTGGTTTTAAAATGGTTTCAACAGATGTTTTCAGGATGGTTAGTCCTGTGGGAAAAATTGGACGGTTAGCCATTGTGATTGGAGGATATCCATCACCTTTATTGGAGGTTATCCACATTATACATTTGTCATTAAAATTATGATTTTAAATACGGTATGAAAATGGCCTTGCAATCTATTATGACTATTTAAATTCAAACTGCTGCTTTACGCAAAATAACCCTGCCATTGTCCTTTGTTTACCCTATGCATGCATTACAATTCCATATTGGGTGTAACTTGCGAGCACGGTAGTTGTGCTCACGCTTGCTTATGCAACCAAATTTCAGGAGAAGACTACTATCAGGACGGTGAGGACACCGACGCCTAGGCTACGCCCCCAGACGATTGCCTGTGGCGGATCGTTCTGGCCTACTACTATCTTTTTATTTCCGCTGTGTTATTTACTTCTTTATTTGGCTTCATGCCCAATTGTATCGAACTCTGATTTACTATTAATGAAATGCGAGATTTGGTTATGTTATCATTTTTGTAACTGTGTACACCGGAAATCTTGGACTGGTGTATGAACACAGAGGGTTCGGGATCTTTCGTTCCCGGGTCCGACAGAGCCCGTGGACCAGAAGGAGTACCGCAACACGATTGGCTCTCTTCTCTACCTCACGGCGTCGAGGCCGGACATACAGTTTGTTGTGTGTCTGTGCGCTCGATTTTAGGCTTCCCCTCGTGCCTCTCATCGCATTTTCAGGTACCTCCAGGACACTCTTAACTTTGGGCTTTGGTATTCTTCTGATTCTGCTCTCTCTAGTCGGGCTTTTTCTTATCCTGATTTTGCGGGGTGTAGAGTGGATAGGAAGAGTACTTCTGGCATTTGTTATTTCCTAGGCACATCTCTTATCTCTTGGTCATCTAGGAAACAGTCCTCTGTTGCCTGATCCTTCGCCGAGACCGAGTATGTAGTCTATGACCGATGAGTTGCTCTCGTGTTCTCTAAATCTTATGCGCTCTCGGGACTATGAGTTATCTCTGGGTAGTGTTCCTCTTTTCTGTGACAACACTTCTGCCATTAACATTGCCAAAAACCCAGTGCAACACTCTAGGATCAAGCACGTTGATATTAGATATCATTTCCTTAGAGACCATATAGAGAAGGGTGATGTTGTGCTTCACTTTGTAGAGTCTGAGTAGCAGGTTGCGGATATTTTCACTAAGGCTCTTGATTCCTCTCGTTTTGCTTCTTTGCGGGGAGAGTTGGGGGTTATTAGTCCTCTTGACCTGTTTTGAGGGGGAGTTTGCCCTTTTTGCATCCATTGTACCATAATGCATTTTAAAATTCAGCAACTTGCATTGTAATATAAACTTGTGGAGCTTTGATTATTATCCTTGTATGACTTGATTTCATACTTTATACATTGCCATGTCTTGTGCTAGGTTGCTAGACTTCTTTTATGGCTTTTCATGTATAGCTTAGCTTTTGCCATGCTAGCCTTTTTATATGTGAGAAAATTGAATCAAAACATGACTTGTTGTATCTTGTGACTAGTTTTGCTATAGTGATCCTCTCATGATTCACGCCATGTCATATAAGCTAAATTGAGTCTTGAACTTACTTTGAGTTTTAAATTGAGCTATGATAGTTCTTAAGTCAAGCAAATGAAAAATGAGTTTTTTTGTGCGAAAAAACTGATCTCACCAATTCTTTCTCATGTGACAGCTTGCCATTGCACTAGGCATGAACTCAGGGGGAGTTTTGGATGACCTAGACCACTCTCTTAAGCTTCTTGCTTGAGATGGTCGCGGCAAGGCTTGAGATCTAGCACAATGCTAAGAAAACAAATTGTCAATTGGTTGAAGCTTAGGAGGCAGTTGTGGATGGCTCCTAGTTCAGGACTTGCTTTACTAAGATAAAACCAAAAATTTTCAGCAAAATGCTCAATGTGCAAAATTCCAAATGCTTGAACAAATTGATCCATAACTGCACTCATAGCGCTCAAAATTGACTCATTTTCTAGTTTCTGGGCACCATTTTGCTTATAGACATGGCTTGACTCATTTTTGGATACCTGTAGCTAAACTATGATCTTGAGCACCTTGTCATGCTAAAATTTCTTTTGATCTCAGATTATTGCTCTTTTGGCCTTAGCTTTGCTGTACATGCTTTGCCATGATAGAACATAACTTCTTCACATAATATGGCTTGGTGTAATACTTGTACAGTCCTCTTGGATAATTCTCATGGCTCCCTTTGCTAAAAATTGAATAAATTGCAGTCATTCCATGTCACTCATGCTCTATCTTCCTCTATGCACCTTGATGAATCTATTGTCAAAGGGGGAGAAATGGTAAAAATGGACAAATAGGGAGAAATGAATTTTCACGAAAATTGATGATCATAGTAAGGGGGAGCATCTCATATTTATTTTTTTGATCTTATTGTCATTTCTGAATTTGATTTGCAATTCTTGCAACCACACAATGATCAAAGGTCATGTTGAACAATTGTTCTTTCATATGGACCCTAAGTGAGATTTTTGTCACTTCTCTGGAAATTGAAGCTTTTGTGCTTTCTTTTGCTGTATCTCACTTGCATATGCTATTCTGAAGCTAGCTTGGTCATTTCCATTGCTTTCTCTTGCATTTGGACCAAGTTGTGTTTTTGTGTGAAAACGTCGAGTATTTTTACTTTTCAAACCTCAAACTTACATTTTCTAAGAAATTGCCAATGTGTTCATCAAGGGGGAGATTGTGGATATCATGGGGATATGCCCATGATCTTAGGATGATGAGACAATTGACAATGGTGTTGAGGGTTTGCGGAATCACCCATTTTCGGTGAGGTTCAGCTGCTGTCAGGCCTCTGGCGGTCTGACCGGCCATGGGAGCGGTTAGACCGGCCATGCCTCGGGCCATTTTTCTGGAATGTGCCTTTGGCGGCGGACCGCCAGAGGAGCGATCCGACCGGCCATCTCCGAGGTGATCGGATGGCCCTTTTAGGATCTTTGGATTTTTGAGCTGGGCCACAAATAGAGGGTGTAGGTAAGTGAGAGGGTTCTTCTACACTTGGTCTCATAATTTTTGGAGCTTCCAGTGAAAAGTTCTATTCATTTGAAATTTCCAGAGAGCTCTCAGGTTTCCAGGTTGCAAAATTGGCTAAGTCCCAAGTGGCGGTCGGCCAAGCCTTTTGTTGGCGGCAGGCCCGCGATGGGCGGTCGACCGCCAAGGGTGGCGGTCTGACCAGTTTTGACTTGTTTCGCTCGTCAGTGTGGCGCAATGTGTGTTTGTTAGGTTAAGTTCATGAATTTCATTGCATATGTGTTGCACATTGTATGTTTTGGCTAACGCGGGTCAAGTTGTGAAGAACTTGTTCCTGAAGACGATTTCTTGGTTTGTTGCTGTGCAATTGGCTTGCAGGTCAATGATGATCAACGGCGAGGATGATCGGGACTAAGCTAGGAGAGTTGAGGTCCAGAACGATCGAGGATACCGGGTGAGGTCAAGAGACTCAAGCATGGCGCAGAATGGACAAGGATGAACGAACAGACAGTTCGGTGCGACGGGTTGGATCAAGCGGCGCGGGGGTCGGTACAAGTGCCATGATGGTTTCGGCCAGAGCCGGACGGGAGAGACTTGCCGACACGATGAGAGCCGTTGATCAACCTACACGTGGCGAAGCAGGCGAGTGCTTCACCAAGATTGGACTTGGTCTTTGGAGAAAGATCAAGAAGGGTTATTTTGGTAATTTCACCAAATACCGCCTCTATGACCTTGGGCTAAACCGCGGCGCAAGACGGTGCGTGGAGAAGCGGTTTAGGTCAAGAGAAGATGAAGACGGCACTTCAAGATGCGTGTGTGTCCCGTTTGTGTTTGGCCTTAACGGGAGTCCATTAGGGATAACTCTTCTAGAAGCTAAGCCTCACTATAAATAGGAGGGGGTGCTGTCAAACAGCCCCCAAGCACTTCATTTGCAAAACCCTAGATTGTCTTACGGCTTGGAGAAGAAAGGAGAGGCTTAGGTTTTTAGAGAGTTGATTTGATTTGAATGCTCATGGATTGAGTTCTTGTCCTCCTTGTGGGAGTGGCTGTAACCACCAACAATCACAAATCAATCTATTAATGATTATTCAAAGATGAGTCTTCTTGTGTTCTTCCTTCTTATTTGATGATTTTGGGCGTTTCTTTGATCCAACGGGTTTCTAGTGGTGTCTTGCCCCCATCTACCTTGCTGTGACATGTGGGAATATATCTAGGATCATCTTGATCATCAATCTCCCACGAGCAAGTTTTGGATCAAGTTTTTCGTTTTTGTTCGGTTTTGAACCCTCTTTCGGTAAAATGGAAAAAGGTCAAAACTTTGACGTGGATCTACTCGATCGTCGCTTGGAATAGGTTCCAGATATCCTTGGGAAGGTGTGTTCCATGTTTGGTTAAGTTTGGCTGTGTAGATTAAAAGTTTGATCGATTTTCGTTTTGGATCCCGAGCTGTTTTTCCTGTTCATCGTCAGGTCCGGTTAGACCGCTCCTTTGCCGCCGATCAGATCGCACCCCGGTCTAACCGCTCAATGAACGCCGGTCTGACGGCCCGAAGAAACTTGAGCCATTTTTGTTCTTTACTTTGGGGATTTTGGTTTGGATTCAACACAAGTCTTCTGCTGTACTTGTATGCTAATCTTCATAGCTCCCATAGCTATTGAAGTGAGCCTGGTGTTGAATCTGAACAAAGTGAAAAATTAGGTGAGCTCCTATTGACCCCCCCCCTCTTGTCGCCTTTCCGGTCCTTCACTATGATTGCCTCTAGGGCACATTTCCAACAGGGTGATGACTTCATCACCTTTGGAGATGATACGCAAGGGCGGATTGAAGGAATGGGATCGATCAGGGTGAACAACAAGTTCATCCTTAAGGACGTCGCCCTTGTAGACAAGCTAAGGTACTACTTACTTTCTGTCTCACAGCTTCTTGATGATGGCTATGAGACTAGATTTAGGAAAAATGCTTATCGTGTGCTTGATTCAGTTGGTGAGCTTATTTTGGGGATTTCTAGAGTTGGTAGGATTTTTAGAGCTGACTTTTCTAAATCTCTTGCTGGATCTCTCAAGTGTTTGATTGCATCTTCTTTTGAGTTTTGGCTTTGGCACCGTCGTTTGGGGCACATTGGTTTTGATCATCTGACACGAGTTAGCAGCCTTGATCTCATGAAAGGTTTGCCCAAACTCAAAGCCGTCAAGGATGCTGTATGTGCGCCCCGTAGGCATGGCAAGCAAGTTGTTGTCTCACACCCTTCATTAACTATGGTCATGACTGACGGATCGGGACAGTTGCTTCACCTGGATACTTTTGGTCCTGCTACGTTTCGGTCAGTCGGTGGCAAATGCTATATTCTTGTCATTGTTGATGATTTTTCAAGATACTCTTGGGTGTTCCTTCTTGCTTCAAAGGATGAAACTTTTGATCATTTTCATGATCTTGTTATTCGCTTGGCTTTTGAACTCCCCGGTGCCCTGAGAGCGATTCGCAGTGATAATAGCACGGAGTTCAAGAATGTCTCTTTCTGTGCTGAGCGTGGTATGGAGTATCGGTTCTCTTCTCCACACGTCCCTCAACAAAATGGCGTGGTGGAAAGGAAGAACAGAACCTTAGTCGAGATGGCTAGGACGATGCTAGATGAGTATAGCACTCCGAGAAGGTTTTAGGCCGAAGCTATTGCTACAGCTTGCCATATTATCAATTGTGTCTTCTTGAGACCGTCTTTGGGCAAGACATCATATGAGCTTTGGTTTGGTAGAAAACCCTCTGTTTCTTATTTTTCGAGTTTTTGGAGTTAAGTGTTTCATTATCAAGACAGGAAGTCTAGATAAATTTGAGTTAAGGACTTTTGATGGTTTATTTCTGGGTTATCCTGCACATTCGAGGGGTTTTCGGGCTTTCAATATTGAGACTAACGTTGTTTAGGAGACATGCAATGTCACCTTTGATGAGACTAGCCCTAGAGCTAGATCAGACGTTTCAGGTGATACACCGGCGACGGTGAGCATTTTTGTAGAGGAAGATGATGATGGTGTCGATGATGCTCTTCCACCTGCTACTGATGCTTCTATTCCAGCTTAAGAACCTGCTTCGATTACTTCACCTCCAATTGAGGCTCCTATTGCATCTTCATCATCAGTAGTACCTGCGGAGGTCGAAGAGATGCTATCTTCCCCGAGCGCTCCACTTCACATTCAGAGGCGTCACCCTCCGTATTAGATGATTGGTCATCTTCATGAGCGAGTCACTCGCTCTAGGTATCACGATCCGAGTCTCTACTCCCATTCTGCATATGTTGCTTCTTTCGAACCCCGTGATATATCACATGCTTTATCTGATTCTAGCTGGGTTAATGCCATGCATAAGGAGTTAGAGAACTTTGAGAGGAACAAGGTCTGGAACCTTGTAGAGCCTCCTAGTGGTCGTAATGTGACACGAACCCGTTGGGTATTCAAAAACAAACAAAGTGAGGATAGTTCTGTGGTTAGAAAAAAGGCTAGATTGGTAGCTCAGGGTTTTAGCTAAGTTGAGGGGTTAGACTTTGATGAGACCTTTGCTCATGTTGCTAGATTAGAAGCCATTCGCATACTGCTTGCATTTGCTGCATCTAAGGGCTTTAGGCTGCATCAGATGGATGTCAAGAGTGCATTTGTGAATGGTTACCGACGAGGATTAAAATATCTATGTATTACTTTAATACATAATGAAAGATCATACATCTTCGTGGTCATAACCCCTAAGGCTAACGACCTCACTGGTCGTAAGGATTCCAGAGGTTACATAATGGGTACCACAGTGGGACAAGTTCATGCCTAGTCTCCCAGCCGTAGTGGCGGTCGTAAGAGCTATAAACTAGTATCTGGATTTGAGTCCAAGTATATTCTTTACCATGTGATGAATAAAACACGTGATGTATACACCATACCACGCGACGTTATATAATCTTAAGACACTAACAAACAACCACCGAACGGTTGAGTGTCTCACGGACGCCCAACCGCAAAGCGGTAGATAATTTATCAACCATCACCTCGCTCCGACTAGCCGCAACGCTTCACAACGGACGTCTTCTCCAGGAGCAACTGCCACCTCTTCAGAAGTAATATAAGGATGGAGCGCAGAAGGGGCATCAAAATATAGCAGCGTAATCATCATTAGATTCATGCTTTAAGTCTGATAAGATAGCATAGCAAGCATCATACTCAGTGTAATTAGGATTAGTCCTCTGTCTGGTCATAGGCACCCCCTGTAATAGCCTGTTCATATCAATAAAGAGCAGTCCTATTCTCTCCCAAGAAATCTGTTCCATTTTCCTCTGTTTTATTTCGTAAGATCGGCGACTCGAACGTCGACAGCTGACGCCGTCCGTGGGGAAGAAGGCGCAAATTTCCTGAAGAAATTCTTCGCTCATCAAATCCTCGCTCACTCCTCATAATCGCTCATGCGACTATGGCAGGAGTTTGGGACGAGGAGAATTGGTTTGACTTGGCGGACTACTCCAACCTCAACATGGATGAATACATTCGCGCCATGCAAGAAAATGGGATGTCATTATCCTCCTCCTCCTTGGCTCACCCGCAGGCATTAGAGAAATCGACCGGATGGATGAGGATACACCATTATGACAAATGGCGCTTTCAGCCATTTCGACTAGCTCGGAATGTCCGAGGACCTCTCCAAGTCCGATACTGTCGATCGGCGAAAAAGGTGACGAAAATTCAGCATTACAACTCGAGGATTAATGTACTCTCGATGAAGTCATAGCTGAAAGGTACTCACCAATGGCTTCTAGCGATATCAAGGGCCAACCGACATCTGGTAACGGTGTCGATGAAGCTCCCATTGGCCGTGGGCCAAGTAGGAATGATAAGGCTCAGCATACGATCAGCAACCCATCGGATCAGGCTGAGCCCACCACAAAAACTTCAGGAGGTGCTAATCTCTGACCGCTCTCCATCGTGAAAACTCCTCACAGAAGCATTGGAAGGCTCTCCATTAGTTACGATGGAAGCTCGTCGGAAGATCGCTACTGGAGGCACGAGGTCAATGCAATCAGAGATACAGACCAAAATGACATGTACGGTCCTGCACAATTTGCCACGCCACCTCGTGCTGGTGGAAATGACACAGGCCATCAAGCACCAAATGCCAGAGGTAACAGAACTGATAGACGTCCATCAGTTAATGCACCTGGCTCTGCCCCACCAAGGGTAATGCATCAGATGGAATCAACCAGATGGTCGGGGGAAAGTTCAGATCTTCGAACACCTACTGCCAGCCTGAATCCTCCGAGACTTTCGGTAACGGTACAAAATCTGTAGTGTGTTCAGGATATTTTAAATAATTCTAACCCTGCTCTAGCAGAGACCCCAGGTTTTGTGCAACTTGTAGGACAGGTATCAGAAATTCTCCAGCAGACCATGCAACGAACGAAAGCATACCGGGAACAAAAGGAATTCACGAAGTCAAACCATGACTTCATCCTAACGTTCCTCCCTCAGTAGAGGGTAGCATGGTTGGATTAGAAGCCAACCGATACCAAGACCTCCTCGACGATTCCGACCAAAGAGTCATGAGGGAAGAAGGCTATTTCAAGCAGCCACTCCCTCACCTCTCTGAGAGGAAAGATCGCTTGGCCCTGACGATTTCCGACATCATCTAAACCAAGCAGGCGGTCGTAGGCGTCATACTAACGTCCACGACCGAATCGGGACACCGGAGCCCCGGCACTCCAATTTTAGGAACCGGTCTCTAACCGATTACAATCCGGCACCTTTCAAAAAAAAGCGCCATGAATCAATTACAGTTTGTCGAGCTTTCTTCGCAGGGCTCCAAGCTGTATGCTGGACAAACAAGTTTCGTCCGGCCAGCTGGATAAGTTCAATGGGACTCAGAACCTATTGGAATTTCTCCAAATCTATACCACCGCTATGAGAGCGGTTGGTGGTGATGAAAACGTAATAGCAAATTACCTACCCACAGTACTTGAAGGATCTGCCCGGTCGTGGTTACTTAACCTACCGGTCGGATCGATCTACACTTGGGAGCAACTTTGCGACCTCCTGATTGCGAATTTCCAAGGCACGTACGACCGCCCTGGAAAGGAAGATGATCTTCACCAAATACAGCAAGGATCTAATGAAACTCTACGTCAGTACATCAAAAGATTTAGCTAGAATCGTAATTCAATACCAGAGGTCGCAAAGTCTTTTGTTATCTAAGCTTTCAAATCAGGTCTAAGGAATCGACGGTTTAAGGAGGATATCGCCATGCACCCTCCAAAGACAACCGTCAAACTTTTCGACATGACCGATAAATACGCAGCTACTAGCGAAGCGGTTGAATGGTGTGAGGCCATTGATCGAAAGGATAAATCCCCCAATCTGGCTTGGATAATCCAAAAAAGAAGCATAAGAAGGCTCTCAAGAAAAAGAAAAACCGCAGACTTGATGATAAGAAAGTTCTTGCGGTTCCTGAGAAGTTTACTAAGGGTAAAAGAGACTATACCGGTCGAGACAAGGCAAAAGCTCTGACCAAAGGATACAACAAGAACAAGAAGTGGTGTCCACTTCACCAGCAGGCGGGGCATGATTTGCGCACCTGTCGAGCCTGGCAAAAGAAGCTGGAAGATTACTATACAGGTAAAGGTCCACCCCTCAATACAGGAACTTGGGGAAACGAGCTCCAAAAATGACAAAGATGGCGACGAAGAAATGGAGTACCAGAAGCCTCAGCATACGGTCAACATGATCTTTGGTGGGTCTTCTTCGTATGAGTCAAGGCGTCATCTGAAGGCCATGGAGCAGGGGGGTCAACCTTGTCGAGCCTTCGATCACCATTAAGCCAACCAGGTGGTCGAAAACTGTAATCTCCTTCAGCAAAGAAGACTGCCCTATCCCTTCGACTCAACCAGGTAGGTTCCCTATTGTTGTTGAACCTACTATTAATAACTGTAGGGTTAATCGAGTCCCAATAGATGGAGGTAGTTCTTTAAACGTAAAATTTGTGGGGGCACTGGAAGAGATGCAAGTTCCCAAGTCAAAGGTGAAACTTGTGAAAAACGCCTTCCATGGTATAGTTCCTGGTTCCACCACCAAACCAATAGGACAGCTTTCCCTATCGGTTAAGTTCGGAAGACCTGACAACTTCCGAACAGAAAAAATTCTATTTGATGTGGTGGGTTTCGAATCCGCATACAATGGAATTCTTGGTCGTCCGGATTTAGCAAAATTCTTGATAGCCACATACTACGGTTATCAGAGTTTGAAAATGCCAGGACCAAAAGGGGTCATCATGGTTTGAGGAGATCAAAAAATGGCTTACGCATGTGATCGGAAATCCTTAGAACTGGTCGATAAACTTCCGACCAGAAAGGCTAATCCACCTACTGTGCAGGTCAAGCACTCGAGGCCAAAGATGACACCAAAGCCTTTCGACCAGACAAAAGGTGTACTACTCGACAAGGGCACTTCTCCGGAAGGCACCAAATTGCTTGGGTCAGGAAACACTGACACATCTACCTGAAAAGTACTGGTCGGGGCAAGCCTCGACTGCAAATAGGAAGAGTTGCTCGTCTCTTTCCTCCGAGAAAATCAGGACGTATTCGCCTGGCAGGCGTTTGACATGCCCGGAGTCCCCAAGGAGGTGATCAAGCACAGGCTAGCTCTCCAGCCTGACAAAAAATCGATCAAACAGAAGCTAAGGCACTTTGCACCTGATCGAAGGAAGCAATCCAGTCGAAAATTGACAAGCTCCTCAAGACTGGATTTATTCATGAAGTCGACAGCCCTCAGTGGCTCACTAATCCTGTAATGGTTAGGAAAAATAGTGGGAAGTGGCGGATGTGTATTGACTTTACAGATCTTAGTAAAGCTTGTCCGAAGGATAACTTTCCCCTTCCACGCATTTACCAACTTGTAGACTCTACTTCCGGGTGCGAGTTATTAAGTTTTTTAGATGCGTATTCAGGGTACCACTAGATTAATATGAGTAAAGAAGATGAAGAGAAAACTTTCTTTATCACCCCATATGGCACTTACTGTTGTGTTAAGATGTCGTTTGGTCTCAAAAATGCTGATGTAACTTTTCAAAGGTTGATACAGAAAACCTTAATCCACAGATCGGTCGAAATCTAGAAGCCTATATTGATGATCTAGTCGTAAAGAGCATCAACGCTGGCGATCATATTCCCGACCTACAAGAAACCTTCAATAACTTGAGAAGGCATAACCTCAAGTTAAATTCGGAAAAATGTGTGTTCGGAGTTTCCGCTGGTAAACTTCTCAGTTTCCTAGTTTCGGCTAGAGGTATTGAAGCAAATCCAGTGAAAATATTGGCCATCGACCAGATACGCCCTCCGACCATGAAGAAAGAAGTTCGAAAACTAACCGGCTGTATGGCAGCGCTAAGTCGTTTCATAGCACGGTTGGGTGAAAAGGGATTACCTTTCTTTTAGCTTCTCCGGAAACATGGAAGTTTCGAGTAGACTAAAGAGGCAAACGATGCATTTGAATAACTTAAGAAGTACCTTACGAGTACCCCGGTCTTAGTTTCTCCGAGATCGGGAGAAACATTACTGATTTACGTGGTTGCAATGCCACAAACAGTCAGCGGTGTACTGGTCGTGGAACGTGATAACGTCTAACGACTAGTATATTATGTAAGCGAAGTCTTACATGGACCAAAAGAAAGATACCCACAGATACAAAAGCCGCTCTATGGTCTCCTTATGGCTTCAAGGAAACTAAGACATTACTTTCAGACCCACAAAGTGGTCGTACCAACCGGGTATCTCCTTGGTCAAGTCCTTGGAAACAGGGAATCATCAGGACGTATAGAAAAATAAGCGGTTGAACTAGGGGCGTTCGACCTCCATTTTATCTCACGAACAACAATCAAGTCCTAGGCAATAGCAAAATTCATTGCCGAATGGACAAACCATGAACCCACCCGAAGGCCCGAGTACAAACACCACGACGACTGGACAATGTATTTTGACGGCTCCTTGATGCTTAAAGGTTCGGGGGTTGGAGTTGTCTTGATATCCTCTACTAGCGAACACATCAAGTACGCCATCCAGTTAAATTTTCCTGCTACGAACAATGTGGCAGAATATGAAGGTTTACTGGCAGGACTCCGAGCAGCTCGTTCGCTCGGGATTTGCAGATTACTAGTGAAAGGCGATTCTCAACTAGTAGCGAATCAAGTCGGGAAAGAGTATCAATGCTCAAGTACCAAGATGTCATCTTATTTGGTGGAAGTACGAAAACTTGAAAAGCACTTCTTCGATTTTCAGATCCAACACATTCCTAGAAAGGAAAACTTTTTGGCAGACTAGTTGGCGTGGATGGCTCCACAAGGTCACCCGTCCTGCCCGGAGTTTTCTTCGAGCAACTCGATTCACCCTCGGTGGTCGAGCTTTCCGAGGACATATATGTTTCTCTACAGGTCGTACAAACCGATCCTGAGAACATGGATGCTCTACAGGTCGTTGATGGTTGGCGCTATCACGATCAAGGTAGAGATTGGATGACGTCGATCTATAATTATCTTCAGCGTGACACAATTCTAGAAGATATTGTAGAGGTTGATCAAGTAGCTCGAAAAGTCAAATCATACACTCTGATCGAAAGTACCTTGTACAAACGAGGATCTCACGGAGTGTTGATAAGATGCATATCTCAAACGGATGGCATTAAATTGTTAATCGAAATTCATGAAGGAGTCTGTGGAGCACATCATTCCTACCGAACGCTGGTCGATAAAGCCTTCAGGCAAGGATACTATTGGCCAACTGCCCTTCATGATGCAAAAGAGCTCGTGACGAAGTACGTACAATGTCAGTTTCATAGCCGACAAGTACATCAGCCGGCACAAACTTTGCAAACCATTCCTCTTTCTTGGCCTTTTGCAACCTGGGGACTAGACATTCTGGGACCTTTCTCAAGAGCACCCGGGGACTTCGAATTCCTTTTCGTCATGATTGACACGTTCACAAAATGGATTGAAGCTGGGCCTGTTGTCAAAACAACAATTGAGGCCGCTAAGAGGTTTCTCACAAAAAATGTGATCACACGATTTGGTGTACCCAGTCGTATAATCACAGACAATGGTGCCTAGTTCTCAGCGGTAAATTCGAGGAATTCTGCGTAGAACTTGGTATCAAGCTACACTTTGCCTCTGTCGCTCAACCGCAGAGCAACGGAGCAATTGAGCGAGCCAATGGTATCATAATGCAGGGGATTAAACGCCGAGTGTTTGACCAGTTAATAAAATAGTTAGGAGCTTCGGTTCAAGAACTTCCTTTAGTATTGTGGGCCATTCGAACCATGACCAGTCGTGCGACCGGTGAAACGCCATTCTTCTTGGTTTATGGTGCCGAAGCCATGCTTCCTCTAAAACTAAAACTTGGCTCTGCTCGGATTGATTGTTTCAACGAAAACGATCAGAATGAATGGCGACTTGACGGCATCAATTTCCTTGAAGAACGATGAAACCAAGCCTTGATACGATCAACAGTCTACCAACAAGTCATGCGAAGGTACCACAGCCATAAGGTGCAACCTCGCAGCTTCGCTGTAGGTGATCTGGTTCTCAGAAAAATTCAGAAGCAATCAAATTGCAACAAGCTTTCTTCCAAGTAGGAAGGTCCTTACATTGTGGTTGAAGTCACCCGACCAGGTTCAGTACGACTAGCAATGTCTGATGGGCGTGTTTTGTCTAATTCTTGGAACATTGATCAACTCCGTAAGTTCTTTGTTTAATTATTCTTTCCATTCTTTCAATTTTAATAAAGATTAGTCATTCCTTTATTTCTTTAGACGAGTGATATTGTTTATATATCTGTACCTCTATTCTGGTCATGCACTATTGTTGTTTAAATTTGTCGGAGAAGATCTTTTTCTCTCCGATATCCTTTATAAGAATCTCTGTTACTCTTTGGCAATGACTTCTCAGTCACATGCTGTATGGGTCCTAGTCGTGATCATTCCATGAATGATTCTCACGCGCGATCACACACTTTTCTCAAAGAAATATATGAGTAACTAGAGCATAACACAAACAACTTTATATAGTGACTTATATGCTTAGGACTACGAAGACTATCTATCTTCATTTCAACATTCTGTTCTACTCTTGTTTGGCTACTGGTCGGGACAGGGAAAGCCTCTTAGTCGAAGTCTCTCCTTCTTCGCACGTGGTCCTGCCTACTGGAAGGAGCTTCCTAGCGAAGGTTCCTTTCTTATGATCCTCGCTGTCAGTCGGACTTGAGCATGAGCACGTTTTGTGAAGTGTCTTTTCATGTCTTCAGTTCTTAACAAGTTCTTCCGACCAGTTTTTGTGTACTACAAATAAATAAGACCACTTATCATTTATTCCATATATTCTTGCATATTTTATTTCTCATCAAAACAAGTCTTTTGCTTCTGACCATATACTGTTTTGTTTGGCATTACGATTATGACAAATAAATCAATAACTAGTCGAAATCAGACACTGGTTCCGACCAATTTGGTTTCCTAGTATTACTGCGATCAGTTTTATCACATAATCAGTATCTGCTTTCAAAACAATAGTTGAGACTTTAGTTCTCCTTCTTGGCTTAGTGCTTATTTAGTAAAGTCCTTCTACTATAAAGCAGTCGGGGGCTAGAGAATATATGAGAACTTCATAAGTCAACAAGTTAAACAAAAGAGAGACTTGTTGATAACAGAAAGGTAAGTTTTATATATTTCATAATTCTTATATTATAATTGCCTACTTATAGAGATCTCCCGACTAGTTGCTACTTGACGGAGATCCGACCTCCATTTCCTCCGCAACCTTGTCTCCGAGAGGCTTTACTTCCTCGAGAAACATAATCGCCTCATCAGGCAAGCAGTTGAATCTTCTTCAACAGCTTGGAGATTGGTAGAGGGGTTGGAAGCCTTCAGTTTTGCCAAAGCAAAACTAACTCCGCTGGCCACAGCTTCTTTTATTGTCTGGGCATAGTTTTCTCTAGTAGTCTTGAGCAGGCCATTGAGATCTTCTAGAAGTTGGAGTAAATAGTTTATTTTCTCTGTTGGATCTCTTAAGGTAGGCAGACTCGATCCTGATCCTATAACAAAGATCATTTTGTTAAGTGCGTGGACTTTTCCGTCAAGGTTCTGCACAAGAGTTGCCCCCTTATCTTGCTCAAATTCTAGAGCTTTTTCTGCTCTTGTTACCGCTTGAGTTTCCTCTGCAAGTAAACCAAGTGGTAAATATTTATGATTAAAAGAGATAATACATTGGTCAAGTTTATGACCAGTTACCTTTAATCTCCTTTTCAAAAGTCTTAGTGACTTCTTTGAGCCTGGTCGTCATATATGCGATCGACCGATCCTTAGTTTGGTCTTCTTCTTTAAGCTTGGTTATTCTGGCTTCTTTAGCCACGATTTCTTCTTAAACTTTGTTATTTTGGCTTCTTTAGCCACAACTTTTTCTTTTATTTTCTCTAAATCTATCAAATATGATAAGGGAGAATAATTAAACAGAAGAAGAATAAAGTAGAGAAGAAGAAGACAAGTTAAGAAGAAAGCTCATACTTTTTAGTTTGGAATGTTTCTGTTCCAGGTTCTTTATTCGCTAGGTCAATCCTCCAACCACAGCATAATTCTCGACCATGTGCTACACAAATAGCATTCTTCTCTGAGTTTCTTATAAACTCTTAGAGAAACTATAAAAATGGTCGTAGATATTTACCCGAATCGCCACGTCATTATATTCGGCAGAAATCGCATCAGGACCTGTCTTGGCCTGACGCTCTGTTATCTTTCCCCAAACCTCGTCAAGCTCCTTATCCTCGATAAATCGAGGGGAAAAAGGAAACTTGTTAGTTTGAGAAGAATTACCGACAGGGGTCGGAACTGGCTGAGGATCTTCAGGGATGTCTACCTCCACAGACGGAGTCAGAATCACCACAGGATCCTCAACAGGCTCTGGCATGGACACCTGCTCGGGGGCTGCCTCGATCACCTTATCTTCAGGAGCTTTTTCCTGAAGAACATTCTAATCGTGGGCTTCCAGAATATCCTGGTCGAAGACGACCGGAATACCAGAAAATCTGCACAAAAAGAAGAAAGGAAGCTCAAGAAATCAATATGCCAAAGGTTTTTAAGGTATGCGCTCATATGACTATTTCGTTTGTACATACCTGGTGGATTTTTTGGTTTTGACCTTGAAGCGCGCCAAATTAAAATCTATAGTGCTAGTCTTTCTCTTCTTCTCAACCAACTTCACCGGTTCTGGACCGATAGGGCTGGTTAGACCCACTACGTTCTTCAATCGAAGGTCGAAAGAAATATTCTCGAACAGCTGGTCGAGAATGAGATCTCTGACCATCGGGTCGGAGGGTGTAGATTCAATAGCCTCCAAAATAGTTGCTTCAACAGCAACTGGCAAGTCCTAAGCGACTGCATTGGAGTCTACGACAACTAGGGGTGTTCGTTCAGTTTTTTCGGTTCGATATATACGGTATATACGGTAAATACAATTTTGTTAGTTCGGTAAATACGGGGTTTTTAAAAATACAGTTCGGTTTTGGTAAATCCCAAGTTTTTTCGGTACGGTATCGGTAAATACCATATTTACCAAAGTTGACGCGAATTGCGAACGACGATGTTACACGTAGTGGCAGGCAGTAGCACTATCCAGTATGCACCGCACGTAGAAACCAGCAAACTAGTAAAGCAACACTGCAGGCGGTCTGTAGCTGCCATAGCCAGGCGCCAGCAACACTTGTGTGTTTTGTATAGACTATGGAGTATGGACTGTAATTACCAGCTGCATGCATGCATGTAGCACAAGGTAAGGTATTCACGTGTGATGCCAAATGAAATGGAAATGGATTTGATTGCATGCAACACATGGTAAGGTATTCACGTGTGATGCCAAATGAAATGGAAATGGATTTGATTGGGCCGCAGCGAAGGCAAAGACCCAAAGAAGACACTACTACACCATGTCACCATCAAGATTGATCCACCACACTAATTGGCCTTTCTTCGCCAATGGGTGATTAGACTCCGGCTTTGTCGAGCAATCGATCGAGGTGGATGGGCCGATCACGATTGTTGAGCGTGGCGCCGAGGCCCAAAGTCGCACGCATAGCCACATAGAACCAGACATATTTCAGTTTGTTCGGTTTTTCGGTTTCGGTAGGTTCTACTGAAAAACCGAAATCGTAAAACCAGATTTTTGAATCCGTCGCATCAACACGAATCTTGGTCAAACCGAGTTGACCGGTACGGTTCGGTATTTTCAGTACGGTACTAAAATGAACAGCCCTAACGACAACCGCTTAGATTAACTAATAAAGTTAGCTAGGTGATGGAAATTCTTCATCTAGAATAGACGTTTCTGTTCGGTTACCTACCTCTATACGACCATCATCTTGAGTGGTCGTAGCAGTGGTCGGATCGTTAATTGGCTCACAACTTTCGGTGGCCTCGTTGATCCTCAACCCGACCGACTACACGTCAAAGAGGATCTATGGTAAACCGATCAGAAAGTATAAAAAAAAGATGAAAAGTAGTTGATATTTTACTTTAAGTCTCTCCACCCTCTCTTTTGGGGAAACGACCGCTAAGATCCGAGGGAAATCAACCTTCTCGCCAGGCTCTCCGGCGCAGATCATTTTGATCCGATTTCTGATCTCTTCAAGAGACAGAGCTATAAGGGTAAACAACAGATTTTAGGATCGTAGAAATAGTCAACTAATAACTGAAAACCGGTTGGAATCCTTCAGGACTTACCCTCCTTGGAGTCTTTGGTCACATCGTCACGACCAATATACCAGAGCATCAGATATGCCCGGGCCTTCAAAGGACTAATCCAGCGCATGGAAAAGTCCTTCACCACATGTTAGGAGGTTAAACCCTTGACATTAAGGAGATGGATAGCTTCAACCCATCTCCCTACATTTCCCTCCTTTGTGGAGGAGCGTCATTGCGGGTTCTCGACCGCTTTCTTACCACTATAGTAAAGGCTGTCATTCTGAGTGTAGAACCATCTTTTCTTCCATGACGACCACAAAGACTTTGAGTACATATGAATATACGCATTAGCTTTTCCATCATGGAGGCGCAAGGTGCACTCTCCAGGCGTTTTGGTCGTCTTCCCAGATTTCGTCATTCTGTAGTAGTATTTGAATAGATCCAGAGTTGCGGGAATACCTAAGTATGCTTCGTAGAGATAGACGAAGACGCTGAGATTGACGATAGCATTAGGAGCCAGATTGACCAGTTCAACTCCGTAATGCTCCAAAACTTTGGGAAGGAAGGAATGAATTGGGAGTCTGAATCCGTATTCGATGTATGCAAGGAAAACAGGAATTTCCTCATCTTCACCGCTCGGAGAATGCTCCCCAGCCGCTGATCTCTAAGAAATTAGATTCTTATTGGGAAGCAACCCGATCTTCTCCAAGCTCTCAAGTTTCTTGTCGCTTAGATAAGAAACCGACCAGTTGGTGATTTGATCCGACATGGTAGAGTTTTTTTGGAAGAATAGATCACAGGAGGTCGGAGGCGATTTTCTTTTTAGAAGATAAAAAGGGGAAAGCAGAAGGCGTAAAAGTCCTAAAGCTCCATGCTAAGGGATTTTATAGCCGCTATCCTTTAACCGCAATCGGGAGTTACCCAAAAAGTCCAACAGACAAAATCTTTTTATCCAACGGACAGAAAAACTCATCGGTTCCTAAGATAGGTTCTCAACTTTAAAGTGAACACAAACCACCTTGTATGTCACGACATTAAATGAGGGTCTGCCTGATACGACTTCATTGGAAGAAGGTGTTCACACGACTTGTCCATTTAAAGTTCGAGGGCTAGCTGACGAGAATTAAAATCTCTATGTATTACTTTAATACATAATGAAGACCATTCGTCTTCGTGGTCGTAACCCCTAAGGCTAATGACCTCACTGGTCGTAAGGATTCCAAAGGTTATATAATAGGTACCCTGGTCGGACACGGTCTTGTACCTAGTCTCCGACCAGGAAACTGCTCGTAAGAGCTATGAACTGGTATCTGGAGTTGAGTCTAAGTATATTCTTTACCGTGTGATGAATAGAACACGAACTGTATGCACCATACCACGCGACGTTATATAATCTTAAGACACTAACAAACAACCACTGAACGGTTGAGTGTCTCACAGACGCCCAACCGCAAAGCGGCTCATACTTTATCAACCATCGCCTCGCTCCGACCAACCGCTACGCTTCACAACGGACGTCTTCTCTAGGAGCAACTGCCACCTCTTCGGAACTTATATAAGGATGGAGTGCAGAAGATGATGGGGCATCAGAATATAACAACGCAATCATCATTAGATTCATGCTTTAAGTCTGATAAGATAGCATAGCAAGCATCATACTCAGTGTAATTAGGATTAGTCCTCCGCCTGGTCATAAGCACCACTTGTAATAGCCAGTTCATATCAATAAAGAGTAGTCCCATTCTCTCCCAAGAAATCTGTGTCATTTTCCTCTATTTTATTTCGTAAGATCGGCGACTCGATTGTCGACAGTTACCTAGAGGAGGAAGTGTATGTTAGGCAATCCCCAGGCTTTGAGAATCCCAAGCGTTCATATCATGTTTTTCAAGCTATCCAAAGCCTTGTATGGTCTTAAGCAAGCCCCTATAGCCTGGTATGATAGACTTAAGACCTTCTTGCTTAAGAATAAATTTGAGATGGGTAAAGTAGATAAGACTCTATTCATTCTTAGGTTTGGTAATGACTTCTTATTTGTTCAGATTTACGTAGATGATATTATCTTCGGTGGTTCTTCTCATACTCTTGTTTCCAGTTTTTCTAAGACCATGTCCAAGGAATTTGAGATGAGTATGATGGGAGAACTCAACTACTTTCTGGGGCTTCAAATCAAGCAATGCAAGGAAGGGATCTTCATCCATCAGACGAAGTACACCAAGGATTTGCTCAAGCGCTTCGAGATGGGTGACTGCAAGCCGATCGCTACTCTCATGGCGAGTTTGACCGTTTTGGATCCAGATGAGGAAGGAGAAGCAGTGGATCAACGCGAGTACCGCAGCATGATCGACTCCCTCCTTTACATGACAGCCTCAAGATCAGATATCCACTTCGCGGTCTGCCTCTGTGCGAGGTTTCAGGCGTCTCCGAGGACTTCTCATTGCCAAGCTGTCAAACGCATCTTCAGGTACCTTCACTCTACCCTCCGGTATGGTATTTGGTATTCCTGCTCTTCTTCCTTGTCTATTCGGGGGTTTTCTAATTCTAATTTTGCGGGTTGTCAGCTAGATAGGAAGAGTACCTCAGTCACTTATCACTTCTTAGGCACTTCTCTTGTCTCTTGGTCTTCTAGGAAGCAGTCCTCTATTGCACAATCCACTCAGAAGCTGAATATGTAGCTGCCACTAGTTGCTGTAGTCAGATTCTGTGGATGATGTCCACCCTTAAGGACTACATGTTAACTTTTGCTAGTGTTCATCTTCTCTATGATAACACTTCTGTCATTAATATTGCTAAGAACCCTGTGCAAGATTCTAGGACCAAGCACATTGACATTCGATATCACTTTCTTAGAGACCATGTAGAGAAGGGTGATATTGTGCTATATTTTTGTGAAGTCCGAGGCTCAGTTAGCTGATATCCCCACCAAGCCTTTAGACCCAACTAGGTTTGCCACCTTGAGGACCGAGTTAGGGGTAATTTATCCCTATGGGTTGGTTTGACGGGGAGTTGGTTCTTTTCTGAGCTTTTCTTGTTCATTTGATCCTTCTTTGATTTGTTTCTGAACCTGCTGATCCTTTTGATCTTTTTAGGCTTTTAAGTCTTTCTTGCATCTCATTGTATAATATAACATTCATATGAAAATCACAAAAAGATGCACTGTAATATAAGCTTTACTGCTTGTCATTTAAGTTGATGAAGCTTTGCTTATTACCCTTTTGAGTTTTAGTGTTTCAATTTTTGCTCAGTTTCATGTCTAATTCCTTGACTTGCTAGAACTATCATGCTTTGACATGTGTAGCTAAATCTTTGCTAAATGAGCTAGAACTTTAAGACAACTTGAACTAAAAATTGCAATTTGTGGATCTTTTAGCTAGTTGCGCAATTAGTGATCTTTTTGTGATATTGGTCCTGTCAAAATTGCTTTATTAGCTCTTGAATCTAAGATTGAACATCTCTTGAGCTTCTTGTTCCTTTGTGAATATAAAATTCCTCTTGTACAAAGTAAAAAAAAAAATTCAAGATTCTCATATGGTTAAATTATGCCAAATTATTCTCATGAGTCTGCATGTCAAAGACATGAACTTGGAGATATTTTGATGATCCATCTCATGGGGACTGCTTATCAAAATTGACATGAACCTCAAGATTTGTTGCCCTGGTTGAAGCTTAGGAAGAGTTTGTGGATGGCTCCAAGTACATGATCTTCTTTACTAAGATAGACCTTTAATCAATATCACTACTTATTGCAAATGAATACTGTTGTAAAAAAAATGGGTGATTGAGGTACTTTGAGCAAAATGATTCAAGTTTAGGACTTTCTGTCTCTAAGATGGTCGTTGTTAGCTTCTTGATCTCACATTGATATTCTGACATGGTCATTATGACTTTAGGATCCATGTTGATGAACTGGTTAATTTTGAAGCTTTGCTTAAATTGTTACAATTCATCGCTTTATCTTGAGCCTTCTAGCTTAGCTTTGATTTATATGTCTTAACATGATCTTTCTAGCACTTTCAGGCTTGATATGTATTGAGTAATAGTAGAAATGCTAGCTTGCTCGTTTGGGTAATCTCCAAAGTTTCTTATACTAAAATTTGAAAAATACAAAAATAAAAATAAAATAAAGCCACTCCATTGCATTTTATGCATGCTCTTTCTTATGCTTCTTCCTTATTTCTGTATTTGTCATCTTTAGATGAGAGGAAGGCATAATTCCTTGATGACTCCATTGTCAAAGGGGGAGAAAATATAGCTAAAGTGTAAAAAGGGGGAGCTATTTGGAGAAAAAGGGAGGAAATACAATCTTTTTTAAAAAATGATGATCTGAGTGATGGGGGTATCTAATTTGCATTCTTATGATCTTATTGTCATTTTTGAATTTGAATTGCAATTCTTTGAACATCACAATGATCAAAGGTCAAATTGAACAATTGTTCTTTTATATGGACCTTAAGTGAGATTTTTGACTCTTCTATGGAAATTAAAGCTTTCTTACTTTCTTTTGCCCTATCTCACTTTCCTATGCTAATCTGAAGCCAACTTAGTCATTTCCATTGCTTTCTCTTGCTCTTGGACCAAGTTGTGCATTTACGCAAAAACGTTGAGTTTTTCTATTTACAAACCTCAAACTTTCATTTTTGAGAAATTGTCAATGTGTTCATCAAGGGGGAGATTGTGGATATCATAGGGATATGCTCATGATCTTAGGATGATGATACAATTGGCAATGGCGTCGAAGGTTTGTCGAAACACGCGTTTTCGGTGAAGTTTAGGATTATCGGTATGACCACAAATTATATGGCGGTACTACTGTAGCGCGGTATGACCGCAATTGAGAAGCGGTACTGCAGTGTGGTAGGACCGAATGTTTCTTAGCGGTACGATTTTTCTAGAGTGCTTCTCCCTTGGTAATCGGTATGACCGTTAGTTGGGGGCAGACAACCTTGATCTTGGTAATCTGGGTGGTTACATGGCGGTATGACCGATTTTGTCTTGTTCGTTGGCCAATTTGGCGACGATGTTTGTAAGATAGGTCAAGTTCATGGGTTTCATCGCATATGTGTTGCATGATGCATGTTTTAACTAACGTGGGTCAAGTTGCGAAGAACTTGTTCCCGAAATCGATTACTTGGTCTATTGTTGTGTAGGAGGCTTGGAGGTCAACGGCGAGGATGATCGGGACTAGGCTTGGAGCGCTGAGGTTCAAAACGATCGAGGATGCCGGGTGAAGTCAGTGGATTCAAGGATGGCGCAAAATGGACAAGGATGACCGAACAAGCGGCGCGGGGGTCGATCAAGTGCCATGGTGGTTTCGGTGGGAGCCGGATGGGAGAGACTTGCCGATATGAAGAGAGCTATTGATCAACCTACACGTGGCGAAGCATGGGATTGCTTCATGAAGATTGGACTCGGTCTTCAGAGAAGGATCGAGAAGGGGTATTTTGGTAACTTCACCTAAATACCGCCTTGATAAGCTTTTGCTAACCTGCGGCGTAAGACGACGCAAGGAGAAGCGGTTTAGGTCAAAAGAAGTTGAAGACAACGCTTTGAAAATCGTACGTGAGTGAAACCTGTTTTGTGTGTAGGCTTAGCGGGTGCCCATTAGGGTTTTTTTTTGTAGAAACCAGCCTCCACTATAAATAGAAGAGGGTGCTGGTTATGCACCTCTTAACCCTTGTTTTTAAAGAAAACCTAGTTTGTGTTTAGGGATAGGAGAGGTTAGGGTTCTAGAGAGGTGGATTGATTGAGTGTTCAAGTGTTGAGCTTGTGTCCTCCTTGATGGAGTGGATGCAAACCATCATTAATCTCAAATCAATCCAAACAAGATTGCTCAAGATGAGTCTCTTCTTGTTCTTATCATCTCTTTGGTGATTTTGGGTTTTTGATGATCCCTTGGTTTTTCTTTGGGTTATTGTGGTGATTTTGCTTGCTGTGACATGTGGGAGTGCATCTAAGATCATCTTGATCATCCTTTACCCACGAGCAAGTTTTTGGATCATATGTTGGTTTTGGCTCGGTTTTGAAGCAACCTTCATTCAAACAGAAAAATATCGGAACTTTGGCAATGATCTTGACGATCCCTGATAGGAATAGGTTCCTGATAGCCTAGAGAATGTATGTTTCAAGTTTCGTGAAGTTTGGAGTTGTGGATCAAAAGTTATGACAATTTTGGATTTCGTTTTCAGGTTGATTTTACTGTTCATCGGGCAGTACAACTACTGTTCATCCGTAGTACCGCTACTGTTCATGGTACTGACACTGTTTATCAGTACTCGCATCTTTGCGTTTTTTGTTGTTGTGTTTGGGGGTTTGGAGTGGATTCAATACAAGTCTTCCGCTATGCTTGTATATTAATCTTCATAGCTCCCATAGCTATTGGAGTGAAATCGTGTTGAATCTAATCATAACGAAAAAGAGATAGTGCTTCTATTCACCTCCCTCTAGTCGTCGTTTCGGTCCAACAATAAAACTGTCAGGAAAAATGGTACCGCCTAATGAGCAATTCCGAGGTCTTTTTCGGTGTGACATTTCACCGAACGATTCATTTCCTGGAAAGCAATGTTTTGACTGAAAGAAAGTGAAACACTGCTGCTGTTTGAAGCGTTCTTTATACATGGTTTGCAAGTGCAAACTCCGATCTTGTTTAACTATTAATCTAGTAATCCAGTGAAAAGAGAAGAAAATAATATTTCCATGGTTTCCAACTCTGTGAGCAGTGAGCGTGGCTTTACAGGGACAGGACTACATGTTGGCTTGCTTCTTTGCTTGTCGTCTCGTCGCTGAAAGTTTACGCATTTTCCTCGCGACAATGACCTATAATTATGTGCATTTGCCACCGCAATTTCTAGTGTGCGATCCTGCCCAACTGAAGTCAACGGGCCGGCCCAACCTTGCACTTGGCACTCCCGCGGAACGCATGGCTCTACAAATATGAACTCTCACGAGGGGCAATCTGAAAAAAAACACGCGCGTGCAGGTGCAGGTGCAGGTGCAGGTGCAGGCGTGCTTCCCTTCCTTTCCTCCCTCTCTCTCTCTCGTAACGCCCGGTCACCTCACCCTCCTGCCCCGCCTCGCCAAATCATCGCCAACCGCCGACGGGATCGGCGCGGCGATTTCCCCAGATCTGCCGCGAGCTCCCGAGCCCGAAACCCTGGTTTTGATGCGATCGCGTTGAGCTCGCGCTTCCTGCTCTCCATGGCGGCGAGCGACCTCGAGCCGCTGCGCTCCGGCGCCGCCGCGCCGCCGTCCTCCTCCGACCCGGACTCGCCGTTGACCCCGCGACGGAACCGCGTGCGTGAGCTTCTGCGGAACCTGGACCGCCGGCTGTCCAGCCGGGGCGCCACCACCACGCGGAGGGCGGCGCCGCGGGCGCGGCGGCGGCGGGGAGGGAGGCGGGCGCGGCGAGGGGCAGGAGGACAGCGACGAGCTCGGGGACGGCGCGCCGCCCGAGTGGGCGCTGCTGCTCGTCGGGTGCCTCCTCGGCCTCGCCACCGGCATCTGCGTCGCCGCGTTTAACCGCGGGGTAAGTAAGAGATCTGCGTGAGGAAAGTTGCGCTTTATTAGGATTCTCTTATCTGGTGCGTGTGGAAAAATATGTCTTTCCAGTGAGATCTGTAGTACAGGGGACTGTATGTAACTTACTCTGATCTAGTACAGGGGACTGTATGTAACTTACTCTGATCTTTCGTGAAATCTGTTGCGATGGGATAGTTGGGTGGGGAATTTCCATTGAACACTTTGGGTATGTGAAGATACAATGTCATGTATTGTAGGGCATTCCCGTATGAAGTGACCCAGAGATTTGGAGGAACTTTATAGTCTGATCTGTGGTAGAAGTGGCCGTTCATGCGAAATTTGTGTTACGTTGGAGATGTTAGCGTATTTTTGGTTTTCTTCATGTGAAATTTGATGCTATGGGGATAGCTGGTACAAGCTTGGTCTATGTTATTTAGAGTGTTTGTATTGTTGCATGAGTTCTGATGGCATGAAGTGAGCAAGGAGTATCGTTCTGTGTTTTAGTCTGCTGAGTGATGATGTTGCCAGTTTGATAATTTGTTTTGCTATTTAGTGTCTTCTTGTTGGTGATTTTGCTGAACTGTTTGTATTTTCTGTGTACTCTTTTATGATATGGAATTATGGGTTGCTTGCATATAGCCATATAGGCCTGCCTCAGTTATACTGTATTGATCGGGTAGAGACCTGGTTGAGTTTTACCAAACCATGCGGAAAGGTTTCTCCTTTTGATGGATTTTTTAAGTTGATCTTCTCCTCATTGTTAGAGTGATTAGTGGATTCTTTGTTGTACTTTGTAACTGCTGTAATTTGCTTTGGAGAGATTTGGAGTCATGGGTGTGGTAGCTTGGGGAAATTCCGGTGTTATTTCGGGTTTCATAATTGGTAAACTCCATTTTGTTGGGGATTGCTTAAGATACAATCAAGGTGATTTTAGTTACTTATTTGCTTTCTTGTTGTAACTGTTGAGCTTTGTGGATCTATTGGTAATTGATTTTCACTGCAGGGTGAGATCCAAATACTTGTGTGTATATTTTGGTGTTTGTCTATGTTTTTAACTCAGCGAGTATTTAAATCTAAAGTGAAAGGCCCTTGTTTTGGAAGAACAGAGTGTCATTAGGTAGGAGGTATTCGATCAGGTTTAGCTGTACATTTTTTTAAATCAAACTGTTCTTTTCGAACCTTTCTCAATCTTCTGGTTCAAAAGTGGTCATCTGCCTTTTTCAGGTGTATGTCATACATGAATGGGCATGGGCAGGCACACCCACGGAGGGCGCTACCTGGCTTCGCCTGCAGAGGCTTGCTGATACTTGGCATAGGATACTGTTAATTCCGGTGACTGGTGGAGTTGTTGTTGGTATGATGCACGGGCTACTGGAGATATTTGAGCAGATAAAGCAAACATTATCACCCCAAAGGGAAGGTGTTGATTTCATGGCAGCGATTTTTCCTGCAATCAAGGCCATCCAAGCTGCAATTACTTTAGGGACAGGGTGTTCATTGGGGCCAGAAGGTCCAAGTGTTGATATTGGTAAATCGTGTGCAAATGGGTGTGCTGAAATGATGGAGAACAACAGGGAACGAAGGATTGCTCTTGTTGCAGCTGGATCAGCTGCTGGAATTGCTTCAGGTATTTTTAAGTAATTATCGGTATTTTAAGTAATTATCTCTTTCTGTTCAAATTCCTGACATGCATATGACAAAATTGAAATAGAAGGAAAGTGTTTCCATTTTTTTTCAGCTTGCTAAGATGTTGAGTAGAAGTTAACAAGAAAAGTAAGATACAATAATTCTGCAAGCAAGTGGAACCACGAGCCATTTTTAGGAATATTTTAGATCTTTTCTTTAAAGCAGAATAGAAGCATATGTTTGCTCTTTCATATCCTTAATAACCATAATCTTCATGCCATTGAGATTTCCGTCCTATATTCTCCCCTGACGCTTGTGTTACTGTGTCTTTAGGTTTTAATGCTGCCGTCGCTGGATGCTTTTTTGCTATTGAAACAGTATTGAGGCCACTTCGAGCAGAGAACTCACCACCATTTACCACTGCTATGATTATATTGGCATCGGTTATATCATCAACTGTGTCCAATGTTTTGCTAGGGGAGAAGGCAGCTTTTATTGTCCCGACGTATGAACTAAAATCTGCTGCTGGTATTTTATCTTATTCTGACCAAATTTGGTATTACAGAAGGTAGCTTTTGCTTAGTTAAGGACTTGAAAGTAGATATATATATGCTAATACTCAAGGTTATTAAAGCGATAAGGCGAGGTGAGGCGACTCACTACCTTTTTACCGCCAAAGCGCTTAAAGGCGTGCAGCGAGGCGACACTATACACACATCCTAACCTAGTATGGCAGCAAATTTACTAATTTAGTAGCACATGCATACCTTTCTAGTATGTATCATGTATGGTATATTCACAATAACTAGTTTCACAACATATGGTACATTCACATGGCATTGGCAGATTTTCTGGTATGTATCATGTATGGTATATCCAGAGCAGAACTACATCAAGGAAATGTGCATTGAAACACTGAACTCCCCCTCTCTCCATCCCGCCCCTCCTCTCTCCTCTTCTTGAGTAGAGATGCCCCCGCCATTCTTGCCTCCCTCTCTCCTTCTCCCTCCCTCCCTCCCGCTCCTTTCTCTTGGGAAGAGCAGAGAAGCAGAGATGCCCTGCCGGCCGCCACCTCCCCATCTTCTCCCTTCCGTGCTCCCCCTCCCTCCATCCCGCTCCTTCTCTCTCCTCCTGCGCAGAGCAGAGATGCCCCGTCGGCTGCCGCCTCCCTAGCTTCTCCCTCCTGTGCTTCACCTCTCTCCTCCCTCCCTCCATCTTGCTCCTCCTCTCTCTTGCCCATAGCATAGAAGCAGAGGATGACCCGCCAGCCGCCGCCTCCCCCTCTTCTCCCTCCCGTGCTCCCCCTCTTGCCTTTGCCGTCCTTCCATCCTACATAGCAGAAGAGAAGCAGAGCAACGAGAAGCAGGGCAAAGGATGGTGGCGAAGGGGGGAGATGGGGATGTCGGGAGGGAGAAGAGGGGGAGGACCTGGATCTGGACGAGACGGAGCCACGACTGGGATGGAGGCGTGTGGCAGAACAGAGGGGGCCGCCGCGACGACCGCGGGTCACGAGGGCTAGGGTGACGCCGCCGCGCGCCGGAGAAGATGGGAGAGTGGGAACTGTGGCGGCGATAGGGTTCACACGATCCCGTCTCCTATCCTTCGATTCTTTGCCCACTGGCCAGCTGTTCATGCCGGGCCCACGGGGTGCATTAGTAGTTGGGAAATAGAGATAAGAACGGTTGGGTTTACTTCCTTAGAGATATATTCCATCAATTAGAGATAAGTTTCTTTAAAAATAGAGATTGTTTCTTAGGGCTCAACTTGAGTCATCCCTATAAAAAGGGATAACATGTATCCATTATCAATCACACAACAAAGATGAATTAATCTAGTCTCTCTCTTAAGGTTCTATCATCCCAGTCTATAGTCTAATCTCTCATCCCACCAAGCTGCCGCCGTCCAGCCTTCTTCTTGGTGGTGTTTACCCCGTTATGAACTAAGGTTCATGACACTTCCGCTTCCAATTCGTAGTGATAATCAAATGTGACATGTTCATGGTTTTGTAGCTGATCTCCCTACCATCAGCATGCACATGACATCCAATTCCTTGAAAAATTACTTGCGTTTTGAGCAGCCTTTTGTTGTGATAATTACTTGCGTTTTGAGCAGCCTTTTGTTGTGATTTTGTTTTCTTGCCATTTGGGCATTTGGCATTGAATGACTTGCTATTCTGATATTTTCTCTAACGTGTACCTGTTGCCTAGTGTTTACATGTTCGGTTGTCTAAATATGCAACTGACTAAAGTTGTATTCTGCAGAGTTACCACTCTACCTTATTCTAGGCATGCTTTGTGGGGTAGTGAGTGTGGTATTCAGGCAGTTGGTCGTTTGGTTCACAAAGACTTTTGACTTGATAAGGAAAAAATTTGGCCTCCCTGCTGTAGTATGCCCTGCTTTAGGTGGTCTTGGAGCAGGTTTAATAGCTTTAAGGTACCCTGGAATACTATACTGGGGTTTCACCAATGTTGATGAAATTCTACATACCGGAAAAAGTGCTTCAGCCCCTGGAATCTGGCTGTTAGCTCAGTTGGCTGCTGCAAAAGTTGTAGCAACTGCACTCTGCAAGGGTTCTGGTCTTGTTGGTGGTCTTTATGCCCCAAGCTTGATGATTGGTGCTGCTGTCGGTGCTGTTTTTGGAGGCTCGGCAGCAGAATTAATAAACTCTGCCATTCCGGGTAACACTGCTGTTGCACACCCTCAAGCTTATGCGCTAGTAAGTTTCCTTTTTGAGTTAGGAAGGCAGGTTAAAGTTTCATAAAGCCGAAAGAATGCTGACTTTGTACTCAATTCAGGTGGGAATGGCTGCTACGCTGGCCTCAGTTTGTTCAGTTCCATTGACATCTGTGCTACTACTCTTTGAACTGACAAAAGATTACAGAATTCTACTTCCTCTGATGGTATCGTTACATTTAATTCATTTTCTATTTTGATGTATAAACATGTAATTGAACACATTCAATGTAGGCAAGTTCACATTTGTGTTCTATTAACAGGGAGCTGTTGGTTTAGCAATATGGGTCCCATCTGTTGTAAATCAATCTGGCAATAAAGATATGTTTGAGGCTACATCTCCTCGGCATGGCTATTCTTCACTATTACCTCCTGCGGATAGGACTGAGACAGATTCAAGACGACCAGATGGAGATGATGTCGAACTCACAATTCTAGAAGATGATCCCTACCGCTATGGTAGTAACAATGAGGAGATGCTTCTCGATGACTTGAAGGTTTCATAGTTCAATTTTTATATTTTTTTAATATCATTTGTGTCAAGTTGAATCATCAGTAAATTTGCAATACTTTGCTGGTAATTTTATAGCTTTCTAACAACCAGTCTTCCAGGTATCACAAGCAATGTCAAAGCATTTTGTTAAGGTTACACCTACAGTTACCATCAAGGAGGCAACAAGGCTTATGCATGATAAGCAGCAAAGTTGTGTTCTTGTTGTAGATAATGAGGATTTTCTCGAAGGAATTGTTACAGTTGGTGACATTCGTCGTAAAGAATTTGAACCAAGTGGAAATACTCACTGTATTGGGGGAAATTCATCTCCCTTGGATGTATGTAAAACCTCACACATTTGTAATCTACAATTAAACTTACCATCTGATAGTATTTTTTCAAGTTAGCAATGCTTATATTTACTTGGAATAATTTTCAGGTAAATTCATCTCTTGTTTCATCATGCCTCACTCGAGGGTTTCAGTACCACGGCAATGAAAGAGGATTGGTCACCTGCTTTCCGGATACAGATCTGAGCACTGCTAAGGTGCTCATGGAAGTCAAAGGTATCAAGCAACTTCCAGTGGTCAAACGGGGGGCTGGTCGTAGGAATGATGGGAGGCGTAAGGTCCTCGGCCTTCTTCATTATGACTCAATTGGATGGTGTTTAAGGTGATCCTTTTTTATACTTGTATTTCTTATTCCATTAGTTGAATTACCGTGACTATCTTTTTTTACATTTATGATCCTCAGCTAGACAAACGGAACTAAGTGCTAACCCCTCCGGGAAACCAGAGAGCTCAATTGACCCCAGTGTGACTTGAATTTACAACCTCTTGCACAACAATGAGTGTCCTTCCACTGAGCTCTGACATGGGCCCTATATAGATATGAATCATATGATTATGGTTCTTGTAGACACTTAACGATTTCTTTAATTAACTGCTTTGGGATAAATGTTCCTTGAGGGGAATTTGATTTATCCATGTCTAGTTAAAATCAAGAAAGCTTGGACAAAGAAACAATGAGCTGTAGCCACATACTCCCTCCGTTCTTTTTTACTTGCCTTTCTAGAATCCGTGTGGTCAAACTTTCTAAAGTTTGGCTACCAATAGATTTAAAACTATCTAGATTGACTACATAAAAATTATATCATTAGATTTGTCGTTAAAAATACTATCATAATATTATAATTTTATTACTAAATCTTAATGTAAAGTTATAAAAAGTAACGGTCAAAGTCGCATATCGAAAACCGCAAAAAGTCAAAAACGTCAAGTAAAAAAGAACGGAGGGAGTATATCATAGGATCAAAACCATCTAAAAACATGAACTTGCTAACAATTGTATCTTACAATATTTGGTGATTATCTTTTGTAACTCACACCACAACACAGGGTAGCACAGGAACCACATTCAAACAGAGCCTTAGAGAACCTGATTGTATAAACATTTGACTCGAACTGACTCCTTGTAAAGGAGAGGGCCTGATCTACAAGTTCTCTTTCCATATGTGTAACTTTTGGGCTGTTATCCTTTTGCAGGGAAGAGCTTGAGCGGTGGAAGGCGATTTATCAAAGAGAAAATTTCCAGCAGCCAACAGTTAATGGCCACTGAGGAAAGAACATGCAGTACTTAAGTTTTGATTGTACCTTTTAGTGAAGAGAAATACCAAATACATAAAGTGACACTTCAACATAATTAGGTTTAACTTGAAACACCTCGAAAGAGTCTCGTCGAGAAACGTCTCTTGGAGTTGCAAGGGCCCAGGATACACATTTCGTATCGATTACAGATATAAGACGTGGTGGTGTGATTCATTGTTTTCAGCGTTGATGATTCTGAGTTCTGACATGATAAATATACTTGGAACACTTTGACCAGTCTTGTGCAAGGCATTACAAATGTAACTATGGTTATGGTGGAAATTGTTAATACTTCGTGACCTTTCTTCTGTAGTGCGAATGCGAGATAATATACTGGAAATATTGCGTAATGCTGCTCCTGTAAATTCTAAAACCAGAACGGTATTCACGCAGAAAGTTCATTTCTCTTGAGATGCCAATGTACCCCGAACTCAATTATCAAACTGTTAGAATATGATTCTTTATGTATTTCCTTATCTGTATATAGTAACACTCTTGTGCTTCCTATATATATTATCCATTGGATCCTCTTGAATATACATACAATATTAATAACATGGTATCAAAGCTAGGACACTAACCTAGCTCTTTCTACTACCATCCGGCGTCATCGTCGCCTGCACAGTCGTCGTTCGCACCTGAGCCTGCCCGACGTTGTCGCCCCGACGCCGTCGTCGTCCGACGTTGCCGCCTTGACGTCGCCCGTGCGGTCACCGTCCGCGCCTGAGCCCGTTCGACTGCCGCCTGTGTCGCCTGCACCCGCGCTTCAGTTGGTCGAGCTCGACGCTGCTGCCTGACGCCGCTGTTGGAGATGCCGTTGGAGCCGTCCCCAGGCTGCTGCGCCTGTGCTTGCTGAGGTCGCCGGAGACTCTGCCTTCCGCGATCGCCGCTGACTCCGACAGTCGCCGATCCTGGTCGCCGCCGCCGTCGATCCCGGTCGCCGCCGTCGATCCCGGCCGTCCACGTGATTGGATCGAAATGATACGAGATACGGTTTAGAAGCCGTATGCATATCGGTTTCTTATAGAAACCGGATTTCTTTTTATATAAAAAAACAGTACGTCGATTTAACTACCGCTTGTTAGACTTTGTTGCCTTGGTCGTCGCGCCGTCCAGCGTCGCCTACCGATGGCTTTCGTTCCATCCGCTGCGATCCCATTCTCGGAAACAAAGCTTAATGGTACGAACTACAGGTTATGGTCTTACTCATGGAGATCACGCTAGATGGTCTCTGTCTCTAGGGACATGTTACTGGTACCCAACCTTATCCTTCACCGTCGCCGGTTCAGCCTCCTCCCAGACAGCCTACTTCTGCATCTTCTACAGAAGATAAGGCCTACAAGAAGGAGGTAGATGCCACTCACATCACGATGAGGCCTTCAAGATGCCATAGACGCTTTTGGTATTTGGTGTCTTGATGAGACTCGTGTTCGAGCCATCCTGGTGGTCAGCGTCGACGACTCCATCCAGCCAGATATGTTGGTCTGCGTGCCACTCGTCAGATTTGGGAGTACTTGCGCGAGCGATACCAGTAGAGCAGTGATGCTCAGTTCTTTTCGCTTCAGCGTGAGTTGGAGACGCTTCGCTAGGAGGACTCCTCCGTCGACTTCTTCTTCTGAGCCCTGGCCAGCCTCTGGCGCCAGTTGGACGAGCTGTCTTCTCCGCTCCGCCAGGAGTGTCATCAAGTGCAGAAGGCAGATCGTGACCGCCTTCGCCTTTATGACTTCATCTGCCGTCTTCGCCTAGAGTTTGAGCCTGTCAGGGCTCAACTGCTGAGCCGCTCACCACGACCAACAATCACTAAGGCTCTTTCGACGCTTTGTGCTGAGGAGCTTTGCCGCGGGTTAGCAGCACAGTTTGTTCCGACCGTGCTAGCCACCCCTTCTTCTTCGACTGCAGTCCCTCTTCAGGTATCTGTTTCTGCTCCTATTTTTACACCAACTGGGGTTCAGTGCAGTTATTGCAAGAACTTCGGGCACGACTACCAGCGTTGTGCGGTGTGAAAAAAGCAGAATAAGGCGCGTGGGGATGGACGATCCGAGGGGGGTAGGGAAGCCCTTCCTCGATGGGAGGACAGACCAGCACGTCAGGACTTTCTTAGCGAGGTGACTCTGTTCAGCAGTTCTGCCAGGCTCTACTTCAGAAGCTCTCTCATAGCTCAGCAGGTTCTGCTATTCTAGCTCAGATGTCTCCTCCAGGTACTTCTTGGGTTCTGGATTCTGTTGCCTCTTTCCACATGACACCGGACTCCACATCTCTCACTTCAGTAGGACCTCCTGTTTTTCCTATCGTGTTCGTGACACTAACGGTACTCCTCATGCATCACTATCGAGACACTCTTTTGTCCACTGACTTTTCTGTTTCAGTTGTTTTTCATGTTCCCCAGCTTACCATGCAGCTTCTATCGGTGGGTCAGCTCACCGATCTCGGCTGTAGGGTTGGTTTTGACTCTCACACCTGTTTCATCCAGGATTGACAGACAGAGACGATACTTGGAACTGGACGGCACCGTAGGGATCGTCAGGGTTTCTATATCCTTCATCGCCTCCACCTTCAGTCCACTTCAATTGCTCCTGTCACCTCTACGTTTCCTTCCACCGCCACTGCTGCCACCACCCCTAGCGTTTTTGCGCAGTGGCATCACTGTTTAGGTCGCTTGTGTGGGTCCCATCTTTCTTCATTAGTTCGTTAGGGTGTGCTTGGACGTGTTACTGTTGACAAAGCCATATTTTGTCAGGGTTGTAAGCTGGGTAAGTAGCTACAGCTTCCTTATCATTTTAGTGAGTCCTTGTCTTCTCTTCCTTTTGACTTTGTTCATTCAGATGTATAGGGACCTACGCCTATTATCTCTAAAGGCGGGCATGAACTTTATGTGATCTTCATTGATAATTATTCTCATTTTACATGGATTTTCCCTATGTCTAATCATGGTCAGTTTTTGCGATCTATCGTAGCTTTGCAATGATGGTTCGTACTCAATTTGATTATCTCATTCGTACTTTTCGCTGTAATTATGCTGGCGAGTACTGTTCTGGCACTTTTATATAGTTTCTTTCTGAGCAGGACACTCTTTACCAGTCTTCTTGTCCTAGTGCTCATGCTCAGAATGGGGTTGCTGAGCGCAAACATCGTCATCTGATTGAGACTGCTTGCACTCTTCTCCTTGCCTCTCACATTCCACCACAGTTCTGGGCTGAGGCTATTTCTATGACTGCATATCTTATCAATATGCAGCATTCCACTGCTCTTAAGGGTGTCAGTCCTATAGAGCGTCTCTACTCTCGAGCCCCCCAGTACACTTACCTTCTTGTTTTGTTCTGCTGCAGCCTCGTGAATGCACTAAACTATTGGCCCAGTCAGTTGAGTGCGTGTTTCTTGGTTATAGTTCTGAGCATAAGGGTTATCGTTGTTGGGATCCTTTTGCTCAATGGATCAGGATTTCACGAGACGTTGTCTTTGACGAATCTCGACCTTTATTCTATCCAGATTCGGCTCCTTCTCCTATTTTCACCGTTGAGTCGATTTCATGGTTGTCTCTTTCTAACTCTTCACCCATTTTTCCACTATCACAGTCTTCCCCTGGTCTGTCTCCAGTAGTTCCTTCTATACCTCCGCCTCCGGTGCTGCCTCCTGCAGCACCATCTCTTATTCATGCAGCACCACCGTCTCGTTTATCTGTTATTCACTACTCTAGGCATTCTCGTCCTTCACCAGTCTCCTCTCTTGGTATCTTGCCGATACCTACATCTGATCCTCCTGATGATGCTCCTCGTTACGTCCTTAGTGATCGGACATCCCTTCGACATCCTGATCGTCTTGGATTTGCTCCGATAGCTTATGCTCTCTCTGTCACTGAGCCTAGTTCTTATCGTGAGGCTACTCCTCATTCTGAGTGGCAGCTCGCTATGGCAGAGGAGCTTGATGCTCTTTGATGTACGGAGACTTGGGATATTGTACCAACACCTGTGCATGCTCGTCCGATCACGTGCAAGTGGGTGTACAAGATTAAGTGTGAGGACCCCGGCTTATTTGGCTTGTAATGCTTAGTCATCCATTGACCCTAGCATCACAAACAAAATAACCCGTGTCTTCGAGATATGTATACTTCCCAGAAATGCAGTATACACACCCTTTTACAAAATCATGCATCAATTCCATTCAAGACATAGAACCAAAGCACGAACTAGATTAAATAAAAGACATACATAATAGCGAGTTATTACAAAAGGGGCCGACCGGCCAAATACAACTAAGAGAGACAAACACAGCGGAAGCAAAAGCCATAAGATGGCAATAAACAAAAGAAGGCCATAGGGTTTGCCTTTAGCCCACAAGGCAACCGACCGGGCCGTCTAGCTAGTCTTTCTAACCGCAGCACATCTCACAAAAGTAGAGCCCTTGGGGCTCTACCTCCTCTGCAACAAAGTTATTAAGCAAAGCAAATGAGTACAAAAATGTACTGCAAGACCGACGTAAAGGTAATGAGACCTATACATATGCTACATGCAAGCTTTATTTAAGTGGAAGGCTTTAGGCTCATTTTAGCATAAAGCAAGTTTTCATTTGCAATAATGTAATAGATTCAAAGCAATTTGATAAAGCATTTTTAATTGTTGAAGTAACAACGATACAATAATAATAACAACAGGAGAACAACCTGGAAGTGACTAACCCAATAGTCACCACAACAATAGCATGAATTACCCAATTCATACCACCCAACAAGTTTTAATTAAGTGTTTAGTCAAGTTCTTGCACGACCTTACCAAGCACGTTCATAACCTAGGACGAGGCTATTCGAATAGTTTTAACCCTGCAGGGGTGTACCAATGTACCCACACGTCAGACCGCCTTTTTGCCAAGCTATTTAGCACACTTCCTTTGGTATGCCGGCACGGCTAAGTCCTACGAGGTATTTCCAATGAGCGATGCTAATTAAGAGTCGCGACAACCCGAAGGATAGGAGACACCGCCCGACCTAAGCAATCATGGGTGCTCTTCCCCTTATAAAAACAGTTTTAACCACCTGTGACCCACAATTAACACCTCCCAAAGTACTTAACCAAGAGGGGTTCCCAATACACTCGTGTGGTTAGCACGCAAAAGCGCTTGGCTTAGTGACACAAGTAACTCGGTCCTTGGAGACCTAGGCACCATTCCATTCACACCCAACAATCACACCAACATCCATTGTGCCCAAGTCATGAAACAATTTTATTTTTATTTTTATTTCTTTACAAAGTAACAAATCACAAGTTGGACATAATGGAATAATAATTTTTGTGTGATCAAAGTCATCGACATAATGTCGACAACTGCCCATTTCTACCGTTATCTAAGCATTTCTAAGCATCAACGTAAACTACTAAGTGATAAGAGTCCATCCATCGAACTCTAAATCACAGCAAGATAATCCTAGGATTAGTAGTAGAGAATGAACATTTACCTACAGAGTATGCATCTATAGGCTCAACTAATCGATAATTTAACACAAAGTAGCATGTATACATACAAGTGAAACAAAGTATTAGACTTTTAAAAGTAATGGGACAATATGGATATGATCAAACTGCTTGCCTTGCTGGGGCTGTTCACTATGCTGCAAAGGTTCGCTCACGGGATCAACGCACTCGTCGGCACCTAACGAAAAAGCGAAAAGAACCGATAAGAACGAACAAAACCAAAAAGACTCCACAGAAAACTTTATCCAAATGATTTGAAATTTTTACAGAAGCAAGAGCATGATTTTTAGAGAATTTAGCAACAAGAACCAATTGATTTGGATTCTCAATGCAAAAGATATGGCCAAAACAAATCTGCTCAGCCTGGAAAATACTGGATAATTCAAATCGGTTACTGTTCATCCGAATTAAATTCCCAAGCATAATTTTCCAAAGAGGTGTTGCACCTGGGATTTTTATGGTAAGTCAAGCACCTCATGAGATGAATAACATAATTGAGTTCACCTCATTTGGAGCTATGATGCATGTTTTATGATTTTTCAAAGACATGCAAAAGAGCACAAATAAAATGCACCCACAATTCTTTTGAAACTAGTGACATGCCTAAATCCTATTCTACCATTTAGTTCACTAATATAGGAAGCCAACAAAGTTGGATTCACTCAAAAAGGAGCTACAGAGAATTACTTATGTATTTTACAAGTTAAATGCAACATTTAGAGCAACATTAAAAGCTAATTTTGAAACCAATTTGCAAAACCATTTTCTGGAGCCGAACTAAACTTACAACCATTTTTAGATTAAATTTTAGTTCAAACCAGAGCCACCAAAATTTGAATCAACTTAAATGGAGTTAAAATGAATTAGTTATGCATTTTCAAAGTTTATTACCTTTTTCAGTTTACAAATAAATCCATCGGAAAAGCTCCTAAAAAGGAAACGACGAGGAAAAGCCTAGGCCGTTGATCTTGGATCGGACGGCCCAAGACCTCGGGGAAAACGCGCACGCGCCCTCGCGTGATTGACGAACGTGGGCCGTGGATCCTGGATCCAACGACTCATGTCCTCCGACAGAGCGCTAGGCGCGCCGCAAGAGTCCAACGAACATGGGCCGTTGATCTTGAATCCAATGGCTCATGTCCTGCGGCAGCGCGGCGTGTTTAGCACTCGCGCGTGCGAATGGGGGCGGAGGTCGTGGCCGTTGATCGCAAGATGAACGGCCCGCGACCAACGCACACAGCGCACGCGCACGTCCCGCGAGATCTCGCCCGCAGATCTAAAGCTGGACGGCTCAGGGACAACGCTACAGTTGTCGGTTTCGTTCGACAACGAAACCGACAGTGAAGACATGGCCACCGTCGGCGAATCAGGCCACGGCGATGCGAGTGGGTGCCAGGTACGGGTGCGCAATAGCAGTGCGCACCCACTGGTACCACTCACACACGCGGAGGTGGACCAGAGCGCCGGCGAGCCGGAGAGGGGCGGCGCGGTAACACACGGCCAAAATGACAACAGCACAAGGAGCTCCGCAGCAGCCATACAAGCGGGTGCCAAACAACTAGGGGACTACCAGGAGGTACCTGGAGGTCGCGGAGGGGCCGAGGAGGACAGGGGAGCTCCGGTGACGCAGGACCTTGCCGGCGCCGAGGAGGGCAACGAGGAGAGGAGGACCTGGGCAATTTCAACAGCACCGGGTCATCACATTGGATTCAATACAGCTAGGAGGTGCTCCCAGAGTGAGGAATTGAAAGGAGGAGGTCCTTACCGGGGCTGAGGAAGAAAGGGGGGAGCTCACGGCCGAAAAGGGGAGGCTCCAAATTCAGCTGCTTCCTGAAGAGGCAAACCTAAATTAAGTTAGGGTTAAGGTCCACTGAGATTAGAGGAACAAAATGGAGCACGAGGTTGAGTGAGGGAGCCACTGGAGCACGGGTTCCATCGAGGAGCTCCAAGCTTCAACAATGGCGGCCAAGGGGCTCACGGGTGCTTGAGCTCCAAAGAGCAGAGGAGAGCTTAAGGTGGTGTTTAAAGAGTGCCAAGGAGGTGCTGGAGGACCTCTTATAGGCGAGGAGCAGAGGCCATGAGCTAGGGTTAAGCTCCATGGTGAGCTTAGCCCATGGCTCGGTCCATGGCTCGGACAAGGACGTGGAGGGGCAGGCGGTCTCGAGCATGGCCTAGGGGCGGAAGGTCGACCAAAGATTTAATCTTGGCAAAGAAAAGAGTGGTTGGGAGTTGACAGGGCTCTGCTACCCCTCTGCCATGGCGCACGTGCGCGTGAGCGAGGAAGGAGAAGAACAGGCGACAAAGATCCACCGTTGGATAAGCGAAGGGGGAGGTCGTGACCCTCCGATCAGATTCGGGGTGGTCTGAAAAGAACGGGAAGGTCGCGAAGGGATCTCGATTGGGGAGGTCGCAGCCGTGGGATCTCCATCGCATGGTTGCGAAAAGAAAAGGGGAGGTCGCGCGCTGAAGGAGACAGGAGGTCGCAGCCGTTGGATTTGCATCCAATGGCATGGAACCCAGGTGGGGAGGTCTTAACTGATGAGCGCGACACAGACAAGGGATGGGAGGTCGTGACTATTGGATTTTAATCCAACGGCGCACAACATTGAGGGGAGGTCGTGGGCTTTGCGCATGACACAAAGGAGGTCGTGGCCGCTGGATTTTAATCCAAAGGCGCACAACAGAGAAGGAGATCAGGACCGTTGGATTTACATCCAAAGGCGCTGAACGGAGGAGGGAGGTCGTGGGCTTGCGCACGACGCAAATGGAGGTCGTGGCGGTTGGATTTTGATCCAACGGCAACGAGCAGAGGTAGGAGGTCGTGGCTGTTGGATCTTGATCCAACGGCGCACAACAGAGAGGTGGGAGGTCTAGCTGGTGCGCACGATGCGATGGGAGGTCGTGGTTGTTGGATTTGGATCCAACGGCACACAACAATGGTAGGAGGTCGTGGCGGTTGGATTTTCATCCAACGGAGCACGACATTGAGGGGAGGTCGAGGCCGCTGCGCACAACGCTGAGGAGGTCGTGGCCGTGAGATCTTGATTTGACGGCAACGAGATGGAGAGGGGAGGTTGTGGCCGTTGATGTTAATCCAACGGAGCACGACCTCGCGCGGGAGGTCTGGGCCGTTAGGCCAGACACTGAAAAAGGGAGGGGAGGTCCTGGCCGCGAGATCTCCATCTGACGGTGATGAGAGGATAGGGGAGGTCGTGGGCGTTGGATGCGGATCCAAAGGACACGACCTCGCGCGGGGGAGGACAAGGCTGAGCTGGGCCGAGGTTGGCTGTGGCGGAGGTCATGGCTGTTGGATTTTGATCCAACGGCTACGACCTCGCGCGGGAGGTCTGGGCCATTAGGCCAGACACTGAAAAAGGGAGGGGAAGGTCCTGGCCGCGAGATCTCCATCTGACGGCGATGAGAGGATAGGGGAGGTCGTGGCTGTTGGATGCGGATCCAACGGACATGACCTCGTGCGGGGGAGGGCTCGGGCGAGCTGGGAGTGGGAGGTCTGTGGCGGAGGTCGTGGCTGTTGGGTTTTAATCCAACGGCTACGACCTCGCGGAGAAAGGGGCATGGCTGAGCCGAGGAAGGTGGGTTGGGTTCGACCCACATAGAAAGTGGCTCGGGCCCAAGGAATAGTGCCAGATTTGAATTTAAATTTGAAGACTGAGGTTGAAGGAATTTTTAGAGGTAGCAAACTAACTCCAAAAATTCCGAAATTTTAACTGGAGCTTCCTCACTCCAGGATTAACCTTACATAAAATTTCCAGAGGTTTTTATGTACTGCATCTTTCTCAAGAAATTCATCAAGGCTGTTCTAGAGTTTGACCAATTGAAAAATTGGTTTGACTTGCCTCCAAAAATTATCAAACAATTTCTAAAAATTATGAAATAATTCAGAGGGGTCACACATCATCCCTAGAACCAAGGAAAAATATTTCCAAAGGTTAGCACAAGATTTTTGACAAAGTGGAATAAATGTTTGACTTTAGTCAACAGGAGGTTTAGGTTTTTGAACTCCACAACACTTGACAAGAATTATAGAAGAGTTCAAGAGTTTCAAGATGTGAGAAAAAGTTTTAATTTCTACACATTTTCTTACATTTGAAACACACACCCATTTATACATTTGGGATGTTACATTAAGACTCGGTCTGATGGTACTATCGAGCGCTACAAGGCTCGCCTTGTGGCACGCGACTTTCAGCAGGAGTACGGTCGTGACTACGATGAGACTTTTGCCCCTGTTGCCCATATAACCACTGTTCGCACTCTTGTTGCGGTTGCTTCTGTTCGCCGGTGGTCTATCTCTCAGCTAGATGTTAAGAATATTTTTCGTAATGGTGTTTCGCATGAGGAGGTTTACATGCAGCCAGCACCTGGGTATTCTGTTCTTGATGGGTATGTCTATCGTCTTCGTTGTGCTCTTCATGGCCTCAAACAGGCTCCTCGTGCCTGGTTTGCACGATTTACCTCAGTGATTACTGCTGTCGGTTTCACTGTCAGTTCTCACGATCCTGCTCTTTTTGTCCATGTCTCATCTCGGGGTATGACACTGCTTCTTTTGTATATTGATGACATGCTCATCACTGGTGATGACTCCTCCTTCATCACATATGTAAAGAAACATCTCAGTGAGCAGTTTTTGATGACTGATCTTGGTTCTCTTACATACTTCCTTGGGATTGAGGCATCTTCCATGTTAGAGGGTTACTACCTCTCCCAGCAGAAGTATGTTCAGAATCTTCTTGATCGGTCTGGTCTGATTGACACTCGCACTGCTGAGACTCCTATGGAGCTATCCCTCCAGCTTCGTGCCACTGATGGTGATCTTCTTGAGGATTCTACTCGATATCGTCATCTTGTTGGGAGTTTGGTGTACCTTGTGAGTATTCGTCCTGATATTGCTTATGTTGTTCATATCTTAAGTCACTTCATGACTCGTCCTACCCATCTTCACTACAGTCACCTTCTTCGTGTTCTTCGCTACTTGCGTGGGACTATCTCTCATCGTTTGTTTTTCCCTAGCTCCACCTCACTACAGCTTCAGGCGTACTCCAATGCGACGTAGGCTAGTGATCATTCTGATCGTCGTTCTCTTTTTGCTTACTGTGTTTTTCTTTTCTCCTCTCTGATTGCTTGGAAGACTAACAAGCAGACTGCAGTTTCCCGTTCAAGTGCAGATGTTGAGTTGAGAGCTATGGCAGTAGTGACAGCAGATGTTACTTGGTTGAGATAGCTACTTATAGATTTTGGAATGCCTATGATGGGACCTATGACTCTTTTGTCTGACAGTATATATGCTATCAGTATTGCTCGGGACCTAGTGAAGCATAAGCTCACCAAGCACATTGGTGTGGATGCTTCATACACTCACTCCCAGGTGCAGGAGGAAATACTTGCTTTACAGTTTGTGCCATCAGAATTACAGGTTGCTGACTTCTTCACGAAACCACAGACTAAGGCCTAATGTTTGTATTTTCTCTTCAAACTCAGTGTGTGTGATCCACTATGAGTTTGAGTGGGGGTGTTAGAATATGATTCCTTATGTGTTTCCTTATCTGTATATGACAATCCTCTTGTACTCCTTATATATATTGCTCATTGAGCCCTCTTGAATATACACACAATGTTCATAACACAAACAACTTGGGAGCAGATTTGATCACATAATGCTTGCTACTCGTGAGCAGATTACTGACCAAATTCTGGGATCAGTTAACAATGACGCAATATTAACGAAAATCTACAGTTCTTTCAAAGTAGATTGCTGCTCCAGGCTCCTAAATTGAATAGGTTGATCAGCACAACATTGCAGCCTGAAGATTACAACACCAAAGTTCTGCTCTCATCAAGCCAGAACCTCCCCTTTTCTCTGCTTACAATTATCTGAATTATCTGTGTTCCTGAAAGTAAACAAAGGGGCTACAATGGAAGAACATGAAAACAACACCAAAATTGTTTCCTATACACAAGCAGAAAAAACACCTGTGTGTTTCATCTTCCTGCTATTTACATCTGAGGACCTTGAGACAACCTGTCCATCAGCTGCTGGTAAGCTGCCTCGGCAGTCCCATTTGCTACTGGCAAACCCGGCCGTGCCACTGGATTCACCTTCACCTCCTCTGTTGGCAGCACAAGCCTTGGGTAGCCCTGCATCGCCGGTGGATGACCAGCCATCTGTGCCGGCATGACGGTCCCCAAAGACGGTCCCGGAACTGCCATGCCATGTGGGAGCATTCTGAAGGAGAAACCGCCTGCCGCTGCAACGATTTGGTCTCTTGGTAGGGTACCAATTGAGCCATACGCAGCAGCGCTGCCAAACTGAGCAAGGCTGCCTTGTGCCGGTTCTGGCCTCCGGTGATGGCCATTAGCCTGTTGTGCAGCCAGTGTCACAACCCCAGAACCGGAGCTTGGGCGCCCACTGTTTCTGGCAGCTGGAACTTCATGGTTGTGCTTGCCCTCGTACGTCGTGATGACGGATTTCAGATCATGTGATGCTCTTTCCACATGCTTCCGCACTGAACACCCCGGGTTGGTGCATTTGTAGTAGCTCCTGCAAATATATGGAAGGATGTTTCTTCTTCAGTGAAGTATTGTGAAGCTAGACATCTACTTGGTTTCCTACTGAAGGATGAGAGAAACGGCAATCACACTAGAACTGACCTTGGATTTGGATTGCCTTTAACAACTTTCTGCCCGTACTTGCGCCATCGGTAACCATCATCAAGGATGTCGACCTCACTTGTGGTCTGCACAACGACACGAGGCTCTCGAACAGCTCTTGATGCCAGAGCCCCCATGTCAACAGTACTGGTGGTAGTGGTAGTAGCGGCAGAAATATCCATCTTTCTGAAATTAATTCAAAAGAACCGATGAGCTAACAATGAACATTGGTTTATTGGACTAGTCAGCAAGCTTGTGTTAGGTAATTAGTGACAAGGTGTAACCTTCTTTTGGATTCGGTCTCATCTTCGTTCCCCTCACAGCCTAGAGAAATGGTACCATGTGTTGCCCTGTCATCCTCATTTGAGAGTGTTGACGAGACATCAACAGCTTCTCGGGGCTCCATAACAGATGTGTCGGCAAGCTCTGCTGTGTTAAGAGAAGCATACATTTTTGTCTCAGTAACTCCACCATGCACATCTTGGAAGTGGCCATTTGGAGCATTTTCCCGTGAAGTTTCTGTATTAAGGACAGGCATGGGACCAAACTTTTCTGAGCCATCAGCTTGCAGATCATTGAAGTGTGAGAAAGGGGCACTTGACCGGCAGTTGGGAGGCGGTAAAGGGTGACTATGAGAACCTTTGTAGACTATCTCTGTTATATGACCGTCTTGAGAACGCTCCACCTTTTTCTTTACACAGCAATTCGGGTGAGTGCATTTGTAGTAGCTCCTTGGATGCTCGCTGTTCTTCACCTGCTTCTGTCCATATTTCCTCCAGTTATATCCATCCTCAGCAGGGGCAATGATCGGAGCTGAAGAATATTCTCCATTTTGGTTTGCCTCGCTCTCTTCTCGTTCGTCGGCAGGGGAAGGGTGATCATTTTCTAACATGGAATCAGATGTCTTAGGTTTAACAATAGTTGCCTCAGTGACATCGTTAGTTGCAGTTGAGCTAGACTGAAGACTCAGCTCCTGCTGATTATTATTTGCTGAGGACTGGTTTTGATGAACACCGAAACCCTGAGTAGTGCATATTTTGTCAGGTCAATGCATCATAAACTGAGACGTGATTTTGCATGTCAAATTTGCCAGAAAAAGAAAACCAATTATACTGAATAACAATGGCAGGGAAAAGGTGATAAAACAGTAATGCTTGGGCAAACTACCTTGTCTACAATTGAGAAATTTGGTGCTTCAGACCTCAAAACGGGCTGAAAGGAAAATACGCAATCATCGCGCAAGCAATATTCAGCCTTCTCAGGGACCGACAGTATTGTTGAATTAACATTAGGAGGCATGAAAAATGGTAATTTGCCAGTGGTAGGAGACGCTTGTGCCTGCATAAATCATAGCCAATTACAGAAAATTCACACCATAAATACTATATGGAAAGCATTAGGTTGTTCTTAAAAATTGCACTGTTATCGTAAGAATGTCACGACCAGGTCTTCGACGAGGTCTACGACCAGGTCCGTTGTCACGACCAGGTCAACGACTAGGCCTTGGCCGAAAGTTGTAGTCGTGTAGGGCAGCTCGGCTACAAAGGAAGTAGCGATGGGAAACGGGTGGCCGGACAACAAGAAGATGACGGCGGCGAGGAGGTGCCGTCGTGAGCTCTCACGGCGCCAGCAGGCGTAGGAAGAAGCAAGGTAAGTTTCTACTTAATCTTTGCTTGCCCTTCTATTCAATATCCTTTCCCTTTTATAGGGATTACATCTTAAAGATAGAAACTTATCTAAGGAAAGACAGATTTGGAAAGCAACTAAGAGATTGATTCAATCTCTTCACAATATCCTAATTGAAGAATCCTAATCTAATGGGCAAGCCAACTAACCCTGAAGGGGGAGTCGACAGCTATGCTACCGCCCAAACCAACTAACTTGGAAGGGCCGGCAGTTATGCTGCCGCATTTTCCTTTTGTGCTGTTCCATCTCCTTGTGCATGGACATGTCGTGGCCTGGCCCGGTGATTATAGTGAATCCCCACCATAACATCTCTCCCGTCCTTCGGAAACAGCTCGTCCTCGAGCTGAAATTCGGGAAACAAACGACACACTTCGCTGGCCTCTTCCCATGTAGCTTCAAAGTCGGGTAACCCTTGCCAAGTGATAAGCACCTGCCAAATACCCCGATGAAGATGTCCTCGAATAGCTTTAGCCGGTGTAGGAAGTGCACGGCCATGATCCAACGTTGGCAGTGAAGGTGGAGCTGCCGGTGGCACACCATGGAAGGGCTTGGGGAGACCAACATGAAACACATTATGAATACGTGTTCCAGGTGGTAACTGTAAGCGATATGCGACATTTCCAATGCGCTCCAATATTTGATATGGCCCAAAAAACGCAGACTGAGTTTTTGACGAGCTTGACTTGATAACGACAGGGCTTGACGATGTGAAAGCTGGAGCCAAACCCAATCGGCCACCTGATAATGAACTTCCCGATGATGTGCATCATAATATTGTTTCACATAGTCTTGCGCTTGGAGCAGTCAATCTCTAACATAAGCCAAAAAAACATCACAGTCGAACAAGGCTTGATCCACTGCGGGAGAACGGCTATCTCCATGTTCATAAGAACGTAACGCCGGAGCATCCCTGCCATACACCACACGGAATGGTGTAGTTTTGAGAGCGGAATGGAACGAGGTATTATAACAAAACTCAGCCCATGGAAGCCATTGAAGCCACTGTTTTGGCATGTTGCCAGTGAGGCACCGTAAGTACATGGCAATGACTTTGTTCGCTGCCTCAGTCTGTCCATCAGATTGAGGATGGTACGTGGTGCTCAAATTCAAGCGCACACAGGCTAAGGAAAATAACTCCTTCCAAAAAGTACTTGTGAACACCATGTCGCGATCGTTGACAATAGAACTAGGGATACCATGAAGGCACACAATCTCCCCAAAGAAGGCCTGACTGGTTGTAACCGTCGTGTAAGGATGCGCAAGAGGGATAAAATGCGCATATTTAGAGAACCGATCCACGACCAAGAGAATAACTGACTTGCCCTGAACGCGCGGTTAGCCTTCCATGAAATCCATGGAAATATCTTCACAAATAACCATGGGCACCTCCAATGGTTGCAATAAGTCGGCAGGGTGGAGATGTTCGGTTTTGTTACGTTGGCACAACTGACAATCACGTATAAATTCTTGTATGAGCTGGCAAGCACAGGGGACGTGAAAATCAGCCTGCAAGCAGTGCAAAGTCTTCTGAACTCCCTCATGTCCTTTCTCATGAATGGACAATAAGATAGATGGCAGAATCAGGGAAGTAGCTGGAATGTAAATTTTGTTGTTGAATAACAGCAACCCATCAACAATAGTCCATGGTGGTCCTCGTTGCTCAGCAAGCACTTCATCCCGAAGGCCCACGATGGCCGAATCTGCTTCCGTGGCCGCTCGGATGTCATCAAACAATGAAAACCATGGTGAAGTCAAAGCATATAAGGCCCCTGCTGCCTCGGCATCCCGACGCGACAAGGCGTCGGCCACAGTATTAAGTCAGCACGACTGATACTCCACTGAAAAATCATAACCCATTAATTTGCTCACCCACTGATGTTGCGGTATAATTGACAGGCGCAGATCCAATAGGTACTTGAGAGAGTAATGATCTGTACGGACAAGGAAAGAACGCCCCCCATAAGTACGGACACCAATGTCGAACCGCCTGAACTAGCCCAATTAGCTCGCGCTCATAGGCCGCTAATTTAGCATGCCAAGGCGCGATGGCGCGGCTGAAAAAAGCCATCGGACCGCCTCCTTGATGAAGTACAGCACCAAACCCCGATCCAGACGCATCGCACTCTGCAGTGAATAGTTTAGTGAAATCGGGAAGTTGCAACACCAGAGTGGTAGCCAAAGCTTGCTTGAGAGCTTGGAAAGCGAGGCTAGCCTCATCGGACCATCTGAAAGCCTCCTTCTTCAGGAGTTGGGTTAACGGAGTAGCTATTGTTCCATAATCCTTGATGAAGTGGCGATAATACCCTACCAGCCCAAAGAAAGCACGAATCGCCCGTACGGACTTAGGTGTCGGCCAGTCTTCAACTGCCACCACCTTTTGTTGATCCATCTCAACACCGTTTGCCGAGATGACGTGCCCAAGATACGACACGGTCTTGGCTCCAAAAATACACTTGGTTCTTTTGAGGATGAGGTGGTGCTGTTGGAGCGCTTCGAAAACCATACGCACATGGCGCAAGTGCTCGGACCACGATAAGCTGTAAATCAAAATATCATCAAGATAGGGACCAAGGATTTCATTCATCAATGCTTGGAATGCCGTCGGGGCATTAGTGAGGCCGAATGGCATACCAGGAACTCGTAGTGGCCTTGGTGTGTATAGAAAGTTGTCTTCTTCACATCATCAGGATGCATGCAAACTTGATGATAACCGGAATAGAGGTCTAGCTTAGTAAAAGAATGTGCTCCCCTGAGTTCATCCAACAGCTCTTCCACCACTGGAATTGGGAACTTATCTTTCACGGTCTTTTCGTTAAGCACTGTAACATTCTGATGTTCCAAATCCTTTTTAAATGTGTAAAATAAATTGAAACTATTTTATTTTAATGAGAGTTCAAAGTTTGGTTCTGTTGGAAGGGTTTGAGTTGTTTGTACTCCCTTGCTGGTAAGCTCGGCAATCCTCCTTTAACCTATCTCTTTTGGGTTGTGTAGGTTTAGGCCTTCTCTGCGGCCTAGACCTCCCCAGTGGATTTAAGGTTAGCCCTCCCTTGAGGCTTGGACCTTTTCTCACCTGGACATACCCTTATGTCCAGGCCTTTTTCCTTTGAGTTTGGTCACTTTAGACCTCTTTGTTGGTTCGAATCTCTGTGGAATCAGCCCTCTTTTCTATTCAGACTTCTCTTAAGCCAGGACCCCTGGTTGCCTGGGCACCTCCCGATGCCCAGACCTCTTTTCATTCGGACCTCCATGCATTCCAGGGAACCTCTTATGTGCCTTCAATTCCCCTGAGTTCATTTGAACCCTTTGGCATTTCTTCTTGGCCAAAAGGACCTCCCTAGGGTTGCTTTGATCCTTGCGAACTCCTGTTGGACCACCTGTCGTGGATTTCTTCCCTAGGACCTCACTTTCTTGGAACCCTCAGCATGGACCTCTCTTTCATTTGGATCTGGCGGTTCAGACCTCTTTCCATCTCCAATCCAAAGGTCTAGACCTCCCCGTGCGTTATGTCCCTCTGTGGACCCCCCTTTGTTTTGAATCTAACGGTTGGATCTCTCCTCACTTCCGACCTCAAGGCCCAGACCTCCCCTGCACGTTTGATCTTGGCCGTTGGACCTCCCTCTTGGAGATCCAACCGCCCGGACCTCAACTTGCCTTTAATCTCAACCGCAGGACCTTGTTGTAATTCTTTGGACCTCTTGCCCAAGACCTCTTTGTGGCCTTTTAAACCTGCTCTGGACCTCCTCGCCCGACCTCCCCTGATGAGATCCTGACCGTCAGGACCTCCCCATGTCCAGACCTCCTCCGTATGTCTGGACCTCCTCAACTTTCAGACTTCCTTGAGCCGCGGGACCTCCTTTGATGAAGTCCTGGTTGTCCGAACCTCAGTCACGTGGACCTCCTCCATGTGTATTTGGACCTCCCCATGTTCGGACCTCCTTTGTGTATATCAGGACCTCTTAACCTCTCGGACCTCCTCAAGGACCTCTTCTGCGGGGCAAGACCTCCCCTCTTGACCCGACTGTTACTAAAGTGGCTGGCCCCACTTGCCAGACTTAGTCATTCTCATTTCCTCCGCCACGTTAATATCTTGGGCATTTAATGCATGTCTTGTCACATTAAATGCATCCACATACGTGGTGTTTACCTTGAATCGGGTCACTTAGCCGTACCCTGACATCCTTCCTTGTTGCTTCCCATATCAACATATGTTGTCCTTTCTCGTACCTTTTAACCAGGGTGGTAGTGACACCTGCTCTGCCACTCACCTACCTTTGACCCATTTCTATACTTATCCTTGACACGTATATTTCTAGTTTTCTTCACCACCTTGACTACGATTAGATCAAGAAATTCTACCACATCACCTTTCTCCACACCCTGTTACCTTGGCTCTTGTTCAGTGGCTCCCAGGGAAGACTTTGCTGCTCACGACCTCCCCTCCATCCATCGTTTCTTCTTGTCCCTGGTAAGTCCCTTGGTGATCTACTTCACTCTTGTGTTCGCCACTGCACTGAGCTGGTCGTGTCCATCTCAGGACCTCCCCTGGTGGACTCCCTTACGGATTTCTATGGCCCTTGTGTGAAGACCTCCCCTTTGGACTTTACGCAAGAACCAATTCTCAGGACCTCTCTGTTCTATTGATTAAATCACTCCTTTGGGGTCTTTTGCGAAAGACCACCTTCTCCTGGTAAGCTTAGACCTCTTCCATAAGAACCTATTCTAAAATATAGACCTCTCCTATTGGTTAAATTTTTGGACTCCCTCTGGGGTTTATTTGGTTTCCTTGTTGATCTCAGTTGGATCTTTATTTGAATCTTCTTTGAATTTGCTCTTTTACCCGTGTAGATTGCGAAGACTCCAGGGAGTCTGAGGGTTCTGAAGAGGAGGATTCTCAGGATAGTGAGCAAGGCAAGTTACACTCTTGATCATATTGCACCCAATAATTCAATCTATTTATGTTCAGTTTCAAAGTTTAATGCATGCCTATCTCTACCAAGTTATTTCAATACCTGTTTTAAATTCATAGTTATGCCTACTTCCTTTGTATGGCCACTGTTGACTTTGGACTAAACTCATTGTCACCTTTAGATCAAACTTGGGTCATGCAGTAGTGTGAGCCAAGACCATTTGAAAAACTTGTGCTTAGTTAAGCTTAGACCAAAAGTATTGATTTGGGGAAATCTTTACCAACATGGCCAAATATTGCTTAAAATGTTTTGACCATGACATTGGGTTGTCATGGGAATGTGAAAGTGTTGCTGGGGAAGCAAAGAAAATGAAATTGGATTTAGACTGGGGCGAATTGGTTGGCTTGGCTGGTGCAATGTTTGTGCACGGACTCTATCCTGGCTAAGGTGGAGGTCCAGGGGTTTGTGAAAGTCGCCCTAGTCATGTGAGGACCGGTCTTTGAGCGACCAATGCCATGCCTATAATGGGCTATGCCACAATCATGCAACCACATGTCTCCAGAATGGGGCGTGGGACCTGGCTGAGTAATTTGCAAAACTTCACCATATGCTGCTCCATTGGAGGTGTGGGAGGTCTTGTAGGGCTAATGGTCTTTATGACCTCTGTTCCCATCGGTGCAAGAGGGGCTTTCACGGATTGCGATCCATAGGAAAGTGAAACCTTAGCAAGGAAAGGCTGTGGTGGGGCAATGCATTGTAAAGGCCTTATCATGAGCTCTAGACCTCTTACCTTTGGTAGTGAGAGGTGGCATTGACGGATGCCGGATAAACTAGAGAAATCATGTCATGTGGGTAAAGTGTACAACCTCTGCAGAGTTAAATCTATTCGAATAACCGTGTCCATGGTCATGGACGTGTTGGCAAAGGCTACTCAGAGTTAGATGTTGATTTTGGGGTTTTCCAGAAATATTTTCAAATCTGTTTTGGGAATTTTATCCCATGGGTTTGGGCAGGGAGCCTGGTGTCAGGAGAGTATCCTTCACCAACTTGTTGATGAATGTTATCCAACTGAAAAATTGCTTTGCTAAAATGAATTTTAGTTATAAAGACCTGCTTTGGAACTTAGTAATGGTATTTGAAAGAAAATTGGCTTTGTGCAAATTAACCATATTATGCCATCCTTTGATTGTCCATATATGCATGTCATTTTGCTAACCCACGGGTGTAACTTGCGAGCACGGTTGTGTGCTCACTCTTGCTCATTGCAATCTTTGCAGAGAGGACCTTGGCGATGAAGAAGACTAGCGAATAGGTTGTGCCCTCGGTCGGTTACTGTGGCGTCTTTGATGGACTTTTGTTCTTTTGCTCTCTTGTATATATGTGCTTGGCCCAAGGCCACCTTGTAAACAACTCTGTAGATATTTTGCTTTAATAAAGTCGCGTTCTGGATGTTACCACCAGTGTATTATTTCTGTGAAGAGCTAGCCATGATCCTTGGGACTAGTTCGGGATTCACAGGGAACCTTAGAGCAAACTTGGACCTCCATGTCTACATGATGGAATGAACGCGTGAGGTTCTGGGGTGGCCTCAAACCTCCACGACCTTCCCTGGAGGGTCGCGGGTGGTCTTGGGGTGCCCCCAGTCCTCCTCGTTTTTCTCTGACTGTGGCCGTGACAGGTCCGTGGGTGCTCCATGGCTCCAAGACCCTCTCGGGTCATGTTCTCCTGGACCTCCAGGAGGTCCTGCTGAACCTCCTGGGAGATCTTGGTGGACTATCCGAGAGGTCCTTTGTGGACCTCCTGGGAGGTCCTGATGGACTTTCCAGAGGTTTTGGAGGACCTCTCGGGTGCCCTAGAGTTGGGTCGTTACAAGCACCCGGTAATCCACATAGAATCTCCACAAATTATCCTGTTTCTTGACCAATAGTACGGGCGATAAAAATTCTGATGTACTCACGTGAATTATTCCTTGTGCCATCACCTCCTTGCATTGTCGCTCCAACTCATCTTTTTGCAATTGTGGATAACGGTATGACCGAACTGCTACAACATTGGTGCCACTCTCCAAGTGAATGCAGTGATCACAGCCGCGCGCTGGTGGTAGACCACACGGCTCGACGAACAGTGCTACGAATTCTTCAAGTAAGATCGGCATCAAGTCATCTTCCTCACCAATGAGTGCATGTATCGCCCTCTTGCTTGGTGTGCACCCTTGCCAGCAAACTGTGTGGTCCGTGCGCCAAAAAGACATGATCAGGCACCCGAAATCCCACACGATTGGCCCCAAAGTCTCCAGCCATTGGATGCCTAGCACCAAATCAAATCCGCTCAAAGGAAGTGAGTAGCAGTCTACGTGAAACTCTTCGCCGTGTATGTTGATCTTCCGGTCGCGGCATAGGCCTCCACTCGCCAATTGGTCCCCATTAGCCACCGCCACCTTGAACCCATGGCACCCTGCGTGTATGGTCCAACCAAGCTGATCACGCACCTCTTCTGCCACAAAATTATGTGTCGACCCCGAGTCAACTAGGGCCATGAGTAATGCTCCGCCTATTGTCACCTCTAACTGCATGGTACGGCCCGTATTAATGCCGGTCAGCGCATGCAAGGAGATTTCAGGGTTGGGTTCCTCTCCTGGATCATCGTCGTCACTCCCGGCCATCTCATTAACAAACTCAATGTGTAATAATTGCTTGCACTCATGAGCCGGAGTAAACTTCTCGTCGCAATTGAAGCACAGCCCTTGACGCTTCCGATCCGCCATCTGTTTTGGCGTGAGAATGCGACGAAACAAACATTTCGGACTGTTCCTGGCTGGGTTGCCTCCGGCCGAAGATTTGGGAACCACAGGTATGGGCGCCGATGTTCGCTCAGGAAAGAACCTCACGGCCGCAGGTGGGGCGCGCTATTATCGCCAACTCGGCCACGATGGTGGCACGGCGCTCGTAAGCCCATGCGAGGCTCATAGCCGTCTCCATTGTTCGTGGCGCCTGAAGGTTGACGTTGATGTTGAGCGGTTCTTGAAGTCCGGCGGTGAACAACTGGATCTGCTGTTCGGGGGAAAGGGGGCCAACCCAGTTGAGACGTGTCAGGAACTGGTCGATGTAATCGTCGACAGTCCCCGTACGCTTGAGTTGCACTAACTCTCCTAGGGGGTTATGCCGCAACGGTGGTCCGAAGCGCACATTTACAAGGTCCGTGAAACGACGCCACGATGGCGTCCCTTCCTTGCGCTTAAGCCAGCAGAACCACGTCTGGGCACTGCCGGTTAGGCGGTATGATGCTAGCCACACCTTCTCTTCCTCCATGGTTCGTTGGCCGCAGAAGAATTGTTTGCAACGACTGACCCAAGGCAGCGGATCGTCCTTGCCGTCGAATGTGGGAAAGTCAAGCTTATGGAAGCGGGGAACCTTGACATGCTCGGTGCGCATGGGCGGCAGCAGGTTCGGCCGGCCTGGCAGCGTGGTTGTCGCGCCGCCCGTGCCCGTGCCAGCCCCCCGAGTTTCCCGTGCTGTCAACCTTGATCATCTCTACGCGCGCCAGTCGCGTGGTATGGCCTTCAAGTCAGTTGTTGATGGTGGCGAGCTGAGCGTCGTGGTTGTCTATCGTTAGGAGTATGGTGTCGAACCGAGCGATGAGCTGAGTGAACATTGCGGCCGTGTTTGGAGGGTCGGAACCGCTGTTGCTTGACATGGTCGATGCAACGGTAGGCTCTGATACCAAGTTGTCACGACCAGGTCTTCAACCAGGTTTACGACCAGGTCCGTTGTCACGACCAGATCTTGGCCGAAGGTTGTAGTCGTGCAGGGCAGCTCGGCTGCGAAGGAAGTAGCGATGGGAAACGAGTGTCCGGACAGCAAGAAGATGATGACAGTGAGGAGGCGCCGTCGTGAGCTCTCACGGCGCCAGCAGGCGCAGGAAGAAGCAAGGTAAGTTTCTGCTTAATCTTTGCTTGCCCTTCTATTCAATATCCTTTCCCTTTTATAGGGATTGCATCTTAAAGATAGAAACTTATCTAAGGAAAGACAGATTTGGAAAGCAACTAAGAGATTGAATCAATCTCTTCACAATATCCTAATTGAAGAATCCTAATCTAATGGGCAAGCCAACTAACCCTGAAGGGGGAGTCGGCAGCTATGCTGCCGCCCAAACCAACTAACTTGGAAGGGCCGGCAGTTATGCTGCCGCACCTTTCCCTGCCACATTTTCCTTTTGCACCGCTCCATCTCCTTGTGCATGGACGTGTCACGGCCTGGCCCAGCGATTATAGTGAATCCCCACCATAACAAAGAATATGTAAAGTCACAACATAAATCAAATTGCAGCTATCCTAGTAAGAAATAATTCAAAGATGTTGTATCTTGCATGTGATTTCACCAAGTACTGACAAAAAATGTTTTCCATAATAATCATCTAGATGAGCATTACAAAGCAAATGATATTGATTGAGGAAGGATAGAAACATACAATGGCATTGGGAAGAAAAACCGGTGACTCAAGAAGTTCCCTTGGACTCACACCGGGTGGAATTGCCACGGGTGACCGAATTGGTGCAGAAGAACTGACACGAGATGTATCAATTTTCAGGACAGCAAAACCGGTCCTTGCAGCCATCCTCTCTGCAAGACCGCCGTGTGAGCCTGACTTCTGATTAGCACCAAACAGGTTTGATTCAAACTGGAAAGGGGCTTTCGTGACTTGAGCAGTTTCTTCCCTGCTCGACTCAACGAAAGCTTTGCTCTTCTCGATTCCATCCTGAGGTTTGTTTCTGCCATTGCCACCGAAAATATCAGAGAGTGGACCAGAGCTGAACTCTTCGTTCAAGAAGCTTGACATGAGTGTTCTTGGGCTGGGTGTGGGAAGCATCCAATCCTCCATCAGTGCTCCATGGTTGTTAGTCCCGGCCATGCAGGTAACAATTCTAGCTCGGACTGAAACAGGGAAAGCAAACCACATCATTCCGGTTGAAACACTGAACAATTCAGGTAATAAAATCAAGGACAACATGAACACTTCTCTTACCAACCGTGCATAAGAAAAACATATTGCTATATACTGCACGAAATAAGATGCCTGTAAATAAAAGCGAATAAAAATGAAGAATCCTTACGCCCAAAACTTGGTTAAAATATACCTCATGAATCGTGATCTTAGGACATGAACAGGACAGTTAAAAACAAGTGGCAACCTTTGCAAAAAGACATAGTTCACACACAAGAATCCTAAAGGCGCAATGAAAATGGACATAATTCACTGTTCAGCCCACGAAATTATAGAACACGCTGTAGGTTTCACACTCACCGAATTACTGAACACATATTAAAGATACCACAGAGATGTTTTCTTTATGGCAACTGAGTGAATTCATATCCCCATGAGCTAGCAAGTTCACATGCTAACCCCCGAACCTTAAACAACCAAGCCTTTGAGTTGAATCAAAGCACAAGAGCACTGCAAGCCACAGTTTGATGAGAAACGGAGAGACTCAAGTAAGCGAACTAGAACCAAACATGCAACATTTCACATGTTAGGCCATGAATTCCTGCAAAAGGATCCGCAAAGACGACATTTTGATGCAAATTAAAGAGAATTCACAGCTCAACTGTGTAAATTACGAAGTAAACCACAGACTTCACACACCACCATCTAATTCAAGGGCAAGAAACCACAAAGCCTCAATTTTGATGCCAAAGGAGCCACCTTTACCACATAACTAGACCAAACATACGAGATACGAACAATTAAACACAATTAAAATATCTAAATGGGCACCTGAAGTGGGCGAAGGCAACGATAAGCCTCCTCTACCAGAAAGCAAAGCAGACAGAGAAGAGAACAATCCGTAAGGTGGTGGATGTATGAATGGATAGATAGGGGCAGAGACGACAAGCTGGTCAAATAATGTGCCTGTCCCTGCAAATAATGGCTTCTACGGAGAAAACCTTTGCCTCCCAATGGCTTCCTCGATTCCTTCTAACCTTTGCCTCCCAATGGCTTCCTCGATTCCTTCTCCTCCTGCAGTTCTTCCACCAACCAAGAACCTACGAACCAAGACAACAAAAATCTTGCGGCAGCAATGGAAATGAGATTCTTGTTCCACAAAACGAACAAGAATCTGTTCTGAAAAAGACAATATTAGACAGTACACACTGCTGCTTTGTGCTGGGTGTATCTCTCTTTCTACGGTTTCTTGATTTTTTTAGCTATATTTTCAGGGCAAAGAGAGAGACAAAGATAGAAGAGAAGGGCGGTTTGGCGAGAGGAGAGAAGCGAAGGGAAGAGAAGTTGGAAGGATTTGTTGCAGGTGACGGGCTCTAATTTTGTTCGCCGAGCTGCAGAGCTGTCGTTTTCCCCGCTCACTTTTCCCCCTTTTTATGGAAACGGTTGCTCTTTAACGGTTTAGCCATGAATTATCTTTTCATGGGTTTACATGCACCTATATAAACCTGTATAGTAAAACACTAGTGTTCTATCCATTTTAGGACTATTTTATAAAATATTTTCTAGTTAACATTGACATAGTTAAATAGCACAAATCACACCTAGAGCATGCAATTTTAAGGCTTGCGTTCCAAACAGGGTCGAACACTGTGGTTACACGAGCAAAATTTTGCGGTCTAGTGGCTTAGTGAGTGCACAAAAGGTCGTTTGATTAACAAAAATAAGAAGGAACAATTGATCTCTCATCTCTCTGTTCTGTAGGCATGTGATTAAACTAGAAGATTTCTAGTTGAATGTACAATTCTGTCCCTAATCATTGTGATTTTCGAGTGCAGTACTAAGTACCAAACAAACAAGAAAAAAGAAATAGCAGGCGAACCTTGACAGCATCACTCTTGAATAAGCTTGTGGAATGTTGTGGATTAGAATTATGTGGTGTTTGCAAAAGTAGGGGCGCTGCAGACTTCTAAGTAGTCCAATTTTATCACCTGTATTTTAATCAGATCAAAACTGACATTTTTTTTTAATTTAATGTCTAGTTGGACAAGTCACAACTTTTTTGGGTGCTATTTGCAGGATCTTATAAACCAAAGTACTCCACTGAAGAAGTTATCCTGCAAATTGCAACCGACAGCAATATTCCTTGGGCTCTTGCAGCAAGTGGTTGCGAGAGGACTCACTGAACACTGAGCAGAAAGCATCCACTGTACACAGCAGCATAGACAAGCAAGGTTCATCTTATCTTCTCAAACTGACTGCCGATTTTGTCTCCAACTCAGATACATGCAATGCAAATGCAGGTGCATCATGAACTCATGATTCATCATTAATGCATGCATGTGGCTTGCCCAGCTCCATGTAAACCTGCACACTTGCTATGAAGTCTGAATTCTGAACAACAGTACCTGAACTGAATACTGAATGTCTGAATAGGACTTGGGACTTTCTGCTTCAACATGTACAGTAGCTGAATACCTGCAAAGAACCAACAGATCACATATGTACGCATACTTGTGCAGAATGCAACAAGATTGCTGGTGTTGTATCAAGCCAAGAGCACAAATGAGAATCTTTACCAATCTGAAACAAGATTGGAGTTGTATGGAAAAGAGAAAATGTTTTCTTAATGACACGTTCATTAGTTGCATATACGATTGCATCATGGTTAAACTAGTTCTCAATATTGTGGAAAATGAAACAGATGAACAACAGAGCATAAACATCATAGTTATCGGCATATCTAAAAGACCAAAAGATCAGCACGACCACACAATGTGATTGCTTGCTTAAAGCAAATTTCCCAGTTAATTAGATAATCCTTTGGTCGGTCCAGTTAAATGTCTACACGTGGTGGAGATAACTGGGGTAAACTTCAGGACGAGAGCAGATTGGCTCACCATACCTACGATTATAGAGGTCACAATCCCAACTTATTTCTCTTGTATCCTTAATTTCTATGAAAAGCATGGTATAATGTTGCAATTCCTTGTAGTTCTTGTAGTAGTGGTAGCAGTATTGTCGGTAATTTAGCTCTATGATCCCTAGTGTGGTTTGGTGGTGCAGTTGCACTACCTTGTAAATTACTGTAATTTGTGGTTCTTATTTCTTTCTTAATGCAAAAGGCACGCAGAGCTTCTGCGTGTTCTCGAAAAAATAATGTTGCAATTCATTCTGAAAGATAATTTATGTACCAATATATTCATACGCAAGGACTATTTTAAACAGTTGGAAGTCATATTCTGTTTGGAACACGGGAACTCATTAGGAATTTTGGAGAAGACATCTACTCTCACGGGATGTTTAGCTCACTTGTGACGGCACGAGTTCATAACGACACGATTAACACCCTTAATTTATTCCTTAATCTCCGTACTTGCGTGCATGATTAGCATCTATCCAGCAAAGGCCAAGGCCGAGCTTTGTGGCAAACATCTTTGTTCTCCAGCCTCTTGATTGAGCCCTTGTTTTTTCTCTTTTGGCTGTACGTGGCATCAGATCCTCTCTTATCTGGCCGACAAATTGGGATTAGACTGATGACCTAGATAATCTGGATGATCTGAGCTCTCAATGATGCGGTTTGCAAACAAGGAAGATAGATTTGGAAGCAAGAAAGAATTCCTTGTTTCTAGTAACTCACTGGTAGTCCATCTGATCCTTAGATTCTGTTGTCTACTACTACTCCCTCCGTTCGGTAATACATGACGGCAACCGAGCCAATTTGTTACTACACGACGTCATGTATTTAAGTTCGGAGGGAATATAATTTAATTTAGAAATCCCACTAGGTAATAGATTTAGATTTATTATTTAGGAATAAGTCTATATTACACCCTTAAACTTTGGCGAGAGTCCAAAAAATTCCCTGAACTCCAATACCGTTTGATTTACACCCTCGAACTATCGTTACCAGGTCACCCAACCCTCTGAGACGAAACCACCTGGTTTCTCTGCCATGCTGGCGCGGTTTACCATAGGGCGAAATTACAAAACCACCCTCCGCTCCTCTTTTCCATTCCATCTCCCCACATCTGAGCCACCGTCTTTTCCACTCCATCCCCTTCCTCCTCCGCACCAAGATCTCCACCTCCAGCGCTCTCCGTGTGCCCAAGCTCTCCCGCCCCAATCGCGCCTCGACCCTCCCTCCTCCACCCCGCCTCGAACCCCGGCTTTGGCGCAGATCTCGAAGAGAACTGGCGCAACCCCACCGGATCCAACCCCCCCTACTCCCTCCTCCCCGCCGTCGTCGCCGCTAGCCCCTTCGCGGCGCACCACCGCATGGCCGCCTTCTCCGCCACCCTCAATGCCGCGGTCGCTCAATGCTGGAACAGGCAAGCCCAACTACCCCGACGTCGACCTCTTCAACCCCTACCTCTGCGCTGTTTGAGGTGGAGAAGCACACCAGCATGGTGCACGCCGGCGCCGATAAGCTCAAGGTGGAGTCGTTAAACTCGGTGAAGAAGACGATGGCCATGGTCATCGCGTCCTCGCTCACCACCGGGCGCCCCTGCGCGTTCCTCAAGGGAGCGTCCGAGGTCGTACTGCTCTGATGCAGTAGTGTCATCGACGTCAGCGGCTCAGTCGAGAACCTCATAGAAGTGAAGACGAGGCGGGTGGCCAGCGCCATCGACGCGTTCGCATGTGAGGCACTGAGCACACTCTGCCTAGCGTACCAAGAAGTTGGCAGCGGCGGCAATATCCCCAACGATGGGTACACACTAATAGCTGTGTTCGGCATTAAGGACCCGCTCTGGCCTGGTGTCTGAGAAGCCGTGAAGACCTACCACGCCGGACGGTCACCGGCGACAACATCAACACGACCAAGGCAATAGCGAGGGAGTGCGGCATCCTGACGGACGACGGCATCGCCATTGAGGGGCCTGAGTTCCGGCAGATGAGCCCGACCTCCATGGCCTTGGCATGGTCGCTCCGCGACCGCTTCACGACGTCTAGCAGCACGGCGAACGCGCGGCCAAGCCGGAGGCACGGCCTCGGGTCGGTGACAGGGAGGAGTTGGCAAACCAGGGGTGCAGCCGGGCACGGTCGAGAGGGAGTAGGAGAGCAGGGCAACCGAATCGAGCGGCCATGGCGAGGGGAGGCGCAGGTGCAGGGAAGCATCGGGCCAAGAGCAAGAGGGGTGGCGCCATGGGGAGTTCGGCCAGAGCAAGAAATCCAAGAGGAATGAAGAAAGAATGGGGTTGATATGTGGGACCCATGTTTAAACTTTATTCCTTTTATCTGCCATAGCTGATTCAGATGCCACATAAGCTAAAACCAGTGACGTGGCTGCTAACATAGCTAAAGCCACCAATGAAACCAACGTAGGGTGTAACTTGATCTAGTTTTGATAATTTAAGGATGTAAAGTGAACGGTTTTGTAGTTCAGAGTGTTTTTTGGACTCAGATCATAGTTTGGGGGGGGGGTAAAGTGAACTTATCCCTATTATTTATAACACATGCAAGCTTTTTTTTTTTTGGTGATTTTTGATGTAATGTTGCTTTCAAGTTGAGGAAAAAGCTTTTTTTTTTAAGAATTTGCAAAGGAAAAGACAAAAGAAAATGACATTATCATGATTCATTAAGAAACTGATTTTCTTAATTGATTCAAGTTATAAACAAGTTTTCTATAATATTTCAGTTTTCTTGAGTTACTCCAACTTGTGTATTAGGCCCACCCAAAAACCGGGCCTTTCTAAAAACGAAAAAAAGGGCCTTAATACCACTGTCTAATAGGATTAGGGATAATTGAAGTTTTGCCATTAAGTTTATGTGTAATTACTAGAATACTATCTAATATTTCAATAATATGTGGATTCTAAGACCATATGTCATTGAGACATTGAGTGATATTTTAACAATTAAACATAAAATAATACGGTAAATATGCCAATCCCCCTATTAGGGATTATCTTAGGGCCACTCGTATTGGGTTCAGAGCAGAACGGATGATCCGATGATAAGGAGATAATGCCACCATGGCATTGTGGACCTTGTATAATCGAATCTGCAAAGGCAGCACACAAGAATCTGTCAGCTTTGTCAGACATTTCAGCATTGTGCAGAAACTGAACCGGAGCAGGTAACATTATTGCTTGCTGACATGTACTCCGCTGTGAAGGTACTCCGCTGTGAAGGGGATGTTCTTATCCTGTGAGATATTTAAGGTTTGTTCTTGTCAGATTACTTAGCACCATGTGTTGTAAGCCAAGGGCTTTTTTTGGAATTTCCCATTTGAGCCGTGGCCCCCCCTGTCGGACAGAGAGAGAGGGACAAGCTATCCTTTTCTCGGTTGAAAGAGAGAGAAGGGGATTCCCCCCTCTTCTTCGGTTTCATTCCGTGAGAGGAAGAAGGAGGCGAGATGCAGTCTTCATGGGGATTGATCTGATCTCCACACGATGTTGACGGTAGTTACGGCGGTCATTCGGTAGCTGTTTGGCGTCGTCGTCTTGGCTCCCCTCCTACTTATATCGGGGCTCCTCCTCTTTGTCAGAATACAAGCAAGATCCGAGAGCTTCCACCCCCTTTCCGATCCATCCTCTCCACCTTTTGTGTTTGACTCTTTGGTCTCAGGCAAACCCCGCTCTTGGCTCCATCGTTGCCGGCCTCTTGGCGGCGGCGGTGACTTGGCTCCCCCACTTGCGACCGGCAATCCGCCTTGCTTTCTCCTCACAGAGAACTTGGCTAGCGGCTCGGTTCTTGGTGGTGGTGGTGCTGTGGAGGCAGGGAGACGGTGGTGAGTTGATTGAATTTTTCACCTAGTCTCTAGAGCTCATCTGTTGGTGAGGCTTGAGTGTGCTCGGTTGTTCTTGTGGTTGCCGTGGTGCTTGACTGTGAGATTTGTGTTCGGTTGCTTGGTTTGTGCACTTGGCCTATGCGCGATTGTGATCTTGTGCGGCACTTCCTGGACTTCAACTCCACAATCTGGTGTGCCCCTGATTGTTGGAGAAGGACATTGTATCTCCGAGGACCAAGCTGATTACACCACGGCATAGTGTCGACGATAGGTTTTCTGGGACAGTGCCGCTGACGGCCCTTGTCTTGACTTCTTGGTAGCTTTGAGTGCCATTAGTGTTGTGAGCTTTCTTTAAACTCTGATTGTCTATTTTGCTTAGTGTGCTATGCTAGTGTATTGACATGTTATTCCTATTTATTCTCAGTAGTATTAGCATTGGGTGAGATGCTCGATTCTAGGCATATACAACTATCATTTAGTTGTGGCTTTTCCTCGGATTATTGAGCTAATCATGCCACTTGGTGACTAACCTTAACAAAAAAATAAGAGATGTTTGCATTAAATGTTCTTTGCAAGGAAATGCATAAAAGAGAAAGACTCGGGAAGCTTCCGGAAGGAGACTAAAGGAGATAAAACCTTGTGTTTTTGAAATATTTTATCCCAAAAATTGGAGGAGAGTCTGTGAATCATGAGACCAGAGCACGCACAAGAGAAAGGAGGCCGAGCCCACCTGTCGGCCACCCATGAGCCGAGCGGTGCAAGGACTAAGCTGAGCGACGCAGATATGACCACCTCCTCTTCCTTGTCGCCCAAGCCTCCTTGACGCCTATAAAAGGGACCCAAGACCCCCTTCGGGAGGGAGGACGATTGAAGACAAAACTAGGGTTTTCATCAGGAGGGAGGGCATTCAGCCTGGTTATCTTCGTCTTAACTATGCACTAGTTGACGAGGATCTAATAATCCTCAATTAATTAAATTATTTATCTGCAATTGTTATTATAGATAACAATATATTCATGTTATTCGTGAGGATACCACTTATCATTAATAAGGAAGAAGCTTATTCGAGTGGTCGTAAATATTGGTGATATGTCCTAGAGGCCATCATAGAGATAATTGTATCACGTCTATGTTTATGAGTTATTGAATAAATGTTATTATGTTTCTTAAATGAATCATTGGTTATAAGATTAACAAGTATGTGATTTGTTGGTGAAACTCTTTAAACTTATACGACCAGCTCATATTTGGTCTTGACCAGTTCGTAACTCCTTACGACCAGGTTTCGACCACTTAGTGATCATGTTCTAAATGTATCCCTGGTCGTAAGGAGTTACGAACTGGTCAAGACCAAATATGAGCTGGTCGTATAGAGATACGAGCTGGTCGTTAGTGATAAGGACCTGGTCGTAGATCATATTGCATTAAGGTTCGTTCGTGTATTCGGGAATCGTTATGTCATGCTAGGAGCCGCTAACGACTCATGATCGGAAAGGAGTTTTCGAGTCATAACCGATTACGCATGAACCTACAGGGTCACACACTTAACAGGTTGGAACAAACGTGTTTGGATAGAATCTGTCATGGGCATTATATAAGGAGATGCTTGAGGCTATTGGGAGAGAAGAGAGATAACGTGAGTTGCTCCACCGAAATCCTAGCCGCCATCTTCTCAAGAGAGCCATAACGTACGACTTGGTGCTAGCACACCAGCGTAAGAAGTTCCTTCTCTGGATGTGTGGATACCGTAGAGGCGCTACCACGATTGTTGTTGCGCTTGAGGACAATCCGCAATCTTCACAAGGAACTACAGAGGTTGTTGGAGGAGACGATCGACTACGACAACTACACCGACGCGCTCGACGTTGGATCAGGCTGCTCCAACTCTTCTTCCGCTGCACTGCACGTCTGGTGGTAATGATATATGATCTCTTGCTTCCATGGCGTCCTAGTTTACATGGTAGAAATTTTGAATTGCCAGCTAGTGTACCTACTCGTATCCCTTCAGTGGTATTAGAGCCATCTTGCATAGTTTTTGATCTGGATTGGTTGCATATACTTGATATATAGCAGTAGTAGATTGGATCTATTACTGGTCGGGTCTGGTAACCTAGATTGGTTCATATGGATGAAGCAGTCTAAACACTGGTTGTAAGATCGATCGGGTTTTCAGCGATAGTAGAGGGTTTGCGGGAGGTATGAGTTGAAAGTACCAGATAGTCTTCTGCGCTTGCTCACGACCACATTGCATGATACTCCTATCGGATGGAATTCCGCCATTAGGGTATGCCGCAGTACATGGTCGTATCCAGGCTGTGATCAGTTTGGTTCGGAATAGGGTTAATATGATTAATCTGATAATTTTCGAGGCTCGGTTACATGAATAAGATTCATGTCTCAGGAAAATTTTCCGAGAGCGCTTCCCTTGACCAGCGAGGGGCGCTGCCCCCTCGAACCCCGCCCGCTAAACGGCTAGCGGGACCGCCGTAGTCGTAGCCGCATTATATAGTAGTATGTGTTCATGTCACCCGATAGAATTGGATTCTATGCATAACTCGTTTTTGCAGGGATTGATGTGAATAGTATGACCCATTGTGTATGTGATGCATATATGGATTTTACATGGCTTGCGTGTCATGCTATGTGATAGCCATCAGGCTACATATTTTTGTATAACGGTCTGCGTGCCGACATATGATGTTTGATATTCTTGCATGTAATTCATTGCTAGCTTTTAGGAGTAATTGCTTAGTAGATAAATGCGGTCGGAGACTTCAAGCATGATGGTCGGAGGACAGAAAGCATGGTGATGGAGATCATCATGATAAGGGCCATACTATTTCACAGTTTAATTTGATTATCTATGAATATTTATTCCTGTCATGCTATTAATCATGTTTTATCATTAGATGTTTTAACATGGTAGAATAGTATCCCTTAAGAAAAATTAAATTAATACGATGCCTTTTCAATTGCTGTGCCTGTCACGATTTTGATCGTTAATTGGTAGGTCTACCAAAGTAGAGTGCCATTGACTATCTTAATAAGATGGGGTGGGTGTCGGACACCCACATGCATAGTATTGGTTTAACTTGACAAGGCTATCAAAATAGTTTTGGACCTTAGGACATAATGTTGGTCGCCGGGGCATAGAGATGCCACAATAAGAATCATATGAGAAATGATTGGCAAAAGGTTGCCCACCTAAAATCACTAAGTTTCTAGCAGTGATGCCAAAGCTCACTAGGGCTAAATGATTTATGGATCTTGAACTCATTATATGATGTTAGAGGGAAACATGGTTTAGAACATATAGTGGGAGTATCTTTTATTGACTATTGATGATTAAGTTCGACCAGGTATGAACTAGTCGTATGATGATACGACTAGGTTCATACTAGTCGTATGGAGATACGACCAGGTAAAGACTAGTCATATGGAGATACGACCAGGTAAAGACTAATCATATAAAGATACGAGCTGGTCATAGACTGATCAAACATAACTACCAACATGTGTGTCTGATAGAAGATCTTACATAAATATAGTATTGAATTTTTGCATATATTTCTGTTGTAGATCATGACACCTACTACTTCTCCTGCATCTACCTTTAATTTACGATCTATTCTTGAGAAAGAAAAACTGAATGGAACCACAGACGCTTACAATACGATTGTGGGTCTGAAAGGTATGTTTCAGGATCAAGCAAGGGCAGAGTGGTTCAATACCTCCAAGGCATTGTTTTCTTACAGGCTGTCAGAGGGCAACCCGGTCAGTCCTCATGTGATCATGATGATTGGTCACATTAAGAGCTTGGAAAAGCTTGATTTTTCCCTTAGCTAAGAGTTGGCTACTGATATGATTCTCCAATCGCTCTCTGCGAGCTTTGAGCCTGTCATATTGAATTTTCATATGAATGGCATGGAGAAGTCAATGACCGAGTTGCATGACATGCTTAAAGGAGCTGAGTAGAGCATCAAGAAAAGTTCCAATCATGTGATAATGGTTCAAAAGACTACCAGCTTCAAGAAGAAGGGTAAGTCGGGAAAAGGAAAGGGCAAAGGAAAGACTCAAGATGAGATCGAGAGTCTCAAGGCTAGGCTTAAGAAGCTCAAGCTGGGTCCTAAGCCTGACACAAAATGTTACCATTGTCATGAGACTGGGCATTGGAAGAGAAACTGCAAGAAGTACTTAGCAGAAACGAAAAAGAATAAAGGAAGTAAGACTTCCAGTTCAGGTATAAATGTTATAGAAATTAATCTTGCCACTTCTCCAACCAGTTCTTGGGTATTTGATACCGGATCGGTTGCTCATATTTGCAATTCGATGCAGGGACTGATAAAAAGTAGAAACTTGGCAAGAGGAGATGTTTTTCTTCGTGTGGGCAATGGAGCAAGAGTTGTTGCATTAGCTATTAACACTTTACCATTAGATTTACTCTCAAGATTAGTTATGGAACTAAATAATTATTATTATGTTCCAGCCTTCAGCAAAAACATTATTTCTGCTTCTTGTTTAGGAGTAGAAGGTTATGAGTTTAGAATAAAGAACAATTGTTGTTTAATTTATTTTTGAAGATATGCTTTATGGCCATGCTCCATTGGTGAATGGATTGTATGTTTTGAATCTTGCGGATATGCTTGTCTATAATATAAATGCTAAGAGACTTCGACCTAATGATATGAATCCCACTTTTATTTGGTATTGTTGTCTAGGTCATATAAATGAGAAGCGCATGATGAAGCTCTATAAAGATGGTCTTCTAAACTCATTTGATTCGAATCATTTGAAACATGTGCATCTTGCTTACTTGGCAAGATGACAAAGGTGCCCTTCACGACCAGAGGTGAGAGGGCAAGTGGTCTACTGGTCGTAATACATTCGAATGTATGTGGGCCAATGAGCACTCCGACCAGAGGTGGTTTTCAGTACTTCATAACTTTTACTGATGACTTCAGTAGATATGACTATATCTATCTGATGAGACATAAGTCAGAATCATTTGAAAAGTTCAAAGAATTTCAGAATGAAGTGCAGAATCAACTTGGCAAGACAATCAAATGTCTATGATATGATCGTGGAGGTGAATATTTGAGCCATGAGTTTGGTGATCATCTAAAGAGATGTGGAATTGTTCCACAACTTACTCCGCTGGGAACGCCTCAATGGAATGGGATGTTTGAACGATGCAACCGAACATTGTTGGACATGGTTCGGTCAATGATGAGCCAATCTGATCTTCCATTGCAATTCTGGGGATACGCTCTAGAAACAATAGCTTTCACTTTAAATAGGGTTCCATCAAAAACTGTAGAGAAGACACTATATGAGATATGGACCAAGAAGAGTCCTAGATTGTCTTTTCTCAGGGTATGGGGTTGTGAGGTATATGTCAAATGTTTGACGTCTGATAAACTCACACCCAAGTTCAATAAGTGCTTCTTTGTGGGGGTATCCTAAGGAAACTAAATGATATTATTTTTATAATTGGGTTGATAACAAAGTATTTATTGCCCTAATGGTGTCTTCTTGGAGAAAGAGTTTCTTTCCAAGGGAGTCAGTGGGAGAAAAGTGCAACTCGAAGAAATTTAGGAACCATCTAAAAATGTTTCAACTCCAGCTGAACCTCAACAGGATGAACAAAATGTTGTTGAACCTGTAGATGAGGCATTAGCCCCACGTAGATAAAAAGACATGTCAATTGCTTATAAGGTATGGGTATGACGTTTTATTATTGAATAATGATGATTCTAAAACTTATGCGAAAGCAATAGTGGACCCAGACTCTGAGTCATGGCATGAAGCCATGGGATCTGAAATAAAGTCCATGCATGATAATCAAGTTTGGAACTTGGTTGATGCACCTGATGGTGTTAAAACCATTAAGTGCAAATGGATTTTTAAGAAAAAGATAAATATGGATGGAAATGTTCACATTCATAAGGCACGACTGGTTGCGAAGAGTTTCAAACAAATTCAAGGTATTGATTATGATGAAAACTTCTCTCCTGTCGCTATGCTTAAATCTATCTAGATCATTCTAGCTATTGTTGCATATTTCGATTATGAGATATGACAAATGGATGTTAAAACGACTTTCCTAAATGGAAACCTAAGTGAGGATGTGTACATGACACTGCCTGAAGGTTTTGTCGATCCAAAAGAAGCTAGAAAGGTATGTAAGCTTAATAAATCCATCTATGGACTAAAGCAAGCATCTCGGAGTTGGAACATTTGTTTTGATGAAGTGGTCAAAGGGTTTGACTTCATCAAGAATGAAGAAGAACCTTATGTTTACAAGAAGGTTAGTGGGAGCAAACTTGTGTTTCTGATCTTGTATGTGGATGGCATACTACTGGTCGGAAATGATATTCCAATGCCTGAATCTGTTAAAACTTTATTAAGAAATAGTTTCTCAATGAAAGATTTAGGAGATATAGTATATATTCTTAGTATAAGGATCTATAGAGATAGATCTAAAAGGCTAATTGGATTAAGCCAGGATATGTAAATAGACAAAGTGTTGAAGCGGTTCAACATGCATGATTCTAAGAAAGGTTTCAAAGGTTTCTTGCCCATGACACATGGCATTAATCGTAGCAAGAGTAAGTGTCCTATGACCACTGATGAGCGAGACAAAATGAATAGAATTCCATATGCTTCGGCTATTGGGTCTATCATGTATGCTATGTTGTGTACACTACTAGATGTGTCTTATGCTCTAAGTGTTACGAGCAGATATCAATCAGATCCAGGTGAAGATCACTAGATAGCAGTCAAGAATATCTTTAAGTACTTGAGAAGGACTAAGGATGCATTCCTTGTTTATGGAGGTGAGGAAGAGCTGGTCGTAAATGGTTACACCGATGCTAGTTTCCAAACCGACAAGGATGATTTCAAATCGCAGTCTGGGTTTGTGTTTTGTCTTATTGGAGGAGTAGTAAGCTGGAAAAGTTCTAAGCAGGGAACAGTTGCTGATTCTAAAACAGAGGATGAGTACATTGCGGCTTTGGAAGCTGCAAAAGAGATCGTATGGATAAGAAAGTTCATTCATGAACTGAGTGTGGTCTCTAATGCTTCCAGTCCAATAGATCTCTATTGTGATAATAGTGGAGCCATTGCACAAGCTAAGAAGCCTAGATCACATCAAAAGTCCAAACACATACTTCGGCGATATCACATCATTCGTGAGATCGTTGAGAGAGGTGATGTGAAGATATGCAAAGTGCACATAGATTTGAATATTTCTGATCCGTTGACAAAACCTCTCCCACAACTTAAGCATGAAGCACACACAAGAGCAATGAGTATACCTATATAATTGTCTCTAGTGCAAGTGGGAGACTGTTGGTGATATGTCCTAGAGGCAATCATAGAGATGATTGTATCACGTCTATGTGTATGAGTTATTGAATAAATGTTATTCTGTTCCTTGGATGAATTATTGATTATAAGATTAACAAGTATGTGACTTGTTGGTGGAACTCTCTTTTAACTTATATGATGTCGTTCTAAATGTATCCCTGGTCGGATGTTACTGGTCGGAACACTAGTGACTTATCGACAAACACATGTATTGATAGATGACCGTGTTTCATTGGTCATGGATATAGGGATATCGAATCAATAATATGAACACATGTTAGAGAACATGGGGCTGGATTGACCCACCTTGAGACACTGTTGAGATTGTTATGATTTTATGTGTCGTTAGTTGGTCTCAAGCAATGATGATGTATAATCCTTAGACCTGAGATTAGCATGGTTTCCTACATGTCTAATAGTACACTTAGGGCTGCCAAACGCTACTCCGTAACTGTGTAGTTATAAAGGTAGCTTTCGGGTATGCTATGAAACATGTGGAGCAATATGACTGGTCGGATATAGGATTTGCCTCTCCTAACATAACAGGAGAGATATCTGTGGGCCTCTCGATGTGGTCGGATAAAGAAAGTGCATGGCCATGCCACTAGTGGTCGAATTGTTCGACCACGTAAAGTTATCCGACACTTGATCGAGAAAGTATTGAACATTCCATGGATGACATAATATCTCACCTGCAGTTCAACCGGATATCGTGAGGCAAAGGGAGAATACATGAGCAGGTCTTCCAGTTCGATCAGATACAGACTAGTCATATGGAGATACGAGCTGGTTGTAAGCTAGTTGAACATGATCACTAAGTGGTCGAAACCTGGTCGTAAGGAGTTACGAACTGGTCGAGACCAAATATGAGCTGGTCGTATAGAGATACGAGCTGGTCGTTAGTGATAAGGACCTGGTCGTAGATCATATTGCATTAAGGTTCGTCCGATATAATTCATGTATATTCGAGTATCATTATGTCCTGCTAGGAGCCGCTAACGACTCGTGATTGGAAAGGAGGTTCTGAGTCATAACCGATTACACATGAACCTACAGAGTCACACACTTAACGGGTTGGAACAAATGTGTTCGGATAGGATCCGTCATGGGCACTATATAAGGAGATACTTGAGGCTATTGAGAGAGAAGAGAGATAATGTGAGTTGCTCCAACAAAACCCTAGCTACCATCTTCTCAAGAGAGCCATACCGTGCGACTTGGTGCTAGCACACCAGCGTACGGAGTTCCTTCCCTAGATGTGTGGATACCGTAGAGGCGCTACCACGGTTGCTATTGCGCTTGAGGACGATCCGCGATTTTCACAAGGAACTACAGACGTTGATGGAGGAGATGATCGACTACGACAACTACACCGACGCGCTCGACGTTTGATCGGGTTGCTCCAACTCTTCTTCTGCTGCACTATGCGTCTGGTGGTAATGATCTATGATCTCTTGCTTGCGTGGCCTCTTGGTTTATATGGTAGATTTTTTGAATTGCCATTTAGTGTAGCCTACCTGTATCCCTTCAGTAAATCATTCTACAACCACCTCATGATCGTAAGTCTTACTACAATCACTTCATGGTCGTAAGCTTTACTATGGCCAAGTTAACTACGACCACCCTATAGTCAACAGAGCCTACAGACATGTGGACCCAATCGACTAGGGATACTTATGCACTGTGTTTAATACACACAGTAGTTAATATATGTTGTTATTCTCTAGGATAACTGCACGTATTAAGCCGTTGTCTCTGACATAACTGTAAGGTGACGTGGGAGAGTTAGTATTTGACAATAACTATCACAGAACGTGCGCATTTCATCAAATGGTTGGACACCTCTTGGTACGGGACAACTGCCACCCTTTCAAGCACTATATAAGGAGTAAAGCCGGTGGACAGAGGAGAGAAGATGAACAATGACAACAAAGACACGATCAACAGACAAAAGTCATTAGCCCTAGTGTTAGTGATTTCTTCCTTATTGTAAAGCATAGTCAATATAACAACACATGAATAGGATTATTATTCTTTCTGGAGAAGGCCCGAACCTGTATAAAATCCTTGTGTCTTTTTTTGTGTGGTTTAGCTCAAGGAAAATTCCTAATATTCATTCATAAGATCAATACTAAGCCATCAACACTAGTCTTGTTGGGAATAAAAGATGAAAATAGTGGAATGTCTCCAATGGTTCATCCTCTCTAGACTCATAAGTGTGTGTGTGTGTGTGTGTGTGTGAGAGAGAGAGAGAGAGAGAGAGAGAGAGAGAGGATGGGCTAAGGAAGTATGAAGACTAAGTACCCTTAAAGTTATTGGAAATGCAAAGTAGCAAGTTCTTTAGTTGGCTGATCGTTGTGCTCATTTTTTTTTCTCCTAAGTGCATTACATCCTTGGCTCGAAATTTAGTCACCCCTTGTGTAATCCGATAATAGAGACTTAATTTGTGTTCTGGGATCACTCTTTGCCACTTGTACAAGTCCACTATCTAACATGTGTGTTTGTTTCTCGACCCTCCTTGATCGTCATCATTGCGTTCTAATGATGTTTTTGACAAGAGTTTCCACAAAATTCTAGGTTTGGATCCTTATTTGACTTTATAATATCCAGATGATAAGTATGCCTCAATTTCTCCTACCTGGCCCCTCATAAAAGACAATTATAATAGTTGTGGTAGGAAAACATTTATGTTGTGCGAGTTATTTTGAGTGCCGAGACAGGGCTTGGGTTCTTGATTAGATTGTTATAAAATCTTAATGAGAGGAATTTTCCTTTTCCCTAAAAACTTTTTGTAGCTATTAAAAAAAAAGGGTTTTAGTGCTGAGAATTTGAAAAGAGATGTAAGATTGAGGTAAACATGTCTTTGTGTTGTCGAAAGGGATGATAGGTTGGATCCTGAGTTGATTCTTTTTTGATCTTTACTGGAGAATTGTGTTTTAGAAATTGATAAGTTTTAGATTGTTGATTAATAATTGACTTGATATAAGGAGGAAGAAGAATTTTGTTTTAGTATTTGCCTAGTCTATTTTAAGTCTTACTCGAGGACGAGAAAAGATCTGAGTGCAGGGGAGTTGTTGATGCTTGATTATGTGCATATGCAACTATCATTTAATTGTGACTTTTCCTCGGATTACTGAGCTAATCATGCCATTTGGCAACTAGCCCTAACAAAAAACAAGAGATGTTTGCATTAAGTGTTCTTTGCAAGGAAATGCATACAATGGGCATAAAAGAGAAAGATTTGGGAAGCTTCCGGAAGGAGACAGATAAAGGAGATAAAACCATGTGTTTTCAAAAGATTTTATCCCAAAAATCAGAGGAGAGTTTGTCAATCAAGAGACTAGAGCACACACAAGAGAAAGGAGGCCGAGTTCGCCTGTCGTCCACCCATGAGTCGGGCGGCGCAAGGACTGAACCGAGCAGTGTAGATACGAACACCTCCTCTTCCTTGTCGCCCATGCCTCCTTGACGCCTATAAAAGGGCCCCAAGACCCCCCCTCGGGAGGGAGGACGATTGAAGACTAAAAACTAGGGTTTTCGTCGAGAGGAAGAGGAAGAGCCGCTTGGTGCATCTAGAGAGCCGAGCGGCATGCTCTCTGTGCCGGCCAATGCACCACCCTGCCAGCCTCCTTTGGCAGCAAGACAACAACGACTTCTTCCTCTTATTCTTCCTTCGTAAATTCCATGATGTATTCTTGAACCAGGAGTGAGTAGATTAGATATTTGTTCTTCCTCCGAGTTTGAGGGATCTTGCAATGTAATCGACTTTAGATCTATTAATGATATGGTGCTTAATACCTTGATTAGTCTATTTGCTATTGCATTCATTAAGTTGGTCCCGCGCGGGAAACTCTTTAGCCATAGATCGAGGCATGGTGCCTGGGTTTATTTGGCCAATCTATAGTAAATAGTACGATGAATGCTACACTAAGAATAGCCTTATCACTTGACAGACAAACCGGTGAAAAAGGTGGTATTGTGTTGTAGGGTGACAACAGTTGTCAGACCCCCAGGCGTGCAACACCCGAAGACCTTATGTGTGTACCGTACTAGTCCCATGATCAGTGGCTAGTACACACATTCACAACATTTGACATTCTCATCCACACATTCACATACACAAGTAAAGAAAAATGGTACTTAACTTAAGCGATTAAAGTTATTACATCAACGACCGACCGGCCAAATAAATACGAGTACCAACAGAGTATCAAAATAGCATTGGATGTCCATCCAGTGGCATGCCCATCCAAAAACCAAAGGCAACCGACAAGGAACAAATCCTAAATAGACCCGTCACTGAATCCTCCGGTTCTGGGTGCAAAGAAAGTATCGTCTGTCATTGGCTCTTCCCCATACTCTGAACAACAATATAAGCAAGACTGAGTACGATGCGTACTCAGCAAGACTTGTAGTGTATCACAAATTGTATATAAACGCAAGGCTAATAAAGAGGAGGCTCTATGCTACAAGTTAATTTGCATTAAGCAGATTTTATTTTCAATATTCATAAGTAGTACTTTGCAACGGGATTTGAAAGAGCAGTTAAATAGACACGGGACAGTAAGTAACTAAATGGATAATAATAACAACTCGCAACCCTCCTCGGCTGCGAGCCACATTTCTTGTTCAGCCATAACATGACAGTTAACTCAAATAAAATGCCACAATTCATTGCCCATGTTTTCCCAATAACACAATTTTTTGTAAAAAACAACACTAAAACCATACCATCCGCACTAAGCACGCTCATGACCTCGAGCATGGCTATTTAAATAGATTTACACTCTACAGAGGTGTACAACTTTACCCATAGTACACAAATTCTCTAGTTTGTTCGGTATCCATCGATACCACTTCTCACTACCGTAGGTAAGCAGTCTAGAGCATGTGACGAAGCCTTTACATCATTTAGTCCCACCCTTGCACTAGCCTAGCGAATGTTGATCCTCACTTCACCTAGGTTTACGCCCCTGTCTCAGTGAGGCATTCGCAATTGTGTCGGCGAGCTTTGTTCCCAACGCCTCGGTGAAGGGAGTCCCTTCGAACATGCCAATACAATCGGCCCTGCCCGCACTCTACGGCCTACCTACGTGCAAGGCTAGTTTTCAATGACTTAATTAGCTACGACCATCCCATACTGACACATATGTTGTACGCTTAGGTCTTAGATTAGATTTGCTGGTGTTCGGTCCTTAATTGACTCGGACGATAATCTCCCCCTATCTACTAGTGAAACTCCTCCTACTTTTCTCAGAATATAATATAACTCGCCTGTGTCTAAAACTAGGTTTTGCATTTTATTTTCCTACAAAATAACAGAGGTATACCCCTATGGATATTTTTCATAAATCTCCCAAATTCATGTGTATCATATTGTCATTTTGTAACTTTTCAAGAAAATCTATCGCTCTATCAAGCAGTTGTGCGATAACTCACACTCAAAACTTCCAAATGACATTATGTATTGTCTAACCCATAATCTAATGGCTACAACAGTAAGACATCAATTTTTCAAGGAGATATATGCATCAAATACGATTTACAATTACCGACTTAATCAAACATAGCATTTTCATACAAAACATACACGCATGCATAATAGAATTTACAAAACAAAGTACAATTAGTAAAATAATGGGATAAACATGATAAAAGGAGGTGCTTGCCTTGCTTGGTTGTTCAGAGAGTGAAGTCGTTTGATTGTCGTTAATCGTGCTCGCGATTTTTGGCGTCTATTCGAAAGAACCAAAACAAAAACACAAATGAAGAAATAAATTAAACAGTAAGAAAATCCAAATATTTTTGCATATTTATACATAGAATGATTGTATATGAATTTAGAAAAAAGATTCATTTGATTCCGAGTTCGTATGTAAAAGTTATCAACGTTTTTATTTGCTTTGGTTGTTAAATCTTGAAAATAAGTAAAGGTGAGGCTGAAAGTGCATTTTCTGAATTTTATGTTTTTCCAACAAAGAAAGCACAATTCATTTGAACTGGAATGGGATCTTTTCATTCATGAATTGTTCTTCTTATTGGAAGTAATTAACAGTGTACGATAGATGAAGTTGACTTGCAATCGATTTGTTGTTGATTTAATACCATTTTATCGAGAGTACCTCACCATGACTTGCATTGGAGGTCTAACCCATTTTAGTAATTCCTTTTGTTATGATTTCCTATTTATCGAGGAAGTTCCATGATTTAAGTTTGTCCTAATCAAAATGTGCTCAATGAAAGGATAACCCTTCATCTAGTTAATTATTAGCGGCCCGGGGTCCCGTGGTCACCTAGACACCTTAACCGTTCATGGCCACATTTTAACAAAGGTATAAGATTTTATAGTTAACACTATTTCTAGTTGATCTCTATTTTAACCTAGTCATTAGTGCCAGCCTAACTAGTTCTTTAATTAAAGTTCACCTCTATTTTAACAACTAACCTTATACTTAAGAGTTCTTATGACTTATCATCATTTCTACTGACCTTAGCCTAGAGCCTACTGCCATTAAAAGGACATTAGTGATATTAGCAAATTTTTCTTTACTTTCAACTTGGACCATTATCTTATGAATTTATTCTAAATGCATACTAATGGTTTTTTATATCTAATTGTTTTACCAATTTTTATTAACTATCTCATTGACCTATTGCTACTATTGATATCATCATAACCATGGCATAGAGTTACTGTCATTTTGGTAATAATATAGTCTAGTTCTTGACTTCTATTTAGTTTTACCCTTTTAGATTAATTGCCATTGGTTAATAAATCATTATATTTTCTAATCAATTGCTTTGGCATTTGCCATGACACTATCTTACTGATCTATTCAAGTTTTTCCTACTGTTCTTTCATCACATTAAGCATCTGCCTAATTAAAGTATCCTCTAGATTATCTAGTTCATTAACCAATCTTTTATCCACATAATAGTCCACTATTTATTTTTGAATAGCTATCTTTAGTACTTGTTTTTCTGGTTAGTTTGCTCCTTTTGGATCAATCTCTAATAGCTAACTAATTCCACAAAATTTCCATTTACTTGTATTTGTAATGTCAGTAGCTCACTGTTATTCCTAACTGCATTCTAATTACCTTCTTTGTTCAACATTCCATCAAAAGGATTCTTTACTGTATCGAGGTGTTGTTAACTAATCTTCTCATTAGCCCCAAGATTTGATTTGCTAATTACAGTGCTCAGTTGACTACTTAGCTTACTAACTACTTTGTTAACTATTCAATTGTCCGATGGAGGTTCACTGTTTTATTTTGAATAACCATTTTCAACCCTTGTTTTCTCATTGGGTTGCCTCTGTTAGACAAATGTCCAATGGCTATCAGTAAAATTTCTAACTACTTGTATTAGCAATATCATTGGCCTATTGTTGATTTTAATTACCCTCAGATTATCTTCTTTGTTTATACATCATACAAAAGAAAATCCTCCTGTACTAAAGTGCTACTAGCTAAGCTTCCTTCAAAACTCAAACTTTCAAATTGATTAATTCATTTGAGTGACCTAAATGATAGCCACAAGGTTTGTTAGCGGTAGTTGGTTTGACTTACAAGAGGGTCCCACTTTTCAGTGAGAGAGAGGGACACACAGATACAATGAACAGGGAGGCCAGAGCAGAGGAAGCGCAAGGGGGCTCACGGGCGGCGCATGTCGCCAGCGATGGAGTGGTGTGGAGGAGGCGGCTACCCCCAAAATGGGTTGTCTAAAGGGAGGCGAACCTACGGGTGGTCACGGCGTGGCCGGGCATGCACCAGAGCGGGCGCGCGGCGACGTGCGGTGGCCGGTCGTGGGGGTGACACGGTGAGGTGGCGCTCGGGGGTTATAGGGAGCAATTTAGGGGGAGCATGAGCATCCATGGGGTACTTGGAGCACACCGGTGTAATATCCCAAATATTTAAAGAGCTTTACGGATGAGAATTTAATTAGAGAGATTTTTTTAACGGGTTTAAAAGGGAAAATTTAGGAGTTTTAGAGGGGTTTTTCGCTAACAGCGGAGAACCCGAGCTGTGGGCTCTCGGCTCACAATGTCTTGGCCCAAAGGGGGAGGGGCAGCCAACCACTAGAGGGGAGGGAGGCAGCAACCCTAGCTGCCACCCCCACACCCCCTTGCGCCACCCCATGGACTTCCCTGGCCGCCACCTCCTGTTCCCTGGCGCCCTTGCCATCCAGTGCCATCTCCTTGGCTGCTGCCAGCCAAGAAGGGAGGAAAGACCTTGGGTGCTGCCGGTAGAAGAAAGAGGGGAAGCAAGGAAAGAGAAGGGAAGAAGAAGGGAGGAAAAGAGGAAGGACCAAGGACCACGTTTTATTCTTTGGATGATCTCCAACGGTAACAATCTGGAAGTCTTTGGTAAGCCCTAGTTTAATTTTGGTTCGATTTGTAGATCGTTTAGCCAATAGGAAGTCAGGTTTCGGTTCTGTCTAGATTCGTCACGTTTAGGGTAGTGCGTTGCGATGGCAATTTGGGCTAGCTAAACTCGAAATTAGAACTCTGTCTGCTTAGATAAAAGATAGGTTATTTTGTTAGCTTTCTTTAGAGTGCTGGATCACAATTTTTGGATGAATAGATCTCGAGATATCGCTTTTACAATGTTGCTGTCTAGAATCTCGGTCAGGTTATAGCAGTCATGGTAATTAATAGATTAAAGATAGATAACAGCCGAATCAGAGATGTTGACCAACATGATTTGTGTATATAATTCTTTTATAGTTCCAGAATGTTAAGGAACACAATTTTTTGGATCAACCAAATAAACGTTATGACTATTTTAAGTCTTCTGTCCAGAATGTCTGCCAGTTTCTGACAGTGTTATTAATCTGTATGTTGAAATTAGATAAAAACAGAATTAGAAGATCTCGCCAACTTAACTATTGTAGACAATTTCATAATCTTTCTAGAGAGGCTGAAAATGCATTTTTATGATAAACATAATGGGAGATATGTATTTTAGAAGGTCGCTGTTCAGTATTGAGTTACTGCTAATTCATCGTTTCGCTTGAGTAGATTAAATATATGAAATATGGGTTTTCTATGAGTGTGGATTAGAGCGTTGTGATTAGCATTGTTCTATCTTGTCAAAACTGGTTTTGAGTAAAGTATTTATTGCAGGCGGAGTGACCTTGGGTTTGGTTTCGTCTTCTCTACATTCCAATTTGTCGCAATACGAAAGACAAGTACATTTTGAGTCATCTTGGATGTTTGTTTGTACAAATTGGTTGAATGGCTATGATATGGATAATCTTGCAAATTATAAGTATTTTTCTACTGATTGCTTGTTTCCGTTAAATGTTTATAACAATTGGTAGGTATAGAAGTGTTCATTTTGTTTCATTACATTCATTCCAAGTTTTCATGTTTAACCCACAGGAGTGGGTATTGAGGTTCATTTCATTTCACTCAATTCAAGCATTCATGTTTAACCCACGTGAGTGGGTATTGAGATCCCCATATTTTCAATATGGGCAACTAGATCCCCGTATGAAAGATTCTTTATACGGGCAATAGATCCCCGTATTTTGAGAATGCGGGCATAAGTGAACACCGACAGGTGTTACACTAGCTATACCGGTATATGCGGAAGAGAAGTGGAGACATATTCATGATTTGCATCAAGTGCATAGCATTTACATATGTATTTGATATGTATTGAGAATGGCCTTCGATTCATTATTTCATATGTTGTTCATATGTACTTGCTGAGTCTTGGACTCACTCTTGCCATTCAATATTTTAGGTGATCGTTGAGGATGACATTCATTGGGTGGAAGTAGCTCACAGATGTATATCACATTGTTGCTCACTCCATCACTTAAATAATGTTTCTGTTGATTTCAATCAAATCAAATCTCTTAATGTAATAATTAGTTATTTGGTACTTCCAATAGTTTCCTTCAGAGTTTTTAAACGTTAGATGATGATTCTATCTAGTTGGAACCTATTAATGATGCGTATTATCTTGTTTGGGTTGTAAAATCTGCGGTTTTGATTTTAGTTCCTTGCTGAAATTTATGTTAGTAATGTTATTAGAAATGACTAGTTGATGTCTAGCTGTCACCGGTTGTTCAATTGATAAAGAAAATTTGTAGTTTCGGTTTTGATTTGTTAAGTAAGTTACATCTTAACTTTTGCATAGCCAGGGTGTTACAACCGGAGTGGTCGGCGAAGGCTAGGAAACACCGAGGTGGGCCAGCAGTAGAAGCCTCCTGCGGCGCGACATGGATGTCGTGGCGGCGGTTCTGGAGAGGAGGAGAGCACGAGTGAGAGGTAGGGGGAGGTAGAGGGAGGTCAGGGGATACTCATGGAGAAAGGAATCGGAGGGAGGCTCGTTGGAGGAGGCGCGGCGGCGGTGGAGGTCGAATTTGGAGGAGATGAGGCCGACATCGAGCTCTGGTGATGGAACGCCGAAATTGATGGAGGGGAATGCATCCTTGGGAGCTAGAACACGCCGTGATGCGGTCGTCCGTGGATGAAGCTCGCTGGTGTGGCCGGGAGACTTGAAGGCGGCACGACCATGGCCGGGAGCGGCATTCGATTTTGGAGCTCGGTTTGAGCTTGGAGAAGAGAGAAATGGAGAGGAAGTAGCAGGGAGAGTGACTAGGGGTGGTGAGGCGAGCTCAAGGTGAGGCTTTTGTAGGTAGAGAAGGGATGGTGTGGTGATGCACTCGGTGCGGCAGTTGGAGCAAGACCATGGGTGTGGGGGCTGAAACCGGGAGCGACAGCGTGGCGCTAGCACGGCTGCGACATGGAAGCAGGGGCAGAAGAGGCGATGCGATGGGGGCAACGGCCTGGCATGGCTACAGTGATGTGGTTGGGCAGCTGGTGGCCAGGCATGGGTGGTGTCACGTTGAGGTGGCATTGCTGGCGCAGGCGCAAGGGTGCTGCGTGGAGGAAGATGACCGCCGGCGGGGTCCATCGGTCGGCGAGAGAGGGAAGGAAAATAGGTTTTCTAGTTTTTAGAAAATGGCTGAGGTTTGTTGGGAAATTTTAAACATAGATGCTGAGCTCGAAAAATTATAATTTTTTTGGGGGAGGCTTATGGCACGATGTATATTATTGTGAAATTTTTCTAGGGTTTTGTTTGTTTTATATTTTTCTCTAAAAATCTTTTAAGTTTCTATTTTTATTATTTGACTTGAGGAAAGTTTCAAAACATGCCTCGAGTATTTCCCATTTTATAATCAATACAAATATGCTAAGTTTGGATTTTTAATTATCATCTTTTGTTTCAATTTTTTTGATCCTTAATTAGATTTGTATTTCTAGAATTTGATTCTCAAATTTCTTAATTAGATAAAAAGTCTTGCAATAAAATCCAGAAAAGCGAATGTCAACGAGATCCATCAAAAGTTTTAAAAAATTCACATTTTCCTAAAGTTTAAAAACATGCCCAAATTTTGGGATGTTACAACAATCATAGTTTAAGTACCAATTCATAGATGCATTTGTTGATTTACTTGCTAGTAAACCCAACCCAAGGGAAGATTTGTTCTTATTGAGAGAAACCCTAGAATCATTTCTATTCGCAGTAGCTAGCTTTAATTAATATTGTTCTTCTTATTTGTTAGTAATTATTCATAGCCTTAGTTGTAATTCCATCTGTCCCCTGTGTTCGATAACCTTGGAAATACTCAAGGGAGAAAGCTACAATCGACCCATGTGCTTGTGGTTACCAGAGTACGCGCGTTGATCGTGTCAACAGCGGCTTCGCATAATAGATTGTGTGGTTGTTAAATTGCCCAGTGAGGATAATTTGGCCTAAGTGATGTTGGAAATTCTACCTATGGACGCACACTTTCACGGGTGAGGAAGACAAACTCACAGAGAGGAAGAACACAGAATATTTTTGCGTAGCACTACAACTGTCTAGTGCTACTTTTCTCTTTCTATTCTTCTCTCTTTTCTGTTTTGCTCAACAAATACAAACTGATCACAAGACCTTATATAAGCACACCCGGATGTGGCTGCCACAAACTAACTCATACACTAGTAAATCACCTGCATGTAACTCACGCACTAACTCACGCCACTATCTCCTAATAACCTGTCCACTAAGAAAACTTCCAACGTTACACACTAGTAAATCACTTGTATATAACTAACACCACTATCTCCTAATAACCTGTCCACTTAACTCTATGTAGCCCACTAACTCAACTAATGCATGATACACTGCATTACCACTTGTCCACTACTGCATGAAGTTGTCAAGATTAAGTCCAATAATTTCCGCCCTAATCTTGACATCACTTACTTCACAAGCCAAAGTCCGATCTCCTCACGCATCTCCAAGGAATTTTGCCTTCTTCTTGCTGACCATGCCGCCGATGACACAACTTGCTGGCGTCTTTTGCTTCTACCTCAACTCCGATTGTCTTTCACCGGTACCATCGGCGACGGAGACTCGAACCGGAGCTTACGTTAGTGAGTTCTTGGACACACCTACAAGAACTCACGCTTTGTCGTGGACACAACTAACACGAGAATACACACATGTACAACAGCTAGACGGGAGTACATGGAGAGGACACACTTATATTCTCTTGTACTACTAAGCTCTTGGACACGCACTCAACTAATTCACAGTGGAGGAAACAGAAGAACGTCATGAGCACACACACAGCTTTTGGCACTCGGCAGCCCGGAGCTTTTCATGTGCTCTCATTCTTTATCCTCCACAATACCTCACGGCAGCTACCAGATGTGATGTACAACCACTGCAGCCTACCACACACTGCGTCGCCGCTTCTCACAAGACACGCGTCGCTCGCATGCTCCGTGCATGCGCACAATCGCCGCGGTCGAGCAAGCCGCCGTACTGCACACGCTGCGCACCGCCGCCTTGGCACCGCTCCACGATCCGCTCGATCGCTTTGTGCTCGCATAAATCGGAATGCCACTTCCCTCGCAAAGGTGCTCAGCTGCACCTTGTGCACATGCATGCATGCCGTTATTCTTCTTTGCTTGCTTGCCACAAGACGAAGTTATATTGCTCTGCCAAAGATCACCGTCGAGGTCAAGCCCACCGTGCACCACCGCGCCACCTTTGCTCGGCAAAGATCGCGGCCGCCAGTGTGCCCATGTCGCTTGTTGCCCGCGAGCCATCACTGGTTGGGTAACATCACCTCATGTTGAACCTCGCTCTGATACCAATTGTTGAAAATTCTACCCATGGACGCACACTTTCACGGGTGAGGGAGACAAACTCACGGAGAGGAAGAACACAGAATATTTTTGCGTAGCACTGCAACTGTCTAGTGCTACTTTTCTCTTTCTATTCTTCTCTCTTTTCTGTTTTGCTCAACAAATACAAACTGATTACAAGACCTTATATAAGCACACCGGGACGTGGCTGCCACAAACTAACTCATACACTAGTAAATCACCTGCATGTAACTCACGCCACTATCTCCTAATAACCTGTCCAATAAGAAAACTTCCAACGTTACACACTAGTAAATCACCTGTATGTAACTCACGCCACTATCTCCTAATAACTTGTCCACTTAACTCTATGGAGCCCACTAAATCAACTAATGCATGATACACTGCTTTACCACTTGTCCACTACTGCATGAAGTTGTCAAGATTAAGTCCAACAAGTGATGTTGGTTTGACAATTTAGAGTCATAAGTTGGGCTTTGAGCTAGTTGCTGTCAAGCGAGCCACTGAAATGCCCAAGAAATAATGAAGCTGGTCCAAATGGTATAGAGCTCAAAACCTAGCATATTACTTAGAAATTGTCATTCTTAATATGTGATTAGATTAGGCCATTATTGGCGAGGAGGCCTTGCTTCGTGCTTGAGCGGTCCTACATCTGAGAGCAAAACTAACAAAAAAATCAGTTTGAGCATTATGCTAACTGATTTGTTTCATTGGTTAATTATCTATCGCATGAATTCCTGTACAGAGGACTCGAACAGTTTATTTCGGTATATAGTAATTTATTTGATGCTCATGTCTTACTGGAATTATGTTTTTCTAATCATAATTAAATACAGAATTAATCTGAATTATTTGCTAAAACCGCGATTATATCAACACCATGTTCCAAAAAGACCAGGTTCAAGCGAGGCCACTCGAGCAACTCAGCATGCATGCACAGCAATCTTGGCGATATCACGACCAATTAGCACCGATGTAAACTTGTAGACGAAATTAGCCATCATCTCCATTGGCTTCTACATGTCGAATAAACGTAAAAGACATTGAATTACTGAGGTTATTACCAGGTACTCCGGATAGAAGAGGCCAAAGGAACTTCACTTCAGAGTTGAGCCCACGTTGCTGATGGACGGAGGAAAAAATTTCCCCGATAGCTGATAGCTCTCAATCTCTCATGCAGATTCCCTTCAGTCATTGTTGATTTTCCCCGACGGGAATCCGGTAGGTGTGAGGCCTTTCTAGATATACCGATCTGATGCTGAACTGAAGCATCCACATGGACCACATGCATGCTGCTCATCTGAACAATATCAGGGGGAAAGACAGCGAAGTATCAAACTCAGATATGCATATACTGCACCAAATGCTGACATAAAGGTGAGAGCAATATGTGGTAGAACAATTGTACTCAGAGTCAGGGTACATATACGAAGTTTTCTGAAGAAGTGAAATGAAATGAAATTGTTGATTCCACAGGACCAGGAGTAGAGTTCAAACATATTTCTGCTATCTTTACGACTTCACATATGACCGAAGCGTTGAAATGGGGGCAAATGGTGATCATTTTCAGATTGCATAACTGAGCAGCATTCTTTCTGTTAAGTGTTAACGGAACAATGCGTGCCTCTGCGACTGCATATCTATTATTACATTATTAAAGCGACAGAGAAGGAAGCCACTATGTTCACTATAAAGGACTAGAAATCACCATGTTAATGGGAAAACAGACAGTTCTACATCGAGATTATAACGGGCGTTTAGTGATTAGAGATACAGATGTTACAATTGTATTAAATGTACAACAACGTTCCCTCGAAAAAAATGCATCTATGTTTCCATCATAAGTGTTACAGTTGTATAGCAAGTACACGTATATATTTTGATATGGTATCTGGCCACACAATTGCGCGAGAAATTCATCTAGTTCTGAAAAAAGAAGAAGAAATTAAAGAGCAAGAGCAGCATTCCAATTTTCCAATGCAGTGGATTGTGGCCAAGACATGCGCTGAAACTTGTCCACGGAACGCTCGGGCCAAGTCCATTCGCGTACCAGCGTTCCAGCCCATATAAGGCTATAACACTCGCTAGTTAAGCCCATGGATCGCACGACGGTTTTGCTTGCCCTCAGCCCAATAACTCCAGGCTTTCGGTCGAGAAAAACCGCTGGCTATCACCCACCGATTCGCGAGCGAGCCCACTCGACGGCACGGTGGGTCGCGCCTCCACGCAGCCGTCGCGCATCCATCGCGGTGGAACTCTCCCCTCCTCACCTCCACCCATGGCCACCTCCGCGCTGGCGCTGCCGTCCTAAGCCCACCCGCCCCGAGACCCAGCCCCCACTGGCCGCGAACCGCCCGCTCCGCCTCGGGATCGACCGGATCATATGCTCCCCCTGGGCGTCATCCGCAAGCTCTGCGCCGCCCTCGACGCCGTCGCGCTCACCGTCATCGCCGCCGGCCTCTCCCGGGCCTCGCCCCACCCCCGCCGCCATCCCTTCTCCGCACACGCGCACTCCCCCCAGCCCGACTTCCCCACCATCGCGGCCTGCCGTGCCGCGGTCGCCTCCAAGAACCGCCGCCAGCCCTCCGCCCCCGCCGCGGCGGCGGCCAAGAAGCTCGCGGACGCCGAGCCGCCGGTGCTGATCAGGATAAAGGAAGAGCGGGACCCGGTGCGTCTGTACGAGCTGTTCAGGGCCAATGCGCACAACCGCCTCCTGGTGGAGAACCGGTTCGCATTCGAGGACGCGGTGGCCCGCCTGGCAGGTGCTCGACGGAATGACCTCGTGGAGGAGATCCTCGAGCAGCACAAGGCGATGCCCCAGGGGAGGCGGGAGGGGTTCGTGGTCAGGATCATAGGCTTGTACGGGAAGGCCAGGATGCCAGAGCACGCGCTGCGGACGTTCCGGGAGATGGAGATGTACGGGTGCACGCGCACTGCCAAGTCACTCAATGCCACGATGAAAGTGCTGCTGCGAGCACGGCTGTTCGACGAGGTCCTGCAGCTGTTTGAGGAGGGGTCGGAGAAGTACAGGGTTGAGTTGGATGACATTTCATATAACACGGTGGTGAAGATGATGTGCGACATGGGGGAACTGCATACAGCCTACCGGGTAATGCAGGAGATGGAGAAGACAGGGGTGCGGCCAGATGTCATCACATACACGACGCTCATAGCTGCGTTCTATAAGTATGGCCAGCGTGAGGTTGGGGATGGCCTGTGGAACCTCATGAGGTTGAGGGGTTGCATGCCGACGCTTGCCAGTTATAATGTCAGGATTCAGTTTCTGATTAATAGGAGAAGGGGCTGGCAGGCAAATGATTTAGTGCGGAAAATGTATGTAGCAGGGATAAGACCGGATGAGATCACATACAATCTAGTTATTAAGGGTTTTTTCATGATGGGTGAGCATGAGATGGCTAAGACGGTCTTTGGTGCGATGCATGGGAGGGGATGCAAGCCAAATGGTAAGATTTACCAGACCATGGTGCATTACCTGTGTGAGCGAAGGGATTTTGATTTGGCATTCAGGTTGTGCAAAGACAGCATGGAAAAGAACTGGTTTCCGAGTGTCGATACTATAAACCAACTGCTGAAAGGTCTCATGGCAATTTCAAAGGACAGGAATGCAAGAGAGATAATGAAGTTGGTTATTGGGAGAAAACCTTCCTATTCAGATGATGAAATGAAGGCCTTTCAAGACATATTATCTCATGGGAAGACTGGAAAATAGGTTGACTGCTGGATGGAAAGTTTTGCTGTAAATCCACCACATGTAATTGTAAGGCTGTTGTTGACATTCTTTTATTCGTTTTGTTTTCACAGCCAAATTAGAATAAAGTAGATTGAAAAGGTTTTGAGTGCTTAAATTATCCTTTGAGACACTCAGATAGCAATGGTTCAGCTGCTTAACAGAAGTTCATGTAAGTCATAGGAGAACCTTTACCTCTAATGGAATTATCAGGAATCAGGCAGACTCTATGAAGAATTTGTGTTATATTTATCATGGGCTAATGCTTTGAAATTTCTTAACAGACTATTCAAAATGTTGAACATAGAAAAGTTATAGAAAATAGTTATTGATGAATATTGCTAAAATAATGAAGCAATATGTGCTGTATTTCAAGCTATGTTTGAGCAAATCTAAGCCTGTTGATTTTTTTTTTCAATTTCAGCAAGAATAAGATAAAAGATTGTCTACTTCTTATTGCACAAGAAGTTTTACTATTTGTAAAAGTGTTTGTAGCTTCGGATTGATTATTGTTTTGATATTGGTGAAAAGGCATACAAAACATACTAAGTCATTTGGATGAGCCATATGAAATTTACATTAGTCTTCAAATTCTTGCTACATGTTTCCTCTGAAGAATATTGAGCTTCTTGATGGCAATGTTCAAATTTGTAAATGATAATTCGCCATTTACCAGTTGTCACTAAATGACCTAAAAGTAATTAACATTGCATACTACTTTACTTCTATGATGCGCTGCGTGCACCTATCCCAAGCATTAGTTGAGAATAGTACTTAACGGGCATTGCCAAAACAAATTAATATATATTAAAAATATTTTATAAAATTTGTGTTTTTTGTACCTAGGGTTTTATGTACTTTTCTCATCGTGTATAAAATATGATTGGAACATTTGGGATTCTCAGCTCATGAGCTGATTAAACACGATTGAAATGACAAACTGGGCATGAACTGTGCATATTTTTTCATAAATTACCATTTTCCACTCGGTCTTCCTCAGTTTTAGATCCACATTATACTTTTGACCATATTGTTGCCACTAAGGGGACAGTTCTTTGCCCCTTCCACCTGTTGATAATCATCATAGCTTATAAGTTTTAATAACTACCACATTGATTTTATTTTGATTGTTTTAGAAGGCTTCCCACTAGTAATCTCAGGACAGAGTTCCGCGTTCTGTTGGATTGTGAAATGTAAGCAAATGACTGAAGTTACTCAATTCATATAAAAAACCAAAATTACCCAATCTGAGCGTCTGATCTTAAAACATAGTACAATTATGTTTCTCGAAGTTCCAAATGATTTATCATCATACACAAACAAAATTTGAGACACATGGATCCTTGAAGTGTCAACAACTCAGCATGACAATTTGACAACTATGTTCTTTTTACAGATCCTTTCAATTCAATGCGATTGATGCTAGTGGTCACTACCACAATGGTGTTATTTCTTTGCAGTTGGCACTCTTTCCATGCTTGACTGAAAGGAGAAGACGGCCAGGCATGAAGACGGCAAGGAAAACAATGATGAAAATACAGGACTGTAGAAGTGGAGGGGAATGGGATTGTGGTCAGTCAAGCAGCATCGTTGTCAGAATCACTGGAAGTCACAAGGTAGGAGAAAATGGTATTGAGACATTCTGTTACTGTACATCTCAACAAACGTGGTCATTGTTACGTCCACTTCTCAGAACACTCTATCTGTTGATTCAAACAAAGCAAAGTCAATGATGCTGCATTGCCCTTCATATGATATTCTACTTAACTCTTCATTGTCAATTTGTCGCAACGTAGCTGTTCTGTTTGAGATGTTCCCATTTCACTGAAAGGCACTTCTTAATTATTCTTAATCTGCTATAGAGCATTGATAACCCTTGTAATGTTCTAAAGCACATTTAGTTATCTGCAACATTGCAGGTTTTGCTCTAGGGCAGCCAACTCAATTAGTTATCCTCCTTTTCCTTTTCTACAGGCGGATATTTCTACAGCCCTATCTATGTTGTTGATTGGGGCATTATTGAAGGAAAACAAGCTTATGGGTCAATCACAGCAAATCAATTTTCTTCCCTGATTACCAACAGATGGGGCATTTTGTACGCCACAGCTTTGTACAAGCATAGTCATCTACTAGAGCTTTTTGTACGCGACAGCCAAGTAGCATAATCATTTACTGCTAACTCAGTGACCCATGGATACTTATGTTGTGTGTATTAGCATGTTCTTTTCACGACACCTGTAAATTTACACTAATATTTATCGGCTTCTTGTTCTTCTTTTGCATTTATTATTAAAAGAAAAACTATTCCGTTTCTCCTTAGAGAAAACTTTCGTTCTGCTGTCCGGAAATGCTGACATTGTGCTGCATTGTGTATTCTCGTCATTGTTACTATAAAAAAAGTGGGGATCAACACCGAACTTGAAACCCAACACATGAAAATAAAAGAGGTAAGTTTCATAAATCACCTGATTTATGTGACCTATGGATTCCAAGCTGCCGTTCAACCCTTGATGCCTCATGAGCCACGACAGATTCCAAACCTGGTGTAACATCATACTAAAACCTTATATCGCGGAATTAGACTTGCTATTAATGTTGGCTTATCCGTCAGTCGTGTCTGCCGCTCAGTTGAAGGCTATGAAACAAGTCCGCGGTAGTCCTAAACTCGTGGGTCCTTGGGCAGATCCTACATTAGCTCCAAGACGTTGGTCTCTACCTAGAAAAGTAAATGCTTAAGCTTGAGAAGCTTCTGGCTCGATGGATCCATAAAACTCACTCGGATATGCCGTATTGTTGAACCAGACAACAAAATCTACAAAACGTTTAGAAACGAGGTTCTTTCTTCCTTCCTACCAAGTCAGCTACACAAGCCCTCAAACCTCTAGGGAATAGAAGCGGTCGGCAAGCAATTAGTTGTTGGCAGAAAGGAAGTCAATGTTTACAAACTACTGTAACCCATAGCTTTATCTCGAGTAAACTTTATGAAAACGAATAAAACAGATATGAAAAACTTGATTGTCAGTACTTGGATTCATTTTTCAGATCGACTCTTTTTTTTTCTTTTCATTTCCCCACGAATTGGCACTGTTACTAAAGAATCCAAGATTAAGGCTCTATTTGGAAAGCGAAAATTTTCGTAATTTTACAGAAATTGATCCGCTTTCTATGAAATTCTTGCGCTCCAAATAGGTGCTAACTAAGCAATTAAATTAGGAAGAAGTTAACTTTTGTCCCGGCCCCCTCCGAACTTATACCCTGAGTCCGAATAACACTTTCAACTATGAAATCGTTTGTTGAGCTCCCGAGAAACTAGCCAAACCGTGTCACATACCACCTGGTTTTACTCCGACCTGCCATAAATGTGTTTGTGTGGTGGCAACTGTGCCATTGACCACCTCGTCACCCTGGCTCGGTCTCTGACTTCGCTGTTCTTCCCTGAAGAAGATTAGGAATCGGCCGTACGTAGCCTCATGTATTCATACAGTATATACAGCATACAAAAACTAGTGCAAGGCACTAGAGATATACATGTACATGAATACAAACTTCCCATACGGGATAGAGTCCTAGTATGCTACGTGATCCTGGCGGTATCCTTGCTTGTCGTGGCCTGTACATTGAGGAGTCCATACAGGACAAGCTACCGGGCATCTCCAATACCATCTGTCTTACCCCTTCAGACGCAGCGTCGCAGATGCTGAGGCAGTCACGAAACTCAAGAAATAACTATGTCGATAGCCCTCTAGTGAAGATATATGCAAATTGGGACGATGACGGTACATGGAGAATATGGACTTGTCTCAGCCGAAATTTTTCGTGAACAAAATGTATATCTGCTCAATATGCTTGGTACGTCGATGTTGAACTGGATTAGATGACATGTAAACCGCGGTCACATTATCATAATAGACAACCGTGGCAAATGAGATAGGCCAGTGCAGCTCAGAGAGGAGTTGATGAAGCCAACACGATTCAGCGACGGTGTTGGCCACTACACGATATTCTGCTTTAGTGCTTGATCGTGACACGGTTGGTTGTCGCTTGGATGACCAAGAAACAAGATTATCACCAAGATATATGCAATAGCCAGAAGTTGATCGATGAGAATCTGGACAGCTGGCCCAATCAGTGTCCGAGCAAGCGGTTAATTGCAACGAGGGAGAAACATGAAGCTACAGTCCAAAACTCATGGTTCCCTTGAGATACCGGAGAATACGCTTGACCAAGTGAAGATGAGGCTCACGGGGGTCATGCATATGAAGACACACACTACTACAAAACAGGCTATAGTAGACACCCCATCACAGACGGTTCCTTTGGAACCGCTCGTGTTAACATTGCCGCACTGCGGGTGGCGCGGAAGAATATCACGAGCGGTATTCTTTAGAACCGTCGTGATATCATCTATCACAGACGGTTTGTAAATAGAACCGTCGTGATATTACAGATGGTTCTATTCACAAACCGCCCGTGATAATCACCAATCGCGGCGGTTCTATTTAATAACCGTCAGTAATATCCTGCAGCGGTTCTATTTACAAACCGTCGTGATTTGGTGATTATCACGCACGGTTTGTGAATAGAACCGTCAGTAATATCACGCACGGTTCTATTTACAAACCGCTCGTGATAGATGACTATCACGCACGGTTTTTATTAAGAACCGCTCGTGATATGCCCATCGCAGTATAAATTGAGCGCGACACATCCTCTCGCCAGACCGCTGGCTGTGGTTCATCGCCAAGACCGCCGCCTTGTGTGCCTCTGCCTCTCCGCTGCTGTTTGGATAAATATAATCAGCAGCCGCCTCTGTTGCTAGGCTCCACTTAGATCCGTAGCTAGCTTCTCCTCCCCAGTGCCGAGCCACTTCCTCCCTAGCTCCTCCAACTGCGATTTCTCCCCTAATTAAACAGATGAAGTAATCGATTATCCTTTTTCACTCTATTGATTAGTAAATTTCCCTGACTTTGCTACTCTGTACATAGACGCTAATGTTTTGTTTTCTTTGTTGTATTCTTTAATCGGAAGCATAGGGTTTAGGTTTCAATTAATACTACTTGATGGGAAAAGGCAAAACGTACGTACATCTAGCTCTCAATTTGATGGACCCTATTTGTAGAAAATGAAAAGCAAAACATGTAGCCTTTAATTAATCTTGTGTAATTCATTTGTGCAACGATGAGACAAAACGAGTAAATGCGTGCAAAGAAGTGAAAGTCTTAATCAGAACTAATTTCATGAGTAGTTTTCTAGAACAGATTAAAAAGAAGAATTTATGACACACCAAGATAAGTCACATGTGCAATGATGTATTTTATATTTCCTCCATTTATATCCATGAAGAAACGTCATCACAAAGTGGTTTATTGTTTCAATTATATGAAAAGCAGATATACAGCGCAATCGCGGACCAACTTGCTAGTTATTAATTAGGATCTTCCTCTTGTCTTTTGTCTCGTATCTAATCAACAATCATGCAGATAATCAATAATTATCCGCTTCGCCACCTTAGAGAGGAGAAGGTTGGACCCTTGCCCTAGCGCCTCCAACACCGCCACCTCCTCCCCATTGCGCCACCTTAGAGAGGAGAAGGAAAGGAGAGGAATTGTATTTTCTTCGTGACCTTCGAGGGTAACGATCTATAACCCTTTATTTTTGCTATAAATTAATCGCTAATCAATTTTGACACTAATTTGTTACATGCGTAGTGTAGATGGATCAAACGGATGTACAAAGCAGAACCGTGTGAGTCAAGAGTACATTAATGGCGTGGTTGCTTTTAGAAGAGCCACGGCGGGATATGTTGAAGAAGGAGATAAATTTTATGTCTTGTCCATGCATTGATTATGTAATTTGAAGATGTTTAACAACGCGGCGCAAATAGAAGCGCACTTGATTCGAAGGGGTTTCACAAAAGGGTATACATGTTGGACCAGTCACGGTGAAGAGCAGATTATTACACATGAAGTTAGTAATGACGGCACCGCCGAGGAAGTCAACGATACGCCGGATGTGGATCTGTACTGCTTTTGATGAGGATATGTCACACGATGACAATCTGGATCAGATGCTACGCGATGCAGAAGAGAACTACAGTGAGAGAGAGTTTTGTAAATTCGAGGGCTTAAGGGAGGACTCGGTGAGACCTTTGTTCCCTGGTTGCAAGCCGGAATATACAAGGTTGTCAACCGTGCTTGAACTGCTGAAATTGAAGGCAAGCAATGGTTGGTCCGATAAGAGTTTCACGGCGTTGTTAGGTCTCCTAGCGGACATCCTTCCGAGGGAAACGTGTTTGCCCAACACCACCTATCAAGCAAAGAAGGTTATTTGTCCATTGGGAATGGAAGTAGAAAGAATACATGCATGTCCAGAATGATTGTATCCTCTCAGTAAAGAGTATGCGACATGCATGTATGTCTGTGTGCAAAGCATCCCGATACAAGCGTCGAATCATCGCTAAGGTGAAGCAAGGACCTCCTGCTAAGATGTTGTGGTATCCGCCGTGATCCCACGTTTGAAGCGTTTATTTGCGAGCGCAAAGGACGCAAGATTGCTGCGTTGGCACTTTCGAGAGGAGCGTAGAGAGATGGAAAGCTAAGACACCTGCCGATTACGCCCGGTGGAGAAACTTCGATCGGACTTGAAGAGTTCGGTCGGAACCGAGGAACATAAGGTTAGGGTTGAGTCTGAGATGGAATGAATCTTTTGGTAACATGAGCACCGACATAGCTTTGCCCGTGAATCTATGTATGTACAACCTTCCTCCTTGGTCGTGTATGAAGTGGAAGTACATTTTGATGTCACTACTTATCCAAGGGCCAAGCAACACGGGAATGATATTGATGTGTACCTAGCACCATTCTTTGGAAGATCTTGTGACACTTTGTGGAGCGAAGAGTGCAAGTATGGAATGCGTATAAACGAGAGAACTTCACTTTACGCGCCATGTTGTTACGCACCATCAATGATTTTCCGCCCTTGGTAACTGTCGGACCCAAGTACAAAAGGAGCCAAAGCCCGTCTCAAGACCGCTTAGATGCTACAGAGAGTGTATGGCTGAACAACTCGCGCAAAACTGTGTATATGCGTCACCGTAGGTTCCTTCCCAGGAGTCACCCATACCGCAAGATGAAAAAACAATTCGACGGAAATAAGGAGAACGATTCAGCTCCAAGGGCTTTTAGAGGGAAAGAGGTCTATGATATGGTTAAGGATGTCGATGTTGTGCTTGGGAAGGGACGTAAATTAAGAACCCGTGAGAAGAACATCTGGAAGAAGCGGTCAATTTTTTGGGACTTGCCTTATTGGGAGCACTTAGAAGTTCGCCACTGCATCGATGTCATGCACGTAGAGAAGAATGTATGTGATAGCTTGATTGGTCTCTTCGCTGAACATTAGTGGCAAAACAAAGGATGGTGTTAACGCACGGCGTGACTTGGTTGATATGAACATAAGGACCGAGTTAGCACCCAGAGAGACCGTCTGAGATTTAACGTACCTTCCCTGACTTGCTACACTCTATCCAAGGCCGAGAGAAATGAACTGTGCCAGAGCTTGCATGGAGTGAAAGTCCCATCTGGTTACTCCGCTAACATTAAGAACTTTGTTTCTATGCAAGATTTGAAATTAATTGGTATGAAGTCTCATGATTGTCATGTCTTGATGACACAAATGCTTCTGTTGCAATTAGAAGTATCTTGCGAACAAGGTCCGAGTGGCAATCTTGAGGTCGTGTTATTTTTCAACTCAATTGCTCGAAGATCATTGATCCCCAAGGACTAGATGCTCGCAGGCGAGGTGGTGACCACTCTATGTCATCTTGAGATGTATTTCCCTCCGTCATTTTTCGATATCATGGTCCATCTCATTGTTCACCTTGTGAGAGAGATAAAGATATGCGGCCCTGTGTTCTTACGTCATATGTACCCGTTCGAGAGGTACATGGGAATTCTCAAGTCCTACGTACGGAATCGATCTCGACCGGAGGGCAGCATCATCGAAGGTTATGCAACCGAAGAGGTCATTGAGTTCTGTGTCAACTACATGGCTCAGGTGGAACCGATAGGTGTGCCTCTATCTCGCCATGAGGGGAGACTGGATGGTATCGGGACCATCGGAAGGAAATCAATAACTCCCGATCTGGATACATACGCTCAAGCCCATTTCATGGTCTTGCAACACATGACCCAAGTGTCCCGTGATATCGACGAGCACAAAGACATGGTGCGCCAATGAATCGAGCCGGTCGGAGGTTTGGATCACGAGAAAGCACAACCGTCGGTTCAACGAATGGTTAAAGGTGCGAATCTTTGGGAGGTCATCAAGTGATGATCTGTTGCTATGGTTGGTACGAGGGCCACAATTTACAATTGTCACATGGCAAGGATACGACATCAATGGGTACACATTTTATACGGCATTCGGGATAGGAAGAGCATGATCCGTAATAGCGGTGTCCGCATAGATGCATTCACTACCGATGGGATGAGGAGCTCCTACTATGGGCAAATAGGCGAGATATGGGAGCTCGACTCGTGCTTTTCAAGATCCCCTATTTGGTGCCGTTGGGTCCATCTCGCCGCAGTGAAGGTCGACAAATGCGGTGTCACTACCGTGGACCTCGAGCGTGTCGGATATAAAGACGAACCATTCGTCTTGGCTAACCAAGTTGTTCAAGTCTTCTATGTAACCGACCGGCAAATAAGAAGCGCCACGTAGTTCTTCATGGAAAAAGGAGGATTGTCGGAGTTGAGAATGTAGTGGACGAGGAAGAATACAATCAATTTGACGAGTTGCCTCCTTTGGAAGCGGCATTAGGCTCGAGGAAGAACCCGGTGAGGAAGCTAGCTATATGCGCGTCGATCATCACGAAGGCCTATATCTTAATTAAGAATTTACTCCAATGTAATTAATTTATTCCATAACATTATGTGTTATGGACTTGTAATCTCTCATATATTTTGATGTCAACGTGAAATTGTCATGTGTTGATGTGTTATGGACTTGTCATATTTGATATTGATGTCAATGTGGACGTACATTGTAATGTGGAGTATCAAAATTGTCATCATACTTGATTTCGAGTTGAGTTGAATTAGATATGAAATTTTGAAGTCAAATGTGTTATGAACTTGTTATGGACTTGTCATATTTGATATTAATGTCAATGTGTGGACGTACATTGTAATGTGGAGTATCAAAATTGGTTTCACTTGATTTGGAGTTGAGTTGAATTAGATATGAAATTTTGAAGTCAAATGTGTTATAAACTTGTCATCATACTTGTCACCAGGTTAGAATTCATATGGACTTGTCATAATTGTCATCATACTTGTCTCAAAGTAGGTTCACTCTGTTTTCTCAGGATATTTATGTCTCACGAGTTCAAGATATGTTTTGTCGAGGATATCATAAATTGGCCTCGGGTTGTCGGCTATCACAGACGGTTTTATTATACAACCGCAGTGATATTATATCCTGAGCGGTTCTCATTTCGAACCGTCTGTGATATACTTTTTATAAGGCGGGAAACGCTAGGGTTTTCCTCTCACTTCTCACTTCCTCTCCCGCGCGCCTTACTCTCTCGCGCGCTCGTTCGCCTCCTCTAGGGTTTAGGGCTCGCCACCGCCGACCTCGACCTCGGCGCCGCCGCCCGACATTGGTGCCCCGACCTCTGCGCCCGCCGCCCGACCTCGGCGCCGCCGACCTCGGGGCCGCCGCCCCGACCTCGGCGCCCGTTCACCTCCCAGTCAGAAGCCCAAGCGTCGCCGCCGCCGACCTCGGTGCCGCCGCCCAGACATTGGCGCCCGACCTCGCCGCCTTGCGTCCTCCTCCCGTGTCGGCCTCCTCCTCTGCAGACCGGCCTTCTCCCGCGCCGTCCTCCTCCCGTGTCGACCTCCTCCCCAGCCTCCCTCCTCCCCGCATCGGCCTCCTCCCTGCCAGCCTCCCCAGTTCTTGTCGGCATCCTCTCTGTGAGTATTGCTCCTCTGTGGCGATTCGGTTGATCTTTGCATATATATATATATATATATATATATATATATATATATATATATATATATATATATATATATATATATTTATGCTAGTTGCAAATTAATCAAGTGGGCTTTGTTGACATGCTCGTGATGAACTCCATCTTATCTTGAGATTGAATGTGATAGTTAGTTCATACTTGAGCTCTATTGTATTACTTACTCTTGTCAATATGTTGTCTTGTTAATTGGTTACTTTCGGTTCGACTCATAGTTCTATTGCAAATTGATCGGTTGTATTGACTAATTTGTGATTCTTCTAGTAGTATGTATGAGCTCATTCAACTTTTTATTTGCCATCTTGATCTCTGTAGTCAACCTCTGTTTTGATCGAAGTTTAATCTGTTTTTAGATTAACAGTTGAGATCATTTGTGATTAAGCAAAGTATTGTTTAGAGCTCATAGTTTGAATTTATATTATCATATTCATTTCATGAAGAGTATAGACAATAGGATTGAGATGGCAAAGACTTGTTCTTTAGCTACTCTCCTTCCGAGAGCACATAATATCATCAATCGCATTTCCTTAGAGAAGTAGGCTCGGGCAAAAGATTTGTATCACTAGTTTCTATCTATACAAAGATCACAAGAGAAGTGGTGGATTAAGGAGTGTTAGGAGTGTTAGAATAGATGCTCGTGGATTAAGGAGTGTTAGGAATGTTAGTAGTCTGTATGAGCTCATTCAACTCTTCATTTGCCATCTTGATCTCTATAGTCAACCTCTGTACTTCTTCACGAGAGCAAGTAAGCGAGATGGCAAAGGCACGTCTTTCTTGGCAAACCAAACACCTTGAGATGGAAGAGGGCGCCGACGAGGCCGCCAACACCGACCCCGCAGATGGAAGAGGCGCCGACGAGGCCGCCAACACCGACCCGAGATGGAAGAGGCGCCGAGCGAGGCCGCCGTCACCGTCGGCGATAATGACACAGGCGAGATGGCAGAGGACAATCGAAAATGCCTCTGGGCGGTGGTCATCCGAGGTCGATGACTTTGGGGTCCCTCTGAGTCCCAAGAGATCGTGGCGAGATTCCGGACCATCTGCGGGATACTTGGAAGGAGCAGGTCCTCATCACCACACCAAGGTGGAAGGACTCGACGAAAAGAAGCGAAGGCGTGTGGACAGAACTTCAGAGAAGTTCACTATTCGTAGCACATGTGGCAGCGTCGGCGACGGACGGCGATGCTCACGATGGGTAAATCGTGGAGGACCTTCAAGAGCATTCTTGTCACGGCACGTGAACACACGGTCGACGCGCCCTTGCGATATAGATTCTTGACGGGAAGCATGGGACACCTTTGTGGCTACGAAAACATCGGCGAATTTAAGGAGCAAAGTGCGGCGCACAAAGCTCTCCAGACATGAAACACTCACCCTTACAGACTTCGGCAACATTTGGTTCTGTGGTAAATACGAGAATGGGCGGCGGAGAAGGAGAACCCGTTTCTGATGTCACGCAGACCCGCGTTCCCTAATTTGGTTAAAAGCGAGGGCACAAGTCTCGTCTTCGGGCAGCATCTCCTTCACAAACCCGGCAGACCAGGAAGTGTCCCAACGTGTGGTAATGTCGGACTCGGATTTCGTGAATCCAAATCCTCTGTGAAATCTCCGTGCTATTCCCTGGATCAGTAGCTAGCACTTCACAATACACATTGCTGAATCACTCATACAAGCGTGAACTGAAATATTAATTATTACAACCAAGCGAGTAACACAGACCACGTCGGGTCGAGTTTTACAAAAGGGCCGAAAGCGAGGCCAAATGGATTACATCACAAAAGAGTAGCGTGAACTATAGCGGAAGCAAAAGGCGAGTAGGGCTCATCTCACACGAACAAGCGATCGGGGTAACCCGTGTCTGACGGATATTAACCATGGGTTGGATAATATCGGTTATGCTTGAATACCAACGAGTCTACTTAGACTGGCGAGACCTAAACTACGACTATGCTACTCTTCGTCATAGCCTTGTCCATCATCTTACGGGCCGTCGTAGAAGGCGTAGTCTCCATCGTCTTCATTATCGAAGGGTTGGGGAGAAGCGAGAATGAGCACTACTACCGTGCTCATGAGCCAACACACAATGCAATTTTATACATGCAAGGCTTAACAAGGATGGCTCGGGTTCTTTTATTTGAAAGCAACTTTTCAAATATCATAATCACAAAATCCTATCACTTAGCATTTTGAACAAATTGCATTTTAATAAAGAGAGCATGTGCAATAATTATTTAGTAGAGATTCCATCCGTGAAACTCTACCAATGCATCCTTTAATTGGGCGGCCTCCAATAATCACAACCATCGAGCTCGGCGACTCGGGCAAAAATCCAAAACAGGCTAGGTGAGCCCTTTCACCATTTTTTCCATACCACCCACAAAGTTGTTTGAAATAGAACTAACTCAAGTTATGATTCCCATGTCGCCTTTGACCAGTAAGGCACTACTGTTTAAACAGTTTTAGACTCTGCAGAGGTTGCACACTTTACCCACAAGAGATAGTCTACCGTTACCCACATGATTAGTAGTCATGTAGTTGGGCGACAAATCACAATAACCTTTCTAGCTATCTCGCCCCTTAGTCATTCCACCCATACGGGTTACGCCCATATGTTGTGCGGGATGTTCACCACAGCGTCTAGCCTTGGTGCCCCGCCACAACGTCTAGCGCATTGGTAACTTCACCTTTTGGTGTCCTTCCAAGCGGAGTATCTCCGACTTATACGTTCTTCATTCCCTCCGGTGAGATGACATCCGAGGTTTAATAACTTTACTAAGCCAAGTTGCACTTTGCGGACTTGTGGTTGTACTTGTTTAACACAGGAGGTCGTGACACGATTAAGTCCTTAGGGTTATCCCGGGCGGTTCATTCCAAAGCCAACCCAACCATGTGCTCCTGAGCACCCACCACCTCACCATCCGCCCAGACAAAGCTAGCATTAGGGTTTTGAGGAGGGAAACCAATTTATTTTCACAATCCTTTAGCCAATGGACCACCAATGACTACCCAAAACATTTTATGTTTAAGGAAATGATGATTGGGATATTGTAATATCCCGGTACTTAAGCAAGACTAGCATGTCGCTTAAGTACAACCCATAACTAGTATTACCTTATAATTACTAGGGTGACAATGAATAATGGATTCAAGTTATCAAGGATGGCATAATAACTATTTAAACATCAAGTGGGCATTTAACTACCTTAAGCTTTAACATACATTTGATTAAAAATTAAAGCATGCATTTTGCTAATTTAAAAGAACATAATTTGCATAAAATGTAGGGGCAATATGATCAAAGTATTGACTCGCCTTGGTTAAAGGCTAGGGGATCTTGGTCTTGATCACTTATGAATTCGGCGTCTCAAATCCTAATCGGCGTCAATCTAGGAAAAGACACAACGGCAAAGAGAGCAAATAAATAAATAAGGAACAGTAAATAAACTCCAAATTAATCAAGTCCTATGCCATTAGCAAGATCTTGATTTAACAAATTTTTAGAAATTTACTTCATAATTTTTGGAGTTGAAATGGAAAAGATATGGATTTTAGAAGTTCTCTTTTGAGTTAAACCCCAAAAAGAAAAACCAGAAAAAAGAAAAAGGAGAAATGGGCTGGCGGGTGGGGCCCACAAGGCAGCCAAAGTGAGGGGATTTCAAGTAATGATAGGTGGGGCCTCAAGCAAAAATCCCCAAATCCATAAACCAATTCCCCATTCTCTCCATTGCTCTGTGCTCCAAGGAAAGAACAGAGGAGAAGGCAGAGGAAGCGGCATGGGGAAGGCGTGGTGTGCGTGGCACAGAAGGCCGTGGTGCCGGAGTGGGCAATGGCCACCGGCGGCAAGGGCCACCAAGGGAAGGCAGCCGGGCGGCGGCCACAAGGAGGCGGCGTGGGGTCGCTGGAGGGCGGCCATGGCATGGCCGGAGACGGGGTGGAGGTGGAGCGGTGGCGAGGCGGGCGGGCACAAGCCGGCGAGGGGAGGCCGGTGGCGGAGCGGCTCGGGAGGGCGGCTACTCACCAAAGCGGCGACGAGGCGAGGAGGCTACTGGCGGTTCTCGACTCCACGGAGCTCGGGCGTGGGAGCTCACGCTTGAGGAGGACGAGCTTTATAGGAGCCATGGCGGGAGGAGGGGGGGGCCGGTCCGGAGCAGGCATGGCGATGTGGCGTGCGTCGCGGGCGACGACGTCTTGCAAGCGTCGTCTCTGAGAGGAGCAGGCCTTGCGCAAGGCAGAGCGGCAACAAGGCAGGTTGGTGCGGCGATGTGACAAAGCGAGCACGCAGGAAGCGGTGGCTGCGGCTGCTGCTTCTTCTTCTGCGGCGTGTGCGATCTCCATGGCGGCGCCATCAGAGCGACGTCGGGCTGCGTCACGGGAAGAAGGAGGGAGAAAGGCGGGGGGCACAGGAGGTAAGTTTTCCCCAAAGCGTTCGTTACAAACCCTACCGACCTTAAGCGTAATCTCGACCCCGAGATTGGATCGCTCCATGACGAGAAGCAGGTAGTCTTGTTTGATTGATCTTGGCGTTCCCGGTGGCTTCCTTGGTGAGTGGTGACTCCTTTGGACCTTGCAAAGGCGAAAGACTTGGCGTCTTGTTAAGCTTCTCGATGGCGTCGAGGATCTTGATCGGATGCTCTGGATAAGTCGGATCTTCTTTGAAGGCGATGGCTTCAGCGTCTGCTCTTGGTACTCTGAGACACTTCTTGGTGGGAGGCGTGAAACACGTTGTGAACTCTCGACAGATGTTCGGTAGCTCTAGCCGATAGGCTACTTCCCACGCTTAGCGTGTCGGAATGGTCCTATATATCTTGGGGCGAGCTTGCCCTTTACTTTGAATCTTGAGTTCCACGAAGTGGGATACCTTGAGGTATCTGGCGTCTCCAACTTCAAAAGTCAATTTCCTTGACGGTTGTCGGCATAACTCTTTGTCTTGATTGAGCGGCTTGAAGGCGATCTCGATTAGTCGAACTTTCTCTTGACTTGCTTGAGGGTATCGGTCCAAATATATATCCTTCACTGATTGACCAATGCAGAGGGTTACGCATTTTCTACCATAAAGTGCTTCAAATGGGGACATTTTTAGACTTGGTGATAAGCATTATTGTAGGCAAACTTCGGTATACGGCAAACATTTCTCGATCTCATGTAAATTCCAAAGCACAAGCTCGAAGCATGTCTTCCAAAATCTGGTTTGTCCTTTACATCGACCATCGATCTGCGGATGATATCTTGTCTTTGAAATCAAGGTGTGTTCCAAGGGCATCATGCAAACTAGCCCGAAATGTGAGGTGAATTGAGATCCTCGATCGAGACTATCCTCTTGGGTACTCCATGTAGAGACACGATCTGAGCCATGTATAGCTCGGCTAACTTGTCTCCCTTGTAGGTTGTCTTTCTTTGGGATGAAATGGGCTACTTTGGTCGGTCTATCAACTATAACCCATCTTGAGTCACATCCGGACTTGGTTAGGGGTAGACCGTAATGAAATCCATTCAATTTCTTCCCATTTCCTTTGGGAATTTGCGGGGTTGAAGCAATCCTGGCTGGCCGATGTTCGGCTTTGATTCGTTGACATACATCACAACAAGCTACATACTCGGCGATGTCTCTTTTCATGCGTGGCCACCGGTACAAAATCTTCATGTCTTGATACATCTTTGTCTTGCTGGATGTAGGGTATATCTTTGGTGTGGGCCTCTTCGAAATTAAATCCTTGAGTTCCTTTTGGTGGGGAACAAAGAGGCGTGTCCCATACCATAGAATTCCTTCTTTGGTCTTGATCATCTTGGGGCTTTTCCTTTAGCCATGAGGCGCTTGAATCTTTGGACTCCGGATGTTCCTTTTGAGCGATCTTGATTTGCTCTTCCAAAGTTGGATGTGCTTCCATGGCGTCTGGGTTACCTTGCTCTATCAAGCAGAGGTTGAGGGCTTGAATTCCTTATAGAGCTCGGGTTAGTGTTCTTGAATCATAACATTATTGCGGTATGACTTGCGGCTTAATGCATCGGCGACTACATTAGCCTTTAGGGATGATAATGGACATCAAGTTGTAATCTTTTATTAACTCTAACCATCTTCTTTGCGAAGGTTGAGATCAGATTGGGTAAAGATGTACTTGAGACTCTTGTGGTCGTGTAGATATTACAATGATTTCCAATCAAATAATGCCGCCAAATCTTGAGGCGTGCACTCTGCTTTGCTAACTCTGGTCATGAGTTGGATAGTTGTCTTCATGGGGCGAAGTTATGCGGATGCATAAGCTACAACTTTTCCTCCTTGCATAAGCACGCATCAAGACCTTGGCGTGATGCATCACGATGAGACTTCAAAGTCTTGATGAATGTCTGGCGGGAGTTATCTTGGTGCGAAGTCAATTTCTTCTTCAATTCTGGAAACTTTTCTCACAAGCCTCGGTCCATTCATACTTCTTTTCCTTTTTAAGCAAATGGGTCATTGGTTTGGAGAGCTTTGAGAATCCTTCTATGAAGCGTCTGTAGTATCCGGCTAAGCGAGAAAACTACGAACTTCATTCTGATGTGAAATTGTTTCCAATCCATCACGGCTTCTACCTTGGCGGATCAAGCGCTATTCCTCCTGCGGATACAATATGTCAGAAGCTGATTTCTGAAGCCAAAACTCACATTCTTGTACTTGGCATAGAGCTCATGCTCTTTAAGCTTTTCCAGGACCAATTGTAGGTGTTCGCATGCTCTTTCTTAGTCTTGGAATAGATCAAGATGTAGATCTATGAACACGACTACAAACTTGTCCAGTATTCCATAAATACCTTGTTCATCGATTCATGAAGTAAGGTGGGGCATTGGTCAAGCCAAATGACATATTGTGAACTCAAACAAGCCATCTTAGGGTGGTAAAGGCTGTCTTAGGAATATCCTCATTCACGATCTTGAGTGGTGGTATCTCGATCGTAGGTCTATCTTGGAGAAAAGCTGAAGCTCTGTCAAGCGATCGAGCAGGTCATCAATGCGGGGCAAGGATACTTGTTCTTTATGGTCACCGTTGAGGGCTCTGTAATCCACACACAATCTGGCGGAACCATCTTTCTTCTTCACAAAGAGGCTGGCGAACCCGGGGAAAAGAACTAGGTCTAATGAATCCTTTTTCTTGTAAATCTTCAAGTTGTGTCTTCAACTCTTCAAGTTAAATCGTGCCATCCATGCACGGTCTCTTGGCAATTGGGGCCGTCCACGGCTTCAAGTTGATCACGAACTCGATATCTCGATCGGGGGCATGCAGCAATTCTTCAGGAAAACCTCGGGGTAGCTTGGACTCTGAGCGTCGTCTCTAGGGACATCTCTCCAAGATGGTGGATTATTCGAACCAAGGAGGAGCGATCCACACTAATCCTATTGTGGTTTCGGGGTCTTTGGCAAGTACTACTTTCTGTTGGCGCAATCTATTAGTCCATGATCTGTGACCAACCAATCCATCCCTAGGATGATATCCAATGTTTGAGATTCTAGCACAAGAAGGAGGCTAGGAATCGAGTCTTCAAAGCAATCTCTACTCTGGGACTAAGCGAGGTAGCATATAGGGGTCCCGGGTGAACTAAGTACCACGGGTTTCTTTAACTTATAGGTCGACAACTTAAGCCTTTCAACAAACTTTCTTGAAACAAAAGAGTGCGAAGCTCGAATCAAACAAAACTTGTCTTGGTCTTGAATTAACAGAGAACGTGCCCATTAGCACTCTGCGGCATCTTGTGCCTCCTCGTGATGACATGATTCACACGGCCACGACTTTGCGATGGGGTAGACCTTGAAGCTTGAGAAGTCTGGTGGCTCTTACTTGAGCCGAGGTCAGACCTTGAATTGCGCGGCTCTGGGTTGTTCTTTGGGGCGGGGTTCTTTGCGATGAGGGCCTTGATTGGCAAAGTGTCCTTTTTCTCCATAAGCAAAAGCAGTGGAGGTTAGGCTGCTTTGGGTTGGTGTGGCGGGGTGTCGAAGAGGGCGGAGAGTCACGGAATCCACTTCCTTGGGGCGTTGGGGATGAACTTTTTCGAGGTGTGGCGGCAGAAGATTTAAAGGAAGAAGCGCCTGAAAGGTTGACTTCGGGAAAAGTTGCCTTGTGATTTACGGAAGGCATCTTCCTCTTGCGGCTAGTTTCGCTAACTTATTCTCATTTTCCAGTGAGAGGGCCTTGTTGATCAAGCGATGGAAGTTGGCATAGTCATGGAGGATAAGCTTTCCACGCATGTCACTCGCATACCTTCCACAAAGCGGTCTATCTTTTCTTCCTCATCGGCTCGTCATTGGGGGCGTGGCGGGCAAAAGTGAGTAAACTTAGTGACATACTCGTTGACCGTCATATGTCCTTGTTTAAGAGTTACGAACTTCGTTCTTCTTGATCTCATGGTACCGGTGGCACAAAATTGGTTCTGAAGGCGGTTTGAATTCCATCCAAGGAATTGGTGCCAAAAGTGGTTCATTTTCAACAGAGGTGTTTCAACAACTTCTTCTTCCACGGCCTTCAAAGAATGAAATTCTTGGTTCTCCATTCGTGGATCCCACTACTTACGGTTACATTCTTTGCATCTTCTTCTTCATCTTCGGTCCTTCATCACTTCTAGCAGCAAGGTAATTCTCCCACCATGCAGCGGCGGCACCTTTTAGCTGGTGGGTAGCAAAGTCCACCTTATCCGCATCGGAGCAACGGGCAAGTCGAAGCTTCTTTTCAGTGTCCCTGAGCCAATCTTCGGCTTCAAGAGGTTCATTAGCTGCTTCAAATGTGAGAGGTCTTGTTCTTAGGAAGTCAGCGAGTTTGGAGTGGCGGCCGGCAGGTCCTGAATGCTGATTGTTGAGCAAAGCCTGGAGAATCTGAGTCTGTTGCAGCATTACTTGTGCCATGGTCGGGTGAGTGGTGGTGGGGAGGTAGCTCTTGTCCTTGTCCACGACCACGGCCACGACCACGGCCTCGACCGATTACAAAGGCTCCATGGGTGGGGCGGAGGCTCTTCTTGGCGGCATCTGAGGAAAAAGCGAGGTTTAGAACTAGAGAGAACGAGGGAGGGGTATATGAGGGTTCACTAGCCCTCTAAGGCACACACGAAGAACATAAACCAAGCGAGAAGATCAAATAAGTACAATACAAAGCCTAGAATGGCTGCATTATATTATGGGGTTAGGTGTTACATGACTAACAAACAAAGCTTATATGCTAAGCCAAGTCATGACACAGGATACATGCATCTCGTCTACAAAAGAAAAACAAAAGTGCTTGCAACCCAAAATCTTGCCTAGCAAGCACTAACGGCTAACCTAGACCATCCTAACTACTCCAACGGGACTCGGGCGGAGGCGGCTCGATTGGCTCGGCGAGCCGAATGACTCGAGCCGGCGTGCGGAGGCTTGGTGAGGCTGCGTCCACGCCTGAACGCCAGAAGGTCGTCGAAGGCGGATCGAGGCGTGACGCGTCGCGCTCTTCTTATGATCGTCGGTCTGAGCTCCACGGGGCGAAGAGGTTGGTTGCGCGTCCATTCTTTGGAAGGAAGGCCGGGAGGAGCGAGCCGAGCCGGCCGATTTGGAGCTGAGCGAGGTAGCGCTTCGCAAGGGCGGCGGAGGCGTGCCACCTCTGCAGTCTGGCATCTCTCTCCGTAGTGCGGTGTCTCTCTCCATCTGGCGACAAAGAGGGCTTCATCATACGGTCGGTTGGCGCGGAGGTGTCGGAGTGAGCCGCCGCCGGCGCGAAGCGTCCGGTGGCGGATCTCGTCGGTGAAGGTGTGGATGCTGTAAACCATCGCCTGGGTCAGCTGCACCTAGTGGGTCAGGCGGGGCTCGTTGTCGATGGCGACGAAGGACTCGGAAGCGCCTGTCCGTCGGGAGGTGCGGAAAGAAGGAGAATGGTGATCCGCGCAGGAGGTCCTCGTGTATCCAGCACAGGCGGGTGATGGCGACACGGGCTGCGTCCTGGATGGCGTCGGGGATGCTGCGATGAGGGGCCTCGGCCTGGAAGGTATGAGCTATGAACTCGCCAGTCCTAGGATAGAGGAAGACCTCCATCTCCCAGGACTCGTGAGCCATGACCCTCGTCCTTCGGCCTCTGTAGATCGGAGGGTGGATGAAACCAAGTTCCACCATTAGTTGGCGAAGGAGCTCGGCGAATCCGCCGTCATGCTCTCCATGTGAGCTATGGCCCATGGGCCGGCAGCTGGAGAGGAAGCCATCTACAAATTTTGAAACAAGAGAAGGGGTTAGTAACACTTAATGAGAATAGAGATGAGTAAGGAACTAGGAATGATGAGTAGAAGCAATAAGTACTCTATATTTTGATAAAAATTTTCTTAGATTTTAAAATAAGATCCAAGTCCTTAAGGCAATCGACCAATCTAACTAGGGGTCCTACAGTCGTATGCTCTGATACCAGCTCTGTCGGACCCGGATTTCGTGAATCCAAATCCTCTGTGAAATCTCGTGCTATTCCTGGATCAAGAGCTAGCACTTCACGGTACACATTTTTGAATCACTCATACTGGCGTGGTGAAATATTAATTATTACAACCAATCGAGTAACATAGACCACGTCGGGTCGAGTTTTACAAAAGGGGCGAAAGGTGCCAAATGGATTACATCACAAAAGAGTAGCGTGAACTATAGCGGAAGCAAAAAGGCGAGTAGGGCTCATCTCACACGAACAAGCGGCGGGGTAACCCGTGTCTGACGGATATTAACCATGGGTTGGATAATATCGGTTATACGCTGAATACCAACGAAGTCTACTTAGACTGGGCGAGACCTAAACTACAGACTATGCTACTCTTCGTCATAGCCTTGTCCATCATCTTCTGGGCCGTCGTAGAAGGCGTAGTCTCCATCGTCTTCATTATCTGAAGGGTTGGGGGAGAAGCGAGAATGAGCACTACTACCGTGCTCGCGAGCCAACACACAATGCAATTTTATACATGCAAGGCTTAACAAGGATGGCTCGGGTTCTTTTATTTGTGAAAGCAACTTTTCAAATATCATAATCACAAAATCCTATCACTTAGCATTTTGAACAAATTGCATTTTAATAAAGAGAGCATGTGCAATAATTATTTAGTAGAGATTCCATCCGGCGGAAACTCTACCAATGCATCCTTTTAATTGGAGCGGCCTCCAATAATCACAACCACTGAGCTCGACGACTCAGACAAAAATCCAAAACAGGGCTAGGTGAGCCCTTTCACCATTTTTTCCATACCACCCACAAAGTTGTTTGAAATAGAACTAACTCAAGTTATGATTCCCATGTCGCCTTTGACCGTAAACGCACTACTGTTTAAACAGTTTTAGACTCTGCAGAGGTTGCACACTTTACCCACAAGAGATAGTCTACCGTTGCCCCACATGATTCAGTAGTCATGTAGTTGGGCGGCAATCCACGATAACCTTTCTAGCTATCTCGCCCTTAGTCATTCCACCCATACGGGTTCGCCCATATGTTGTGCGGGATGTTCATCACAGCGTCTAGCCTTGGTGCCCCGCCACAAACCTAGCGTCTAAGCGGCGGTAACTTCACCTTTTGGTGTCCTTCCAAGCCGGAGTATCTCCGACTTATGCGTTCTTCATTCCCCTCGGTGAGATGACATCCGAGGTTTAATAACTTTACTAAGCCAAGTTGCACTTTGCGAGACTTGTGGTTGTACTTGTTTAACACAGAGGTCGTGACAAGATTAAGTCCTTAGGGTTATCCGGCGGTTCATTCCACAAGCCAACCAACCATGTGCTCACGAGCACCCACCACCTCACCATCCGCCTGAGACAAAGCTAGCATTAGGGTTTTGAGGAGGAAACCAATTTATTTTCACAATCCTTTAGCCAATGGACCACTAATGACTACCCAAAACATTTTATGTTTAAGGAAATGATGATTGGGATATTGTAATATCCCGTACTTAAGCAAGACTAGCATGTAAGCAAGTACAACCCATAACTAGTATTACCTTATAATTACTAGGGTGACAATGAATAATGGATTCAAGTTATCAAGGATGGCATAATAACTATTTAAACATCAAGTGGGCATTTAACTACCTTAAGCTTTAACATACATTTGATTAAAAATTAAAGCATGCATTTTGCTAATTTAAAAGAACATAATTTGCATAAAATGTAGGGGCAATATGATCAAAGTATTGACTCGCCTTGGTTAAAGGCTAGGGATCTTGGTCTTGATCACTATGGGTCGCCATGGCGTCTCCAAATCCTAATCGGCGTCAATCTGGGAAAAGACACAACGCAAAGAGAGCAAATAAATAAATAAGGAACAATAAATAAACTCCAAATTAATCAAGTCCTATGCCATTAGCAAGATCTTGATTTAACAAATTTTAGAAATTTACTTCATAATTGTTGGAGTTGAAATGGAAAAGATATGGATTTTAGAAGTTCTCTTTTGAGTTAAACCCCAAAAAGAAAAACCGAGAAAAAAAAAAAAAAAAGGAGAAATGGGTCAAGGGTGGGGCCCACAAGGCAGCCAAAGTGAGGATTTCAAGTAATGATAGGTGGGGCCTCAAGCAAAAATCCCCAAATCCATAAACCAATTCCCCATTCTCTCCATTGCTCTGTGCTCCAAGGAAAGAACAGAGGAGAAAGGGAAGAAGCGGCATGGGGTGGGGGCGGCGGCACAAGGGCCATGGTGGAGTGGTGGCAGGCATGCCGTGGCGGCGGCACAAGGGAGGCAGCTTGAGCAGCCGTGGCGGCCACAAAGGGAGGCGTGGGGTCGCTGGGAGGCGGCCATGGCGGCTGTGGCTGGCCGTGGTGGAGCGGAGTGGGCAGGCACAGACCGTGCCGAGGTGAGGCCGGCGGTGGCGGGCGGCTCGGGGGCGGCTACTCACCAAAGCGGCGGCGAGACGAGGAGGCTACTGGCATGTTCTGGACCCACGGGAGCTCGGGGCGTGGGAGCTCACGCAGGGAGGAGGAGCTTTATAGGAGCCATGGCGCGGAGGAGGAGGGGGCCGGTCCGGGCAGCCTGTGGCACTTGGCAGCGGCGTCGTCTTGGCGACGTCTTGTGGCGTCGCGTCAGGGAGCAGCAGCCTGTGCTGGCTGAGGCGGCAACAAGACGGGTTGGTGCGGCGATGTGACAAAGCGAGCACGCGGGAAGCAGTGGGCTGTTGTTCTTGCTTCGCAGCTGCGGCGTGTGTATGAGTCTCCATGGCGGCGGCCATCAGAGCGACGTCGAGTGCGTCTGGGGAAGAAGGAGGGAGAAAGGCGGGGGGGCACTGGAGGTAAGTTTTCCCCAAAGCGTTCGTTATGTAAGTATATCGAACTACTAAGTTGTTAATAAGTCCATAACTTCATAGTGTCTATAATAACGTGATGACCTCTTGCAGCGTGACTTGACTGCCCAAGCTTCCCAAGCAGTGGCGAATCTAGGATTTTGTCTAAGGGTATGCCATCCAAAAATTTTTATATACAATTCGGTAAATTCATTTTAGTAAATCGGTAATAATTGTAAAATTGACAACATGATTCGGTATATATGCCTTTGAATAACACAATAAAGGCTTAAATTCATGGATTAAGTTCAAACCATCCGCTAAGTATACTATAAATAATTCAAAAGCCACACCGATAATTGAAATAAGGCATAAAAGAGAACAGAAGGCGGTGGGGGCCGCCAATGCAGTATGTACCGACAGTGGACCTTGCTCCGTGTGAGTTACCCATAACAATGGCCGTGCCATGGTGGGGATTGTGGGTATCTTGTGGCGCAGAATGGGATGACCGGTGTTTATACAGATTGAAGCCGTCGTTATTCTGTGATTCGATCGCTTAATTTGTGCCAGCACTCCGCCTCCGGATTTGTTTGTTTGTTTTTGCATCTTCACATGCTAAGCGGAGCCAGAGGATGCTTGCTGGCTTGTACTTTGCCGTGTGAACTTCTTCACATATACTAGTCTTATTTAATCTTCTTTTTACAAAAAGAAAAGAAAAATAAAATGCATGTCTACCACAAAATGCCTCTTACTATCAAGAACAAGTGAGGATTGGCTAGAAGTGAAATGGAAAGGACCACAAGCATGAATCATAACACGAGATTGGACTAAATGCACACAAAGCGACTTGCTAATAGAAAGATGCTCCGCCAATAATCCTAAACATCCTATGCTATGGGTGGCTCTAATCTATCTCTGAACAGCGTGTGTCCATGTTCCTCACACGAGTCGATCCGACGCCACCCTTTTGCACTCTCTAACGCAGCGTGTACATGGAATTGCAGGGTATGCCGGTGCATACCCGACATACCCTGTAGCTCCGCCCCTGTTCCCAAGGCTCCTTCCGTGCAGACAGGGAGAAGGATATACTATCTACGGCCTTGGGAAACAAGGAGCACCCGGGTCGCACGCGAGGCCTTGGGGTTAACGTACCTTGGATTCATGGATTCGCGGACGACTACTACACGTATAGGACTAGGAAGAGATCCAAGGCGAGCATGACAACCGGTTGGTGCAGATGATTACTAACCAATTTCAAGTAGAGATGGCAAGCATTGGAGTCAAATGGATATACTCATGAGCGGTGATGCATAAGCCGCCCCGCTAATTTGGAAGACAGTCCTCCTCGGCGTCGGAGATGGCGTCGGCGTCAAGCATAATTGTGAACATGATGGCGTCGATTACCGATAGACAACATCAAGGTAGCGTACATCTATGGAATGCACCAAAGATAGACCCTAACGATGCCTTAGCTAATTGCGTGTCGTTTTGTAGGAGCCGATACTGTAAGGTCAAGTGAGGATGGATGGGTCCCTTTGTATTGAGGCTGCTGCGAGGGATGGTGTATCCATACGAGGAAGGGCAAGCGGTCTTGACGGCGGTGCCCGGTGGTGCCGATACGCCAAGGTCCAGTGGATATGGTACATGTCAATTTCCGAGCCATCATTTGGACATTTGCCCGAACGAAGAGATCACAACACTAGGGGATGCCGTCCTCTCTTTTATCCGATGGCCCAAGAAGAACATCATACGGAACCGGCGAAGTCTGCGATTTGGACACGACCATTCCTCTCCAACGGACCCTCGATGACTCCACCTCATGTTTCGCCTCAAAGGCCACCTCTTGATTCCCGTGGAGAAGACGCCGAAGGAACAAAGAAAAGCATGCCGGCGATCGGTTCGAAGTCGTCTCACAAAAAACGATGCCAATCGCTAAGGCCAAATCGAAATCAACGACGCGTTAAGCGCCTCCCAAGTCCGGAAGTCCGAGAAGTCCGGAAGTCCGCGATACCGAAGTCCGCGATACGGAAGTCCGCGATACTCGGGAAGTCCGCGATACCGGAAATACATCATCGGAAAACCGTTGTGTTCGTAGCGATAGATAATGCACACCTGGACATGCTTGTCAGGCTTGGCATGCCTGGTACTTGGACAAGACCCAAAAGAAGGGGTCCGATACTGGAATCACCGTCAGATACGAGGACAAGCATTTCTTCAGCGGACGAGGTACTTCGTCGTGGGCTTCAATGATTTATTTGAACTATTCAACCTCGTTGGCCTCGGCGTCTCGCTTCTCGATGTTGGACCTTTGTAAGTCGCGTACAATCAAGTTCTACATTCATCTAATACCGATAAATATCACAACTCATTGCTTATGTATAGATACATGCTGCAAAATGTCCGGGAATGGAAAGAACCGGTGGGTTTCCTCGACCCACACGTGGTATCGTTGCAAACCATCCTACAAGACTCATCCTTCGTCGAGAAATACATAACGAGGTCATTGCTTCTACAGAGGAACATGAAGTACATAGTGGTGCCCTACAACCAGGGGTAAGTGTCACTACTTGCTATACAAATTTCATTTGTACATTATACGAAGCACGAACTTAGGTTTAATGACTAGCGACATACATGAGTAGGTACCATTGGATCCTTTTAGTTATTATACCCAAGAGGAACCATGTGATATACCTTGATTCCCTAAACCGCAACAAGCACGACTTCAGCACTCTAAGAGGAATACTGAGAGGTATGCTCATTTCCTCCTTACATAACTCTATTGTAGTCTTCATTCGTTTGAAATGGCGAGGATAACTTTTTGAATCATGTAGGTCGTTCATCAATTATGTTGCCAACAAAGGAATATACGATGGAAAAGCGCCTAACTAACACATAGGATGGATTTTCGATCGTGCTACAACACAATAATACTATATCATACTTCATAATAACAGCGTCTCGAACCGACTATACCTATATATGTAATTCTATTTTTGCAAAGGCCGCCTTGAAAAAGATGATGAGTTATGTGCAATCTACGTGCTGCTATCATATGCGACTAATCCTTCTGACTAAGAAGAAGGATCACGAGGTTTGTCAATCTCGAAATAATTATTTCCTAATTATAAATTTAAATATATATAGCTTACCACTTTACTCTTAATTGGTAGCGGCAGGTCTTAGATTTACAATGTGATTCACTCGTTGCGGAAGAGATCAAGGACATTAGAGGAAGCTCTGCGCCTTTATCAACTCGAAATCATTGCGACAACGGAGAGTTTCACTCCGTCGCCAACCCGAGCATCACCCCACTAAAACCTCTCAACGCAAACAATTGTAATCTAGTTGTAACTATAGCGACAATACTTGAACAAATGCGATCTTTTGTAATTTATTTTGAGTAATGATCACTTTGAGTTGTCATGGTTCGCTTGAATCATTATTGTGAAATCTTTGTTTTGTGATTGCTGAATCATTTACGTGAATGCTTGTTTTCAGAGGGCATGGCTAGCAATTCACGAGGCTAGCCAGAAAAGCAAACAAATTGTGGGCAGGGTATTAGCTATCACATACGGTTTTTGTTAAAACCGTGCAGTGAAGGCAAATATCCTGAGCGGTTTCGATCGCGCAAACCGTGCGTGATAGGAAAATATCACGAGACGGTTCTATATAAAAGCCGTGCGTGATAGTCACAAATCCTGAGCGGTTTTATTTAGAAGCATGCGTGATATTCTCCTATCACGAGCGGTTTTATTTAGAACCGCTCGTGCTATTCTCGAATCACGAGCGGTTTTCAGTTCAAACCGTCGTGATATTTGACTTCCTGAGCGGTTTTTAATAAAACCGTGCGTGATATTTCGTATCACGAGCGGTTTTGTACCGTGCGTGATAATATCCTCGTTATCACAGACCAACAAACATAGGCGGTTGGAAACCGCTGCGTGATGACGATTCCAACCGTCGTGATGTCGGTTCTGTAGTAGTGACTTTTCTTTGACTTTGCATAGCTAATGTCCGCCGCATCAATGTCACATACTGAAGAGCACCGACCAAGCTGCAGTAATGGGAGGCATCAGCAACAGACGGTCCAGAGCTGGCAAGCTTTGATCTAGTGTCAATGGGAGTAGAGCACGAATTACACGACTCCATGCCTGTCGGCACGCTCGAGCAACTCCTCAATGTATGAAAGCTAAGAAAGAAAGAGTCCATGGGACAAGCGAGCCACTGAAATGCCCAAGAAATAATGAAGCGGACCAAGACCAGCCATAACAAATTCTTGACCAAGAGATGTGACGAAGTGCCGAAGCAAAGAATCACTAGAGGCCGTCAAGATGATGTCGTCGACATACAATATGAGGTAGGCGATGGAGGAGCCGGACTTATAGACGAACAGTGATGTGTCGGAGCGAGATGGTGCGAAGCCAATGGTGATGGCAAAAGAGGCAAACCATTGATACCAAGCCCATAGGGCCTGCTTGAGTCCATAAAGTGTCTTGGACAGGCGGCATACATGCTCCGGCCGAGAAGGATCTACAAACCCTGATGGTTGCTGATAGTAGATGACCTCTGAAAGGCGCCCAGCATGATCAGTTGCCGTGGCAGAAATGACAGCCGGATCGGTTACCACAGCAGGATCTACGGCAGATGGACCGGCACTGGGAGGAGCTGCAGTGGAGGGTGCAAAGGCTACAACGGGTGTAGAAGTAGAGGCCAAGTCGATCAAGAAGTCCAGGGAGGACGGTGGAGAGGGAGACACAACTGCAAAAGGAAAAGAGGCCTCGTCAAAAATAACATGACGAGAAATAATAACCCATCGGGAGGAAAGATGAAGGCAGCGGTAGCCTTTGTGATCGGAGGAGTAGCCAAGAAAAGCACATGGCGTGGAACGAGGTGTGAGTTTATGAGGAGTAGTAGCAGACAAGTTAGGGTAACATAAACATCCAAACACACACGGGTGATCAAGTGAAGGAGGATGGACAAAAAGAGCTTGGTGTGGGGTTCGGTGCTTGAGGTTTATGGTAGGCCTGCGCGCGATATAAGAGACAGGTGGTGGCATGAAGAGCCTCGACCCAAAAAGACGGTGGCATGGAGGTGTGAAAAAGAAGAGAGAGAATGACATCGTTAATTGTCTGAATACCCTAGCCTGTTCGGCTTTACCGTTTTGTTGAGATGTATATGGACATGACATCCGGAGGTGAATGCCATGGGAAAGAAAAAACTGGCCAGCATTGGGAGTTGTCAAACTCGCATCCATTATCACATTGTATAGATTTGATGGGCCGAGAGAATTGAGTTGCAGCATAAGCATGGAAGGAGAAAAGGATTGAGCAACATCAGATTTCCGACAAAGCGAAAATGTCCAGAGGTAGTGAGAAAAATCATCAAGAATTAACAAGTAATAATGGAAGCCAGAATTACTATAAATTGGTGACGTCTAGACGTCACAATTAATAAGTTCAAAGGGGCTCAAAGTAATTGAGGTAGATGACATAAATGGGTGCTGAACATGGCGACCTAACTAACAAGCGTGTAGTCGTCGCATTGCCAATCAGCATCGGTGGACTTGCCGGTGCCATTAACGTGACCTTTAAGGGAGTACCTGCCGAGAGTGACGAGGAAGAGCTCCCTCCATGTCGAGTAGTTGGAGGCTCGGAGATCAAGCCCAATAGGAACATGCGCCTTGATACTAGCTACATGCACGGCTTGAGCCACTGGAGAAGGCGTTAGATTGCCCATGACAAGAGGAGGAAGGGAACCAAGAATTAGCTAGGGGCAGGTGGACAGCAAAAAAAGACCAGATTGCCAAAGTTGACAAGATCGGAAAGATGGGATCGAGCTCTAGAGGCTTGGCTCTGATACCATGAAGAAGATTAGGAATCGGCAACACGTAGCCTCATGTGATATATAGCATACAACAACTAGTGCAAGGCACTAGAGATATACATGTACATGAACACAAACTTCACATACGGGATAGAGTCCTAGTATGCTACATGATCCTGGTAGTATCCTTCTTGTCATGGCCAGTACGTTGATGAGTCCATGCAGGACATGCTACTGGGCATCTCCAATACCATCTGTATTACATTCCCCCCAAATCCCCCAACTTTCTCGGCTTTCCCTGGCCTGTGACTCCATTCTCCTCTCAAATCTGAGGCCATCGAACGATTCGTTACACCGAAGCAATGCACAACTGAAGATTTAGTCCGGAGCAGTGCCCTGTGGAGTTGGATTGAGCAAGGTTAGTACCCGGCACACCCGATTTGCGATTTTAGGGTTTTCAAAATTTGTGTGAGCTACAAGATCCGGTACCTATGAATGTTGTTTTAGTGTTTTTGGAAAGTATGAATTTTTTAAGGCTAGTTGTTGGATTTCATAGTGCGCGCAGTGAGTGTTATTGGAGACAAATCTCTCGATTTCATAGTTTATTAGCACACGGTGGCATGTTTACTTTGTTTGTAAATATGCATCCTAGCTATTTGTAGTATGATTTCTGATTTGTTTTCCTTTGCACTTGCATTTAGGGCGGAGTTGTACTTTAGGGATGGATATGGTGGACATGCTTGGTGTTAGGCTTCACTTCAAGGGGAATTTTTCAACAATATTGGGAAGCGAACACATTAGTACGGTGGAATAGAGGGGGATATCCTACATAGAACGTGAGAAGATGTCTCTGCCTGAGGTCATTGGACTCCTTAAATACCACTGTGATGAAGTGGACGGGGTTTTGTTGCATTGGTTATTTTCTAGTAAAGACTTGAGCAATGGGCTTAGGGTTTTAACAAACGATGTGTCCTGCCAGCATGTGCACTAGTGTTGAATCGCCACTACAAGTTATTTTATTTCCACTTCAAGAGTTTTATTAGTTTTTTAAACCCTACGTAACAAGTTATATAAACGTTAAACATAAGGTTCGTTTCTACTATTTAATAATATTTTTCTATTTTCTTAGTTATTTCGTTGAATAATTGATATTTCATCTATATTACACTGTGGAGTGATTGGCTCACAACGATACATTTTGAACTTTAGATGTACCATACTGATGGCTTAATTACCTTTTAGTTTGGAGCTACTACGTGTGTTGTAATATGCTAGACTTATGGCTTAGTTATCTTTCAATTTGGAGCGACTATGTGTGGTGTAATATGCCACTATGCCAGACTTACGAATTATGTCGTACATATTCTCTTTCTTATAGCGGAAGAAAATCGCGAGCCTTGGGAGCATCTACGTCGCTAGTTTGACGACCGCCTAGTTTTCGAAATCACGTAGAGGTCCCGGCTGAACCAGTGATGGCATTTTTTGTGTTCGCCTATTTGCAGAAAGCCCCTCATTGTTTTACAAAATTGTGTAGAGATCCTACGCACTTGTGGCCGTCTGATGTCGTCGAGGGCGCTAATCCAGCCGTCCACCTGCGCATGCTAGATCCCATTCCCTAGCTCTTCCCATTCCCCTTGTAGAGGGCTCTGCCCGCATCCTCCCCTCCACCCGTGCCCTCGCCCGCGCAGCCCGTGCCACCGTTGCCGCCCCCGGCTCGCTCCCCTCCCGCTCTCTTACTCCCTCTCCCACGCCACTGCTATTGTAGCTGGCATGCCTCCTCCCCTCGCCACCACTGCCACCCTCGGCTCACTCCTCTCCAGCTCTCTTCCCCCCTCTCCCACGACATTGCTCCACCGCCCCACCTCTTACCCTCTGCCCATGCCCTCACCCTCGCCGCCCACCTCCTCCCCTTCACCCGTGCCGCCCTCACCACCGCCGCCGCCCCGGCTCGCTCCTCTACCGCTCTCTTCCTCCCTCTCCCACATCGCCGCTCCGCCAGCCTGCCCGCCGTCCGGCCTCCTCTCCTCTGCCCACGCCCTCGCACACGCCACCCACCTCCTCCCCTTTGCATATCATATCCACAACGCTACCACCACTGGCGAGGCGCCACTAGGATCGATCGACACCTTCGAGGACCCGTGGGCAAAGGGCTTTCGCGCGGAGGACAACGACAAGGGTGGCGTGTTCAAGGAGATCTACAAGGAGGAAGCCGCATCCGTCCTCACATCGGGAAAGGCGGCACCAGCTAGTGATGACAACTTGTGGACGATGGGTGGGGAGGAGGATAAGGATGATCCTTTCGTTGTGTCCGTGCTTGAGGGGATCATAGGTGAGGAAGGTGGACTCGATGAGCTCGATGTGGGCGGAGACGAAGAGGCAGAGCGGCAGCGGTAGGAGAACAGGGCGAGAGAGCAGGTGTTGATGGAGACTCTCAAAGGTGATCTAGAAGTGCCCATGTGTACCTGTGTTTTGATTTCTCGGTAGTGTGGTAACGGAATTTGGGTGATAAGGACGTCCCTATTACTACTACATCTTTCATTCCAAGTGTGCATGAGGCTGTTCATGAAGCACCAACAGGTCCAATGACTAGAGCAAGAGCCAAGCTTCTAAACCAACTTGTGCTTTTGTTTCTTAATGAGTTTCCTATTATCTTTGATGAGAATTAGCTACTACCTCATACAAACATTTTGTGCATTCTCAGGTATGAATATTGTGAAGACTTTGAACCCAAGAGGGAGGAGAGGGGGGCTGGGGACAAAGTCATGGAGGAGAGCAACACATACGGCCAACAAGGGGGCCAAGGCCCATGCGGCCAACAAAGGAGTCAAGGCCCATGCGGCCAAGAGAAAGACTCCATGCGGCTAGCCCAAGAAGGAAAGGTCCAACCGCAAGGGAGATAGCCCAAGCCATGGGGAAAGCCCACTCCATGTCAAGAGGAGCTGTGACAAGAGAAGCACCTCGTTTTCGAGAGTATCTCCCAAGAACCGATCGGTTTTCAGAAGAAACTCTCAAGAACCGGCGCATCAATCTGAAGATGATCCGTGGCTTGTGTGCCATTAATTTTGGCCAAAACCAGTTAGTTATGGCCTTGTAATTCCGTTTTTATGCGTAAATCCGAACAAGATAAGTTTTAGGGATTAGGAGTTTGATTCGGACACTAAGACCGAATTGGAGTCTCTCTCAGCTTCCTTTTGCTGAATAAAATAGGAGCCAGCCCTAGGCCTTGGTGCGTGAGTTAGAGAGGTGCCTTAAATACCCTTGCCCCCTCCCTTGTATCCCTTAGACCATTATTTTTCAGAAATAATAGATTGCAAATTGCTCTTGTTCTTCCATATTGACCGAAACAACTTGAGGGGGGGGGATTGGGAGTTCCAAATTTAGATCGTTCAACCTTTCCACTGGGAATTAGGAGCACGATAGATTTCACTTGGTGGTCGGTGAAATCAGCACGTGTGTTCTTGCGAATTAAAGAGTGTGAATCCTTGCACGGACAACAGAAGATCACTACGATTCAAGAGGCTGCACGTGAGTATCTTGATCCTACTTCGAAAAGATTGGGCGACCCCGTATCATTGGGAGCATGAGGTGATTGCGTTTATGTGTGTAGGTTACCGTAGTTTAATCTATAAGATCATATTCATAAACAACTTAGATTCCTGTATTGGAAATGGAAACCACAAATATCAGTTAGATGTTGTTTACTGGTATATATGAATGAGCCTGTTGGGTTTGTATACTTGATCGAGAGCCTGTGAGCTATGGTACATCTGCTAAGTGTTTTTAGGATGTCATTCATTTCAATGTAGCTTAAGGTTATCTTGTGATGAAGTTGATATGTAAATATTTCTTGTTTGTGTGTTTGCGAGATTTGATTCGGTAGTCCTTGGTTACCATAGTGCACTAAACCATGCAAAATTGCTTAAGTTACAGTAAGATGTCTGGTATTTATGAGTGATTTGCTTATGTTACAGTAAGACGTGCCAAGTAATAAATTTATGCTCACCTTTGCTTAGCACAGTGCACTAGCTGACACATGCATATGCTTGGCAATGAAAAAACTCTCTATATAAACGTATGTTTGCAGAGACTTTGCCAGTTGCACATTAGGATAGTTAGCGTTTGTCTTCTCTTTTTTTTGTTCATGCCTAGAGTTGTGTATCCTAAAAGCATATTGGCATTTTATAGCTCCATCAAATAGTGATAGCCATTTTTATGGACCGAACCATAGTTTATTTGTTGTCCATCAATAGGAAAATTTGTTGGTGCTGATATTATTTAAAGTGGAAAGAGGGTATTGCACCCTGATGTTTCTTATTGAAACCATGCCTCAAGCTCTCACATTGAGGACTGATGTCTTTGGAAATAGTTGTTTGTCCGAATTTATGTAGGTATTTATTTGCTTAGGCCTCCTGTAGCGGCAAACAACTGATAGCTAGGTTTGCGGGTGGCAATTCAGACATCTACAATACAACAACTTCTAAACATAGCACAACCTTAGGGTGTAATGGTTTGTTTCCTGATAGCATGTGGGCCCCATTTTAGATTGTCTAGGTATTATATTGGTTAACCACCAGAGCGGTCGGAGCGCCGTCGGTTCCGCCTCCGCCGCCTCCTCCTCTGCTTGAGCGGCCTTGCTGGCCTTTCATTCGCAACTCAAGCAAGCACTGGCGTTGGGCTTTTAAGGCCCAGCCGTTTGGGCCATAGGCCAACACAGTAAATGGGCTTAGCCCATTACTGTTCAACCATTTTGGCCTTTACACTATTCATTACACAGTAACATCTTTACTGTTCACAGTCTGAAAAACAGTAAAAACCATTTACTGTTCAGCCTATTCACTGTTCATCAACCACAAACAGTAAAACCCATTTACTGTTCACTAATCTTCTTTCATGAATAGTAAAATAGCATTGTTCATTGATCGACACTTTTTACTCTGAAACCCTAATTTGACTTTATATGTCAAATTTGACTGTCTCGAACCCATAAAGCCCATTCTTAACTCCATTCAGCTATATCAAGCTCCCAATAAATCTTTTCACCTTTCTATAGGATTTATTATCTCTTTATTATATTTTTGTTGTACTTGGATCCAAATCTCAACCCCGTTCAGTCCAATTAAACACCAAATAAATATCTATCCTCCACGCCACCTTCCTTTATGTTTCTTTTCTGATTTTATTTACTTGCATGTTGTTCCCTGCTCATTCCTTGTCGAGCCGGATTTTACTTGGTTTATTTTATTGTGTTGCTTCTCGTTAGGTCACGATTTTGATGACCAGACTCCAGAAGACACCAGACATGACTAGTATCTACAAGACTTTGTGCAAGAAGGCAAGTTGCATTCCTTGAACATTTTGAACCCACATTTCTTATATTTTATTATTACTTTCATTATGGTATTTGTGCCAATTACTTTAATTATTGAAATAATACTTTTGAATGCCATGATAATTAGATAAATCCTATTACCCCATATACAAACCCACTTGTAGGTCATATTCACCTTGACAAATACCCAGCACTTGTAGGCCATATTCACCATGATAAGTTCACATAAAATATTATCTATATAAGTAGCTTTATCACAAATGTGTATAATTTTGAAAAGCGGTATTGGCGGTTCGCCAATGGTTTTAGTGAAGAGTAGAGGGTTGTGTCCAGCAAGTTGGACAGCACAATAGACATGTGTTAAAAGTGAGTCATCGGTGAGATCTGGAGGTGGTCAGCCACGAGTTGGTGTTGGGCCATCGCCTCACTGGATGACAAGTAAGGACAAGAACCTTTTGCCAAGTGACCGACACAGAAAACCGCTCAACCACAAGCGTGGTCATTACTCCCTGGCTAAATACACTGCTCATCTGATTGAATATCTACTGGACAGGTAACTGCTCTTGTGTGATAGAGTAGTTACAGAACTGGGGTGTGACAGGAGTGGCCTAGAGGGACACTCAGTAGTCAACACAACGGTAGGTGCCATCAGCATAGGGGTGCAAGATCCACTGGGGCCGGTGGAGTCTCCCGAAGGTTGTTTGGAGTTAAAACCTACCAGGTAGAGGCTACAAAGATTGAGCAGTGAAAAGGTTTTGTTATCCCAAACTCAGTCGCATGCTAATATGTTGCGTGTCTATAGCTTGACAGTATGAGTTTGAGATATCTTGTGGATAAAGTTGGGAAACTCTGCAGAGTGAATAATTAAAGGTATTCGAATAGGCCGTGCTTCCGGTTAATGAAGCTGTGTTAATGGGTGATTCTAGTACATGAGGCATAAGTAGAGTTTTTGAGATGATAAGTTGGTAATTGAGTTTGTTAAGAAACCCCTGTTGTTATTATTTATTATTGTTTTACTGTTTTAAAGATAAACTGCTTTAAATTCAAATGCATCCACATATGCCTGTTAAGGTAAACCCTAACCATCCATTGAACTCGTTGCATGTAATTATTTAGCTTTTCCATGTGGCTTGTTAAGTACGGAAGTTGTACTCATTCTTGCATAATCTGCAAAATCATCTACAGAGGAAATATGGGAAAATCTCGAGGATCTTGATGAAGAAGGCTTTGGCAGGATCACCAGACGGCAGTGATTACAGTTTTTAGGTTTTGACCGCGCTCAAGGGTGCCTGTGGTTTGATGTTCTTTTGTCTTGTATTATATTAACTTTGTACTTGGATGCTCGTGTTAATGTTAAAACTGGCTGTTAAGCCTTAATCTTATGTAATAAAATGTTAACTTTTGTTGTAATCGAAAGCTTACTTGAGACATTGTTTACTTCGCAACTGCACATCCTGAGCGGTTGTGAAGAGTTTAACAATCTCGAAAATCGGGGCTGTTACAGCATGAAATGGGAGGCATGTAATCTAGCTGACACTCTCTGTACGGTATCAGCGAGGAGGACAAACTAGCGTCGCCGCCAAGCATCGAGGAAGCACCGATGAGCGGGAGGTCCTCGAGCTCCCACAGTTTGCCATCCTTTTCGTCTATTCTGCTCACACGGAGACAAATGAGTCGCATTTATAGAGGCTAGGGTTTTTTTGGAGGGAAGGAAATTTCCTTTTGCATCGTCCTAGCGACTCCTGCCAGGTTTCGATGGCACGGTTGCCACCTCAGAGACACATTTGTGCTACATCGGAGTAAAACCAGACGGTATTGGGTTCATAGGGTTAAGTGACCCAATTTAGCTGGTTCAGGGGCAAAACAAACGGTTTTATAATTGAGTGTATTATTTGGACTCGGAGGCATAAGTTAAGGGGGTAGTATCCTGTGCACATGGGTGATTCATGATGTTCTATCGGGCGCAAACTTTCGATGCCATTCATGATGTTTCGGGCCAATGTTGTTTTGTTCTCTTCTGTTACATTGCAAACAAATTTTAGCAACTTTTGGTAATAATTGGGCATGTTGAGGAAAGCTCCATTCCTCCTCCAAAGGCAGTAACTGTGAATCTTGTACAATGTCCAGGATTCCATTCTGTAAAGTAACACCATGCCCAACAACAGTTACAGAAATTCTAAACAATGTCAGCCCATTCTAAACCAGCTGCTCCCAACAACAGTTCTGCTAATATTGATACTGGTATTAATATTGTGTTTAGCACCAATAGTCTAGGCTCTGATGGTTGCCTGCAACATCTCTGCAACATTCTTGACACCATTGGCCTTTTGTTATCCAATACAATTACAAGACTCAGCTACAAAAGTTAACCAGGTTTCACATACACATGGAGACACAGTTTTGTTCTTTTGTTTCAAACAAGGTATTTTTCATCTTCAATACGGATTCCTATTCAGCTTTGACATGTCCAATAGAACATAGAGACCAATGAAACAAGAGGGAATGACAGATTGAAATAACAGAAGTTTGAAGAAGATGAATTACACAGGCTGCCTGGAGCTTCAGTGCCTTCATTGTCATTTGAGACCTATAGCTTTCCAATACTGCTTGAACAACCTAGCAGTTATAGTGAAAAGCAATGATAAAATTTGAGAATGCAATATGCTTGCATAAGAAACCCACATTCTGCCATCTAGGCAAAACATATAGCAGGAAATAGTACTATCATAGATGGAACATGAATTATATTATAGCTGTCAACATTTGAGCAAGCTTGCATAAACAAACATAACTTCAACATTTGACCTGGAATCAACTCAGAAGTCAGAAGACGATTTAGCAACTCAAGAATCTGATACTATAGCAATGATTCCAGAACATTCAAACATTACATGTCCATGATTCCAACATTCTAGATTCCAGAAATATGAGTCCAACATTCAAATATTACAACTGACATGCATTCGACATATCATTAACCGATACTTTCTTGTAGTGCATAGTATCGGTTTTGAACCATAATCATACACTACTTTGCATACAAGATTCATTGAATAATTTTTGCATTCAAACAATCTAACATGCATTCAACAGATCATTAAGCTGCTGTTGCAACTACATTAAACTCTAACTAGCAGCTTCTGAATGAGGTACACTCCAACAAGCTGCATCTGCTGGTATTTGAAACTGCTGCTCATCTGGCTGGTCCATGGATTGCCTCTTGGTAGCTCAACCAGATCTGGATAAAAACATGAACTCTTAATCCCCTCATCAATCGCTACCACAGAATTGAGCTAGAACCAGATAAAAAACATGTAAGTCAATTCAGAAACCGCAAGAAGTCAATATTAACTCACATCAGGCTTGGGCGGCCACGGTACGCTCCATGAACTCGGGCTCGCTGGAGATGCCGAGGCAGTGGGCCTCCTGACACTTGACCTCTGATCGGCGACGAGGCAGCTAGAGAGGAGCCGGGCGACGGTGGGATGTCTGACCTTCTTGGTTCGGCGACACGGTCTTTGGAGAGGAGCGAGGCGGCCATGAGGGGGAGGCGGCGATGGAGAGGGGCGTGCAGGGCGGCGGGAGGGCCTAGCCTGGCGCAGGGAGGCGCAGGCGGGGGAGGTGCAGGAGGACGTGGTGTAAGGCGACTCGGCGGTCTGAGCACACCACCCCTTATGACGTGGTGGCGGGCCTTGCGAGGCGGCTCGGAGGCTTGGACTCGGGGTGACTCGGGAGGTGGGGCGAATGAAGTCAGTCGGCGGCGTGGCGTACGGAATGAGGAAGAGGTGGAGGACCGACGCCGCTACGGTAGGGTTCGGGGTGGGATTGGGGAATTTGTTGAAAGTGTTCGGCCAGGGAGGGGGAGGGGGGAAACGCAAAAGCATCGCTCGTTCACCTCGCGCTACGCACGCTCACTGCGGACCGTCGGATGCGCTACGGAGAGCCTGAATTGAGTATGTGTATATGTGCACGATCTGCACCATGTGCACATGAAACGTTGCCTAAGTGCTTTAAGACGAGGCAAGAGCGAACTTCTTCCATTAAATTAATGGAATCGAGAGAAAAGAAGAAGAAACAAGAAGAATGCTGGGAATTTTTTGCTTATTTATACCTGTAGCGTTCGAAAATTGCAAAAATAACCCCCATACGATCGTATTTGCAAAACTAGACCCTTAACGAGCGCGGAAGCGCCGAGGGGACGACGCGTGTCTCCTTCCGCGCTCGAAGCGCGAAGGTAACCGAGCGCTGAAACAACAACGCAGCGCGCGAGGGGTTGAGCCACCTACGCGCGGTGGAGGAGCTTGGAAGGGGTGTGCCGCATGCTACCGAGCGGGAGGAGAAAGCGCATCATGTGGCCGATCGCGGAAAATTCTTGGGACTTAGGGTTCCAAAGATTTTTAGGGTTTGTGGTTTTTGCTTTTTTAATGGTTTTAGGGTTTGGGGGATTTGCGGCGATATGGATGTTTAATGGGATTAGAGTTTGTAGCGGGATGATTAGAGTTTGCGTGGTCTAGGATTTTATGCGGTTAGCACTTTTACGAATCTAATTTTTTTTTCACTCATTTTAGTTAGGGTTTTAACGGGCACTTCTCCGAATTTGTAAGATAAACATTATAAAGGAAATTGGGCACGGAGGAGAAGAATTTTTGGCCGATACGGGAGGCCACGAGAGGTCTCAAGAGGTCTCGAAGGGACTTGGGAGGTCTCCGGAGGCCACGGAAGGTCAAGGGAGGTCTCGGGAGGTCTCGTGACCTCCCGTGGCCTCCCGAGACCTCCCTAGACGTCCCAAGACCCTTCGAGACCTCCCGAGACCTCTCGTGGCCTCCCGAGACCTCTCTTGATCTCCCGAGAGCTCGCTAGACCTCACGAGAATGCAAATGAAGGGCCTGGGAACGTTCGTTGTGATTATGAAGATGCCCTAAAACATCGAGGATTCCACTAGAAGAGGCATACTTGCAATATAGGCTAGCTTTGATGGCTGAACGGAGGCATGAAACCAAAAGTACATTAGACAGAAGCACGTTACACGTGGTTACATGGCATGATGGTTCGGCAAATTGCTTCAGTCATCGTCGCTACTACTACGGTACATTGTGACAGAATCATCCGAACCATGTAAGTATACATGCCTTTAGGGGATAGTAAAAACCAAGGCCAGTAGGGGGACTACTACAGAATGGTACGACCTACTGCGTTGACCGGGGCCACTTTCCCTTCCTTGCTAGGTCAGCGTTGAACTGCTCACCGGCCTCTTTGGCCTTGGCCGCCATTTCCCTCTTTCTCTCGGCTCCTCTTGCGAGCCTCAAGCTCCTCGCCGCTGACGCCGAGATGAGCTTGTGTCTCCGCGGATCGCTCGTTGTTCGTCGTTGCGGCGTTGCTCCTCCCGGATCTCGCGGCCTCTTTTGTCATCCCACTCATCGAAGTCGAGAGACCACTGGTCATGTGGGTGGATCTCTTGGTCGATCCACTTGCGGTAGCCGCATAGCGGATCCGGCGACTACAGGTAGACGGGAGAGGTCGTTAGTGCGAACTTTGAAAGAGAAATAATAGGGAACACTGCTTGAATTTGTCCTTACCACCGCCGATGCTTTCGTGTCCCAACGTCGGTCGGGATAGTCCTTTCGAGTAGTTTGCGCAACCCGAAGAACGCATGCCTAGGCTAATCGCGGTGCTTGGATTTGAAGAACTTGCATGGGTCTGCACCAACAGAGGGTGTCTCTCCTCTGGCGGTGTTGCGCGAACGCCAGAGGAACGCTCGAAGACATCGCTGCACGGGGGCCTCCTTGCGGAGACCTTCCACCAGCACGCGTCTCTTGTTCGACCCGAGCCAGTAGCGCCTTTGCTCGGTCTTCCCGGGCACCAAAGACCCTTGCTAGTTCGCGGATCCGATCCCATTGCCTCTGCTCGTCGTCCATCCCTGGCGTGGTGAAGGAAGCTCTGGTGTAGTGTTGGGATTAGCTGTGTAGTGTTCTCTCCCAGATCTCTTCCCGCTCCTTTTATAAGCGAAAGGGTTGGCATGGAGTGTTGTCCTTTGGTCTTCTCGCCGAAAAAAGCTCTCCAGTTAGGTCTTGTCACTGCGCAAAGCTGTCTCTTTTGGCATTATCACTACGCAAAGCTGCCCTATGTGGTCTTGTCACTGCACAAAGCTGCCCCTGCCCCGTCTAGTGTTGTCACTGCGCAAAGCAGGGTCGTCTGGTCTTGTCACTGCGAAAGGCTGCCCCTGCCCCGTCAGGTCTTGTCACTGCAGAGAATCTTGTACCTCTGTACTTTCCCCTTATTTGCGTAAAGCTGCCCCCTGCACCGTCTGGTTTTGTCACTGCGCAAAGCTGGCCCGTGTGGTCTTGTCGCCGCAAGGCCGCTTCGCCCGTGTGGTCTTGTCATCGCGCAAAGCCGGGCCGTCTCGTCTTGTCATCAGTGCAAAGGTGCACCTGCCTGTCTAGTGCGAAAGGGTTGGCATGGAGTCTTGTGGCGATCGGATACGCTATGGCGGCCGGGCTGTGTCGTAGGATGCAAGGATGCAAGGATGTGTCCATTAAACATAAACCCTAACTTCTGTAATGCAAGGATGCACGGTAGTTGAGCCATTCATGAAGGACTAGCATGCATAGTTAAATAGTACATGTTACAATCCGATTACATATGAAGTAGTAATTGGCAGCAACAAGACATAATAGTAGAACACACTAGAACTCAAGGTCGTTGCCTCCGCCGCCTGCCCCGACACTGTAGCTGCTCCGAAGGGAATGTGAACCTGTCAGGGGAGTGGCGTTCCTCTCGAAAGTCATACCGGACTGCTGCGTGGGAGGCGGTGTCACATACAACTCATTGTACGGAGCCGGGTGAGATTGGAGCATATCATCCACCCACTCGCCCCGCTTAGTCAAGCGCAGATCGCGATCCTTGGCCTTCATAACGCACTGTGTATGTGGTTGTGCGGACGATGATGCTCCGGCGCTTTGCGTCGAAATAGTGCCTGATCCTTCCTTCAAACGATCGCCGAACCACGGGTTGCCCTCATATAGGTTTGATCGACGCCATGTACGAACGCGTGGCAACGCCGCGTCTCGCTGGGCGAAGTCGGTCGGTGTCCGTCGCACCTCTGGACTCGGGCGACGAAGTCCGGTCTCGTGTCCGCCCCGTGGCGGCGACGGCGGTAGCGAAGTCTTTATCGCCACGCGCAAGTCTGCCGAAAAACAAACGGAAGAGACATATACGTTAGAAATAAGGGCACGTGCAAACAGTTCGGACAACCAATCGTAATTAACATACCGCTTGCCCGAGGCCGAGCAGCGTGGACGAAGGGCGAGTGTGGCTACGTCGACTCCCGGAGTGCGACGGACGTGTAGACGGTGGTGCGGAGGAGGTCTTTGAGGCGGTGGCGGCGAGGTTGTCCTCGGTGTCGCGTTGTCTCCGGCTATGTCACTGTGTCGACCGCAACTCATGGTCCTCATTGCCGTAAGCCGGAGTCGTGCAAGACTCTTTGCATCATACCAAAGATCGAGAACCGGTCTTGGTCCTCCCACGACGAGACCCTGGGCAACCTCGGCGTTGATTCTCTGAAGGCGTTCGTACTGCAAGGAAACCGAAAAAAAGTTAGTCACGTTTCTTTTGCTTAAAAACTGCGATGAATATTTTACCGTGTCCTCTTGGCGTGCCGCCTGATGAGTGTCGAGGACACGCCAGACATCGGCGCGGGCATGACCTCCGTGAGGGCGCCGTGGCGCCGCGCAAGAAGGCGGCTCTGTGCGCGGAACGCGTACCATCTGGCACGCGATGTGTCTCGATGTAAAGACGGTCGTGCCTCCTGACGACGCCCATCGTCGCCTCTCGGCCTGGCGTCGCCCACGGTAGCCGTGTCTCTCCGATCGCCGCTCTTCCGCCCTTGCCTAGTTTGCTCGCAGTGATTTTGCACGTTATGAGAATGCAAAAAGAGATGCAACGAAACAGTTAACGGTAACAACATACCGTGGGCCTTTGCCGCAAGAGGTCGTCCCGAGGCGGTGGCACTTTGGTAAAGCCCAAATCGTCTCATGACTCATTGTGGTGAGTACGGCTCGACCATATGGGAGAACACTAGATGGCGGTCGTCATCCAAGATGCGTAGTCCTCGATCAGACCGAGAGGACAAGCCAGACGGGCCGTTTGCACAATGATCTGTGTAGACCACGGAAGCATCTCGACCTCGGTCTCGTCTGAGTCTCGAATCGGTTGTGGAACTCGTGGTACACACATCTCGGCCTCTCCTAGCCCACCCTAGCCGACCACGTGTCCACCGAAAGTGCCCATTGTGGGGCCCTCAACGGGTCGGCGCCATGTCCTCACCGTAATACTCGGGGATGTCTTTGGAAAGGGTGCAGGCGCGTGCAATGCAAGGCCAACCGAAGTACTCCCACGACCACAACAGAAGAGGATGTAGCATATCGCGAGGATCGGCTCCCGGCAAGATCGCTTGTTGTGAGGCATCACACAAGCCTCGGTATGTGGCGCAAAGCACGGCGGAGCCCCAACTGTACTGCGGCACCTCATCGGGCCATGCGTCTGCCAACGCAACAGCAAGATGGATGTAGCTAGGGTGCACCCAGTCTCCCTGAGTCGTAGGAAACAAGACCCACCCAAAGAGGAACAGCAGGTACGCAAGGAAGTGTGTCCGTATGTCCTGCTGGGTCGCGCCCACGGGCGAACCATGTACCGTCAGAGCAGAATGTGGCACACCCGTCGTTTCTCCGGATCGGGTCACGAACCCAGCCCGCTGCCACGCCGCTATCATCCATGTCATTACGGATCGTCGGATCGCTGCCTTCCACGGCCGACCTTCTTGAGTCGTCGTTCGGCACCCACTTCACGTGCCGGGCCGAGGTCCTCGTAATGCATGTCCGGCCAGACGATTGAACTCGGCACTCCAAGTGCCGTACAAGTGGTGAATGTCGAGAACTCGAGATGTCTTGCGATCGAAGATCGCCGCCATCGCGCAAGACGCCACAGATACATGGGAGCAGGGCTTGTGAAGAAGCTGCGGCTTATTGCACGTGCACGTCGCTTCCCCATCGATCGAGCAGACTTGTTTGCGATCACCCCTAGCTTGACCCGTGACATACTTCTGCCTTAGACAGATCTCAAACTTCTTCCTGATGCCATCCATGGTTCTAACGAAAGGGAACGAGACTTTTGGATCTTCTTGTACATGTAGGCTGCGCCACCTCCGAAAATTGCTTGCCTTCGTCCATATGCTTCTTCGCCATCATGGCTCGTTTCACGAAAGTACCCCACGGTGCGGTTCGGCTCTCCTCAACAATTGCGGTGATCGGGAGGATCGGACACCCTTCAGACACCGTTGTACACCTCGACATGTTGGTCGTCATGATTCCGCAGTGCACCGGTGTGTCATGTAGCGAGACCATTTCTCTAAGTCGGTGCGTCTTGAAGTTTACCCACGTGTGAACTCCCCAAGCGTGATGGAGCCTCCGCCGCTTCCCCGCCTCCGCGTCCGCGAATTCCTTACATGCTTGGTAGTGGCCTCGCCCAAGCTGTCTCCACACGACATCGAACTTCCGCCTTTGGTTCTCGCATGCATAGCTTCTTGAAGGTCCTCATGAGGTCATTGTTTGAACCTTGTGTGGAAGTTCGCCGCGAGATGCCTCATGCACCATCGGTTCGTCAGTCGTTTCCTTTGGAAGGGAGGCGTGTGCCATTTTGCATCGTGGTAAACGCGCCAAGAACCCAAAGATTGCGGTCCGAGATGACACACACACCTTGCCGGTCTTGAACCACCGCCCGCTTCACGTTTACAAGGAACCACAGCCAACTATCCGTGTTCTCGCTCTCAACAATCGCGAAGGCCACGGGGAGTAACTGGTCGTTCGCGTCGGCTGCTACCGCGGTCAGGATGGTGCCCTTGTACTTGCCAGTGAGGAAGGTGCCGTCCATCGACAAAGACAGCGACAAGATTTGAACCCTCTCGCTGCGCTCGGGAAGGCCGAAATACCTGTCAAGGATAAAATAATTCGCCCTTCAGAGGATGGACCGGTCCAGCTTGTCAATGAATGTCCCGGGGTTCGTCTCTGCAATCTGATGGAGCAATCTTGGGACGAAGTCGTACGCCTCTTCGTATGTGCCAAACATACGCTCTAGGACCTTCTGTTTCGCCCGCCACACCTTGCTGTAGCCAACTGGGAAGCCCACCGTATTGACAACATCTGCCAAAAGCAGCTTCGGTGAGACAGATACATCACCTACGACGAGGTGGCTTATCAGCTCCGCAATATATGACGATGTCAGGTTGCGGTGCCTATGAAGTGGCTCTGCAAGCTCGCATGTGTGATCCTTCAGCACCGTTATGCGGAATTCCGTGGCGGCACTCCTCAACCGCTGCGCACGAACCTTGCCATGGCAAGATCCATCCACACACTTTACGACGTACGTGTCAGGGTTGGACTTGTGCACCCGATACGTCCGGCTAATGTTGACGGCGTATCTGGCAATGGCCTTCTGGGCAGCGCTCTTGTTGGGGAAGCGCTGCCCTAAGAGCAAAGTATCTTCATTGAACCCCCACTCCGCCTCCTCGGTGCGGTAGAACCGTGGACGCCGCCGCGATGTCATCCAATCTAGACGAGACATACGCAACGTCGGTGGTCGTAACACCAACAAAAACACCTCCGTAGCAACTTCTCCATCGACTCCTCTCGTAACTAGCCGTATCCACGACCTCCTCCTCGCTTTCAACCCGCTTTCGGCAAGGTATTCGTGGCGATCAATACGGCCGCCCACCACCTTTCCACGCTTCGTTCGCTCGAAAGCCTCCGACGCCTCCTCAAGTCTCCATCACCCACTTTTCACCCACATCTCCGCCAACAAAGGCGTCAGATCAACTCCACCGTAACCACCCATGGCGGATGATTCATCCTTCCACAACCGACATACACCATCGGCTGGCGTATATTGCGGCGGCGGGTTGCACACAACCTCCATGTACTTGGTCCACGGCGGCCACCGCCACCTTGATAAGTTGCCAAAAGGTCGACCTTCAAGATTTCACCACCGAGGCATACAATGCCTCGACGCGTAACTCTTCGCTCGTGTCTCGATCGAACGCGAACGGACACACCTCCTTAGCTCGCATAGACTCATGTCCTTAGGCTCGGTGCCCGGATCTGCGTCCGGTCACAATTTGATGGTCCGCTCAGACGCCTGTCGCAGTCTGAGACCGTCGCCATAGAACACGAACAAGTCTTGAATCGACATGTTCAAATAAGACGGCGTTGGGTTCTCTGGGCAAAACAACAAACATAAATAAATAAATACACTTGACTACGTGATGTTTGTATCAAATAATGATTCGATTAATTTTCCCGTACTAAGTCACATTTAGTGCAAGATTACATGATTCAATTCTATGTATGGAGTTGTAAATAAAAAACAGGACTTAAATGGGTAATCAAGTAACAATTTTTTAAATATATTACGTAGTTTTGCTATGTGACTTCTTCGCTATTGATTAATATCTTTGCTAATATCCACTAGGTTCAATGATTTTTCGCCCTAAAAATTATATGCTACCAACCGATAACACACACAACTTCGGACAATACAATGCATGTGCCTACAAGCACTACCTCTTCTATTCCATACAACATCAACTATCTATGCCATAGTTACTGGTATCTATTACTCACATTAGGCCTTTCTAGAGTGCTTCTCTACATTCTCTAGCGGTTCACTTCTTTCACCATTAGGCCAATAATTTTTTCTAGTTTTTTAAATGCATACATACATACATATGCACATGCGTTTCTTTAAATGAGCTTGGACAATGAGTACTATGTACTACTAATCATTCTGTTCTTCACCGTTGTTCTCTGAATCTCTATGAACCTATGATCTCATGTAAGTACTTTACCATGATATCTACTATATGAAGGAGTACTATATTTACGTGCTAATTAACTTACAATGATATCCACATAAACTAAACATTTACGCCAACTATGAACGCTAACTTAACACATTCTACATAATCAACAAGCCATTACGGTAATACAAAATAACTACGCTTACGTGCATGTGTACTTACATGACCACTAAGCTAATTACTTGCTAATCAACTAGCTAAAACTATAGTCGCATGTATATAAAATTACCTTTTCGTGATGCTCACAAGACGACCAACAACTTTTGCACTTCAAAACCCCCAAAATGCAGATGAAAATCAGCCAAAATCCAACCTTTTCTCCTTTGCGTCTCTCTCTCTCTCGCTCTCTTCTCGCCTCTTTGAAGGTGAAAGAATGAGAACAGTGAAAATTTTCACTGTTTTAAAGCCCGTGTGGAATCATCCGTGAAGACATGGCGTGTGTGTGTGTCTCACAGCAAGATGGATGGACGGCGACGGCGCTGGCGCGCGTGGCGAGAGAGCCTCCTGCGGTCACGATCATGAAAAGGGCGAATCGGCGACCACGGAATCACGAGCGCCAAGACTTTGAGGAAATTCATGCGGTCTCCCAACCGCGGAACTTGGGCCCTTCCGCATGTCCCCAACGGAAGGTGCTCGGCCCACCGCTTCCGCAGGCCCCGCCGATTCCGCGCCATTGCCATCCCGGACCTCGCTACCTTCGCGCCGCCAAGCGCCAGAGGGACACGTGTCGCCCATCCGGAGGTTCCGCGGTCATTCGGGGTCTATAAATGCAAATACGCCATAATAAGATCTATTTTTGCAATTACGGCGTGTTACAGGGTCAGATTAAATTTTTTTTCGAATGCTGGACTAAGTTCTCATTTTAGGCCCCACGTGTCATACAAAAGCTCTCCCGTGGGCCCTGAATGGCTGGTGGTATCCGAGGACGCTCTCCGCACATCTGCGCTTCTCCGGTCCACTCCAGACTCCAGGCCCGAAAGCAACCGGGAAGGAGCAATGGAGAAGAAACTCCTACTCGTCGCCGGCGACGGCGACGGGGGCGGCGGCAAGGCCTCCGGCAGTGTTGGGGCCGGCCTGGTCGATAGGCTTCCCGAGGCGCTCCTGGTGGAGGTGGTCGGCCGGCTGGGGCTGGAAGCCGCCTGCTCCGCCGCCGCATCCTGCCGCGCCCTCCGCGGCGCCGCCGCCTTGTTCTTCTCCGCCGTCACATCCCTGGACCTCTCTGTGAGTCCACCTCCCCTCCCTTCTCCTCGCCCTCCCGACCTCCCGGCCAGATGGTTTCCCCTAAACGCTGGGGTTTGGTCGCTGCTGCAGGGGTTTCCGCCGACGAATGCTATCGTGAATAGGATTCTTGCGGGTAATGGCGCACTCCGCAGCCTCACCGTCAATTGCAGCCTTCTCGATGACTCCGCGGTTGCGGCTTTCGCGAAGGGCAACCTGCGCGAGCTCTCGCTGCTGAAGTGTTCCTCGTTCTCACCATACCTCTTCGTGGCAATTGGTGAGAGATGCACCAATTTAAGGTATGGTTCTTCAGCATTGGATTGTTTGTGTATGCTTCTTGGGAAAATTGAACTAGGAGTTATGAACTGTTGCATGGTATTGCATTGTTCAGTTTATCCTCGTTCAGATGTATTTTTTTTTCCTTTTTGGAAGAAAGGTTCGGGTGTGATGGACATTGGGGATATTTGCTTTGTACCATTTGTACATGTCATTGTGATTGGTTCTCATATTTTTTTAAATGATTGGTTCTCATCTTGATCCAAATCATGAGATGTGTGAGAATGCTGATACCTGTATTTGTATTCAGATCATTTATGTTGGAGATGGGAATTTCGTATGGTTATGAACATTATGTGATCTGCCGGAAGTCCATAGCACACATCTTCAAAGGATGTGGTTACTTGGAGGTGAGAGATCTTTGTCTCATATGAATATGACACTCTTCTTCACGTAGAAAGATGGCCATTGCACAGCGATATTGTACATTTGAATATGTTTTAGGTTGAATATCTTTACATACTAGTCTACATAATATTAGCCGTAGTCTTTGAATAATGATATGGGGCTCTTGGAAGAGTTAATTTGGTTGCTGAGTCTAATCTGTCTTTCTTAATTTCTTAATACAGAATCTTTCGCTGAAGTTCCCTCTGCTAGCTCCAGGCTGTGTTGATTTTGAGTCTTTGCTGCCCATTATTCCCAGTACCATCAAGGTATTGTTGCTACAGCCTGTGGCTAATTGGCAGGCAAAGGGGCTCTTCCCTATAAGTGCATGTCCGAAGACACCCTTCCATGACAGTCTAGAATCACTCTCGTTAGTTCTTGACATAATAACGGATGAACTTGTTGCCTTCATCACCAGAAATCTCCGTAGCTTAGTTGAGCTGTGCCTGGAAGACAACCCAATAAGTGAACCACATTTGCACAATGATCTGACCAATGTCGGGCTCCAAGCACTTGGCTTATGCCAGAACTTGACATATTTATCTCTGACACGTGGTAAGCAGAACTATTTCTCCACGTTCAGAAGGGTAAACGACTTTGGGATACTGATGCTTGCTGATGGATGCAAGCAACTCAAAACCATTAGACTTGCTGGGTTTTCTAAAGTGAGAGATGCTGGGTATGCAGCCCTTCTTCACTCTTGCAAGGACCTGAAAAAATTTGAGGTCAGTACTGGCTCATGCTTGTCAGACTTGACATGCCTTGATCTTGATGAGGCAGCTCCGAAGATAACGGAAGTGAGGTTGCTGTGCTGTGGTCTCCTAACCAGTGAAACAGCCATATCTCTCTCATCCTGCACCAACTTGGAAGTTCTCGATCTTTCAGGTTGCAGGAGCATTGCAGACTCTGGCTTGGTTTCTATCTCGCAGCTTTCCAAGTTAACGCTATTGGATCTTGCTGGAGCTGACATTACTGACGTAGGTTTATCAGCACTCGGCAATGGGAGGTGCCCATTATCTTCTTTATGCTTGAGAGGGTGCAGAAGGATCAGCAATAACGGCATAGCTTCATTGTTATACGGGAGTGGCACCATCAACAAAACTTTAGCCACATTTGACATTGGGAATGTACCAAGAATATCTGGTAGAGCTGTTTCGGTGATCGCCAAGAACTGCGAGCAGATAAGCAGCCTGTGTCTCCGGAACTGCCTCCTCATCACTGATTCTTCTCTCGAGATCCTAGGTTCGATGCGGCATGACTCTGGTAAAAGCTCCCTAAGAATGCTTGATCTCTCCTACTGTTCTAGGCTGTCTCGAAACTTTCTGAGGCTGTTTGAGCCGCCATTGTTTCGGGGCCTACGGTGGCTTGGTGTAGGGAAGAACCTGCTGGAACGCCGTGGCAGCAGTCCGACTGTTGCAGAGCTCCTGGAGAGAAAGCCAGGATTAACAATCTGTGGTAATGCCTGCGAGATGGGCTGCAGGAACCAGTGCCATCGCGACATTCGTATGCAGTAATATTCATTTTCATTGCCAGTCGAGGTGTTGTAATGCCAGTTCCATTCTGTAACAGCACTAAACTAGCTTCTCTCGACCTGCGCTTGTAACCATGGACAATTCCTAGGACCGTTTGATTGGTTCTCATGTTGTGTTGTAATAAACTGATGGATTTGTATTACGAATTTAGGATAAGGCAGTTCTTACCTTTTGCCTGTTTTAACACGATAGTTTGGGAAGCAAGTCGTAAGTAGTAACTGGCCGATTACCATCAACTGTTAAGATTCGGTTAAAGCTTCTACCGGCAAGATCATCCTGCAGCTATATGATGGCTCGCTTGTTATTTATATGTAACGAGATCACTTAAACTGAGCAAACTTGCGGAATTTTGTCACGCTCATCAGTCATCACATCACACCAAAGCTGAGTAGACAATAATAATAACGGCATACAATGGGGATTGCAAGATTTTGCTAAGCATAACGAACTCAAGAAACCGGCATTAATATCCATTTAGGGAGCCAATTGAGTAACTACTATGAGGACGAACTTTACATGTCAACTTCGGCACAAGAGGGACTGACGAACCAAGAGAACATAGGAATTTTAAGTAACTCGAGGGCTGCTGGATATAGTTCCTAACAGATTGTGGGCATACGGGAAACTATTTCAAACTCTCAGCAGAAATCCAGCAGCAGAAGCACGGTGGGAAAAAAAGCTACATGAAAGCACCTCGGCCTCCTCTCCTGGAAGGGGATCTCTCATAGGTCGTGTTGAACTTCTCGACCAACTCATTCATTGTGCTGAAGTTACAAGAGAGTATCATCACTATAGACATCAACATGGGTGCAATCTCTCGAACGAGCATTATGATTTGGGGGTACAGAAGAATAAGGTATCCACAAAGGAACTACATTTGGCAGAGAACTTCAGATGTAGAGTTAAATTTTTTTCTATCTATTTTGTGTTTTTTTGTGATATTCTTTGATTATTTCATATACAAAAGTTCTGTAAAAGAAATTGGGGCATACCTTGAGCAGTTAGTGAGCATTGCAAGGTAAGTCATGAGGAGAGTGTCATTGTATTCCTGAAAAGAAATAGTATCGTCATTACATAACAATGCAAGGTTAAATGCACAATAAAAGGATAATACAGATTACCAAACGTTACTAACAAGATCAATAACTGGCCTTACTACTTTAAATATTCACAATAGGCTAATATAATTTAATATCAACAAAACCATCTAGCTATCAAAAGAGAAAGTATTTTGTCAACTATGAGTGATGACTTAGCATACCATTAAGAAGTCATCTTGGAATTTCTCCGACTCCATAGCTGGTAGTCTTCTTACAAGGCTTGAGACTTGTCTAAGCAGTGAATTATCCAGTGGAATATCACCTGCAGTGAGGGAAAGGCTTTGCAGTTGATAAGTACTTAAACCAACAATTCAAGGACACTGACAAGTTGGGGCAAATAAATTTTAAGGACTGGGTATAAAGCACATGTATGAATGGCAGCCATATTTTGGAGAAGGAACGATTAAAACATCAGATCAGTAACAAAAGACAAACCTCTTTGCATGGCAACAAGATATTGATGGATAACACGGACCCTGCTATTGAGCATCTTGATGGCACTGTGTATTCCTGTAAGATGAGCAGCCACTGCTCAAACATATCTGTTAGTATTGTTTGTTTGAAAAGATACATTGGGTAGTAGAGCTCTATGACTCAAGAGATTAAACTGATGTTAAATAAAGAATCCTTACATTGAGTTGCTGCAGAGCCACCGTCAGATGGTTTGAGATGGGCAACATGGTCCACAGATATCCTCTCTGCCTCTACAGTCTTTAATCAAAGGTACTTGTGCTAAGTGTTAATAATAATAATTCATATCTAGATCAACACATAGAGAAGGAAAACACTAACCTCAATTGTGTAATTTGATCTGACAAAGATGAGCTGAGGACTCCCATCGATAACATGCAACTCTTGAAATTAAAGAAAGATGATAAAGAAGGGATTAGCAGCACAAACAGACGGAGAAAGGGAATGAGAAAAGAACATTAGTATAATGAACAAACTGCAAACTAATTTCAGTAAGGTGTCTAATCAGAAGAGAGAAATCAAGGGTTACCCATGCTATACCAGTGATAGCTAATTTATCAAATGGGCAGTATATCATAATAAAATGCACAAATTATGTGCTCCCAAAATCAAAGCTCAATACAGCGCATATAAAAACCTTGAACTTACGCAAATCAATACATGGCGGAACCAAGAAACAAGATAAGTCAATTGCAATACATTCAATGATAATCAAAATTGTAGATCAGATTCACCTACCACTCTCATAAATAGTCACAGGGAGATCCTTCTGGGAGAGGTTGATTGCGGGATTCAAGAGAAGATAAACAGGGTTTTCGTTAACGTCCATCAGCTGGATAATATAAAAAACTAAGTTACACAAAGAAGCGAATAAAAAGTATATTGAGCAGATCTCAAAAGAATATCCCTGACAATAAGCAATTCTTCAACTATTGTAAAGTCAAACTAAATTTTCTAAACACGTTCTCCATTTCATTTGGCCACTGTAAACTTGACTAAAGCTCAACATAGAGTTTGAGAACAGCTGCGCATAATCTCAACAGAAGTAATATTTGTTGTTATTGGCCATGACATAAGCCATACACCATTTTGAGATACAACATGATTAGAGCAAATATTTTACATCTATTGTTAACAGGATTCAGTTTCAAAGGTAGTGATGGTTCACATATTTAGCATTGTAGATTGCAGCAGTTGTAGCCTCGATTTATATGCCTGATCCAGAACAGGTCGGTAGAGGATTTGAACAAAAGATCCAAACAAACTTATCTATGTAAACAAATATCCCAAAGCAAATTCTTATAAGAAGCATAACGGGAGTTACATTCTTTTGTTCACGGATAGCAATCGGTACCTACCATCTGCTCCACCACCCATTATAGCACCACAAAAAGCAAAACCCCAACCTTCCCTAAGCACCAAGCGACTTTCTTCCCTCATTTTGCAAGGGAACACATGAAGTACAATGGCACACACTAAAACTACCGATGAACACTTCCAATCAGATAAACAACAAAATTGCCCCCTTCTACCTCCCCTGTCGGCATGGAAAATTGGCAATCAAAATTCAAACCCCCTGTATCCAACCTACTATTAGCAGTCCACCCCAACCATACCAGCAGTACATTACACCAAACACCCATTTTTTTTTTCCATAACAAGAGAAAACACCATGCAGTATGCACATTGTCAAAGTCTCACAGATTAGGCACTAGAACAAAAGAACCTAAAACTCACAGCCTTGTGGATTAGCAAGTCGGTGTCCTGCACATCGCTCCCGGTGGAGTACCACCCCAGCACGTAGAAGTCGGGGAACACCTTCTTATCTGCACAGCCGCAACCGCAACAAGCACTAATCAGACCACCCACAAACCCTAGCGTACTAAGCGCCATCAAACCCTAAAAAAATCACGAGATTCGTTATAAGCTTACAGAGCTCCTGCTTCTTCTCGAGGAAGGCGCGATCGAGGGTGCCGGAGACGGGGTCGAGCACGAGCTCGAAGCTGTTGAAGATCTCCACCGTCCGCCCGCGCTGCACCCCGATCACGCACCCGAACACCCTGGGCGTCTGCGCGGCCGCGGAGGGTCCGTCGGCGGAGCAGGCGGACTGGGCCTTGACGCGGGTGTGGTGGTCGGAGACGTTCACGATGACGAGCGGGTGGAGCTTAAAGGTGAGGCCGCTGCTGGAGGACGCGGCCACGGCGGAGGTGGTCGAGGGCGGGTGGGCGGCCGCAGCGGAGGCGGTCGAGGGCGGGTGGGCGGCCGCAGCGGAGGCGGTCGAGGGCGGGTGGGCGGCGGCAGCGGGGTCGGAGGGTGCCGACATAGTCGGAGGTGGTGGTGGAGGAGTAACCTAGCTAGTGCCGGCGACGGGGAGGAGGTGGGGGGTTTTGCGCTGTGCCTTCCGGTGTGCTTAGGTTTCGGGCTTGCTTGTGTTGTGTGCGTGAGTGCGTGGGAGGCGAGCTTTCTTTATTTTTAATCTATTTTTAAAAATTAAAAATATTTTAAAGATATTTTTCCTAAACAAAATAAAGTATAAAATTATGGAGATATTATCTTTAAAATGTTTTTAAAAAACTACTAAATAAATAAAAAAGTTCGTGGGAGGCCTAGAGGGTTTGCGTCTCCAATTGGGCCGGAATTTTGTGTTTTGGGCTTAATGGGCTGGGAGGAAAGTGTTGGTTAAGTTGAACTGGGCCGGTCAGTGTAGCGCGGAACCGTCCGATGGAATCCCACCACGCGTCCCGCAACCGTCCGATCAAAACGCGACACCGCCGAGGCTGTCTCCACCGCCTCCGCCCCTCCGTCGACGCGCCGGTTTCCACCGTCGCCACCTCCCCTGACCTGGCCACTGCCGGCGCAGCTCCACCTACGGACCCAGCCTAGCGGCGTAGAAGGCGGGGGCAGCGGCGGGCGGCCGAGGCCGAGGCGGCGTAGGAGCTGTTGGAAAGCAGCGCGGGCGCCGCCGGCGACGAGGAGCCAAGTGGTACCGGCGCGCGGTGGCTTTAGACCCTGACGATGCCGAGGCTGCGGCCTGGAGGTGGGTGGCGAGGAATATACGCTGATACACTTGTGCAGTGAAGGTGTTCGTTAGTTTGCTCGTGTGGGGTTCTGATGTGGTTTGTTGTTTCTGGGCCCGATGCAGGACAGCTTGGAGCTCGCCGCGTGCCATGGAGGCTGCCGGTGGGTCCCCGGGCATGGTCGGCGGCTGCACGACAGGCTAGCGAGGAGGGCGCGATCGGCAACTGCGCTTCAGCGCCAGCGGGCCGGCGAGGCAGCCCGCGAAGGCCAGGGACGGCGCTGCCGCACTGAAATGAAATCTGCCCAGGTTCCATCTCTTTCACTAAAACATGTACTCAAAGTAATATGTTTGTATTATTTTTGTTAGAAACTTATTTGATTCCTCGTTGACTCCTGCAATGATTTTTGTCTGAAACCTTTTTTAACCTGAACTGTACTCTCTGTTTGGAACATGAAACCTGAACATGGAACCTGCTATCCCGTTGGAACCTGATCTGCGCTGTTTCACCATTTAAAGGAAATAGAAATACATTTAATAATGGTATTTGTATAATCATTTCTAGCAAATTGTGACCTCGGTTACACAATACTATACTAGGGATAAGGCGGAGTTTTTCGTTACAATTACGAGTTACCTTTTTTTAGTTGGAAGAAGCGCAAATAAATTATGTGCTCCGTGTTCAGCTGATCATACATCGTGGTATTTAGTAATGCTTCCATATGATACTCGCATATTCACATGCACAATGTTCTAAGTTCTACTAACTCGTATTCTGGGATGGGGATGCTGTTGGGAGAGGTAGCAATCCTGCGTGCGGGTTACATAGATTGATTGGTTTCCAATTCAAAATGGAAACTGCAATGTTCTCAACCAAGTAGTAGAACGTAGGAATGTCAGCTTAAAAGTAATTTTTAGAGGACCGAATATGATATCGCTTCGATTCAGCGTCAGTACACACAAGCCAACGTGTATGTCTCACCGGACGTATAATTCCCGTGGAGTCCGGGAGCTGTTACAATGCCACCATTTGCCCTGGCTACAAATAACCGGCCTCAGCACGATTGCTGCTGCGAAGCCAACGCACGCCAAACCCTGGCCACCAAAAGGCTCACTCGGCCACCAACAAATTTCAAAAAATAAAATAAAATTCAAGAAAATTTCGCAAAAATCCTTGGAACATGAAAAGATTGAATAAAATAATTTTAAATTTAATTGAAGTTATTTGTAATCATTTAAAATGTTTTCATTTTTTTTTTAATTTTGATCTGGATTTGCCACTGTGCGGATGCAAACCAAACAACCCCTTAATGCATGTAACTCCACCAACGGCGACAGCCACGGCTGGTCGGCCACCCAACCAAGGAAAGAAACCGTGCAAGAACGTATGCAATGGGGGAGAGAGGGGAGAGGAAATGGGATCAAAGTTAGAGGGAGGACGGAGTGGCGCACCACAGCTAGTGATCCTTCTTACCCTGAGCAACTCATTGTCAGTACTGTACGTGCATTTATTTACTAAATTTTATTCGATCCTTGTGATTTGCTTTCACCGCTTGCAACATTTGGTATGCCTTTATGCCTACCGGCTTTCTGTCTGCGACAGGGATTACTGGAAGTTGCATCATGATGATGTTATCACATATTTCAGACCTCCCATTACTTGGATGGCGAACCGAGATATGTCATCGAGTGTCAGATATGCCATCGAGTGTCTGATAGAGTTTTTGGGTTTGGCCTATTCAATATTCTAATTAAATCCTAAGAAAATCCTAAAGATTTACTCATGTATGGTTAAAGTTGGAAAGTTTAGTATCATATTGCTAGTTTATATCAGAGTTGCGAAGTAGTCGTAGTCGTTCTCGGCATCTTCGTAGACTTCTGAGATTTGGTTTTGAGTGTAGCATGTGAGTACATAAAGTACTCCGCGAGTCTTGGGAAATTATGCATATGCATAGCTTTAACAATTTGTCATATAGGGTTCTTTTGCATAAATCAACATTTTAAGTTTAAACATCTTTCATAAAGCATATTTGACAAATGAAGATTAATAATTAAAGTAATTTAAATATCTAGTGTAGGTTTTAGCTACCAGACACTAGTAAAGAGGCTCTATCCGTCAAGTTTTGAAGAATAGGGCTCTAGCTGCCTAATTGGCTCTAACTGCCAGAACAACAATCCAAGAGTTTCCCCAATCCCCGAAATATTTATAAAAAAAACCAAAACTGAAATCTACCATGTGTATACGCACTTTGCCCGCCCTTGACTATGAGCACGACTATTTGAATAGTTTTTAACACTCTACAGAAGTTGTACAACTTGACTCACATGAGATAATCAGCTTATAATGTCTGCTTCACACACTTTCGAAGGTGTGCGACTAAGCGATTATCACATGGCTTTTACAATACTTTATCCTAACATTAGCCCGCCCGATGAGCTTAGCCCCAAGTCATGGATGTCATTTACTATCGACCTGGAGCTCACCGTTGTGGAGGATAACCTGCCCGGACTTGGACGTCAATTACCAACGCCCGTCGCAAGCCCCGACAGATATGGATGTCCTTTACCATCGTCTGCACTACCTAGGTAACTCCTACCATCTACAGCCTGTGGGCTAAATGTCCGGACAGACTTAGTAAATTAAACAGCCAGGTCCTTCCCATTTAGGACCTATGGTTTGCACGGTGTTGATTGGTTTGAATAAACACAAGAGCCGGTCCTTAATCGACTAGGGTGAGACAATCAAGACTCATGCCACTCGCCCTAGTCTAAAATATTTTTCACCATTTTATTTTATTTTCAAATACTGACATTACCTAAGGTCAAACATTTTCCAAAATAAAAGCATAATGGGTAATAATGGTTTTTCTCCCTCAAAGGTTAAACAAGACCGTAAAGCATGAATTTTTGGCTGAAATAGTGCGTTTGCGTTGCGTAATTATAGAAGTAGCGGACGACGCAGCGAAATTGCAAAAGTGGAGCCTCGTTCTACCGGTGACAAGCCAGACGGCTCCACGTCACCCTCGTCCGGCCGGTCACAGACCGGACGTCGCCCACGGGCCCTCGTCCGACCGGTCACGGGCTGGACGTTGCCTCAGCCCCCATTAATTAGCGTTAAACCGCCGAAAAGCAAAGACGCGTTAATTAGCGCTCTGAAAAGAAAATCCGGAAAAATCCAAAAATAAAATAAATTTCAAAAAATTCAAGAAAATTCCGCAAAAATCCTTGGAACATGAAAAGATTGAATAAAATAATTTTAAATTTAATTGAAGTTATTTGTAATCATTTAAAATGTTTTCATTTTTTTTTTTGAATTTTGATCTGGATTCGCCACTGTGTGATGCAAACCAAACAACCCCTTAATGCATGTAACTCCACCAACGGCGACAGCCACGGCTGGTCGGCCACCCAACCAAGGAAAGAAACCGTGCAAGAACGTATGCAATGGGGGAGAGAGGGGAGAGGAAATGGGAACAAAGTTAGAGGGAGGACGGAGTGGCGCACCACAGCTAGTGATCCTTCTTACCCTGAGCAACTCATTGTCAGTACTGTACGTGCATTTATTTACTAAATTTTATTCGATCCTTGTAATTTGCTTTCACCGCTTGCAACATTTGGTGCTCATGCCTTTATGCCTACCGGCTTTCTGTCTGTGACAGGGATTACTGGAAGTTGCATCATGATGATGTTATCACATATTTCAGACCTCCCATTACTTGGATGGCGAACATGCATGCTCCCCGAGATATGTCATCCAGTTTCTTGGCTAATACGATTTTTGTGGCTCCCAGATGTCATGCTCCCATTGACATGGATGTGCTTTGTAAATGATGCAGTATATGCTGATTAGCGTTGAGAGGAGGTAGGTTTTGGTGAATGGTGATTCAGAGTGCAGGGAATCCAACTGATCCGGAAGCTGGGTGAGCGAGCGGAGCGCCTCACGAAGATGAGCTTAGTTTGCTTTGCTTCTTGATCAACCGATACGGACATCTATTCATCTAAAGAAAAGCCTTGGACAGGTCTCGCCGATGCACCACAGCAAAAGCCTTGTATAGCTAAAAAAAGTGTGGTCGATCTCAAAGCTTATGCAATTTGCATATCATGGCAGTATAATTTCGTAGACAGATCCATTCATGGTTTTAAAACATGCTATTTTGTCTCTGTTAAAAAGGTGTAATTGTCTTTCGTCTCCACAATGCATAGTGGAAAAAAAAGAACGAGGAAATGTCATTTTGGAATGATATGCATTTTGCACTTTTCATTAATTCTTCCAGTTCAGTATCAAAACTGAAAAGTGATCAAACAAGTAGACACGGCACAGTGTGAATTTCGAAATAATTCACTTAAACCAAGGACCGAACATGGTTCCTACCGTGGAAGGCATTCCTACTGCTGCGCTACCTGCACCAACTAGTTCACCTAAAAGCTTTAATTTATGAGAAAAGGCCGACAAATGTTGAATAGAAGTGAGCTGTAATTATTATTTTTTATTTTGACAACCGAGTTTTGAACCCAATACCTCTTGTCTCTGATATTATATTGAGTTGCATATACACCAACTAGTCCACCTAAAAACTTAAGCTTATGAGAAAAAAATGAGCAATTCACTTGTACTTCAACATTTTGTCCTCGATTCGAAAGCAATACACACCAGGTAATTAACATATGCATGTCGCCAGTGGACGTATTGTCTCACTGTGGGGTTGGGAAGTTGTTGCGGTGCCACCATTTGCCCCGGCTATAGATTACCGGCCTCCGCAAGATTGCCGCCGCAAAGCCCAGGACTTCAGACTTGTCGCCGTAGGATTCGGACGGCGAGGGAGCCGACGCCGGTGCCGGTGCCGGAGACTTTGATGATGAACCTGTGAGGTCGCATTGCACAGGAAGCGGGTAACCGTACAGTCCACTGTTTCCCTGGAACGAGCTGCTGTTGAACGTGGAGAATTGCGGGTCTGAAGGGATCCTCCCGCTCAGGTCGTTGTATCGACAAGTCCAGGCACTCGAGGGACGTCAAAGACGACGCCAACTCCGGCGGGATCTCCCCGTAGAGCCTGTTCCACGAGAGGTCGAGCGACTCGTGGCGAGCCAGGCGGCCGAGCTCGTGCGGGATCCCTCCGGTGAAGGCGTTGTGTGACATGTTGAGCACATGCAGTGAAAGCAGCTTGCCGATGGTCTTGGGGATGGGGCCGTGGAATCGGTTGTTGGACAGGTCCAGGGATCGGGTAACCGGTTCAAAAAAAATAGCGCGTGGGGTAGGGCCGATTCTACCGAAAATCGAAAAATTTCGGCCAAAATTTTTAAAAAAGAATTGAGTTTTTCGGATTTTAGATTGAAAAAATCAAATTCGGACAAAATTCATCAACTGAGTTAGTTAGCAAGATGTTCATATAGACTATTGATTCTAATGGATTTGTGTATATGTAAAAAAAATCAAATTCGAACAAAATTTAATTAAATTCGATTTTTTTGGAGATAAAATTCATCCAAACCGGACAATTTCGGAACCGGTACCGGGGGGTCCGATAGATCCGGTAGCGCCCATAACCGGTCGAAATAAAAAAAAAACCCTGGACAGGTCAATCAGCACGAAGCCGGCCGTGATTTCAGGCAGGTTGATGTACAGCTCCATTGCAACATCAACCACAAACTCGTAGTTGGGGGGAAATGGCTCCTCCACTAATGGAGCACCTAGCGTACCATCACCACCTCTTCCAGATGGATCAGTCATGAGCTTTGAGCTCTGAAACAAATTCGTAGGCAAAGCGCCATTGAACCTGTTCTCTGCAAGATCGACGATTTGCAGGTTTCGGATATACTTTGTGGTCGAGTTCTCTTCAACACTGGGCAACGGACCGTACAGTTGGTTTGATCTCAAAACTAGTACGCCAAATTCAGGAAGCTCTGAGAAGCGAGCTTTGCTCGACTCGCTGTGGCTGGCGTTGTCCGCCCAGCCCGCCCAGGCTCGGCATTGGGTGTCTCACCCGGGAGGTTTTAGGAGGACTGGGCAGGGGCCCAGGTGGCAGAGGGAGGGGAGCTCTAGGTTTTTAGACTGAGGGCTGGCTTCCGTGGACGCTTTGTGCCTTCGCGAAGTATAATGTTTTTTTTTTAATGTGAACCGGGTGGAGAAAAATCATGAGCGTAAAAAAAATTCAGGAAGCTCTCCTAGCCACCACGAAAAAGAATCCATAATATAATTACGATGGACGTTCAGGAGTAGTAATTCATGGCACCTGGTTAGCGACCTTGGCGAACGCCCAGTGATTTGATTCCCGTGTGAATGGACCAGATTTAAAGAGCATCCTTCTTTGATACTATTAGGCCATGATCCACTCAGGCTATTTCCACTGAACATTAACATCTTCAGTTAAGCTATTGCAATTCAGAAGATAGGAGGGGACTGAACCACTGAAATTGTTGTTAGATAAGTCCATCATCGCAAGAGCATCGCCGGGATGGCATTCTGCGTAGAGTATAGCCGCTTATGTCGTTGTTAGCTAGGGTGATAGCGATGGCGCCCCTAAACCGCTGCGTTAAATCGCTGGAAGGAATAGAGGAGAATCTATTGTGCGAGTAATCCTGGTAGAGGACAATGGCCGAGAGACGCGCGTCCCCACGAAGCATGCTGTGACTTGGATCGATGTCAGTAAGGCTGGCGTTGGCCGGGGACTGTGCCACTGCTGTGAACATGTTGTGCGAGAGGTCAAGCAAGGAATCTCCCCACGAATGTGATCCCATGAGAGGTCCAGTTCAAATAGTTGGCGTACATCATCTGACCAGTCAGGGAAAGTGTACGGCCCTACTATTTTCTGCACTCGGTGCATGCCGAGCATCAGAGTAGGTTATTGTTGCTGAGCCCTTTTACTGTACTCAATTTAATTCGGACCATCAATTCTTTAAGATACAACGGTTCAGATTAATTAAGATTTAGTTATATTACATCTGATAGTATGACTAGTAGAATTCCGAAGGGGTAGAATTGTAATTGCTCATGTGTAGATCACACGATACAAGAGTAATATTTTTAACTCTAGTTGGAAAAGTCCATAGTACCCTCATAAAAAAATATAAATATAAAGAAAAATTTATTATGCCCTTAACAAATCAATGATCATATTTGATTTATACTACCACTATATACTACTAATAGAATCAAATGTGAGCTAAATAAAGAAATTTTTATCAACACCAAAAACCCAAGTATTCGATTGCTTTGGATTAAGAGCGAATTGCTCCATAAGTAAGTTGTCTTTTTATTTCCATTTTTCCTTCTGCAATTGTTTTATATATTCAACTTTATATAGTCAGCTTTATAATTGCTTGCTTGATTCATTTCTAAAGGATTTGTTACTGGCTAGTGTTATAGTTCTGTTGTTCTATAAACCATGCAGAACTGAGAAACATTCAGAGTTATGGGGCTTTATATAGCTATATTTTTATTAACTGAATTTTGAATATGATTCTTTGGTTAGGGTACATATGTAGCATATGCAATTATGTATTTACTGATATCAGATCTTACCAACGCTATTCGCCTGTGTATCAATTCGTCATGTTTGAGTGTCTGGAATTTTTTTAGCTTCGGATTAAATACTTCTCATTATTGATATATAGAAAATCTTCTTCTTTAGTAGCTTGGTAGCACCTACACTTTTAAGCACAATGTTGCATATATAACATGTACTAAACACTGACAATTCTCTAAGTGACACACTGGAGATGTGTGGCTTTACTGATATCAGGTTTATAGTTGAGCACAAGTGGGCAAATGAGGTTCCATAAGGCAGTCAAGCATTCTTTTGAAATTCTTTTGGTGCTTCCATATTCAGTATGCACCATACTTCTGAAAAACTAGTTTAGTAGGTGCAAGGATATTTCCCAGGGTCCCAAACCAGTACTACTACTGCTGCTGTCAGTTAGTGCCAGTTCTCAAGATCTTCCTGTGTCAACTGGTAGTAATGATAATCAAATATGTCGTACAATTAGTTAGTCTTTGTCTTAGATTCTTAGTTAGATCTGCACAGATCTTCTTTGACACCAAACAAATCTCAAGTGAAAATTAGTAGTATATGTCAACTTCTTTGTCAGATTTCATGTTGTCTTAATGATGTTAATTCTATTGCAGTGTGGTTGCCTCACAACAAACTGAAAATGGAGCCATCACCACAGTTTGTTCTATGGAATCAGAGAAGGCGGCTTATGCATTTCTTCAGATCCATTGTCGTGTTGTTTCTGAAATCTTTAGTGCTAAACTGTCAGTTAGCACCATTGGATTTCAGTACTGCGAAATATCTATTTGAACTATAGTTTACTAAAGTTAGCTTATGTCCTACGCTGTTCTAAGAACATATTTTGCGACTCCTACAATTCGTAATAATGCTAAGTTGTAGCTACAGTAAAGCAGTTGTGTCCTTGTATGTGCCAGGTCAATTTTTACTGGTTCTCACATTCCTTTGTCCGAGAGGGATAGAAGAGGGGGATGGTGCAAATGGCAACCATTTCTTAGAGAAATCTCTCGAATAGCAAGATCCTACCAAGACTATGGCTACATTACTCTCTGTGTCTCTTTTTTTGTCCGTCGACTTTACTCCTTATATAGTGCATAAAGGGGGAGTTGTTTACGTCAAGAGGCACCTTGTCGTTTCATGCAATGCGCACGTTCAAGTGTAGTTATTGTCAGAGACGCATCCCCCCACGTCGTCTTGCGGTTATGTCAGACACAGAGGTTTAATACGTGTGGTTATCTCAGGAATAACGACACATATTAACTACTACGTGTATTAAACACAACGCACAAATATCCCTAGTCGATTGGGCCCACATGTTTGTAGACTCTATCGACCATAGGGTGGTCGTAAATGACCTGGCTGTAGTAAGACTTACGACTATATAGGGTGATTGTAGTAGAATTTACAATCAATAGGTGGTCATAGAAGAACTTACGACCATATAAGATGATTGTAGTAGAACTTACAATCGATAAGTGATCGTAGAAAAACTTACAACCACATAGGATGGTCATAAAATAGCTTACGACCACTGGGTGTGTATGATCTCCCTCATTGTTAATATTGAGGGGGTACCTTTGAAGGTTATATAAAATATATTATTATCTATAAACGTTATGGATAAATAACTTAATTAATTGATGAATATTAGATCATCATCATCTAGCCCCCTAACTTCAAGTGAAAGTAATTTACTTGGAAAAGAGGTCGTAGGATAGTGGTCGAAAGCATAGTCTTTCCGACTAGTATCTTGTTTAACCAGAAATTGACTTGGTCAAATATGTAATTTTACTTGAGTTATAAAAATAAAACTCCTTTTTATGAATAAACAGAAAAAATAATGCCAACCGTCTCTTGCAAAATCTGTCTATTGGAAACGGTTCCCAAAGGGATTTGTAACTGTTAATTGTTATGAATATTGTGTGTATATTCATGAGGCCCAATGGACAATATATATAGGGAGTACAAGTGGATATTACAAGGGAATATGCTATACACATATAAGGAAATACAAAAGGCATGTAAGAAAATACAAAAGAATTCCTATTCTAACATTAATATCCCACGGTCTTTTACTCAGACCAACAGCTATAATTATTCACTAGGGAGTAACTTAGGGTTTTTACTTTCCTCATTTGCTTCAACTATTCCTGAGCCCCTGTTCTCTTCGCCGCTAACCAAGTTCGTAATTTCTCTCCAAATTTCCAAATCCACAACAAATCTTCCGAATCTGACTTAAACTTCTGAAGAGATGGCCAGAGTCGTGTCGAAGTGGGAGAAATCAGAGATGGATGTCATGAAGATGACAACTATGTTTGATGCGGAGAAGATTCCGAGGTGCGCCCTGGTGAAATGGATTAACGCTGTGGGGCAGCATTGGCCATCGGTGGAGGAGGGACGAATTCCTGTCTTCCAAGCGTACTGCGAATGCGGCTTTCAACGCCTTGCCACCCATTCCTACCTATCGTGCTCGAGCATTTTGAGGTGGAGCTGGTGAACTTGGTTCCCAACTCCATCACAATGCTGAGCGTATTCGTGTACCTGTGTGAGGCCTATCTGGGAATCACTCTAAATTTAGACCTCTTCAGGTACTACTATGGGATGGTTAAGCACCAGTTGATTGTTGGCAGTTGTGGTTTTCAACTCCACGACAGTATGTTAAAAGAGTATATCATCATGTTCACCAAGTCATCGTGGCTGGGATGGAGGAAGAAGTGGTTCTAGTAGACCCTGAGCAAAGGAGACAATCTCTACTTCGAAGGCAAGCCTGCAGAGAAGAAGAAGTCTTGGGACTCAGGTTCAGAAAACCTCGATCGCTTAGCCCCCTTCATTCGAGCAATGAAGGATTTGAGAACAGGATGGCTGACTAGATGGAGTGTGGTGAAGGATTTCATCAGATGCTATATCAGCCCCCTGAAAGATCGTGCACATCCTATGTGGGAGTAGGGGGGTGGGTTAATGATCCGACCAGGGACTACAATGAAGGTAATAATATAACCAATATGCTTTTGTCAATTTGTGATTTAAGCACATATGTTAATCATATTCTTCTGCTCGTAGATAGATTTGCTAGAGAATGAGGTTAACGCTCGGGTCAAACTTATCTGCAAGAAGGCCCCTATGACCATAGAGGGAGCTCCACAGATTCTGGTAGTCGTACTCGTATCCGAAGAGGAGAGAACAAGACTTCTAAAGGTAACCAATATTTGTATTGGTTTCATCTTTAGGAAGTAGTGTTTGTAGTTTCGACTACTTGTTGATTATTATTTTGTGGCCTTTGTTAGCAAGTCAGCGTTCCTAACCCTCAAGATGTCCCCGAGATGGACTTGGGGTCTGCTAAGGAGAGCTCAGAGGAAGACAGAGTGTCGAATCTGGGAGTGAAGGATCCCAGATTCTCCGTGTCTCACACTAGTCCAGAAACAACTAGTATACACAATCAAATAAAAGATGATAGCACACAATTTATTCATAATAATTCAGGTTTAATACAAAAGGGCTAGAAGCCAAAAACAAAAGTACAGCAGAAGCATAAATGATAAGTAGACCACACGATTCGCCACAGGTAATCGTATAGGGGCGTAGCCTAGTCATCCAAGTCCTCAACCTCCTCGTAATACTCCTCCTATGAACAACAATTTATTAAGCAAGGGTTAGTATTCTCCACAAGTTACACCCACAATATGTACTCCACAAGTTACACCCAATAACAAATTATAATGCATGCATGTTTAATCAAGTGGGGGCTTATATGGCTCAATTTTGCTTAAAGCGATATTTTTCATTTAAATATTCTTATTAAGTTCCAAGGCAGTTTATTCTATAACTAAAATCAAATTTTAAAATTGTTAATTTTATAGTGGATAACCTCCATACAAATGTGGTGAAGGTTACCCTCCTATCACATGGCTAACCGCTCAATTTTTCCACAAGGATTAACCATCCTAAAACATTTACTAAAATCAAATTTTAAAAAACAAAACCAAAGTCTAACTTTGAGTGGCTTTGCTCAGCATGTCCATGACCGTGGATACGGCTATTCGAATAGTTTCACACTCTGCAGAGGTGGTACAACTTTACCCACACGAGATAATTTGCTTAAAATGTCGGCCAAGACACGCTTCCAAAGGCATGCGACTAAGTAATTATCACTAGGATTTTATAATGTCTTACCCCAAAGTTATTATGTCCGCTAAGGTTTCACTTCCATTAGGCTAACCACCCGCCGAGAGCCCCCTCTTGCGCCAAGTGAGAATATTGTCTAACCGACACCCGCACATCAACATGGCACAATTAACAATGAAGTATTACAAAATATTTAGCCTAATTTGTCCCATTCTATATTTGTGTTTGTACGGTGGAGCTTAGCAAGATGCGACTCGAAAACCTGTCCTTAACCAACTTGGGCAACATTCTATAAACCCTGGACTTGATCATTGAAATGAATCGATCCTGTGCATTGACTTGCACCAACCTATCATCCATTTTGCCCAAGTCTAAACAATTTTAATTTATTTTCCAAGACAAATCATTTTCAAAAAAATCCTATGGTAAAGACAATACCATAGTCTTGTTTTAAATCATAGTTGAACATTTTGGCTAAAACTCCCCAAATTCAATAATTTTGGTCTAAGCTTTGACTAAGCATAAAATTTTTTAACATGTTCTAGTTCATACTATTGTACCGACTAGATTTTTAACTAAGGTATCAAGGAATGATTAATTCAATAACAAAATTGGCTATAGAATGGAATTGGGAATAACTATAAATTTAAAACTGGAATTTAAATTAACTTGAATACAAAAAAGCATGCAATAATAATTTAAAATAGAATTTAAATAATTTAAAATAATGGGATCAAATATGATCAAAGGTGTAACTTGCCTTGCTCAAAAGCTTGGTCGTCAAACAACTCTTGCTCTCCAGAGTCGTCAAAATCTCTACACGAAAATGAAACAAATTCAAATGAACTCAAATAAATTCAAATGAACTCCAAATTAAGTTATTTTAGTTTAGATAGCTAGATATTGAATTTAGAAATTTGAATTGATGAAATCAAAGCTTGTATGAAGGAGAACGAGTCCTCGGAAGATTAAACCCTAAAGAATTAAACTAAATTCAATATCTAGATTTAATGATTTATTTTTCTAACGGAAAACTGAATTATGACGTAGTCTGACGTTAGCACACAATTTTCTTCTCCGTCTGAATTATTTTTATATGGGAAATTCAACTTTCCTCACTGACAGGTGGTCCCTTGGTCTACAGACCAAGTCCACGAAAAGCCAAAAGTCCATGGTAGACTGGGTTTGCGCAACAGTATGAAGGCTTATGTAGAAATTGGCACAAGCACCACGTGGCGCTGACGTGGGTGAGCAAGGTGGTGTGGCGTTGACGTGGCAGCCAAGTGGCACTGACGTGGGCTGCCACGTCACTCCGGCGAGGTGGTGGCGCCCAGGCGGTTTTGGTCGCCGGCGCTACGTGCCATGGCGAGGTCCGGCGAGGGCGGCACAAGAAAGAGGAAGGCGAGGCAAACCTAGTGTGCACGGTTGCGGCGGCGAGGCTCGACGGAGTTGCCAGCGGTGAGGAAGAAAAAGACGACGTTCGGTTGAAAATGGCGACGACGCTCTGGTGATCCTCCAGCGATGAGTGAGGGCGCGCGAAGTAGAACATGCGAAGGCGGTGCTGATGGTGCAGACGGTGTCGCCAGGGCATCCTTGTCGACGGTGGAGAGAGCTACAGCCAGCGAGCTTTGTCTTTAAATTTCGGTGATGATGCAGGGACTAAGGGCCTAGGGTTTGGACAGTGGGATGAGCGAGGAAAGGCGGAGACGTGCTCCCTTTTATAGGGCGAGGGCGGCAACGAGGGACGTGTGACGCAAGAAGGCCGAGAGTGAGCGGCGGCAGAAATCAAGGGAAATCAGAGCAGAGAAGGAAAGAGGATGCCAAAAATGGGTGCGGGATTGATTCAGGATTCTAAAGCCGGCAAAATTACACGAGATCCTGGCGGATTTGGCAGGGTTTGGAAAGCTTCAATGCAACAACAATGGCGGAAGGAAAGCCCAGCGCAAGGAAGAAGAAAGGAAAGAAGAAGGTGACGCTAGTGTGTAGGTCCCGCATGACAGAGAGAGAAAAGAAAAGGAAACAGAGGGAGTGTGGCTGACAAGCCGGGCCCATGTGGCAGTGAGAGAAGGGGAAGAGGTGGCGCGAGCTGAGTGGGCCAGAAAAATGGATCGGGCGCACGAGACAATAGGAGATGGGCCAAGAGATTTGGCCCGATGGCGTTTTCTGGATTTTTAAGGATTTTTGAATTACAGAAATTGTGTTAATTTAATTAGGCTGTCAGAAAATAGCAAATAAAGTCCAAAAATTATGGAAAAATCACATAAAGTCCTTGAGTTATTTTGGACTTAAATAAAATATTTTTAACTTAAAATTGGTATTTAGATTTGCAAATAAATGTATTTTTTCTTTAAAATAATAGGAAACCTTTTAAAATCCAGAAAATTCAAGAAAAATAATTAAAATTTATTTTTAACAGAAATAAAAATTTGGGTTGTTGCACAGAGTTCCTCAGAGCAAGAGACATCTTCTTGTGAAGGCGGTTGATAAGAAAAAGAAGGATATCGGGAGTTCGAGCACAACTTCCCGACTGACCACTGCCATCGGTTGTTTCTTGGCAGATTTAACTGCCAAGAGCACACAGGAGGTGGTCGTAGACCTCAAGCATAAGGTGCCTAAGGCCAAGGTACCATTCTATTATGTTGATAAGACATTCTCAGTTTCTCCTTCTCATGCTTTTGTTAAGCAAATTGAAAAGGAAAATTGGAAGAGTCACATTTCTTTTGTGAAGGCTGCTGTCGGTCCAGCAGAGCCTATGGTCGAAAGAAATGACAACCTCCAGGTGGTCGAAGCTACTTTTGACCACCCAGAAGAAGCTCCGACCACCCCCTCAATGTATGACCAGCTAGGGTCATACAGGATGTGGTCGTTCAAAGCGGCGATGTGGGGAGTCTTCCAGAGGCTAAGACCGCAGAGCTAATGAGAATGACCAAAGAGGAGGAAAAGAAGAAGAGGGAGAAGAAGATAAAATCTTATCTCGGAAAAGTTTCTTCGGGCTTCAAGATCATATCTAGGAAACCTAGGAATGTAAAATTTTAAAGAATAAATAGTTATATTTATTCTTTAATCTTACCTTTTGATGTATTAACATATGTCTTGTTTCAGTCCTATCTCTCTAGCCCCTAGGGATGTCCCTGTAGAAAAATAAGCCATTGTCATGGCTACGACCGTGGGAATGTTAGTTTCCCCTCCGATTGTAGAGGCAGAAACAACGGTGGTTGAGTCTTCGACCACTATTCCTGAGGTAGCAGGAGAACGGACGCTCGCCAATGAGCCCTCTATGCAAACTAAGGTGGTCAAACCACCTGTGGTCGCAGAAGTAGATGTGAAGGCACTCGAAGACGAAGCGAAGAAGATGATCGAGTCAACTGTCGAGGACATTAATGTTCAAACAGGAGACTTGTCCTTACAATCGCCAAGAGCAGCTGATCCAGTGGTTGCAGAGAGTTCCAACCACCGTGCCGGGAAAGAGGTTGTGGAGGATGTTCCTCAAGGTCCCCAAGGTAGAGTCATTTCTTCTGCTAACAATGAAGAAGAAGAAGAAGAAGAAGAAGACTATTTCAACCTCTTTCTCGGGTTCTTTGGACTACCAACTGTTGGGTCCTCTTCATTTAGGTCTCGTGATCGAGTCCTACACCCTAAGGATATTCCCAACAGGAGACATATCTTTGACGACGAGCGTCTTCAAAGAATATGGTGGGACAAAGTCGACGGGTTACGTAAACAGGAGGATTTCGAGACGGTGTATGCCCATTTTGCTCGGTCAACCATCAATGTAAGTGCTAGATACCAAATATTTATATATTTGAGTTTTTCTTTTCCTCATTGTGTATTTCTTTATTTAGAGAGCACTCGAACAAGTTGCTACTATTGGTGAATACCACGGGCAACTAGTGTTACTAAGAAAGCAGAAGGCTAAACTTTGCGAACAAGCAGTGAGATGGTAAGACCATGTTAACAAGTAGTTTTCAACTACTTATTAAGTACTCATATCACTTTTTCCCTGTAGGTTTAAAAGTGATGAAAGGATTTTAGCCGATGCACTTAACTAGGTAAAAGCTGAGGTGCAAACGCTAAAGAACAAAAAAGAAGACTTTTTGAAGAATCTTTAAGAGGCAAATTCTGTAGCTTGTGAGCTGCAGAATGAAATAAACAATAAGTTTTTCACTTGACATTGTTTATTTCGACAACTTTCTTTTCTTTTTTTCTTTTTTTTCTTCTTTACAAAAAGAGGTCATATGAGTAAGCTTCACACTGAGGTCGATTCAAAGATCTTGGTGATCAACAAGCTTACTCGTATCTCTGAAGAAAAAGATAAGAGCATAAAAGAATGGGAAGAGTAGTGCACAAGGGATGCTGCCTCCCACGATGATGAAATCAAGAAGCTTGATTCTCGTTTAGCAGGTAGAATTATTTACCTGCGACCAGTTTTATTTACCAATCTTTGAGAAGTATTTTTCTAACTGGTCGTGCTCTATTTTCAGAGCAAGCGGTCGAAATAAAATGACTTCAGGAAGCTTCGACCCATAGTCTAAAGGAAATGAAGGCCACGGAGATCAAATCTCAAGACAATATTTCTCTCCTAAACAATGTGCTCGGTGGACTAGGTGCTGAGAATGCCACTCCTCTTGAAGACACCATGGTCGGTCATATGAGCACTATTGGACAACAGGTCGGGACACTACAGGAGTAGATAACTACCTTGCAGACCAATTAAGCTGATTCGATAAGACAAACAGTCGAAAGCGCCGTAAGTTATGCTCTTGCAAAAGTTAAGGCTCACGACCCAAGTCTTAAGCTTTAACCAGTCGAAGCTGACTTCGACATCCCTGAAGTAGAGGCAGCACAACTAATCGAAGAATTGCAACCAGTCGGCAAGAAGGTCGCGGAGGAGATGCAAATCGGATCTCCTTCATCAGAGTAGTTTGTAATAGGATTTCCCATGTAAAAACAATTTCTTGTTTATGTAAATAAAGCTTCATTTCCTGCAATTTGTCTTTTCGGGTAGTTAGTAACTCATATGACAAAATAAAAATGAGAATTGAAATATTTAAGACTAAAAATTAAAGTCATAATTATAACTTTATCCTAATCCCCGACTATTTAGTTAGTTTAATTAGATAAACTAAGTCAATAGTGGAAAAAGAACTTGCTTAAACAAGTCGTTCGATCTTTGTTGCTTATCTCAATTTTTATGCACTGGTAGCAAGAGTTAGGAACAGATCAACGTTAGAAAGTTCCTTCTAGTGGGCAAGACCACATGCAGAAAGGAAAGACTTCGACTAGGTGATGTTACTTTCTCCAACCATGTTAATCAAATCGAGTATATTAACAGTAGTCGAACAAACTATAAAAACCCAACTCATTTAGAAATTTCTTTGCAAAATGAAGTAAAGAAACTAAGTAAATGGTAAAAAAAAGGGCTTGCTTAGAATTATTTCGACCACACTTTGTTAAACTCATTTCCCTTGTATTGGCAGCTAAAGTTAGGAACAAATCGACGCTAGGAAGTTCCGTCTAGTGGGCAAGGCCACGTGTAGAGAGGAAAGACTTTGACTAGGTTATGTTACCTTCCTTCGACCAGTGTAAGGAAAAACAAGTGTTGTAAAGGTGATCGAAAAACTATCGAAGCATTGCTCAATGAAAAATTTTAAGACAATAAAGATTGAAGAAAACATAAACTTTATTGAGAATATAGAATGTTACATATAGAATTTTCATAACTGGTCAATATTCCATGAATTAGAAAAAAACTCTACCATCTTCTATTGCTAGTCATACCGAGCCTAGTCGCGTCACTTCGACCACTGTGTAAGGACCTTCTCATTTAGGGGAAAGTTTGTTTCAATTAGACTGGAATTGAATCTTTTTCAATACCAAGTCACCTGCAGCAAGGCTACGAGGTTGGACCTTACTATCGTAGTATTTGCGTAGGGCTTGTTGGTAGACTGCCGAACGGATTAATACTTGGTTCCTCTTTTCTTCGAGTAGATTGATGTCATCAGCTCAGAGTTGTTCTTGGTTAGAGTCATTATAGGCTTCGACTCTTGTCGACCAAATTTTTAGTTCAGGTGGAAGCATAGCTTCAGCACCAAAAACTAAGAAAAGGGTGTTTCGCCTGTACCCCGACTAGCGGTAGTGTGAATTGCCCATAATACTAAAGTTAATTCTTTTACCCAAGCCCCCGAGCGCTTTATAAACTGGTCAAAAACTCGAGCTTTAATTCCCTGCATGATTTGACCATTTGCTCTTTCGATTGCCCTATTGCTTTGTGAATGGGCAACAGAGGCGTAACATAGCTTAGTACCCAATTCTTCACAAAATTCTTGGACTTTTGTGCTAAAAAATTATGTATCATTATCTATTATGATTGACTTGGCACACCGAATTGAGTGATCACATTTTTCATCATAAATATTTTGGCTACTTCCGTTGTTATCCCGGTTACAGGTTCGGCTTCAATCCGTTTTGTAAACGTATCAATAGACACAAAAAGGAACTCAAAACTTCCTAGTGCTTTTGAGAATGGTCCTAAGATATTGAGACCCTAGGTCGCAAAAGGCTAAGAAAGATGTATGGTTTGTAATGCTTGAGCTAGTTGGTGTATTTTCTTACTATGAAACTGGTATTATACACACTTTTTAACAAGCTTTTTAGCGTCATGAAGGGCTGTTAAGCAGTAAAGACTATGTCAAAAGGCTTTTCTGACCAGCATTCTGTAGGAAGCATGAGTCCCACAGATGCCTCTGTGTATTTCTTTAAGGAGATCTAATCATTCTTTCTGCGATATGCATCGCATAAGAACCCCTTGAGTACCTCGTTTGTAGAGGACTCTTTCGACCGAAGTATGCATTTTGGCCTTATGGGATAAACGATCAACCTCAAGATCGTCATTGGGTACAGTACCCTTCATCCAAGTATCCTTGTATTCTATGGAGGATGTCTCAATAGGAGATGTCTCTAGTGTTTCGACCAGGGACGGCTTCTAGAGCTGTTCTAAGAAGACCCTTGGTGGTACTTGTGATCAGGAAGAAGCTATTCGAGCTAACTGGTCAGCGAGAAAATTATCCTTTCGAGGGATATATTGCACCTCAAAATCGAAGAAATGCTTTTCAAGCTTCATGATTTCCGATAAGTACTGAGACATGGTCGGATTAGAGCATTGGTACTATTTTCCAACTTGATTCACGACCAGTTGAGAGTCTCCTCTCACGAGTAGTCGTCGAATCTCGAGCGCTTTCACTGCTCGTATGCCAGCCAATAAACCTTCATATTCTGCCACATTGTTTTTAGCAGTAAAGTTTAATTAAATATCATATTTTAAAATTTCTCTTGTAGGAGATACCAAAACCACCCTAGCCCCGAGCCACTCAGCGTAAGTGACCCATCAAAGTATATTATCCACTGGTCGTGGGATTCGTACTGGGGTCCCCAAACAGGTTCAGAATTTGTCCATTCAATGACAAAGTATGCTAAGATCTGAGATTTAATGGTCGTTCAGGAAACGAAATAGAGGTTGAACTCCCTAAGTTCAACCGACTATTTGCCATGTGCCCCGCTGCTTTCCTGTTCTAGAGGACCTCTCCTAAGAGAAACTCAGACAGTACAATTAACTTGTGCGCCTAGAAATAATGCCTCAGTTTCCTCGAAGACATCAGGAGGGCATATAGAAGTTTTTGGACTTGAGGGAAATACTTCTTAGGCCCATGTAAAACTTCACTAACATAGTAAACTAGTCATTGAACATTTTCACATTCGGCGACTAGTACTGCACTCACTGCTTGTGGCGTAGTAGCCAGATATATTAGGAGTGTTTCTTCTGGTTTAGGAGAAACCAGAACATGGGCACTCGTAAGATATCTCTTGACATCCTTGAAGGCTTTGTTTGCCTCCTCTGGCCATTCGAAACCCTCGTGTTTTCTCAGAAGTTTAAAGAAAGGAAGTCTTTTTTTCTCCCAGTTGTGCGATGAAACAACTTAAAGCCGCCATGCATCTCGTGAGTTTCTGGACTTCTTTCTTTGTGGTTGGATGGCGCATTTGTTCAATGGCCCATTTCTTTTCAGGGTTTGCTTAATTCCTCGTGCGGAGACACGGAATCTAAGCAACTTTTCTGAAGAGACATCGAATACACTTATCAGGATTGAGTTTCAACTGGTGTTTTCTGATGTTGTCGAATGTTTCCTGCAGGTCAGAAATATGATTAAGACGTTGTATGCTTTTTACGAACAGATCATTAACATAGGCTTCTAAGTTTCGGCCAAGTTGAGGAAGGAATGTCTTTTGCATTAAGCGTTGTAAGGAAGCACCATCATTTTTTAAACCAAATGGTATTTTGACGTAGCAAAATATTCCAAATGGTATAATAAATGTAGTCTTTTCTTCATCATCTAAACATATACTAATATGATGATAACCAGAGTATGCATCTAGGAAACTTAATATTCACAACCAGCAGCGGAACCAACTAACTGATCGATATGAAGAAGGAGGAAATCATCCTTTGGACAAGCTTTATTTATATAAGTAAAGTCTACACACATACGCCATTTACCATTAGACTTTCTAACCATTACAGGGTTAGCCAACCACTCTGGGTGATCGATCTCTTTTATAAAACCTGCCATAAGTAGCTTATCCAATTCTGATATAATAGCATATCGTCGATCAGGTGCAAATCTCCGTAATTTTTGTTTTACGGTCTTCTTTTCACGCCGTAGAGCTAGTCTGTGCTCGATCACCTCCCTGGGGACTCAGGCATGTTGGATGCTTGCCACGCGAATACATCTGCGTTTGCTCGGAGGAAGGTGACGAGGGCGTCTTCCTATGTGGGGTCGAGAGCGACCCCGATGTGAATGGTCTTCGAAGGCTCCTCTGTATTCAATGGAACTTCTTTAACTTGCTTGTTCAGCTTTGCAGCAACTTTAGAGTTCGACTGCTTGGTCGAATGTTGAACTTTGCTTGCTTCTCGGGTTGGTATTTGGCCAACCATCTCGAGGGATTTGCGGCTGCATGTAAGTGCCATCTTTTTATCACAACGTACTGTGATTACTCTTTTGGGACCTGACATCTTAAGACATTGATAACTATAATGAGCAGCCATTAGGAATCGTGGCAGAGTTGGTCAACCAAGAATAGCATTATATAATGTCTCGAAATCGACCACACCAAAAGATATTTTCTCCATCTTGAAATTGTTTTGTGACCCAAACGTAACAAGAAAGGAAACTTCATTAATAGGCTTGCCCGAAGACCCCGGTACGATCCCATAAGATGAGTACCGTATTGGTTTGATCTTTGTCCTGAGAACTTGCATCTCTTCCATGGCACTTGTAAAGAGTATGTTTAATGAACTTTCACCATCAACTAACACGTGATTGACTCGATAGTTGTTGATGGTAGGCTCGGCCACGATCGAAAAATGACTAGGTCGAGTAGAACTGTAGAAGGAATCAGATAGTCACCTTTCTCGAAAGAGATGGTGATTTCCGACCACTTTGGTATTTTATTGACAAGAGGATGGTCGATGGAATTTATCTCGTGTTCGACAACTTTGAGATGTCGTTTTGACTCGTATGCTGAAGATCCTCTATAGATATAATCGATGGTGTGTTCTAGATCTTGAAACAGCATCAACTCGTCATCATCCGACTATTTTTTACTACTCGTTTGCCCTACCTCTTCAAGTGTAGGAAGTGGTCCTTTACCGGAGTAATAATTCTCAAGTTTTTTTTAAAAAAACTTGGCAGTTGCGAAGATCGTGTCCTTCTTTTTTGTGAAAAGGATACCACCTGGGCTTGTTGTTCTTCCGTTCAGGCATTTATCTTTGCTCTAATTGGAGTATGGTTTAGAGCTTCGAGGCTCCTTGTCGCTCACGGCTAAGACCACCTTAGAGCTTTTGACTTGAGGCTTTTGGCCTTTAATCTTGCTCTTAGATTTCCCAGCCTTTTTATATTTCTTTTTGCTGCCTTCGCTTGCTCCTCGAGTGTCTTTATCGTCACGATAAATCATGTGATTCCACTCGACCGCTTCTCCAGCAGTTGCATAATGGTCGGCCATTTTGAAGAGCTCGGCAACGGTAGCTAGAAGGTTTAGAGTGATATCCTCTGTAAACCTTCGATTGTGGACTCCCTGCTTGAATACTATAATGATAGACGAGTCAAAAAATTTAGGAATTGAATTGCGAACCTGACTGAAACGCCTGATAAATTGGCGTAGGGTCTTGTGAGAATGTTGTCGTATTCTATGCAGATCGTCCTTCTTTCCAGGGAGGTTGTAAGTACCTTGGAAGTTATCTAGTAGTAGGTCGCAGTGGTGCTACCATGAATAGATCGACTCTTGTGGCTGATTTAATAGCCACGATCGAGCTGATCATTCGAGCACAGAAGGAATGTAATTGGCCATGACATGCTCTCCTCTTGCTGCTGCTCGAACAGCGGTGGTATAGATTTGAAGACACTCGATAGGATTTTATGACCCATCAAACTTCTTCATGTTCACTGGTCGGAACTGGGACGGCCAACGAACTGCTCGAAGGTCAGGTGAAAACGCCCGACATCCGGTAATAATATTATAACGTCTTTTTGCAGGAAAGAATGGTTGACATCACCAAGCAATTGTATCCGATGATACCCAGTGGTAAGTAAGCCTAATCTATCATAGATTTCAGCCCTACGAGGGTTATATCCTCGTGCTTCATCTGCTGGTGCAGATTTCTTGGAAGAAGTGGTGAACGACCACCTCCTCTAGGAGTTTGTCGATCACCAGTTGTTTGTGGGACTCTTCTCCGACTAGGGTCATGGTTAGGAGATCGACCACACCTGTTGTTTTGTCGTTCTCCATGAGGAGAGTCATCTGAACGACTGACGTTCGATGGAATTGTCCTGATACGACTACTAGACAGTGTTGTCGAGTCCGCTCGAGTCTGACCATTGTGTCTCGAGGTCTTCGTGTGATCTCTTGAGCAAAGAGGTCATAGCCTGGCGCTTGTCCAAGTTCTTAAGTCTGGTTTTCGATCAGGTCATTGATTTGTTGAAGTTCCTGAGCTTCCTCTAACTGGGATTGGACGCGCCAAGATAAGGACCTCTGGATAGCAATTCTTCTTCTCCGAATGGTTTTGGGATCATCAACATCTGAGTCAGCCAGAGTGTGCCAGGTAAGGACCTCTAGGTAGCAATTCTTCTTCTCCAAATGGTTTCAGGATCTCCACCGCTCATGAAGGTGGAGATCCCAGTCATCATCGGAGGCGTTCTCGCCATCACCACGAGAGTCCGAAGTGAGTATGCAATGGGAAGCATCCCCAGGCCTGTCTCTTGGAGAGAGATTAGGATCTAAGGGGAGGACAAATACCTATTGGGTGTTATTATCTCTACTCGCGTATGAGTTCGCCTGACTCGAGGAGTAGTCGAAAGACAACGCCTCGCGACTTGGAGCAATTCCCTCTAGGAAATGGAATTTTGGGTTATAACCGTCTTCAACTGACGGTGAACCCTGCGGAGGTATGGTCGAATCCGCAGGTGAAGCGGGCTTAACAATGCACCTCGTGGGGGGTAACCGAAGGGTGACAGTTATCAGGTGTTGATTGAGTTCTAGAATCATGGATTCCAGCACTTGTTGTGCTAGATCAGACGGCCTCAGATGGGCTTGAACATTTAGAGGGGGAGCCCTCGCTGTGCTCTGCACTCGCTGTGGCGCGATCCTGACCCTGGTCGGATGGACCCTTGCCCTTTGAGGAGTCTGGTTCCTCATCTGGGCATAATGTTGTGTGTGTGGGGGGGGGGAGAGCTCCCTCATCAACCTTGTCAGTGGCATGGTCTCCTGGGTCTGGCGAAAGATCCCTGGAAACAACGTTGCCATCGAATGAAATGATGCGCTGCTCGTACTCGTAGCAAGCATCCGTGTCAAGTTCTGCATAGTATGCCAAATTGAACCAATTCTCCTCATTACACTCTCCTGCCATGAAAGCATCAGAGTTGAAAAATGAAGACAATTTGTCGAAAAGAAAAGGAGAAATCAGAAGCTTCTCATTGACGGCGCTAACTGTCGATGATTTAGTATCGATCTTATGAATGAATGCTAGGAGCTCTCCTGGAGCGAAACTATGTAGAAAAGGACACGAGAATTTTATACAGGTTCAAGCTTACGACCACTGGGTGTATATGATCTCCCTCATTATTAATATTGAGGGGTACCTTTGAAGGTTATATAAAATACATTATTATCTATAAACGTTATAGATAAATAACTTAATTAATTGAGGATTATTGGATCCTGATCAGTATTCAACCACCTTTTCTCTCCAATAGTTATGAGAAGCTATGAAGATTAAGGCCTCAAGATCACAACGGAAGACTTGTTGAAACCGAGAAGATCAACCATCAACACCCTCGGCTGGTCTGACCACCGAGCCAAAGCCAGTTTGATCGCCAAGTCAACTTTTGATCCACAAATCGACCTAACTTTTGATCTAGTGATCTAAGTCACCTAAGATTTTAGACATAGCTTAACAAGAAGGTTAGGAACCTATTCCAATTGACGATTTAGAAGATCGTAGCCAAGGTTACATGAATTTCTTGATTAAGGGCAAGAAGGCCCAAAACCAGGGGGGACCTAACTTTGATCTAAAAGCTTGCTCGTAGATGAAAGATGGTCCAGATGACCTTGGATCAGATCGCACAAGTCCTAGTAAACTAGATCACAACAAAAGACAAAAACAAAAACCCCTAGAACACAAACCCCAAAATAACCAAAGAGAGCAAAAACAAGAGAGAACTCATCTTGAGACAAACTTGATTGAATTTATTAGAGGAATTGTAAGTTTATAGCCAGTCCACTATAAAGGACAAAAGCTCACTCATGAGCACTCAATCTCTACTACATCTCTCTCAAAGTCTAGCCTCCTTTATTCTCTCCACTTTCCTCAATTCTCAAATTAGGGTGGCGCAGGAGAGACCAATGGTCGAGGCAATGCGGGAAAAGACGATAGTTGTGGCCTATGGCTACGAAAACAGCAATGGTGACCCATTACTATGACGACGCAGAATAGGGGTATATATATATATATATACACACACACAAGTATTATTCCAAATATGTAAGGAAAATAATACATCTCATTAAAAATATATAACATATAAACCAATTAATATATTTTTATTTTTTACCGGTCCTACAGGGACTCCCCGCGGGCCGTGGGTCCCCGCCCCTCACGGGTAGTTGCCATTTCTAGCGCAGAAGCAAGCGGCAATGGCGACAAGGGAGCAGCGGTATTGGTGGCCTATGGCTATGTTGTGGCTACGACAACATAGGAGCAAAACGGCCATGGCAGTGGTAGCGGCCCATGGTGAGGCGACGCCGAAGCAGAATATGGTGGTTGCCATGGCCGCGGAGGGGCGGCAACCTGTTGTGATGACCAGTAGTGGCGGCATGATGGCGCGGTAGGACGGTATCACAGGGCGGGGTGGTGAAGCCTCGAACACTCAGAAAAATAATGTTTTGATTGGTCCGGTGTTCAGCGTCAAATTTTGCGTATGGGCTTGATTAACTAAAACAAAAACAGTTCAATGAGTTGTGGTGTAATTTTGCCGATTGAAAATTTTCTTTCAGTCACAGTACTTGACACTAAAACGGTTACGTAAATTCTAGGACATGAAGTACTGTTCCAGCACAAATCAATCAAGTCATCCAAATAATACGGTTGACGTTGACGTTGACGAGAGAAGACCCAACGCTTAATATTAGCCTGCTGGCTAGAAGAAAAAAAAAAGAAATCTATCGTCGCGGCCTCTCGTTCGTGAAGATTAAGATCAAATGAATATGGAGAGTGTGAGGGTAGCTGCGGCAAGCAGGAGAGCTGCGATACACTCCGGTGCTGTTGCAGCGGTGCTGCTGCTGCAGCTGTTGGTTCCCGCCGCCGTGGCAGCGTCGACGACAGCCACCGGTCCGCGCAGCAACTGCAGCACCAGCTGCGGCAACATCAGCTTCGACTACCCTTTCGGCGTGGAGCCTAGATGCTACCACGACGGCTTCAACCTCACCTGCAGGAACGACGAGCTGTTCCTGGGCGACGGCACCGTGCAGGTGCTCGAGATCTCCGTTCCCAACGGCACGGTGCGCATCAACAGCAGCCGCATGTACTTGAGGGCGGATAAGCACAGGCAAGCGGGTATTGGTAGAAATATAACGTGGGGGGCCGGCCTCCGAGAGGGCGGCCCGTACTTCCTGTCGGAGTCGACGAACAAGATAGCGTTGGTAGGCTGCAACGTCCAGGTCGACCTCCGGGGGGGAGAGAATGACAGCTTGGTCAGTTCCTGCACTGCCATCTGCCCATCGTTCTCAAGCAACAGAGAATTTATCGGGGCCGGCCACGGTGTCTGCTCTGGCATCGGCTGCTGTCAGTCGAACATCGTTCTAGGCTACTCTTCCTACCACATTAACGTTTCACTCGTGAGGCGCCTTACGCATTTACCTGTCTACATAGTCGACCAGGGATTCAACTATACCGATGACATGGTTGAGGGCACCTTTCCCGAAGCGCTCCCAGCCTTGCTAGACTGGGTGATCAGCTCGACTACTTGTCCCAATGCGTCCGCCCCGGAATGTCGAAGTGCCCACAGCTATTGCCGAGATGGCCTCGCTACTGGCCACGGTGGGTATCGGTGCTACTGCTCCGATGGTTATCAAGGCAATCCGTACGTCCCCAATGGATGCAACGGTACGTAACACAGTACACGCGTGCACATATATGCTACCTCCAATTCCTTTTACTTGTCCTTTAATTTAGACGTTTACAAGATCTCCAATACACGTATTTGGTTGTTATTATCTTTTCTAATTATATGTTAGTAAAAATTATAATGATATCAAAGTAATTTTGATGACAAACATAGTAATATAATTTTACATGATAAATTTAATTACTTTTATGTATATTAACTGTCAAAGTCTTAAAAGGTTGATTGCTCGTATTTTAAAACGGCATCTAAGAAAGAACATAGTGATCGAGTCAGTATTGCTTAGCTCCAAGAAATCACTACAACAAGAACCGTCCAATATATGTGTTTAATCGATATGAAATTTGGAGTTTGGGTATGTAATGTTGAGAGCGTGCGGTTATCCTATTATCCTATAACCGCACGAGGGTTTCTCACGGACCGTAGCCAGATTTTGACGTGTGGCAAGAGCACACCACCATCCAATAGCCTCCCTAGCTCGTTCCCCATCCCCTTCCTTCTTCTTTAGGAAAGGATTTGACACTCGAAAGAACCAAATTTGATTATTTGACATCCAAAACAATTTTCTTAATGATTTGTCACTGCAAAGATTGCAAAAGCTGCACTTTGACACTCAGCCTGCCCAGGATCCACGACAGATATGGGCCCAGGTAATGTACACATGTATGTATACTGTGGTAAAGGCCCAAGCAGAAGAACAACCCATCGCTCTATCCTTGAGGCAGCCTGCAGGCCCGCAGGAAGTCAAACAAGCAATGAAGATGCTGGCACCACGCATCGTTACTGCTCGTTCTGGAAATAAATTGTATGGGACGGATGCCGCCATCCATGAACAGTGACAAGGGGATGAAGAGGATCGGACGGCAGGGAGGAGGGGCCTCTCCGTGGGGAGGCCCTCGCCCAGAGAATTGTTTTCCGTCGGTGTCATTAATGGAGGAGGACAGTATGTACCTAATCAATTTCCTGCATTCTCAACAAACCCGCCATTGATTCCTTCCATTTTCAATGGCTCCTCAAAATCCCCCGAAAACACTATATGTGCTCATGATTTTTGCTCGCCCACGTCACTCTTCAGAAGCAACATCTGCATTATCCAAAGTGACACACAATTTTCTTGTAAATTTGGTTTCTTTTGGTCTTGATCCCCTTGAAGTTTAATGATCTCTATTAGTTCTGAGATAGAGGCTTAAATATAGGTGATTAGGATTGCTAATTATTGTCGATTGTTGATGTATTGTTTCCTTTGGGCGATAGCATTCTTCGTCTGAAGTTTTTGTGTTCAGGTCCTTTTGCATAGTTTATCTGGTTCATGTTTTCATTAACGCTTTGGTTCCTATGCAATACAAGAAAAATCCAGATGCTTTTGTTCCTTGACCAAACCAATGCTTATATCATTGTGTGGTAAGATGTTGTATATAAAGCTTTTATCTTGAAGTGAAACAAGGGAAAAGGGAAGAAAAAAAAAGAAAGCTCTCCCTCCATTTTTGTGACATGCTAAGTAGAGTTTTTTTTTTACTTAGTTGCGTGTTATAGTTTAATTTATCCTTGATACTGCTCATGTAGTAGTACACTTTTAATTCTTGGACTTGTTAACGATACTAACCTACTTGATTGTCAACGATGAGTAGTTTGTGCCTTTTGTGATACGGTAAACAGTGAATTCGTAGTTGAACAAAAAATGCTACTGTATGTTTGTGTGTGGTGGGGATGGGGGGAGCACGAGCAGAAGATAGAACCCAAGCTGATTGATGGAACTTTTGTTGCGGTGAACAGCAAATTAGCAAAAACGTTCCACGTTTTATACACTTGATATATTTGCAGTGAGGCAGTGAGTTTTGAACTCAGTTGAAACTTATTTAATCGGTTTTTGTATTACTTTTTTACGATGATACTAGCTCAAACCGATTCAAATCAAGATGAATTTAATATTTTTTTAGTTTGATATCTCAAACACACTTTCTAGACATGAAAAGATAGCCATGTTAAATATCGCTAATCTTGATGCACATTAGTAGGAGTATTGCCTTGGGTATATAGGCACCTATAGATGCATGAAGCACTCCTAACTAATGAATGCCCTTGTGCTTGTCTAGATATCGATGAATGTGATTCTCCGCACATCTACCCGTGTTACGGCGACTGCATCAACACACCAGGAGGATATCAATGCCAGTGCCCTCATGGCTTCTGGGGCAACGCTTCTACACCACAAGGATGTAAAGGCACGTACCAGAACATATATGATTGATTACAACTCGCTTAGATCAATATGGCTATAGAGTTACAATTATTACTAGCTAGCTATCCCTTAATTTTCCAACTCGGTTTTATACTTCCACTGCTTACTAATCTGATGGTTTCCTTTCCGCCATATGGTGTGTTGGTGCACTGATACTTCTACTGTGTTGTACTAATTGACTAGACATCGACGAGTGTGAACACCCGGAAGCACACTCATGCTATGGAATCTGCGTAAATATGCCCGGAACATTTCATTGCCAATGCCATAACGGAACCTATGGGGATCCCTTCACAAGAGGAGGATGCATCACGATGACCAAGAGTTCCTTTACAGGTGACAAGCCACTATGTAGCATCTATTACCATTTAATCTTTGTATTCACGTAGTAACCAGGGGTGGAGCCAGACTTGGCCACGCCCTGAAACTCGACTAGCTCCTTCCTTAGCTAACCCACTGTCTTTTGCTTTTTTTGGCAATTTCTTCATGGGCTTTAGGTCCTAGGCCCAGGGCTAAAGCCCAGGTTTCCTGGACCTAGATCCGCCCCTACACATAATGACACTGTTGTATCTATGGCACTTTGTTGGCGAGCATTCACTAATTAACTCGTTCTCAATTAAACTTGTCCTCTCCAAATCCATGAAATTCGCCTCTTCATATATTCCTTTTTTTTCAGGTTTAAGCATAGGTCTATTAGTCAGCGGTGGCTCAATTCTTCTGCTTCTGGTGCTTGCTGCTCCCTTCATAACACACAAGATCAAGCTACGAAGGGTGAAAATTGTAAAAGAAAAATTCTTCAAGCAAAATCATGGGTTGCTATTGCAGCAATTAATATCACAAAACACAGACATTGGTGAAAGAATGATCATTACGTTGGAGGAGTTAGAGAAGGCCACAAACAATTTTGACAGAACTCGTGAGGTTGGTGATGGAGGACATGGCGTCGTATTTAAAGGGATTCTGGACCTACATGTTGTAGCCATCAAGAAATCAAAGATTGTAGTACAAAGAGAAATCGATGAATTCATAAATGAAGTTGCAATTCTTTCCCAAGTGAACCATAGAAATGTGGTAAAGCTCTTAGGATGTTGCCTTGAAACGAAGTTCCTTTGTTGGTTTATGAGTTCATTTCAAATGGAACCCTTTATCATCATCTTCATGTTGAAGGACCAATATCCTTTGTCATGGGATGATCGGATAAGGATTGCACTTGAAGTTGCTAGAGCTCTATCCTATCGCATTAATGACTTCGATGCCAATATATCATAGAGATATTAAGTCTTCCAACATACTTCTTGATGATAGTTTCACAAAAGGTATCGGACTTGAACTTCAAGGTACATCCCAATTGATCAAGCAGAGTGACTACGGTTGTTCAAGGAACATTTGGTTACTTAGATCCCATGTACTATTATACGGGCCGACTAACAAACAAGAGCGATGTATTCAGTTTCGGTGTTCTTCTTGTAGAGTTGCTTACAAGAAAGAAACCATTCTATCGGACCGATAATGGTGTCAGTCTTGTTTCACATTTCATCTCGCTACTCATAGAAGGTAACCTTGTTGACATCATGGATCCTCAAGTGATGGAAGAGGAAGATGGAGAAGTCCAAGAAGTAGCCACACTTGCGGCAATGTGCACTAAATTGAAGGGAGAAGATCGGCCTACAATGAGGGAAGCAGAGATGACACTCGAAAACTTGCGAGTTAAGAAGCAAATTACACATAATACAACACCAAGGAGGTATGATGGGGATGACATTGTGGCTCATTGCATGTCAATTGAAGGTGTTACTAAGGAAGCAAGCAGACAATACACTATGGAAGAGGAAATCTTGATGTCCGCAAGGTATCCCCGATGATCTTGTTGCCCCGACTAACAATGCTTCATATATTCAATTCTAATGCATAGCAAGCCAAGGAATCAAAGTAGTTTTCATCATTCTTTTCTAAATTATTCTGAAAATCTTTTGGTGACTGTATTTGTTTGACTGTCGATTTTGCATATTTCCATGTATAATTAATAAAGTCATTAGTGTGTGTGCTTTGATGTTTGCTAATTGGATGTGAAATGTTGCCTCCCTTAATTTGGTTTCTAGTTCGCTACAACGACTAGGGAACTGTATTCTTGAGATAATGCAGTTGAATTCTTTCCTTAAGTTCTTGTATGTAACCACTTACAATGTAGTATGGTTTGGACCAAGGAAAAAAATGCGCTGGTAGCCGACGGTAACCAGAAAAACCGGTGGGAACCGGGAGAAAAAAAACCGTCTAAAATTTTTCAAATTTAATTCTATGACTGCATAATGCACTTCCTTGGTTGGTTTAGGTCTTTTTTGTGCTAGATTACCTATTGTATGACCTAAATATGCTTGAATTATTGTATGAGCAAGTCCTAACATTTTTTTAAACATCCCCGATTCAATTTTCCAGTTTTGGTAGCGGTTTTTCCCCTTTTTTGAAGCAATTTTTTCGGTTTTAGGCGATAACCGGTCCAGTTACCGGTTTTAAAACTCCGCCAATTCAATTTTTCATTTTTGAATTTTGGTAGTTTTTAAGTTCTCGCGAAGAATCGATTAGTTACCATCGCCCGCCAGCGATTTTTTTCTCCGGTTCCGAGATTTTGATCCTTGGTTTGGACACTCTGAAATATAGCCATGAAGGCATCAACGACTGCAATATGCACAGCTTGCCTGGACGATGAGCCACCCGCCCATCTTCCTCAGGATTTAAAACAAATTGAGAAGGGTGATGAACACAAGAAGCAACCTTAGTTGCTTCCCAAATCATTCATAAACCCAAATGCAATACTTAAATTGAGTACTTTAAAAACAAAATGGAGGAAGACGCGGCGGGATCTTGCTGTTCGAGAGGGTTCTCTAAGAATGGCTGCCATTTGCACCATGCCCTTAACTAGCATGTTAAAAGTGATGCAAGTAACACTCAAAGAAAAACATCAGAACAAAAGTGAGATGGAGATATGGGAAGCTTGGTAACAGGGGCGGAGCCCAATAGGCCCACCCGGTGTCACAGGACACCGGGTCCAAAAATTTTTTTAGTAGAGATCAACTCATATGGACCATATGTGCACCCCCAAGCAAAAAAACTGTGAACCCGGGCCTCTTCCAGCCCACGCGAAGCAGCCCAGCAAGCCCGCCGCCGCGCTCCACGCTCCACGCACTAGCAGAGCAGACGCGCTACGCTGTCGCTGTCGACGCCGTTGTAGCAGATCGCATGCCCCCACGGCTCCACACGCTAGCAGAGCGGTGCGCAGTTCCTGTGACGCGATCGGCGACGCCCACGCCCACGCCCTTCGCTTTTGCTCGCTAGTACTGCTTCTTTGCTGTTGCGTGTGTAGAGCCGAGCGCCCAGACCTCGCGCGTGTAACGCATGTACACCAGTGAGTTTTATATCACATGACTTCACATCCATGGAACCGAAGAATCACATCCTCTGTCATTACGTGGGAACCGGCCAAGGATGGTTTAAGAGTTGTTCAACTATAAATTCTAGTAGTAGTTGAAATAAAGACTCTGTTATGTACATGAAATTAAACTTGCATTTTCTTAAAAAGAGTTATTCATTTCTCACTAGATAGTAGATATCGATGTGCACAACCTCACCCATCCCCGATTTACCATACTGAGTACCTCTTAAGAGCATGTACAATGGTATGATGTCAACTGTCTATAAGCTTTGACGCGTAGGACACGAGACGATCTGGAGGAGAGAGGTGGAGCATAGAGAATTGAGATGTCTCTCATACAGTAGTCGACTGTATCACGAGAAACAAGACATATTATCCATGGAGGAACTGTCTATAGAGACATGTAAAAACTGCGTGTTAGCGTGCTACGTGTAGAGCCGAGATCGGGATCCCCAGAACAGAACACGAAAAGCCATCGCCTCTCCGTCTCGCCTGGACGCCGCCGCTCGACCGGAGACCTCGACGCCCTCATCCGCTGGCCACCAGAGCTTCTTCTGGTCGCCGCCGCCGATAGTCGATCATCTCGAGGAGAGGCAACGAAACGAAACACTGGCCAAGGAATTGGAAAGATGAGTTAGGTATTGATTCCTTGTTCTAATTTCCCCTGATTTCATGAGTGATAGCCTAAACTTAAAATTTACGGTTTCACGACGATTTCATGAGTGATCGCCTAATTTGCTATGTGGAGAAAGAAGAAATGAGGAAAGTTACCAATAACGTTGTGGTTCATCGTTTCATGAACTTGAAAGAACGTAAATACTAAAAGGTATTGTATTTACTTTCATTCGACTATTCTACTTTTTTACTAGATAATTTTAATTCGTTTTGTTCTATTTTTTATAGGTCATTGAGGTCGGATGATGTATTTTGCCAATATCGACTATCTTTATCCATGATTTCGCCCTTAGTTGCTTCACTTTGCTACAATTAACAATATTATTATTGAGTTTCTTTATGTTTGTAAGCATTTTGATCGCTACTTTTTTATCATTGTACATTGCTATTGGTTACGTTGAAATATTGATGCTAAAAGTTGCTGGATAAATTACTATTTATTACCGTGTTGCTTAAAAATTATATATGTTGTTACATGTACGGTGAAATGGTGAACCCTGGTCATTTCCATTCTAGTTCCGCCCCTGGACTCGGTAAGCAGAATACTCATTGAAAACTTTGATTGATTTGGCTACATCCATTTACGACAATTCAAGACTTAAGGGTATAATGAAACCCTCAATCTTGGTACATGCAGCAACCGGCAGGCTTCCTCAAATCATAACATCAAACTTCAAAGTTCAAAGTACAACTTATCTTTAGTCAAGGCACAGATTATTGTTGAAGCCAAGCCAAGCCACATAGCGAGTGGTTAGTTGAACACGGTGCAAGTCTGCAAGACATTTCATTTTTGGTATCAGAGTATCAGGCATCTTATTTCTCTTAATCAGTATGAGTGACCTCCATGCCTTGGAGAAAATAGGCAGGGGTTCTATAAGCCTCAATAATCGGTGTTCAGGAATCCATGAGAGTTGAGACGGTATCATGAATTAGGTATATTCATTGGGGTTTGTCTGGCTTCTAATAAGGGGGACACCATCTTTCCGCCACACAATTCGGTCCTTGCACAAGGCAGCAACTGCCTGGACATAAACCTTATGTTGGAATAGTCCCACATTGGTTGTGGAAGGACAAGAAACCTAACTTAAAAGTGTGGGAGTTCCTCACCTCACAAGCTAGCTTTTGGGGATGAGAAGGCCCTTACGGTCCTACAATTGGTATCAGAGTCTAGTTCTAACATCTCTGGCCTGATGGACACTAGTGTGTGAAGGTCTGATGGACTGTCGGTGTGCGGTGAAAGAGCGGTGAACGGCCGAGGGGCATCGATGTGTGAAGGGGGGGATTGTTGGAATAGTCTGATATTGGTTGTGGAAGGGCAAGGAACCTAACTCGAAAGTAGAGGAGTCCCTCGCTTCACAAACTAGCTTTTGGGAATGAGAAGACCCTTACGATTCTACACCTTATGTTCCTGAAATGTCAGGTTAATAAGTTAGCGCAAGAATAGATAGAGAAATTTTGTTCTATGCCACTGATGTTTTCGGGTTTTTTGGATTTTTATCTTGTTTTTTTTGCCTTATTGGCTTTATGCCACCGCTCCATTTTCCCTCTCGTGTTGTCCCCATGACCCATCTCCATATTTCTCTCTCCTTTCTAGGTGTTTGTTGAAATGTTGGTACGTGAAACAAGCATGCATACATCAGTTCATCTCAAAAGAAAAAGAAAATCTAGGCGCAGAGTTGCCAATTAAACAAGCGACTTCTGCCACAGCCCTGTCATCCTCAAAGCCAGGAACAAGCAGCAAAATGAGTGATAGTTTTCCAGTACAACCAATAACTAGTCACTTAAGTTTGATGCAGTAGTGAGCATAGATCAGCTAGGTGTTCTAACGGTAATAATTGTAAAGATGGTAGTAACAGTAGGTTGCATTCGGCCGTAAGATGGGCCTGGGTTAGTAAAATAACCACCTCGCCATAAGCATAGCTCCGCAAGTGAAAAGGCACTGTTTGTTTCATGCCAGTAGTGGGGCGCCGGGCTTCGCTTAGCGTTTTCTACATATATTTGCTGTCGACATGTACTACTTGCTTTCAGTTTGGTTGCAAAAAAAAAACACCGCGCATGGCCCCGAGCCCCGGTGCACACTGACGCACCCTCCGGAATATGAAATGTATAAGCCCACAAGGGCGGCATAAATAAGCCCACCACCGTGGCAACGAAGACGCCGCGCATGGCCCCGAGCCCCGACGCACACTAACTCACTCTCCAGAGTGAAGTGTATAAACCCACAAGGTTGGCATAAATAAGCCCACCACCATGGCAATGAAACGCCGCGCATGGCCCTGAGCCTCGGCGCACACTAGCTCACTCTCCGGAGTATGAATTGTATAAGCCCATAAGGGTGGCATAAATAAGCCGACCATCGTGGCAACGAAGACACCGTGCATGGCCCCGAGCCCCGCGCACACTAGCTCACTCTCCGGAGTGCGAAGTGTATAAGCCCACAAGGGTGGCATAAATAAGCCCACCACCGTGGCAATGAAGACGCCACGCATGGCCCCGAGCCCCGGCGCACACTAGCTCACTCTCCGGAGTATGAAGTGTATAAGCCCACAAGGGTTGCATAAATAAGCCCACCACCGTGGCAATGAAGACGCCACGCATGGCCCCGAGCCCCGGCGCACACTAGCTCACTCTCCGGAGTATGAAGTGTATAAGCCCACAAGGGTTGCATAAATAAGCCCACCACCATGGCAACAAAGACGCCACGCATGGCCTCGAGCCCCGGCGCACACTAGCTCACTTTCCGGAGTGAAGTGTATAAGCTCACAAGGGTGCCATAAATAAGTCCACCACCGTGGCAACAAGACCCTGCGCATGGGCCCGAGCCCCGGTACACGCCAGACCCTAGGCGACTAGGGAGTCTTCCGCCTCGAGTACCTTGCCTCGGCGGAGAGACCTCGCACATCGCGTTCATTCGCGCAAGACCCTAGTCGCTCCGGAGGCCCCGCCTCGGCGACTAGGGAGTCTCCCGCCTTGAGTGCCTTGCCTCAGCGGAGAGACGTCACACATCGCGCTCATTCGCGCAAGACCCTAGTCATTCCGAAGGCCCCGTCTCGGCAACTAGGGAGTCTCTCGCCTCGAGAGCCTTGTCTCGGCGGAGAGACCTCGCACGTCACACTCATTCACGCAAGACCCTAGTCGTTCCGGAGGCCCTGCCTCGGCGACTTGGGAGTCTCCCGCCTCGAGGGCCTTGCCTCGGCGGGGAGACCTCGCACGTCGCGCTCAAACACGTAAAGCCCTAGTCACTCTGAAGACCGCGCCTCGATGACTAAGGAGTCTCCTGCTCCGAAGGCCTCGCCTTGGCGGAGAGACCTTGCATGTAAGGCCTCGTCTCGACGAGGACACCTCACGAATCAAACACCGGCACTCCTAATCATTAAGACATGAAAACCATATATATATATATATATATATATATATATATATATATATATATATATATATATATATATATATATATATATATATATATATATATATATATATATATATATATATATATATATATATATATATATATATATATATATATATATATATATATACTGGGAGCACATACTCCCACCTCTCATATACCACTTAAATTATATGATGATACCTCTTTATCAATTTGAGTATACTCCAATAATGATCATAAGATACCCCAAAGTGAGTTTCATAAAATTTTTCATGAAAATCCACTTTTTATACCAAAATCCGTGTATATACCTCTTTTATATATGAAAAAGGGTATATAACAAAAAATAAAGGGCTCCAATGAAAAATTTTCAATTAAGTCACATTGGAGTACCTTATAATTGATATTTAAGTATCTTGAAAATGATAAAGAAGTATAATATATTCGTTTAAGTGGTATATTGAAAGTGGGAGTACATACTCCCGAGTGCATTATGGCGTCATATATATATATATATATATATATATATATATATATATATATATATATATATATATATATATATATATATCTCTGTGTGTGTGTGTGTGTGGACCGGGTTATCTCCGTAAGACCGAGACTAAGCATGGTCTTAAGGACATAACTCTGGACCTCCGATAAATGAATTCCAACTTAACTCGATCTAAGTGAGAGGCTTAACTAAAACTAGAGCCCCGATGATCATGCTTGTTGCTCCTTGCAAGCACTACATGATTGTCGGTTCTCCTAAGTCAAGCACTACACTTAGTGAGTTAAATAGGAAGCCACTAACAGCGAGTATGCAATCATATTGGCTCCCAAGATCAGTGACCAATATGCTCATACTCTCATAAAACGTTGATCACATCCATACAACAGTCATACATTAATAGTTCAAAAGACGTACAACATAATAGTTAAAGTCTACAACTATTACAAACGACCGACCGGCCAAATTCAAATAAGAGTAATAAGTAGCAGCGGAAGTAAGTAAATAAACCAAAAGACCAGCAGTGGTATGCCCATATCCCATCGGCAACCGACTAGGAGTTAAAAGGATAGCACTACTCGTCAGCGTCGCCTAAATCAGTGCTAACAAGCTCAATAGGCTCATATCCTTCCTCACCTGAAATTGCAGCAACCGGGTTGAGTACAAAGGTACTTGCAAGTCTTACACAAATAAAAATTAGTTATGCTAGAGGTTGTTCCAAATGATGGCTCATATTGGTTTAGTTTTGCAAAAGAGACGCAACAATTTACAACCTACACATACTAGTATTTCAAGTGCCATTTAAAAATCAGATTTGAAGTAGAAGTAAAGCATGTGAATAAGTAGTAAATTGAATAACGAATAAATCATGCAAATACCAAAGTGGTTGTCCACTTTGATACAACAACAAGCATGAAAATCCCATTCATGACAATTACCAAGTTATAACCACAATTTTAATTCCAAGTTTAACAATAAGCAGCCACAAACTCAAGCGATCGTCCGTAACCGTGGACACGGCTATTCGAATAGATTTATACCCTGCAGGGATGTACTACTTTACCCACACGACTTGATTAGCCCATAAGCTTCCAGATGCCTCCGAAAATAGCATATTTCCTATGGTATGCTGGCCGGGTAAACCAAGACTTAGTATTTTTCAGCAAGTTAATATTATTAAGTTGACTCGTCCATGCGCGACGTAATCCCACTTAGGTGTAGGCTACCTAACTACTAGCTAAACGGGCACGCAAGTTGTGCCGGGCATACCGACCCAAATTGAAAGTTTGCAATCGGCACCCTACGAAGCATATATGCGATAGAACACATATACATCCTCACACCACCAGTCATCAACTTAACAACACCAACCTCTTACTTAACCAAGCAGTTCCCATACACCGCGTGTGATAGCACGAGTTTTGCTTGAACCGCAGGTACCCAAATTTCGGTCCTTAACTGTCCAGACAAGTCTACCACTTTCCCAAGTCTCGTGCACAAAGTCACCATCACTAACCATCACTTGTCCAGACCAATAGTTCATTTAAATTGACAATAATTTAACTCATAAAACAGATACGAAGATCTGAAACAAAAGTATATATTGAAAGTTGTGTGTATCCCACAATTGTCGAGTTATTCCCGACAATCAGCTACCGTTCTAGACTTGCATGGCTAAGCAAACCCAAACATTATAATTCACACAACCCTATCTTAAGCATGTGGTATTGGAGTTATTCATGATTCAAGATAAACCTCAAAGAGTGGGATATAGCTATTCTACACATCACAAAAATAGCGACATTAACAAAATAGCATGCAAGCAATTATCATTGCACTAACTTAACAAAACTGGGATCAATTATGATGCAAAAAGAAAGTTCAAATGATGATTGCCTTGCTGGTAGCTTAGCTGCTCTCCCTCAGTAGCGTATAGGTCAATATCGATAGGCTCGGAATCTATATAAACACAATACCGAATAAACATCGAGAAATACCCAAAAATTCAAAATACTCAAAAATGCATGATTTTTCTACAGTAGGTAAATCATGATTTTAGATGAATTTAGGTGAAAGCATTACTCAACTTGGATTTAGTATGTGAGAGTTATGATGGTTTGAATTTCAGTTTGCTGGAAAATCCATTTTAATTCCCACCGGTTACTGTTCATTAAAATTAATTATTTGAGCAAAATTTGTAGAACAGTAGTGAGACAAAGGATTATATGAATAAATAGAGAATATTAATACAAGACTAAAACAGTTGAGTTTGCCTCATTTGGAGCTTTCATGATTTAGTTATGAATTTCTAAAGTTATCAGCATTTCCTTTTGTAAAAATAATAGTGTTAATGGATCATTCTCCAAAATAATACTCTCTGCTATAGAGACATGTTTGAAACCAATTTTAATATAAAGTTCATTAAAAATGAAAATTAACCGAAGTGATTTCATCCTTTTTGGAGTTAAAATAAATTAGTTATGCATTTTTGAAGTTGTACATATTTTACAGTGTGTAAATAATTGGATTTCGGATTTTCTAATGCTTTTATTACTTTTCTCACCGAACGCGGCGCTAGCCACCGACGCTGACTAGCGGGCCCAGTGAACAGTGAGCTTTCCAAATTAACTTCAGATTTTATACTCCGTCCTGACAGGTGGGTCCCACCGTCAGTGACACGGTGCAGTGGATTAGGTCCACCGACACACGCGCACGGTGCACGGGCTTAACGCCTTGGGCCCACTTGTTAGTCTCTCTATTACCTTCACTTAATGTTTCTGTTTTCTGTGCGCGGCCCCACGCGACAGCGACACATTACGACGGCTAAGACAGCATTTAAAATCTAAACGCAATCATTAGCATTAATGACCGAATCTATGTCCTAATGACTTTGCTACAGTTACCAGACGACCCGACAACGCGAGTGCTGGCTTGCCCGACGGCTCGTCGGTGCTCCGCGCCACGGCGGAGCCGGCCAAAGCACGCGTTTGCTCCGCAATAGTGCCGCGCACCTCTGGGTGGTGGTGGCGGCGCCAATGGTGGCCTATACCGGCGGCTAGCCGGAGCTAAGCGGTGGTGTCCAATACGGCAAGCGAGCATGCAAGAAGTAAAGCTCCGCAGCAATCATTCAGCGAGTGCCAAGGCGTCTAGGGGCTAAATGGGAGCTACCTGAGCAGAGGAGGGTGCTCGGGGAAAGCTGGAGTGGCTGGAGCTGCGTTGGCACCGGAGAAGAAGATAACAACGACTAGTCCCAACGAGGAGAGGAGTCCTTGAGCAAAATAACAGAGAGTGAGTGATCGGAAAGGATTAAAGACCCTATGAGGATGCTAAGGGACCAAGGAATTGAACCACAGCTTACCGGAACAAGGTAGGAGTCGAAGAGTTGGTCCTAAGGCCGAAGGTACGATTTCTTCAAATCAGCAAAAACCTGCCGTGCATTATACAAATTAGTTGAGGGGAAAGTTAAATGATGTCCTAAGGCGCAAAGTGACGCACTCAGTTGAGGATAATACCTCTTGGAGACAATGGTTGACACTTAGAGGTCTTCGGGTGCGCGCTCTAGGGCTTCCAATGGCACCTCTGTGGTCCAAGAGCTACAAGCAACCGAAGGAGCTGAGGTTAGGAAAAATGGAAAAGGTACTGAGCAAGGAGTTGAGGGCAACCACACGGAGGAAGCTTACCCAAGTGATGCCGGTGGGAGAGCTTCCCTTTCCTCAGCCACCGAGAGGAAAAGTGAGGAAGAACGGGATGCCGAGGGGGTATTATCCCCAAGGAAATGACGGAGTGGAGGTGGCGTCAAGTGGGGAACGTCCCGGAGTGGCCAACGGCAGCGGTGGATTGACGGCGTCGAAGTGGCCGTTTTGTGCGCGTCGGAGTCGCTCGGCCGCGTGGCGTGGAGCTACGCTGCGAAGGTCGAGGGGCGAAGGCGGCACAAGGGCCCACATCGCTTGCCCGATGACTCAGCTCAGCCTTGCGGAGTTCGATTAAGTGGGTTGGCGTGGACCATTGGATCTGAACTGGGTGGCTAGGATTAGACGAGGGGCGCTCAGATCATCCCGAAGAGGTACGCGATTTGGGTCGTTGATTTCCAATCGGATGGCTCAGATTTGGTGTGAGCTTCGGACTGCCAAAGCGGTGATGAGATCCGGTCTGTTGAACCAAGATCCGATGGCCTGCATGCGTTGGTGCATTTAGGCGCTTGGGCTGAGCCGGTTCACTGAGTCGGACTCGAGCCCGATGAATAGTGCGGCTGGTTGGGTTTAGGGTTTGACTGAGATTTAAATTGTTTTCTCCACTTTGACCAAGGTGTTAAAAATAGAAATAAATTTCCTAAAATTGTGAAATAAATCACAAGGGTTCCTGGGTAGGTCTAGTGTCTATAAAAATTATTAACTCCTACTGTTCATGATATAGTATGAATAATTTAAATTCAAAGTTAATGTAGGCCATTAAATTGTGTTTGAATTTTATTAGGGTTTAAACCAGTCCCAAAAATTTGGGAAAAATTATGTTAATTCATTATACTAGTTCTAGTATTTGAATAAATTATTTCCAAGTGATTAACATAAGGTTTGGTTTCTGCCTTTGTTTGCAATTAAGTTTTTAAGGTATAGGTTTTACTCTTATTCAGATTTTTCGAGTGCAATATATAATGCAAATCCTTGAAAACAATAATGCATGCTCATGAGATGCATAATAATTCTCTTTATTAATTTGGGGATGTGACAATATATATATATATATATATATATATATATATATATATATATATATATATATATATGAAAATGGTATAGTACTCCTAGAGCATGCGTACTCCCACCTCTCATATACCACTTAAATTATATGATGATACCTCTTTGTCAATTTGAGCATACTCAATAATGATTATAAGATACCCCAAAGTGAGTTCCTAAAAAATTCTTTAAAATCCACCTTTTATAGCAAAATTTGTGTATATACTTCTTTTATATATGAAAAAGGGTATATAACAAAAATAAAGGGCTCCAATGAAAAGTTTTCAATCAGGTCATATTGGAGTATCTTATAATTGGTATTTAAGTATCTTGAAAGTGATAAAGAAGTATAATATCTTCGTTTAAGCGATATATTGAAAGTGGGAGTACATACTCCCGAGAATGCAACAGCGTCCTATATATATATATATATATATATATATATATATATATATATATATATATATGGGACGGCGATAAACCGCCTCCCTTCGCCTTAGCTTTGGGCTCTCAAAGCAGAGCCCAATCAAAAAGTTGGGGGCAGCGATCGGCCGCCTCCCCTCGCTAACCGGGCTCTCAAGCAGAGCCCAATAAAAAAATTGGGGGCGGCGATTGGCTTCGCCTCCCACTCGCTAGATTTGGGCTCTCAAACAAGCCCAATCAAAAAAAAAGTTGAGGGATGGCGATCGGCTTCGCCTCCCCCTCGCTAGCTTTGGGCTCTCCAACGTGCCCAATCAAAAAAAAGTTGGGGGACGGCGATCGGCTTCACCCCCCCCTCGCTAGCTTTGGGCTCTCAAACGAGTCCCATCAAAAAAAAGTTGGGGGACGGCGATCAGCTTCACCTCCCCCTTGCTAGCTTTTGGCTCTCAAACGAGTCTAACCAACCAAAAAACAAAAAAAAAACCTTCACGCCCCTCCAAGTCACGGGCACACTTGACCGGTACAAGGGCGGTACCAAGCCCCGGCGGGAGGCGTCATAAGCAGTCACATCAAGAAGTAATCAAATACAAAGCGGCGGCAGTACCATGGCCAGCAAATCCACCTCGAGGGCCATGCCTCAGCGTGGCGGCTCCGCGTCGACTTCGCCCCCACGGGCTCCACCGCTACTCACCGCTCGCCTCGAGGCTATCGCCTCAGCGGAGCAGCCTCGATGCACCGCCCGCCTTGAGGCTATCGCCTTAGTGGGGCGGCCCCGACGTGCCGCCTGCCTCGAGGGCCATGCCTCGACGTGGCGGCTCCGAGTCGACTTCGCCCCCATGGGCTCCGCCGCTGCTCACCGCCCGTCTCGAGGCTATCGCCTCGGCGGGAAGGCCCCGACGTGCTGCCCGTCTCAAGGGCCATGCCTCGGTGTGGCGGCTCCATGTCGACTTCGCCCCCACGGGCTCCACCACTGCTCATCGCCCGCGTCAAGGCTATCGCCTCGGCGAAGCGGCCCGCGCCGCCGCCGCCTCGAGGGCCATGCCTCGGTGGTGGCTAGCTGTGATCGACTTTCGCCCCACCTGACTCTGCTCACCGCCCGCCTTGAGGCTATCACCTCGGCGAGGCGGCCCCACAACGCCACCGCCTCTGAGGCTATGCCTCGGCGTGGCGGCTCACGCGTCAACCTCCCGCGGGCTCTGCTGCTGCTCACCGCCCACCTCGAGGCTATCGCCTCGGCGGCGGCCGCGCCCGCGCGAGGCTCATGTCGATTTCTTTTGGGGTATCCTGACTCCCGAGGAGCCGGGGGCGACGATATTGCGTCTGCTCGCCCCTCGGGATCGCGGGACTAGTCCTCGCGACCTCGGACCACGCAGACGAGGGAGTTATCGTAACTGGGCATCAAGGGGTACCCCACACCCTAGGGTCGTCAAGAATACCAGTGTACTGTCGAGGATGTTGTACATGTGTAAACCAGGTCCATATGGTGTATTTTAGACAAATGTACCTAAATACCCCCCTCTCTTAATACATTGTGAGGGCAAGAAGGTAAATGTCCCTTCTTGCCCTCCTATAAATAAAACCCCAAGGGCATGTACAAGAGGACTTCCTCTCATTCACACTCTATGCAATACATTCATACATTTGTGTCTTTGGCTCTTCCCTTCGGTCCTCTTTCAAGACAAAAGGTACCATGTACTCACTACCTAGCATTTTCTTGCTACGACAACAAGCCCACCATTTTTACTGCCCAGGATCATAATGTGGTTCCAACCGAAGGCAAGTGAATGTGATATTTCTTTCCCTCAAAAGAAGCGTACAAATGTGGTATTGCTGATCTGGGGATAAACTTTTCATTTCAGTTCCACACAACACCTTGTGATGGTCCATGGTTTACACAGCAGGGATTTAGTCATTGGGTGGTCTGGATATTTGAGCATCAAGAACCAATTTCTAGCATGTAGTTCACAAACAACAAACATCATTCATTTATCGGAGTCTATCTCCAATCACCTGTTTCATGTGCAGTTTAGAAGCGCTGACAGGCAACACATACAGTTTGATGTTCTCATATACAATAATTTCTATTCGGGAAATGTATACAATCAACAGGGTATGACGAACCTTTATTGAGCCATGGAAACTTCAAGAGAGGATTTTGCAAGACATTTAATGTATATTACATTAAATGTCTATTAATGTATATTACATTTTCAAGACTGAAGTGACAGCTTGCAGAGCTAAGAGATTTAGGGCATCTCCAATAGTTTGTCCCTTAGTTTGTCTCTAATATCCTCCATGTCATCTTGAGACAATATTAGAGACAACTACTCCAATAGTTTGTCTCTTAGGTCGTCTCTAACACCTTCACAAGTATTTAAGCTTTGCATGAATCAAATAACTATACTGATCAACACTAACTTTAATCTTTGTGACCTATATGTGTTTGGTTACATCTACATATATAAACAAGCAGCAATTCTAACACCAAGCCTCACAAGCCTAGAACTGAATAACAAATCCATGTATCATGTCATACATCATCCAAGAGACAACAAATCATGCAAAGTACAGATCGATGACTCATCACATAGCATATCGATGTATGCAATAAGCGAAACAAGTATCATACATAATATATCATACATGTAACAATTATGCACTCTGTACATATATAATAAGCTGGCTTTGGATGATGAGGCAAATGGGTGTATTTTAGGGATAAGGCGATGGCGATACTCCTATGCGTCATACCTCGGGTTCCTCGCGTTCTTGGCATTTCGGGATAAATAGCAAGCACTTCCTTCTCTTTTGCATGCTTTGTTGTTTTCGGCATCTTCATGCTCATGTAGTATGGAATATCTAAAGCTGAGCGAGATGCACCTCTGAGCGAGATTATCCTTATACTAGTCTTCATAAATTAGTTTACTAGTTTGCTTCCATGTAAATTGCTTACATAACATACTACCATATCCCCATTTGTAAGCAATTTACAAGGAAGCGAACTAAACCGATCAATGCTAATTGCAAGTCCTTATGATATCGGTTTCCAAATACCTCTTGTCCATGCAACTACTTTGTGAAATATTTGCATTCTTTGCGTTTATTAAGTTTACATCAGTTCCTCTAGAAGTATCTCTTTGTTTCTTTTCTATAAGCTTACCTCTTTGGCTTGCAATTGCGGTTTGCAAGATACGGACATACTTCATTTGCATAGCAGCGATAATGATTACGGCACCATCAGCATGGTGTTTGGCTATGAACCAAGCAGGTACATTATATAATTTAGTCATGAACAAATAATTTGGCTATGAACCAAGCGGTACATTATATACACAAGAAAGGATAAAAAGGAAAAAGTATCCATTGAATAGATCGGTTATGCAAGGTTGAATGATCGAGAACTCACTTGGGCGATGAGAGTCTTCAATCTTCTCAATTGCTCAAAAGAACTTGAGATACATTGTAAGATAGCTTCCAAGCGATGTAAGTGGTAGCGGTAACATGAAAATCGAGCATCAATAATCATGATAAGTGGTAGCGGTAATCGAGCATCAATAATCGAGCAGTAAAAATAAACTAGTCATCAAACCCGAGGCGCATTTTGTTCGATCATCGAGAGAAAAATGCAATTGCAACCGGATGGTGCCGCATATTCTTGTCGAGAATCATGCAATCGCAAATCCTTCAAGAAACAATGGTTGGTGCGACTATGAGCAACTACAAATCAAGCATGAGCGGCGGTGAACAATCATATTACCACTTCTTGAGCCTATCAAAGCGCCAAACTATCTGAAAGCACACACAGTAAGTACTACATGATTCCTGTGCAGTTTATTACCAAATTTTGCAGCTAGCTTCATACATACAAACCTCGTTAAAAAGACTCAAATCCTTAAAACCCAAATGTTCCCCAAAAGCAGAACCAAACTCCTCACAAAACCGTCCCGAGCAAGCATCAAACTCCAACAAATCGCGGGCAAGAGCATTAAAATAAGCGGGCGGGCGTACCATGGCGTGGCGCTTGCGGTGTGGAAGGAGAGCCTCTGGTAGCCCGGCGGCGTAGAAACTGCGGCAATGAGTTAGCTGCGCCTGTGAAAGCGCCGTAGAAGTGCCGGTCCGCCTCCTCCTCGGCGCCGCACCGCGTCGACCTCCGCTTCCTCCGGCCATCCCCTCCCTCGCGCTCTCCAACCACACCTCCCGGCACTCCCAGCCACAGCGATGGCGAATCGGGAAGAGGAAGTGGGGAATCGATGGGGAGATGTAGCGGCAGTGGGAATCATTGAAGTCGCCGAGTACCAGCGGGGAAGGCGTGGGGAAGGAAAAGCAGCGTGGGTGCGAGGGAAGGAGAAGGCTTGCAGCGTTGGATCCGGCGAGAAGAAGCAGCGTGAGGAAATGACGGCAGCGCTCAACAGAGAGAAAATCATAAATAAACACGCCTCGTTTACGGCTAGCGATCGTCGTTTCGTGAGAGGACGAGTTGGTTCTCTCTCCTCTTTTACTCCTTGCCATGTCATCAAAAAAATCTACGTGGCATCTCTTAGAGACAAGTAAACTAGACTATTGGAGATGCCCTTATACCTTTGTAGTTTGCCACGCTCCTTTGGAATTGCGGATTGGACTGCAAATTTGGAAAAGGAGGACGATTTGTAAGAATTTGTTTCAATACATCAAAGTTTTTTTTTTAATAGAAAGAAAGTAACAACTTCTGATCTCTGCACCAATTAAGGAAACACACAGCCAACACCTACCTTATGCAATCTCCTATATTTAATATCATTTGGGTAATCTATCACATTCTTGATAATCTTAAAGAGTGTTTGAAGTGCAGAAGCTGCCTCTTCAGGTCTCGCTTGCAACCGAAGCATTTCAATGGCCTTCTGGAGACGTGAACAGAGGGCTGCCACTGGCTCTTCGATCCTTTGCAGTTCACTGATGCTTGAATCACCGGCATGATCATTGGGATCAGGTTCAAACTTCAAATTTGCAGGGTTTCTGCTCTGTTCTGTTTCCACTTCCATCCTATTTCCAGATTCCAGAACAGCTCCACGAGTAGTATCATCAGGAGCAGGCTCTCCACTGTGCTTCTCATCAATGCTCATCTCCTGGTTCAGAATAGCATTTGAGGAATCATCAGGATCAGGTTCTGACTTCAAAACTGCGGTGTTGCTTCTCAGTTCAGTCTCCACTTCCATCTTGTTTCCAGATTCCAGGACAAATTCACAAGCACCATCATCAGGATCAGGTTCTCTGTGGTGCTTCTCATCAATCCTCAGCTCCGGGTTAAGAATATTAGCATTTGAGGAATCATCAGGATCAGGTTCAAGGCAGCCAACAGAGCTTTGCTTGCCAACATCATCAGGATCAGGCTCAGAATAACCAATGATATTTTGTTCCGTAAATGATCTAGAACCGGAGGACCCTGATGTCCCAATCGCTACACCCACATGCATGGCATCATTATCATCTGGGTCTGGTTCCACCTTCACATTTCCCTGAACAACATCTTGACCAACATCATCTGGATCTGGTTCAATTTCTGTGCGTTGCACATTACCATTCTTTGCAGATGTAGTAACTCTATTTTGGGAACTCTCCAAATCTGTTGCTGATGCATTCAAGAAACGCTGATAAGCAGCAAACCCTGACAACACATGAGCACTTGCCAGTGAACTTGATCCTTCCCCAAGCCTGTGACCAACAACAAGAGTGTCTGGTTTCAGAACAAATTCATCTTCCTAGGAATTGAAGATTTAGCGACAACTCAGCACATGACCTCTTGACTTGGTCCAGTCCAAGGAAGTGTTAGGAACCGGAGCTCCTCTCGATGAAGAACGAAGATAGTAGGGATGTGAAGCTAGAGTTGTCGTAGCAAAAATGACTAGACAGTAAAAGAGAGGGGACCCCTGGTATACACGCGGTATCCGAAGGGTCCTCGAAGAAGGGACTGGTTGTCAGGAAATGTATTGTATATTTGTCTTAAAAAATGTCTGCCTCTTTACATGGGGCTGGAGAGCTATTTATAGCCAAATAACTGGGTACATGAGATTACATATACACCCCTACAAAGGTACCGCCAATGTAGGGACAGTAAGGTCCTTTCCTACCCCTATGCATAGCTTCTGATCCACCTATCTTCCCCCTTTCTTCCGGCCAGGGCTCCTCCGGACACCCTTCGAACGCTCCTCGATCCTCCTTTGGCCGCCACTTCGGAAGACCCTTCGGAGGCTTCGAGTCGCCCTCGAGGTACCTCCTGTACCCCTTGGGAGACACCCGGAGGCTCGGGCATCCCTGGGGTACCTCCTGTACCCCTCGGGAGACCCTTCGGAGGCTCTGGGCCGAGGTACCCTTCGGCGACCCTCCGAAGACTTCGGGCCAAGGTACCCTTTGGCGACCCTCCGAAGACTTCGGGCCGCCCTCGGGGCACCTACTGTAGCTTCGGAACTGTTTTGCCAGGTTGGTGGGGCCGGTGGGCTGCCCCTACGACAAGCCCCTTGCGGTCGATGCCTTGCTTCGTCAGGGTTGAAACCGCGCCTTTACCCCGGAGGGTCCAGACACACCGTCCCCTTCAGTCTGGCGAAGCACTTTGTTTGTTTCGAGGGGTTCACCCCGAATGCGTTCTCGGGTGGTGCGCGCCGTTTTTGCAGTGATGGCGATCGTGATGGCGTCTGTTTGGGTCCTGTATGTTGTTTTTGCAATGATGGCGCCCCCTTGGGGGGCGTGCGCGGTGGGTGGCCGTTGCGTACCATTAAGGATGTAGGTTTTTGATATGTGTCAGGGTTGTACTAGTTCGTGGCTCTTCGGTTTTCTCCCCATTTTGTCCGTTGGTGTTCTTGACGGCTATAAATAGGTTGCCCCCCATCATTATCAGGTCTCTTGCTTATACATTGCCTTCTTTCTTTCTTTGTGGTCTTTGCGAGTTGCGAGGTTTGGTCTCTACTCTTCGGGTATGGCGGCGTGGCAAGGGCGGAGGGTGATCAAAGTATCTGGCGACTTGGAGGTCTCGTGATGAGGCTTGTTCTTGAGACGCTTGTGAGCGAGGGCAAGCTCGAGAATCTTACGAAGGTCCGTGCTCCTGGATCGGAGACGGTTCCTAGTCCCCGGGATGACGAAGCCATTATCTTTGTTGCGTTTACGGATGCGGGCCTTGGTTCCTTGCGTCGATCTAGTCTCAGAAGTGCTCTGACTATCACGGGGTGGAGTTAGGCATGGTGGCGCTAAACTCTATTGTAAAGCTTGGTGTGTTGAATGAGGTCTGTTGGGGTTGCTACCGGGGGTGAGGTCGCCTCTTCGCCTACCTTCATGACGGGCGTTGCCAGTAGAAGAAGAAGAAGAAAAGGCGAGACTCTAAACTTTGGCGATGTCAACTTTCAAGCGAAGAGCGTTGCCAGCGTATGTTCCTACCAATGACAGCATGTCGCTGGGATCTGAGACTAGGCGGAAGTGATTTTATCATACTAGTCCAGCGGCGGATGGTCTTCGATCCGGGGCGGTGATTCGGTGATTACTGCAAGATTGTTCTTAGCTCCCGGGAGGACGCCCTCCTTCACCTTCTTCTCGACACGACGAAGCGGCTTTCTACGCGGGACCTGGTGGAGGAGTTCTGTGCTTTCGGGATTTGGCCTTTGGCCAAGGAGTGGAAGCTGGAACTTGGGGCTTCGGATACGGGGCTCCCGTCTTTGGCCGCGGAGGGCCGTAAAGTTATGTTTTTCCTTGTGTCCCTTTCTTTTACTCTGCTTTGACGTTTGCCCTAATACGAACGTGGTAACTGTGCTAGTTGCGCCCATCATCAAAGTGGCGCGCGCGGCGGAGGTACTCCTCGACCTGTACACGGGCGAAGAGCATTCGAGGTGTCGCCTGGTTGTGAGGGAGCATCGCTTGAACCGTACGTACGATGCGTCGGTTCTTCTGGCTGAGCGAGGCCGACCTTGACGCGGGGAAGAAGAAACGTGCTCGCGCGCCTGAGATTGAAGTCGTGGGACCCATTGCTGTGGAACCTCTTCGTGCTGTCCGGCCTTGCGATGGCGGTGGTCCTTCGCGCAGCTTGGAAGCTTTTGAGGAAGCTGACCAGCGAAGAAAGGTTGCGAAAGGCCCCAGTGCGTCTTTGGCGCTCTGTGTCGATGGCGCGTCCTCCAATGATGAGGCCGCTTCGCATGCGGAGGATGGCGGAACCGGGGTCGCCGGTCATACTGAATCGTAGGTGCACAAAGCGATAGGTACGATTGGTTTTATGGGTCTTGTTGTGGCGGAGTCTTCTAGCGAGGCTACTTCGTCGCATGCTGATGGAACATGCCTCGAAGGCCTTGGGGATGTCCCTGCCACGCCGAACATGGATGTTGGTGAGTAACCTCTACTTACTTATTCCTAACCCTCCGTGTTCTTTGGTACATTACTTTAATTTGTTGGTTACTCGGTGCGGCGGGCGGTGGCCTTGAAGATGACGAGTGGATTACATGAGGCCTGCGTCGGCGGGTTCCTAAGCGCCTTGACGCTTAGGCTGCGGCAATTTCTTGTTGGCCTTGGTGAACACAGGTCCTTCGCCTCAATGATTTTAAGGTGATCAAAGGCGCCGCCCTATTTGTCTGGCGGTTGCAGATTTTGCTGCCCCGCCACTTGTGCGGAAGCTTTTTGAGAGGGCTTCGCTGAAGGATATGTTTGCCAGCATCGAGGCGAATGCTGCAAAGGTTAGTTTTGTTTGTTACGCGTGCTCGTTATTGCCGATATAATTGTTTGTATGCATGACCTTTTGCTTTGCGCGCGGACTTTGATGTTGTCTCGGGCTCTGAATGCTGATGTTTCCCAGGCGTACGAGGAGATTCAACGGAGGGTTGATGAGGAGCATTCCCGGAACGAGGTCTTGAGCTCCGAACACGAGACACTTTCTGAGAGAGTTAAGAGTTTGGAGGCCCGGTTGGCGGAGGTAGAGGCGGAGCGCGCCACACTTCGGGGCGAAGTGGCGGATGCAAACAAGGAGCATGCTGCCCTTCAGGGCGAAGTGAAGGATCTACGGAGTGTCCGAGCTTCGCTCGAAGAGGATATCAAGTCCGAGAGGCAGCTGTCAGCCGCCATTGGGGCATCTGCCTGGGAGTCCATGGAGATTCTGGAGGATGCTTTGGCAAAGCTAGGCGCCGTCCCTCTAGCAAGGAGACACCGTCCGGCTAAGATGGATATAACCATGGAGCGCCTCTGCGCGTGGCGGCGAAACGTGCGTGCCTGTGGCTCGCTCCTATGGTGACCATTGTGTGAAGGTCGCTTAGTTGGCAACCCTTGCATCACTTGACAAAGCGGGGTGCGCTCACGTAGATACGATTGGTGCTCGCTTCGTTGCCGTGGCTACGGCGGAGGAGGTTGCTGCGCCGCATTGCCGGATGCGGAAGGCGAGCAAAGTCTGCGGCCGGGACTTTTGGATGATGCAGACGCGATCTTTGCCACGAAGTCATACGAGCTGTCGGGCTCGACAGCGAAGAAATCGTGGCGGAGGATCGTGAAGCTGGTAAGCAGGGGTCCACCCATGGAGACAAGGTGTGAGCCCCCCACCTGCTGTTTAGGAAGCTAGGTTCTGAATTTTTTGTAGTTTGCGCGCTCCGCTTTTGCTTGTTGTTTCATCGGAGCCGCTTTCTTTTGTAGAGGTTGGCCTCTTTTTGTGTAATGACCTCTGTTTTTAAATAGAAAATTTTCGGTCATGATTGGCCGTTTTGCTCTTCGCTCGATTACTATTTAAAGTTGGGCCTCGTATTCTGCATAGGGAGAATGGTGCTTGTTTAAGCGCACCGCGCAATGAGGTCCTTGTCCACCACAGGCGAAGGACTAAATCTTGTTCTACGTGCGTCAATCTGGCCTTACTCTTCATTGAAGTGGCCTCTGCGGATATGCTACCGGGGCGTTATATGCCATGGTGCTAAGTGGCAACGTTGGAAGAAGGCTAACCCTACGGACTCTATGAAGACATTCTTTCATTTCCGCGCGTGGAAGGCTGCGAGGGCCCGGGAGGAGATCTGGGCTTTCTGGGAGCGCAGGAGTGTGGCGTTTATGTCCGGAGGGGCTTCCCAACCCTCGGTGTCGCCGGAGGTTTCGACCAGTTCATCCGATACCCCCAAAGACTTGGCCACGGCGAGGGAATACGCGGAGTTGATGGCTGCCCAGGCCTCGGATGAGCAACTGCTGGAGTGGGCAACCTGCAAGGAAGAGTGGGACTTTGTCCCTTAGGTCCACGATGATCTCGCTGCGCCTTGCATGTACTATTGTTGTGATTTGATTTGTGCTATACTGTTTTCTAGATCGCTGTTTGGGGTGATTCCTTGTAACGCATGTACCTGGTATGCTGAGTGTAATAAAAAATGGCGTGATTGCCTTCGTATATTATTATTCGTTGCGAGGGTGAGGCAAAGCCTCGTGCGATCCCCTACTTTTTAGATAGGGCTCAGGGAGCCTAGATTTTACAGAGGGCGAGAAGCCTCATGTAGTCCCCATCGTTTTAAATGGGGCTCAGGGAGCCCTAATATTTGTTGCGAGGGGGAGGCGACACCTCGCGCCGTCCCCTATACTTTTTTAGATAGGGCTCCGGGGAGCCCTAACATTTGTTGCGAGGGGGAGGCAAAGTCTCACACCGTCCCCCGTACTTTTTAGATAGGGCTCCGGGGAGCCCTAATATTTGTTGTGAACGGGAGGCGAAGCCTTGCACCGTCCCCTATACTTTTTTAGATAGGGCTCCAAGGAGACGAAGCCTCCGCCCGTCCTCGTGCCTTTTAGATAGGGCTCCGGGGAGCCCTAACATTTGTTGCGAGGGGGAGGCGAAGCCTCGTGTCGTCCGTCATACTTTTTTAGATAGGTCTCTAGGGAGCCCTAACATTTGTTGCGAGGGGGAGGTGAAGCCTCGCGCCTGTCCCTATACTTTTAGATGGGGCTCGGGGCCCTATATTTTCTTGAGGGGGGCCGAAGCCTCACGTCGTCCCCATACTTTTTAGATGGGGCTCGGGAGCCCTAACATTGTTGCGAGGGAGGCGAAGCCTCACGCCGTCCTCATACTTTTTAGATGGGGCTCCGTGGGCCCTAGCTTGATTCTTGAGGGGAGGGCGAAGCCTGTAATCCCCATACTTTTAGATGGGGCTCGGGGAGGCGACACCCTCCCCCCTGGTGCGCTTTGGTCCCAAGGCCATCTGGTGCGGGGTTCACTAACGCATCGCCCGGCGTCAGGCGTTCCTTGTATTTGGTGGAATCGGCTTGCACCGGGGCCGAAGGCCATCTGTGATGGCTTTGTTTATACACTCGTTACTGCGGGGAGGCATCGGTGTGCCGGGGCCGAAGGCCATCTTGGCTAATGGCTTTGTTTATACACTCGTTACTGCGGGAGGCATCGGTGTGCCGCCAGAAGGGCCTTGCGTGACTTTGTTTATACACTCAGACTGCGGGAGGCATCGGTGTCTTGGCTGAGACCAAAGGCCACCGCGATGTGGTTTCTTCTTGCTTTTTCATTGAAGGGAAGCAAAAAGCATAACAATTCTGACTAGTTTTGTACATGCCGCCGTTTTAGCTGACGGTAGGGCTATTTTTTATTGTGACGGTTTACAATTTCAAGGATAGTACTTCGAGGCTCTTGGCATTCGGTGTGGCCCAATTCTTGCCCTTACGGTGTGGCGATCTGGAAAATGCGGCGTAGTCTTGGCGATGATGATGTAGGGTCCTTCCCATTTGGTCTCTAGCTTGCCCGTGGTCGTGGGATTGGCCACTCGCTTGAGAACCATGTCGCCTGAGACCAAGGGGCGGATCTTGACTCTCCGGTTGTATGCCCGGGCTACTCCCTCACTGTATTTGGACATGGTTGCTATTGCTTGGACACGGTGCTCTTCGAGGAGGTCGAGGGAGGTGTGCCTCTCTGTGGGGTCTGCTTCGGATGTTGCTCGGAGGACTTTGCTGTGACCTTGACAGCGGTCATGGCTTCGTCACCGAAGAGGAGTTTGAACGGTGAGAAGCCTGTAGCCCTTGTTGGAGATGTGTGGATTGCCCACAGGGCTTTCTGGAGTTCTTCCGGCCATAGTCCCTTTGGAAGTCTGACAAGGCGCTTCTTTAAGCCTTCTAGCAGATTGTCATTGGCGCGCTCGACTGCTCCGTTGGCCTCGGGGTACCCCACGGATGCGAAGCATATCGTGATGCCTAGATTCTGGTAGAACGCTCGAAAAGTTGTCGAGTCGAACTGGGTCCCATTGTCCGTGATAATGTCGCGCGGTATCCCGTACCGGTAGATGATGCTTTTCCATACGGACCGCTGAGCCACTGCTGAGGTGATTTTTGCGACTGGCTCCGCTTTGACCCATCTTGAGAAATACTCGATAGCCACAAACGCGAAGTGGAGGCTACCCCTAACAGTTGGGTATGGCCTGATAACGTCGAGCCCCCATCTCGCGAAGGGCCACACAGGGGGTAGAGGATGGAGCGGGACCGAGGGTGCCTTGGGTTGCCTGCTAGCCCACTGACACCCTTGGCAGCGTTGGACGAGGTCTTGGGCGTCCCGGAGTGCCGTTGGCCAGTAAAAACCTTGGCGGAATGCTTTGCCCACGATTCCGCGGAGCGCTTGATGCGCGCCGCACAGACCCTCATGTATCTCCTTGAGGAGGGATTGGCCTTCTTCTCTAGATAGTCACCGCAAGTAGGGGGTGCAAACGCCCCCCTTGTAGAGTTTTCCTCCGATGATATGGTAATTTCTTGATCTGTGTCGAAGGCACTTTGCTTCGTCTTCATGTTCTGGTTCTTCCCCCGTGAGGTACTTGGCGATGTTGTCTCGCCAGTCTGCCTCATCCACCAGGAGCACGTTGCGTGTAGTACTCTGTGGTTTGGGCATAGCCCCTTGTGCTTGGGATGCAGCTGAAGGTGCCGTCAACACCTCATGGAAGACGTCAAGCGGAGGTCTTTGGCGGCAGCCATCTTGGCGGTTGTACCCTTCTTCATTGTAAGCCGGTATGGCTTGGCGTGTGGTAGAAATAAGTTGATCTTTGTCGCACCACAATGAGGTAGGTTGCTATTTACGGGTCTCTTCTGACGAGCGATGCGTCGAAGTGGCACGCCCGCAGTGGGGAAAAGCTTTGATGATGAGTATCCTCTTTGCTCCCAGTGCTTTTGCCTTGCGGAGGCCCAATAGCAGTGCTTCGTACTCGGAGGCGTTGTTTGTGGTAGGAAAGTCAAAATAAATGAGTGGGAAGCAGTGTGGCCGTCTAGGCGACAAAATAATTTGCCGCTCGGCTCGGCACAACACCAAGATCCATCGATGTACATTGTCCATGGGGTCTCAGCCTGAGCCGGAGGGTGGTGTTCGTTACTTGGTGTCCACTCAGCCACGAAGTCTGCTAGGGCTTGCGATTTGATGGCTGTCCTTGCGACGAAGGTGATGTCAAAGGGTGCTAACTCGGCCGCCCATTTTCCTATTCGACCCGTGGCATCCTTGTTTCGCAGCAGCAACGCTAGTGGGTAGAATGTTCGGATTACAATGGAGTGTGCCAAAAATAATGCGAACTTCGAGGCCATCGGCGGGGTGTCGCCCGGCTTCTCAAGCTCAAGTATCTGGGACTTTAAGCATATGAAGTGCCTTCGACACATAATATACTGGGCGTTGGCCGTTGCTTTCCTGAATGAGGACTACGCTCACCGCTGACGAAGAGGCGGCGAGGTAGAGCAGCAGGTCTGCCCCTTGCTTTGGGCTTGTTAGGCTTGGCAGCTGGGTGAGGTATTGCTTGAGTTTTCCGAATGCTCTTTGGCAGTCTTCTGTCCATTAGAACGACTCCGTGCCCTGGAGCGTCTTGAAGAATGGCAGCGCCCTTTCCACGGAGCAGGATAGAAAGCGGCTAAGGGTCGCGAGGCGCCCGGTGAGCTTTTGCACCTCACGGGCATTGTGAGGTTGCTTCATTTCTTGGACGGCTCTTTATCTTTTTCGGGTTGGCTTCAATACCTCTCTCAGACACGAGGAATCCTAGGAGCTTGCCCGCCTTGATGCCGAAGGCACACTTTTACGGGTTGAGCTTGATTCCATCCCTCCGAAGGCTCGCAAAGGTCTCTTGCAGGTCTTCAGTGTGCTCGCCTGCGAGCTTGCTCTTGACCACTATATCGTCCACGTATGCTTCTACGTTGCACCCGATCTATCCAACCAGGACCTTCGAGATGAGGCGACTGAAGGTCGCGCCCGCATTCTTGAGCCCGAAGGGCATGCGGGTGTAGCAATACGTGCCTATGGGGGTAATGAACGCTGTCTTTGGTTCGTCTTCTTTCGCCATGAGTATTTGATGGTACCCGGATTAAGCGTCTAGGAAACTCATTAGTTCACAGCCCGAAGTGGCGTCCACCAGCTGGTCGATGCGGGGTAGTGGGAAATCATCCTTCGGGCATGCTTTATTGAGCTCGGTGTAGTCGACACACATGTGCTATTTGCCCTCTTTTTGTACTAGAACGGGGTTGCTGAGCCACTCTTTGTACTTGATTTCACGGATGACCCCCGCCTTCAGCAACTTGATGACTTGTTCCTTCGCCGCTTCCAACCTTTCCGCTGACATGCACCGCAATTTTTGTTTCTTAGGTTGTGCTTCGCTTCGGAGGGCTAGGCGGTGCTCGATTGTTGCACGTGCCACACTCGGGATGTCTTACGGGCCCCGGTGAAAGGCGTCATTTATTCTTGCGAGTACTCACGAGGATGGCGTCGTGTGCCTCTGTGGGTAGCTCCGCTCCTAAGGCCACTGTCCTCTCTGGGGAGCCGTCCTCTAGGGGGACTCTTCAGAGCTCTCCGTGAGGCCTTGGCTTCGGTGCCCACTTTGCCGAAGGAGGGCTTGGTTGCTTGTTTTTATGCTGGCAAGCGGTGTGGGCGTGTCGGTGGCGATATCTTGGAGCTCCGTCGTCTTTCTAGGTCTTGGTCGCCATAGCGTAATGCGCCTTCGGTGCGAGGATTTTCCTCTGAAGGTAGTTGTGGTGTGCTATGGCTCCAAAGGAGTTCGGTCTTGACTTCTTAGGATGACGTTATCTTGTCTTGCTTTTGGATGACATCAAATGTGACGACCTCAGTTTGGGATGTATAGCCATCGCTGAAGGTGACGCCGAGGTCGATCTGGCCGAGGGCCTTCATAGGTTTCCCTCCAAAGCCTATCAAGGGTATGCCTGGGGGTGACAAGCGGTCCTAAGGGATCATCATTTTGTCGAAGGCGTCCGCGAAGAGGAGGTCCGCGGAGCTTCCTCCGTCTACGAGGACGCGCTTGACCTCGAAATCCGCAATGTTGGCGGAAATGACGAGGAGGTCCTAGAGTGGGAAATACACGCCCTGAGCGTCTTCTGGGTCAAAATAGATCAGTATTTCAGCGTAGCGTGGTGGGTTGGATGCGGGGTGTAACAGCCTCAGCCCTCATAAACAGTAATAAGGTGCTGTTTATAGCATCACTGTTCATTTTGGCAAAATAGGCAACATGTTACAAATTATTTTCCCAAATTCCTATTACAAATTCCAACTTGATCAAAATTTCAAAAAGAAATACCACCCCAATGTTGGTATTAAGACTGGGAGATATTTTATTTAAAAACCAGATGACTTATTATGGCTAAAAATATTTTTTGTTCAATTTTAGAAATTATTTTGACCTTCAGAAGAATATTTGTCTTTAAATAAACCCTATTTGGTCTAAATGAATTATTTATGTATTTCTAAAGAAGAAATAGTGGTTTCAAAATTTATCTGGGGAATATATCATCCCAGTAGCAATTCTGCAAAATTTCCTAATTTTACAAATTTATTTGCTATTTTTAAAGGCCGGTCAAACCTTTTGAAAATTTGAACTAAATTTGGTCAAATCTCGACCTAAACCCATTCGGGCATTGTGGCGGCTCGGCCTCACCCAGTTAGGTCCAACCAGTCTGCGCTGGCCGGCGCAGTCACGTCTCACGCGTCCAACCCTTAGCCCATCTCGGTAGTCGATTTACTGTGAGCGGGCGAGATCAAATGAAATTGATTGGACCGCTCCAATCCATCCTCCGTTATTGGCCGTTGGATCAGCAACGTGCGGTGCGCGATCTCCAGGCCAACCCTCCGTAAATGACCAAAAAGGGAAAACATCTGGGCCGTTGAAATCCCAACGTGCGGGCCTGATTTATTGGGCTGTTCGGACCATCCTAACACCCATGCAATCTCCGCCGTTGGATCTCAATTCGACGGCATCGCAGCTTATCTCACTCTGTGTAAACCTCCTCACATTCGGCCACCGTTTGATGTGCAATGGACCGCCCTGATCCATTGTGACGTTCGGACCATCCACAGGTGCCAGCCCAGATCCACCGTTGAAATTAGATCTGACGGGCCACATCCATTGGGCCGTTCGGACCGCCCATACCTCCCCGAAATCCTGGCCATTGGTTTGCGATTTAACGGCGATGGCCTTTGTGGGCCGAAGCGCACCAACGCGCATCGCATCTTGGGCCGTTGAAGCTAGATCGAACGGCTATCGTGGATTTGGGATGTTCGGACCACTCCGGAGCTTCCCTCGATCGTGGCCATTCGCGGTAAATCGTGCGGTCCATATTTCACGATACCGTTTCAGGGTGTTTTTGGCCACTGCATCACAGCCGCTCAAACTGAATCGGACATTCTTTGTGTGAGAGAGGCTTCTTGCATCTTGTTGCATGGTATAAATTTGTCCACTGGGGCAGATGTGTCATTGCACATTTTGCTTCTCTCTTCTTTGTACACCTTAGACCTTTGTTTTGGTAGGAATGTTGGTAGTGTCTGATGATTTGGAGGATATTTTTCTCTTCATATGTATCCTTAGTGCCACCTCATTGTTTCTAGAGTTATCTCGTGTGCTCTAGGAACCTCATCTCTATATAAACCCTAGTCCTAGAGCTGCTGCCATTGTTGACCAGGAGGAACTTTCTCACTTTGTCTTCTTACCAGTGAAGCCTTCTTGTTCTTTTACTTGGGTTCAACTACAAACATGCCTAAATCTCCTACTAATGTGGTTTTGGGCATTTCTTGTAGATTGGACCTAAGGATCTTTGCTCTCTGTCAATTTTAGCCATGGAGCACCACCTTGGTGGAAACCTTACCTAGGTGAGTTAAAGTCTACTTTTTCTCATCAAGAATGTACCTAATGGTCTTAAAGTTTAAGTTCCATCATTTTTCTTGTTGGTCAGCACAAGGAAAAGGGTACTGGATCTCTTCTGTTGACCAAGATCTTGACTTTTTCTTGTCCAACTCTAGCTGGTAAGTTAGACCTTGAGTCTTATCATCTAAAGATCCTTAAGAACATCTTTAGTTCCCTTAGATCACTCACATGTCCAGGAGATGCTCCAATCTTGTTTAACTAAAAAGTTGTTTTATAACTTTTCGGTCTTTCATATCGTTTTCAAAACTTTAGATTTCTTATACCAGTGTGTTAGTTTGTTTAGGTCCTAAGAGAAACCCTAGCATCACTGTGACCTTTCTTCAAGGTTTTGGGGTCCCCAGTTCCTTTATTAGTGCTAATCTCCTCTCTGTTAGTTTTGTCGGCTAAAACCAACAAATGATGAAGTTTCCATTTCTTTCTGTAATCTGACCGGTTAGGTTTAGTAATTATAAGCTATGGTATTTATGACTTCCCAGTTGGCTTTAACGCCACTTTAAAGTTTTAGTCTTGTGTAGCTTTACTAGCCAGCCGAAAATGGTAAAGAGCTTTCCTGTTATTTTGTTGTTGGTCCACCCGACAAAATAGACAACAAGAATCCAAAGTCATAAATTGCTACTAATGGCACTAAGTGATCAGTTCGGTCAACACTAGCTTTAATACACTAGTTACAGCACAGTATCTCAATTGTGTGGGGTTTAGCCTAATAAATAATTTAATTTATATCTTGTCTGTTCAGTTCAAAAATGAATGCGTAGCTATAAACTAAATATAAAATCTGGGTAGTAAGTATCATTAGATGGTATATATGGGTTATTATCCTTAGTAAATTAGATGTAGCCTAAGCATATTGTTAACCATGCATTACCATCTTGATCATACATTCTTTTTCATTATTTGTCCTCTATTTCTTTTTCCTGGATTCATTGGATTTTATTTTCCTTTAGATACTGGTTCTTCTGAGATTGTTGAATCTTTTGTTGAGCCACAAGAACCTGAGCAAGAGGTTGTTTATTACTATCAAGGCAAGCTTCCTCCCTGCACCATATTGATCCTACTCTTTTGAACTGTAGATTTATAAAATACAGTGACACTGTGCATGCAACTTTCTAAAAATTTATTTGTGCTCTGTTCTTAGTTAGTTATAACCTGAACTTGTGGCTTATCTTGAATTTAATCATACACTCAACCTAAGGTAGTCTGTGATGATATAATATTTAGTTTTAACTTTTGCTTAGCCATGCAGTCCATAGAACGGTAATGTTTGACAAGCTTATCTTGTCAAACCTGGGAACAGCAAATAACTTGTATTTATTTTGATTCTTGTTCAGTTTATTTGAATTTGAAATGATCCTAGATCTTGTTAATAAATTCAAATCTGGACAAGTGGATGCTAGTGATGGTGCCTTTGTGCACGAGAATTGGGAAATGTGAATGTCTTGTCTGGGTTGATTAAGGACCGAACTCTGACTACCCAATTCAAGTCCCAACGTACTTCCACACGCGGTGTATGAGCACTGTTTGGTTAAGTAAAGGGTTAACACTAATGAGTTGGAAACAGGAGAGTAAGGACATGTGTATTGATTTCATATGGCATAGATGCTTAAGTCTTCGGGCCGTGTCGTATGCCATGTGGAGTTTATATTGATATCAGATGTTCTTAGAAGGGTGAGGGCGTAGATGTGTTCCATCACATGTATGTACCTTCAGGGCCCCGACTGCGGTCTAATATGTGTAGTGAGCACAGTTCGCATTTAATTGATTGGGTCGGCATTCCCTGCACAACATGTAGGCCCCGGTTGAATAGATGCTATCAGTCATTGTTTAAGCGGGATCAGTCGCACATGGGTATTCCAACTCAATAGTGTCAACTTGTTGAAAAATACCAAATCTTAGTCTCCCCGCCCGGCATACCAAAGGTAGTGTGCTATTATTCCGGAGGCTTACGGGCTAACTAAGTCGTGTGGGTAAAGATGTACACCCTTGCAAGGATATAAACTATTCGAATAGCCGTGTCCACGGTTACGGATGATGCTTGAATTGATGTCACCTGTATAGATTTTGCTCTAAGTTTGGTATTGGGGATAATTTCGGTATTATGGTGTCATGCACGGTTGATATTGAATTGTGACTTAATATTGTTACCATTCATGTTTATGTTTTCCATTACTTACTGTTTTAGTCCAAAACTTGATTTATTAAAATTGCTTTGTTAAAACTTAGTACTGTAGGTTAAGGTGTATTGCTTTATGCAAAATTGAACCATTCAAACCTTCTGTTGTCAAACTTATGCATGTACAATTTCTATTCCTTTGTATAGGTTCTATCAAACACTTGCTTTTATTAGTTTGTGTAAGACTTGCTGAGTACCTTTTGTACTCAGGGTTTATAACCTCTTGTTGCAGGTGATGATGGTTACCCTTACGAGATGCCCGTTAGCGCCGATCTGGGTGACGCTAACGAGTAGTGCTAGTTCTAGTCTCCACGCAATAGCCTGCGGGATGATGGGGCCATTAGTGGTTTTATATTTGTTTTTGCTTCCGCTGTTGTTCTTTTGGTGGTGGCCAAAGGTCACCTGTTCCTGTAGCTAATTCGGTTACTGTAGCAAACCTGACACTGTAGCAACCAAATTTGAGATGTAACTACTGATGTATAATTATGTGAATGTATGACTTGTATGTGATTGATGCAATGTTGTTTGAAGGATATATGCGCAATAGTCACTAATCCTGGGAACTATTGCATGACATATATCCGGGAACCTGAATGTTGGAATTGTTACTTGTTATCATTATGCTTCTAGTATGGTTTTTAGTAAGGAAATTGCACTGTTCCTTAATTAAAAATTATGCTACCAGTATAATTTTAATTCGGCACATTCCAATATTCGAGGGTCTCACACGGGGTATGCTGCGAGGTGATGAATTTGCCGGGCGTACGCTCGGCGCTGCCTTTTGGATGGCACGCCGAGCGAAGATCCTCCGGTGATCACGTTGATGATGCTGTGCTGGTGCTCGGCCCGACCTCCTTCTATGCGGGGTCTTGCTGGTAGTGCGGGGAGACGATTGTCGGTCCCTCTTTTGTTATCGTGCTCGGTTGGTTGTTGCTCGCGACGCATGTAGTCCTGCATAGCCGCGATGGTGCGGCATTCGTTGGTGGTGTGCGTCCCTTCGCCGTGGAGGTCGCAGAATGGTGTGGGTCCTCCGGCGTGGTTATCCAGCTGGCGCCGGCGCTTCGCCCGCGGCCTCGGCCCCAACGACCTACACGTCTTCCTCCTTCGAGGTGTGGCGCACCGTCCACATGGTAGACTCGACCCTTCCGGCCGGTAGTCGCCCGGCGGCAGCCGGGTGCCGGTGAAGCGGTGTTGGGCGCTTCTTTTGCAGGTGGCCTGCTTGAGGTGGAAGTGGTCGGTGCTCCTCTTCGAACGCGGTCTTCCTCCGCCCGGGCGTACTCTTCCATTTTATCGAAGAGTTCCGTCACCGTGCGGACGGGCTTGCGAGCCAGTCTCTCCGACAGGGGACCCTTCCGGAGCCCGCACGTAGCTGCGTTTAAGACAGTGGTTTCGTTGACGCCTTTTACCTAACACTTGACCTCCGCAAACTTCCTGAAGAAGCTGCGAAGGGATTCGTTTGGTGCCTATTTTATTGCGAACAGGTGCCCTGCGTCCTTTGGCTCTGTGTAATTTCCCTAGAAATTGTTGCGGATGAGGTCTCGTAGCTGTTCCCACGTGTAGATGGAGCGTGGGGGGATGGTGAAGAACCATGTCAGCGCCACGCCCCTAAGGGTGAGGGTGACGCTCTTTGCCTTCGTAGTGTCAGCGCCTCCGGCGGCCTCCACCGTGGTTTCGTAAACCCGGAGGAATTCCGAGGGGTCAGTACATGCTTGAAAGGGTGTAACCTCCGGCATCTTGAACCCCTGCGACCAGCGTGCGGTCTCCAGTCCGATGCTCAACGGGGAGTTGGGATCCCCTCGGAGCAGCGGAGCGGGAGGTTCGGGAGTGGCCTCCGCTACGGCGATTGGCACGGGCCGGAGCGGGGCTGTGAGGGCCGTCACCGACGTGTGCCAGAGAATCGCCATCTCCCGACGAAGATCCGCTAATTCCTACTGTAATGCTTCGTACGACCCTTGGGCTTGGCCCTCTTCTGCGGTGCCATGCTAATGCTCGGAGTTTGTGCTTCGCAACTTTCCTACCCGTCCCCGCAGACGGCGCCAACTGTCGTAGCAAAAAGGACCAGACAGTAAAAGAGAGGGAACCCCTGGTATACACGGGGTATCCGAAGGGTCCTCGAAGAAGGGACTGGTTGTCAGGAAATGTACTGTATATTTGTCTTAAAAAATGCCTGCCTCTTTACATGGGGGTGGATAGCTATTTATAGCCAAATAACTGGGTACATGAGATTACATATACACCCCTACAAAGGTACCACCAATGTAGGGACAGTAGGGTCCTTTCCTACCGCTATGCGTAGCTTCTGGTCCACTTGTCTTCTCCCTTTCTTCCGACCAGGGCTCCTCCGGACACCCTTCGAACGCTCCTCAAGCCTCCTTCGGCCGCCACTTTGGAAGACCCTTCAGAGGCTTCAGGTCGCCCTCGGGGTACCTCCTGTACCCCTCGGGAGACCCTTCGGAGACATTGGGCCGCCCTCGGGGCACCTACTGTAGCTTCGGAACTATTTCGCCAGGTTGGTGGGGCCGGTGGCCTGCCCCTACGACAAGAGTTTGTCTGAGAGAAGAAATATTTGTAGACAAAGGTAAATTATATTGCTTGTCCCTATTACAAGACTCGGGCTCTTTATATATTGTGAGAGCTGAGAGTTCTACTCGGATTGTAAATGAATACAAGCTAATGCTTTCTATCTGTAACTTCCTATATTTAAACCTTGCTATCCCCTACTCTATTTCAGCGAGTATATTGGATTCCCACAAAAGAGTCCGTAACATTTCCCCCTTCCTTTTGAAACAGCTCGTCCACGAGCTGATAATCAGGAAATTTGCGGCTGAAATCATCGTGTTTGATCCATGATTCCTCGGGCTCTTGCGTAGGATCGGTTTGCCAATGTACCCTTAATTCCCACACACCACGATTCAAACGGGCTCTGATGATGTTTACAGGTTGTAGCTGGACTTAACCATGACGAATAGGAGGCAAGCGGGAACAATGTCAGGAGAATTACCATGATATGTCTTGAGATTCAAAATGTGAAATACGTCATGAACGCCGACCTGCACAGGAATCGCCAAACGATATGCAACCTGACCCACTTTAGCAAGTACCTTGTAAGGTCCGAAAAAACGAGGGCTCAATTTGCGATTGATGTCGGGCGCCATAGCAGAAATCTGACGCTGATGTAACCACAACCAAACCCAATCACCTTCTTGAAATTGTAGTTCTCGGCGCTTGTGATCCGCCAAACTTTTCACGTGTTGTTGCGATTGAAGCAACCGTAAGCAAATTTCTTTGAGAAAATCATCTCTTTCTGCCCAAAATTTCTGGACCTCCAGAATGGACTCGAACTCCCTTGTATGCCATATCAATGAAGGAGGGTGTCGCCCATAAACGACTTCAAAAGGAGGAGCTTGAAGTGCTGAATGGTAGGAGGAATTGTAGCAAAATTCTACCCAAGCTAACCATTGTGGCCAAGTCCTCACCCGATCGCCACATAAACAACAAAGATAAATCTTGATCGTCCTGTTAACGACCTCAGTTTGCCCGTCAGATTGCGGGTGATATGCGGTGCTCATGTTCAGCTGGACGCCGGCTAACTGGAACAGATCTTTCCAAAATTGACTTGTAAAGATTTTGTCACGATCGCTGACAATTGATTCTAGAAACCCATGTAAACGCACAATGGTGTCGAAGCAAACCTGAGCCATAGATTGAGCTGTGTATGGATGATTCAAAGTAACGAAGTGAGCATATTTGGAGAACCTGTCAACGACCGTCAAAATAACTGTTTTGTGTGCCACTTTGGGCAATCCCTTGATGAAGTCCATGCTAATATCGGCCCACACACGATGAGGTACCGGTAAGGGTTGAAGTAAACCCGCCGGATGCAAACGTTGTGCTTTGTACTTCTGACAAGTGACACACACACGAATGAACTCCAGAAGTAGACGTCGCCCCCCTGGAATGTAGAAACTGGTTTGAAGACGATGCAAGGATTTGGTAAGACCCTCATGACCCACCAAATGGGCAACCGAAAAAAAGCTGGTGGACGCCAGGGAAATCAGCTGGCACAAATATGCATCGACGAAACAACAGTAGTCCATCAACGAACGCTCAATTGGTTGATAGATTACCGGCACTCCACTCGGCAAACTTGCTAGTCCAAGACGCATGCGTCTTGAGCTGGCATCGCAAATCATCGTAATAAGCAAATATGGAGAGTGAGATCGTCATCCTGGCGTGAGAGCCCGTCGACCACAATATTGTCCTTGCCGGGCTTGTATTCCACAGTAAAGTCGTAACCCAAAAGCTTTGTAATCCACCGATGTTGTGGAATCATTGTCATTCGTTGATCCAGTAGATGTTTTAAACTATAGTGATCAGTGCGGACCCGGAATCTATGACCCCAAATGTAAGGACACCAATGTCGGACAGCATATACGAGACCAATGAGTTCGCGTTCATAAGCGGGAAGTTGAGACTGATGAACCACCACCGCTTTGCTAAAGAACACAATGGGGCAACCTCCTTGGTGCAAGACCGCCCTAAAACCCATCCTCGACGCATCACAATCAATAATGAAGTCCTTTGAGAAATCCATAAGTTGTAAGACGGGGGCTCCCGCAATGATTCGCTTAAGAGTGTCAAAAGCAGTTGTGGCGTCCTCCGTGCAACGAAAACCATCTTTGCAGAGAAGTTTGGTGAGAGGCGCCACGAGGTGACCGCAATCTTGTATAAATTTTTGGTAATAGCTAGCTAGGCCTAAGAATCCGCGCAGGCATCTGATGTTGCGAGGATGCGGCCACTCAAGCACTATCGATACCTTCTCCTGATCCGTGGCCACCCCGTCTGACAAGATAACATGGCCCAAATAAGAGATGCGTTGCTGACCAAAAACACACTTCTTCCTGTGGAGGTGTAACTGGTGCGTAGTCAAAGTCTACAATACGTGGCGAACATGGCGAAGGTGTTCCGCCCAGGTCCGGCTATAAATCAGTATGTCATCGAAGAAGACGAGAACAAACAGTCGAAGAAACGGTTGAAGGACCGAATTCATCATTGCCTGAGACGTGGATGGAGCGTTGCAAAGACCAAAAGGAAGGACCAGAAATTCGAAATGGCCATGGTGAGTGCGGAATGTTGTTTTCAGAACGTCGTCTGGTGACATGCGGATTTGATAGTAGCCAGAGCGTAAATCCAATTTGGAGAAGTAGCACGATCCCTCCAACTCATCGAGTAGTTCATCAACATGTGGAATTGGGAATTTATACTTAATGGTGTGTTCGTTGAGGGCACGGTAATCCACGCAAAATCACCACGAGGCGTCTTTCTTCCAGACGAGTAGAACTGGTGATGAAAATTGGGACGAACTCGGTCGTATGATGCCCTGTGTCTGCATGAGGGTGCACTAACATTTGATTTCGTCTTTCTGAATGTGGGTGTAGTGATAAGGACGCACGGAAATAGCCGGTGCGTTGGGAGCCAGGCAAATCCGATGATCGCATGATCGGGCAGGAGGAAGTCCAGATGGTTTAGTGAACTGATGCTCGAATTCTACCAAGAGCGTAGCCATTAGGTCGTCTACAATAGCCGCTTGAAGCATGGCGGCCGACACAGGTGGGTATTGAAGACCAGTCCAGGTTACACGACGGTTGTTTGCCCAATAGGAGAATTGCATCTGGGCAAAATTCCAGAGAATAGGTCCCAAGGTTCTCAACCATTGCATCCCGAGGATGACATTTAAGCCGAATAGTGGGGTGATGTAGAAATCGACTGAAAACTCAGAGGTGCAATGGTCATCGGAGTTTGTTTGCACATGCCACCACATTCGAGCCGGTCACCGTTGGCCACCTTCACCCAAAGACCGCTGTGTGGTTGGATGGGGAGGTTGATGGCAGAGACACAATCCTTGTTAAGGAAATTATGGGTTGATCCAATGTCAAATAATGTCGTGCCCTCAAAAGTGCCGATGCAGGCCTTGAGTTGCATAGTTTGTGTAGTGCAAATTCACGTGACCGCTAGCAGCGAGATCTCCAGCTCCGGCACATCGATGTGTTGATCGTCCCCATTGTTCGCCCCATCCTGGTCGACTTCGGCCTCTAGCCAGAACAAACGTTTACAGCGATGGCCCCACGTGAATGGTTCATCACAGTTGAAACATAAGCCCCGTTGGCACCGGTCAGCCATCTCGGCGATAGAAAGGCGGCGAAACACACCCGTCCTTGTTTCGGGATTGGTCACGGGGGCTGGGGCGGCGGAGCAGTTGGTGGTGCCGTCGGAGTGGAGGGAGCACGAGATGGTGGTGGTAGCCACACGTGGCCGCCGATCTCATTGGTTGTTGTCTGTTTGCTGGCCGTTGTCGGATTGGTTACAGTGGGGTGCAGCCGGTCATAAGCATGCGCCAGGTTCATTGCCTGCTGCAGGGACGTTGGTCCTTCCAATTCAATGTGCGTACGGATCAGTTCTGTGAGTCCTACAGTGAATAGCTCGATTTGATGTGTTCTAGATAATCCGGTGGTATGGCATAAGATATCTGTGTACTCTTGTTGGTATTGTGCCAACGTTCTCGTCTGCTGCAAGTGCTTGATGGCGCCCAATGTGTTATTGCGAACTGCCGTACCGAAGCGCATTGAGCAGTAATGCTTAAATACCACCCATGGGATCTGGCCGTCATCGCGTTTGAGCTGATAGAACCAAGAATGAGCGACGTCGGACAGGTGAAACACAGCCATCCAAAGTTTGTCTTCGTCGGCCATTTGGTAAGCTCGGAAATGTTGATCACATTTGTTTAGCCAGGTGATAGGATCTACAGACCCTTCATAGAGCGGCAATTCCAGGCGAGGTAGACACGGTCGATCCAAACGAAGGCGAGATGTGTCCTGGTGCTGCCTGTGACTCTGATGATCATTGTAGACATCTCCCGAAAAAAAAAACATCGATCAGAGCCACCCAGGGCCCTGGGACCGTCGTTTCGTTTGATCGGCGGATACCGAGTGTCGGAAGGTGCCAAGGGCGCTTCCACGAAAGAAGCTGGCAACGGAAGTAGGCCTGCGCCGTTTTGCGCAGTGGCCATTGTCCCGAGTGGAGTCGTCATGGAAGACACGGTCGGCAATCCCCGCAGAGCTTCGAACATCTGCCGCATTTCTTTGGCTAGATTGTTTATGCGCTGATCAGAGGCTAGCTGCTGTTCATGATATCATTGATCATTGGTAGTCTGGATGTTGGTGATGACCTGGAGAAGCTCGGATTGGGTTTGTTCCAATCCATCAAGCTAGGCGTCGGACGTGGGATCATGCTTGGGCGGCATGGTGGGCGGGATCGGTGTCTCTGATACCAATTTGTTAGGAACCGGAGCTCCTCTCGATGAAGAACGAAGATAGTAGGGATGTGAAGCCAGAGTTAGTCTGAGAGAAGAAATATTTGTAGACGAAGATAACTATATTGCTTGTCCCTATTACAAGACTCGGGCTCTTTATATATTGTGAGAGCTAAGAGTTCTACTCGGATTGTAAATGAATACAAGCTAATGCTTTCTATATGTAACTTCCTATATTTAAACCTCGCTATCCCTACTCTATTTCAAGTAGTATATTGGATTCCCACAAAAGAGTCCGTAATAGAAGCGACTTCGTCATTCAACGTAAGCAGATATTAATAATAATTTAGTAAAGATAAGATAAACTCAAATGTAAAGAGATCGAGTAGATGACAACCAAACATGACAGGAGCGTCTAGCAAATTTATTAAGGGCAAAAAAAAAAAAAATTTGCATCATGCTCAGAGTGGACCATATGTGCCTGAAATCAAAGCCCATAATCGCAGCGAACAAAAAGAAGATCGGCATTAGAAATCTCTATTTTATGAAAGAAGAAAACCGAAAAAACTTACAAGTTCATGAAGCAGAGTTTTCTTGATACTTTCATATTTCCTCAATCCTTTCAAGTCATCAGTTCATAGGCGAAGGAATATCTCTTCTCCCATATTCTGTATGAATAATAAGGAAGGCACAAAGATATAGTCAGAATTTGCTGCATGATAAATACTTATATATGCGCTGTAGTAAAAGTAGCTTATATAGTTATATTTGTTAGATATATATATTGTGTAGAGTGTTATTTGCTATTGTTCCCATCTTGTACATGCTATATATTGGCCTTTGGCCCATTGGAATATACTTGAGGCTTTACTCAAACATGGTATCAGAGCTAGGGTTTCAAAACCCTACCTCTTAGCCACCAGCCGCCGCCACCGCCACTGTAGCAGCAGCCGCCGCTGCCGCCGCCGCTGTTTCCGTTGCTCTTCTCTCCCTCCAGATCCATCCACGCGCCATCTTCTCCGCTTGGCCCGAGTGCAGCCTCCATCTCGGGCCCGAGCGCCGCCTCCATCCCACGCCGGATCCGCGCGTGCCTCGACTCCATCGCCCGAGCGCCATCTCCAACGCCCGAGGGTCGCCACCGCTCGGTGCTCCTCTCCTCCGCCGCCACCGCCGCAGGCGGTCGCCGTCGCCGCTATTGTCGCTCGGAGGGGCCCGATGCTTGCCGCTTGCCGACCTTGAGAGCGCGCCATCGCCGAACTTCTCTCCGCCGCTGTTGCTCGGCTGCCGCTGGAGGGGAGCCCTAGAGGTCCCCAGGCGCGGATCCCCCTTTTATTTTTGGGTGGTGAGTGGTGCCCAAATTAACAAAAAAAAAAAAAGAAAGGAAAAAAAAGAAAAAAAAGAAGAAAAAATAGAAGTTGATGGCTTCTACCGGAGGCTCCTTCGCCATCCCGCTCCCCCTAGTTCGGTTTGATGGGACGAACTTCCGGGAGTGGGTCGTTCACCTGAGGATCCACCTCAACAGCCAGCGTCTCTATGGTCATCTCACTGGTGAGCAGCCATCTCCGCCTCGTCCTACACCACCAACACTGCCCGCTCCCTCTGCTGGTGCGGATAAGGTGGCTCAGGAGGTCGACAATGCTGCACTAGAGGAGGCGCTAGAGCTCTACCAGTCTGAGCTGCACGCCTACGAGCGCTGGCAGGAGGCCGAGGCTCGTGCTACCGCCATCCTGGTGGGCAGCATGCCCGTGACCATCTCCATGGATGTGGCGGAGCTTCCTACGAAACAGCTTATGTGGGAGCGCCTCTGAGCTCACTATCAGCCGACGAGCGATGCTATGTATCTCTCAGTTGTGCATCAGGCACACTCTCTTCAGCAGCTCGATGCCACAGTTAATGACTTCTACCAGAAGCTGTTAGAGGTGTGGCGTTGTGAGAACCCGGGGTATTTAACTTGTAATACTTAACCATTAAGATGATTCAAGCATTACAAATCAACTATCACGACTCTCAAGATATGTACTTCCTGAACGCAAGACACATACCCCATACAAAAATTATGCATCAATTCCATTCAACACAATAGAATCCAAAGCACAACTAAGCAATTCAAAAGACATACAATATATAGTTATTACAAAAGGGGCCGACCGGCCAAATAACTAAAGAGTCTTAAATAACAGCGGAAGCAAAGTGCCATAAGATGGCGATAAACAAAAGCCAATCAGTGTGCCTTTAACCCACAAGGCAACCAACCGGGCCACCAACCTAGTCCTCGAAGCCACCGCACATCTCATAGAAGTATAACCCTTGGGGTTCAACTTCCTCCTCTGCAACAATTTTATTAAGCAAAGAAAATGAGTACAAAAATGTACTCGCAGGACTGACATGTAGAGTAACAGGCCTATATAAATAGCTACATGCAAGCTTATTTAAGTGGAGCAGGCTCTAGACTCATTTTCAGCATAAAGCAGGTTTTCATTTGCAATAATGTAATAGATTGAAGGCAGTTCTACAATCTGATTTTATTTGATAAAAACAACGAGAAACTAAGTAATAACAGTAACAAGACATCCTGGAAGTGGCTAACCCAATAGCCACCACAACAATAGCATGAATTCCCTATTCATACCACCCACATCAAGTTTTAATTAAATGTTATAGTCTAGTTCTTGCACGAACTTACCAAGCATGTCCATAACCTAGGACGAGACTATTCGAATAGTTTGAACCCTGTAGGGGTGTACCAATGTACCCACATGTCAGATCGCTCCTTAATGCCACACGATAAAGCACACTTTCTTTGGTATGCCGACGGAGCTAAGTCCTACGAGACGTTTCCAATATTGTGTATTAACTACGAGTCGCCCACATGGGAGGAAGCCCCATATGTTGATGCGGACTCATCAAAGATGCTCACCTCCTTATAAAGGACGATGCTCCTTGCAGTGGGTAACCTCCACTACTACTCACCCAAGCACACACAAGTTTCTTTTTCAACACAACGCACACGACCACCATGCGACCCGGAGCTAACACACGCCAAAGTACTAAGTCAAGAGAGGTCACATATCCCTCTCATGTGGTTAGCACGCAAAAGCGCTTGGCTTAGTGACACAAGTAACTCGGTCCTTGGGGACTTAGGCACCATTCCATTCACACCCAACAGATCACACCAACATCCATTGTGCCCAAGTCATGAAATAATTTCATTTTCAGTTTTCAGTTTTTGACTTTACAAAGTAACCAAGCACAAGGTGCAGAGCATAATGATAATAATAATTTGTGTGATCAAGGTTATCGACCAAGTCGATAACCGCCCAATTCTACCGGTAGCTAAGCATTTCTAAGCATGACACCGCAAAGACAGTAAAAGAGCATAATTAAATCACCGGGCTCTAATTCACCATCGATATTAATAACTTATGTTTTGTGGCTGGGGATAACAATTTAAGGGCAACCATGCAATAGGAATAGCTACCTCTAATCGGGAAAATTACTTTGACACAAAAGCATGCATACATAAAATTTGTAAACAAAATATTAGACTTGAAAGTAATAGGACATTTATGATCAAACTGCTTGCCTTGCTGTGGATGATTATCTTTCTGCAGATAGTCACTCGCGCACTCAATAATTTCGTTAGAACCTAGCAAAAGAATCCGAAAGCACAATAAGAACGAATAACACCGAAAAGACCCAAAAATTCAAAGTTATCCAAAAATCATGAAAAATTCACAGCAGGTAGAGCATGATTTTATATGAATTTAGCAACAAGAATTAATTCATTTGCATGCTCTATGCAAAAGTTATGACAGTTTGAATGTCAGCTTTCTGGAAAATACAATTTAATTCCTGTCGGTTACTGTTCATTCTAATTAATTAATTTGGTGAAAATTTCCAGAACAGGGGTGCACTTGAAATTTTTATGGTAGGAAGAGCACCACATAAGATGAACAATGGAATTTGATTCGCCTCATTTGGAGCTAAGATGAATTTCCTATGATTTTTCAAAGTTGTGAAAGTAGTATTCAAGTTACATGCAAAATAAGATTTTCAGTAACAGTATCATGCTCACAACCTATTTTACAATAAACTACACTAACAGAGGATCCTAACAAAATTGAGTTTACTCTTTTCGGAGTTACAGAGAAATACTTATGCATTTTTAAAGTTAGAGCAATTTTTAGTGCAACAATAATACTAAACCTAAAGTAATTTTGCCAAATATGATTTCTGGAACAGTAACAAGGTTTAAACCATTTTTATAATAAAGTACATTTAAAAATGAAACTAACAAAATTTGAATCATCAATTTTGGAGCTAATATGAATTACTTATGCAATTTTGAAGTTTAACTAATTTTCAGTTCACAAATAAAGCATTTCGAAAATTATAATAACATACAATACTTTTTATACCCAAACTATCCTAGCCCTACTCACTGACCAGTGGGGTCCCTTGAACAGTGCCATTTTCTATTTTCCAAACGAATTTCCGAATCGGCCTGACATGTGGGGTCCATATGTCATACACCCGGTCCACAGCATAGTGCACGGACTGAGGGTCTATGGCCGGTTCATGGGCTCACCACTGTGCACTTAAGTTCCCAGGCCCACTTGTCAATCTCAGAGCTAAACCGGTATTTACCCCACGTTTTATTGTGCCCGGCCCCACATGTAATAGAGACAGTACCGCTTTAAGACAGTCATTAATCCCCTAAACAATCATTAGCGCTAACTTAAAGGTGATTTGGTATTAATGACCTTGCTACAGTGGCGGTCGGAACGCCTTCGCGCAAGGCCGCGATCATGAAGCTTCCCCCTGCTCATCGGCGAACCAGGGCACGAAGGCGCGAGTGGGTGCTCAAAATGGAAAGCCCACCACCTGGCGCACACGACGGCACCAGCGGCGAGGCCGAAGGTGGTCCAACGTGGCGGTGCGACGGCGATGAGCGGAGGCAACGCTACGGCTACGGTGCAAATCACAACCCGATGGCTAAAAGATCTAGCAAGCGCGCGCATAAGCTATAGGGGGGGGGTCCAGGGACTCACCACGATGACCTGGAGGTGGAGGGGTTGCCGGAGTCGAGCCGGCGACGAGATCCCGAGGCGACGGAGGGGCTTCACCGAGGAGGGGTCGACCTGGTGAAGGAGAAAGGGAATGAGTGGTCGGGAGAGCACAAGTGAGGCCCTCAGGTGGTGTGATAACAAAGAATTGACGAGAGGCTCACCGTCTGCGTCGCCAAGAAGAAAAAAGGCTTTCTGGCCAAAATGGGGAAAAACCAAATTCGAAGCGCCTGCGATCAAACCCAAAATTGGTTGAGGGTTCTCCTCATAAGACCAAAAGGCGATGGTGGACTTAAGGGAGAGGGAAACTCACCGGAAAGGAAGATGGCACGGCGGCGGCCTCGAGTGCGAGCTCTGGAGCAGCGGGGAGCACGCCTCTCAACCGTGAGCTACACAAAGAGATAAGGGCTCAAACCAGCGCCCAAAGGAGTGGTGAAGGAAGGGGAAGAGAGGGGGACCTTGCGGAGGGAACTCACCCGAGAGTGCAGCTCGGACAAGCACCTCCCTCCTCAGCCACCGAGAGGAGGAATGGCCTCCAACGGGCGGGAGAGGGGGTATTATCCCCGGGCGATGACGGAAATGGAAGCGGTGTCAACCGGCGAAGCTGAGGATTGGCCGAGAGGGGCGGTGGATTGACGGCGTTGGCGCGCGAGGACGGAGATGGCAGCTCGGCGCGGCGACGTGGCGCGCGACCTCTCGCCGCCGCCCGGCGTGTGAAGGAGACGCTACCGATAACCGGGCCACACCATTGCGACCAGCCATGATGCGCGATCGCAGAAGGAATCGAGGCTGGCCGTTGGATCGGGATCCAATGGTCGACGACGCGCGAGAAGTTTTATAACTTGGTGAAGTGGTACGCGATCGTGAGCGTTGATGCGTGATCGAACGGCTGCATGCGACGCGCGGTTAAGTGACTTGGTTAGACCGAGTCGGCTCGGGCCGGACCTGAGTCAGGTTCGAGCCCGACAAACAGTGATTTCAGATTTTGATTTAAAAGGCTGAGAAGATAGGGAATTTTTGGAGGTAGCTCCGAAGCTCCAAAAATTATGAAATTTTTATGAAAGCTTGCTGGAACAGAGAAAAACCCCGTGTAATTTTTCCATAAATTTTTATGCACTACATTGTTATCCAAAAAATTCACAAGCTGCCGTCCTAGGGGTTTGACCAGAGTTCAAACTGGTTTGACTTGCTCTTTTGAAATAGCAAATAAAATCTAAAAATTATGAGATTTTTCAGAGAGGTTTCTAGGATGATCAAGATGATAGAAAAAATATTTCCAGAGGATGATCATAAGATTAGGTTTGAAAGTTTTTAAGGACAACAACTTCCAACAATAGAAACATAGTTCTTTGGAAATAGGAATTACTAGGGGAAAATTTATAGAAAATTTCAAATGACCTCATGAGGCATCAAAAGTTTTAATTCATCCTCATTTTATTACATTTGAAACACACACCATTGTTTGGGATGTTACAAAACCTCCCCCCCCCCCACAAGAATCTCGTCCTGAGATTCCGATCACTCGGAAAAGAAAGATGGGTAGTCCACACGCAGGCGATCCTCCCTTTCCCATGTTGCTTCATCCTCGGTGTGATTTGTCCACTGAACTTTAAGGAACTTGATGGCACGATTCCTTGTTCTTCGTTCAGCTTCCTCAAGGATGCGAAGAGGACGCTCTTTGCAGGTCAAGTCTTCTTGTACATCGAGTACATCGAGACTCACCAATGGAGCTTCCTCGGTTGGAATGCGAAGGCACTTCTTCAATTGGGACACGTGAAAGACATCGTGCACACCTTCGAGTGCAGCGGGCAATTCCAACTTGTAGGCAACCGCTCCTTTCTTCTCAATGACGCGGTAAGGTCCAACATATCGAGGAGCTAACTTGCCCTTGACGCTAAATCGCTGATGACCCTTCAGTGGAGAGACTTTGAGATAAACAAAGTCATTGGGCTCAAAGCTCAACTCACGGCGACGGCGATCCGCATAGCTCTTTTGCCTTGATTGAGCCGTGCGCAATCGATCCCGAATCAACCGAACTTGACTTTCGGCCTCATTGATTGAATCTGGGCCGAAGAATGGTCTTTCACCAGTTTCTGACCAATTCAAAGGGGTTCTACATTTTCTCCCATATAATGCCTCAAATGGTGCCATGCCAAGACTAGCTTGAAAGCTATTGTTGTAGGAGAACTCAGCAAATGGCAAACATCTCTCCCAATTCTTCCCATATGAGAGAACACAAGCACGGAGCATGTCTTCCAATACTTGATTGAATCTTTCAGTCTGGCCATCAGTTTGAGGATGATACACTGAGCTGAAAGAAAGACGAGTCCCCATAGCCTCTTGCAAGCTATGCCAAAACCGGGAGGTGAAAAGTGAGCCACGATCAGAAATGATTTTCTTCGGCACACCATGCAAACTCACGATGCATGTAATGTAGAGATCCGCCAAAAGACCAACACGAAGATCAGTCTTGACGGGAAGGAAATGTGCCACCTTAGTTAGTCGATCAATGACAACCCATATGGCATCGTTTCCCTTAGAGGTACGGGGTATACCGGTGATAAAATCCATACCGTTCGAATCCCACTTCCACTCAGGTACTGGCAAAGGTTGAAGGAGACCCACTGGACGTTGATGTTCGGCCTTCACACGATGACATACGTCACACTCGGCAACAAACTTTGTGATCTCCCACTTCATGCGGGTCCACCAGAATCTCTGACGGAGGTCTTGATACATCTTCGTGGCCCCAGGATGAATGGACAAAGGAGAATCATGGGCTTCGCGGAGGATGATATCCCACAATTCCATGACCTTCGGAACAACAAGGTGCTTTCTGAACCATACAACACCATTGTCATCTTTTGAGAAACACTTGGATGTTCTGTTCTTGATATTCTGCTTGATCTGATTCACACCTTCATCTGTTTGTTGTGCAGCCTTGATCTGATCTACTAAGGTTGGTTGCACAACCAAGATAGCGAGGGAACCATGCTCAACCACTTCCAAGTTGAGCCGCTGAAATTCTTCATGAAGGGCGGGCTGCTGCTCCTTGATCACCAAGGTATTGCAATAAATCTTGCGACTGAGAGCATCGGCAACAACATTAGCTTTGCCCGGATGGTATTTAAGACCCATATCATAATCTTTGATCAATTCCAACCACCTTCTTTGCCTAAGGTTCAAATCCGGTTGGGTGAACAAGTACTTCAAACTCTTGTGATCCGAATACACTTCGCAACGATTACCGATGAGGTAATGTCGCTAAATCTTCAGTGCATGAACCACTGTAGCTAATTCCAAGTCATGGGTCGGATAATTGAGTTCATGAGGCCTCAATTGCCTTGATGCATAAGCCACTACCTTGCCCTCTTGCATAAGAACACAACCGAGCCCTTGACGAGAAGCATCACAATAGATATCGAAGCTTCGGTGGACATCGGGAAGAACAAGAACTGGAGCTGTGGTTAACCTCTTCTTGAGTTCTTAAAAGCTCTTCTCACAATCAGCGGACCACACATATTTCTTGTCCTTCTTGAGCAATTATGTCATTGGCTTCACAATCTTAGAGAAGTTCTCAATAAAGCGACGATAGTATCCCGCTAAACCGAGAAAACTCCTCACTTCCTTCAACCAAAACTCGCACTTGCTGAACTTCGCATAAAGTTGATGTTCGCGAAGTTTTCCCAATACTAGCTTCAGATGTTCAGCATGCTCTTCATCATTCTTCGAGTAAATGAGAATATCATCAATAAAGACCACCACAAACTTGTCCAAATACTCCATGAATACCATATTCATAAGATTCATGAAAAGAACAGGAGCATTCGTCAAGCCGAAAGACATAACTGTACACTCATACAATCCGTAGTGAGTAGAGAAAGCCGTCTTCAGAATATCCTCATGCCTGATGAAGACTTGATGGTAGCCCAATCTCAAATCAATCTTGGAGAATACCCGAGCGCCGGTCAATTGATTGAAAAGGTCGTCAATCCGAGGCAACGGGTACTTGTTCTTCACCGTCACAGCATTCAGCGGACGGTAATCAACGCACATACGCAGAGTCTTGTCTTTCTTCTTAACAAAGATTACAGGACAGCCCCATGGTGATGAGCTTGGGCGAATGAAACCCTTCTCTTGAAGCTCACCAAGTTGCTTCTTTAACTCCTCCAATTCATTTGGAGGCATCCGATGCAGCCTCTTGGAAATCGGGGCGGTACCGGGCAGCAACTCAATCACAAACTCAATATCACGGACTGGAGGCATGCCAGGCAGTTCTTCGGGAAAAACATCAGCGAAGTCGCATACCATAGGGACTTCATGAATCTCCATAGTTGGCTTTGCTTTAAGTACATAAAGATGTGGTTTTTGCAGCTTCGGTGAAATCCCAACTTGCTTGCCGGATGGACTTGTGAGGGAGATGAATTTTCTGGCACAATCAATTTGCCCCAAGTGTCGGGACAACCAATCCATGCCAAGTATCACATCCAATCTCGCTGAATCAATGAGGATAAGGTTTGCTAAAAATTGCACTCCTCCAATCTCAATAGAAACATCCCGACATTCATATTCAGCTCTCATTATCGACCCCGAAGAATGAATAATCAAAGGAACATGCATAGGAACAATTGAAAGATCACTAAGTGCAGCAAAAGACTTTGATATAAATGAATGAGAAGCTTCGGAATCGAATAAAACTGTAGCAGGCTGAGAGTTGACAAGAAGCGTACCCAACACGACGTCGGGTGCCTCCTGTGAGCTTCCTCGGCCGAGATGTGGTTGACTCGACCGCTGCCCACATTCTGGGCCTTCTGATTCACCTTCTGATCATGGCCATTTCTTGCTCGCGCCTCCATTAGGACAAGGGCCGCTCCAGCCTTCTTGGGGCAATGATTAGCATAATGCCCCTTGTTGTTGCAGAAGAAGCAGGTAACATCGGCAGCCGGATTGCGGGGGCCTCCTTGCTGTCCCACAGGTGCACGTGACTGAGACACGGCCTGCAGAGGGCGTGGTACAAACGCCGGTGCCCTCGGTGGTGCTGAAGTCTGAGAGTGATGCATCGGGGCTTGCCCGCCATAAGAACGAGGAGCATTGGCCCTTGTTGATTTTTGGGCCTCCCACTTGCGCTTGCGAGAATCACCAAGCGCCCTTGCCTTGTGCTTGGCGACAATAGCCTTGTCGACCAACGACTGGAAATCGGGGAAGTCAACGATAGACAGCTTGTCCTGAAGCTCCTCAGACAAGCCATCCATGAACTTCTCCTACTTGGCCTCATCAGTGGGCACATCTTCAGGGGCGTATCGAGAGAGGTGGTTGAAGTCGTGGAGGTACTCGGTCACAGATCTGCGCCCCTGCTTGAGCGCAGAGAACTCCTTCTTCTTAATCTTCATCACTCCAATGGGAACATGAGCCCGTCGGAAAGCAGTGCGAAACTCCGCCCAAGTGATAGCCCGGCCCTCGGGCTGCATGGCGAGGAAGTTCTCCCACCATGAGAGTGCTACCCCCTCTAGCTGATGGGAGGCAAAGAGTGCCTTCTCCTGCTCCTGGCACTGAGTGACATCAAGCTTCCGCTCGACAAGATGCAACCAATCATCTACGTCAAGTGGATCCTCGGACCGGGAGAAGGTAGGTGGCTGTGTGCGAAGGAACTCTGAGAGTCCCCCCCCCCTCTGATGGTGGCCACCACCCCCTCCTGATCCGGAAGCACCGGATAAGTTGGAGGTGTTCCGTGCAATCGCCTCTAGGATCCTCGTCTGATCCATGCGATTCCGCTCAATCTGAGCAAGAACCTCAGCCATGGTCGGAGGAGGTGGAAGCTCCTCATCCCGACCATCTGGCTGACCCTGGCTGCTGCGTATTCGTCCAGCCATCCTATTTCATCAAGGCGGGTTAGCAACAAAAACCCGAGAACTAGAGACGAAAGGTAGCAAAAGACAAGCTATCGACTAGGGAAATGATATATTACCCTACCCAATTACAACCATTTAACCAGCAAGGAAATGACAATTGCAAAAAGGCATAAGATCCAATGCAAAGCTCATACGACACAAGATTCAACTTCTCGGTACAACTAACTTGTATTGAAGGAACAAGCAATCGTTTTGAGAAGAAAATTTCAGAACGTAACTCAAGTCTTATTGCATCTAAAGATCATGGTAAAAACCATCTAAGGGTGTATTAGGCACTAGCCAACTTGTATCACATCTTACCCCTTTAAACCCCACAAGTTTTAGTTGAATTATCTTCTCATTTTTAGCCCTAACGAAGGACTAGGTGCTTGCTGTCCAAAACTTGTACTTGCTGTCCTGATTTTATATCTAAGCTCCAAGCTGAATTTTCCAACTTCAAAAGCTTCTAATCTTGATCAAAGGACAGCCAACACTTCAAATTTACTACTCTCGTTGAATCCCCAAAACCGAATTTAAACGGTAACAACTATCCTTTGAAAGAAGATGAGAGGAAACAACTTTACAAAACTTAAACAAGAACAAGGTGAGATGAGCAATCTAAGATAGGTAAGGAGTAAAATCTGAGAACTTACTTAAGTTTTCATAAACCATTTGACATTTTGAAACTAAGTTTTTCAAAATATCCTAAGGACGACCAAGCTAGTGGCTTCTATGGTTAGTATGACTCTGATACCAACTTTTGTGAGAACCCGGGGTATTTAACTTGTAATACTTAACCATTAAGATGATTCAAGCATTACAAATCAAATATCACGACTCTCAACAAGATATGTACTTCCTGAATGCAAGACACATACCCCATACAAAAATTATGCATCAATTCCATTCAACACAATAGAATCCAAAGCACAACTAAGCAATTTAAAAGACATACAATATATAGTTATTACAAAAGGGTCCGACCGGCCAAATAACTAAAGAGTCTTAAATAACAGCGGAAGCAAAGTGCCATAAGATGGCGATAAACAAAAGCCAATCAAGTGTGCCTTTAACCCACAAGGCAACCAACCGGCCACCAACCTAGTCCTCGGCCATCAAGATATCTCACGTAGTATAACCCTTGGGGTTCAACTTCCTCCTCTGCAACAATTTTATTAAGCAAAGCAAATGAGTACAAAAATGTACTCGCAAGACTGACGTGTAGAGTAACAGGCCTATATAAATAGCTACATGCAAGCTTATTTAAGTGGAGTAGGCTCTAGACCCATTTTCAACATAAAACATGTTTTCATTTGTAATAATGTAATAGATTGAAGGCAGTTTTACAATATGATTTTATTTGATAAAAACAGCGAGAAACTAAGTAATAATAGTAACAAGACATCCTGGAAGTGGCTAACCCAAAAGCCACCACAACAATAGCATGAATTCCCCATTCATACCACCCATATCAAGTTTTAATTAAATGTTATAGTCTAGTTCTTGCACGACCTTACCAAGCATGTCCATAACCTAGGACGAGGCTATTCGAATAGTTTGAACCCTGCAGGGGTGTACCAATGTACCCACATGTCAGACCGCTCCTTAATGCCATGCGATAAAGCACACTTCCATTGGTATGCCGGCGGAGCTAAGTCCTACGAGACGTTTCCAATATTGTGCATTAACTACGAGTCGCCCACATGGGAGGAAGCCCCATATGTTGATGCGGAGTCATCAAAGATGCTCACCTCCTTATGAGGGACGATGCTCCTTGTAGTGGGTAACCCCCACTACTACTCACCCAAGCACACACAATTTTCTTTTTCAACACAACGCACACGACCACCATGCGACCTGGAGCTAACACACGCCAAAGTACTAAGTCAAGAGAGGTCCCATATCCCTCCCATGTGGTTAGCACGCAAAAGCGCTTGGCTTAGTGACACAAGTAACTCGGTCCTTGGGGACTTAGGCACCATTCCATTCACACCCAACAGATCACACCAACATCCATTGTGCCCAAGTCATGAAACAATTTCATTTTCAGTTTTTAGTTTTTGACTTTACAAAGTAACCAAGCACAAGGTGCTGAGCATAATGATAATAATAATTTGTGTGATCAAGGTTATCGACCAAGTCGATAACTGCCCAATTCTACCGGTAGCTAAGCATTTCTAAGCATGACATCGCAAAGACAGTAAAAGAGCATAATTAAATCACCGGGCTCTAATTCACCAGTGATATTAATAACTTGTGTTTTGTGGCAGGGGATAACAATTTAAGGGCAACCATGCAATAGGAATAGCTACCTTTAATCGGGAAAATTACTTTGACACAAAAGCATGCATACATACAATTTGTAAACAAAATATTAGACTTGAAAGTAATAGGACATTTATGATCAAACTGCTTGCCTTGCTGTGGATGATTATCTTGCTGCAGATAGTCACTCGCGCACTCAATAATTTCGTTAGAACCTAGCGAAAGAATCCGAAAGCACAATAAGAACGAATAACACCGAAAAGACCTAAAAATTCAAAGTCATCCAAAAATCATGAAAAATTCACAGAAAGTAGAGCATGATTTTAGATGAATTTAGCAACAAGATTTAATTCATTTGGATGCTCTATGCAAACGTTATGACAGTTTGAATGTCAGCTTTCTGGAAAATACAATTTAATTCCTACTGGTTACTGTTCATTCTAATTAATTAATTTGGTGAAAATTTCCAGAGCAGGGGTGCACTTGAAATTTTTATGGTAGGAAGAGCACCACATGAGATGAACAATGGAATTTGATTCGCCTCATTTGGAGCTAAGATGAATTTCCTATGATTTTTCAAAGTTGTGAAAGTAGTATTCAAGTTACATGCAAAATAAGATTTTCAGTAATAGTATCATGCTCACAACCTATTTTACAATAAACTACACTAACAGAGGATCCTAAAAAATTGAGTTTACTCTTTTCGAGTTACAGAGAAATACTTATGCATTTTTAAAGTTAGAGCAATTTTAGTGCAACAATAATACTAAACCTAAAGTAATTTTGCCAAATATGATTTATGGAACAGTAACAAGGTTTAAACCATTTTTATAATAAAGTACATTTAAAATGAAACTAACAAAATTTGAATCATCAATTTTGGAGCTAATATGAATTACTTATGCAATTTTGAAGTTTAACTAATTTTCGCTCACAAATAAAGCATTTCGGAAATTATAATAACATACAATACTTTTTATACCCAAACTAGCCTAGCCCTACTCACTGACCAGTGGGGTCCCTTGAACAGTGCCATTTTCTATTTTCCAAACGAATTTCCGAATCGGCCTGACATGTGGGGTCCACATGTCATACACCTGGTCCACAGCATAGTGCATGGACCAAGGGTCTATGGCCGGTTCATGGGCTCACCACTGTGCACTTAAGTTCCCGGGCCCACTTGTCAATCTCAGAGCTAAACCGGTATTTACCCCAAGTTTTACTATGCCCGGCCCCACATGTAATAGAGACAGTACCGCTTTAAGACAGTCATTAATCCCCTAAACAATCATTAGCGCTAACTTAAAGGTGATTCGGTATTAATGACCTTGCTACAATCTTGATCTTGAACGCGCCACGCGCAAGGCCATGATCATGAGCTTCCGCACGAACTGTGGCACGGCGCCATGAGTGGGTGCTCAAAATGGAAAGCCCACCACCTGGCGCACACGATGGCACCAGCGGCGAGGCCGGAGGTGGTCCGACGTGGCGGCGCGACGGCGATGAGCGGAGGCGACGCTACGGCTACGGTGCAAATCACAACCTGGTGGCTAAAAGATCTAGCTAGCACGCGCATAAGCTATAGGGGGGTCCAAGGACTCACCACGATGACCCGGAGGTGGAGGGGTTGCCGGAGTCGAGCCGGCGATGAGATCCCGAGGCGGCGGAGGGGCTTCACCGAGGAGGGGTCGACCTGGTGAAGGAGAAATGGAATGAGTGGTCGGGAGAGCACAAGTGAGGCCCTCAGGTGGTGTGAGAACAAAGAATTGACGAGAGGCTCACCGTGCCGTCGCCGGAGAAGAAAAAGGCTTCAGCGGCCGAAAATGGAGAAAAACCAAATTCCAAGCGCTCCTGCGACCGAAACCCAAAATTGGTTGAGGGGTTCTCCTCATAAGACCAAAAGGCGCATGGTGACGCACTTAAGGGAGAGGGAAACTCATCGGAAGGGAAGATGGCACGGCGGCGACCTCGGGTGCGAGCTCTGGAGCAGCGGGGAGCATGCCTCTCAACCGTGAGCTACACAAAGAGATAAGGGCTCAAACCAGCGCCCAAAGGAGCGGTGAAGGAAGGGGAAGAGAGGGGGACCTTGCGGAGGGAACTCACCCGAGAGTGCAGCTCGGACAAGCACATCCCTCCTCAGCCACCGAGTGGAGGAATGGCCTCCAACGGGTGGGAGAGGGGGTATTATCCCCGGGCGATGATGGAAATGGAAGTGGCGTCAACCGGTGAAGCTGAGGATTGGCCGAGAGGGGCAGTGGATTGACGGCGTTGGCTGTGGGACGGAGTTGGCAGCTCGGCGTGGCGACGTGGCGCGACCTCTGCCGCCAACATGAGGAAGGAGACGCGCTTCACAGCCCAGGCCCGCAGCGCAGCGACTCAGCCGTGAGCGCGCGATCGCGCGGAAAGGAATCGAGGCGGGCCGTTGGATCGGGATCCAACGGTCGACGACGCGCGAGATATTTTATAACTTGGTGAAGCGGTACGCGTTCGTGATCGTTGATGTGCGATCGAATGGCTGAATGCAACACGCGGTTAAATGACTTGGTTAGACCGAGTCGGCTCAGGCCGGACCTGAGTCAGGTTCGAGCCCGACAAACAGTGATTTCAGATTTTGATTTAAAAGGCTGAGAAGATAGGAAATTTTTGGAGGTAGCTCCGTAGCTCCAAAAATTATGAAATTTTTATGGAAGCTTGCTGGAATAGAGAAAAACCCCATGTAATTTTTCTAGAAATTTTTATGCACTGCATTGTTATCCAGAAAATTCACAGGCTGCTGCCTTAGGGGTTTGACCAGAGTTCAAACTGGTTTGACTTGCTCTTTTGAAATAGCAAATAAAATCTAACAATTATGAGATTTTTCAGGGAGGTTTCTAGGATGATCAAGATGATAGGAAAAATATTTCCAAAGGATGATCATAAGTTTAGGTTTGAATGTTTTTAAGGACAACAACTTCCAACAATAGAAACATAGTTCTTTGGAAATAGGAATTACTAGGGGAAAATTTATAGAAAATTTCAAATGACCTCATGAGGCATCAAAAGTTTTAATTCATCCTCATTTTATTATATTTGAAACACACACCATTGTTTGGGATGTTACAGGCGTCAGCTTGACTCTTTGGGGCCGGATGTCTGCCAGACCTATCCCTGCTGTGTGCGGCTCCGCGCTCACCAGGAGACTCACCAACTCTACGACTTCCTGACGCGTCTACGGCCTGAGTTCGAGACTGTGCGCGCTAGCTCCTGACTCGCCACCCGCGCCCGAGCTTGGTGGAGGCCCTCACGGCTATGCGTGCTGAGGAGACTCGTCACCGTGGCATGGCTCAGATGCAGTCTGTCTTGTCTGCTTCAGCTCCTGCTCCTCCAGTGGTTGCTGCTTTTACTGCGGGTCTCCACTGCACCCACTATTAGCATGCTGGCCACAGGTATCAAGATTGTTACAAGTGGAGGAGGGACCAGAGTCATCGGGGTGGACGTCCCCCGAAGGGCTCTGAAGGTTCCTCTCCCTCAGGAGATGGCCCCTCTCGCCAGGGCTCCTCTGGTGATGCCACACAGCAGCTCCTCTCACTACTCAGCGCCTCGGTGTCGGCTCGTCCTCAGACTCCTCGGGTTCTGCTCGTCTGGCTCTTGCTTCTCCGCAGCCTTCCTCGCCTTTGCCTCCTTCCTCGTCAGGTATCTTTTCTCCGTGGATCTTGGACTCTGGTGCTTCTTTTCACATGACACCAGATTCTACCCACCTTACTACATAGGCGGTCCTGATTTTTCTTCCACTGTTCAGACTGTAGATGGTACCTCCCTTCCTGTTGCAGGCCGAGGCACCCTTTTCACTTCTTCTTTTCATGTTCTCGCAGTCTCTCATGTTCCTCAGCTTACTATGCAGCTTATGTCAGCTGGTCAGATCACTGATCACAACTGTCGTGTTGTTCTTGAGTCTGACTCTTGTTGTGTTCAGGATGCTTGACGGGACTCTGCTTGGTAATCGCCCTAAGACTTTGTGATTATGGCGTCTTTGGGAGCTCGACTGGCTTCAACTTCCTTCCGCTGTCTCCACCAGCCAGTCGGCCACAACCACTACCTCTGCTCTTGCTGCGTCCCCCACGACATCTTTTGCTTAGTGGCACCATCGTCTCGGTCATCTCCGTGGCTCGCGTCTATCATCTTTAGTCGGTCGTGGTGTTCTTGTGTCTGTTTTTGGGAACACCTCTTTACATTGTATGGGTTGCAAGCTTGGCAAGCAGCTGCAACTCCCCTATCCCACTAGTGATTCTATTTCTACTTGTCCTTTTGATCTTGTTCACTCTGATGTTTGGGGTCTGGCTCCCTTCGTTTCGAAAGGGGGTCATCACTATTATGTGATCTTTATTGATGATTATTCTCGTTATACTTGGATCTACTTCATGTCCAAGCGCAGCCAGGTTCTTTCTATTTATCAGATGTTCGCCACCATGGTTCGTGACTCGCTTTGATTCGCCATTCGTGTTTTTTTCGGCCGACTCTACCGGTGAGTATCTCTCATCGCTTTGTGTCACTTTCTCATCGAAAGCAGGCACTCTTCCTCAAGATTTTGTCCTGGTGCTCATGCTCAAAATGGTGTCTCGAGCGTAAACATCGTCGGCTGCTTGAGATCGCCGCGCCTCATGCTTGCCTCCTCTGCTCCCCTCACTTCGGATCGAGGTCGCTTTTACCGCCGCTTTTCTCATCAACTCAGAGCCTTCATCGCTCTTTAGGGTTCTACTCTGTTGAGCGTCTCTTTGGTCGAGCCCAGAGTACATTCATCTTTGTAGTTTTACCAGGTTCTGCTTTGGCCCTTCTTCCACTCGTGAGCACACCAAGTCGATCGTCACCGCTTGAGTGTGTTTTCCTTGGCTACAGTCTTGAGCATAAGGGTTATCATTGCTATGATCCTGTTGCTCGTTGGATGAGGATTTCTCGGGATGTCACTTTTGACGAGTCTCGCCCTTACTACCCTTGTTCCCCCACTGTCAGCCTAGATTCTCTTGCTAAGTTGACCTCCTTTCTAATTTTTCCCGACTCTCAGCTTTCCACCACTGTTTCGCCTCATCCTCCATCTACTCCTCTGGCTCCATCTGTTCGCCTCCACCGGATTTTCCTTCCCGCTCTTTTGTTGAGGCTCCCTCTTTACCCTTGGACTAATCTCGCTGTCCTCGGCCTACTACTTCCTCTCTTGAGCCTCCGTCTCTACTGGGCCCTGTTCCCAGTCCTCCCTCTCCATCATTGCTGGGTCCAGCTCCGCCTTCTCCTCCCAGATATGATCTTCGTGATCGTCACACTGTCAGGCCACCCGAGCGCTACGGCTTCGCAGCTGCTGCTCTTTCTAAGCCTATGACTTACCGTGAGGCTACTACTCACCCTGAGTGGCAGCTCGCGATGTCTAAGGAGATTGCTGCTTTGGAGCATACTAGCACTTGGGATCTTGTGCCCTTGCCTGCGCATGTTACTCCTATCACGTGTAAGTGGGTGTACAAGATCAAGACCCGCTCGGATGGTTCCCTTGAGCGCTATAAGGCTCGTCTTGTAGCACGTGGTTTTCAGCAGGAGCATGGTCGTGACTACGATGAGACTTTCGCCCCTGTCGCTCCCATGACCACTGTTCATACTCTCCTTGTTGTGGCCTCTGTTCGCCAGTGGCCCATCTCTCAGTTGGATGTTAAGAATGCCTTTCTCAATGGCGAGTTACGTGAGGAGGTCTACTACATGCAGCCGCCCCTGGGTATTCTGTCCCTGATAGTATGGTTTGTCGCCTTCGTCATTCTCTCTATGGGCTCAAACAAGCCCCTCGTGCTTGGTTTGACTGCTTCTCCTCTGTTGTCACTGCTGCCGGTTTCTCTGCTAGTGATCACGACCCTGCTCTCTTTGTTCACACCTCTCCATGGGGTCGGACGCTCCTCCTTGTATATGTAGATGACACGATCATTACTGGAAATGACTCTCAGTACATTGCCTTTGTGAAGGAGCGTCTCAGTAAGCAGTTCTTGATGTCTGATTTGGGTCCTCTTCATTACTTCCTTGGGATTGAGATCACTTCTACGCCCGAGGGCTACTATCTCTCCCGGGAGAAGTACATTCAGGATATCCTTACTCGCACTTGTCTCACTGATCAGCGCGTAGTGGATACTCCTATGGAGCTAGGTGTTCACCTTCGACCTACTGATGGTGAGCCTCTTGATGATCCCACTCGCTATCGCCATATTGTCGGGAGCCTCGTCTACCTTGGGATTACTCGACCTGACATTTCTCACCCAGTTCACATCCCGAGTCAGTTTGTCTCTGCTCCCACTCAGCTCCACTACAGTCACCTTCTTCGTGTTCTTCGATATCTTCGTGGAACCCTTACTCGACATCTTTTCTTTCCTTGTTCCAGTTCTTTACAGCTTCAGACGTACTCTGATGTGACCTGGGCAAGCGATCATTCTAATCGTCGGTCTCTTTCTGCCTATTGTGTTTTCCTTGGTTCCTCCTTGATTGCCTCGAAGACTAAGAAGCGATCATAGCTTTTTGTTCGTTCGGCCGAGGTCGAAGTTGAGAGCCATGGCACTGTTGACAACTGATACTACCTAGCTTCGGTGGCTCCTTGCGGATTTTGGTGTTTCTGTTTCTACACCGACTCCGCTTTTATCAGATAGTACTGGTGCGATCAGTATTGCTCGAGATCCTGTGAAGCATGAGCTTACCAAGCACATTGGAGTGGATGCTTCGTACATGCGATCGCAGTGCAAGACCAAGTTATTGTTTTCAAGATGTGCCTTCTGAGCTTCAATTAGCGATTTCTTCACTAAGGCATGCACTCGAGCTCAAGATAATTCTACCTCTCCAAACTCGGTGTTGTTGATCCACCATGAGTTTGAGGGTGTTAGATATATATATTGTGTAGGGTGTTATTTGCTATTGTTCCCACCTTGTACATGCTATATATTGGCCTTTGCCCATTGGAATATACTTGAGGCTTTACTCAAACAATATTCACCTTATTGAAGCCTAGAATGCATTTCGGACTAACGCCTACATATCCCATCGGTGCCATTTCACTATGATTCCCACTCACCATCTATGTCAGTAAAAACCAACATAATCAGTAAAATAATGAAATCGCACAAAGAAAACAGACTTGTCGCTTGAAGTTTGTTACCTTGTTCATGATCACAGTTATGCTGTGGTCACAGCAAGCATGTGCATTCTTTTTAGAGCTTCCGAAGGAGGAGGATTAAGCCGCACCCAACCAAAGGTAAGTAAGCACAACTTGACTTAATTCAAGATGTCATAATTGGCCTATCCAAAAATAATACAACCTGCATGATGTGTGCCTGTGATTTTTTAGATAATGGAAGGAAAATCTCTCGGCCTCTGATCAAGGATGCACACACCAATTTTATTAATGAGTTTAAAGCGCCCAAATAACCAAAGTCATAAAAGTAGCTTGAAGCCTTACAAGTAAACAAGGACCGAAAATTAACCTCAATCCTTACAAATCCTATGACTAAACTGCCACCCATGAATACTTCAAATTTGCTTCGCCACTACCTCCAGCCTGTTGCTTCCGGCTAGCATGGACTCCTTCTGGGCCGGTTTTTGCAAATTTGCCCAAGCCCTCGGCCAGTGCCCACTCAAAAAGATAACCTGCAACGGATTAGTGACAATCTTTTTGTCAAAAATAACCTCATTCCGACATAACCAGATAGACCAACATAAGACACTAACTCCCACTAGGAGTTGTGACTTTAAAATTTTTGGAATACCGGCTAACTAATTCCCAAATATGTTTGCTATACTCACAGGAGGATAAATTAAATGCATATTGAACAGCCCACCATGCAAGACGTGTAAAGGGACATTCAATAAAAAGATGTTGAATTGTTTCCTCGTTAATACAAAAACAACACTTTTTGCTTCCCCTCCAATTTCTTTTGAGCAGATTATCTTTAGTTAAAGCTACCCCTCTTTTGAGATACCATATGAATATTTTTCACTTTTAATGGAATTTTAGTTAGCCAAAAAAAGTTCCTAGTGGGGGCTTGAGAACTTCCAATTAGTGCCGCATAGAAAAACTATACTGAAAAAAGTCCAGACTTATTCAAATTCTACCTGAAAACATCTTTTTGAGAGATCAGATGTAAATTAGCAATTCTCAAAATTAACTCATTCCACACATGTAGCTTAGGCCCAATAATAGGTCTTTGAAAAGAAATATTTAAAGGTGTCGTTCTCAGAATATTCGTCACTGTATCATCCTTTCTCCTTACCAGATGTGTGTCGGAACTAGCACATGTATGAATTTTAACAAAGAAGGGGGTACAAATGGAAGTAATATTTTCTAGAAAAACTAATCTAGCGAAGTAGTGGTATGAAATGGAAAAGGTTTCACAATTAACCTCATTTATTTTAAACTAAAGAAAGAAAATAGCACACAGTATTATTGTGGCGCCCTGTGTCATTACCCCGGAGGGTAATCACACTTAGACATATGGATTACTATTTGTCCGCTCGGTAGAACACCGCTCCGACGAATATTAAGACTTACCAAAGTCAACGCAACAGAGCCCGAGCTTGGCCGCCCCAAGCCAGCACTAACCCGAGCCCTTCATCTTCGCCCGTTCGCCGGAGATTCTCTTGCCACAGGTGCCGCCGTCGGAGCCTCCCGCCACCACCGGAGCCTCCCACGCCTCTACCGCCCATCGCCTGTCCGCCCGAGCCCGAGCCTGGCTGCCGCTTTGCCGAGTCTTCACCACCTGCCGCCGAGCACCGACGGTCGCCGCCGCCACCGCCGCCGCCGCATCCATCGCAAGTTGCCGCCAAAGAAGGGGAACCCTAGTTCGCGTGTGCCTCGTTCTCTCTTCAGTGGCCTTAGCAGGCCTTTTCTAGCGTGAGCTAGCCTGGCTCGCAAAGAAAAAACAAAAACACAAGACGCCGATCTAACCGCCATACTGTCCAAATACAATACGTTAGACTTCATTATCTTGGTTGCCGCGCCGTCCAGCGTTGTCTACCAATGTGGCTTCTGTTCCATCAGCTGCGATCCCATTCTCGGGAACAAAGCTTAATGGGACGAACTACAGGCTGTGGTCTTCATTCATGGAGATCACACTCGATGGTCTCCGCCTCTGAGGACATGTTACTAGTGCCCGACCTTGTTTGCCGCCGCTGGTTCGGCCTTCTCTCAGACAGCCTACTTCTGCACCTCCTGCCAAGAAGGAGGCAGAGGCCGCTAATGTTGCTGCTGATGTTGCTAATGAGGCCTTTCAGTATGCCATAGACGCTTTTGAGCACTGGTGTGCTAATGAGGCCCGTGTTCGAGCCATCCTAGTGGTCAGCGTCGACGACTCCATCCAGTCAAACATTGTTGGTCTGTGTGCCACTCGTCAGATCTGGGAGTACTTGTGCGAGTGATACCAACAGAGCAGCGATGCTCAGTTCTTTTCGCTTCAGCGTGAGTTGGAGATGCTTCGCTAGGAGGACTCCTCTGTCGACGACTTCTTCTGAGCCCTAGCCAGTCTCTGGCGCCAGCTGGATGAGCTGGCTTCTCCGCTCTGCCAGGAGTGTCATAAAGTGCAGAAGGCGGATCGTGATCACCTTTTCCTTTATGACTTTGTATGCCGTCTTCACCCAGAGTTTGAGCCTGTCAGGGCTCAATTGCTGAGCCGCTCACCACGACCGACAGTCACTGAGGCTCTTTCAACACTTTGTGCTGAGGAGCTTCATCATGTTAGCAAAGACTGATGCTGTTTTGGCGTGCTTGCTACCCTTCTTCTTCTGCCTGATCCCTCCTCACCGCTCTGTTTTCGCTCCTATTTTTGCACCAACTGGGGTTCAGTGCAATTATTGTAAGAACTTCGGGCACAACTACAAGCGTTGTGCGGTGCAGAAAAAGAAGAACAAGGCTCGTGGACGATCCAAAGGGGCAGGGAGGCCCCTCCTCGACAGGTGGATAGACCAGCACGTCAGGACCTTCTCGGCGAGGTGACTCTGTTCAGCAGTTCTGTCAAGCTCTACATCAGCAGCTCTCTCACAGCTCAGCAGGTTATGCTAGTCTAGCTCAGACATCTCCTCAGAGGTACTTCTTGGGTTACGGATTCGGTGCCTCTTTCCACATGACAGGACTCCACATCCTCACTTGAAGAGGACCTCCTATTTTTCCTATCATCGCTCGCAGACGGTGACGGTAATCCTCTGTTAGCTGTCAGGGCACTCTTTTGTCCACTGATTTTTCTGTTTCAGCTGTTTCCCATGTTCCCCAGCTTACCATGCAGCTTCTCTCAGTGGGTTAGCTCACCGATCTTGGCTGTAGGGTTGGTTTTGACTCTCACGCCTGTTTCATCTAGGATCGACAGACAAGGACGGTACTTGGGACTGGCCGGCGCCATAGGGACCGCCAGGGTCCCTACATCCTTGATCGCCTCCACCTTCCATCCACTTCAGTTGCTCCTGTCACCTCTATGTCTACTTCCACCGTCACTGCTACCACCACCTCTGGAGCTTTTGCACAGTGGCAACCTCGTGAGCGCACTAAACTATCGATCCAGTCAGTTGAGTGTGTGTTTCTTGGTTATAGTTCTGAGCATAAGGGTTATCGCTATTACGATCCTTCTGCTTGATGGATCAGGGTTTCACGAGACGTTGTCTTTGACGAATCTCGACCTTTCTTCTATCGAGATTCGGCTCCACCTGTTTCCACCGTTGAGACGATTTCATGGTTGTCTCGTTCTGACTCTTCACCCATTTGTCCACTGTCACAGTCTTCCCCTGGTATGTCTCTAGTGGTTCCTTCTGTACCTCCGCCTCTGGTGCTGCCTTTTGCAGCACCACCTCTTGTTCCTGCAGCACCACCGTCTCATTTCTCTGGCATTCACTATTCCAGGTATCCTCGTTCTTCACTAGTCTCCTCTCCTGGTATCTTGCCGACACCCATATCTGATCCTCCTAATGATGCTCCTCGTTACATCCTTCGTGACTGGGCATCCCTTCGACCTCCTGATCGTCTTGGATTTGCTCCGATAGCTCATACTCTCTCTATCAATGAGCCTAGTTCTTATCGTGAGGCTGCTCCTCATTCTGAGTGGTAGCTCGCTACGGCAGAGGAGCTTGATGCTCTTCGATGTATGGAGACTTGGGATATTGTATCGACACATGTGCATGCTCGTCCAATCACGTGCAAGTGGGTGTACAAGATTAAGACCCGGTCTGATGGTACTATCGAGCTCTATAAGGCTCGCCTTGTGGCTCGCGGCTTTCACCAGAAGTACGGTTGTGACTATGATGAGACTTTTGCCCTTGTTGCCCATATGACCACTGTTCGCACTCTTGTTGCGGTTGCTTCTATTCGCTGGTGGTCTATCTCTCAGCTGCATGTTAAGAATGCTTTTCTTAATGATGTTTTGTATGAGGTCAACATGCAGCCACCACCTGGGTATTCTGTTCCCGATGGGTACGTTTATCATCTTCGTCGTGCTCTTTATGGCCTCAAACAGGCTCCCCGTGCCTAGTTTATGATTTTACCTCGATGATTATCCGCCGCATCGGTTTCCTTGTTAGTTCCCACGATCCTGCTCTTTTGCCCATGTCTCATCTCGGGGTAGGACACTGCTTCTTTTGTATGTTGATGATATGCTCATCACTAGTGATGATTCCTCATTCATCACGTATGTGAAGAAGCATCTCAGTGAGCAGTTTTTGATGACTAATCTTGGTTCTCTTACGTACTTCCTTGGGATTGAGGTCTCTTCCATACCTGAGGGCTATTGCCTCTCCCAGCAGAAGTATGTCCAAGATTTTCTTGACTGGTCTGGTCTGACTGACACTTGCACTGCTAAGACTCCCATGGAGCTATCCCTCCAGCTCCGTGCCACTAATGGTAATCTTCTTGAGGATCCTACTCGATATCGTCATCTTGTTGGGAGTTTGGTGTACCTTGTGAGCACTCATTCTAATATTGCTTATGTTGTTCATATATCTTGAGTCAGTTCATGGCTCGTTCTACCCATCTTCACTACAGTCACCTTCTTCGCGTTCTTTGCTACTTGCGCAGGACTATCTCTCGTCGTTTGTTTTTCCCTAGCTCTACCTCACTACAGTTTCAGGCGTACTCTGATGCAACCTAGGCTAGTGATCCTTTTGATCGTCGTTCTCTTTCTACTTACTGTGTTATTCTTGGCTCCTCCCTGATTGCCTAGAAGACAAAGAAGCAGACTGCAGTTTCCCGTTCGAGTGCAGAGGCTAAGTTGAGAGCTATGGCAGCAGTGATAGCAGAGGTTACTTGACTCAGGTGGTTACTTGCAGATTTTGGAGTGCTTGTGCTGGGACCTACGACTCTTTTGTTTGACAGTATAAGTGCTATCAGTATTGTCCGGGACCCAATGAAGCATGAGCTCACCAAGCACATTAGTGTGGATGCTTCATACACTCGCTCACAGGTGCAGGAGGGAGTATTTGCTTTACAGTTTGTGCCCTCGGAGTTACAGGTTACTGACTTCTTCACGAAGCCACAGACTAGGGTACAACATTTGTATTTTCTCTCCAAACTTAGTGTGTGTGAGTTACCATGAGTTTGAGGGGGGTGTTAGAATAGAATTCCTTTTGTATTTTCTTATCTGTATATGGCATACCCTTTGTAGTCCCTATATATATTGCCCATTGGGCCTCTTAAATATACAACACATTATTCATAACACTTGCCTCAGCCGCTGTTCTTCCTCATCAAATCCAATTATCCGCAGATCAGGTCTTTTGGCATTGTCTGATACTTCGTCGATTTCATCATCAAAGACACCCATCATTCTAATAGGCTTTCCTGTGTAAGAAACAATTATCGTGATAGCGTTGATGTTATCTACGATTGCAATATTTACTAACCTAGTAGAGTATGCTAATGCATGTGCATCTTACCTCATCGTTAAGCTTGAATGAGAATCCCAAAATGGTGTGATCACTTGGAACCTTTGTAGGTAGATTGTGGAACTATGAGCTTCAACAGATCCGGTTTAACACTAGTCAAGTCTCGCAGTTAGCTTGCCCAAATTCTTCCACCTTGCGCCTTGGATCAAGATCGACATCAAGTTGTTTGCTCTCCAAGTGACTCAAATTGAGTTATTCTCTTCTCTTCCATCTTGTTCCCGATGCAAGACAACCTTATGCTATCGATTACAGATTAGCTAAAAGAATATGGTAATGCTAGCATCTACCACCTGAAGATCTAAATGTCATCTATTGAGTTATTAGAGAGACAGGGAATCAAGAAATTAAGCATCAATGTATGCTCGCCGCATCTATTGTAACATCCCATTTTTTAGGCCCTTTTTGATATTTTCAAAATAAAAATAATCATTTGATTTTTCCTGAATTGTTAAAGTCTAATTTTAAATTTTAGAAATAAAAATAATTTAGTGTGAATAAATCAAACTCTAATTAAAAAAATTGTTTTATTTGATTTTCTGGTTTTATCTTGGATTTTCTTTTCCCAAGGCCTTATTGTTATTTCCTTTGAGTTCTTTTTACTTCTTTTCAGTTTTCCTGAATTTCATCGTCCTTTTGAAGCTTTTAAAATAAAATAAACATTTACATTTTATTGAATAAATTTAAAGCTTAAATTGAAGTTCCATAATGAAAACATTTTAAATGATTAAATCAAACTTGAATTAAATTCAAAATGGGTTTATTGGATTTTCTAGACTTTCTTGGATTTTCACCATGCTCTTTTGTTATTTTCTTGGAATTCGGTTTAATTTATTTCCTATTCTGTTTTTCCCAAAATCCCTTTTATTTGTTGTAAAATTTAAATTAAATTAATTACTTTAAAAGTGTTGGAGTTCTTTTGGATTTATGTAATTATTTGCAATCCGAGTCTGAAACTCAAATTCAAATTTATTTTCTCAAATTCAAACCTCGTCGTCAAATTCCAAAATTCAAATTCTGCAATTTGAATTGTCCCGAACCATTTATTTTCCTTAGCTTTTCCTTCCCTTTTTCCCCCTTTTTTCTCTTTTTCTTACTTTTTCCTTTTCTTTCTCTCTTTCTTCCGCCTTCTTCTTCCTAATATGGCTGCCCTCCCGATAGCACCGATGCGGTGCTGCATACCAGATCGCCCATGCCCATAAATACCGAGCTGCACCGCCCATGCCCTGCAAGGCCACCACGCCACCACACCCTCGCCCCCGGCCATTGCCTTCACGCGACTTGACGCCCTGCGCCGCGCTTCACGCCAGGCAGCCAAGGCCGCCTGTCGCCACCCATATTGCGTTGCCTCCCCTTCCCTTCCTCTATTTAAGGCTGATGAACCCTCCTCTACCCCTTCCCCCTCCTCTCCTTTCTTTTCCCCAATCGGACCTTCCACCGCGAGCTCTTCCATTTCTTCTCCAAGTCTCGCCGTGTGCCACCTCCCTCGATCTCTCTCTCTGATGACGCTCTTGCCCTCCTAGCTACGTCACAGTGTGTTCCTAGCCCTCCTCCTTCCATTCCCTGAGTCTCCCCTCCCCTCTTCCATCCACCTCGTCGGATTTCGAGGTTTTCTACCACCGGCCAAAATTCGTTCCACCGTTGCCTTCGGCCCCACCACCGGCATCACATCATCATGTTCTATATGGTGCTCCCCTCCTTTCGTCGGCGCTGCCACTGCCACCACCCATGGGAACCCCATCCCATTGGGGTTCCATTTTTGTGCTCCCCGACCACCGCCGCCTTGCCCTCACCGTCGCCGCCAGCTCCAGTGCACCTCCTCCTCCCCTGTGTTGATTCTGTAAATGCTCTCTGAGAAGAAGAAGCTTTGGCTCTATGACAGGGAGGTCCCACCCGTCATTGGCTCCTAGTCTTCCCCTTCTTCTGTTTTGCTCTCGCTTGTGGGCCATATGTGTCATTCCCTCTTTTGCATTGGCTCTGTAAAAAGAAAAGCCAGCACATTGAGATTCACTACAAGAAATCTACTGAACGGTGACAATCAAAATTCATCACGGATCTGTGTTTTTTGTCACAGTATGGGATTTGTGACGCTCCCATGACGAAAAATCGAATCGTCACCTATAGTGCGTCGCTGATTGGTTTCTGTGACCAAATAGCGAAATCATCACAGACTCGAATTTTATGACGCCGCCACGTTAGATTCTTATTGTCATTGGTAGCCTAGTCGGGCCACGCGGGATCTGACGTGGCTGTTGGTTTGTGACGATGTCTACCGTCATAATGTGAGTTAGGCCCATGTAAATTTTTGTCATAATTTCTACAAGGCCCATTTTGATTCCGTCGTCCGCTGAGTCAATTTGTGGTCGTAGGCCATTTTGTAGGCCCAACTTATTTTAGGTTAGCCCAAATTGCAGGCCCAAATTTTTTTGGGTGTAGCCCATTTTGACGTTTTGAAAGGCACAATATATTGTTGGGCTAAAACCATTTTGGCCCAGTTTTATCTGGGCCAAGCACTTTGACAATTCACAAACCAATTCTCCAATTTCACACCTACATACCAAACCGTTGTGTTTGGCCCAACACATCCATACAAACAAAAACAGTACAAGCATACACAATAAGTTCATGTCATGTCATAATGGCAACATCCAGCACATTGTTCCCAGGTTACATGCATCCAACACAGTTCACAAAATAACAGTATCCGAGATCGCAGTGCCATCAAACCACAAACTACATCAGTTTAGGGAGTAGGGTTCACCTGACCCTAATTGCAGTTGAGCAAATGACGAAGGAGGGCATCAGTATCTGCAATCTTATCCTTCAAAAAGCCAATCTCTTCTAAGCTCTTCTTCCTAGATGCTTCGAATTCTTCTGCCTTCTTCTTCAAGGCATCCAAGTCTTGCTGCTGAGCTTCAAGTTGGTCTCGAAGTTGGGATGCTCCTTGCTTCTCAATGTGAAGTTTAGCTTCAAGCTCTTCCACACGCAAAGAAACGCCTCGTCTCGAGCTTTCCTATGAGGGTGTTTGAAGGCCCACACGTTCAAGGAATTTGGTTGACTCACCGAGCACTTTAGAAACAGCTGTAGTAGGAGACTTTGATTCTTGTCCATCTTCCACTAGTGGAGCCACGATGGCTTCCATATCAGCCTAGCAATAGATGGACTACACGTAAGTGTTATTATTTACAGTATACTTATGCACAAAAGAAATGAACAAGTGGTGATTAACAATTGCTTTCTTCACTGGCTCACTAAAACCAAGTTTCTTGCTATTATGGCACTCTTTGAAGAGGTCAATTGCAGTGGGCTCTACATCTTTATATTTCTCTTGCTTTTGAAATGTTCAAATCATTGCAAACTGTAAACTTCCAACATGGTATGGAAGGGTTTCATAACAAATGTATAAGAACATCATTTCTCTAAGTACTTACAACAGCATGACAGTGTGCAATGTAGGAATGAGAGCCGGTTCGCTACTGAAACTGGACTTTCTCACGGTTCAGTTTGTTTTTCTCACAACGGTCCTACAGAAAGACAGATTAGTGTAAAACACGCCAAGTAACAGATAACTAAGCAAATGAACCAATTACTTTCATACCATGTGCTTTAGGTTGGACCACATCTACACCAACGCTCTCCATTGCTCATCAGTCATTTGCTTCAGCAGGCTAGTGGTTCTCACTTGATTTGCTGGTACACCATCAAAGTAGTGCTTTTTAAGACTGTACCTCATCTGTCATTGTCCACACTTGAGCAAATCAGCACATGCAGATGTGACTACCTTTGGGTTGGTGTCCATGGTAAATTGACCCTAACGAAGAGCATACACATTACACAAGAGACATGTGAATACAATGAGAAACAACAGAACAAGGAAAACAAAAAGGGATTTCACTTTTGGCCAAGAGTTGATATACTTACTACAACTTTTCCAATGTAGTCCGTAAGGTGAGACTGATCATTCTTGTACTCTTTCCAAGGTGGAAGGACTAGTATATGCTGCCTTAGTATGATCCCAACCTCTGATGCAAGCTTTGCAGCTTGCATAGGTGCCTCAGGCCATTTCTTCCCTTCGAAAATTTGGATTGGAATCTTACAACTTAATGCTCTTGATATCCTATCAAGATCTCTGCCCTTGTTTCTTCCCCTCTTATTTGATTGTTGACTAACATCTGGTGCATCTGAAAATATGAATTTCATAAAGTTAGTGTAAAGCATATCTGCATTTCTTAAAGGGTTGTGCACAATCACTTGCCTTCATCAGAGTACATTTGAATGTACTCCTCAGATTGGGTAGGTGCCAAAGAATCATGTGTGGCAGTAGGAGGGCTTTGAATGGTCTATTCTTTTGGATCTGAACTCGTACCAAGGGAAACTTCTTGAGTTAATGCGGACTCTCTTGTCTTCTGCCTAGTGCATCTAGCAGGTTGGAATTGATCATCAGGTGCCAGCACCCTCTTTGGTGGTACAGTTCCTCCTGGAGGCATCCTGGTAGAATTGTTTTCCCTTTGTCTAGATCTCTTCTTAGAAACCTACCAGGCCTCATTGGCAGAATACAAGAAGAATTAGTAGCACATGAATCAAACTACAAACTGAATATATGATAAATAACACTGCAATAGTGCAAGGACACCACATGAGCAAATTTCTCCCAAATTTCCAACCCCCAACACAAGAGAGAGAGGCACAGAACAAGAATGAGCACCTTATCGAGTTCCTCTTGTTCAGTGTCCTCATCCTCGTTCTCTTGAGGGTCATACTCGGATCCAGAGTCTTCGCGACTACTACCCTCGCTGTCTACACGTGTATTTGTAAGAATTGATGCTAATACAGTGACGCCAAGTCCTTGCAACACTTGATTGTTCCTCATCAGATTTTGAGCCCTCTTTTTGCTATATTTGGTAAGTGGTGCTTCTTTACGTGAGTAAGAAAATAAGTGTAAGATTGCAATTTTGATACTACAAAGTTACTAGTATGCAACTAACTAAATTGCGGCAAGATTACTATGGAACTCTAGCATGCAACGCCCAATGGAAGTAACAAATTTACAAGAACTTTAGCATGTGAGGCGGCCGGGTTTGCCGCTACTGCCCTCACCGCCCTAACGCCAGCTCCCTAACATGCCTCTGTCGGGGCCGTGGACGTGCTCCCTCGCCCCGGCATCACCCACCTCCGCCGGTCCGGCCTATCGATGCGAACCCCTCACCAACCGAATGAAGGGAGATGGAACTTACTGGCCAACTTTTTTCTCGCTAGAACCTTCCGCCTCGGCATGGGTGAAGGGAGATGGATGTCACTGTCGCCCTTCCCCTTGTCGTTGCCGTCGCCCAGCCCTTGCCATCGCCCCACCGAGTGCCGTCGTCTTGCTGGAAGAGTGGATTTGGGGTGGGGGATGGATCGACTAGGGTTTGGGGAGAGGGGATTTGGGGGAGAGGATTTGAGGAGGCGATTTGGGGGAGAATATGAAGGGGTCTGCGCCGCGTGCATGCGGGATGTTTACGAAAATACCCTCCACCCGGTTGGGGAGGTCCAGTGACCTGTTTGGACAAAATAGACATTTCACAAAAAAAATTGGGTGGCTGGCGGGGTGGGTTGTAGTGCCACAACGAATATTTGGGTGGGATTGTGGGTGCAGTCCGCATTTTTGCCCCATTGCCCAATATATTTCACTAAAAAATTAAGTTAGTGAATTATGAAACTCGTGAATAATATTTTTCAAAGTAATTTAATATGATATGTGATGCTAAAATTCGTATAAATTTAACAGACAGTTCAAAAGGAACTATTTGTGTTGGGTTTGTCAGGAGAAGGCATTTGCAGTGCAGGCCTATCACAGACGGTTCGTAATAAGACGATAAAAAAGACCATATCCTTTTACATCACAGACAATAAAAAAAGGATTAGCGATCCTATCTTAGCCTTCAAATCTTCGTAAGCCTTCTCATTGGCTTCAGTGGTGGCGTGATCAGCGACTGTCAGATCAAACGGATGACATTGCGAACGGAAGGCTTGTCCGCAGCTTGGGCCAGGTTGCGACCAGAGAGGTGTGAGTAAACAAGCACAATGTAGGCCAATACAGCCGGCACGAGAGGGGAAGCCATTTGGAGTTTGTCAAGAAAGGGGATCAAGGAGGGTCGTGATAAATCCCTTTCAGAAGGGGATTGTAACGTCCCGTTTGTCTAGAGTTCTTGCAAGTTTTCAAAACCAAAAATGAATCATTCGGCTTTGTTGAATCGCCCAAGCTTAACTTGAGGATTTCCGAATCTTGGAGATTTAATATGAATTAATCGAACTTCAACTAATGAGAAAGTCTTGATTTATTTGGAGTTGTTTGAGCTCTGGCGTTGTTTTCCTCTTTCTGTTCGCTCAGACCTCCCTAGACCTCCCCTTGTCCTCTCCAGACCTCGTTCTCTGTTTGAACCTTTCTTCGGTTTTGACCTCCCCTTTGGGTCACGACCACCCCGAGGTGTTCTAAGCTCGGGTTTGTGTTTCAAATATTCTTGATCTCCGAAAATTCAAATTCGGGTTTGAATTTCTCTCTTTCTGGGACCCCCTCATGTTCCTTTGGACCTCCCTTGTGTTCATTTGGACCTCCCTTGTGTTCATTTGGACCTCCCTTGCGTCCATTCGAGCCTTCTACTTGATCCGATCCAGACCTCAATCGCTTTTATACCGTTCGATTTGTGTTGGATGGCTTGATCTTGTTGGCACGTTCGGCTGGTCCAAACGTCCCACCCCTTTTTAGTCATCTGATTTGTGTTGGACGGCTTGATCTTGTTGGCACATTCAGCCGGTCCGAACGTCCCACCCCTTTTTAGTCGTCCGATCTGTGTTGGACGGCCCAATCACTTTGCTCCGTCCGATCGAGATCTAACGGCCCCAGCCTTCCCCGCGTTTTCCTCGCTATCGCATCTCCCCTAGCTAGATCTTGACTGTCAGGACCTCCCCCTTGTTAGATCTTGACCATCAGGACCTCCCCCTTGCTAGATCTTGACCGTCACGACCTTCCCTTGTTAGATCTTGACCGTCAGGACCTCCCCTTGTTAGATCTTGACCGTTGAGACCCCCTTTCGTTTGGATCTGAGGGTCCAGACCTCCCCTCATTTGGACCTCCCCGTCCCTCTAGACTGCTCACCATCGGAGGTGAGCAAAGGTTCCGAGGGGAACTAGACCCGCTAGAGAGGTTGTGGATTGTGGGTAAAGTTGTACACCTCTGTAGAGTGAAAAATCTATTCGAATAGCCAAGTCCTTGGTTATGGACCAGGCCTTCCATGAGTAATCTTGGGAGTGAGTTGGTGCTCACGACCTCCTTTGAAAACAAATGTACTTATGTATTACTCTTTCTATCTTGAGCTTTGCAATCTACTTATGATATTCACTGTCAAATATTGCTTTCTGCAAACTAAATAGAGAATTAGTTAAATAGAGAAAGGTGGTGGGAAAAAGGATTACATACATAAATATAGAATAATTTTATAAGACCAAAATAACTGAGTTTATCTCGTTTGGAGTTTTTATGAATTAGTTAGGAATTTTCAAAGCTAATAGTTTTTTCTAGTTCAAAAATAACTCAGTTTTGGATCACTCTCCACAAAATATATTTTCTGTGACAGTGAGTAGTTTGAAACCTATTTTAAAATAAATTTACGTCAAACGAAAATTATCAAAACTGGTTTCACTCATTTTGAAGTTAAGAAGAATTAGTTAAGCATTTTTTAAGTTAGTTGTATTTTCAGTGTACAACTAAACGTTTTCCAGATTTTCTAACGCAATTAAATACTTTTGCTACTTATAACCATTCTAGCTATAAACACTGACGGTGGGGTCCAGTGCAGTGTCAAGGTTCACCGGGTGCACAGCTCAAGAACCTAACCACTTAACCTACGGGTCCACTTATCATGGACCCGGTCCTAGTTTGCCTGGTTCACATTTGGGCCACACGATCTAATTTGGACGGTCCAGATTTGAGTGGCCGTTTGGACGGTCCGAGCGGCCCACTCAATAAGGGCCATTCGATCAAGATCAAACGGTGGCGAGCTGTGTGGTGCGATGTGCTCGGTCCGATCGAACTCGAGGCATTTAAGAACCACACGATACAAAATGTACGGCTGAGATTTCATGGCCGTTCGGACCAGTCCGAAAGGCCTAATCAATGCGTGCCGTCCGATCAAGAATTAACGGTTTGAATCAATTTGGCGTTTGGACTGGTCCGAACGGCCCAATCGTTTTCAACGGTTGGATTCTAATCGGACGGTTGTGCGCAGAAGTGATAGGGTTGGGCTGAGTCAAGAGGCGCGTTGGGCTCGGACTAGGTGAACAATGCTTGAGCCCAAGTTTTGAATTCAGTTTGACCAAATCTCACAAGGTTTGACCAGGGCTTTAAAAATAGGTTCGTCTAGGCTTGCCGCCTTTGGTCGTCTAGGCTCGCCGCACTCCCCCAAATCGATTCTAGGGTTTGGCCCTCCACTCCCTGAAACCGGCGACCTGAAGTGTCGCTCCCGTGGTACGCCTCAACCGCCGCTCACCTACGCGTTGCCGCACCATGGACAAGCAGAAATGTCGCGTGAAGACGCACTCCGAGTGGTCAGCCACAGGCCCTAGCGGTGGGCTGCCTCTCGTGCCGTGCCCAAAGTGCCAAGCCACGATGATCCGGGCCGTGTCCGGGAGCTCGAAGAATCAAGGAAAGGAGTACTACAAATGCCTTAGAAACGAAGGGGTAAGAAACTCCCTTTTCTGTTGAATTTGGTTTTTGGTTTTGCCGGGCAGTTTATGGTTTTTGTTGCTCCAGATGTATTCGGGTGACTGCGACACATTCATGTGGAAAGACCAATACCTGTGCCATTTGAGTGGGCTGCATCCTGGGCGCCTGCATCCTGTCGGACAATAGAGAAGAGATGGAAATGAAGTGGTTTTCACAGTAGACCACCGTGTATTGGAACAACATTTTGCTGTGATGAAGAGCTCATTGGACCAGATCAAGACTTCATTGGACGAGATAAACAATTCACTCAGGAAAGCCACTTCTGGAGATGAAAAGTTAAAAATGGTTGTAGTTGCATTTGTATTCTTGCTATTAGGAATTTGCATTGAGAAGATTGTCAACTGATTTCCTAATTTAGTTATCTTCAAGTCTTTTGTAATGTAATATCTAGTTTGTATAAACTCTGTCTGAAATGGGAAATGAAATCTGAAAAGATGTCTCAGTGTACATTTCACCGAATGTTGGAATGCATTTCAAAGATGGTTCATACTGGTGATAGTTGGATGCATGGTTCTCTTGTTGCAATTGTGACTCTGAAACTATGGCCAAATTAACATCAGAAAATACAACAAAGTGCCAAATTAACATCAATCTTACATATCTATGTCCACATTGCAACAAACTAACAGATCACAAACTACTCATCGCTATCTATCTCAGGAATTGCGTGATCTTCATTATCACTACAGTACTGCATGTAAGTTTCGTCGTCTTCATCAGACTCGCAATTGACATCATCCACTTGGTTGCGAGCATTTTCAATGACACTAGCAGGGACAATATGACACTCTCCATCATCAGCATGTAAATTCTCACAAATAGGTTCATTTTCTTGTACTAGACATTGTGTACAGTCATCATCTTGGTATGTAAGTTCCTTCTCAGTTTCTGCTTCGGTGACACTCCACAAATGCCTATGCTCAAACTTTTGAACAACTCTCCAGTCTCCACCAAACTTTGCGTCCTGCAAGTAAAATACCTTTGTTGATTGTGCGACTAGAATAAAAGGATCTCCTTTGTACCAGTAACTTGCAGTGTTGATGCTTTTGAAATATCCATCATCTTTCAATCTTGTCTTCTTGCCATCAAGATCAAACCAGCCATAACGAAATAAAACAACGGTTCAACGGACATCTTGGCTTGAGTTATACTGCAACTCGATAATGTCTTGCAGACAACCATAAAAATCAATATGCTCACCATTATGTGTACCCTGAACCATGACTCCAATCGCTCGAGTCTTTCTATTTTTTCACATCAATCGTGTGATATCGAACACCATCAACAATACATGCTGAATATAATCTCACTCGCATATCTGGTTGGCATGCCAATGAATATAGGTCATCACTGACCTCTAATCCTTCCACATAACACAGTCTTGCCATCTGGACAACAAAAAGGTCAGCATGATGATAACCTATGCACCTGATCAGAGTTCCATCCAAAATTGCAAAGAAAACTCACATGCTTCTTAAACCATGTGGCAAATTCATGCTCTAGCCTTTTTTTCCACATCATGACAACCTTCTTTCTCTAACTCTTGTCTGCATAACCTGCATAGTGGCTTCAGAAATTACAGATCAATAATATATTATATCTGAAACAAAAGTCAAAAGTGTTAGAAGGGATCACATACTCCATAAATGGCTAAACCTTAGGACAATTGTTGAGCACATACCAAACCATCTTGTCATAATCACCTTCAAGATATGTCATCCTCGAAGCTCCAATTAAATGAACACCATGCTGAAAAACAGAGATGTCACCTTCTTTTAAGTCAACACGCTCTCTATTCCTGCCCTCTTGATTGAATCATGTCTCCACATCATTCAAGTACCTTGAGCAAAAAATTAAACACTCATTAGCAACATATGCTTCTATAATGGATCCTTCAGGTCTAGCCCTATTCCTCACAAAACGCTTCAGTGTACATAGCCTTCTTTCCACTGGGTACATCCAGCCATATTGCACTGGGCCTCTTAGGATTGCTTCATCAGGTAAATGAACAACTATGTGCACCATAACATCAAAGAAAGTTGTTGGAAAAATTTTCTCAAGCTTGCACAAAATGATTGGGATTTGAACTTTCAATTTATGCAGAACATCTAGCTTTAGAGTTTTGCAACATAACTGCTGAAAGAAATTTTCCAATTCAAAGAATCGCTTCATATATCTCCTTACTCATGATTCCTCGTAGGGCAGCAGGTAAAATTCTTTGTAGAAGAATATGACAATCATAAGTTTTTAATCCTACCACCTTGCATCCATCCACACTAATACATTTTGCTAAGTTAGAAGCATATCCATCTGGAAATTTCACCTCTCTTATAAATTCAAAAAATTTACGCTTTTGGTCTTTTTTTCATTTCATACGAGGCTTTAGGGATACTGTATAAATCTCCTTCATACTGCAAGTGTAAAAAAGATCTTATACCCATGTCTTCCAAATCTAGCCTAGCACTGACTGTGTCCTTTGTCTTCCCATCAATGTTGAGAAATGTACCAAGCAGGTTGTCACATATATTTTTTTTCAATGTGCATTACATCAAGATTGTGCCGCAGCTTCAGACTCGACCAATATGGCAACTCACACAAACAAACTCTTCGAGTGTAAACTTGACCATCGGCTTGTCGCTTTCTCTTATTACCGCTTTGCGGATACTTTCCTGGCCTAACATCTCTTACATTGTCCAGTTGCTGTAGCAGCTCCTCTGTACTAAGTTCCCAAGGCTTCGCACGGGTTTCATTCTCACCATTAAATTATTTCCTTTTTCTCCACGGATGATCCCTTGGAAGGAAACGACGATGGCCAATGTAACATATCTTGTGCCTTAATTTCTTTGAGCAGGGATCTTTGTCACAACACACACATGCATAATAACCTTTTGTGGTTCATCCTGACAAGGTGCCCAATGCTAGATAATCATGAATGCACCATAAAATTGCAGCATGTAGATCAAACATACTAGCACTACATGCATCATAAGTACGGACAACTTTCCAAAGCTCCAGCAACTCTTCGATGAGAGGCTCCAAAAACACATCAAGATCCTTTCCTGGACATTTTGGACCTGGGATCAATAGGGCCATCATGAAGTTGGACCGTTCCATACATGCCCAGGGTGGCCCATTGTAAGGCACGACAAATACTGGCCACATGCTATAGGAGGAGCTCATGTTGCCAAATGGATTGAAACCATCTGTAGCAAGGTCAAGTCTCATGTTCCTTGCATCTTTTGCAAACCACCCATATTTTTTGTCGAAGTCTTTCCATGCCTCACCATCAGCAGGATGGCTGAGTTCATTGTCCATTGGTTGCCGCTTCAACTTGTGCCTCCTCCACTGTATTTTTGGAAGCAAACATCCTCTTCATCCTTTGAATCAATCGAAAATGCCGCAATACCTTCACAGGAATCTACTTCCTTCCCTCTGCATCTTTCCATCTAGATTCACCACATACTGGGCACTCATCATTGTTGGCATACTCCTTTCAAAACAAGACACAATTATTCTTGGAAACATGGATTGAATCATATCTAAGTCCTAATGCACAGATAAAGTTCTTTCCTTCATTGTAAGATGTGGGAAGAAAGCAAACCGAACGCGAAGACAACAAATTTTAGCAATGCAAAGGAATGCAACATTACTGATTCGATAGAATGACTTGATATGAAGTAACTTCACAACAAATGTAAATCTTGAAAAATGAGCACATCCAGGATAAAGCTGGCGCTACAACTCTGCTATTACACTTCCAAACATTGAATTCTGTCCACCTTGTTCTTCAGCTGTGTATAACTCCTCTACCATATCTGGAATTCTATCATCATCGTCGTCGTCGTCGTTCAAACCAACATCCTCATCAACATCATGTTCCATAGTATCGAATGGTTCATTCTCATGTGGTGCATTTTCATGAATTCCATCATCCAATGGTTCTCCATGATGGATCCACCTATTGAATGTGCTTGACATCCCATGAATATATATGTAATCCTCCACAACTCCTTGAGGTCTATGAGCCTGATTCAAACATACACGACATGGGCAAAGTATTTCAGTATTCTCATCAAATCGGGCACTAACAAATTGCATGAACTCTTTCACCCCATTGATATGTGCAGTGCTAAACTGTTTGGATTTAATCCAAGATCTGTCCATCTATCAAACACTCAAACAAGTACAAATTAATCAAAATTATTGCCCATCTATCAGCCATTCAAACAAGTAAACCTTAATCAAAATTATTGTCAATGCTGTTCACATCTTCATACTGTTCAACTTCACAAAATATAAATATTTTGCGATGACTGAACGGCTTGTAAAATTAAGTGTATTATAAACTCTCAAATTGGTAATTCAGTGGCATATACTCAAGTTAAACCATGGACCAGCTAAAAACGCACAAAATCTACAATAGCACTATTATTCAACCAAACCCGAGCCACTAAGAAGCAACAAAAGGAGAATGGAGGGCATCCTTACCTTCAATTGAAGACTACAATTGAGAATGGCCTATGTCTGGCCAGATCTGGGTGTCGGCCTGTGTGGCGGCCGACCGCCGTAGCAGCTGTGGTCGTGCCACGGAGCTGTGGCAGTGGCGCAACGAGCATGGGACGAGCAGCCCTTGCCGGTGGGAGGCGGAGCTGTCACCGGCAGGAGTCGCAACCGTCGGCAGCAGGAGTCGCAGCCGTCCCCTTTGCTCAGCCATTCAAACACAGTGGCCACCACTTTGCTACTGGTTTTTCTTTGTAAGTCCCTGCCTCGCATGTAATAGCTTATCTAGATATTCACATACGATTTCAACGAATTCCTCTCGATGGTGCAGTGGTGTTGCAGCAGGTTGCGATGCAATAGTTCCCTGGTTTGAAGCCTAGGAGCTGGTTTTTATTTGTGTGTACCACATTACATTTTGCACCACTTCCTGACATGTGGGTCCCACTTCTATTCGTCCACGGTGGCAACAAACCAGCTTATCACATGTGTAACTTTATCCAAAAACAACTCCAAGAGGATTACGACGATATGAGATTGTCACCTGTGTAACTATGACAAAGCAATGGCGTCACAATGCCAAACGCCCTGTTTATGATAATATGAGGTTTGGGAGTTAGTGATAATTTTGACATTTTTCGTCACTACAAGTAGGGTCCTAGCCCCGGGATGCTCTTTATGACGCTGCTGCCGAAAAATGTCATAGAATATGGTTAGATAATGACGATTTACCTAGTTGTCATAGAAATTTTGTTATAGTTTAGTAGATTTCTTGTAGTGATTCCAGGAACATTCTCTTTTCTATTTTCTATCATTTCATGTGATTGCAAACTTCCGGACGTTCGTTCTCCCTCATACGAACTCCGATTCCATCGATTCTTATTCCTAAATTCATCTAAATTCTTAATCTCTCTAATAGTACTAATTTTATAAATTTTTTTGGATTTTTTTTGGAATTGTTGTATTTATTTAGCTCTTTTTGCATGTGTAGATTCTAGCGTTTCCAAAGAATTCCTAGACTCGTCGGCCAAAGCAACTCAAATCTTCAACAAAGGTAAGTCGTAGACCTTGAATCATGTTGTACCTATTTTTATAAAATTATATTGTCTTATATCAACATGCATTGCTAATTTTATATTATCTGCTTTCGGGAATAGTTAAAGTCCTATTTGACATTACGCCACCTTGAATGATTGCTATTGCCATGTATCCTTGAACACCATAGGTTGGATAATTTTAGTTGGACATATTTTATTACCAACATAGGAAATGTAGATATGCTTAGCCATGCTTTAGTTGCGATGGGATTCATGATCACATGCTCAAAGAATGGAAATATTGACTAAATGAAATATGGAATTGTGGTATGGCCGCTGTTAATAAAATTTGTTGTGTCATGGCAAGGGTTGCCATTGAAATTGGGTAAACCAAAAATAGTTTCATACTCGGACGAGTGATCGTGCAGTAAAGGAGATGATTTTTGGGATGTGGTTGCCTCACCTGAGTGGTCACTAAAGATTTAACTTTGTGCGCCATTGATCTAGGCCTTACCGTACAACCACATATCCAGGGTGGGGTGAACCTGGCCAACTAATTAGCAATGTTTTGATTTGGTTCTGTTTGGGTTGACGATTTGGCGCAAGAGGGGGCATGCATGGCAAAACATTAACGAACAGAACTGGGTTAAAACAGAGCTTTGTAAAAACCTTTTGATAATCGTTTAGTCGCACACCTTCGGAAGTGCATCAGACGGACATTATAAACTGATTATCTAACACTATAAATTGATTATCTCTTGTGGGTCAAGCTGTACAACCTCTTCAGAGTGTGAAACTATTCAAATAGCCGTGTCCCCGGTTATGGACAATGCCTATTGATTTCACACGAGGGGTAGATCTTCTTAAAAATGTTGGAATGGTGGTTTGGTTGGGAAGTGAACGAGTTGTTCACCGGTTGTTGGTTGGGAAGTGGGCACGAGGTTTGTTGGTTGTTTCAAAGCAATTGTCTATTTATTTATTACTCTTTTCAGTTATGCTTTTCAATCTATTTACTGTATTTATTGACTGTCAATACTAGCCATAAAGCTAACCTTGTTCAAGCCTTGCATGAATTCTATTTGCATACATTTTCCTACGACTTTTTAAGTACTTTATATACTCACAGCTTTATGCCATTGTTGATCAGTCACCGAGGAAGAACCAGAGAACACCGAGTTTTACAAGGAGTACTTTGAAGATTATGCGAACTAGACCGCGTTCTACACTTGATTGGATGTGGGCATGTCGGATGGCAACCACGAGATGTTTTGGTTCCGTTGCAAGTTTATCTTTTTGTCGTTAAGCTTTGCATGGTAAACTCTGTAAAACTTGACCATAAGGTCTGTTACCATTAAGTAATATTAATTTATCTGCTTCTTAGATATTTTGTTGTATGGATATGATTTCATCGATGTTGCAACTGTGTAAACTAGCTACTAATCTTGGGACTAGTTTAGAATACATAGAGAACTCGGATTCAGTGATCCAGCCCGACATCTATTTAACTTTAACACCAGCAAATCGATCCTGAACCCAAATGGCCAAACCAGCTTTGAATCTAATTGACACCATAACATTATTATACTATCAAAGTAACACTGCTTCCAATTTCTGAGGTTGATTCAGAAGTAAAATAATAGGCGTGGAGCCTTCCTCAAGTATTCACCCGACCAAAAGGGGAAGAACTCCCAATAGTATTGCTTCCTCGAGATCTCCTTGTGGTTTTTTATCCAATTAATAACAAGTAGACTTGAACCTCCATAATTAGTTACAACTCAAATCTCCTCGGTACCACAGTAGTACCAACGAGACACACGTAACTTGTGGGGACCCCGAGATCAGATCCGTTTCAAGCTAAGTAATTACGCTGAAAGAGCACAATACTTAACATGAAACGAAAACGATTCCGAGTGCCCGGATATATGTCTCATGTTAGCTCCTAAGGATCAGTGGCTAACATGCACATATCCTAGTACACAACATTACAATCACATCCATACACAATCGTACAAGAGTAAAGGAATTGTAATTACAACATCATCAAATAGAACTTTTAAGTACAAGTTTGCATAAGAGGGCCATTCGGCCAAACATAAATATCATGAATAAATTGCAGCGGAAGACAAACTTAAAATAATAGGGAATAACCGAGTTGGCATGCCCACAATCCCACAAGCAACCAACTGGAGTTAAAGTCGTAGCGTCTGAAGAACTTTACCCAATTCGTATGACTTCTCACCTGAAATAGCAAATTTTTAAGTACAAAGTTGTACTCGCGAGACTTTTCAAGAAAAATAAGGATGCATGTAAGTATCAAATGAAGGCTACTACACAAGTCAATTTTTAGCATAAAGTAGGTTTTGCATTTAGATAAACAGTATAGATTCAAATTGCTATTTTTAAAACATTTATAAAACATTGTATAACAGTAAGTAATGATCATCAAAAGTATAATCTCCAAATATAATCAACACACAAACATCCCATTCGTGACATATATCAATTCTTCACAAACTTAACACGCGAACTTCGCGTTCAAGATATCATTTCAGATCTGAACAAACTAACATAATGACACAACATTTCCAACCATAACCCAAACTTAATTTCCCATAAGCTAACTGTGCATGCTTTCCTACAAGTGATGTCCGTAACCGGGGACACGGCTATTCGAATAGATTTATTTAACTCTGCAGAGTTGTACAGCTTTCCCCACACGATATGAATACCTTGTAATGTCGCCATGCACTCTTCCGTAGGAGTGTGACTAAGATATCATAACGAGGCTGTTACAATGTCATGTCCTAACTATCAAACCACCCGGGGACAGTCCCATGGCAGACTGTCGGTCGCCTAGAACCACAGGGGAACCCCGTTGTGTAAGTAAGTCCCTTGTGCAGTTTCATGGCAAACGCAAAAGACCCTTAAGGGCAAGAAAATAAAAGTGTAACATGCCCCCACCAGATTGACAAGAGAGTCATTAAAACCAAACAACAACAATTGCCAATCTGATTGTGTTTTGATAGCTAACACACAACAAATTATTAAGCCAAGCCATCGCCCATAAACCCGGCGTGTGGTTGTACGTAAGACTTGGTTCATCACACCACAGACCGGTCCTCAAATACCCAAACAGGGCTACACGAATCCGGGACCACCCCTTCATCACCCTATCACCCGTCCAAGTCCAACACATAACAATAACCCATCAACAAGTTCATAAAATTCAGATACGAAGATCTAGACATTTTTCTCAAATTCAACATAATCAAATCCATATAATCCTCAAATTTCATTATGATTCAATTCGATCCATCGGCCGATGGACTAGCTCCATCAACCGTTATCGACTACAACTACTAGCACGACTAAGCATCGTTCTACAAATTAGCAAACAAACCCATATAACATATAACCTTAATCATTCAAGGAATAGGGGTAATCAACATTCAAAGGAAGGCCAATGCAGCAATTAGGATATTAACTACTTCTACCCATGAACATACATTTCAAAATAGCATGTAATGGCGAGATTAAAATCCATACAAAACATTTTAAAATCAGTAGGAGCAATATGATCAGGAGGAGGGTGCTTGCATCTCTGCTGTACCACTTGTTCAATCTCAGGTTACACTCATGAATATATGTTTGTATCGTTGAGATATCTATCGAAAGAACGATATTGCAATTAACACCAAATAAGCCGAAAAATCAAAATGCTCAAAAATGCATGAAATTTATACCGTAGGTAGATTATGATTTTAGATGAATTTAGGTGAAATATTCATTCCATTTGGATTTAGCATGTGAGAGTTATGAGGGTTTGAATCTCAGTTTTTAATATGTCTTAATTCATGTAATTTAATTATTTGGCCAAAATTTGTAAAGTAGTGGTGGATACAAGAATCACATAGCTAAATAGGTAATATTATAATAAGACCAAAATAGTTGAGTTTACCTCATTTGGAGTTTTATGAATTAGTTATATATTTTTAAAGTTATCGACCTTTTTCTATTGTAAAAATAATAGAGTTATGGATCATTTTACAAAACTATATTCTTTGCTACAGAGACATGTTTTAAACCTATTTTAAAATAAATTTCACTTAAAATAAAAATTATCAAAACTGGTTTCATCTATTTTGGAGTTAAGATGAAATAGTTATGAACATTTAAAGTTAAAAGCATTTTCTAGTGTATAAATAAATAGGTTTTGAAACAAACTCCAATAACTATATTTTCTGTGATAGGGACAAGGTTTAAACCTATTTTCATATATAGTTCATTTAAAATTTGAAATAGCAAAATTGGTTTCACTGTTTTTGTAGCTAAAATGAATTAGTTATGAATTGTTGAAGTTAATACAAATTTTCAGTGTGTAAATAAATGGATTTCGAATTTTATAAATCATTCATTACTTTTTCTACCGAGGCTGAGCTAGCCATAGCCTATGACCAGTGGGACCGGGGTCAAGGGCTTGACCCAGTCAACTTTGACTCGGTCTGGGCTGAAATATGGTGAAGGCGTAAATATACGAATACGTCTCCTAATCTTGAAAACGTAAATTATCTCTAAGCATACAAGGAATACATTTTCCTTAAGTGAATGCATACAACAAGACCTACACTTCCACTTAAACAGCCATAAGGGGTCCACATGTAATAGACTCTGGATCTATTAAGTGTTAATCATTAACTCTGTTAAGTATTGATTTCCGACAAAGATTCAATTATTAATTACTAATCATTACATTTAACCTTAATGACTCTCACTGATCATTGTTGTCGTTCGACAAATAGGAAGCTTGGTCGTGAGCTTCTTGCGCGGCTCGTCGGCGTGGTGATCCCCGGCGACGCTGGCCCAAGCCAGGAATGGGTGCACAATAGCTTAGCGCACCTTAGGGTGGTGGTGGCAGCAGCTGAGACAGCTCAGAACGGCAGTGCAACGTCGGCGAGCGGAGGTGGCCATACGGCTTAAGTGCACGCCGCGCTCCGATGACGTATTGACCCAAGTAAAGCATCCAAGAGCTACTAGGGGACTTAGTGAAGCTCACCAGAGGGATAGGGAGGCCGGTGAAGCTCAGGAAGAAGCGGTCGCCGGTAATGGCAGCGGCGGTGATGTGGCTCACGAGGAGGGGACTACCTGCTCAAGAAAACCGAAAGGTACCGGTTGAGAAAGCTGGAGTGAGGCCAGAAGATTGTCACCAATCATGGAATCGCTGCACAACTCACCCGATTGACAAAGGACTGCAAGGGGGGTGTTCTTGGCCGAAAGAAGGGAAACTCCAAATTCTCTAGCTCCTGTGAAAGGATGCAAAAATTGGTTGAGGGGAAATAATAACCATATCCACGCACACGATATGACACGCAAAGTCGAGAAGAAAACTCACCGGAGATGGGAAATGGATTTGGGGGTGGCATTCGGTGCGCGTCCAGAGCTACCGAGAGCACGACGGTGATTCGAGAGCTACAAACTGAAACACGAGTTGAGGTCAACTAAAATGGACATGGCAACGAACGGAGAAAAGAAAAGATGCCATGGTGAGGAGCTTACCCAAGGGGAATGCAAGAAGTTAGCTTCTTCCTCCTCGGCCACCGAGAGGAGGAATGGAGGAAAGGGGAGGATGCGAGTGGTATTAAGCTTGGGGAGATGACGGGGTGGAAGCGGCGTGAGCGAGCGGTGCTCACGGGTTGGTCGCCGAGGGCGGTGGAGGAACGGCGTCGCTGGTGCTAACGGGCGAGCGGCAGAGTGCGGTGGCCCCATGGCGTTCAAGCCCTGACCGAGGTAGAAGATGGGCTGATGGCGTGGGCCTGGGTGGTCAGACGCACAAGGAGGTGCAGCTCGGGCCGGTGCCGTTCGGACTGTCGGATCGTGCGGTCAGTTCCATCGGGACGGTCCGATCAGCCACTATGCGGTCCGGCTAGACTGAGTCACAAGGGTGGCTCGGTCGGGTGCATCTAAGAGGTTTGGTCGAACCAGCTCGAGAGGGTCGGAACAGTGAATGGCTCGGTCGGTTCAAAAGGGTGTGGCTCGGGCCAGATGAACAGTGCCAGCCTGAGTTGATTTCAGATTTGACCAAAACTCAACAGATTTGACCGAGGCACTAAAAATAGAAATAAAAATCCTAAAATTCTGAAATAATTTAGAGGTGTTTCTGGTACATCCTAGTTCCCATATAAAATTTGAAAACTCACTGTTCATTATTTGGTTTGTATAATTTAAATTCAAACTTAGAATAGGTTATTGATTTGAGTTTGAATTTTCTGAGGATTGAATTTAGTTCCATAAATTTGGAAAAAATTATATTTATTATGATAATTATTCTAGTATTTGAATAAATTATTTCCAGAGGATAATCATAAATTTTTGTTCTTGTTTTCGTTTGGAGTTAAATTTTTGAATTAGGGTTTCAACTTTTTGTGGGATTTTCCAAGTGCAATAATTGATGCAAATGTTTCCAAAATGTCATGCATGCTGATAAGATGCATACTAATTACATTAATTAACTTGGAGATGTTACATAACTAGACGAATTCCTAGTTGGGAACTTGGTGTAACTTCCCGCCTAAAACCAGCACCAATTCCACCCAAAATCGCCTCCTAAGCGCAACCATCCGGGCTGAAATTGCTCTAAATGCATAATCGATCCGACCAAAGCGAGCAAATCGAGCTTATGCGAGGGATCGAGCAACCAGACGCCTCGACGATTCGTCGGCGCGAGACTCGATCTGACCTAGGCGGAGGAGGCGAGGAAGGGTCATTCAGGCGGGCGAGGAGCTCGATGAGGCGGTGGTTGGAGGCAAAGTCACCTTGGAGGAGGATATTATGGAGGCGAATAAAACGTTCGAGAACATTATGGCTGCCGACTGCCGGCTGAAGAGGACGACTCTTTGGGCTGTTTAGCTAGCCATACAAAAATTTTGGTAATATCAAAAAAAAATTAGCTACTATCTGATTTGGTTCCAATATTTGACGTGCCCTCGAAATTTTGGCAACACCAAATTTTTTTTCCAACTTCTGGGTCAAAACTGGGCGGCCAAAATGCTCACCGAAGAATTGGCGTCGCAACCAGCCAATGAGGTTGCCACATGGTGGGTTTTCGTTGGATGCGAATAGTGGCATTAAATGCAAAGTTAGTTTAATTATTCAGTTTCAAATTATCATATTTCTTAAACCAAGTATTCGATATGCGATCCGATTGAATCGTTGTGTTTCTTGTCATTTAATCAACAAAATAAGACCCATGCTGTCATATTTTGGTGCAAAAAAAATATGTCATGTGGGCCCCACATTAGGGATGAAAGTGGACGCGGGTTGTCCGCAAGCCTGCTTAACCCGTCCCACAAAAAAGACTAAACGGGTGTTCGTGGGCTAATTGCTAATTCTAAGTGGCTGATGTGAGCAGCTCACATAGTCCTCTTCATCCAACCTAGAATCCAGGGCGATGGCGCTGATCCAAGCTGCAGTCGGTTCTTACTGAATGGATTGGAAAAAGGACTGTTCCAAATGTCTTCATCAATGGGAAACACATCGGTGGTTGTGATGGTGAGTCATTTTGCCCTCTACTAGTATTTGACACTGACATTACTATGCTTACTATGCTTCTTTGAGTTTGAATACTGAATTACCGACCACCTAGTCCTTTAAATGCCAAACTTTGTTATACAAGCGCTTGCTTGCTCGAGATTGGATCTCTCTGAAGTTACCTAACTGACATGCCAATGTTTTTTGGGGTAGATACTGTGGCATTGAACAATGGAGGGAAGCTGGTGCCTCTGTTGACTGAGGCTGGAGCAATCGTCGGTTCTGCAGCAAAGACAACTAACACTTCTTAGTTCGACTTGAGAGTTGTCTCGTGTTATGAAACAAATAAAAAAGGTGGACGTTTGGCAAGTTCAGAACTTGCTGTTGTCTAGCATCCTAGTTCAGAACTTGTTATCTAGTATCCTGGAGTAACTGTTCAGTCTCCGTGTGAAACTCCTTAGACATCAATCAAATTATCTTCATGCTAACAGCGTTTGGCTCCCCAAATGATTGTCATTCTTCTCGATATATATAATCCGAGAATACAAAATGCAACAGATATATCAAAATTTGCAGAACGATTCCTGGTACGAAACAGCACTGGAATGTAAACACTCAAAACGATTGAATTGGCTTTACAATTGTGCATGATCACGATGCTTTCGGTCAGCATGCACCGATCGAGATGACCAGATACTCGCCATAATCTATGCACCAAATCAAGTGTTCTACCACCAGCCACCATTTTTAGGTACATCTTGTACAACACTAGCTCTTCGTCTTCACCGCTACGCACCTTGGCCGCAGGCAGCTCCATGTACGAGAAGTCCGGCCCGAACCTGTATTCCTCCATCCACCACTCTGTCCATGACACCTGCCACACCGTCTCGTCGTCCTCCCTATACCAGAACACACGGTGGTAACCCATGTCCCTGTGCTTATGCCCGCGTAGTTGCGGGCTAGTGGCCGCCGCTTATGCCCGCGTAATGCTCGACGGGCCGCCGCATTTGCCCGCATAACACTAGGCGGCCGATGTGGGCAATCGTAACTTGTCCGCAACTTGTCCCACTTGCATCCTGACCCCACATGTCATACTCATATTTTTAGCAAATTTTGGCATGGTTACAATCCAAACACATCAATTTTGGTATTGCCCATAAATTGGTATGACTACGACTCAAACACCATTTTTTGTCCAGGTTTTGGCATTGCCAAACTTTTGGTATAGCTACCTAGGGTCGTAAACCAAATAGGTCCTTTGTTGGCCCAAAATAGCGAAACACGCCCGGGACAGTGGAACAGCGCGGTGCGTGACGGAACGAGGTGGTTTACAAATATCGTTCGTCCTCCGTCACTTGCGTCATAGCTGATAGGCTGAGAGTGGGAAGCCTGCGCATTGCCGCAGGTGAAAAAATGAATCCAATATATGACTTGAGAGTTTCAAATATATATGATGTAGTAGCATCATCTACACAAAATATGCTCTAAAATTAGATTGAAAATGCTATTATACACTTTTGTATGTTGAAAGAGCGGTGAAACATGACCTGCTCCTGTCCATCTGATACATTTATTTCAAAGATCATACATCCACCTTATGAGGGATCAAAACATATATAGCATAGGGTACATCAATAAGTATTCAAAGTAGATAAAAAAGCTTGGAGCTAAAGGACTCTTGAATCATGCATTTCCTCTGGAATCAAGCTATTGTCTCGGTTGGTATCTTACAATCCTTTTACGAATAAGCATCTTCCATAAATGAAAGAGAGGTCATTGGTGTGAAAGTTATTGTTGTACCTATAAATTCAATGTAAGTTCTATTAATTAGAATATTGGAATCAATATATGACAATCAAGCACAACTACTAATAAAATATGTCTTTGTTGTGCGCCTATTCTAGTTTTGTTGTACAGTTGGATAACCTAGTGGGCCAGTAACAAAACCATAAACGATATATATGTATATGGACTAAATTAGCACTAAATGATTTTTTAAAAGAAAACACACACCGGTAGCCTACGAAAAGGGAAGGGAGTGGTAAACGCTAAACCCTACGAAGCGTAATCTTTTCGCTTTGACCGTAACTCCTCTTGTGGCAGGTAGCAGGGACACATCATAAACCTATTGAACTATCATATCAGCCTCTGAACATGACATTAAAGTCGGTAAACATGCCTAGTTAACTAAGCACTTATACTAGATTAAAAGAAATATCCAAGACACATTATTTACTTCTAGACTAACGAATTAATAAGAATTTTCTCAAAATCGGCATTACCATGTTGTATACAGTGATAATTTCTGTTTTTCAGTATAGCAATGTTCAAAATTATCATAGCGATGTTTTTATTTGTAGCAATATACAATCATCTATAGCAGTCATCAGCAGATCACTTAGAATCGTAGATATAGGCAAAACGAAGCAGGAATGCTTATACTCTCATATCTTTTCTGTTTTCTGCTCAATATAACATAACCTTGTAATTGAAACTATCATTCAAGTTGGATTGGCCTAAAATTTTGCTGTCAGACCTATGGAGATGGGTTCCAAGCACATGTACCTGCATGTTGGATTCTCTTTAGTTTTGTGCTCAGCGTAATAATAATAATAACTAGGCCAGCATCTATGTAGACTGAAGTGGCTGATGTGGATGGTGCTTGTGTTTGCCTTCAAAAGTTCGGAGCACATTGCTGGTTACAAACTACTTATTAGTATACAACAAATGAGTGTTTATATGCGTTTTTACAAGATTGTAGCATTCCATAGCCTGTTTAGCCATGAAAACAAAATGCAAATAAACTAACATAAAAAAGCTAGACGAGAACAGCAAGACAAAGGTGTCATTATTGGTTGAAATATTCATCAGCTATAGGTAAATCGTCAAGTGAAATAGACATAAATAAACCTTCACCGTCAAGAGAAGCAAAATGTGTCACAAGTAAAAAAATATGAAGTTACAAATTTTTCCAGAAAGGCAGTAAGCACAAAGTCTACATATCTAAAATATCGGAGTTGAATAGCTAAACCAATAAAATCGTAGGGTCAGACAGTATTAAAAATGGGAAATTGAATGTGAAGTCAAACTATAACCCGGGACATAAAGCAAAGAATATACCACATAGCAAATAGGCATCACTACTCGCTAAAGAACAACAATACTTAGCTGTAAATGACATCTTTTCAAATTGTCATTTTTTAGTTGTTACAACTAAAAAATAGACCTAATAAAGGTAGCGCAGAGCAGGTTACTTGTGCAACGAAAAGAACATAGCCAAACAACAAGTGTTTAATGGATAAATAAATATATTATGGCATCATGTATAAACACTATAGTCTCATTGGCCTAACAAAAAATGCATGAAAGCCAATACTTCAAACTCATCACGTACGAATTCAAAGCTAGACAGATGCAAGCAATTTGTTTCATTAAAACCTGTACCAAAAAGATAATTAATTCGATCTTGAAAGGATACGGACACACAACATAAGCAAAACCTGCTTGATATCACACGTATTGCCTCTCTGTTGAATAAGACTTTATTAGTATTCTCCATAAAACGGGAACAATCCATAAAATCCTGTCAAGCAAGTAAAAAATGATCTCAAGATTTGCGGGTATCATATATAAATGCAATTATATAATTCATACAATATATATGCTCTAAAAAGGGTAAAACTTTATGCATTTAAGCCTACACTCCACATTCATTTCTGTTTTTTTTTAAACGTGTAGGGTACATCGAAGAAGATCAAAGCCGATGAACAAATTAAAAAGGAGTTACATGGAATCCTAATAGAGCTTGAAGCCGAAGAACTCTGTAATCATGCACTTCCTTTCAGTTGTTAGTCTCTACCAAAAACCACAGAGATGTATGGACAACGCAAGCGGCACCTACTCGGCACAACATCTATTGCTTCACTATTGAATAAGACTTTATTACTATAACTTCACACAGGAAACATCATACTATCAACATGTAACTCTCATAGTACAAGCCTCGAAGGTGCTTACTACTGTACTTGTAGATGCTAATTTGTAATCATCTACCATGAACACCATAAGATCAATAACCATGAGCAACACCTGAGCAACAACAAATAGGATAATTAGGCTTAGTTGAACACATTTTTAGTGGATAGAATGTAGCTAAATAGCTATTTTCCCTCTCACTAGTTGATGCATCAAGGATAGAGCAGGGGCAGTGCCATATTTGAACTACTTGGATAGAATGTAGCTAAATTTGCATAACAGAGGAAGGCAAAATTAGACGTGTAGCCTGGGGTAAAGCATAAGGTAAAAAGTCATAAAGTGGGTTTAGTCTAGTACAAATGAAATCATAATAAGATGAACGTACATGTCGTAAATACAAAAATACCTATTTATTTTGTATGCTCATGATAGCAAAATGTGTAGGTCAGCAAACTGAGAAATAAAATGGATCTATGGCAGTGGAGAACTACCTCTCTTGCTGTCAAGAAATCTGCACGTTAGGGAAAAATTAGCTAATGCAATGCAGATGAAGTATAAGGCAATCATATAAGAACAACACACATAATAGGATAGAAAACAATAGAGTCAAATATGTAGCTAACAAAAGAAGGAAACAGCCAAAGACGTAACTCTAATACTTATATGATGAGTTTGTGGTCTTGTGGGTCTAAAAGACCAAAGCTTCATCTCTCTAGCTTTGTTACAAATGTAGATGGGTTCAATGGGATTGATACAATCAACTAGGATAATCATAGCACGATAGCGAAGAAAATAAAGGAAATCTATGTAGGAAGGCTATGCATATGAGTATGAGACGCACACACATAGATTTGGAGCCCCCACAACAAGAAATAGGTTGCGTCGGTCGTGGGTGATTCGATGCCCGCACTGAGCCACCGCTCGACATGTTGTCTCCTCCTAACAGTCATTGCTCCACCCTATAATATCCGAACATGCATGTACATCAACAAATCTAGATGGATTGCATGTTTATGGGATGGGGAATTTAGAAATTATGCATCATTGGTGGACTTGAAATCATTTTAAGGAGCTAATTTGGGATAGAAAGGGGGAACTCACTTTGCATTCTGGGATCAACACCATTGTTTCTCGCTTTGACACAGTGGATCGTCGCCTGGAGGTCCTTGATCATCGCATGGACAGCATTGATCGCCGTTATGAGGCCATGGACAGCCGTTTTAATGCCATTGATCAACACAATGAAGCGGTGATTCAACACCTTGATCAGCTTTATGGATGGGTTTCTGAGATACAGTCAGTTCAGGGGCATATTTTGACCAACATTTCTGATGTCAACATAAGGGTGTCTTCAGTTGAGCAGACGGTCACTTACTCTCATCGTCGCCGTATCAATCCTTCTCCTTCAGATCCATCTACCTAGGCTGGCGCTCCTCCTCCTCCTCCTTCCTCTTAGGCTTTGTTTTCAGCTTTTGGTCTTTGACACCAAAGGGGGAAAAGAACTAATATCTATTATTATCTACTACTTTTATTATTGTTGGACTTTGTGGTTTGTAATAGGATAGAGGATAAGCTTATTACTTTTTGCATTATCTTTGTAAGCTTATTGAACCTCATTACCTTTATTGTCTGGATGATTATGGATGTTTGAAATGATTTATCTATCTTGTGATTGTGTTTATGAGTTTGCTTGAATGATTATATCTTGATGATCATATTATTATTGTTTCTCGAATCCAAAATATAAAGGAAACTCTGTTGAATTTTCTGAAAAGACCTCATTTATGCAAGAAGTTCAACTTTTATTTTTGTGCTCATCTTTCGGGGAGTTTCTTCTATATTTGGTGGTTTAGCTAGCATGTTGTCAAATTTCTCTTCCTTCATTCTCTTCATGTCATATGCTATCTAAATCATGTCCTAGAATATGCACCTTGTTTGGTACAATCATTTCATTATATCTCCGTGTTTAAAGTTGTCATCAATTACCGACGAGGATCTAATAATCCTCATTTAATTATTTATCTGTAATTCATATTATGGATAAAAATACCGTCATATGGTTCTTGAGTATACCCCTCGATATTCATAAGGGAGATGGTGGAGGTCGTAAGTTCTTCTACGACCACCCCATAGTCGTAAGACTTTCTACGACTATCCCCTGATCATAAGTCTTTCTACGATTAGTCTGTGGTCGTAAGCTTCACTACGACCACCACCTGGTCGTAAGCTCTTCTACGACCAATCTCTAGTCGATAGGGCTTACAGGCATGTGGGCCTAGTCGATCAGGGAATCTTCTGCACCATATCTAAGGATATGTGCAGTCAATTACGCTGTTATTCTCTGGAATAATGGCACGACTTAACTCTCTGTCATTGTGATAACTGCCTAGCAACGTGGGAATATTACTACTCCCACAATAATCTCCAGTAACGGCTCCATCATCTGAAGCATTAAGACACCCTTTGGACTAGAGAAACGGTAGCCCATTCCGAGGACTATATAAAAGGCGGGATCATCAGGAGAAGAGAGAAGGGCAATCAAGAGCACGAGACATGACACTCAAGTCTTTCTCTTGATTTTGTAAACCAGCATACTCAATACATATACATAGGAGTATGGTTGTTATTCTCTCCGGAGAAGGCCCGAACCTGTATAAAAATTCCCGTGTCGTTCTCTCTGCGTGATTTGAGTCTTGGAGACCCCCGAATCAAACAAACTTTATATAAGATTAGTTCTAAAACACCGACAGTTGGTGCCGTCCGTGGAGATCTTCGAGTCATCATTTTTCCTTCGCTTTTTCCCAACTCTAATGCTTTCATGGCAGGAGAGTGGAACGAGGAGAACTGGTTCGACTTGGCCGATTACGCAGATATCGATATGGATGCCGGTTTCGACTACGAGCCGAGTATCACATCATCCGATGGTGATGTCGCTTTCGGAGATCCTTTTCCAGGAGACCATACCACCGACGGAGTTGAGGAGGGATTCTTATCTCCCACAACGTTGCGTCCAAATGAGGAATCAACTTCCTCAGAGGGCAAGGGTCAATCCGATCACAATCCAGGCTGCACAAGGACAGGCTCAGAGCACGGCAAGGCCGGGTTCCCCTTCAAGTGTTCAAGTCCGTCTAAGATAGTCCGACCTGGCACGACAAGTCCTGGAGGCAATCATTCCGGAGCTTCATCAGCACGTAGTGGTCGTCTCTCTCAGGTTAGCCCCACAAAGGATGGGGTCGAACATGCTTTTCCTGTAGGTTCGACCATCCCATCGCAGGGCTCACCAGCGGACGGAGACGGTTATAACCCGAAATTCCCTTTCCTGGAGGGGTTTACTCCAAATCGTCAGAAAATATCTTTCGACTACTTCTCAAGCGAGAGGCCTCAAGCGCCGGTAGAGATCGCTCCATGGGAAAACTGTAATTGCTACTAATTAATGACGCACGTTTTGCATGCTGCAAGCCTGCAACTTGACGGCAGACAGATGAATGCACAGTTGAGTACGCACCCCGGCCGTGCACTAAGTATACAAGCAGACAGTGAAGGACAATGAATGGTCAGTACGTACGTAATCACTCACCACAGAAAAAAATGAAAACAAATCAAGATGAAATTGATTATGCCATAAAAAATGTCTAAGTCTGCGTCAAACAAGATGTACAGTACTAGTTCGGAATAATTGTGTCAAGCAGGATATAAATGTTGAATATATCGAGCAAGCATATTGGCTACTTCGATTGCTGGTCATGCAAAACATGGACTAAATCACTAAATAACAATTACATGTCAAAATGAAAGAGTTAGCGTATCCCCATTGTTACCTAAGGACATTGAAATGCACAAAAAAGGACATAATTTCAGTCATTCATCATGTCATTATCTCAGCTAGCTACCACCAGCTAATAATCGACGACCACAAATCCGCGGCAAGTTTCTGCATGACAAAGGAGATTTGCATGTATAAATGCATAGCAAAATATGCATGTTTTGATCAACACGCCGTCAGTACTATCCAAGCAATACTACTACAGGAAGTCATATCACAGATGGTTCGAAACCGTCATCACAGACGGTTTCCGAACCGTCTATATTTGTTGGTGCGTGATAACGAGTCGTTATCACGACGGTAAAAACCGTGCGTGATACATAATATCATAGACGGTTTTAATCAAAACCGTCAGGAAGTCTAGTATCACGAGCGGTTTCGACTAAAACCGTGCGTGATCGCGAATATCACGAGCGGTTCTAAAGAAAACCGTCGTGATCCATGAATATCACAGACGGTTTGTTTTGATAAGCATGCGTGATATTCGCGATCCTGACGGTTTGTTTTGATAACCGTCTGTGATATTCTCGTATCATAGACGGTTTTTTGTGGAAACCGTCTGTGATACTTACCTTCACAGATGGTTTTAACAAAAAAACCGTCTGTGATAGCTCATACATCTAACCACATTTTTGCTGTTTTTCTGACTAGCCTCAGGAATTGCTAGCCATGCCCTCTGAAAACAAGCATGCACAAAAACAGATTGAAGCATACACAAAAATAGATTCATCAGAGATAATCAATTGTTGACAACTCAAAGTGATCATTACTCAAAATAAATTACAAAAGATCGCATTTGTTCAAGTATTGTCGCTATAGTTACAACTGGATTACAATTGTTTACGTTGAGAGGTGTCGGCAGGGTGATGCTCTGGGTTGGCGACAGAGTGAAACTCTCCGTTGTCGTTAATGATTTCTGAGTAGATAAAGGTGTAGAGCTTCCCTCGAATGTCCTTGATCTCTTCATAGCGAGTCCATCACATTATAAATCCAAGGCACTGCCGCTAGCAAGAGTAAAGTGGTAAGCTATATATATTTAAATTTATAATTAGGAAATAATTATTTGAGATCGACAAACCTCGGTATCCTTCTTCCTAGCTCTAAGGATTAGTTGCATATGATAGCGAGCGTAGATTGCACATAACTCATCATCTTTTTCTTTGGCGACCGCAAAAAATAGAATTACATATATAGGTATAGTCGGTTCGAGACGCGTTATTATGAAGTATGATATAGGATTATCGTGTTGTAGTAGCGTCTTGGAAAATCCATCCTGTGTTAGTTAGGCGCTCTTTCCATTGTATATTCCTTTGTTGGCAACATAATTGATGAACGACCTACATGATTCGAAAAAGTTATCCTCGGCCATTTCAAACGAATGAAGACTATAATAGAGTTATGTAAGGAGGAAATGAGCATACCTCTCGAGTATTCCTCTTAGAACGCTGAAGTCGTGCTTGTTGCGGTTTAGAGAATCAAGGTATATCACATGGTTCCTCTTGGGTATAATAACTAAAAGGATCAAGTGGTACCTACTCATGTATGTCGCTATAGTCATTAAACCTAAGTTCGTGATGCGTATAAAGTACAAATGAAATTTGTATAGCAAATAGTGACACTTACCCCTAGTTGTAGGGCACCACTATGTACTTCATGTTCGTCTGACGAAGCAATGACCTCGTTATGTATTTCTCGACGAAGGATGAGTCTTCTTGGATGGTTTGCAACGATACCACATGTGGGTCAAGGAAACCCACCGGTTCTTTCCATTCCCGGATATTTTTCAGCATGTATCTATACATAAGCAATGAGTTGTGATATTTATCGGTATTACATGAATGTAAAACTTGATTATGCGCACTTACGATTGTCCAACATCGAGAAGCGAGGCGTCGAAGCCAACGAGGTTGAATAGGTCATTTAAGTCGTTGAAGCCCACGACAAGTACCTCGTCCGTTGAAGAAATGCTTCTCCTCGTATCTAACGGTGATTCGATATCACACCCTTCTTTTGGGTCTTCTCCAAGTACCGGGCATGCAAAGCGACAAGCATATCGGCGTGCATTATCTGCGTCGAGCACAATGATTTTCCGATGGCGTAGTTCCGGGTATCACGGACTTCCGGACTTGGGAGGCGCTTTAACGTTAAATCGATTTCGATTTGGCCTTAGCGATTGGCGGCGTCTTCTTGTGAGATGACTTCGGGAACCGTCTGGCGGCACGCTTTTCTTTGTTCTTTCGGCGTCTTCTCCACGGGAATCGAAGAGGTGGCCTTCGAGGCGAAACATGAGGTGGAGTCATCGAGGTCCGTTGGAGAGGAATGTGTCGACGATCGAATCGCCGATCTTATGAAAATAAAAGGAGGAAAATAGCGTCTGATATCACGGAAGATAATGAAATTGCTCTTTATTAATATGAACGGGTTTACAAGACTTGACTAGGGACTATCTCCAATTACACTTGATGTATTGAATACTCTTGCTTCGCTTCGTGTTGCCTTACATTGTTATTTGTTGTGTGTGCGTGTCTCCTCGTCTTCTGCGCTTCACCATTAAATAACTCGAAGAGGCGGCGATTACTCTGAAGAAGACGCCCACGATGAAACGCTTCTGGCGGGTCGAAGGTTTAAGGTAGTTAACAATGTGCTAACTGCCTTGCGGTTAAGTATTTGTGAGACACTTAACCGTAAGGTGGTTTATAATCAGAGTCTTGTATATCATCGTAAGGTATGGAATGTTTCGCATGTGTTCCATTCATCATACAGTTAATGGTGCCTGTTCATAGCATTTCCGAGCAGCTACCTGGTCGAAACCTAGTCCGACCAGGGTACCCATCGAGTAACCTCTGGAATCCTTACGACCAGTGAGGTCATTAGCCTTAGGGGTTACGACCATGAAGACGTATGGTCTTTTATGTATTTAAATTAATACATAGAGGTTTTAATCCTCGTCAGCTAGCCCCCGAACTTTAAATGAACAGGACGTGTGAACACCTTCTCCCGATGAATTCGTATTGGGCAAACCACCATTTAATGTCGTGACATCCGAGGTGGTTTGTGTTTATTTTAAAGTTGAGAACTTGCCTTGGGAACTGAAGAGTTTCTCTGTCCGCTGGGCGAAAAAGAAGCTTTTTGCCGTTCAGACTTTTATGAATAACCTCCGATCGTAATTTGAAATATCCGAGGCTATAAAATCCCCATCGCTAGACCTTTTGGATTCTTTATGCTTCCAGATCCCCTTTTCTGATCTCTTTTACCCAGACAAAAAATCTTCGTCCTTCTTTTCTTGTTCTTCCGACCACAAAAATCTCCTACGAGTTTTACTCATCCTCAAGGGTTTTCATCATATCGGAGCAAATCACCAAGTGGTTGCCGTCGGATTTGAGCAAGAAAAAGCTTGAAGCTTTGGAGAAGATTGGGATGCTTCTGGACAAGAATTTGATCAGATGGAGATCGGCATTTGGAGAGTATTTCCCAAGTCGCGAAGATGAGGAAATTCCTATTTTCCTCGCCTACATCGAATGTGGTCTGAGATTGCCGGTACACAAATTCCTTCTCCGTGTTCTTGAATTCTACGGGGTGGAATTGGTGAATTTGGCTCCAAATTCTATCGCCAACATCAGCATCTTCACATATTTGCGTGAAGCATACCTGAGATTGCCTCCGAGTTTGAGACTCTTCAGGTATTTCTACCGAATGGTAATGGGGAAAACCACGGATACGCCCGGGGAATGTACGTTGCGTCTTCACGATGGGAAGGCCAATGAGTACATCCATATATACTCGAAGTCCTCGTGGTCGTCATGGAAGAAGAACTGGTTCTATATGACGGTTACGAGGGATGACGGCCTCTATTTCGCTGGGATGAGAGCAACTGAAAATTCCAAATGGAGAAAGACCGTGGAGAAGACAGGAATGGTCGGGCGATGGGCAGATGCCATCTACGACCTACGAGTCAAGGGCTTGACCTCTTGGCACGTGGTGAGGGATTTCACTAAGCGCCAAATTAGCCCACTAAAGCTTCGGACTCACTCCCTGATTTGGTCCATTGGTCGTGATGAAGCTATCTCAGGAGGTGATAAGTCTTTGAGATAACTCCGACCAGTAATGTACTACCTTAAAACATGTTCATGTCTTATTTTCTCTCTTCTTTTGAAGCTCTTTCCCCTGAGGAAATTAGAGAAAGGATCAGGCTGATCTGTGCAGGGGAGCCTGGAGAAAAGGCTGGATTCCCTGAGATCTTGACCATAGCCCCTGCTGAAGAGAGAACAACAAGGCTTAAGGTAAAAAAATATCTTTTATCATGCATATATATATATTCTCCGATCAGATTTTTTGATCATGCTCTTCTTTTGTAGCTAGTCGGGTTGCGAATCACACAAACTGGTGAGGCTAAACATCCCACCGTTGTTCCAACCGATTCGTGCCCGATGATGCTTTGGAAGAGGATGAATCTCTGAGGTAATGAGAACATTTCATAAGAATATATATATGTAATTTAGATAACAGATTTCATCACCTAACCAAATTCATTTGTTGGTTTAGGTGGAGAAGGTCAAGGCCACGGTCTTGGCGACTACGGAGGTTGCCGACCCAGATCGATCGTTGATTGAACGGACGATTATTATGGAACAAGCGGTATGGAGGTCGGTGAAACCACCCGCCCACCAGATGATCAGGGCGTAAATTTTGACGAGCTGATCGAGAACATCGCCCGACATTACGTTGGATAATGCAACAGACTTGGCCAATCTGCCGGTTCGAACCGCAAGGTCGAAAGAAAAGAAAAGGAAAGGCGGCAGACAGATTTTACTCTTCCGCGTTTGAGTCAAATCTCGAAATTAACTAGGTGCGCTCAAATGAAAGTGGTCGTATAAGCGCATACCTTTAATAATTTCTTGATGATTTGATGCCTCTCTTTTTAACTTCCTTATTTGCTTGGTATACGTCCTCTGGCGTTCCGGTCGCTTCCGACCAGATTCCTTCTAAGGACCAGGTACTTGAAGAGGTCCATGAGCAGACCACTTCCCAGGATAAAGTTCCTGAGGAAAGGGTGGTCGGAGAAGCCCCAGAGCATGCGTCAAGGCCAACAGCTGAGTTGGAACCATTGGTGGTTCTAACTCCTTCCGCGGAGGTAGATGCCCCTAAAGGCCCTCAAGAAGTTCCGACCATTGTTGGTAATTCTCCTCAACCTGACAAGTTCCCTTTTCGCCCCCGATTCATCGAGGATAAGGAGCTTGACGAGGCATGGGGAAAGATATCGGACCATCAAATCAAAATGCATCCTGATTCCAAATATGGCGGATATAACGATTTTGGCGATCCGGGTAAGTATCTATGACCAGTTTCATAATCTCTCCTAAAAAGTCTTTTAAAGAGAATTTTTAAAGAGGAAAATGCTATTTGAACAGCATATGGTCGAGAACTTTGCTGTGGTCAGAGGAATGACCTAGCGGATTAAAGACTTGGAGCAAAAACACTCCGAATTAGAAAGTAAGAACTTTCCCCTTAGCCTTTTTCTTTCTTCAATGCTTCGCCCTTTGCTAGTTATTCTCCCTTATCGTATTTGATAGATTTGGAGAAAATAAAAGAAGAGATCCTGGCTGAGAAAGCCAAGATAGCTCTGCTTGAAGAAGAGATCAAAGCTAAAGACCGGTCGATCGCTGAAGCTACGACTAGCAAGGAAGATCTTAACAACAAAATCGAAGGTAATAGGTCGTAAACTTGACTTATTATTTCCCTCCAATTATTTTTGTGCTTATCACCTGTTTTACTCTTGTAGAGCAAAAACAAGTTTTAAACAGAGTAGAAAAGACTCTGAAATTCGAGCAAGACAAGGAGGCAGCTCTCGTTCAAAGCTTACATGAAAAGACTGTATTTTTGAACAAGATGATCTTTGATATGGGATCAGAATCAAGCCTGCCTACCTTAAGAGATCTAGTAGAGAAAATGAACTACTTTGATCAACTTCTAGAGGATCTTAATACTCTGCTCAAGACTACTCGAAAGAACTATGCCCAGGCCATGAAAACAGGCGTTGCTAGTGGAGTTAGTTTTGCTTTAGCAAAACTGAAAGCTTCCGACCCCTCCATTGATTTCCAAGTTATTGAAGATGACTTCAACTGCCCACCTGAGGAGGCAACCAAGTTCATGGAAGAACTCAAGCCACTCGGAGATAAAGTAGTAGAGGAGATGGAGGTCGGATCCCCATCAAGCAGTAATTAGTCTAGGAATATTTCTAGAGTAGACTCCTGCAAAAAGTGTAAAAATATTGAATATGTGTAAAACTTACCTTTCATGTCATTAACAATGCCTTTGTTTTATCCTGTTTGACTCTCTTTTTTTAAAAAATTCTCACACACCTCCTAGCCCCCGACTGCTTTATAGTAGAAGAACTTTACTATACAAGCAAGTAGCCAAGAAAGAGAATAAAAAGTCGAAACCATCATTTTGAAGGGATGTGCCGATATGAAGTCAAAACTGATCGTAGTAATACTAGGAAATCATTGTGGTCGGAACCAGCTTATGACTTCGCTTAGTTATAGATCCTTGTTTGTCATGATCGAAATACCAATCAAAAGTTATACATGGCCGGATAAAAGACCTTGTTGTTTGACATAAGAAGAAATACAAAAATGAATGCAGCAAATTATAAGTGAACTTTGTTTATATCTATTATCCTAAAGTTTGGTCGGAAGGAATGCTTAGATCTGAAATCATATATCATATTTCGTGAAACGTGTTCAGACTCTCTATCCGACTGGTAACGAGGATCGTAAGAAAAGAACCGTCGCTAGGAAGCTCCTTCCAGTGGGCAGGACCACGTGCGAAAAAGGAGAGACTTCGACTATGAGGCTTTCCGTGTCCCGACCAGTAGCCAGACAAGAGCGGAGCAAAATCTTGAAATAATGAAATATAACCTTCATAATCTTAGGTATATCGTTCAGTATGGAAAGTTATTTGTACGATGCTCTGATTACTCATATATTTCCTTAAGAAAAGAATGTGGTCGCGCGTGGTAAAATGCTCACGACTAGGACCAATACGGTATGACTTAGAAGTCGTTGCAGAGAGTAATAGAGATCCTTAGAAAGGATATCGAGAGAAAATTATGCTCTCAGGCCGGTTGAAATTAACAATCATGAGCGACGACCTATATATATATATATATATATATATATATATATATATATATATATATATATAAGCAAGGTTACTAATTATTTTTAGAGAATAAATGAATTTATTGAAATTGAAAGAAATGAAAGAAAGTAAACAACAATTAAACATAGAACTTACGAATTGATCAATGTTCCAAGAATTTGACAAAATTTGCCCGTCAAACATAGCTAGTCGTACGGAACCTGGTCGGGTAACTTCGACCACAGTGTAAGGACCTTCCCATTTGGGGGAAAGTTTATTGCGATTTGCCTGGCTCTGAATTTTTCTCGAGAACCGGATCACCCTACAAAAAGGTGCGAGGTTGCACCTTACGACTATGGTACCTTCGCATGGCTTGTTGGTAGACTGCTGATCGTACAAGGGCTTGATTTCGTCGTTCTTCAAGGAAATCGACGTCGTCGAGTCTTCGTTCATTCTGATCGTTTTCGTGAAAGCGATCAATTCGAGCAGAGCCAATTTTGAGTTCTGGAGGAAGCATGATTTCAGCCCCGTAAACCAAAAAGAATGGTGTTTCACCGGTCGCACGACTGGTCGTGGTTCGAACGACCCATAATACAGATGGGAGTTCTTGAACCCAAGCTCCTGACCGTTTGATTAACTAGTCGAATGCTCGGCGTTTGATCCCTTGCATAATGATACCATTGGCTCGCTCAACTGCTCCGTTGCTCTACGGATGAGCAACAGAAGCAAAATGAACTTTTACACCAAGTTCATCGCAGAATTCTTCAAATTGACTACTAGTGAACTGGGCGCCATTATCTGTGATTATACGACTAGGTACACCAAATCGTGTGATCACATTTTTCATTAGGAATCTCTTAGCGGCCTCAGTTGTTCTTTTAACAACCGGCTCGGCCTCGATCCATTTTGTAAACGTGTCAATCATGGCGAAAAGGAATTGAAGCCCCGGTGCTCTTGGGAAAGGTCCCGAATGTTCGATCCCAAAGTTGCAAAAGGCTAAGAAAGAGGAATTGTTTGTAAGGCTTGTCTTGGTGATGTACTTGTCTACTATAAACCGACATTGTCGCGCCGTCACAAGTTCTTTTGCATCATGAAGGCGGTTGGCGAAGAGTATCCTTACCTGAAGGCTTTACCGACCAGAGTTCTGTAGGAATGATGTGCTCCATAGACTCCTTCATGGATTTCGGTTAGCAAATTAATGCCATCCGTTTGAGATATGCATCTCATCAACACTCCATGAGATCCTCGTTTGTACAAGGTACGTTCGATTAGAGTGTATGATTTGGCTTTTCGTGCTATACGATCAGCCTCTACATCATCTTCTGGAATTATGTCATGCTGAAGATAATTGTAGATCGATGTCATCCAATCTCTATCTTGATCGTGACAGCGCCAACCGCCAACGACCTATGGAGCATCCATGTTCCTTTGATTGGTTTGTTCAACCTCTAAAGAATCATGTATGTTCTCGGAAGGCCCGACTACCGAGGGTGAATCGAGTTGCTCGAGAAAAACTCCAGGCGGGACGGTTGACCTCGTGGAGGCCATCCGTGCCAACTGGTCTGCCAGAAAGTTTTCTTTTCGAGGAATATGTTGGATCTGAAAACCAAAGAAGTGCTTTTCGAAGCCAGTACTTCCGCCAGATAAGATGACATCTTGGTACTTGAGCATTGATACTCTTTCCTACTTGATTCGCTACTAGTTGAGAATCGCCTTTCACTAGTATGTCTGTGAATCCGAGCTTAACGAGTTGCTCGAGTCCTACCAGTAAACCTTCATATTCTGCCATATTATTTGTGGCAGAAAAATTTAACTGGATGGCGTACTTGATGTATTCACCAGTAGGGGATATCAGGATCACTCCAGCCCCCGACCCTTTTAACATCAAAGAACCATCAAAGTACATTGTCCACTCCTCGTGGTGTTCGTACGCGGGTCCTTGGGTGGGTTCAGGGTTTGTCCATTCGGCAATGAATTCTGCTACTGCCTGGGACTTTATCGCTGTTTGTGAAATGAAATGGAGGTCGAACGCCCCTAGCTCAACTGCCCATTTTGCTATTCGTCCTGATGATTCCCTGTTTTCAAGGACTTGACCAAGGGGATATCCCGTCGGTACGACCACTTTGTGGGCCTGAAAGTAATGCCTTAGTTTCCTTGAAGACATAAGGAGACCATAGAGCAATTTTTGTACCTGTGGGTATCTTTCCTTTGGTCCATGTAAGACCTCGCTTACGTAATAAACTGGTCGTTGGATGTTATCCATTTCCACGACCAGTACACCGCTCACTGTTTGTGGTGTTGCTGCCACGTACATTAGCAGCGTTTCTCCTGGTCTCGGAGAGACTAAAACTGGGGCACTTGTAAGGTACTTTTTAAGTTCTTCAAAGGCATCATTTGCCTCTCTAGTCCATTCAAAACTCCCATGTTTCCGAAGAAGTTTAAAGAAAGGTAACCCTTTTTGTCCTAACCTTGCTATGAAACGACTTAGTCTTTGCCATCTGTTGGTTAGTTTTGGACTTCCTTCTTCGTGGTCGGAGGTCGATCCGGTCGATGGTCGCTATCTTTACTGGATTTGCTTCAATACCTCTAGCCGAGACTAGGAAACCAACCAATTTTCCAGCAGAAACTTCGAACACACACTTTTCTGGATTCAATTTGAGGTTATGCCTTCTCAAATTGCTGAAAGTTTCTTGTAAGTCAAAGATGTGATTGCTAGCGTTGGTAGTCTTTATGACCAGATCATCAACGTAAGCTTCTAAATTCCGACCTATTTGCGGACTAAAGGTTTTTTGCATCAACCTTTGAAAAGTTGTACCAGCGTTTTTGAGACCAAATAGCATCTTAACATAACAATAAGTGCCATATGGAGTGATGAAGGAAGTTTTCTCCTCATCCTCTTTACACATACTAATCTGGTGGTAACCTGAATACGCATCTAAAAAACTTAGTAATTCGCACCCAGAGGTAGAATCTACCAGTTGATCAATGCGTGGAAGGGGAAAATCGTCCTTCGGACAAGCTTTATTAAGATCTGTAAAGTCGATACACATTCGCCATTTCCCATTATTCTTCCTAACCATTACAGGGTTAGCGAGCCACTGAGGGTGGTTGACTTTACGGATAAATCCAACCTTGAGAAGCTTGTCAATCTCTGACTGGATTGCCTCCTTCCGATCAGGCGCAAAACGCCGCAGCTTCTGCTTGATCGGTTTCTTATCAGGCTGGAGAGCTAGCATGTGCTCGATCACCTCCCGGGGGACTCCAGGCATATCGGACGCCTGCCAGGCGACTACGTCCTGATTTGCTCAGAGGAAGGAGACGAGCAACTCTTCCTATTTAGAATCGACTCTTGCTCCGACCAGAACCTTGCGGCGGTGGGCCAGATCTTGGTCGGTAGCGACTTGGCGCCGTCAGGAGAAGTGCCTTTGTCGAGGATACCTCTTTTGGACCGGTCGGAGGGTTTTGGTGTCATCTTCGGTCTTGTGTGCTTGGCTCGCATGGCGATGGATTAGCCTCTCCGGTCGGGAGTTCATCGACGATTCTAAGGATTTTCGATTCGCATGCATAAGCCATTTTACGATCACCCGAATAGTGATGACTCCTTCGGCCCGGCATTTTCAAACTTTGATAACCGTAATGCGTGGCTATCAAGAATTTTGCTAATGTCGATTCGACCAAGAATCCTGTTGTATCGCGGATTCAAAGTTTACCACATCAAGCGAAATTTTTTCCGTTCGAAAGTTATCGGACCTTCGAGCGTAACGGTAGGAAACTTGCCCTATCGGCTTAGCGGTGGAGCAGGGAACTATGCCATGAAAAACATATTTCACTGGTTTCACTTTTGACATGGGGACCTGCATTTCTTCTAAAGCTCCCGAAAATAATATATTCAAAGAACTACCTCCATCTACCAGGTCTCGATTAACCCTACAATTATTAATGGTTGGTTCAACAACAATAGGGAAGCTACCTAGTCGAGTCGAAGGAATGGGGCTGTTGTCCTTGCTGAAGGAAATTGTGATGTCCGACCACTTCGATTGCTTGATAGTGTTCGGAGATTCGACGAGGTTGACCTCCCGCTCCATGGCTTTCAGATGACGTTTGGATTCGTATGAAGAAGATCCTCCAAAGATCATGTTGACTGTATGTTGGGGATCCTGGTACTCCATCTCTTCGTCGTCATCCTTGTCCTTTTTGGAGCTCGTTTCTCTGGGTTCTTGTATTGCAGGAAATGGTCCTTCACCTGCATAATAATCTTCCAGTTTCTTTTGCCAAACTCGACAGGTGCGTAGATCATGCCCTGCCTGCTGGTGAAGTAGACACCACTTCTTCTTTTTCTGGAATCCTTCGGTCGGAGCTTTCGTCTTGCCCCGACCGGTGTAGTCCTTCTTACCCTTCATGAATTTATTAGGAATGGCTAGGACCTCCTTGTCGTCGGGTCTGCAGTTCTTCTTCTTCTTGAGAGACTTCTTGTTCTTTTTCTTTGGTTTATCCAGGCCGGGCTGAGGAATCTTGTCTTTCCGATCAATGGCTTCGCACCACTCGATTGCTTCGCTAGCAGTGGCATACTTGTCGGCCATGTCAAAAAGCTCAACGGTTGTTCTTGGAGGGTTCATTGCTATGTCCTCTGTAAACCGTCGATTTCTTAGACCTGTTTTGAAAGCCTGAATAACTGATGACTCTGCGACCTCGGGTATAGAGTTGTGAACCTGGCTGAACCTCTTGATGTACTAACGTAGAGTCTCATCAGAGCCCTGCCGGATTCGGTGGAGATCATCCTCCTTTCCAGGGCGGTCGTACGTACCCTGGAAATTTGCAATTAGAAGGTCATAGAGTTGCTCCCAAGTATAGATCGTTCCGACCGGTTGGTTCAACAACCACGGCCAAGGCACCCTTCGAGCACGGTGGGCGATAGTTGGCCATCACATTTTCATCGCCTCCAGCTGACTCGATGGCGGTGGTATAGATTTGGAGAAATTCCAATGGATTTTGAGTTCCATTAAATTTGTCCAAATTGGCCGGTCGGAACCGGTTAGGCCGACGCACAGCTTGGAGCCCTGCAGAGAAGGCTCGACAACCTGTGATTGATTCATGGCGCCTTCTCTGGGAAGGTGTCAGATTGTAATCGATCGGAGACCGGTTCCTAAGATTGGATCGCTGGAACTCCGGTGTGCCGATCCGGTCGTGGACATTGGTATGATGTCTTCGACCGCCTACTTGATTTAGACGATGCCGAAGATCGTCAGGTCCAAGCGATGGTTCTTCTCGACGTGATGGGGGAGTGGCTTCATGAAATAACCTTCTCCCCTCGTGACTCCTTGGTCAGAATCGTCGAGGAGGCCTTGGTATCGACTGTTCCCGAGTATGACCATGTTGTCCCCTGCTGAGGGAGGAACGTTGGGATGAAGTCATAGTTTGACTCCCTGAAACCCTTTGTTCCCGATATGCTTCAGTACGCTACATGGTCTGTTGGAGAATTTCGGATACTTGACCTACAAGCTGTTCAAAACACAGGTTCCGCTAGAGCGGGATCGTAATTATTTAACATATCTTGAATCGCCGCAAGTTTTGTCTGATTCTAGAAGGTCTCGGGGGGTTCAGACCGGTCGAGGTGCACGCAGACCAACCTCCCCTAACCTCGGATTTGATCTCGCCCTATCAACTATTCTAAGTGGGGCAATGCCAGGCGAATTAGTTGATGGACGTCGACGATTCCGTGGCCTCCGGGAAGTTGGTGCACGGCGGCTCGGATCATCTCTAACAACACGTGATGGCGTGGTAGAGAATGTAGGACCGTGCGGGGCATCTTGATTTTCATCTCGATCGCGTTGACTTCGTGCCTCCAAAGATCGATCTTCGATGAGCTTCCATCGTAACTAATGGAGAGCTTATCGATTATACGCCAAGTTTCCGACGGAGAGCGGTCGGAAATGAGCACCTCCTGAGGTCTCCTCAGCCTGATTCGGCGTACTGCCGATCGTATGCTGAGCGTGATCATCCCCACACGGCCTATGACCAGTGGAGGCTTCATCGACACTGTTACCAGATGTCGGTTGACTCCTGGAATTGCCAGAAGCCGTAGGAGAATATCTTTCAGCCATGATTTCATCGAGGGTATAGAGATTTTCGAGTGGTGGTGCTGAAATTTCTTCACCTGTTTTGCCGGTCGGAAAGGCCGGGCTTGAAGAGATCCCCTGACATTCCGAGCTGATCGGAATGGCTGGTTCCTCTGATTGCGCCACCGGTAACGGTGGTGCATCCTCGTCCATCCGGTCGATCTCGCTATCATCGGCGATGTGCGAGCCGGCGGAGGAGGAAGATGAGGATGATCTGCCATTTTCCTCCATGGCACGAATGCATCCTTCCATATCGAGGTTGGCGTAGTACGCCAAGTCGAACCAATTTTCCTCATTCCAAACTCCGGGCATATTCGCATTAGCTATTGCAGGAACTTGGGTGAGGATTTATATGAGCGAAGAGTTTCTTCAGGAAACTTACGTCTTCTTCCCCACGGACGGCGCTAGTTGTCGACGATCGAATCGCCGATCTTATGAAAATAAAAGGAGGAAAATGACGTAGAGTATCCTGGAAGAGAATGGGGGCTGCTCTTTATTAATATGAACTGGGTTTACAAGACTTGGCTAGGGACTATCTCCAATTACACTAAATGTATTGAATACTACTGCTTCGGCTTCTGTGTTGCCTTCTGTTGTTCGATGTTGTGTGTGTGTGTCTCCTCGTCTTCTGCGCTTCACCATTAAATAACTTCCGAAGAGGCGACAGTTACTCCTGGAGAAGATGTCCCTGATGAAACGCTACAACTGGTCGGAGGTTTAAGGTAGTTAACAATGTGCTAACTGCCTTGCGGTTAAGTATTTGTGAGACACTTAACCGTAAGGTGGTTTATAGTCAGAGTCTTGTATATCATCGTAAGGTATGGAACGTTTCGCACGTGTTCCATTCATCATACAGTTAATGGTGCCTGTTCATAGCATTTCCGAGCAGCTACCTAGTCGAAACCTAGTCCGACCAGGGTACCCATCGAGTAACCTCTGGAATCCTTACGACCAGTGAGGTCGTTAGCCTTAGGGGTTACGACCATGAAGACGTATGGTCTATTATGTATTTAAATTAATACATAGAGGTTTTAATCCTCGTCAGAATGGTCATGTCCAGATCGCGGCATTGCTGGGTCCAGGGTGATGCCCTTCTTTGGCCACTGGATAAAAGAGTGGACGGCATCCCCTAGTGTTATGATCTCTTCGTTCGGGCGAATCTTCAGCGGGACGGCTCAGAAATTGACATGTACCATATCCACGGACCTGGCGTAACCTGCGCCCGGCACCGTGCAGATCTTTGCTTGCCCTTCCTCGTATGGATACACCATCCCCTACGCAGCCTCAATACAAATGGACCCATCCATCCTCACTTGGAGCTTGCAGGGCGTCGGCTCCTACAAAATGATACGCAATTGGCTAAGGCGTCCTATAGGTCTATCTTTGGTGCATTCCATATATGTACGTTACCTTGATGTCGTCTATCGGTAATCGGACGTCGTCATGTTCAAAATTATGCGTGGACACGACGCTACTCCGACGTCGAGGAGGACGCCTCCCCAAATTAATCTGGGCGGACTTATGCATCACAGCTCAGAGTATCTCCATTTGACCTGCAATGTTGCTATCTTTTCTTCAAATTTGTTAGTAATCATCTGCACCAACCGGTCGTCGTGCTCGCCTTGGATCTCTTCCTACTCCTATCGTGCGATGAGTCGTCCGCGAATCCATGACTCCAAGATGCGTTAACACCAAGGCCTCGCGTGCGACCGGGTGCTCCTTGTTTCCCAAGGCCGTAGATAGTATATCCTTCTCCCTGTCTTAGGCAGTCAAGTCACGCTGCAAGAGGTCATCATGTTATTATAGGCACTATGAAGTTATGGACTTATTAACTAGGTAGTTCGACATATTTACCACACGTTGGGACACTTCAGTCTGCAGGGTTTGTGAAAGAGATCTTTGCCTCAAGACGAGACTTTTGCCCTCGCTTTTAACCAAACTTAGGGAACGCGGGTGCGTGATATCAGGAAATGGCCCGGTTGAGTTCTCCTCCTCCGCTGCCCATGCCTCGTATTTACCCGTGTACCCGGTGGTCTTGAGTCTGCGGGTGAATGTTTAGATGTCTGGAGAGCTTTGTGCGCGCACTTTGCTCCTTAAATTCGGCCGTCGTTTTCATAGCCACAAAGGTGTCCCATGCTTCCGCGTCAAGAATCTATCTTTGCGTGAAGGCGTCGACCCGTGTTCACGTGCCGTGACAAGAATGCTCTTGAAGGTCCTCCACGATTTATCCATCGTGAGCATCGCCGTCCGTCGCACGCGTGCCACGTCGCTTAGGAATAGTGAACTTCTCGAAAGTTACATCCAGCAGCGCCTTCGCTTCTTTCGTCAGTCCTTCCACCTTGGTGTGGTGATGGGGACCGTTCCTTCCAAGTATCCCGCAGATGGTCAGGAATCTCGCCGCTGATCTCTTGGGACTCAGAGGGACCCTAAAGTCACTGACCTCTGTGATGACCAGTTGGCCCACAGGCATTTTCGATTGTCCTCTGCCATCTCGCTTCCGTGTCATTATCGTCGACGGTGACGGCGGCTTCGTCGGCGCCTCTTCCATCTGCGGCGTCGGTGACGGTGGCCTCGTCGGCGCCTCTTCCATCTGCGACGTCGGTGACGGTGGCGAAGACGGTGCCTCTGCCATCTAGCTAACTTGCTATCTATATAAGTTACATATGCAATAAAATGGATTGCAAGTGTCCCAAATTAACATATACATTTAAACTTAATAATATGCTCAACACGTGCAATATTAGCAAATAATCATAATTAATTCCAGCATAAATATGAAACAATTAAGCATTACTTCATTGAGCCTGACACACTGGAGTGTACCATTTGTTTCATGCCGTGGAGGATTGGCATAAAGCAAAGGTGCACTCAAATGTGTCAGGATCGACGAAGAAAATGCTAAGCAAAGGTTTAATCCTCTAGGGCTCGCCGCCTCCCTGCTCCTATTCTAACACTCCTTAATCCACCAGCTTCTCTTGTGATCTTTGTATAGATAGAAACTAGTGATACAAACCTTTTGCCCGAGCCTATCTTTGCTCGAGCCTACTTCATCGAGCGACACCTTTGGAGTGTACCATTTGCTTCATGCCGTGGAGGATTGGCATGAAGCAAAGGTACACTCAAGTGTATCAGGATCGACGAAGAAAATGCTAAGCAAAGGTTTAATGCTTCATATACAGAAGACTAGCCTTTAATGAAGACATAGAAACAAAATAGAATCAAGTAAAATGATCAACGAAGGAAATGCTAAGCAAAGGTTTAATCCTTTAGGGCTCACCGCCTCCCTGTTTCTATTCTAACACTCCTTAATCCACCAGCTTCTCTTGTGATCTTTGTATAGATAGAAACTAGTGATACAAATCTTTTACCCGAGCCTATCTTTGCCCGAGCCTACTTCAACGAGCCCGACACACTGGAGTGTACCATTTGCTTCATGCCGTGGAGGATTGGCATGAAGCAAAGGTACACTCAAGTGTGTCAGGATCGACGAAGAAAATGCTAAGCAAAGGTTTAATGCTTCATGTACAGAAGACTAGCCTTTAATGAAGACATAGAAACAAAATAGAATCAAGTAAAACTTTTCAACATATTGAACCAATAAAAGGTCTAAAGATTAACAGTGCACAAGCACTATTCCAACATATTGATTGATGATATTATGTGCTCTCAGAAGGAGAGTAGCTAAAGAACAAGTATTTGCCATCTCAATCCTATTGTCTATACTCTTCATTAAATGAATATGATAATATAAATTCAAACTATGAGCTCTAAACAACACTTTGCTTAACTGTCAAATGATCTCAACTGCTAACGAAAACAGATTAAACTTCCAGTCAAACCGAGGTTGACTATAGAGATCAAGATGGCAAATGAAAAGTTGAATGAGCTCATACAGACTACTAGAAGAATCACAAACTAGTCAATAGAACTATGAGCTCAACCGAAAGTAACAAATTAACAGTACATCATATTGACAGTAGCAAGTAATACAATAGAGCTCAAGTATGAACTAACTATCACATTCAATCTCAGTATAAGACAGAGTTCATCACAGAGCATGTCAACAAAGCCCACTGATCAATTTGCAACATCTTGAGATAGATTGTAAATCGAGAACTAATACAGATCAAGGTATCAACTAGAACTGCAAATATATATATGCAAAGATTAACCGAACTGCCACAGAGGAGCAATACTCACAGAGAGGATGCCGCACAAGAACTCACGGTGCAAGGAGGAGGCCGGTGCAGGGGAGGAGGGAGGTGCAGGGGAGGAGGTCGACACGGGGAGGAGGATGGCGCGGGGAGAAGGCCGATGTAGAGGGAGGAGGCCGACATGGGGAGGAGGATAGCGCGGGGAGAAGGCCGGTGCAGAGGGAGGAGGCCGACATGGGGAGGAGGCCGACACGGGGAGGAGGACGGTGGCATCGAGGTCGGAGGCGGCGACGTCGGGGCTTACGGCCAGGGAGGTGAACGGGGGCGTCGAGGTCGGGGGCGGCGGCACTGAGGTCGAAGGCGCCGAGGTCGGGGGCGCCGAGGTCGGGAGTGCCAAGGTCGGGGGCAGCAGCGCCGAGGTCGTAGTCGGCGGTGAACGGGCGAGCCGTAAACCCTAGAGGAGGTGAACGCGCGAGAGCCTAAGGGGCGCAGGAGAGGAAGTGAGAAGTGAGAGCAAAACCCTAGCGATTCCCGCCTTATAAAAAGTATATCACAGACGGTTCTATTAAAGAACCGTCTGTGATAAGAATATCACAGACGGTTCCCTAATAGAACCGTCTGTGATATTTCCATATCACAGACGGTTCTCTAATAGAACCATCTGTGATATTTATATCACAGACGGTTCTCGTAAGAAGCCGTCTATGATATTCTTATCACAGACGGTTGTATTCTAAAACCGTCTGTGATAACCTGACAAAACCTGATGATAATGTGTGATATCCTGACAAAACCTGATGACAATGTGTGATATCTTAACAAAACCTAGTGAACCTGGTGACAAGTATGATGACAAGTTCATAACACATTTGACTTCAAAATTTCATATCTAATTCAACTCAACTCCAAATCAAGTGAAACCAATTTTGATACTCCACATTACAATGAACGTCCACATTGACATCAATATCAAATATGACAAGTCCATAACAAGTTCATAACACATTTGACTTCAAAATTTCATATCTAATTCAACTCAACTCCAAATCAAGTGAAACCAATTTTGATACTCCACATTACAATGAACGTCTACATTGACATCAATATCAAATATGACAAGTCCATAACACATCAGCACATGACAATTTCACGTTGACATCAAAATATATGAGAGATTACAAGTCCATAACACATGATGTTATGGAATAAATTAATTACATTGGAGTAAATTCTTAATTAAAATATAGGCCTTCCTGATGATCAATGCACATATAGCTAGCTTCCTCACTGGGTTCTTTCTCGAGCCTAATGCCGTTTCCGAAAGGAGGCAACTCGTCAAATTGATTGTATTCTTCCTCGTCCACTACAGTCTCAACTCCAACAATCCTCCTTTTTCCATGAAGAACTACGTGGCGCTTCTTATTTGCCAGGTCGGTTACATAGAAGACTTGAACAGCTTGGTTAGCCAGTACGAATAGTTCATCTTTGTATCCAACACGTTCGACGTCCACGGTAGTGACACCGTACTTGTCGACCTTCACTTGTGGGAGATGGACCCAACGGCACCGAAATAGGGGGATCTTGAAAAGCACATAGTCGAGTTCCCATATCTCCTTTATTTGCCCATAGTAGGAGCTCCTCATCCCATCGGTACTAAATGCATCTATGTAGACACCGCTGTTCTGGACTGTGCTCTTCCTATCCTGAGCTGCCGTATAAAATGTGTACCCATTTATGTCGTATCCTTGCCATGCGACAATTGTAAATTGTGGCCCTCGTGCCAACCATAGCAGCGTATCATCACTTGATGACCTCCTAGTGATTCGCACCTTTAACCATTCATTGAACTGATGGTTGTGCTCTCTCGTGATCCAAACCTCCGACCGGTCTGGATTCTGTTGGCGCACCATGTCTTGGTGCTCGTCGATGTACGGGGACACTTGGGTCATGTGTTGCAAGACCGTGAAATGGGCTTGAGCGTACGTATCCAGATCGGAAGTGATTGATTTCCTTCCGATGGTCCCGATACCATCCAGTCTCCCCTCATGGCGAGATAGAGGCACACTTATCGGTTCTACCTGAGCCATGTAGTCGACACAGAACTCAATGACCTCTTCGGTTGCATAACCTTCGATGATCTTGCCCTCGGTCGAGATCGATTCCGACGTAGGACTTGAGAATTCCCATGTACCTCTCGAGCGGGTACATATGGACGAAGAACACAGGTCGCATATCTTTATCTCTTTCACAAGGTGAACAATGAGATGGACCATGATATCGAAAAATGACGGAGGGAAATACATCTCAAGATGACATAGAGTCGTCACCACCTCAGCCTGCAGAGCATCTAGTCCTTGGGGATCAATGATCTTCTAAGCAATTGAGTTGAAAAAATAACACAGCCTCAAGATTGCCACTCGGAGCTTGTTCGGCAAGATACTTCTAATTGCAACAGGAAGCATTTGTGTCATCAGCACACGACAATCATGAGACTTCATACCAATTAATTTCAAATCTTGCATAGAAACAATGTTCTTAATGTTAGCGGAGTAACCAGATGGGACTTTCACACCATGCAAGCTCTGGCACAGTTCATTTCTCTCGGCCTTGGACAGAGTGTAGCAAGCTGGGGGAAGGTACGTTCGTCCTGTGTCGGTCTCTTCCAGTGCTAACTCGGTCCTTATGTTCATATCAACCAAGTCACGCCGTGCGTTAACACCATCCTTTGTTTTGCCACTAATGTTCAGCAAGAGAACAATCAAGCTATCACATACATTCTTCTCTACGTGCATGACGTCGATGCAGTGGCGAACTTCTAAGTGCTCCCAATAAGGCAAGTCCCAAAAAATTGACCGCTTCTTCCAGATGTTCTTCTCACGGGTTCTTAATTTACGTCTCTTCCGAAGCACAACATCGATATCCTTAACCATATCATAGACCTCTTTCCCTCTAAAAGCCCTTGGAGCTGAATCGTTCTCCTTATTTCCGTCGAATTATTTTTTCATCTTGCGGTATGGGTGACTCACGGGAAGGAACCTCTGGTAACACATATACACGCTTTTGCACGAGTTGTTCAAACCATACACTCTCAGTAGCATCTAAGCAAAGGCGATGAGCTTTGACTCCTTTTGTCTTTGAAACCCGACAGTTACCAAGGGTAGGAAAATCATTGATGGTGCGAGAACAACATGGCGCGTAAAGTGAAGTTCTCTCGTTTATACGCATCCCATACTGCACCCTTCGCTCCACAGTGTCACAAGATCTTCCAAAGAATGGTGCTAGGTACACATCAATATCATTCCCGGGTTGCTTGGCCCTTGGATAAGTAGTGACATCAAAATGTACTTCCGCTTCATACACAGCAAAGGAGGAAGGTTGTACATACATAGATTCACGGACCAGGTGCTATGTCGGCTGCTCATGTTACCGAAAGGATTCATTCTATCTGTACTCAACCCTAACCTTATGTTCCTCGGTTCCGCACCGAACTCTTCGAAGCTCTGATTGAAGTTTCTCCACTGGGCAGAATCAGCAGGGTGTCTTAGCTTTCCATCTCTCTTACACTCCTCTGAGTACCAACGCAGTAATCTTGCCACCTTTGGGTTCGCAAATAAATGCTTCAAACGTGGGATCACAGGCAGATACTACAACATCTTAGTAGGAGGTCCTTGCTTCACCTTAGTAGTATTCTGATGCTTGTATCGGGATGCTTTGCACACGGGACATACATGCATGTCTGCATACTCTTTACGGTAGAGGATACAATCGTTCGGACATGCATGTATTCTTTCTACTTCCATTCCCAATGGACAAATAACCTTCTTTGCTTGATAGGTGGTCTTTGGGCAACACGTTTCCCTTCGAAGGATGTCCGCTAGGAGACCTAACAACGCCGTGAAACTCTTATCGGACCAACCATTATTTGCCTTCAATTTCAGCGGTTCAAGCACGGTTGACAACCTGTATATTCCGCTTGCAACCGTGGAACAAAGGTCTCACCGAGTCCTCCCTTAAGCCCTCGAATTTACAAAACTCTCTCTCATCTTTGTAGTTCTCTTACGCATCGCGTAGCATCCGATCCAGATTGTCATCGTGCCACCTATCCTCATCAAAAGCACATCCACATCCGGAAATAGTTGACTTCCTCGGCGATGTCGTCATTATTAACTTCGGTATAATCGCTCTTCACCGTGGTGGTCCAACATGTATACCCTTTTTGAAACCCTTGAATCAAGTGCGCTTCGATCTCGCGCGTTGTTAAACATCTTGATTACGCAATCAATGCATGGACAAGACATAAAATTTATCCCTTCTTCAACATATCACCTTTCGGTGGCTCTTCTAAAAGCAACCACGCCATTAATGTACTCTTGACTCACACGGTTCACACCGTACATCCGATTCGATCCATCTATACTACGCATGTAACAAATTAGTGTTAAATTGATTAACGATTAATTTATAGCAAACATAAAGGGTTATAGATCGTTACCCTTAGAGCTCACGAAGAAAATACGATTCCTCTCCTTTCCTTCTCCTCTCTAAGGTGGCGAATGGGGAGGAGGCGGGTTTTGGAGGCGCTTAGGCGAGGGTCCAACCTTCTCCTCTCTAAAGCTGGCGAACGGATAATTATTGATTATCTGCATGATTGTTGATTAGATACGAGACAAAAGACAAGAGGAAAATCCTAATAACTAGCAAGTTGGTCCGCGATTGCGATTGGTATCCGTTTTGATATAATTGAAACAATAAACCACTGTGATGACGTTTCTTCATGGATAAATGGAGGAAATATAAAATAGATCATTGCACATGTGACTTATCGTGGTGTGTCATAAATTCTTATTTTTAATCTGTTCTAGAAAACTACTCATGAAATTAGTTCTGATTAAGACTTTCACCTCTTTATACGTACTTACTCATTTTGTCTCATCGTTGCACAAAGGAATTACACGAGATTAAAGGCTACATGTTTTGCTTTTCATTTTCTGGAATTTATAGCTTTTGTGAGAAGATTAATTGAAACTTAAACCCTATGCTTTCGATTAAGGAATATAACAAAGAAAATAAAACATTAGGGTCCATGTACAGAGTAGCAAAATAAGGTAAAATCATTAATCAATAGAGTGGATAAAGGATAATAAGTATTACTCCATCTGTTTAATTAGGGGAGGAGCCGCAGGTTGGAGGAGAGCTAGGCAGGAAGTGGTGCACAGGGGAGGAGGCAAATCTAAGTGGAGCCAGTGGCGGGGTTGCTCCAAAGCGGTAGAGGCAAATGGCGAGGCGGCGGTGGACACAATGGCAAGTCTTGGCGAGAGATGTGTCGGGCTCAATTTATATGAAGCCAGGATATCACAGAACCGTCTGTAATAACTAACTATCACAGACGGTTCTCATTCAGAACCGTCTGTGTACTATCACAGACGGTTCTCAATATCACAGACGGTTCTTATTGAGAACCGTCTGTGATAGTACATAGATGGTTCTGAATGAAAACCGTCCGTGATTAGGGGGATTATCACAGACGGCTCTATTAATAAACCGTCTGTGATAGATAACTATTACAGACGGTTCAAAAAAATACCGTCTGTAATAGGTTGCCCATGCCACCCACATGTCCGGACAGACCCAACACAGATAGTTCCAAAAGAACCGTCTGTGATAGAGCATCTACTATAACATATTTTGTAGTAGTGCAAAAAGTTCCAATCGCAGGAGTGTATCCGGTATTTTAAGCGCAACTACCACGAATGTGAGATATTCTCGATAGGCTTAATTTTCCATGCCATTGAACAGAGGTTACCAAGACTTTTCACTTTCTCGGCAAGAAAAAAAGGAAAGAGAGGAGACCGAAAGGTAGTGTACCACTGTTATAGTAGTACTACTAGCTTCTCGATCGAATCTGACCTTTGACCAGTTGCTTGCAAGACCAAATGCATGCTTAGGAATGGAAACACCAAATCCAAAATTTGTAATGTAATATGAGATCGATGTCCGTCAAGAGAGTCAAACGCCGCAAGTGTTCCAACGTTGTTCTGGATGTGCGATCATATCTTGGTGGGTAAACAACGTAATTAAGTACGTATGTTTATGCTTGGGATATATAAATGCTGTGGCGATCAGGTCAATATCGGACTAGTTCATTCGTCCAAAGTTGAAGCCTTCCATACATATACGTAGCTAGCAAATTAGTACATAACATTAACTTAACCTGTTTAATTTGATCAATTCAAAAGGTAAAACTACAAACGAATTATCGCTAAAGAACCTTTCGTCAGTCGTAGCAAATCACATATGCCGGATCTTGCATGTCTACATTAACATGGCTATTCTGTCAATGCTGGATATTAATATTCGATCGGGCGTATACACATCACCGCTACTCCATCACATTAATATTTGAGGAGACCCTAGCTAGGTTTTCTCCTATTGATGTATTCGGTGACGTCCACGCTTATTGCTACTGCTTAATCTTTCTATATAAAATGGCGCAGCTTTGGGCACCGGCCAAGGTGTCCACGTCGACGGTTTTTCATACGCAGTCCGATGCAATCTTTCTATACAAAAGCACCTATAATAGTTTGTTTTTTAGCTTGTTACTAAGAAGAAAGAGAGTACTCAATCTAATAAAAAGAAATAAGCATTTCAATAGATTGTTTCTTAAGTTTGTATCTAAGACTTTAATAGCTACAAGTATGCATGGTTCTTGATGATCAACAATGGGGTACAACTTTGTGGTCTATATGTTTTGGCTCATTTATCATATCATCTGCGGGGGAAGCCAAGAAGACGGACTGCACAAGATCCGGTAGATTTTTGTTGGTAGGCAGTGGGATCCATAAAATAAGTGTTTAGGTAACAACTAAGCTTTTAATAGAGTTTTTTGTTGTTTCTTATGTCTTGGTATTAACAATCTGATAGTTTTTTCATGTAGAAACAACTTTACCTTTTCTCCTCATCTTCTCTTTTTCATATCATCTAAAAACTGATGTAATAATCTCTTAGTAACAGCTAAATTAAATTATTGTAGGTGCTCTAAAAGGGCGCAGCTTTGGGCGCCGGCCAAGAAGTCCACGTCGACGGTTTTCCATGCGCAGTCCGATGCAATGCTTTTATCCTTCGCAAACGTCGGATCGCTCTGCCGTTTCGTTTGCCTACGCTCGCGTTTCAGTCTGCGAGCGCTCCGTCCCCTCCGTGCCGTCCGATCGTTCGCTTTCGTTCTCAGCCCGTCGATCAGTCGTGGCGGAGCGCTTTCCCATCGTTCTCCGTCCGCCCTCTCGTCGGTTCTTTTCGCCCCTCCTCCATCTGCGTCTCTTCTGAGCCCCACGCCCGGCCAGATGCCTTCCCCCTCCACACCAGGCCAGATCTCCTCCCCCCCACACCCGGCTGCCGCCGACGCCCCACTCCCCCACACCCGCGCCCGGTCCGCACGCCCCTCCGCCCCCCTACAGCCGGCCCCCTCCCCCCACGCCCGCGGCCGATCACCGCCCCACGACCACGCCCGGCCGCGAACCCCCCGGCGGTCGGACTCCCAGCATTTTGCCTCCAAGAGCCGCCATTTCTCGGAACCCCGGAGGCACCGCCGGCAAACGCCAAGGATGTCACTGAGAGCGCATCTCCTGTCGATTCCTGCCAATATTTTTTGTGGGGTGGTACTGGTGGTTGGATGTGATTGAGAAATATTGATTTTTGGTGATGTGTGGTTGATCGGGAACACGCCATTGGTGTACCTCAACAAGGTGGCCGGTGGGTGCGTCGGGCGCGTCGCGGCCAAGCTCGAGTAGTGTTGCTCCAGCGTCAAAGATAGATGGCCATTGCTGAAAAACACTTCCTTTCATCGTCTTTTACTGTGGCTTGAGAGTGGATTATGTGTGTGGGAAGTTTGGTAATCTCTGGTTGTTCCTGGGCTAAAGGTTGATCCCGTAAGGTTCTTCTTAGTTTCGACTTCTTTTCTGCGGGGAGCAGAGGCCACAGCGCACGTCGCATTTTTCCTCCAAGAGCCGCCATTTCTCGGAACCCCGAAGGCATCGCCGGCAAATGCCAAGGATGTCACTGAGGTGAGCGCATCTCCTGTCGATTCGTGCCAATATTTTTTGTGGGGTGGTACTGGTGGTTGGATGTGATTGAGAAATATTGATTTTTGGTGATGTGTGGTTGATTGGGAACACGCCATTGGTGTACCTCAACAAGGTGGCCGGTGGGTGCGTCGGGCGCGTCACGGCCAAGCTCGAGTCCATGGAGCACTGCTCCAGCGTCAAAGATAGATGGCCATTGCTGAAGAACACTTCCTTTCATCGTCTTTTACTGTGGCTTGAGAGTGGATTATGTGTGTGGGAAGTTTGGTAATCTCTGGTTGTTCCTGGGCTAAAGGTTGATCCCGTAAGGTTCTTCTTAGTTTCGATGAATTATCTGTTAGTAAAGATCTGTTTTTTTCCCTGTCCTATTCAGTAGGTTTGTGTGTGAAAGATTCAGTGCTTTTCATGGTGTTTGTGGATTCTTCCTTTACTTACCTTTTGACTCTGAGGTAAAGATTCGTACTGTGTGATGTTGTTTTGTATTTGTGCAGGGTTTGATACAGTATGATCACTGATGCAGCGGAGAAGGGATCACTCCAGGCAAAGTGGGTAAAATCGAATCTTTTGGTGCTTACCCTGTGTTATGCCGGTGGAATTTGTTTGATGCTACAAACAATTTGCACTTCCTAGAATATGATTATAACTTGTAATTTTGGTCTCCATTGGCTGTGACTTGACTGCCTTCAATTCAGTAGAAAAATATAAATGGTATTGGATAAGAAACATGAATAGGCTGCTAGATTTTCCATGAGTCCGTTTTGCTGTAGAAGGTGATTTATATGATAAAATTAGTGATTTAGTGTGGTACTAAAACCTAATGTCACACACTGCTTTCTTGAAGTATCAACTTTATAGGCAGGAAGGAGGTTAAGGGTGATTTTCCATGAGTCCGTTTTGCTGTAGAAGGTGATTTATATGATAGAATTAGTGATTTAGTGTGGTACTAAAACCTAATGTGACACGCTGCTTTCTTGAAGTATCAACTTTATAGGCAGGAAGGAGGTTAAGGATGAGACATATCACAGGTCAAGGGAACTTTGTCTCTTTTTATTGAGTTCAGTAGTCAAAATGGTACACAAATGAAATAAAGGAAAGGGTTATTTATGCCGTACCTGATATAGCATAAGGATTTGTGGTCTTCTTTTGCCATTGCCATTTCTGCACAATTTTTCCCTTTTCTATCTGTGTTGGCTACTAGATGATCCATATCCACTGGTTATTATTTGTAGTGAGGTTGATGATGGTATTAGTTTCTTTTGCATTAGTTCGCTGGATTGTTCATTTGTTGTTGTTTGGTGGGGTAGATGAAAGGATGTGCATAAAACAAGTGTTTGGGCTGACTGCTGCATGTGCTTAGAGCTTTTTTTTTAGAAATGATAGAATAATAGATTGATCGTTATCTTAGTGCAGTAGTGCTTGGATCAAGATATATTTAAGTATAGAAAACGAATAAGGTGCTCCTCAACACTTAGTGGAAGACAAAGAAATGCGATTTCCAGCTTCCATTCAACTGCATGATCGTGGTAATTTGATAGTTGTTCTTCCATATCACGTTAGCATAATTCCCTAAATTTTTCTAGATAAAGAACCGCTAGGCACTGTTTTGCAATGAAGATTACCTAATGATCGATGCTTGGGGTCTAACCTGGTTTTGTTGGGTTGATTTTATAGCATTTTTAAATTAATTTTGTAGCACACGTTATCCATGTTATCAAAAAGACCTGGCTGTTGGGGTCTAACATGGCTGTGATCTGGAAGGACAACCCTCTGTATGGCTGGAAGGACAACCCTCTGTATGGCTACCCACTTAGTCTTAAGAAGGTTTTATTAATGATCATTTATACCCGAAAATTTTAATTGCTGTGATACGACTTATTGTTTTTCACCTTCAGTTTGCGTATGATAGGAATTAGGAACTTGCGTTAGAACTATTCGATCTGAGATTTCATTTGCCTGCTCAGGATGACAATATGAAGTATCCTTTACAATAGTCTGTACTTACCTTACAGAACTTTATAGAAGCTTATAGATTTTTTTTTGCTTTTAATCATCTGACTCAGTTCATGCAACTTTTACACTGATGTTATGATGTTCATGTTTGCTAACTGGAGGAGGCTAGGCATGGCTAAAAACAGATGTTATGAACTTCTGATAGTCCTCTTAAACTATGTTAATGTGTTGGTTACTGCTATTTCAAGTTACAGTGATTGTGTTATCCTATTATGTCGTAATGTATTGCAACAGTTTAGTCTACGTTGAGCAATAAATGTTATAATGCATGTTCTTAGGTATGAGATACATTTGTGCTATTTCAGTCTTTCCATAATAATTGTCAGTTGCTTTTCTTTCCAGGGGATCATATGGAACCAGTACTTGATTTTGTGAACCCTCAGCATGAGTAAGATTTCTATTAAAAATAGACATGCAAATCTGACAATCTTTTGATACATCATTTCTGGCCCGGTTGGAGCTAACACTTGATGTTCCATCGGAGCTGGTAGCAATGTCCAACATGCCAGTAGCTAACAAGACAGTTTCTGGTCCTATCAAGACTATCCATTAGGAGGAATCACCTCTTATGTCAACTTATTTAGTGGCCATAGTTGTTTGTTTGATTGATTATACAGAGGATGTAACATCATAAGGTGATGCTCCATTTTTTCGCATTACTTTGCCATGATCAATGAAAAGTGTTGTAGGAGTCATTTTTTTCTTTCCCTTTCCGTTCATTGATTTGTTTGATTGTATTCAGGCACCAAAGTTCGGGTGTACACTCAAGTTGGTAAGAGTAATCAAGGGAAATTTGCACTAGATGTTGGAGTGAGGTCGTTGGATTTCTATAAAGAGTGAGATCACAACCTAACCTTGCTTCTAAAGAAGAAGCATGTTTGATATTAATGAATAGTCTGTCCAGATGTGTTTGTTACTGGATAGAATCACTTAACAAAAAATATATTTCCTAATGGTTTAGTTACTTTGACACTCCTTATCCACTCCCCAAGTTGGATATGGTTGCTATCCCCGATTCTGCTGCTGGAGCCATGGAGAACTATGGATTAGTCACCTTTCGGGAAGTAGCTTTGCTTTTTGATGAGCAGTCTTCATCAGCTTCCAACAAACAGAGTGTATTTATCATGCTCAGAGAGTTGTTTAGTTACATTTCTTTTCACTTTTACGGTTTACTTCTTAAATAATGATGTGTGACTATCATGATGAGCAGTCTTCATCAGCTTCCAGCAAACAGAGTGTATTTATCATGCTGAGAGAGTTGTTTAGTTACATTTCTTTTCACTTTTACGGTTTACTTCTTAAATAATGATGTGTGACTATCATACGTAATTATTCTATAATTCATTCAGTTCATAATAGGTTATTCCTTAATTCGACCTTTTCTTTGGGATGATTCAATTCCAGATGCTTAAATCTCCTTTGTTTATTCATCTCAGCATCTATTCTGTCCGAGGGAGATGGCGAGGACACGCAAGGCAGGCGGACTGCTGGCGAGGTCCCGAGGCCACTACTGCCGGGCAATGGCGTGAGCGGAGCCGCCAAAGGGCGTGGGCGGGCGACTGACAGGCGTGCATGCGCCATGAGCGGGACCATCTGTTGAATCTCGTGCAGATCTCTGCTGCTCCTGTTTGCTCCCGCCTCTCCTCTCTTGTAATTTGGATTCTGGGGGACTTGTGATTCCTCCTGTCTGGTTGGCTGATTTGATTTGTGATTCCTCCTGCGTGGTTTGTTGATTTGATTTGTGAGGTGTATTCTTTGTGCTTGGTTGATGGGGGGCTTTCTTTAAGGTGCTGTGTTGTTAGTTTGGGGATCTCTTTCTGCTGCTCTTGATCTTTGTTGGGAGGGAAGCTAAAAAAAGGCGATGATGAGAGAGTATTTAGTCATGCACCACTCTGAATAAGAGTTCCCTCTCTTTGTGCTGACAAACAAACTAACTACCCATTTTACATCTAAGCCTCCTCGTGGAAAGAAACTCCTCGATTTGTTTACTCCTGTTTTGTTTCTTGGTTTTTCTCGTCTTACATGATAGAGTAATTCATCTGGATGGTATATGTTTTCTTGGGCCTTTTTTGTGTGTTGAGAAGCTGTTCTTGGCTCCTTTGCGTTAGATAATTTTTGTGTGGAAGAACGGAATTTTGTGAGGGTTGGGGAAAGAAAGAGAACCAGATGATGTGGGTTTGCCTTTTTGGCGATCCAGCCATGATGCGGACTGAAATTTCTTTGAGGTCAAATCTACTTGCCGCTGATGGTTCTTGCTTCCAGCCCTCCATATCAAAAATGTTTTGCAGTTCAAAAGGATTGTGAGTGCTCTTTTTCTGCTCGATGTTTTGTACCTGAGCTCTCATGTGATGTGTAAACTTACGCTTTTTCTCTTGTTTTTCGAGTGGCTTGACCAGACAGAGATGAATAGAACTAGGCCTGGAGATCTTGGGTTCATTACTTTTTAATGTAAGATTCATACGAGCTGATGCCAATTGTGAACTGTTTAGTTTCAGGATTCTTATTATAATAAATTGTAAGTGCTTTATTGATGCTGGGCCTATTGACCATTGGGAAATCATTGGATGCTTCTAATCGAGGTTGGGAAGTGCTAACTGGTGACACTTGCTAATTAGTGCATTTTTCTTTCTTCCTGTCAATCATGTAAGCACCTTGTTTGATCTGCCTGGACTTCTTTAAACGTTCCAATCATTCAAAGTAGTGTTCGGTTGTAAAGTTGCTGCTTTCACGGATGCCAAGCATAAGAAACAAGAATGCTTCCAGCTTCTGATTTTTTTTTTGAAGTTTCTTTTAGCTGCATTCTTCTTGATTTTTAGCCTTACTTTCCGACCCAATAAAAAAACACTTTCATACCGGTACATGGTTTGATTGGAACATTCTGCAAGCATGATGGTTGTATTTGACTTTTTTTTGGGCATATTGTGCATGTGCAGGTGCCACTCAAAGCGCTTCTAATAGATGGAAACTTCAGGGTGGAGGATAGAGAGCTTAAAACTCATCATGAGCAAATAAGTTTGCTCTTCCCTTTTGTTTAGTTCATCTAGCATTAATGCATCATAGCATAAACTAAGTATGCAAGTGCATTTTTAGTTGAGAGCAGGTGTATTAATTCCTTCCATGAGAAATTCACTTGTTGGCAGCTTTTTCCTGGCATAGATTTGTAACCTTTTAATTAGAGGCAAAATTGACGCTTCAAACCACAGGCCACCTCGTCCCGTTTTTTTGCCGCGTCCGATGCCGAGCGGGACGTCGTCCTCGCCGTGCGATTTCCAGTCCTTTGCCAGCTGCTGTGCGTGCCTTTTTTGCTCTCCACGCGCGGGCCCATGCACACGGGCGTCACGGCGCGCCCAAGGGCGCGCGGCAGGCCTACTAGTAATAATTGATTAATTCATGGTAAACTACTGGCTCGTATAGTTGAATCAGATCAATCGGTCGGTGAAGACTTTAGACTTTAGAGGCATGTGTCATATGTTGGACATCTTGCATTACGTTGCATGTTAGTCATATAGTTCAATCACATCAATTGGTCGGTGAAGACATTAGACTTCAGAGGCATGTGTCATATGTTGGACATACTGGCTCTCCGCGGTGTCGGTCTGTTGGACATCTGCTGGCTAGTTAGCGCTGCAAGATAGAGAAAAAAATGGCAGGCAACCACGATCCCATGGGAACGCACACTACTACAAAATATAGTGGACGTATCGTAAACGTTTCAAAAGGAACCGTCTGTGTTAAACTTATGTGATACGTATCTATTATAGATGGTTTTTTTTAATAGAACCGTCTGTGATAGTCTGGCATTATAAATACCTAGTCTTGACAGACCCCCTGCCCATTTCTATTTGAGCCGCCACCCAGGTCCTCTTCTATTGCGCCAGCTTAGAGAGGAGAAGGAAGGGAAGGAAGGAGGCAGGGAGGAGGAGGAAGGGAGGAGAAGGAGAATGAGAGGAATCTCGAGGGATATTTGGTATTTTCGTCGTGAGCTCCGAAGGTAACGATCTATAACCCTTTATGTTTGCTCTAAGTTAATCGCTAATCAATTTAAGTATGTTTGGTCAATAGGAAGAGTATGTACTTGTGGTTTATTAATCTAATTTGACACTAATTTGTTACATGCGTGGCGTAGATGGATCGAAACTGGATGTACGGTGTGAACCATGTGAGTCAAGAGTACATTAATGGCGTGTTTGCTTTTAGAAGAGCCGCCGGGCAAGATATATTGAAGAAGGGGATAAAATTTATGTACTATCCATTCATTGATTGCGGTAATCTGAAGATGTTTAATAACCCGACGTAGATCGAAGCGCACTTGATTCGAAGGGGTTTCAAAAAAGGTATACATGTTGGACTAGTCACGGTGAAGAGCAGATTATACAAGAAGTTAATAATGATGACATCGCGGAGGAAGTCAATAATATGCTGGATGTGGACTGTGCTTTTGATGAGGATAGGTCGTACGATGACAATCTGGATCAGATGATACGCGATGCAGAAGAGAACTATAGTGAGAGAGAGTTTTATAAATTTGAGGGCTTAATGGAGTACTCGGTGAGACCTTTGTTCCCTAGCTGCAAGCTAGAATACACAAGGTTATCAACCGTGTTTGAACTACTGAAATTAAAGGCAAGCAATGGTTGGTTCGACAAGAGTTTTACAGCATTGTTAGGTCTCCCAGCTTGCTACACTCTGTCCAAGGCCGAGAGAAATGAACTATGCTAGAGCTTGCATGATGTGAAAGTTCCGTCCGGCTACTCCGCTAACATTAAGAAACTTATTTCTATGGAAGATTTGAAATTAATTGGTATGAAGTCTCATGATTGTCATGTGTTGATGACACAAATGCTTCCGGTTGCAATTATGAGTATCTTGTCGAACAAGGTCCGAGTGGTAATCTTGAGGCTGTGTTATTTCTTTAACGCAATTGCTCAGAAGGTCATCGATCCCCAAGGACTAGATGCTTTGTAGGCCGAGGTGGTGACGACTCTATGCCATCTTGAGATGTATTTCCCTCCGTCATTTTTCGATATCATGGTCCATCTCATTGTTCACCTTGTGAAAGAGATAAAGATATGCGGCCCTGTGTTCCTACGTCATATGTACCCGTTCGACAGGTACATGAAAATTCTCAAGTCCTACGTACGGAATCGATCTCGACCGGAGGGCAGCATCATCGAAGGTTATGCAACCAAAGAGGTCATTGAGTTCTGCGTCAACTAAATGGCTCAGGTGGAACCGATAGGTGTGCCTCTATCTCGCCATGAGGGGAGACTGGAGGGTATCGGGACCATCGGAAGGAAATCAATCACTCCCAATCTGGATACGTACGCTCAAACCTATTTTACGGTCTTGCAACACATGACCCAAGTGTCCCCGTACATCGACGAGCACAAAGACATGGTACGCCAACAGAATCTAGACTGGTTGGAGGTTTGGATCACAAGAGAGCACAACCGTCGGTTCAACGAATGGTTAAATGTGCGATTCACTGTGAGTTCATCAAGTGATGATACGCTGCTATGGTTGGCAAAATGGCTAAAAATTACAATTGTGATATGGCAAGGATACGACATAAATGGGTACACATTTTATCTGACATTTCGAGATAGGAAGAGCCTGATCCGAAACAGCGGTGTTCGCATAGATGCGTTTCACGAGCAGTTCAATACCGTCGGGCCACGTGAGTTGAACTCCTACTATGGGTTCATAGAGGAGATTTGGGAGCTCCACTACGTACTTTTCAAGATCCCCATGTTTCGATACCATTGGGTTAAACTTTCGCAAGTTGTGAAGGTCGACAAGTACGGCGTCATTACTGTGAACCTCAAACGTGTCGGATACAAGGATGAACCATTCGTACTAGCTAAGCAAGTTGTCCAAGTTTTTTATATAACAGACCCGACAAATAAGAACCGACATGTAGTTCTTCATGGAAAAAGAAGAATTGTCGGAGTTGAGAATGTCGTGGATGAGGAAGAGTACAATCAATTTGACGAGTTGCCTCCTTTCCGAGATGGCATCAGGCTCGAAGAACCCAGTGAGGAAGCTAGCTATATGTGCGTCGATCATCATGAAGGGCTATATTTTAATTAAGAATTTACTCTATTGTAATTTATTCCATAACATGAGACATGTCAATGTGAACTTGCCATGTGTTATGGACTTGTGATCTCTTATATATTTTGATGTCAACGTGGAATTGTCATGTGTTAATGTGTTATGGATTTGTCATCTTTGACATTGATGTCAATGTGGACTTCATTGTAATGTGGAGTATCAAAATTGGTTTCACTTGATTTGGAGTTGAGTTGAATTAGATATGAATTTTTGAAGTCAAATGAATTGTCAGTGGATAAATTAATTTTTAGTCAAATTATTTGGAGTTGTGTTATGGACTTGTCACCAGGTTCATGTGGATAAATAAAATGGTAGTAGCATTTCACAGACGGTTCCATAATAGAACCGTCTGTGATATGGACCATATCACTGACAGTTCTATTAAGGAACCGTCTCTGATATGGTATCGCAGACGGTTCCATAATAGAACCGTCTGTGATATGCCTTTATAAGGATCACTAGGGCTTGCCCGTTCACCTCCCCAGTGCCCTTAGCCCCTTAAGCTCTCGCTCGTTCGCCTCCTCTAGGGCTCGCCCGTTCACCTCCTCCTTAAGCCCCGACACCACCGCCTCCGACCTCGACGCCGCTGCCCCCGACATCGACGACGCCCCGACATCGATGACGCCTCGACATCGACGACGCTACCGCCGCCTCGATGCGCGGCCTCCTCTCCATGTCGGCGTGAAATAATTAACTGCATGAAGAACTAGCAGTGCATGCTGTCATTATTTTTCTATTTTCTAATTGTTTAAAAATAATTAATTAATACAAACTAATTATTTCGTAACTAATAAACTCGCCATAATAATTACAGACGTTAACCCCTATTCTTTCCCTTTTCTAAAAATATTAATTGCATATGTGTGTGTTCATTGCACGGTGCATGCATACTTGAGTATGTAGCAACTAATTGCTTCCATGATAACTAGCTGTGGATGCTGTCATTATTTTAGCCAACATGTGCATGTATACTAGAATAACTTGCATGTCATTATGAACTACCACGAAATAATTAGTTGCATGAATAACTAGCGGTGCATGCTTTCATTATTTTGGTAGTTTCTAATGGTTTAAAACTAATTAATTAAGACAAACTAATTATTTACATAGCATTAGGTAAATTGGCTTCTAATGAAGAATTTACGAACTACAAAGTATTGCTAAACCAAGCGAAGCTAACTACTTAAGTATGCTTGGTAAATTGGTAAACCTAGCACCTAACTACTTAAGTACGCAGTTAATAAATAGTTTGCGAACAACAAAAAATCGATGGAGAAAAAAATTACCTGCTAAATTGGCTTATAATGATGGCGGCGGTTAATAAGGCTAAAATGTCTCCAGAAATATAATCAACACGGAGAGCAACCGAAAGAGGGAGTGAGTGAGCGACTGCGAAATGAAATCGCGTTCGTCGCTCGCTAATTTATAGCTGAGAGGGAATCCTTCCTCGTGCACGATCGCTAATTTTGCATGCGGCTGACAAGATTCGAATTGAAAGATGTGACGAGGGAGACAAATTGAAAGATGTGACAGGATGACAAGATTGGTTGGTGGAGCTTTCGGTGGAAAGACATATTGATTGGTGCTTTAGGTGAAAACGAAAGGCGAGGGCAAAATCGAAACCCTAATCGGGGGAGAGAGCACGTGGCGGTTCTGGATGAATAAAATTATAACAAATTTACACAAGCAAGTGCACTGTGTCGGGGTGCTTCACATAAAATTTCATAATTTTTTGAAGTCGTTTGCTATATTTTAAAATTGAAACGAAAATCACCGCTTAAACCCTAACCCTAATTCCTAATTGCGGCTTAAACCCTAACCCTAACCTAAGTGGACATGTGGCGGTGCGAGGGCGTCACCACACGGCGGCCGTGCGGCAGCCTCACTGCATGGCGGCCATGTGGTCGCACCACCGCACGACGGCTGTGCGGCCGCGGCGACGTAGCGGCTAGGGCCGCATCGCCGCACGACGGCCATGCAGACGGGTGCTAGTTCTGACAATTTTTTTTGTACGTCTATTTCTGCATATACGGTACGCAAAAGTGACAATACCAGCAAAAATTCAGGATTCAACTATACCAATTACATGTCTCTAGACTGGGTGATCAGCAACTCGACTACTTGTCCCAATGCGCCCGCCCCGGAATGTCGAAGTGCCTACAACTCTTGCCGAGATCACCTCGCTTTTGGCCACGGTGGGTATCAGTGCTACTGCTCTGATGGTCATCAAGGCAATCCGTACGTCCCCGGTGGATGCAACGGTACGTACTACAATACACGCGTGCACGTATATGCTACCTTCGATTCCTTTTACTTGTCGTTTAGTTTAATTTAGACATCAATACGATCTCCAATACATATATTTGATTGTTATTATCTTTTCAAATTGTATTTTACTAAAAATTATAAAAATATAATGATATCAAAGTAATTTTGATGACAAATCTAGTAATATAATTTTTACATGACAAATTTAATTACTTTTATGTATATTTACTGTCAAAGTCTTAAAAGATTGATTGCTTGTATTTTAAAACGACATCTAAGAAAGAACAGAGTGATCGAGTCAGTATTGCTTAGCTCCAATAAATCACTACAACAAGAACCGTCCAATATATGTGTTTGATCGATATGAAATTTGGAGTTTGGGTATGGAACGCTGAGGATGTAACCGCACGAGGGTTTCTCACGGACCATAACCGGATCCTGACATGTGGCAAGAGCACACCACCATCCAATAGCCTCCCTAGCTCGTTCTCTATCCCCTTTCTTCTTCTTTAGGAAAGAACCAAATTCGATTATTTGCCATCCAAAACAATTTCTTAATGATTTGTCACCGCAAAGATTGAAATAGCTGCACTTTGACACTCAGCCTGTATTCATGTGTTTCTTAAAAAAATATGGCCTGAAAATCACCTGTGAAATTCCTCCCCGCCCCCCGACTCGGTTTCAGCCAGACCCGATTCCCCTGTTCGAGCTAGACAGGCTTGGACGGTCTGGCTAAAACTCTCGCCTCACGACCCGACTCCCCTGTTCGACCACCCGCGACTCACGCGACGAGACAGAGGGAGACGGCGGCCGCTGCGAAGCAGGATTGGACGGCGGCGGCAGGCAGCTGCAGATGTAAACCGAGAGAGTCAGGTAATTGGAGTAATGAAGCAAACATTCAGACTTCTTCCGATAGAGTAGCCCATGTACTCAATCGTATCTTGAACAGAAAATCTTTTAACAGTCAGCAGCAGCAGCACTAAGCAGTTAGGAGTTCTCGAGCTCGAGCAGATCTCCTAATACTGTTCAGATGCTCCATGCTTAATCTGAGACAGCACACACAAGCTAATCATTTGCACAGAGAAACATTATTCACACAGTTACATATATATTACAACACAGAATCATCAATCAGATAATTTGCATATACATTCACAGCACCATTCTCTTTTTGTTTGTTTTACAACAACAACAAGCAGCCTTCATTCCTACCTCAGAGTGGATCTGGATTCCCAAAAACGCGATCCTCGGCGACCTAGGGTTTCGTTCCCGTACTCACGAGATTCATCGATACGGAGATCTAGCCAGGCGAGTCAAGAGGAGTTGAGATCCGCCGCCGCTGATCCGCTCCTTTGCGGAAGTGGTGAGGGGAGAGGAGATGGATCAGGGGAGAGGGAGGTATCCTCGCTGGTTTAGGGGTGGAGGACGCAACTTTGGGGGAAAAAGGTCGGCTCCGGAGGAATGGATGGATTCCGACGACCTTCTAGTAGAAGAGGACCTTCGTTCAAGGCTAAATCGAGATCAAGAGCAGACAAGGAGGCTCCCAGATAACATTCCTGGGGGTGTGCAACACGCAGGTACGCACCCTAGATCTCAGGATAGAGATAGAGATAGATCTGATAATCGCTCTTTTGGGGCTTCGGGGAGAGGAAATCTGGTGCATGATAAGGGGTGGCAGGACTGGGATCGGCATGATTATCAAGGCAGAGAGGGTGTTTGCGTAGGGAGGTTCCTTCGAGAAGGGATCTTCGCGGGGGGTATGGGGGTAGAGGTGTTCATGCTCGTATGGACAGAAACGGAGATGAAGGTTTCAGAGATTCGTCTTCTGGTTTTGCTAAAGGGGAAGAGTTGAAAAAATCATGAGGTGATATTGGTCCTAATACAGGGGTGCTTAGAACTGAGGATCGGGGGACATGTTTTCATTGCTTAAAAACTAGTCATCACCAAGCCAGATGTACGAATCCTCCTGTTTGCTACAAATGCAAAAAAACAGGACACTTAACATCTAGCTGCCCTGAAGATAAGGATAAGATGGATTTGAAGTTATGTGGTTTTGGCATCCCTGGACAGGGATTCTACAGCCTTCAAGTTCCTGATCTGGAGTTGTCTGATCAACAAGCGGCCACAGGGGTGTTGATTGTGAAAGAGGGAGCAGCTTCTATTGCTAAGATTGAAGCTGAAATGAAACACTTGATCCAGGCTGACTGGAATTGGAGAGTATGAAAACTGACAGATACTAAATATTCAGTTATTTTTCCTTCTAAAGCTTTACTTGAGTCATGGTCCAAAACTCAAGGGGTTGAATTAGCTCTTCACTTGATTAAAGCTAAGATGGAGAAGTCTAATCTGGATCCAGAAGCATCATCTATTCTTTCTGCGGCTTGGATCAATGTTTCGGGCATTCCTAATGCAGCAAAACAATATGAAATTGTGAAAAAAATTGTCAGCACAGTGGGAGAGCCTATCAAAGTGGATGAAGTTAGCCTGATGAGACCCTATTAGGGTTAAAGTCCTGAGTCGGGACCCCTCTAATATCAAGTGTTTTGTGGAAGTCTTTATTAATTTAGTTGGTTATGAGATTAAATTTGAAACAGAAGGGGTGCTAGAGGGAAGAAGAAGACTCCCATTTATGACCATTTCAATAAATTCAAAGGGCATAGAAAGGATGATGATGATAAGGAAGATGATGCGGAATCAAATGACAGTGCCCGTAAAACTGAATGGGAGAATGGCGGAGAAGTTTGATGGAGATACCCTTCATTCTTCTGAACAAAAAAGCGGGGGTGGATCTGCTAAGACCAAAGGCAAACATCACAAAGGAATGGATCAGGAAGAGAAAGACTCTTGCTCTGACCTGATGGGAATAGATTCTGATAACCAAGCATTAGCTATTGTACCTTTAGCTTATAGCTTTCCTGACATTACTGAACAAGATTGTTCTGGGTTAGAGAAGATTGAGGAGGGGGAGGATAACTTGAAGGGTTTTGGTCAGGTTGTGAGTTCTAAGATAGAAGGGGTGTCAAAAGATTCGCAAAATACTGAGCTAACTGAAACCCATGCAGGTGCTATAGTGGTGCAGACATCTGAGGGACCATCATTGATGAATCCTGCTTTGTGGCCTTGTTTGACTTATAAAAGGCAGTCTTGCGTGGAGGAATATATTACAGATCTTCAAGAGGACAGCACTAATGTGAAAACAGAATTGAATCAGAATCAACTAGCTTTGGGGGGGGGGGGGAGAAGTTACTTTTTGAAGATTTGGTTGACAAAGGTAGTGTTGAAGAGGTTAGAGAAGATATGCTATCTTACTCTTGTGAAGCTTCTAAAAGGGGTGTGAACCAAACCAAAGAGATGAAAGAAACTACTGAGGAATGGATTACTTATAAGAAAAAGGGGAATAAAAATAGATTTAAGGAACCTTTAGTGGCGACTAGGAAAAGTTTAAGAATTCAAGATCAAGGTATTCCAATACAAGAGAAAGCTTCTCTTCTCAAGTCCATTCAAAATCTAGAATCTACAGGTAAGTCTGTTCATAATTCTTTTACAATTCTTAACGATGCTCCTATTCATTATTTAGAAGAGTTAGCTTCTTCTTGCGGGATCATATTAGGCTCTGAACCTGTAGAGACAAAAGAAATTATTTCCGCAATGTAGGCCCAAGAATTAGCTAGGGCTGCAATTGCTAAAGCGGAGTTTGAATCCCAAAACAAATCTGTTCAGGAAGGTAACAGCAAATCTGAGGAGAATTCTGGGAGAGAAGAAGCTAGTGTGATTGCTTCTGATAATACTAAAAGGGGTGATACAAGGTTTCGGTTGCCTATGAGAGGCAGAGGCAGAGTGAAAAGAGGTAATGTTTCTTCTAGAAAAAGTTATACATGAGATTCCTCTTCTGGAACATGAGGTATGGGTAAAGCTTCTAGAAGAAGACAGCTTAAGGAGCTGGTCCATAAAGAGAAGTTTGATGTTTTGGGGGTGCAAGAGACTATTAAGAAAGATTTTTTGATCAGAGAATTAAATGCTTTGGTAGGGGGTGTTGAGTATATTTGGCATTGGATCCTAGCACAAGGGCATTCTGGAGGATTGCTGATGGGAGTCAAGACTGAGTTACTAGATGTTGTAAACAAGGATCAAGGGAGATTCTTTATCAGCATGTCAGCAAGACATAAGAGGAATAACTTCAGTTGGGAAATTGTTAACATTTATGGTCCTGCCCAACATCATTTGACTTAGGAGTTTCTGGAAGAACTGCAGGCCAAATGTTCTAACACAAGTATTCCTATGGTTCTTGGGGGTGATTTTAACATGATTAGGAAACTTGGTGATAAGAACTCTGATCATGTTAACTTGAACCTGATGAAGTAGTTTAATGACTTTATTTCAGAGAATAAGCTGTTGGAAATCAAAAGGAGAGGAGTTAAGTTCACGTGGACTAACAAACAATCCTGCCCTATTATGGTGGAGCTAGATAGGATCTTGGTTTCCACTGACTAGGAGGCTCAGTTTCCTCTTTGTTATTCATTTAGTCTTACCAGGGTGGGATCTGACCATTGTCCTATTGTCCTGGGCCTAGGAGATACAGACAAGGTGAAACCAGGAAGGTTCTACTTTGAGAATAAGTGGTTCGGTCAGGAAGATTTTAGAGAGATGGTTATAAAAAAGTGGGAGGATATACATAACAGAATGCCTGCTCTGGTTTATTCTATGGACAGATGGAATGGAGGGGTTGCTATTTTAAGACATTTCCTGAGAGGTTGGGGTGCTAATTTCAATGGGTTAACAAGAAAAACAAACAGTTTCTGATGGAACACCTCAATCAGTTAGATGATAAAGCTGATAAGGTGGGTTTGTGTTCTGAAGAATGGATTGAAAGATATAGAACTGAAAATAAACTAGAAGAGATCTATGATGTGGAGGAAAAACACTGGCAACAGAGAGGAGCTATTAAATGGATAACCCAGGGAGATTCAAATACCAGGTTCTTCAATAATTGTGCTAATGGTAGAAGGAGAAAAAAATTTATTTACAGTCTTGATAATGATAGGGTGGTGTTAACAGATGATGTTGAGATTAGAGATCACATCTATAAGTTTTATAAAAATCTATTCGGTTTTGAAGAAGTTCTCAACATTTCTCTTGAGGAAGACTTTTGGAAAGATTGGAGAGTGTCTGAAACTGATAATGAAAGTTTGACCCAAGATTTTTCCGAGGAAGAAGTTTTGCAGATTATTAGGGAGTTACCTGCTGAATCTGCTCCAGGTCCTGATGGATTCCCTACTACCTTTTATAAGGCCTTTTGGGGGATAATTAAACATCCCTTCGCGCTGATGGTTAAAGATTTCCATGAAGGGAAGCTTGATTTGCAGAGATTGAATTACGGGGTGATAACCTTAGTTCCTAAAATCAAGGCAGCTAATGATATAAAACATTTCAGGCCTATTTGTTTGATTAATGTGAGTTTTAAAATCATCACTAAACTGCTGGCGGTTAGACTGGGCAGAATAGCTAACAGAGTCATTAGTGATTGTCAAACTGCCTTTATTAAAGGGAGAAATATTATTGATGGGGTGGTTTCTTTGCATGAAATTTTACATGAGATGAAGGTGTCCAAAAAAAGAGGGGTGATCCTCAAGTTAGATTTTGAGAAAGCATATGATAAGATTCAATGGGGTTTCCTTGAGAAAGTCATGAAAGGTAAGGGTTTCTCTGATCGTTGGACTCAATGGGTTATGAGTTCTGTTAAGGGGGGTAAAGTTAGTATAAATATAAACAGAGAGATAGGTCCCTACTTCAAGACTCATAGAGGGGTGAGGCAGGGAGACCCTCTGTCTCCTTTACTTTTTAATTTGGCAGCAGATGCTCTCGCAGGTATTTGTGCTAAAGCTCAAGAGAAAGGGGTGATTAAAGGGGTAGTTTCTCATTTATTTCCTGGAGGTGTTTCTTTGCTCCAATATGCAGATGATACAATCCTCATGATTGATTGTGAAGACCAGTATATCTTACATCTCAAATTCAATTTATACTGTTTCGAGTGGATGTCAGGTTTAAAGATTAATTACCACAAAAGTGAGGTGTATGTGATGGGGGTGGATCAGAAAGTCTCTACCTCAGTAGCTAACAGGCTCAATTGCAAATTAGGCCAACTTCCTATGACATACTTGGGGATTGATATTGGAGAGAGGAAAATTAACAACAAAGCTGCTGGGAGGATTATTAGTAAACTGGAGAGTAGATTGGATAATTGGAAAAATAATCTCTTATCTTCTGGTGGGAGAATGATCCTGGTTAATAGCTGCTTAAGTAGTCTCTCGATATATACGATGGGGTTCTATAGACTTAATGAGGGGGTGCATAAGAAAATGGACTCCATCAGATCCAGATTTTTCTGGAGAGGGTCTAGTGATAAATTCAAATATCATATGGTCAAATGGGGGGGTAGTGTGTCGGCCTAAAGACTTTGGAGGTTTAGGCATTATCAATACTGGTTTAATGAATGACTGTCTTCTTAGTAAATAGTTCTGGAGGATGAGCTTAGTGAAGAATGAGTTATGGTTTAGAATTCTTAAAACAAAGTATTTTCCTAAGGGGTGTTTTTTAGATTCTAAAATCAACAGGGGCTCTCAATTATGGAAAACTATTAATAAATTGCATCATTTCTTCGAGAAGGGTGCTGTTATCCAAGTTAGGAATGGTAAGAATACATTGTTTTGGAAAGATATGTGGCTGGATAACTGTATTTTGAAAATTCGATTTGATAAGTTGTTCAGAATCTGTGTAGATCCTGATATTAAAGTTGCTGATAGTATGATTAATAGAGAGTGGCATATCAATTTTAAGAGGCAGCTTGGTGAGGAGGAAAGAGAAGCTTGGACTAATCTGAAGCTTGATTTAAATGGGGTGCAGCTTGATGCTAACAATGAGGATAGCGTGATTTGGGGTTTGGAGAACTCAGGGGTGTTTTCAGTGAAATCATTATACAACTATTGGTCTTTTGGGGGGTAATACATAGGAGAAATCAGAAAATGTGGAAAAGTAACATCCCTCTGAAAGTTAAGATTTTTCTTTGGCTTGTGTTTCAAGATAGATTACAAACGACTTCTCAGCTCAAAAGGAGGATGTGAAAGGGGGAGGATAATTACATTTTGTGTGGGGTGTCAGAAAACACTGATCACATACCCATTAATTGTGTTTTAGCTAACTTTGTTTGGACTTCTATTAAAGAGATGTTACAGTGGGAGAAGATTCCTAAATCTATTGATGATTTTCATCATAATTGGCTAGATGTTAGGGGTGCTAATAATTACAAAATTTGCTTATTTAGTTTTGCAGCTGTGGCGTGGACGCTTTGGAAAATCAGAAATAAAATAGCGATCGAAAAGGATTTTCCTAAGCAACTAATTGAGGCTTTATTCAAATCTATATCTTGTTTGCAGAAGTGAAGGTTTCTGATTAAGGCAGGGGACCGAGGGGATTTGGATTCGGTGATCTCCATTGCCGAAGACTGGATATACTCTACTGGAGGCAGCAGTCTAAATCTGCTTTGTAATACTTAGCTTTAGTATTCCTTCAGGCTTTTGGCTTGTCTTTTACAGTGTCGGCTTGTATCTGGTATCTTACAGTCTTAGCTTTCTCAAGATGCTTCCTGTTCTTTTGTTGATTCTGCTCTCGTCGTTGATGTAAGCTGGCACCCCCAGCCTTTTCTTCCTTTTGTTGTCTTGTTCTGATGTAAGAACCAATTATGGCTTTCTATAAAAGCAGGGTGATAATCCTTTTCAAAAAAAAAAAAAAACAAGCAGCCTTCATTGATACTTAGAAAATAATTACATCATCCACCAGTACAGAAACAAGACAGTTTGCAGCTTCGATCACCTTCAACGAGTCAAACTCGACCAGAACTCGATTGCAGCCAACGGCGCGAGCTCGAACTCGAGCTTGTGTGTGTGGTGGGGGTGGGGAGCACGAACAGAAGTTAGAACCCAAGCTGATTGATGGAACTTTTGTTGCTGTTTACCGCAAATCAGCAAAAACGTTCCACGTTTTATACACTTGATATATTTGCAGTGAGGCAGTGAGTTTTGAACTCAGTTGAAACTTTATTTAATCGGTTTTTGTATTACTTTTTTACGATGAAACTAGCTCAAACCGGTTCAAATCAAGATGAAATTAATTTTTTTGAGTTTGATATCTCAAACACACTTTCTAGATATGAAAAGATAGCCATATTAAATATCGCTAATCTTGATGCACATTAGTTGTAGTATTGCCTTGGGTATATAGGATGCATGAAACACTCCTAACTAATGAATGCCCTTGTGCTTGTCTAGATATCGATGAATGTCATTCTCCGGACATCTACCCGTGTTACGGCGACTGCAACAACACACCAGGAGGATATCATTGCCAGTGCCGTCATGGCTTCAGGGGCAACGCTTCTATACTAGAAGGATGTGAAGGCACGTACCAGAACTTATATGATTTATTACAACTCGCTTAGATCAATATGGCTATAGAGTTACAATTATTACTAGCTAGCTATCCCTTAATTTTCCAACACGGTTTTATACTTCCTCTGCTTACTAATCTGTATGGTTTCCTTTCCGACATATGGTGTGTTGGTGCACTGATACTTCTACTGTGATGTACTAATTGTCTAGACATCGACGAGTGTGCACACCCGGAAGCACACTCATGCTATGGAATCTGCATAAATATGCCTGGAACTTTTCATTGACGATGCCCTAAGGGAACCTTTGGGGGGATCCATGTTTGTATGAACATCTCTATTGGATTTGAACATAAGAACAAACAAATTTGTCAAGATCATGCAACCGTTTCAGTGTTTGTTGACATCACGTTTCAGTGTTTGTTAACATCACACACATGTAGCCAAATTGACATCACATTTAATTGTTTGTTGATCACACACATCTAGCTAGTGTACTTTGTCCTGAAAGCAAAAGTTCATCCGATTGTAACAAAGCCTCAATTAAAATGTGCTCTACTTGCAAGTTGCAACATCAGCAATTTCAATGGGAATTCACAATACTGTGTACAATGCTAATGCTTATCAGCAATTACAGAAATACATTTGTCTACATGTCACAACAATCTCACATTGCACAAACACTATTCACATTCCAACAAGAAAAAATTATCTGCTGCTTTTGATCGGTATCTATTACTGGTTCTACTCGGGATCCTTGCAGCAATCCGACTGGGGGGAGGGTCTGGCTTGGAACGACGTGGCTGCCGACCGGAGTGGCGACGCAGACAGGGAAGACGCAGCCGCACCAGGTGCAGCGGGCGAGCTAGGGGGCGGGCCTGGAGACGCGGCGCAAGGAGCTCAAGGGAGGCGGGGGGCTGGCGGACGACTACTAGCGGGCGGGGGGATCTCGAGTCGGGGAGGCGGCTGGCCAGACTCTGGGGGCTGTATCGGCAGGGAGCTCGGGGAGGTGGCGCCGACCTCGCTTGGAGCTTCGCTCGGGACTGGCCGAGCCCTAGTGCTTGCTCTCTGTCGCCTGTGCTTGATTCAATCGGATGGGGATGAGATGAATCCGAACAAGAGAGGGGCAAAAGAGGTACTTCACTAGGGAATAGATTGAAAAATAAGAGAAAAGAAAAGAAAATGAGAGAAAAATAGAGATTATTCAAAGGAGCAAGAAAGTCGAGTGACATATATCCAATTTCATAAAACTGAATGACATATTTCGAAATGGCATGTTTTTTAGTGACATATCTCGAAATGGTATGTTTCTAAGTGGCGGATATCATATTTTGCCATTATAACTTAGTTATGTCTTAATTAACCTGGATGTCTATGATATAACTAGCGAGCATATATAGCTTTTGTGTCACTCTTAGCCTTTACACAACACCATTAACCATCCAAGTGTCTTCAATTAGCACCTACGATGCTTGTCCTCTTGCTCCTCCTTGTTGCCGCCTCCTCGCCGGCGCCGGCGGCCGGAGACGACGGGGCCGTGCCCGTGGTCAACCCCTTCTCCTACTTCTGCAACTCGACGGGCGGTAAGCGGACCTACCTGCCGAACAGCACGTTCGAAGTCAACCTTGCCATGCTCTCCGCGGTGCTCCCGAAGAACGCCTTGGTGTCCGGCTTCTCGGCCGGCGCGTTCGGCGCCGTGTCGGACACGGCGTACGGGCTCGTGATGTGCCGCGGGGACCTCACCGAGACGGGCTGCTACACGTGTCTCGCGACGGCCTTCCAGGACGCGGCGAACTTCTGCGGCAACAACAAGGACGTGACCATCTACCACGACCAGTGCCAGCTCCGGTTCTCCGACAAGGACTTCCGCACCGGCGCCGCCAACTCGCCGGAGAGCGCCGCGTGGAACATGAAAAACGTGTCCGGCGGGAACGCCGCCGCTTTCGACGGCCTGGTCGCGCAGATGTCCAACGCGGTGGCCGACAGGGCGAGCAACGCGAGCAGGAGGTACGCCACGGGCCAGGCCGGGTTCCCGCCGGGGGAGATGAACCTGTACGGCCTGGCGCAGTGCACGCCGGACCTGACGCCGGCGAAGTGCCGGAGCTGCTTCGCCGGCCTCATCAGTCAGATGCCCAAGTGGTTCAGTGGGCGGGTGGGCGGGAGGATCCTTGGGGTGCGGTGTGACATCAGGTACGAGACGGATATCTTCTTCGAGGCCAGCGGCGACATGGTGACGCTCACGCCCCTGGTGAATTCGACCAACCTGCAGGTGAATTCGTCCAAAGGTTAGTGACTCCCAAATCCCAATTCATAAATTTGATGCAGTTTTACATCTGAAAAATTCTTTCTCAGTTTTATTCGAGTAGCAAATAGTTTCTCCATTAATCATCTCATTTGGAGTGACGTGGATTGCCATTAGTCTTGGGAGTTGCATGGTAAACAATTTTACTCCATTTACAATTTTATAACGGTTGTATGTTGTTGTAGTGCGATAACTGTTATGTCATAAAATGTTATTGCGAGTCTGACAAATTTCGTACCCTTAAGATTCTACGAAAATTACAAACGGACCAACCAACCTTATCACCACCCTTTTATTTTAAAAAATAAATAACAACATACAAGTAGGATTTGCTAAATGAATAACCTACAAAATTGGACATTTATTCCCACGCAATTATTTCAATCGGATTAATACCATATTTCAAATCGCCCAATGGTTGGACGACTTAGGCCTAGTCGCTCAACCATTGGGCGACTACCCAAAGTCGTTCAACCACTGGGCGACTACAACACGTGTAGCTCCACCGTTGGGCGACTTTGGTCAGTCGCCCAATGCTTGGGTGACTAGGTCTAAGTCGTCTAATGGTACGGCGACACATGATTATTTCTGTCAAAAAAAAAATAAAGTGGTATTATTTCTGTAATTTTGAATAAAAAATGATTATTAAAAAAAATTCTTGTTGTATCTATGGCACTTTGTTGGTGAGCAATCACTAATTAACTCGTTCTCAATTAAACTTGTCCTCTCCAAATCCATGAAATTCGCCTCTTCATATATTCCTTTTTTTTCAGGTTTAATCATAGGTCTAGTAGTCGGTGGCTTAATTCTTCTGATGCTGGCGCTTGCTGCTCCCTTCATAACACGCAAGATCAAGCTACGGAGGGTGAAAATTTTAAAAGAAAAATTCTTCAAGCAAAATCACGGGTTGCTATTGCAGCAATTAATATCACAAAACACAGACTTTGGCCAAAGAATGATCATTACCTTGGAGGAGTTAGAGAAGGCCACAAACAATTTTGACAGAACCCGTGAGGTTGGTGATGGAGGACATGGTGTCGTATTTAAAGGGATTCTAGACCTACATGTTGTAGCCATCAAGAAATCAAAGATTGTAGTACAAAGAGAAATCGATGAATTCATAAATGAAGTTGCAATTCTTTCCCAAGTGAACCATAGAAATGTGGTAAAGCTCTTAGGATGTTGCCTTGAAACAGAAGTTCCACTGTTGGTTTATGAGTTCATTTCAAATGGAACCCTTTATCATCATCTTCATGTTGAAGGACCAATATCACTGTCATGGGATGATCGGATAAGGATTGCGCTTGAAGTTGCTAGAGCTCTATCCTATCTCGCATTCATTTGCTTCGATGCCAATATATCATAGAGATATTAAGTCTTCCAACATACTTCTTGATGATAGTTTCACAAAGAAAGGTATCGGACTTGAACTTCAAGGTACATCCCAATTGATCAAACAGGAGTGACTACGGTTGTTCAAGGAACAATTGGTTACTTAGATCCCATGTACTTTTATACAGGCCGACTAACAGACAAGAGCGATGTATTCAGTTTCGGTGTTCTTCTTGTAGAATTGCTTACAAGAAAGAAACCATTCTATCGGACCGATAATGGTGTCAGTCTTGTTTCACATTTCATCTCGCTACTCACAGAAGGTAACCTTGTTGACATCATGGATCCTCAAGTAATGGAAGAGGAAGATGGAGAAGTCCAAGAAGTAGCCACACTTGCGGCAATGTGCACTAAATTGAAGGGAGAAGATCGGCCTACAATGAGGGAAGTAGAGATAGCACTCGAAAACTTGCGAGTTAAGAAGCAAACTACACGTAATACAACACCAAGGAGGTATGATGGGGATGACATTGTGGCTCATTGCATTTCAATTGAAGGTGTTACTAAGGAAGCAAGTAGACAATACACTATGGAAGAGGAAATCTTGTTGTCTGCAAATTATCCCCGATGATCTTGTTGTCTCAACTAACAATGCTTCATATATTCAGTTCTAGTGCATAGCAAGCCAAGGAACCAAAGTAGTTTTCATCGTTCTTTCCTAAATTATTATGAAAATCTTTTGGTGACTGTATTTGTTTGACTGTCGATTTCGCATATTTCCATGTATAATTAATAAAGTCATTAGTGCGTGTGCTTTGATGTTTGCTAATTGGATGTGAAATGTTGCCTCCCTTAATTTGGTTTCCAGTTCACTGCAATGACTAGGGAACTGTATTCTTGAGATAATGCAGTTGAATTCTTTCCTTAAGTCTTGTATGTAACCACTTACGATGTAGTATGGTTTGGACCAAGGAAAAAACCCGCCAGTAACCGGAAAAACCGGTGGAAATCGGTTGAAAAAAACCATCCGAAATTTTTCAAATTTAAATTTATGACTGTATAATGCACTTCCTAAGTTGGTTTATGCCTTTTTGTGCTAGATTACCTATTGTATGACCTAAATATGCTTGAATTATTGCATGAGCAAGTCCCAACATTTTTTTAAACATCCCAAATTCAATTTTCCGGTTTTGGTAGCGGTTTTTCGGTTTTTTGAAGTAGTTTTTCCGGTTTAGGCTGTAATCGGTCCGGTTACTAGTTTTAAAACTCCGCCAATTCAATTTTCTATTTTCGAATTTTGACCGGTTTTTCCGGTTATCGGCCAGTAACCGGCCAGTTACCGTCCGCCGAGCGGTTTTTGCTCTGGTTTTGAGATTTTGATCCTTGGTTTGGACACTCTGAAATGTAGCTATGAAGGCATCAACGACTGCAATATGTGGTTGGGAAAGAAATGAAGCTTGCCTAGACGATGAGCCACCTGCCCATCTTCCTCAGGATTTAAAACAAATTGAGAAGAGTGATGAACACAAGAAGCAACCTTAGTTGCTTCCCAAATCATTCATAAACCCAAACCCAATACTTAAATTGAGTACTTTAAAAACGAAATGGAGGAAGACGCGGCAGGATCTTGTTGTTCGAGAGGGTTCTCTAAGAATGGCTGCCATTTGCACCATCCCCTTAACTAGCATGTTAAAAGTGATGCAAGAAACACTCAAAGAAAAACATCAGAACAAAAGTGAGATGGAGATATGGGAAGCTCGGTAAGCAGATTACTCATTGAAAACTTGATTGAATTGGCTACAGCCATTTACGACAATTCAAGACTTAAGGGTATAATGAAACCCTCAATCTTGGTACATGTAGCAACCGGCAGGCTTCCTCAAATCATAACATCAAACTTCAAAGTTCAAAGTACAACTTATCTGAAGTCAAGGCACAGATTATTGTTGAAGCCAAGCCAAGCCACACAGCGAGTGGTTAGTTGAACACGGTGCAAGTCTGCAAGACATTTTGTTTTTGGTATGAGGGTATCAGGCATCTTATTTCTCTCAATCAGTATGAGTGACCTCCATGCCTTAGAGAAAATAGGCAGGGGTTCTATAAGCCTCAATAATCAGTGTTCAGGAATCCTTGAGAGTTGAGACGGTATCATGAATTAGGTATATTCATTGGGGTTTGTCTGGCTTCTAATAAGGGGGACACCATCTTTCTGCCACACAATTCGGTCCTTGCACAAGGCAGCAACTGCCTGGACATAAACCTTATGTTGGAATAGTCCCACATTGGTTGTGGAAGGGCAAGAAACCTAACTTAAAAGTGTGGGAGTTCCTCACCTCACAATTTAGCTTTTGGTGATGAGAAGGCCCTTACCGTCCTACAATTGGTATCAGAGTCTGGTTCTAACATCTATGGCCCGATGGACACTAGTGTGTGAAGGTCCGATGGACTGTCGGTGTGCGGTGAAAGAGCGGTGAATGGCCGAGGGGCACCAATGTGTGAAGGAGGAGATTGTTGGAATAGTCCGACATTGGTTGTGGAAGGGCAAGGAACCTAACTCAAAAGTAGAGGAGTCCCTCGCGTCACAAACTAGCTTTTGGGAATGAGAAGACCCTTACGATTCTACACCTTATGTTCCTGAAATGTCAGGTTAATAAGTTAGCACAAGAATAGATAGAGAAATTTTGGTCTATGCCACTGATGTTTTCGGGTTTTTTTGGATTCTTATCTTGTTTTTTTGCCTTATTGGTTTTATGCCACCGGAATTGCAACATTGTTTCGAAAATGACACTAGTGACTCAACTTTTCTCAACAAGCCAGAATTGTCCTTACCATTTTATTCTCTATTTCCCTCTCGTGTTCTCCCCATGACCCATCTCCATATTTCTCTCAAGCATGCATACATCAGTTCATCTCAAAAGAAAAAGAAAATCTAGGCGCAGATAGTTGTCAAACTAAACAAGCGACTTCTGCCACAGCCCCGTCATCCTCAAAGCCAGGAACAAGCAGCAAAATGAGTGATAGTTTTCCAGTACAACCAATAACTAGTCACTTAAGTTTGATGCAGTAGTGAGCTTAGATCAGCTAGGTGTTCTAACGGTAATAATTGTAAAGATGGTAGTAACAGTAGGTTGCATTCGGCCGTAAGATGGGGCTGGGTTAGTAAAATAACCACCTCGCCATAAGCATAGCTCCGCAAGTGAAAAGGCACTGTTTGTTTCATGCCAGTAGCGGGGCGCCGGGCTTCGCTAAGCGTTTTTTACATATATTTGCTGTCAACATGTACTACTTGCTTTTAGTTTGGTTGCCCAAAAAAAACACTGCATATGGCCCTGAGTCCCGGTGCACACTGACTTACCCTCCAGAGTGTGAAGTGTATAAACCCAGAAGGGTGACATAAATAAGTCCACCACCGTGGCAACAAAGACGCCGCGCAAGGCTCCGAGCCCCGGCACACACTAGCTCACTCTCCAGAGTGAAGTGTATAAACCCACAAGGTTGGCATAAATAAGCCCACCACCGTGGCAACGAAAACGCCGCGCATGGCTCCGAGCCCCGGCGCACACTAGCTCACTCTCCGGAGTGTGAATTATATAAGCCCACAAGGGTGGCATAAATAAGCCCACCACCGTGGCAACGAAGACGCCGCGCATGGCCCTGAGACCCGGCGTACACTAGCTCACTCTCCATGGCCTTGAGATCCGGCGTACACTAGCTCACTCTCCGTAGTGTGAAGTGTATAAGTCCACAAGGGTGGCATAAATAAGCCCCCATCGTGGCAACGAAGACGCCACGCATGGCCCCGAGCCCCGGCGCACACTAGCTCACTCTCCGGAGTGTGAAGTGTATAAGCCCACAAGGGTGGCATAAATAAGCCCACCACCATGGCAACGAAGACGCCGCACATGGCCCCGAGCCCCGGCGCACACTAGCTCACTCTCCGGAGTGAAGTGTATAAGCTCACAAGGGTGCCATAAATAAGTCCACCACCGTGGCAACAAGACCCTGCGCATGGGCCCGAGCCCCGGTACACGCCAGACCCTAGTCGTTCCGAAGGCCCCGCCTCGGCAACTACGAAATCTCTCGCCTCGAGTGCCTTGTCTCGACAGAGAGACCTCGCACATTGCGCTCATTCGCACAAGACCCTAATCGCTCTGGAGGCCTCGCCTCGGCGACTAGGGAGTCTCCCGCCTCGAGTGCCTTACCTCGGCAGAGAGACCTCGCACATCGCCTTCCCCTTGCTAGCTTTGGCCTCTCAAACGAGCCCAATCAAAAAAAAGTTGGGGGACAGCGATCGGCTTCGCCTCCCCCTCGCTAGCTTTGGGCTCTCAAACAAGCCCAATCAAAAAAAGTTGGGGCACGGTGATCGGCTTCACCTCCCCCTCACTAGGTTCGGGCTCTCGCAAACGAGCCCAATAAAAAAAATTGAGGGACGGCGATTGGCTTCGCCTCCTCCTCGCTAGATTTGGGCTCTCAAACAAGCTCAATCAAAAAAAAAAGTTGAGGGATGGCGATCGGCTTTACCTCCCCCTCGCTAGATTTGGGCTCTCAAACGAGCGCAATCAACGGCGATCGGTTTTGCCTCCCCCTCGCTAGCTTTGGGCTCTCAATTAGGGGACGGCGATCGGTTTCACCTCCCGTCGCTAGCTTTTGGCTCTCAAACGAGTCCAGCCAACCAAAAAACAAAAAAAAACCTTCACACCCCTCCAAGTCACATGCACACTTGACCAGGAGCGGCCAAAGGGGGGGACGGTACTAGGCCCCCAGTAGGAGCATTGCAAACGGTCACACCGAAGAAGTAATCAAATACTAGGGCAGCGACGGCTGCCATGACACGCCGCTCGCCTCGAGGGCTATGCCTCAGCGTGGTGGCTCCGCGTCGACTTCGCCCCCACGGGCTCCGCCGCTGCTCACCGCCTGCCTCGAGGCTGTTGCCTCAGTAGGGCGGCCCCGACCGCCTCGAGGTCCATGGCTTGGCGTGGCGGCTCCATGTCGACTTCGCTCCTACGGGCTCTGTCGCTGCTCACCACCCGCCTCGAGGCTATCGCTTCGACGGGGCGGCCTCAACGCGTCGCCCGCCTCGAGGGACATGCCTCGGCGTGGCGGCTCCGAGTCGACTTTGCCCCTACGGACTCCGCTGCTGCTCACCGCCTGCCTCAAGGCTATCGCCTCAGTGGGGTGGCCCCGACGCATCGCCCGCCTCAAGGGCCATGCCTCGGTGTGGTGGCTCCGAGTCAACTTCGCCCCCACGGGTTCTGCCGCTGCTCACCGCCCGCCTCGAGGCTATTGCCTCAGCAGGGCGGCCCCGATCGCCTCAACGTCCATGCCTTGGCGTGGCGGCTCCATGTCGACTTCACTCCTACGGGCTCCGCCGCTGCTCACCACCCGCCTCGAGGCTATCGCCTCGGTGTGCCGGCTCCGAGTCGACTTTGCCCCTACGGGCTCCGCCGCTGCTCACCGCCTGCCTCGAGGCTATCGCCTCAGTGGGGTGGCCCCCGACGCGTCGCCCGCCTCGAGGGCCATGCTTGGGCGGCATGGTGGACGGAATCGGTGTCTCTGATACCAATTTGTTAGGAACCGGAGCTCCTCTCGATGAAAAACGAAGATAGTAGGGATGTGAAGCCAGAGTTAGTCTGAGAGAAGAAATATTTGTAGACGAAGATAATTATATTGCTTGTCCCTATTACAAGACTCGGGCTCTTTATATATTGTGAGAGCTGAGAGTTCTACTCGGATTGTAAACGAATACAAGTTAATGCTTTCTATCTGTAACTTCCTATATTTAAACCTTGCTATCCCCTACTCTATTTTGGCGAGTATATTGGATTCCCACAAAAGAGTCCGTAACAGGAAGCAGCTTCGTCATTCAACAGAACAGATATTAATAATAATTTATTAAAGATAAGATAAATTCAAATGTAAAGAGATGAGTAATATCCCTTCAACAGACAGATACTTTCATATTTCAACAGACAGATACTTTCATATTTCCTCAATCCTTTCAAGTCATCAGTTCGTAGGCGAAGGAATATCCCTTCTCCCATATTCTGTATGAATAATAAGGAAGGCACAAAGATATAGTCAGAATTTGCTGCATGATAAATACTTATATATTTGCTGTAGTAAAAGTAGCTTTTATAGTTATATTCACCTTATTGAAGCCTAGAATGCATTTCAGTCATGATTCCCACTCACCATCTATGCTGCAAAAAAACCAACATAACTGTAAAATAATGAAACTGCACAAAGAAAACAGACTTGCTGCTTGAAGTTTGTTACCTTGTTCATGATCACAATTATGCCAGGGTCACATGCAAGCATGTGCATTCTTTTTAGAGTTTCCGAAGGTGGAGGATTAAGCTGGCACCCAACCAAAGGTAAGTAAGCACAACAGCTTAATTCAAGATGTCATAATTGGCCTATCCAAAAATAATACAAATCAGACAGACGTATGTCGGTACTTTTTTTTAGATAGTAGAAGGGAAAATCTCTCCTAGCCTCTGCATCAAGGATACACACAGCTAATTTTATTAATGAGTTTAAAGCGCCAAAATAACCAAAGCTGTTAAAAGTAGCTTGAAGCCTTACAAGTAAACAAGGACCGAAAATTAACCTCAATCCTTACAAATCCTGTGACTAAACTGCCACCCATGAATACTTCAAATTTGCTTCGCCACTACCTCCAGCCTGTCGCTTCCGACCAGCATGGACTCCTTCTGGACCGGTTTCTGCAAATTTGCCTAAGCCCCCGGCCAGTGCCCACTCAAAAAGATAACCTGCAACGGATTAGTGACAATTTTTTTTGTCAAAAATAACCTCATTCTGACATAACCAGATAGACCAACATAAGGCACTAACTCCCACTAGGAGTTGTGACTTTAAAATTTTTGGAATACCGGCTAACCAATTCCCAAACATGTTTGCTATACTCACAGGAGAAGATAAATTAAATGCACATTGAACAACCCACCATACAAGACGTGTAAAGGGACATTCAATAAAAAGATGTTAAATTGTTTCCTCATTAATACAAAAACAACACTTTTTGCCTCCCCTCCAATTTCTTTTGAGCAGATTATCTTTAGTTAAAGCTACCCCTCTTTTGAGATACCATATGAATATTTTTCACTTTTAATGAAATTTTAGTTAATAAAAAAAAGTTCCTAGTGGGGGCTTGAGAACTTCCAATTAGTGCCGCATAGAAAGGCTGTACTGAAAAAAGTCCAGACTTATTCAAATTCTACCTGAAAACATCTTTTTGAGAAATCAGATGTAAATTAGCAATTCTCAAAATTAACTCATTCCACGCATGTAGCTTAGACCCAATAATAGGTCTTCGAAAAGAAATATTTAAAGGTGTCGTTCTCAGAATATTCGTCGTTGTATCATCATTTCTCCTTACCAGATGTGTGTCGGAACTAGCACATGTATGAATTTTAACAAAGAAGGGGGTACAAATGGAAGTAATATTTTCTAGAAAAACTAATCTAGCAAAGTAGTGGTATGAAATGGAAAAGGTTTCACAATTAACCTCATTTATTTTAAACTAAAGAAAGAAAATAACACATAGTATTATTGTGGCACCCTGTGTCATTACCCCGGAGGGTAATCACACTTAGGCATACAGATTACTATTTGTCTACTTAGTAGAACACCGCTCCGACGAATATTAAGACTTACCAAAGTCAACGCAGCAGAGCCCAAGCTCGGCCACCCCGAGCCAGCACTAACCTGAGCCCTTCATCGTCACCTGTTTGCCAGAGATTCTCTTGCCGCAAGTGCCGCCGTTGAAGCCTCCCGCCACTACCGGAGCCTCTCACGCCTCTATCGACCATCGCCTGGCCACCCGAGCCCGAGCCTGGCTGCCTTGCCGGAGTCTCTTCACCACCCGTCGCCGGAGCACCGACGTCGTCGCCGCCACCGTCGCCGCCGCCACCGCCACAGCCGTCGCTAGCAAGGGGGAACCCTAGTTCCCCCTCGCGCATGCCTTGTTCTCTCTTCAGTGGCCTTAGCAGGCCTTTTCTAGCGTGAGCCAGCCTGGCTCGCAAAGAAAAAAACAAAAAAAAACACAGCATGTCAATCTAACCGCTGCGCCGTCCAGCGCTGCCTGTTAGACTTCGTAATCTTGGTTGTCGCGCCGTCCAGCGCCATCTACCAATGGCTTCTGTTCCATCAGCTGCGATCCCATTCTCGGGAACAAAGCTTAATGGGACGAACTACAGGCTGTGGTCTTCACTCATGGAGATCACACTCGATGGTCTCCGCCTCTGAGGACATGTTACTGGTGCCCAACCTTGTCTGCCACCGCTGGTTCGGCCTTCTCTCAGACAGTCTACTTCTGCACCTCCTGCCAAGGAGGCAGAGGCCGCTATTGCTGCTGCTGATGCTGCTAATGAGGCCTTTTAGTATGTCATAGATGCTTTTGAGCGCTAGTGTGCTAATGAGGCCCGTGTTCAAGCCATCCTGGTGGTCAGCGTTGACGACTCCATCCAGTCAGATATTGTTGGTATGTGTGTCACTCATCAGATCTGGGAGTACTTGTGCGAGTGATACCAGCAGAGTAGCGATGCTCAGTTCTTTTTGCTTCAGCGTGAGTTGGAGATGCTTTGCTAGGAGGACTCCTCTGTCGACGACTTCTTCTGAGCCCTGGCCAGTCTCTGGCACCAGTTGGACGAGCTGGCTTCTCCGCTCTGCCAGGAGTGTCATAAAGTGCAGAAGGCGGATCGTGATCACCTTTTCCTTTATGACTTTGTATGCCATCTTTGTCCAGAGTTTGAGCCTGTCAGGGCTCAATTGCTGAGCCGCTCACCACGACAGACAGTCACCGAGGCTCTTTCGACACTACGTGCTGAGGAGCTTCACCGCGGGTTAGTAGCACAGTCTGTTCTGGCTGTGCTTGCTACCCCTTCTTCTTCGGCTACAATCCCTCCTCAGCTGTCTATTTCCGCTCCTCCGAAGGATCTAGACCCGCCATTATATGTTAATGGAGTTTTGGTGATTAATGATAAATCTAAATTGTGAGACTAACATTTCATTGTTATACATATTGTTTAGTCTCATTTGGATATAAAGGTGAAAATCAAAGAGGTATGCTTTCAACATCATAATTCTTACATATTTAGCTGCATTCCTCGGATCCAAAATATAGGTTAAACTCCACCAAAAGGTTAATTTGAATATGTGCATATGATCCCATTACACATTTGTGTATGCACACATTTAGGGGGAGTTCATTCTATATTTTGTGGTTTCATTAGTAATGATCCATATTATCCTCTTTCCACATAATCAAGGATCCTTACTTTGAAACATGTCCCTGAATATATTTAACTTGTGTAGTTAATATATTTCTGTGTGTATATGAGACTTGTGTGCTCATATATCCTTTGAGTATATACAACTTGTGTAGTAGTCATATACTCATACCATTCTATATTCAATTACTTGCAATTGAAGTGATTATCATAAATTACCAATTTGGGAAAGATTGTGGTATCTTGTCCCAACCATTATGAGTTAATGGTATGGTGTGGTAAATAATGATAATCATATTGTTGGAACTAACATTTTCTATGAGTTGGATGAAATAGGTTATGTTCCATGAGGTTGATGATTTGGGATGACATCATGTGTTGATGGTCATCAAGTCAAGAGCTTGGTGTAAAGGATGTATCATGTGTTGATGCGCATCAAGTTCAAGATGAAGGAAATCATCATGTGTCGATGATATTCATGAAGAGAAGATATGATCTTGTGTTGATCAAGTCAAGAGAAGCTTCATCATGTGTTGATGAAGGGCAAGCAAAGGATGTCATCATGTGTTGATCAGCATCAAGTCAAGAACCCGGAGTTGAAGCAAGGATGTGCATCATCAAGCTTCAAGAAGATGCTAAAGGCAAAGGTATGGCTAGCTAGGGCTAAGGATGTGTTCCTAGTCTTTTACCGGTCTCGGTGTTTGGTTGGGAGACCGGATTGCTAGTATAGGTCGCCGTACTATTAAGATGGGTCTTTGACTAGTAGCTTGAGTCAGTCATGTGTTGATAGCTCATTGTGTTTGCTCTAGCTCACCTTAACATGTTGCCAATATTTGCAAATGTGTTTTGCAAATAGGTGTGGCTCATGGATATTCCTTGTAGCATGTGACTTAGTTTGCGAATGTGTTTTGCAAATAGTTTAAGTCCATGTACCTTATTCCTTGTGGTATTGATTCTAAAAGTTGGCAAATGTGTTTTGCAACTTGTTGAGAATCATGCCTTGAACTTGTGTTTGCATCTCGTATCAATTTGGCAAATGTGTTTTGCAAAATTGAGTTGAAACATATGCAAACTTTGCTTTCTGTTGAAAAACGGTAGTACCAGCATGTGTTGCGTAGAACTACCGCTTCGCGGTATAACCGGTGGTTCCTTGGCGGAACTACCGCACTTGTTGAGCATGTGTGTGCTCTGAGGTGGTGCGGTAGTACCGGCGTTGATATTGCGGAACTACCGTGGAGAGGTAGTACCGGCCATGTGTGGTAGTACTACCGGAGGTTGTTCGGAGCATCGCGCGTGAGGCGTTAGATCTTGATCTAATGGTCCAGATTAGCGTAAGCGTTCGGACCGCCCGAACGGCTCTTGAATCCAACGATTAAAATCCGTGGTCCGAACAGCCCATTTGATCCCAGCCGTCCACGTGTCAAGATCATGTGTTGGTCTGTGCGCGAGTGGAGCGGTAATACCGGCGCTGTGTGCGCGGTACTACCGCACGTCGGTAGGTCCGACGCCTTGGGATGGTATTGAAATTCCAGTAGCGTTGCATTTTGGTCTTAGCTCGCTTTGGAGAAGCGGTAGTGCGGCAGGCGCTGCACGACCGATCGCGAACTACTGCTCATGTGTTGACGGTACGTAAATTCCAGTACCAGTGTAATCTGGTCCTTAGCCGTTTTCGTGAGCATGTGTTGCTCTCTGGCTAAGCGGTAGTACCGCAGTGCTTTGTGCGGTATTACCGATTGAGCGGAACTACCGCGTATGTGTTGGCGGTAGTACCGGAGCTCTTTGCAACGGCTAGTTTTATAGCCGTTACCTTGTGTGCGGTAGTACCGGTCGTTGAACGGCGGTAGTACCGATTGTCCCGTTATTTTCTGGGACTTTGCTTCCAACGGCTAGTTTGGTTATGTGGGCTATAAATACCCACCTTGGTCGTGTGTGGAAGGTTGCTGGTTGTATGATAGTCATATCCAAGTGTTGTGGCTGTGTGCTAGACACTCTTTGAGCTAAGAGCAAGCCCTCTCTACTCTAGTGTGCATGTGTTGCACTTAGTGAGTAATTGAGAGCAAACCCTAAGTGCATGTGTTGCCTTAGGTTGTGGATTTCGTATCCATAGAGCATTGACACTTGATTGGTTCAAGTGAGCGTTGGAGACTTGTTACTCTTGGTGTTTGCCGACACCTAGACGGCGTGGTGGCGTCGTTGCGCCGGTGAGCTTCTCAAAGAAGTTTGTGAGAAGACCCGGGCTGTTTGTGAGTGGTGTGGTGCTCGCCATCTCCGGAGTGGAGGAAAGAGCAACCCTAGTGGAGCGAGGTGTTGGTTCGGTTTGGAATCGGTCCAAGTGGTTGGACTTACCTCGGAGGCGGGTGCTCAATTCGTGGAGCCGGTCCAATTAGTTTGGGCTTGCCTCAACGTGGATTAGGGGAGACCGGCAAGTCTTCGATCACCACGGGAAAACATCGCCATGTCATTGTGGTTTGATCTCTTGTGTCTCTCTATTGCATTTATATTCATTGTGTATGAATGCTTGCTTTACTCTGTGCAATTTATATACCTTGTAGTGAATTGCTTATTCATTGTATATGATTGCATTAGTTCATTGCGCGATTCACCTTTGCTAGAATTGAATTGCTCAAGTCATATGTTTAATTGCTATTCATCAATAGACTTGTATTGTTGGTGTACACAGCTGAACTAATTGATTTAGACTAAAACCGTATTGTTGTTAGCATCCACATAAGTAATCGGTTTTAGATATAGAGATTTTTAGAAACAACTATTCACCCTCCCCCTCTAGTCGGCCTCCTCGATCTTACACAAGCAACTGCAACTTCCTTATCATTCTAGTGAGTCCTTGTCTTCTCGTCCTTTTGACTTAGTTCATTCATATATATGGGGACCTGCATCTATTATCTCTAAAGGCGGGCATAAATTTTATGTGATTTTCATTTATGATTATTCCTGTTTTACATGGATTTTCCGTATGTCTAATCGTGGTCAGTTTCTTGCAATCTATCATAGCTTTGCAACGATGGTTTGTACTCAGTTTTATTCAGTCATTCGTACTTTTCGCTGTGATTCTACCGGCGAGTACTGTTTTGGCACTTTTAGACAGTTTCTTTCTGAGCAGAGCACTCTTTACCAGTCTTCTTGTCTTAGTGCCCATGCTCAGAATGGGGTTGCTGAGCGCAAATATCGTTATCTAATTGAGACTGCCCGCACTCTTCTCCTTGCCTCTCACATTCCACCATAGTTCTGGGCTGAGGCTGTTTCTACGGCTGCATATCTCATCAATATGCAACCTTCCACTGCTCTTAAAGGTGTTAGTCCCATAGAGCGTCTCTACTCTCGAGCCCCCCCCCCGATACACTCACCTTCGTGTTTTTTGTTGTACTTGTTTTGTTCTGCTGCAACCTCGTGAGCGCACTAAACTATTGATCCAATCAGTTGAGTGTGTGTTTCTTGGTTATAGTTCTGAGCATAAGGGTTATCGCTATTACGATCCTTCTGCTCGACGGACCAGGGTTTCACGGGACGTTGTCTTTGACGAATCTCGACCTTTCTTCTATCGAGATTCAGCTCCTCCTGTTTCCACCATTGAGTCGATTTCATGGTTGTCTCATTTTGACTCTTCACCTATTTCTCCACTGTCACAGTCTTCCCCTGGTATGTCTCTAGTGGTTCCTTCTGTACCTCCGCCTTCGGTGCTGCCTTCTGCAGCACCGCCCCTTGTTCCTGCAGCACCACCGTCTCGTTTCTCTGGCATTCACTATTCCAGGCGTCCTCGTTCTTCACTAGTCTCCTCTCCTGGTATCTTGCCGACACCCATATCTGATCCTCCTGATGATGCTCCTCGTTACATCCTTCGTGACTGGACATCCCTTCGACCTCCTGATCGTCTTGGATTTGCTACGATAGCTCATACTCTCTCTGTCACTGAGCCTAGTTCTTATCGTGAGGCTGCTCCTCATTCTGAGTGGTAGCTCGCTATGGCAGAGGAGCTTGATGCTCTTCGACGTACGGAGACTTGGGATATTGTACCGACACATGTGCATGCTCGTCCAATCACGTGCAAGTGGGTGTACAAGATTAAGACCCGGTCTGATGGTACTATCGAGCTCTACAAGGCTCGTCTTGTGGCTCGCGGCTTTCACCAGAAGTACGGTTGTGACTATGACGAGACTTTTGCCACTGTTGCCCAGATGACCACTATTCGCACTCTTGTTGCGGTTGCTTCTGTTCCCCGGTGGTCTATCTGTCAACTGGATGTTAAGAATGCTTTTCTTAATGATGTTTTGTATGAGGTCAACATGCAGCCACCACCTGGGTATTCTGTTCCCGATGGGCTCGTTTGTCGTCTTCGTCGTGCTCTTTATGGCCTCAAACAGGCTCCCCGTGCCTAGTTTGCATGTTTTACCTTAGTGATTACTGCTGTCGGTTTCACTGTTAGTTCCCACGATCCTGTTCTTTTGCCCATGTCTCATCTCGGGGTAGGACACTGCTTCTTCTGTATGTTGATGATATGCTCATCACTAGTGATGATTCCTCATTCATCACGTATGTGAAGAAGCATCTCAATGAGCAATTTTTGATGACTAATCTTGGTTCTCTTACATACTTCCTTGGGATTGAGGTCTCTACCATACCTGAGGGCTATTGCCTCTCCCAGCAGAAGTATGTCCAAGATCTTCTTGACCGGTCTGGCCTGACTGACACTCACACTGCTAAGACTCCCATGGAGCTATCCCTCCAGTTTCATGCCACTGATGGTAATCTTCTTGAGGATCCTACTCGATATCGTCATCTTGTTGGGAGTTTGGTGTACCTTGTGAGCACTCGTTCTAATATTGCTTATGTTGTTCATATCTTGAGTCAGTTCATGGCTCGTTCTACCCATCTTCACTACAGTCACCTTCTTCGTGTTCTTCGCTACTTGTGCGGGACTATCTCTCGTCGTTTGTTTTTTTCTAGCTCTACCTCACTACAGTTTCAGGCGTACTCTGATGCGACTTAGGCTAGTGATCCTTTTGATCGTCGTTCTCTTTCTACTTACTGTGTTATTCTTGGCTCCTCCCCGATTGCCTAGAAGACAAAGAAGCTGCATCGCAGCTTCCGCTCGAAAGTGGAGAGGCTAAGTTGAGAGCTATGGCAAAGAAATGATGAGAGGTTACTTGACTCAGGTGGTTACTTGCAGATTTTGGAGTGCCTGTGCTAGGACCTACAACTCTTTTGTCTGACAGTACAAGTGCTATCAGTATTGTCCCGGACCCAATGAAGCATGAGCTCACCAAGCACATTGGTGTGGATGCTTCATACACTCGCTCACAGGTGTAGGAGGGAGTATTTGCTTTACAGTTTGTACCCTCGAAGTTACAGGTTGCTAACTTCTTCACGAAGCCACAGACTAGGGTACAACATTTGTATTTTCTCTCCAAACTTAGTGTGTGTGATTTACCATGAGTTTGAGGGGGGTGTTAGAATAGAATTCCTTTTGTATTTCCTTATATGTATATGGCATACCCCTTATACTCCCTATATATATTGCCTATTGGACCTCCTGAATATACAACACATTATTCATAACACTTGCCTCAGCCGCTGTTCTTCCTCATCAAATCCAATTATCCGCAGATCAGGTCTTTTGTTATTGTCTGATACTTCCTCGATTTCATCATCAAAGACACCCATCATTCTAATAGGCTTTCCCTGTGCAAGAAATAATTACTGCGTAGCAGTGATGTTATCTGCGATTGCAATATTCACTAACCTAGTAGAGTATGCGCAATGCATGTGCATCTTACCTCATCGTTAAGCTTGAATGAGAATCCGAAAATGGTGTGATCAGCTTGGAACCTTTGTAGGTAGATTGTGGAACTATGAGCTTCAGCGTATCGTCAAGTCCTGCAGCAGTTGCCCAAATTCTTCCACCTTGCAGCTTGGATCAGCATCGACCTCAAGTTGTTTGCCTCTCCAAGTGACTGAAATTCGAGTTATTCTCTTCTCTTCCATCTTGTTCCTGATGCAAGACCACCTTATGCTATCAGATTTACAGATTAGCCAAAAGAATACGGTAATGCTAGCATCTACCACCTGAAGATCTTAATGTCATCTATTGAGTTATTAGAGAGACAGGGAATCAAGAAATTAAGCATCAATGTAAGCTCGCCGCATCTATTGTAACATCCCAATTTTCAGGCTCTTTTTGATATTTTTAAAATAAAAATAACCATTTGATTTTTCCTGAATTGTTAAAGCCTAATTTTAAATTTCAGAAATAAAATTAATTTAGTGTGAGTAAATCAAACTCCAATTAAAAAAATTGCTTTATTTGATTTTCTGGTTTTATCTTGGATTTTCTTTTCCCAAGGCCTTATTGTTATTTCCTTCGAATTCTTTTTACTTCTTTTCAGTTTTTCCGAATTTCGGAGTCCTTTTGAAGCTTTAAAAATAAAATAAACGATATATCTGTATATGGACTAAATCAGCACTAAATGATTTTTAAAAAAAAAAACACACCAGCAGCCTACGAAAAGGGAAGGGAGTGGTGAACGCTAAACCCTGCGAAGCGTAATCTTTTCGCTTAGACCGTAACTCCTCTTGTGGCAGGTAGCGGGGACACAACATCATAAACCTATTGAACTATCATATCAGCCTCCGAACATGACATTAAAGTCGGTAAACATGCCTAGTTAACTAAGCACTTATACCAAATTAAAAGAAATATCCAAGACACATTATTTACTTCCAAACTAACGAATAATAGGAATTTTCTCAAAATCGGCATTACCATGTTGTATACAGTGATAATTTCTGTTTTTCAGTATAGTAATGTTCAAAGTTATCATAGCCATGTTTTTATTTCTAGCAATATACCATCATCTATAGCAGCCATCAGCAGATCACTTAGAATCGTAGCTATAGGCAAAACAAAGCAGGAATGCTTATACTCTCATATCTTATCTGTTTTCTGCTCAATATAACATAACCTGGTAATTGAAACTATCATTCAAGTTGGGTTGGCCTAAAATTTTGCTGTCAGACCTATGGAGATGTGTTCCAAGCACGTGTACTTGCATGTTGGATTCTCTTTAGTTTTGTGCTCAGCGTAATAATAATAACCAGGCCAGCATCTACGTTGACCGAAGTGCTTGTGTTTGCCTTCAAAAGTTCAGAGCACATTGTTGGTTACAAACTATTGATTAGTATACAACAAATGAGTGTGTATATGCGTTTTTTCAAGATTGTAGCATTCCATAGCCTGTTTAGCCATGAAAACAAAATGCAAATAAACTAACATAAAAAAGCCAGACGAGAACAGCAAGAAGGTGTCATTATTGGTTGAAATATTCATCAGCTATAGGCAAATCGTCAAGTGAAATAGACATAAATAAACCTTCACCGTCAAGAGAAGCAAAATGTGTCGCAAGTAAAAAAAATATGAAGTTACAAATTTTTCCAGAAAGGCAGTAAGCACAAAGTTTGCATATCTAAAACATCGGAGTTGCATAGCTAAACCAATAAAATCATAGGGTCAGACAGTATTGAAAATGGGAAATTGAATGTGAAGTCAAACTATAACCCGAGACATAAAGCAAAGAATATACCACATAGCAAATAAGCATCGCTACTCGCTAGAGAACAATAATACTCAGTTGTAAATATCATCTTTTCAAATTGTCATTTTTTTAGTCGTTACAACTAAAAAATAGACCTAATAAAGGGAGCACAGAGCAGGTTACTTGCACAACAAAAAGAACATAGCCAAACAAGTGTTTAATGGACAAATAAATATATTATGGCATCATGTATAAACACTATAGTCTCATTGGCCTAACAAAAAAATGCATGAAAGCCAATACTTCAAACTCATCACGTACGAATTCAAAGCTAGACAGATGCAAGCAATTTGTTTCATTAAAACCTGAACCAAAAAGATAAATAATTCGACCTTGAAAGGATACAGACACACAACGTAAGCAAAACCTGCTTGATATCACACGTACTGCCTCTCTGTTGAATAAGACTTTATTAGTATCCTCCATAAAATGGGAACAATCCACAAAAGCCTGTCAAGCAAGTAAAAAAACGATCTCAAGATTAGTGGGTATCATATATAAATGCAATGATATAATTCATACAATATATATGCTCTAAAAAGGGTAAAACTTTATGCATTTAAGCCTACACTCCACATTCATTTCTGTTTTTTTTAAACGTGTAGGGTACATCAGTAAGCAGTCAAAGACGACAGAACAAATTAAAAATGAGTTACATGGAATCCTAATAGAGCTTGAAGCTGAAGAACTCTGTAATCATGCACTTCCTTTCAGTTGTTAGTCTCTACCAAAAACCAGAGAGTTGTATGGACAACGCAAGCAGCACCTACTTGGTTGTAACTTCGCACAGGAAACATCATACTATCAACATGTAACTCTCACAGTACAAGCCTCGAAGGTACTTACTACTGTACTTGCAGATGCTAATTTGTAATCATCTACCATGAACACCATAAGGTCCATAACCATGAGCAACACCTGAGCAACAACAAATAGGATAGTTAGGCTTAGTTGACCACATTTTTTAGTGGATAGAATGTAGCTAAATAGCTATTTTCCCTCTCACTAGTTGATGCATCAAGGATAGAGCAGGCGTAGCGCCATATTTGAACTACTTGGATAGAATGTAGCTAAATTTGCATAACAGAGGAAGGCAAAATTAGACGTATAGCTTGGGGTAAAGCATAAGGTAAAAAGTCGTAAAGTGGGTTTACTCTAGTACAAATGAAATCATAATAAGATGAACGTACATGTTGTAAATACGGAAATACCTATTTATTTTGTATGCTCATGATAGCAAAATGTGTAGGTCGGCAAACCGAGAAATAAAATGGATCTATGGCAGTTGAGAACTACCTTAGCCTCTTGCTGTCAAGAAATCTTGCATGTTAGGGAAAAATTAGCTAATGCAATGCAGATGAAGTATAAGGCAATCATATAAGTACAACACACACAATAGGATAGAAAACAATAGAGTCAAATATGCAGCTAACAAAAGAAGGAAACAGCCAAAGACGTAACTCTAATACTTATATGATGAGTTTGTGGTCTTGTGGGTCTAAAAGACCAAAGCTTCATCTCTCTAGCTTTGTCAAAAACGTAGATGGATTTAATGGGATTGATACAATCAACTAGGATAATCATAGCACGATAGCGAAGAAAATAAAGGAAATCTATGTAGGAAGGCTATGCATATGAGTATCAGACGCACATACATAGATTTGGAGCCCCCACCACAAGAAATAGGTTGCGTCGGTCGTGGGGGATTCGATGCCCACACTGAGCCACCGCTCGACATGTTGTCTCCTCCTAACAGTCATTGCTCCACCCTATAATATCCGAACAGGCATGTACATCAACAAATCTAGATGGATTGCATGTTTATGAGATGGGGAATTTGGAAATTATGCATCATTGGTGCACTTGAAATCATTTTAAGGGGCTAATTTGGGATAGAAAGGGGGAACTCACTTTGCATTCTGGGATCAACACCATTGTTTCTCGCTTTGACAGTGGATCGTCACCTGGAGGTCCTTGATCATCGCATGGACAACATTGATCACCGTTATGAGGCCGTGGACAGTAGTTTTAATGCCATTGATCAACACAATGAAGTGGTGATTCAACGCCTTAATCAGCTTTATGGATGGGTTTCTGAGATACAGTCAGTTCAGGGGCATATTTTGACCAACATTTCTGATGTCAACATAAGGGTGTCTTCAGTTGAGCAGACGATCAATTACTCTCATCGCCGCCGTATCAATCCTTCTCCTTCAGATCCATCTACCTCGGCTGGCGCTCCTCCTCCTCCTCCTCCTCCTCCTCCTCCTTCCTCTTAGGCTTCATTTTTAGCTTTTGGTCTTTGACGCCAAAGGGGGACAAGAACTAATATCTATTATTATCTACTACTTTTATTATTGTTGGACTTTGTGGTTTGTAATAGGATAGAGGATAAGCTTATTACTTTTTGCATTATCTTTGTCAGCTTATTGAACCTCATTACCTTTATTGTCTGGATGATTATGGATGTTTGAATTGATTTATCTATCTTGTGATTGTGTTTATGAGTTTGCTTGAATGATTATATCTTGATGATCATATTATTATTTTCTCGAATCCAAAATATAAAGGAAACTCTGTTGAATTTTCTGAAAAGACCTCATTTGCGCATGAAGTTCAACTCTTATTTTTGTGCTCATCTTTCGGGGAGTTTCTTCTATATTTGGTGGTTTAGCTAGCATGTTGTCTAATTTCTCTTCCTTCATTCTAGTCCTATCATATGCTATCTAAATCATGTCCTAGAATATGCACCTTGTTTGGTACTGTCATTTCATTATATCTCCGTGTTTAAGGTTGTCATCAATTACCAAAAAGGGGGAGATTGAAGAATCTAGGCCTCATTTTAGTGTTTTGGTAATTAACAACAACTGTCAATTGTGAACTAACTTGTTTGGTCAAGTGATTGAAAGGGTTAAGTTTTGGATAAAGATAAAGAGCACTAAAGGTACTCAAGCATTGGGTATCAACATCGTCTAGCTTAAGGCAAATGTATCTAGTTGAATAGGATCTTTTCATAGTTTTACCGGTCTAGGAGTTTGAAGATTAAAAGACCGGATTGCTAGTGTAGGTAGCCATACTATGAAGAGGGATTAACAACTGGTAGCTTGATTGCAAAGTGTGCCATAATACTCAAACTCACTTGGTTGAATCTTGGAGTTCTTAGTGATCTTTCGACCACAAATTTATCTGTTCGTTATTTCTTGGCCAGACTGACCACAGTTAGAGGACCAGACTGACCGGACCCCCGGTTCATCTTTGCGTTTAGTGTGAGAGCCGTCGGGTGATTTAACTTATAATGCTTAACCCTCCAATTAGTCCTAGCATTACAAATCAAAATTTCCCACTCTCGGTGTATTGTGTACCTCCCAAGACAACAGTACACATACACCTTCACAAAACATAGCATCCATTCCATACACAAGTTATTACAATACCGAGTATTCATAATTTACAACACAAAAGACATTCCAAGTTCATATTACATAAATAGGGCCGATCGGCCAAATAACAAGATAAAGAACTAAAGTCACAGCGGAAATAACAAGCCATAAGATGATGATAAACAAAAGCCAACTGGCTGTCCTTACCCACAAGGCAACAGACCGAAAACCCGTCGAACTAGTCATCGAAGTCGAAGTCAGTCTCACAATAGTTGACCCCTTGGGGATCAACCTCCTCTGCAGCAAGTGAATATGCCAGCTAAGTACAAAGTTGTACTCGCAAGACTTACAAAAACAAAACATGGTAGATGCATTCATGTATCAAAGGAATGCTACTACACTAAGCAATTTTTAGCATAAAGGCCTTTTCCTTGCAATAGAGTAATAGATGGTAAAGCAATTTATCAAATCTGTTTTTGAATATTTAAATAACAGCGAGACAACATTTATAAACATAATTAATATCCTAGAGGTGGCTACCCAACAGTCACCACAACATAGCAGGAATTACCCATTCGTACCACCTGATTTCAAGTTTTATCGAAAACGTTGAGTCTTACTCTTGCCAAACCTAATCCAGCGTGTCCATAACCAAGGACGTGGCTATTCAAATAGATTAAACCTTGCAGAGGTGTACAACTTTACCCACACGCCAGACCGCTCTTGCTCCAAGCTATAAAGCACACTTCCTTAGGTATGCCAGCAGAGCTAAGTCATACGAGACATTTTCCAATGGTGTGTATTAACTAAGAGTCGCACATATGAGGGTTGACCCTCTGTGAACTGTACATCCTGGGCTCCCACGGCGGACCCATACGTTGTGTCGGAGTCATCGGCAAAGCCTCGGCAACTACCGATGCTCCTCAGATGAGGGAACCTTTCCGGAACCCACCCCGCCAATCCCTAATAATAACAGAACAACAGAATATTTTTCTCCTAACATCTACCACCTGCGACTCATTAATTAACACACCCCAAAGTACTAAGTCAAGAGGGGTTCCCAATGCCCTCTTGTGGATGCACGCAATATTGCTTGGATCAGTGTGACACAAGATGTTTGGTCCTTGTGGACTCGGGCACCAACCACACACCCGATAACCACACCATCATACCATGTGCCCAAGTCTCAATCTTTTCTTTTCACTTTTAGTTTTTTTTCGATTACAATACATACATGAGTACCCTAACCCAAGTAATTAGAGATGATATAATGACCATCGCCGAAGCGATGATCTTCATGCTACCGTTCTAAGCATTACTAAGCGACACTAACTTGTATACGACCAGAGCCCATCTATCGAGCTCTAAATCATTAACTAAAATAATAACCTAGGCTCAGTAGCAAAGGATAACATTTACCAATAGCTCATGCAACTATTCAGAATAACAACTTCTAACGCAAAAATAATAATCAAAATAGGACATGCATACATACAGTTGCAAAACAAGATATTTGTAAAGAACATAATAGGATCAACATGCTAATAAAGATAAGAGGGCTGCTTGCGTTTCTGGAGATAATCCACTTTCTACTGAGGATCACTCTCGTAGATAATTGAATCGTCGAAACCTATCGAACGAGCGAGAAGATCCAATAAGAACGAATAACGTCGAATAAACCCAAATATTCAACTTCATCCAAAATGCATGAAATTTACACAGTAGGTAGATCATGATTTTATATGAATTTATAAATAAGAATCATTTCAATTGGATGTTGCATGCAAAAGTTATGGCCTAAACAAAATCAGCTAGGAAAAAAATGCTGGAAATTCAACTTAGGTTACTGTTCACCGAATTCAAACTTTTCGCAAAAATTTCCAAAAAGGTGGTGAATATAAAATTTTTATGGTAGACAGAGCATGATATTCTAAGCACAACAAAAATTGGTTCACTTCATTTGGAGTTAAAATGAATTTTCTATGCATTTTCAAAGTTGTGCCATTAGTGTGCAAATACATTGATTAACAACATTTTTTGTGACAGTGACATACTTCAAACCTATTCCAAATTAAATTACATTAAAATTTTAAACCATCAAAATTGATTACACTCAGTTAGGAGTTACAGAGAAATACTTATGTATTTTTGAAGTTAAATGAATTTTTAGTGCAAAAATAATGCTCTACCTAAATTAATTCTACTAACAAAATTTTCTGGGATAGTAACAAGTTTTAAAACTATACCATAATAAATTTCAAATAAAAATGTAAACCAACAAAATTGGTTTCACCCAATTTGGAGTTAAAATGAAATACTTATGCATTTTCTAAGTTTAAACAATTTAAAGTGCACAAATAATTCATTTTGGAAAATTTAAAAGTATTAAATACTTTTCTTACGCGGGTTGAGCTAGCCTCTGTTGCTGACAGTGGGTCCTATGGATTTTCTTTTTATTTTCATTTAAAATCCTAAAGAAAACAGCTACCGACAAGCGGGACCCACGTGTCATACACTTGGTCTATAAGAATAGTGCGTGAACCGAAATCCACAGCATAGTGTCTCGCCGGTCCATGGACCAACTCAGCGCACTGTGCACTAAATGCGCTCAGGCCCACTCGTCAACGACTCAAAGCGAAACTCTAACTAGTCATTAACTAAACTAAGCATTTAATTAGTCCTAACGACCGAGATTTACCTAATTACATGCTACAGTAGCTGTCCAAAACCGACAACGCAGCGCATTCAGCCGCGAGCTCCTCCAGCTAATCGCCGACGCAGGAGGCCATGGTGGCACCGGCCAAGGACCAAAATGGGATCCCTACCCTATTGCGCACCCGAAGGTAGCTGGAGCATCGCCGGAGACGAGCTGGAGCGGCTACGCGACGAGGTGGAGCGGTGGAGAGATGAGGCAAAAACGGCAACCGCGATGCGGCTGTGCATTAAGTCATCTAATGCACGCACTAGCACCAGAGGGGCTCAGGGACCTCACCAGAAGCACGAGGGTGGTCGAAGATCGTCGGAGACGAGCCGACGGCGGAGACCAGTGGCCGCAGTGATGGCTTCCTGTGTAGAGGACGAACTGCGAAGGGAGGAAGAAAAAATGGAGATCGGGAAAGCATGAGAGGATCAAGTAGAAGCTTAGGGAGAAAATAATTGCACAGGGGACAAGATGTGGTGGCTGAAAGTTGTTCACGACCGGAGCTGGAGAAGAAAGCCAATTGCGGTAGCTCCTGAGGAGGTAAAGACGAATCAAGTTAGGGGAAATACTACTAGGGTCCCAGGGCACGATATGACGCGAAGAGAATTGAACTGGAACCACTATGTTGGCTAGATCACTATGGCGGTATCTCAGCCGTGAGCTAAAGCTCGAGTCTTGCCGTGCTCTCGCTCGGTGGAAATGGGAAATGCAGGTGGGAGGGAGCTCGGTGATGGCGAAAAGAGAAGAAGAACGACACTGATAAGCTTAAATAGGCGAGGACAGAGAATAGCAAGGAGGCGCACTCGGCGATGAGCTCGGTTCATGGTTCACTGCCATGGACGAGCCAAGTGACAGGGAGGGGATGGTGAGGTGACGGGGCATGGGCGAGCGCGGAGGACGTGGGGAAACCATGGGCACAAGGTTCTAAACAAGCATAAGGCGGGGTTGGAGTTGGCGCAGTGAGTCGACCGAGGGCACCATGGCGTATGAGCCGACGCAAGTGAGCCGCAGGAGAAGATGACCTGTGGTTGGGGCCCACAGGTCAGAGAGAGATGAGGGTTGGGTTGGGGTTTGGGGTTAGACGGTTGGGTCTAACCAAGTCAAACCGGCTTGGTTGACTAAGATGAACTTACAAGGCTAAGTGGCTTAAGGAATTTTTAGACCAAGACGATTAACTCCAAAAATACTAAAAGTTTTATGGGAGGTTAATGACTCTAAGTATAACCTTGTGTAATTTTTGCAAAGTTTTTGATGCTGTGAATTTTTCTGTAAAATTATTTTAAGCCTCAGTTCTTGGTGTTTGACTTTCACCTCTCTACTTTGACTGGCCAATTTAAAATAGCAAATAAATCCTAAAAATTATGAAAATTTTCAAGTGAGTTACTAAGATGTTCCAGATCCTAGGAAAATTATTTCCAAAGGTAGTTTACAAGATTTGTTTGGTATCTTTTTAGGGTTATGCTTTCTAGGATTTAATGCATTAGGTTTTCAAAAATGCACTAAACCCTTGAATAAAAATCCAGATAATTCAAATGACAACAAGAAGCATCAAAAGTTTTCAAAAGTTCATGTTTTTATACATTTGAAACACAAACCCCTTACTTGGGATGTTACAGTTAGCTTTTTCTAAAGAGCTCCTTTTTTGCAATTCTACTGGCCGAACTGACCGCAAGTATAATCCCAGACTGACCGGACCCCTAATCTGAGTAAGGTGGTCAGCTTTTTCCAGAGACACTCTTTTTGGCTTCAACCCTTCTCTATTCTGCTATCCGGACTAACCGCAATTGGAGGGCCGGACTGATCGGACCTCCGGGTCATTGATGCGGTCAGTTTTTTTCTCGAGAAGGGTGTTTTTGCATCTTGCTACTAAATTTTCCTTACCGAACTGACCACAGTTGGAGGGCCAGACTGACTGGACCTCCGGTTCTTTGTCACGGTTAGCATTTTCCAATAGCAAGTCTTTTATGTTTTTGGAAAGTTTTGAACCCAGTCTGACCGGACCATATGTGGGCAGACTGACCGAACCTGGCATAATGGATAGATTCTATTGTAATGATTATTGCAGAGTTTACCATTATACTGTAGTCCGGTCTGACCATCCCTGTGCCTACGGTCTGACAAGCCGTGCCGATTTTACGCAATCTCGTGTGCCAACGGCTAGTAGAATGGGTTGGGGATATAAATACCCCCCTCCCTGTAGCAAGGGATGGCTGAGAACCTCATTTGAATACTCTTGAGCCATTTGCTTCTTCTTCTACTCTTTGAGAGCTAAAGTTACATCTTGCAACGTTTGTAGAGGTTTCTCCAAGTGCTTTGAGTTGAGTTTGATTCTTGTGGCACTTGAGCATCTTCAAGCGAAGCGGTGTTGGTTTGTTACTCTTGGAGGTTGCCGCCTCCTAGACGGCTTGAAGAAGATGAATCGATGATCTTCTCAAGAAGCTTGTGAGAAGACCCGATTGATTGTGAAGGTTGGAGCTCACCTTTCCGGAGTAGAGAAGAGCTACCTCTAGTGATCGAGGGGTGTGCTCATGTGGAGCTGGCTTGATTCGTTCAAGCTTCTTCAACATGGATTAGTGGAGACCGACAAGTCTCCGAGACCACATGAAAACATCGTTTGTCTCCATATTGTAGTTTATCTCTTTTACTCTTCGCTTAGTGCATTCATTTATATAGCCATTTTGAATCTTGATTAGATTGTTTAGCTTAATCTAGAGTGAGTAGTGCACTTAGAAACACTTAGATTATTTAGGCTTTCAATTGTGAAATTGAATTACATTGCTTTACTTGCTAAATTTGTTTTTAGCCTAAAGTTTTATAAAAACAGCCTATTCACTGTTGGTGATATGCCCTAGAGGCAATCATAGAGATGATTGTGTGACGTCTATGTTTATGAGTTATTGATTAAATGCTATTCTGTTCCTTGAATGAATCATTGGTTATAAAGATTAACAAGTATGTGACTTGTTGGTGAAGCTCTTTAACTTATATGATGTCGTTCTTAATGTATCCTTGGTCGGATGTCACTGGCGGAACACCAATGACTCTACGACCAGCACATGTATTGATCGATGACCATGTTTCACTGGTCATGGATATAGAGATATCGAATCGATAATGTGAACACATGTTAGAGAACATGGGGTTGGATAGACCCACCTTGAGACACTATTGAGGTTGTTATGATTCTATGTGTCATTAGCTGGTCTCAAGAAATGATGATGTATAATCATTAGACCTGAGATCAGCATGGTTCCCTAGATGTGTAATAGCACTTTTAGGGGTTGCCAAACGCTACCCGTAACTGGGTAGTTATAAAGGTAGCTTTCAAGCATGCTATGAAACATGCGGAGGGATGTGACTGGTCGAATATGGGATTTGCCCCTCCTAACATAACAGGAGAGATATCTCTGGACCCCTCGATGTGGTCAGATAAAGAAAGTGTATGGCCATGCCACTGGTGGTCGAAGAGTTCGACCACATAAGGTTATCCGACACTCGATCGAGAAAGTATTGAACAATCCATGGATGACATAATATCTCACCTAGAGTTCAACCAGATATCGTGAGGCAAAGGGAGAATACACGAGTAGGTCGCTTAGTTTGATCGATTCTGGATCGATCATATGGAGATACGAGCTGGTCAGATCGGTTTAACGTAATCACAGAGTGGTCGAACTCTGGTCGTAAGGAGTTACGAACGAATCTGGCCGTGACCAAATACTGAACTAGTCATATAGAGATAGGACACGTCGTAAGTGATGAGGACTCGGTCGAGATCATATTGCATTAAGGTTCGTCCGATATAATTTGTGTGTATTCGGGAATCGTTATGTCCTGCTAGGAACCGCTAACAACTCGTGGTCGGAAAGAGTTTCTGAGTCACAACTGATTACGCATAAACCTAACAGGTCACACACTTAACGGGTTGGAACAAACCAGTACAGATACGATTCGTCAAACGTGTTTGGATAGGATCCGTCACGGGCATTATATAAGAAGATGCTTGAGGCTATAAAGAGGGACGTGAGTTGCTCCACCGAAACCCTAGCCGCCATCTTCCTAATAGCTCATACAGCGACTTGGTGCTAGCACACCTTGGCGCACGGTTGTTCCTTCCTAGACGTGTGGATATCAGAGAGGCGCCATCGCGTTGTTGTTGCGCTTGAGGACGATCCGCGATCTTCACACGAATCGCAGAGGTTGCTAGAGGAGACGATCGACTCGCGAGGACGCCGCCGATCGACCACGACCACTACATCGACGCTCTATGTTGGACCAGTCGCCCAACTCTTCTTCCATTGCTCAAGGCGTCGTGGTAACGACCGTGATCATCTTCTTGCTTGGTTTTCTGGTTTACGTGGTAAAATTTTTGAATTGTTGCTATCGTAGCCTACTTGTATCCCATCATTCACCCCCCCCTCCCCCTCTAACCGGTTATCCTTGATCCTACAACAATGCAACAGTAAAAAGTGACGTGGTGAGTTTCTGTGCTGGCCGGAAAAACTATAATAAGGATATGATTTGATGTCATTAAATAGCATGATATGGTGATTGTCTATACTTAGTTAAATGAAAATTATTGAGATTTGTGACGCAATAATGCAGTCTCATCTGCTAGTTTTAAATAAATTTTTGTGTCATATAGTATTCACATAAAAATTAGTATACATTTTCCTAGAAGAAGGAATTTTGTGCCATGGTAGTATATGCACACATTTTGGTTTATGCACTTGCACAATTCAAACAAAAATCGAAACATTGCTTATTGTTATGATTTGTTGAGGCATTACAAACTCACGTGTTATAGTATCGCTTTTCCGAATTATTTCGAATATTTTGTTCAGATTTTATGTGACAGTTTGCACACATTGTTGAAAAAAAAATGTCACCAGAGCCTAAAACGTGTTTGAGAGTGATGCGAAAGGATGCTCACTTCAATGGAATATGAGCAGTAGATTCTAGACTGGTAAGACAAGTACTCATCTTTCCCCCTTTCGTACGAAGCAGTGGTTGCCGTAGAAATGCATACAATGATGGTGTATTTGTATATTAGTGCAAGTGACTTTTTAAAACAAAAATGCACTCACAATACCTAATTTTCAACTATCTTTTGGTGCCTACCATTTGTAACGACGACAACCTTGATGAAATGGCTCATCAACTTTACCATTTGAAATGATCTCGCTTTTTTGCGATTACAAGGAAAACACAAACGTACAGACACCACTACGCACGCACAACACACGCGAGTGCACCTAAAAAGACGGATACCTGGGATAAATCTGTGATCTCACAAAATTCCTAGTGAAAACGTACTCACATTGAAACTATCGATACTGGTCAACTTTGTTTCCTGTAGACAGATGATATCCGGCTGTAGATCCAGCAACGTCTGGTAGACTAAAGCCCTTTTTTTATCTCTCCTAAACCTCTAACATTCCAGGAGAGGATCTTCATTGCTTTACCTTGCTTGCAGCAAGCAATCGGATGTAATGTGTGTCCCTTCCCAGAACCCAACATGAACAATGCGCATAGGTTTGTTCCGGTTGCCACCAAAACACGACCTAAGTAATATGATGATACTACAACACTGAGGATTCGACGATAAATGGATCAATTGGATACATACTATTCTCTCGTCCGGAAAAGCACAGATCCTAGTTAACGGTGCAGTGGGAGACCACATTCGTTACAAACATGGAGTACGACAAGGAGATCCACTCTCTCCCTATTTATTTATACTGGTAGCAGATGTCCTACAGAAAATTTTGCAACAAGCTCACATGGATGGGCAGATCTTACACCCCTTGGATGTACAGCAGACTCGCCAACATTGCAATACGCAGATGACACCCTAATCTTACTCAAGGGCTCAGCGCAACAAGCTCTGATTCTTAAAGAGCTCTTGGAATCATTTACAAGCTTTTCAGGTTTGAAGATCAACTATCACAAGAGTACATTTGTACCCATCCATATGACACATCAGGAAGCCACCCTGGCCACCGCCGTCCTGCAATGTCCAATCAGCTCGTTGCAATGCAATTACCTAGGTCTACCGCTTTCCACTGACAAGATTCATCATAGTCTGCTACAACCAATCATTGACAAAATAGACAGAAGGTTGGCAGGTTGGATACCCGGGCTACTGTCATGGGGAGGAAGAGTACAAATGATAAACACTGTGCTATCAGCCATACCTACTTATTACATGAGTTGCCTCCAATGGCCGGATCGTAGCATACAAGCCCTTGATAAAATCAGAAGAGCCTTTCTGTGGAAGGGAAATAGAGAGGTACATGGCGGACAATGCCTAGTTGCTTGGACAACTGTATTGCTGCCCAAAGAGCAGGGAGGTTTGGGGATTCACGATCTAAGGAATCATAACAGAGCTTTGATCATAAAAATGGCAGGGAAACTATTATCAAACTCAACTGAACCTTGTTTCTTATGGTTAAGACGTCAATACTTTCGGGAAAACATACCAATGCAGCCTCGCCCGGGTGACACAGCAATTTGGAAAACTTTATCTTCTGTCATCAAAATGACTACGCAAATGATAAAGGTTATAATTGGGGAGGGACGAACCACGTTATTCTGGAAAGACCATTGGACATCCTCAGGACGACTGTACTTACGCCTACCTACTATCTTCACTTTTGCCACTAATCCGAACTGTACAGTCAGCTCACAATTCATTGCAAACAATTGGGTAGTGTCATTGCACCTGGTTCTGTCACACCAAGCGCTCTTGGAATATCAAACTTTACTCCATATTCTTTCTGAACAGCAAGTACAACAAGGAATTTTAGATCAGCGAGTTATAATCTCGACCAAGGCGGACATAACTACTTCAGAAGTGTATAAACTCCTCTCATTCCACGGTATAAAATGGATGGCATCAGACTACACTTGGCAAAGATCAATACCGCACAAATACAGAATCTTTTTATGGCTTGCTTTCAGGGAAAGGCTAAACACTAAGGACAATATGACAAATAAGCATTGGAGGACAGATCCTCACTGTGACATTTGCCCTGCCGTAAAGACAATTGATCATGTCATTTTAAGATGTAAAGCTGCAGATCAACTATGGAAGAAACTAGGACTAGCAACGGAAGCATTCTCAGCCCATGATATAATGGAATTTGTGCAAAAGTTATCAACAAAAGTAGCTACCTATAGGGACATTTTTCCCATATGCTTCGCAGCATGTGCTCACTCACTATGGACTACAAGAAATAAGCGAATATTCTGAAATGAAGAAGACAGAGCCACCTCGATACAAATTCGGATCCAAGACTACATTATCCACTGGTCGTACAGGACCAACTCAAAAAACCGAGCTTCCATCCACCAGTGGAGTCAGCTCTTAGTACAAGTCTAATAAGAATTATTTTGTTCCATAGCTGTTGCTGCCGCTGCTGTTATTGTTGTTGTTGTGTGTTTTTCTGTTTTTTCTTCTTCCTCCCTCCCCCCCCCCTCTCTCCTCCTCCTCCTTTTTAGTTTTAGTTTTAGTTTTTATTTCATACTTTTCTTTTTTTATGGTGTAACTACTCTGAACTTCCATTTCAATACAATGGTCATAAGGTAGAGAATCCTCTACCTTTCTACGTAAAAAAAACGTACTCACATATGCATAAAGGTGGATACTAGGATTTGAACACTGGAAGGTGAAGTCATACAGACACAACTCCGCCACCCCACCAAGAGATGGTCCTGAAATGATCTTACCTAGGTGCATGACCATATGCAATTCATCATACATCGCTCATGAAGTCTACCGGTACCGAAATGTATCGTTCGGAATGGTAGATCGGTATGGACCGGGACCGGAATGTATCGTTCCAGAGCCAAACTGGTGCTGTCTCTAGGACAGTATTCACAAGTTTCCGCAGCCCAACACCATAATGGAAGGACTCCTCAGTTGCATTAAACCCCGAAAAGTAATGGAGTACAGTGAAAAAACACAAAAACACAAACGAATCAAGCGAGGCATATCGAAGCGAAGGGAAGCATTTCGACGCGCGAGAGAAGAGAAGGGATGGCCGCGGGGATGGTGCACCACCCTACGACGCGGCGTCATGGAGGAGCAGCAGGCGGCGGGGGTGGAGATCTTGCTGCAGATATCGATGCTGGTGCTAACGTTCGTGCTCGGCCACCTCCGCCACAGCTGCAGGGTCTACTACCTTCCCGAGGCCAGCGCATCGCTCCTCATCGGTACGGTATCCCCGGCCTATTTCCACTGTGTTTTTGGTTTCTTGCGTTCGTTTCACGGTCAAAATGGAGCCTGAAGTATCGAAGATTCTAGGTGATGGTGCTGCAGTCCTCGTCTCGTCATTGTGTTTAGCTCATCCGTGCAATTATATCAGATTTTTTTTTAGATAATGGAAGAGAAAAAATCTCTCCCGGTCTCTGAATCGAAGATGCACACAACCCATTTATTAATAGAATAAAAGTAATAATATAACCAAAGTTGCTAAAATTGGCAAGAAGCCTTACAACCATAAAAAGACAATTGAAAATTAAATGATCATTTGCCAATCCGATGACTAAGCTGCTGTTGGAAATATGCCCTAGAGGCAATCATAGAGATGATTATATTTCATTATGTTCATGACATTGGATAATATGTTATCTTGTTCCTAGAATAATATTGTTAATATTTATTATCAAGTATGTGACTAGATTGTGAAACTCTATATTTCGTGATAATTATTCTTATATCGCCTCACTCGGAAACATATGAGGACACATATGAATAGACTAGCATATGCATTGGTTGATGACTATGTTTCATGTGTCATGGATATAGAGATATCAAACCAATAATATGGACACATGTTAGAGAACATGATGTTGGATAAGACCCACCTTGAGACACTATTGAGATTGTTATGATTCTATGTGTCGTTAGTTGGTCTCAAGCAATGATGATGTATAATCCTTAGACCTGAGATCAAGATGGTTTCCTACATGTGTAATAGCACTCTTAGGGGTTGCCAAATGCTACACCGTAACTAGGTAGTTATAAAGGTAGCTTTCGGGTATGCTATGAAACATGCAGAGGAATGTATTTGGTCGATATGGATTTGCCCTCCTAACATAACAGAGAGATGTCTGGGCCCCTCGTTGTGGTCAGATAAAGAAAGTGCATGGCCATACCACTAGTTGTCGAAATGTTCGACCACGTGAAGTTATCCAATACCTGATCGAGAAAGTATTGAACAGTCCATGGATGACACAACATCTCACCTGGAGTTCAACCAAACATCGTGAAGCAAAGGGAGTATACATGAGTAGGTCGTTTAGTTTGATCAGTTGCGAACTGGTCGTATGGAGATACGAGCTGGTCGTAGACTGGTCGAACGTAATCACAGAGTGGTCGTAACCTGGTCGTAAGGAGTTGCACACTGGTCGTGACCAAATACGAACTGGTCATATAGAGATAAGACCTGGTCGTAAGTGATGAGGACCTAGTCGTAGATCATGTTACATCAAGGTTCGTCCGATATAATTTGTGTGTATTCGGGAATCGCTATGTTCTGCTAGGAACCGCTACGACTCATGGTCGGAAAGGGTTTCCGAGTCACAACCGAACTACGCATGAACCTACAGGGTCACACACTTAACGGGTTGGAACAAACCAGTACGAATACGATTCATAAACGTGTTCGGATAGGATCCGTCATGAGCACCATATAAGGAGATGCATGAGGCTATCAGGAAAGACAAGTTTTACACCACCGAAACCCTAGCCGCCATCTTCCCGAGAGCTCCGTCGTGCGACTTGGTGCTAGTACACCGTATGTGGGTTTTTTGTTATGATCGGGAATGCATGAGAGCGGTTAACCCTTGCGAAGCAATGAAGCTAGGTGTGCGGGGACCCAGAGGTCGTTCGGCGCGTGGCCTGGAGTCTAAGGGGGACGAGTCCTCAGCACATCCATCAACTTGATACTGGACCAAAGTTGTCGCTCATGCCCTAGATCTAGTAGGACACGAGCTGCCATGGTGAAGGCGACGGACGCCCAAGCCACCATGGACTTTTGCTAGGGGAGACCGTAGAGGTCGTACGACCTACGCACCATGAGGGTAGTCTCTCATGCCCTAGGGCCAGTAGGACACGAGCCGCCATGGTGGAGGCGACGGACGCCCAAGCCACCATGGACTTTTGTTAGGGGAGACCGCGGAGGTCGTGACGCCCACGCACCACGAGGTGGTCGCCATGCCCTAGGGCGATGGGACATGAGCCGCCATAGTAGAGGCGACTTGACGCCCAAGCCACCATGGACTTTGTTGGGGAGACTGCAGAGGTCGACGCCCTATGCACCACGGGGTGGTCGCCATGCCCTAGGTCCAGTAGGATATGAGCTGCCATAGTGGAGGCGATGGACGCCCAGGCCACCATGGACTTTTGCTAGGGGAGACGCGGAGGTCGTACACCCTACGCACCACAAGGGTGAAATCCCTTGGAGGGAAAGTGTCTTGAGAGCCCATACGAGATTTATATGTGGGGACCTGCCCCTAACAAGAGCGCGTTAGGGGCGAGCCTCAGAGCGAGCCTTCATCGCCAGGCCGCATGAACGCATGCGTTCCAAGGGTGATGGTTGGCCTCAGAATCCTTAGCCTTCTGGTTGTGAGGGTGCCTTGAACTGCTCGCCCTCGGCTGGGCCTCACATCGACCCGTACAAGGGAGGAGGACGCGCGTGGGAGGCCCAGGGCATGTAGGACGTTGCCATCCCGAGGTGGATGGCCCTGATCTCCGACGAGGGTGCTTGGCTGGGGCTCCTTCAAAGAGCGGATGGGTCATCCACGAGATCATTGCCCTCCGGTGCCGGAGGAGGTTTCGTGGACTTAGAGTATTTTTTTGGTAGGAGACATAGCCTTTTGTCGATTAGCTACGTCCCCACGGTCGGCGCCAATGTTGTAGGTGTGAAAACCAAACACGAGTGAGGGGGTGGACGTCGGCCGTCTGACGGGCCCTCGTCCACGAGAGTAAGAAATGACACGAGGGTTTATACAGGTTCGGGGGTCCGAGAGGACCGCCCTACTCCTGTCGGTGAGCCAACGGGGGGTTACCTCCGGAGAGGGAGCCCCCGAAGGCTCACCAGTTTGAATATATCTCTTTATTGCTCAAGAGAGCCATCCTCTTGAAAGGAAGGATACATGGGGTATTTATAGGCTCCCAAGCCTGTACAAATGACGGGAATACCCCTTGGGGGGATAGTTACATTATGAGTACAAGCAAGGGGTACTACAGTCTTTTATGAGCACAATAGCATTTCTCGGGTCTGTATGCGTGTCTTTTGAGAGGCGGGCCCCGTCAGTATGACAGACGAATTATTCTTCCAACAAATACATAATAACAACAGGGGTTTCTCAACAAACTCAATTACCAACTTACCATCTCAAAAACTCTACTTATGCCTCATGTACTGGAATCACCCATTAACATAGCTTCATTAACCAGAAGCACGGCGTATTCGAATACCTTTAGTTATACACTCTGCAGAGTTGCCCAACTTTACCCACAAGATATATCAAGCTCGTACTGTCATGTAATATACACGCAACACTTTAGCGTGCAACTGAGCTGAGATAACAAAGCCTTTTTACTGCTCAACCTTTCTAGCCTCTACCCGGTAAGTCTATGGACCATTCAGCCCTTGGGAGACTCCACTGGCCACAATGGATCTTGTACCCCAATGCTGACGGCACCTACCATTGTGTAGACCAGCGAGTGTCCCTCTAGGCCCACCCCTGTCTCATTCTTGATACTGTAGATATTCAATCGGAAAAGCAGTGTACTAAGCTAGGGAGTAATGACTACGCTCGTGGTTGAGCGATTTTCTGTGTCTGTTACTTTGGCACAAGATTCTTGTCCTTACTTGTCTCACAGTGAGGCGATGGACCAACACCACCACGTGGCTGTCCATCCTGCAGGCCTCACCCTTGACCCACTTTTAACCCAAGTCTATTGGGTTGTCCAACTTAATGGGCACAACCCTCAACTCTCCACCAAAACCATTGGTGAACCGCCAATACTGCTTTTGATTGATAGCACATTTGTGTGACAAAGCTACTTATATAGATAATATTTTATGTGAACTTGTCAAGGTGAATATGGCCTACAAGTACTGGGTAGGTTTGTATGTGGGGTAATAGGATTTATCTGATTATCATGGCATTCAAAAGTATTATTTCAATAATTAAAGTAATTGGCTCAAATATGATAATGAAAGTATCAATATAAATATATGACATGTGAGTTCAAAATGTTCAAGGAATGCAACTTGCCTTCTTGCACAAAGTCCTGTGGATACTGGTCTTGTCCGGCGTCTTCTGGAGCCTGGTCGTCAAGATCGTGACCTAATGAGAAGCATTGCAATAAAAAGAAACCAAGTAAAAACTAGCTCGACAAGGAATGAGCTGGGAACAACAAGCAAGTAAATAAAACAAAAAAGAAACTTAAAGGAAGGTGGTGTGGGATGGTGGGAATTTATCTGGTGCTTGATTGGACTGAACAGGGTTTGAGATTTGGATCCAAGTACAACAAAAATATTGTAATGGATTAAAGAAAACTATGGGAAGGTGAAATGATTTGTTGGGAGCTGGGTATAGATGATCGGAGTCAAAAATGGACTTTCTGGGCTCGAGATGGTTAGAATGGATATATAATATCAATTTAGGGTTTCGATGTATAGTGACTATTTTACTGTTCATACCTATTAATTAGATATAAATAGTAATTAATCACTAATCTAGGCTTAGGAACAGTAATCAGTTTACTGTTTGAACAGTGTATGGGCTTAATCTGGAATGAATAGTATAGGGTTTTTCGGGTGAACAGAAAATAAAATTACTGTGCAAATGAATAGTGTTGGGCTGAAATTAAATGAACAGTAATGGGCTTCGCCCATTACTGTGCAGCCCAATCGGCCGGGCCTAAAAGGCCTTGAGGACCTTGACCAGCGCCTCTACATGCGAAGAGAAGGGAGCGCAAGGGCAGCTGGCGCTGCTGTGAGAAGAGAGAAGGCGGCGGCAATGGCGGCGCCCGACCGCAATGGCGGCCGTGGCAGTGGGAGGGCGCGGAGCTTGAGGTAAGTCTCTTACCTCTAGGGTTTTCGTGGGTTGGATTTGAAATTTGGTTTCTTGGTTTTGGGCGGTGGCGGCCGTGGGGAGAAGGGGTGGCGGCGGGAGCTCAAATCCGGCCGGAGCTGGTAGGGGAGGGGTTTAGGGGAGTGCAGAGGTGGGGGATGAAGAAGAAGGGCTGCCCCGGGCGGCCTTTTATAGGCGGGTGGAGGCGGTGGGAGCAGGGCGCGGTGTAGGCAGGCGGCGTGGGCAGCGAGATGGGCGGCGGGCGAGGTGGCGCTAGGGTTTGAGCGCCGCATTGAAGAGGGAGGGGAGAGGTGGTGTGGGTGGGAGCAGTGCCCTCACTGGAGCAGGGCGGGAGCTGGCGCGGCGGGCGACGTGGTTGGCTCTGTGCGGTTGGGCGGCCGCGAGAGAGGGAGGCGACGGCATGGGCGACGGGGTGAGGTGGAGGCGGTATGGGTAGTGGAAGCTGCGGGAGGCGGTGCGGTGGCACGGGAGGTGGCAGCGAGGGTGATGACCAGGCGTGACGCACGGGGAGGACGATGGGGTGGAGACGGGTTTGGGTGAAGGCACTTCCGGGGATGGAAGACGGTTTGAGCAGAAAGGGAAAGCAGGATGGGATTTGGGGAGTTTTAATGAAATTTGCTGAATTTTGCTAAGATTTGAATGAAAACAAAATTAAAATCCAAAACTCAAATTGATTTTGAAATTTTGAAATTTTGCAGATGTTTCAACCTACCCCCCTTAAAGGAATCTCGACCCCGAGATTCACTCAAAGTCAGGGGACAGATTGGAAAACTACGTTGCATTTTCGATTCCTTTTTTCATGTTGCTCTTTCTGTTGCAAGATTCTGACACTGAACTGAAAAGGTAGCTCCTGGATCAATTAAGACCAATGTTGATGAAGTAAAAAACGTACCAGCCGTATTGTTTGTGGCTTCTGCAGCTTCATTGGTAGTGACACAATTGATTTTGCCTTGAGCTGGTCCTGGTTGCTGAAATTTTGGCTACTCTCTAGGTCGTAGCATACCTCCTTTATTAGCTTGTGTTGTTGGTGGCGTCTTGTTGACCTGTAATTGACTCTTCACCTGAGCTTTGGCTGCTTCTGCTGACATACCCCTCATTGGGCAATGGAACTTGATATGGCCTGGTTGTCCACAGTTGTAGCAGTTTATTGATTTTTGTGGACAGTCCTTTTGGTAGTGATTTCCTCCGCTTGTATAGCACTGAACTGTGGCTGATTGATTCATATTATATAGGGGTCTTGAGTTGGGATTGATAGTTGGCTGTTACGTGGGCACTAACGTGGCGGCTGACTCAGTGCCACGTAAACGACACGCAAGCACGGAGATGAGGTGGTAGCTGACGTGGGAGGACACGTCGGCTAAACGACGGCGAGGGCTCAGGTTGGTACGACAACGACGAACGGCGCCGTCTCGTCACTGATGAGTGGTACCAATACGTAGCTCACGCTATTGCGAACCCAAAGAGGTGTGTACTGGTGGTCGGAGGTGACTGAGACGGCTGGCGGCAAGCTTTGAGCGGCGAAGAGGTGCGGGTTTTGTCGAACGGAGGCTCCGGCGACGCTCCAGTGGCGTGGACCAGTGCCAGAGGGAGCTCTGGTGACGGTAGACTCAACGGCGCAGTCGGTGTCGATGAGGCGGCGATGGTGGCGGCACAATTGAGATCGAAGCTCTCCGGTGACCAAACCCTAAAACTTTGAATTAAGGTGGCGCTAGGATTTTCGGGTTGGAACGGTGTGGGGATTTGCAATGAGGGAACGAGGGCAAACCTTATGGTGCTATTTATAGGCTGAGGGTGTGCCGGGATAAGGAATGCCCAAATCGAGTTTGTTTCGAACTCGATGATTCTTAGAGATAGGATACGATTTGGGATTTGATTTTAATCGAAAAAGATACAAGAGGGATAGAGATTAAGTTTGGCACGATTCTCTGGGACGATTTAGTTGGAGATTGGATTTTTGTCGGACGAGGCTTGGAGCTGTGGCAATGGCGAACGGAGCATGAGGGAACGGGTGCGAGGAGGACGACGCGGTGGGGACGAAGGCGGGAGGTGGAAGGAGGACCTGACATATGGACCCCACACGTCAGCGAGGGATCGCGGGTGCGCACGATCGAGCCAAAGCGAAAAGCCATGTGGGCCCACCGGTCAGTGAGAAAGGAGGCACGCACGCGTTCGGACTGGAGCGAAAGGCTATGCAGGCTGGCCGAACGAAAAAGGAAATGGGCCGAGGCAAAAGGAGATTCAACCCATTGGAGTTTCTGAGATTTATAATAGGTTTTCCTTTTTAGAAAATACCAGAAAATGCAAATGGCAAATAGAAAATAGCAAATGAACTCGGAAAAATTCTAGAAATATCTACAAAATATATCCAAGCTCATAGAACCCAAATAAAATAGTTTTGACAATTGTTGATGTTGACATTACTCATATTAAATGGTTTTGATATTAAAAGTCCATATTAAACTTCAATTAAAATTCAAATAAAACTCAATGTGAATTTTCCAACTACTAACTACTTAAAATATTTTTAAAGCTCAGAAAATTGGGATGTTACAATAGTGCTCACAGATACATTGCTTAATCAATTCATACAGGACATAAACCATACCATGCATTAATTTACAAACATCAGAGTTACATAGACCGCATCGGGTCAGGTTTTACAACAAGGCCACACATGCCAAATGGATTACAACACAAAAGTAGCGAAAACGACAGCAGAAGCAAAAGGGGTAAAGCACATCTCTCTCCACAGGCAAGCGACTGGGGTATCCTGTGTACGTCCGATATTACCCAAGGACTTGGCCAATATTGGATGTACGCAAGCACCTGCTGAGCCAGCTAGACTAAGGCGAGACCTAGACTAAAAGAACTAAACTACCCTTGATGATTACCTTGTCCATCGACATCTGGATCCTTGTAGTAAGCATAATGTCCTTGGTCCATGGCTTCTGAGAGTTGAGGTAAAGAGCAAGGTTGAGCACAACTTCTATGCTCGCGAGCCAACACACATAATGCAATAATATATATGCAAGGTTTTAACAAGGATGGCTCGGGTTCTTTTATTTGCTAAAAGCACCATTTTCAATTACCATAATTAGAAAGTCCTATCACTTAGCATTTTAACCAAATCACATTTTATTAAAGAGATTAATTTTGCAATATTAATAACGGCAAATGTTACCTCCACCTTATGCTTAACTTTAATTGGGGTTACACTCACCTATTAACATCACTGGGTACGACTACCCAGGAAAAATCCAATTTCAGGGCTAGGTGAGCCCGATAAGTTTTTCATTCCATCCACAAAGGTTTTTGAAATAGAACTAACTCTAGTAAGTTCCCATGTCCGCCTTTGACTGTAGGCACGGTTATTTAAACAGTTTATACTCTGTAGAGGTTGTACATTGTACCCACAAGAGACAATCAACCCATTGCTCCACATGATTCCTTGGTCATGTAGTTGAGAGATCATCATAGTAATTAACCTTTCAAATTATCTCACCCCTTCCGTCATCTCACCCATATGGGCTGCTCCCACGCGCTGTGGGCCCCACAAGTTGTGCAGGATGTACACCACAACGACTAGCGCAGCTAGACTACAACTTCCACATCGACTAGTGCAGTTGGCAACTTTACCTTGACTCAGTGTCCCATTCAAGCCGGAACGTATCCAATGCTTGCACTACCTCAATCCCCCTCTAGTGAGATGACTTTTAGGGTCCAATAAATTTACTAAGCCAAATTGTACTTTACAGACTTGTGGTTGTACTTGTTTTACAATGGGAGGTCATGCCAAGATTAAGTCCTTAAGTCATCCAAGCGGTTCATACCACATTCCAACCACTCTCGTGCTACGTCAGCACCCACCATCATGTTGGTGATATGCCCTAGAGGCAATCATGGAGATGGTTGTATCACGTCTATGTTTATGAGCTATTGAATAAATGTTATTCTGTTCCTTAGATAAATCATTGGTTATAAGATTAACAAGTATGTGACTTGTTGGTGAAACTCTTTTAACTTATATGATGTCGTTCTAAATGTATCCCTGATCGAATGTCACTAGTTAGAATACTAGTGACTCATCGACCAACACATGTATTGATTGATGACCATGTTTCACCGGTCATGGATATAGGGATATAGAATCAATAATGTGAACACATGTTAGAGAACATGGGGTTGGATTGACCCATCTTGAGACACTGTTGAGATTATTATGATTTTATGTGTCGTCAGTTGGTCTCAAGCAATGATGATTATAGACCTGAGATCAGCATAGTTTCCTACATGCGTAATAGCATTCTTAGGGGTTGCCAAACGCTACTCGTAATTGGGTAGTTATGAAGGTAGCTTTCGGGTATGCTATGAATCATGCGGAGGAATGTGACTGGTTGGATATGGAATTTGACCCTCCTAACATAACATGAGAGATATCTCTGGGCCCCTCAATGTGGTCGGATAAAGAAAGTGCGTGGCCATGCCACTGGTGATCGAAGTGTTCGACCACATGAAGTTATCCGACACTTGATCGAAAAAGTATTGAACAATCCATAGATGACATAATATCTCACCTGGAGTTCAACCAGATATCGTGAGGAAAAGGGAGAATGCACGAGAAGGTCTTTCAGTTCGATCAGATACAAACTAGTCGTATGGAGATACAAGTTAGTCGTAGGCTGGTCGAACATCATCACTAAGTGGTCAAAACCTGGTCGTAAGGAGTTATGAACTGGTCAAGACCAAATATGAGCTGGTCGTATAGAGATACAAGCTGGTCGTTAGTGATAAGGACCTAGTCGTAGATCATATTGCATTAAGGTTCATCTGATATAATTCGTGTGTATTCGGGAATCATTATGTCCTGCTGGGAGCCGCCAACGACTCATGATCAGAAAGGAGTTTTCGAGTCACAACCGATTATGCATGAACCTAACGGGTCACACAGTTAATGGGTTGGAATAAACGTGTTCGAATAGGATCCGTTATGAGCACTATATAAGGAGATGCTTGAGGCTGTTGGGAGATATACGAGTTAACGTGAGTTCCACCAAAACCCTAGCCGCCATCTTCTTGAGAGAGCCTTCCCGTGTGACTTGGTGCTAGCACCCCTGCGTACGGCGTTCCACCCCTGGACGTGTAGATACCATAGAGGCGCTACTGCGATTGCTGTTGCGCTTGACGACGATCTGTGATCTTCACAAAGAACTGCATAGGTTGCTGGAGGAGACGATCGACTGCGACCACTGCATCGACATGCTCGACGTTGGATGATCGACTACGACAACTACACCGACGCGCTCTACGTTGGATCAGGCTAATCCAACTCATCTTTTGCTGCACTACGCGTCTGGTGGTAACGATCTATGATCTCTTGCTTGCATGGCGTCCTGGTTTACGTGGTAAAATTTTTGAATTGCCAGCTAATGTAGCCTACTTGTATCCCTTCGGTGGTATCAGAGCCATCCTGCATAGTTTTTTTTTATCTAGATCGATCGCATGTACTAGATATGTGGCAATAGTAGATTGGATCTATTACTGGTTTGGTCTGGTAACCAAGATTGGTTCATATGGATGGAACGGTCTAGGCACTGGTCGATAAGATCGATCAGGTTTTCGGTGATAGCAGAGGGTTTGCGGGAGGTATGAGTTGAAAGTACCAGATGGTCTTGTGCACTTGTTCACGACCACATTGCATGATATTCCTACCGATCAGAATTCCGCCATTGGGGTATGCCGCAGTACGTGGTCGTATCAAGGCAGTGATCAGATTGGTTCAGAATAGGGGGTTGCCATCGGGGGACCGCCGTGGTCATAGCCACGTTATATAGTATTATGTGTTCATATCACCCAATAGAATTGGATTCTATGCCTAACTCGTTTTTGCAGGGATTGATGTGAATAGTATGTGGCCCATTGTGTATGTGATCCATGAATGGATTTTTATGGCCTACGTGTCATGCTGTGAGATAGCCATCGAGCTGCATATTATTGTATAACGGTCTGCGTACCGACATGTGATGCTTGATATTATCCTATGTAATTCATTACTAGCTTTTAGGAGTAATTGCTTAGTAGATGATTGCGGTCGGAGATTTTAAGCATGATGGTCGAAGTACAAGAAGCATGGTGATGGAGATCGTCAAGATAAGGGTCATACTATTTCACAATTTAATTTGATTATCTGTGAATGTTTATTCCTGTCATGCTATTAATAATGTTTTATCATTAGATGTTTTAACATGGTAGAATAGTATCCCTCAAGAAAAATTAGGTTAATTTGATGTCTTTCAATTGTTGTGCCTATCACGATTTTGATCGTTAATTGATAGGTCTACCAAAGTAGAGTGCCATTAACTATCTTAATAAGATAGGGTGGGTGTCGGACACCTACATACATAGTGTTGGTTTAACTTGACAAGGCTATCAAAACAGTTTTGGGCCTTGGGGCATAATATTGGTCGCCGGGGTATAGAGATGCCGCCCAACAAACAAGAGTCATATGAGATATGATTGGCAAGAGATTGCCTACCTAAATCACTAGGTTTCTAGTAGTGATGCCAAAGCTCACTAGGACCTAATGATATTTGGATCTTAAACTCACTATATGATGTTAAGAGGGAAACATGGTTTAGAACATATAGTGGGAGTATCTTTTAATGACTGTTGATGATTAGATACGACCAGGTTCAGACTAGTCGTATGGTGATACGAGTTGGTCACAGACTGGTCGAACATAACCACAAACATGAGTGTCTAATAGAAAATCTTACATAAACATAGCGCTGATTTTTTGCATATATTTCTGTTGTAGATCATGGCACCTACTACTTCTTCTGCACCTACCTTTAATTTGCGATCTATTCTTTAGAAAGAAAAGTTGAATGGAACCAACTTTATTGACTGGTTTCGTAATCTGATAATTGTTCTCAAATAAGAAAAGAAGGAATATGTTCTAGAGGGTCCCTATCCTGAGGAACCGAATGCAGATGCAACTCGAGCTGAAAAGAATGCTTATGAGAAGCATTGCAATGACGTAGTCGATGTGTACTGCCTTATGCTTGCAACCATGAACTCTGAGCTTCAAAAGCAATATGAGACCACAGACGCTTACAATATGATTGTGGGTCTGAAAGGTACGTTTCAGGATCAAGCAAGGGTTTCAGGATCAAGCAAGGGCAGAGAGGTTCAATACCTACAAGGCATTGTTTTCTTGTAGGCTGTCGGAGGGCAGCCTGGTTAGTCCTCATGTGATCAAGATGATTAGTCACATTAGGAGCTTGGAAAAGCTTAGTTTTCCCCTTAGCCAAGAGTTGGCTACTGATGTGATTCTCCAATCGCTCTCTGCGAGCTTTGAGCCTGTCATATTGAATTTTCATATGAATGGCATCGAGAAGATAATGACCGAGTTGCATGGCATGTTTAAAGGTGCTGAGGAGAGCATCAGAAAAAGTTTCAATCATGTGATGATGGTTCAAAAGACTACTAGCTTCAAAAAGAAGGGTAAGTCGGGAAATGAAAAAGGGCAAAGGAAAGACTCAAAATGAGATCGAGAGTCTCAAGGTTAAGCTTAAGAAGCTCAAGCTGGGTCCTAAGACTAACACAGAATGTTAGCATTGTCATGAGACTGGGTATTAGGAGAGAAACTGCAAGAAGTTCTTAGCAGAAATGAAAAAGAACAAATGAAGTAAGACTTCCAATTCAGGTATAAATGTTATAGAAATTAATCTTGTCACTTCTCCGACCAGTTCTTGGGTATTTGATACCAGATCGGTTGCTCATATTTGCAATTCGATGCAGGGACTGATAAGGAGTAGAAGCTTGGCAAGAGGAGATGTTGATCTTCGTGTGGGCAATGGAACAATAGTTGCTGCATTAGCTATTAGCACTTTACCATTAGCTTTACCCTCAGGATTAGTTATGAAACTAAATAAATGTTATTATGTTCTAGCCTTAAGCAAAAAAACATTATTTCTGCTTCTTGTTTAGGAGCAGAAGGTTATGAGTTCAAAATAAAGAACAATTGTTGTTCAATTTATTTTGAAGATATACTTTATGGCCATGCTCCATTGGTGAATGGATTGTATGTTTTGAATCTTGAGGATATGCCTGTCTATAACATAAATGCTAAGATACTTTGACCTAATGATATGAATCCCACTTTTATTTGGCATTGTCGTCTAGGTCATATAAATGAGAAGCGCATGATGAAGCTCCATAAAGATGGTCTTCTAAACTCAATTGATTTTGAATCATTTGAAACATATGAATCTTGTTTACTTGGCAAGATGATAAAGGCACCCTTCACGACCAGAGGTGAGAGGGCGAGTGATCTACTGGTCGTAATACATTCGGATGTATGTGTGACGCCCCGTGTCATTACCCTAAGGGTAATCACACTTAGGCATACGGATTACTATTCGTTTGCTCAGTAAAACACTGCTCCAACGAATAGTAAGTCTTTATCAGGGTTATGCAGCAGAACAATAAGATAGAAATTGTACATTTTTATTTCAGTAGTAGCCACGCAAGGCTATGGTTCTTAATACATATATTATACAGCTACAAAAGGAATGACTCTGCTTTTCTCGCCAACCCTGAAGTCTCGGCCTTCTATTCGTCCCACGAGTCAAATATGGCGTCCATCTCGCTCTGGTCCTCGTAGTCTGCGCCTTCTCCTCCCGTGGTTGCTTCAGTACCTACAAGTCCTTCATCCCACTCGGGATAGTTCCCGGTCGGACTAGGATCTACAAAGGAGAATACTAACAAGGTTGAGTACACGAATGTACTCAGCAAGCATTAATAGCAAAGAATGCACTGGATGACTATCTCTGGTTGTTATCATATTTTCTAAGTCATCTAATTTCTGAAAATAATTTGTTAAAACATTAGGTGGCAAATTTTAATTTCTGAAAACACTACTTATTACTCGGAGAGAAGAAAGACCCCCGGTGGTTCCCGTAGACTCCAATCCAGGAGACTGGCATGAATTCATGATTTTGCATAGCACTGCGCAGGCTTTGTACTACTTTACCCATAGTTATTCTGAGCTCTAAATGAACCGGGTCCCCTGCATTTCCTTTGATGCGGGTTCGAGTCCAGAATACAGAACGTTTTCCAGGTTACGTGATCAAGTCTCCACCCATTACTTTCCATCGGTGCTGATTTATGTTCAAGAGGATAGCTTGCCTTTGGGGTTATAGGAAAGATTGACGTCGACGAATTTCTGATCAACTGCTCCCGTCAGTGTCGTTTCGTCTTCTGTAGCAACACGGTAGCACGAATAATAATATAAATAAATACATAGTTGATTTTGAGTGATATTACGCATACATAAGTTAGTGGCTTCTAGTTTGTTAGCACACTTTTAATTAAATGAACATTTTTCGCGATCTACACTAAGTTAGCACTCCCCAAGATAATCGCTCTATCGAAAACGCGCACTAAGGTCGACAACCCGTGGCCCCTGCTTAACTACCGAATAAACTAACAGAATAAATAGCTTAAACTACCCGAATAAATAATCGCAAAGCACAAAGCTGCTACACAAACTAGTTATTTTAATAATAACAGAATTAACGGCAATTCGGTTTATCTAGCAATTGTAATTCACAGGTTAATTTCAATTTAGTTATTAGACGAGATCCAAGTTAAGTTATTTAACCGCAAAGATTACACAGCTAACAATTAATTAGCTTATAAAAACTACTGATTAAACACAATACTACAACAATTAAATACAGGCTACACAGATCCTAATTCCTTCCTAATCTAATTTCTAATTCCCATTCTCCCCCTAATCTCTCTTTCTCTCTCCATCTCACTCACCCCAGCCGAAACACACACACGCACACAGCACAAACCCAACCCACTCACTGCCTATCTTCTTCTACCCAACTTCCCCCAATCTCTCAAATCCTCACTCTCACCTCTCTCTCTCTACCTCTCTCCACTCCAAGCTGCCGCCACCAAGGGGGAGAGCTCTGTTCGGCAGGCCCGCACAGACCCGCCCGCCTGCTGCATTGTCGCCTTACCTCGGCCGCGCCACCCGCCGCCAGCTCTCGTCGTCTCGTCCGGCTCATGGCTCCACGGCGGCCGCCGCCTTGGCCGGCGAACCCACCGCCGCTCCTCGGCCCCTCCAACTGGCGCCTCGGCCGACCGCCTACAGGCGCCCTCTACTCTGGCCGCTGCTATTGCCTCCCCGACCTCCTCATGGCCTTTACAGGGGCAGCAGCTCGGTTCGGCGTCTCCTCGCTCTGGCTCGGCCGGCCTCGGCCGCCTCGCCTCGCTGAGCCTCGGCTCATTGCTCTCGAGGTTAATCTACACCCCACTCTCCCTCTTGCTCTGCGATGATTACTGATGATGGATGCGTCACTGAGGGTTTGGCTTTGGGCAGAAATGCCAGAGGGGACGGATGGTTGTTTACCTTGTTTGGTTGGGTTGGGTTGAGGATGCCAGAGGTAGGGGTGATGCCGACTGTGGGTGGATGCGTCTCCTGCAGGTCTCGGTGTGGCCGACAGTGGTTGCTTGCGGGTCTGAGGCGCCCGGCCGCCGCCTTGCTCTCCGGTGCTCGCCCTCCTTCCTGGCTCTTCAGCTCCTTGGCTCCCCTGGCTTGCCTCACTTGCTTCTTGCTTGATGTGCTCTGGTTGTTGCTTGGCTTCTTGGCTTGGGGTTGGTCTCTGGTGGAAGGCAGTGGAGGATCTCTTCTCTTGGTCATGGCCTTGCCTTGTGCTATGCTTCCTTGTTGGCCTTCGGCTGTGGGTGGAAATGGTGCATTTTGTTGGCTTCGGTTGGGGGGATGAAAGAGGTGTTGCCTGGGGGAGAATGAACTTGATCGGCTGGCTTGTGTTTGTACTCTCGGATGAAGAATGAAAAATGAGATGGAAAATGGCATTGAGGTGGCTGCATGCTCCCTTTTATGCTCTATGTTGGGCATTCTCCTTAACTTGCACATGACCATATTGCCCTTGTTTCTTTTCATATGGCAAGGTTTTCATTGGGGGCTTTTTGGTCTGTGGTTGGGAAATCACTATACGTGTGATTTTCTGTGGCTGAGTCAATCAATATACGTGGGTGCCAGATTAAATTAAACGCCGGATGATGAAACCTACGAAAGCAAAGAGGTGCCGGTTAACTCTAGCTAGTCTGGGTACCTTGACGATCAAGGGGCTAGCTATCTTGAGTTGATCAGGGAACCCTAGTGTGCTTCGGAGAATTCTGACGGCCACTTCCAACCTTCTACTTCCTATTTTCTATTATCCACATGGCTTTGACTTACTAATCGCTCTCTAATTTTTCTAACGAGCGATGGGGATGGATCGAGAGATGGCTCTATGGACTGGTGCTCAAGGTACAAGGTGGCAAGGATAGCTGATGCTACATGGATGCAAGAAGCAGATTTAGGATTTAATTAATTGTTGTTATAAGCATGGCAATTGGTTGTAAAATTAATTTTGGAACAAGCAATGGGTTTGTAATATATTACCTGTGTTTTGTACTTGGATTGATGCAATGTTTTCTTTGATCGCATTGAATGGTGTAAATATTTTTGAGTTTGTATTAATGATGCACTTATGCCTGAAATGGATTTATTTTTTTGTAATTGGATCTTGATTGATAAAGTTATTGGAGAAATTGTTTTTATAACCCTCTTGCTGCCAGATGTAGCAATTATGCGTTTGATATTTACTCTGAAATTACTATTTGCTCTGGATTTAAAGAATTTTAATTATCGCTAATTACCAATTACTGTTAGTTAGTTTAGGTTAATTTTGCGGGTTCTCACAGTATGTGGACCAATGAGCACTCCAACCAGAGGTGGTTTTCAGTACTTCATAGCTTTTACTGATGACTTCAGTAGATATGGCTATGTCTATCAGATGAGACATAAGTCGGAATCCTTTGAAAAGTTCAAAGAATTTCAGAATGAAGTGCAGAATCAACTTGGCAAGACAATAAAATATCTACGATCTGATCGTGGAGGTGAATATTTGAGCCATGAGTTTGGTGATAATCTAAAGAGATGTGGAATTGTTCCATAGCTTATTCCGCCGGAAACGCCTAAATGGAATGGGGGTGTCTAAATGACGGAATCGAACAATGTTGGACATGGTTCGATCAATGATGAGCCAATCGAATCTTCCATTGCAATTCTGGGGTTACGCTCTAGAAACAACAGCTTTTACTTTAAATAGGGTACCATCAAAAACTGTAAAGAAGACACCATATGAGATATGGACCGGGAAGAGTCTTGGATTATCTTTTCTCAAGATATGGGTTTGTGAGGATTATGTAAAATGTTTGTCGTCAGATAAGCTCACACCCAAGTCCGATAAGTGCTCTTTTGTGGGGTATCCTAAGGAAACTAAAGGATATTATTTTTATAATTGGGTTGATAACAAAGTATTTATTGCCCGTAATGGTGTATTCTTGGAGAAAGAGTTTCTTTCTAAAGGAGTCAGTGGGGGCAAGGTGCAACTTGAAGAAATTCGGGAGCCATCTGAAAATGTTTCAACTCCTACTGAACCTCTACAGGATGAACAAAATGTTGTTGAACCTGTAGATGAGACATTAGCCCCACGTAGATCAAAAAGACCACGTTAATTGCCTATAAGGTATGGGCATGACATTTTATTATTGAATAATGATGAGCCTAAAACTTATGCGAAGCGATGGTGAACCCAGACTCTGAGTCATGGCATGAAGCCATAAGATCCGAAATAAAGTCCATGTATGATAATCAAGTTTGGAACTTGGTTGATGCACCTGATAGTGTTAAAACCATTGAGTGTAAATGGATTTTTAAGAAAAAAGATAGATATGGATGGAAATGTTCACATTCATAAGGCACGACTGGTTGCGAAGGGTTTCAGACAAATTCAAGGTGTTGATTATGATGAAACCTTCTCTCCTGTCATGATGCTTAAGCCTATCCGAATCATTATAGCTATTGCTGCATATTTCGATTATGAGATGTGGCAAATGGATGTCAAAATGACTTTCCTAAATAGAAACCTAAGTAAGGATGTGTACATGACACAGCTTGAGGGTTTTGTCGATCCAAAGGAAGCTAGAAAGGTATGCAAACTTAATAAATCCATCCATGGACTAAAGCAAGCATCTCGAAGTTGGAACATTCGTTTTGATAAAGTAGTCAAAGGGTTTGAATTCATCAAGAACAAATAAGAACCTTGTGTTTACAAGAAGGTTAGTGGAAGCAAACTTGTGTTTCTGATATTGTATGTGGATGACATACTACTAGTTGGAAATGACATTTCAATGCTTGAATCTGTTAAAACTTCATTAAGAAATAGTTTCTCAATGAAAGATCTAGGAGATACAACATATATTCTTGGTATAAGGATCTATAGAGATAGATCTAAAAGGCTAATTGATTAAGCCAATATATGTACATAGACAAGGTGTTGAAATGGTTCAACATGCAAGATTCCAAAAAAAGGTTTCTTGCCCATGGCGCGTAGCATTAATTAAGGCAAGAGTCAGTGTCCTACAACCATTGATGAGCGAGACAAAATGAGCATAATCCCATATGCTTCGGCTATAGGATCTATCATGCATGTCATGTTATGTACACGACCAGATGTGTCGTATGCTTTAAGTATTAAGAGCAGATATCAGTCGAATCTAGGTGAAGATCACTGGATAGCAGTCAAGAATATCCTTAAGTACTTGAGAATGACTAAGAATGCATTCCTTGTTCATGGTGGTAAGGAAGTGCATGGCCATGCCACTAGTGGTCGAAGAGTCGACCACATAAGTTATCCGACACTTGATCGAGAAAGTATTGAACAGTCCATGGATGACATAATATCTCACCTGGAGTTCAACCAGATATCGTAAGGCAAAGGGAGAATGCACGAGAAGGTCTTTCGGTTTGATCAGATACGAACTAGTTGTATGGAGATACGAGCTGGTCGTAGGCTGATCGAACATGATCACTAAGTGGTCGAAACCTAGTCGTAAGGAGTTACGAACTGGTCGAGACCAAATATGAGCTGGCTGTTAGTGATAAGGACTTGATCGTAGATCATATTGCATTATGGTTCGTCTGATATAATTTGTGTGTATTCGGGAATCGTTATGTCCTGCTAGGAGCCGCTAACGACTCATGATCGGAAAGGAGTTTCCGAGTCACAACCGATTACACATGAACGTAACGGGTCACACACTTAATGGGTTGGAACAAACATGTTCAGATAGGATCCGTCATTGGCACTGTATAAGGAGATGCTTGAGGCTATTGGAAGATATACGAGTTAACGTGAGTTCCACCAAAACTCTAGCCGCCATCTTCTTGAGAGAGTCTTCCCGTGCGACTTGGTGCTAGCACACCTACATACGACGTTCCACCCCTGGACGTGTGGATACCGTAGAGGCGCTACTGCGGTTGCTGTTGCGCTTGAGGATGATCCACGATCTTCACAAAGAACTTTAGAGGTTGCTAGAGAAGACGATTGACTACGACCATTACATCGACGTGCTCGACGTTGGACGATCGACTTGACAACTACACCGACGCGCTCTACGTTGGATCAGGCTGCTCCAACTCATCTTCTGCTGCACTGTGCGTCTGATGGTAACGATCTATGATCTCTTGCTTGCATGATGTCCTAGTTTACGTGGTAGAATTTTTGAATTGCCAGCTAGTGTAGCCTGCCTGTATCCCTTCACATCATGCCATCCGTCCAGATGTGGTAATAACAGTTTTTAGGGTTTTGGGAAGTAAAACCAATTTAACTCAAATATTTCAGTCATGACCATCCAATGACTACCGAAAACAATTTCATGTTTAAAAGATGATGATTAGGACATTTAATGCCCCGGTACTTAAGCAAGACTAGCATGGTGCTTAAGTACAACTATAACTAGTAAAGTTACCACTTAATGTCTAGGGTGACAAGGATTTAGGAATTCAAATGACAAAGATGGCATATTAATATTTAATTACCAAGTAGGTAGGTAACTAACTCTTAAAGATTTGACATACACTTGCATAGTGAATTAAGCATGCAATTTGCTATTTTAAATGAATATAATTTGCATACAATGTAGGTTTAATATGATCAAAGTACTGACTCGCCTGGATCAAAGTTAAGATGGTCTTGTTAGTCTTGAGCTTGATCAAATTGGAGATCTCCTGCTTCTCCGAACTCTACTTGGACGAACGCGTCAAAAAAGAACAAACAAACAAAGAAAACAAATAAATACTAAAGAAATAATAAATGAACTTCAGCACCTGATTATGATCGCAGCTATTAAGTCATATAAGGAGATTAATTGACTTAAACAATATATAGATGAATCGAATATGAAGTAACATGAAGAGTAGGTCGTGATGAGTTAGCTTCTGTTGTATCTGTCAGAATTCAGAATTGTCCTATTCAATTCTGCTTCAATATGATTTTACTCATTGTTATTAGTTTTTTTTCAGATGCATTGATATACTGATTATCGGTGCGTGAGTGTGGTTGTTTTTTGTTTATTTATGTGGAGGGAGGGCTCTTTTAACTGGCAGGACCTCAGGAGTGATAAAAATCAATTAGATGTGTGAAGGGGCCTTATGAACTAAAATTTTGAGGCATACTTTCTATCTGACCTGCCAATTTGCTTGTTTGTGTTTCGCTACAAGTCTTTGGTGCTTGTTTTCTTCCTTTGAATTGCCTTTTTCATGTCTACATCTTGTGCAAACTAAATAGGTTAATCTTGTGTCATTTCCTTGTGAATAATGCTGTTTTTTTTTATAGGAGTGATAAACCAATCACCCTGTATGCTATCAAGCCGCAAGAAGAAGAAGTGTGGTCACAAAGAACCAAAGTGAGAGCTTCATTATCGAAGTTGCATGCTTGTATCTAGGCTTGCATTGTACTTGTTCTCGTTCTTGGACATTCGCAATCTTAACCAAAGGCAATTCATAAAGCTTGTTTCGTTACAGAGTGTAGTTGTCGGTTTGTCACCCTCTAGTCATCTCTAGATAGCATTGCAACAACTGATAAATGATGCACCTCACAAAGTTATTGCTAGACTGCATATGCTAGCATGAGTTCACAACTATTGCTATTAAGACGTTAAGTGATAACGAATCTTTTTATGTTTATTATTTTGATCTAATGAAAAATTCTGACCTCTTCCTTTCAGCTGAGGCCCAAGAAGAAGATCAAGAACTAGAGCGTCACTTGTCAGTTTCATGGACGGGTTAAATCGTCATATCAGACTTTTTGCTGTTGTTTTGTTGTCTCTGTATGTTGTTGAACCAAAAAAATGTTTCAGCTTGTTGTGATGACAGCCGTGGTGGTTAATATGGTAGCAACTATATTCTGCTCAAGATGGGCATTTTATCTGCTCAGGTTGTTGTGCTTTTGGCTCACTATGATTGTGTTATGTAGCATTGTAGAACTTTGGGCTGGTAGGCGCCTGCAGCCTCGTTATGCACGCAGCTATTGAGCTGTAGCTACAAATTTAGGGGGGAAATTCTATAATTTGTGTACAAATACATAGGAGAAAGACACAAATACAATTGCATTATTACAATCAGGGGTAACATAGTCTATTTGCCTCTAATCCTCCCTCATATGGTTTTTGGAGCTAACCTACTACCAAACGTTCAACAAATGTACTCCAAATTCTCGAGAATCGAGAGAGAATCGAAAAATGAGAATCTAGAGCTTTACTAAACAAAGCCTAAGACTACTACCGTTAGCAAGATCTTGAATTTAGACAAATTTAGTAACAAATTTCACTTAAATCGGAGTTATAACGGATGAGAACGGAACCTCCGAAGTTTGGATTTAGAATTAAATCGAGAAAATAAAAAGAGGAGAGAGAGAACGTTTCTCTGACATTCGGGACCTACTGCACAGTGGCCTAGTCCATGTGAACAATGCTTGGATCAGGTCAACATACACTATGCATAGTCCACGGGTCCATTGAAGTGCTACTGTACCTCAGGCCCATTCGTCATTGATTCCCAGAGAGAACTCAGAGTTAAAGACTGCCATTACTATTCCTTTGGCCCACGCGGCAGTGAATCAAGGAGGTGGTTAAAGCAGAAATTAACCCATGCTAAAGAATAATTGGCAATTAAACCTCCGACAGTGATTCGGTAATAAAACGCCACATAGTCCTTATCCGTCGTTCCGACAAATTGAGCACCTTAGGGCTTAAAATGGCGCCGCTGGTTGCCGGCGAAGGGGAGCACAGCGACGCCGATTAAGGGCAAAAATAGAATGCTAAGAGCGAGGCGGTCCTGATGGTGGTGGTGGCGCGGCCGGCGACAAACTGGAGTAGCGGCGTGACAGAGAAGAGCGGCGGCGGCGCGACGGCCATGGCGGCCAAAGCGAAGCAGTGACACCCGAGGCAAGGAAACGTGCGCACCAGCAGCGGGAGGGCCCAAGGAGCTCACCGGAGAGGTTGGCGGGCTCGGAGATGCTCGAGGTGGGCTGTTGATGTCGACCCGAGGCGATGGCGAGGACCTAAGCAAAGAGAGAGGTAGCGAGGGGTTGGGGAAGCGCAGAGGTGGTGAGGGGATGCTCATAGAGGAAAGAATCAGGGTGGAACTCACCGGAGTGAAGGTGGTGGCGAAAGTGGCACTTTTGGCTGGAGGAGAGGAAGAAGGGGATTCCGGCGACGTCGGTGGGCCAGAGGTGAAATCAACTTGGGGGATTACTTCCTTGTGTCACAGAACACCTCGTGACGGACGGCGTGGTGAGGGCTTCACCGGAACAGCGGGTCGACGGCGAGGCGTGGCGGCCGAAAACAGGGGAAGGGCTCGGGTGTTCTCTGGGGAAACTTACCAAGAAGGAGAAAGAGGCGACGAGGGGAGGACAAGGGAGATGCCGGGGCTTTCTTAAAGCCAAGGGAGGATGGAGGAAGGAGCCGTTGGGGGTTCTTGCGGGCGCACGGCCCCGAGGCGGCGACATGGGCTATGGCGGGACAGGGCAGGTGGTGGAGCGACGCCGGAGGTGACTGGGCGAGGGCGAGCAAGTGGCTGGTGCCCTGGCGCGTGCACGGGCGACGACTTGCGCGGGGAGAGCAGGTGGGAGCGGGGCAGGTGACGGGATGGGGCGGGAGTGGCTTTGGCGCTCGCACGGGCGGCGAGGACAATGCTGGCGTTAGGGCGACGGGAGTGACGACTAGAAGGGCTAGGGGCAGGCGCGGTGACGCGAGCGGCGCAGTCGAGCAGGTGGGAGCGCAGACACAGGTGCGCGCAGTGCATGGACAGAGCACGCACGGGGCACGGCGCAGCACGGCACGCTCCAACGCGTGTGCAGGCAAGGGGAGAGCGGCCTGGACCGGCCGAGGGGGAGAAAGGGGCTGGGGAAAGGACCAGGCCCAAGGAGAGGAGAAGGAACATGGGTTAAGCCCAAGGAGTTGAAATTTTGAAACGAGGTTTTTGAATTTTGACAGACTTTGCAAATACAAACTAAATTTGAAATAAGTTTTGAAACTTCAAATTCTCAGTGAATTCAAACCATCCCTAAAAATGGGATGTTACAAGCATAGAAGGCAAAATGCCACCCCAGATGTATGTGCTTAGCGGTGTAAAACGAATCCAGATAGTCCGTTTTATCCGGCATCCGGATCCAGATAGTGTGAATATGGTAAGGATAATAGTGTTCGTATTGCAAAACGAATACAATCTGGATAATATATGGATTTTTTTTTGCCAAATACGAATACAAATGTGGTATGAAAAAATGTGGTCGGATACAAATATAGATAATATCCGGATCCGATAGTTTTATTTCCCTTATCATCTAGTCCACTAACATTTTTGTGTGTGTTGTGTTACCATGTTACTTGTGGTAATTTTATATGTTATTCCCTATATTGGAACTCTATTTGTAGATGCTTGGAATTTGAACTTGTTGTGTGAAACTTTATCACATTTTAGGATATTCGAATTCAATCGAATTGAGCGAGTATTCGATTCACATCCGTATTCGTTACAACATTCGATCGTATTCGAGCAAATTTGTATTCACATTCGTATTCATTTTTAAAATACGAATATGAATGTGGTATGGCCACTATTCTATTTGTATTTAATCCATTTTCACCCATATATGTGATACTGCTATCCTCGTGCAGTGCCTCGGCAACAGTTCTATTCTTTCTCCTGGATACACAGAAAAGGTTCAGGCCAAGTGTCTTGGGTGCTAACTTGTGTAGCCACGGGTCGAACCAAAAACTCGTTCCTCGTCCATCATGTAGAACAGTGTCAGTGACCATCTTGAAGAGTTCCTTGTTAGTGCAATTGCAAGGGATTTCAATCCCCTATCCATGGTTTTTGCGCACGAGGCTTTCTCGTGCCAGAGCCATCTTAATCGTGGCGCTCGACTGAATTTGTGAAGGTCTAGCACTCCGAGTCCACCTTGTTCGACCGGTCGACACACCCTACTCCAATTGACCGAGCAGTGACAACCATGCATCAAGTTGGTACCACGCAGAGCCAGCTGCGCCTATGCTTGAAGCATGATGAGCCGACCACCTTTAGACATCATCGGGCCCTTCGGAGCAGAAAGGCGACCACTTATTTTGTCAATGAGCTGCTGAAAGCGCACATGTCGTAACTTTCTTAATGACAGAGGCGACCACATCTATGCATCGAATGGGAAGCACATAGCTTTTGTTGAGATTGGTGTGCAGTCCAATTGCATTACCAAACCACTGTAGGATTTGCACTAAGGAGTCGACATGTTCTTTGTGCGGTGCGATGAAGATGGCGTCTGCATCTGCGTAGAGAGAGATGTGTAGTTGCGCTCCCTGAACACCAATGGGGGACATAATACTAGCCTCTGTAGCTAGGTCAAGCAGTCGCTGTAGGGGATCGATCGCTAGGATGAAGGGGGTCTGCCTGGCAAATGCCGTGATGATGTTGAACTGAGGATCCAAGTGTCCCGTTTACGATCACACGTGAGGAGAATGAGGCCATGGAGATGGTGATCCATTCCACATTGGGCCAAAACCTTATGCCTGCATAACATCCAACAGGTATGGCCATGAAACAGAGGCAAAAAGCTTCAGAAGGAGCATTGGGATGTTTTCGCGGTGTAATTGTCTTGCTTTGCCCTGGACATAAAGGAAATTATCTTGTATATGTCTGCCCTTGATGGCAGTAGGGCACTTCTACCTCAGGGAGGTCAGCAGTTAGCAGTTGGAAAAAATCCCAGTTGGGACGCACAATGTCTAGGCTGATTAGTTCCCAGAATGCTTGAGAATTGTGAGTGAAGTGCTTCTTCATTCTCCTCCTGTGTGGTGTGGACCCCCTACGTAGAGTGTAGGATTGGGATGAAATTTTTCTGCCGGCGAGCATTTGCTTTGAGGTGAAAGAATCTGTTGTTGGCGTCTCCAAGTTGTAACCAGACTAGCCTGGAGGGCTGTCTCCATCTCATCTTTTCAATGATGGTCAAACCGAGGATAGTGGTCTACTTTTGCTATTTCGTTTTTGGTGGGTCTATTTTTACTATTGCGCTTCAAAATAAGGCTAAATGAAAGAGAAAAAACTCCTTGACTTGTCACTTTTGATTCTCTCTCATCTCATCTGTGCAGTGAAAAGAAGATATACAATGACGGTGGCCGAGGAGTGCAGTTGATGAGCCAAAATCATACTTCACTCGCGCTATGTCTGGAAAAATGGCATGTACCTGCCCTGTGGGTTGGCTTGGGCTTCATGGTCTGGGCTCGATTTAGAAGAAAGCTTGGATTAAATTGTGCTGGGCTTGCGTGACGTGGAGCATGAAAATTGTAATACGAGTAATTATTATTTTTAAAATGTTTTGTAGCTAATATACAGGAGGCTTCCCTAAAAAAGAAAAATAATATACAGGAGGCTGAAGCTGAAGTGATTGTTCTTCTTTTCCTTTGTGATTTTAGTTTCACGAAAAATAAGATGCGTTATGACGAAACTATTGGAGATTAGAGAAGACTAATAGCCAAAAAAAGTTGTTGCACTTGGCCTGTCAACCGTAACCAGTTATTTATCACGAATGAATCCAATATCCGATGTCTTAGCAATTCCCTTGAAAATTCCATGGAACTTTTTTAAAAAAATCATGGGAACTCCGGCGATTTCACACAGGAAAGCCAAAGGGGGAAAAATGAAACACTTCAACTAATTGATTTTTCAAGGGAAAAAAAAGAGAGAAAATGTGTTCACAACCAGATCCAGATGCTGTAATGCAGAGGACCACTGCTCGAACAATGATATGTGATAGAACGAATATTGTTGGCAGAGACACTGTAGCAACAGTGAAATATTTATTGTAGCAAATGCTCTAGCAATTCGATCGAACAGGAGAGAAAAACACTATAGCGATTGATCTAATCATTTGTTTTTTAATCGTACGGTGAAGATCGACTTCTAATACGTAATAGTGATTGTAGCAATTGATATGGATGTTTGCTTTAAAATCGAACAGGGAGAGAAAAATACTATAAGATTAATCTGGATATTTATTTTTCGATTAAACAGTAAAAATTGACTTCTAACATTTAACGGAGATGATCTATTTCCTTCCCAACCACTCATACGTAAATATAGCACTATCTTTCGCGCGTCCTGGTCTTATCGGGTCTTAAAGCTTGCTACTACCCACACCCGCGAAGGGACCACCACGAGTCCACGACGCAGCACGACTCCTCACCCTCTGCCTCGCCTCGGGCCGAACGCCTCTCGTCGCCGGCCACCGAAGCAGCTTCAGTGGCCCCGGCCGGCGTCGGCGGGCGCCTCCGGCGGAATCGGCGGAGATGGCGATGCGTCACCTCATCGCCGGCCAGAACAACTGCGCCCCGGACGGGGCGTCCTCGTCCAACCCCTTCGGCGCCCTCGCCAACGCCGTCCTCGGCCAGTCCTCCAAAGCGCAGGTAAACCCTAGCCCTAGCTCTAGTGGTTTAACGTCTCGAGCTTAGAGGCTCAGTCGCTGCTGCGGTGATGGTTAGACTTAGATCAATTGACGTCGTTTAGGTTCGTCCTCTGTATGGTGATGATTTGGTGCGAACTACGCGATTTTTCTAATTGTCCGAAAGCCGAAGAAATTCGAGTGATGTGTGTGTCGCATTGGTTTGCTCTGGCTGTAGTTAGATTGTCCTGTGATGTTTAGGTTGGCGCCCGTATCCGTGTGCTACTTCTGTACTTCATCTGATAATTGTGAATTTTGGTGAGGAACAAGTGGCTCTATCACGAGCGCCAGTCTAAGTCTAGATGTCCTCAGTTGTTGAAAAATATTGTTGTTCTCTGTGTTGTTCTATAGCCTGTATTTGATTGCGTGGTGTGTGGGTTTAGACTGGAACTGAAATTATCAGAGCATCTCCTGGTTCAAGGTTATGTATCTGTTGCCCTTTAAGGCTTTAGCTTACTTTGAAGTTTGAAATCCTGCTCCTAAAGTGTCAAGTTAGTTACTTGACTGCTTTGTAAGCTTCCTATTAATTCATTCTATATAATATCAGGGAGGCTTCTCCCATATTGTTGTTTTATTTTAAAAAAAATAGAAGGAAAAGGGGGGATAAAAAAAAGTTCATTCTGTTCCAACCTGCGGCATGTTTAATTTGGCCAATTTAAGTGCTCAGTGAACCAAGTTCAGTGATAATTTCTGATTGACTTACTTATGGTTTAACTACCAATCGTGAGGCATCTATGAAGATGTAGTTTCTCTTTCTTACCAGGCACTGGGTTTCTTATTAAAGAATATGTACCGATCTATAATGTATTGAAGTAGAAATGTGGGATGGTTAACATCCAAATGCATTAATAAACTATAATTAACATCAAGACAACTTTGTTCATAATCTTTTCTTACTCCAGTCAATAAAGGAGCTTCCTGGAGCTGCAGTTAGTGTTCCAACTACGTCTGATTTTAGCACAGCTGCTCCCTTGTCAACCATCCCAGGTTCAGAGCCTGAGTTCAAGCAAGATCAACGACCACTTGCACGGGTAATGGTCATTCTCGACACTGCTTTTTGTGCCTTTTGGGCATTCATAACAGTAATTGAACACCTGCAGGGTACCGATTTCATTCGTGGGGGGCCTGCTAATGATTGGGTTGAATCTTTTCGGCCTCCAGGGCTTCCTGAATTTTCAGAAACACGCTTTGCAGAATTTGATCAAATTTATAACAATGCAGGTTCAACCTTTGGACCAGCCTTGGATGGTAAATTTTTATATCTTAGAATTCCTGTGTACTGGATGACTGGATGTTTGTCTATTCACCGCATGATACCTGAACACAGCACATTATAATGACCCCCAACTTATGTTTCAGGTCCACCACAAAGGGTCTTATCTGGTGTCCTGCATTCTTTTCTTGCAAGTGGCCAAGCTGGTGTGCCATTTCAACCTGTTCCAGTACCAGCTCTTGGTTTGTCCGAAGGTGACAAACAATGTATTCGTGATCGTAGCTGCATAATGGCACGCCATATCTTGGCTGATCAACCTGAAGAATATATACAAGCACAGGTTAACTCATAATTTCTCTCCTCCACGTCTCTTAAAATTTCTTAGGACCATTTGAGGTTGCTCAAAACACTTGTTTCTGTCTTTCAATTTCATTAGATTAGCACAGTAGCTTCCTTTTTTACTTGCTGCGCCTTTTAAGCTGGTGTGCCTATTATCTTTATTTGATAAATGTAACACTCTTTCATCTGTATCAGGTAAATACATTGCTGCATTCTCTTGATATTGACAATGATTATAGAATGAGAGGCCCTATGCATGGACCATACCCAGAGCTGGAGGAGTATTGGAATCAGTCTCAAAGTGCTTTGAGATCTGCCCCAATGCATGATGCTGCAGATAAATGGATTACCGAGTTCGGCAAGCAAAATAATAACCCTGAAGATTGGGCACACTCTTTTGATCAGCAATATGGTCCCAATGGTTGGGCCTCTGAGTTTGAACAGGTCAGAGCCTTCTGCATGCCTGTTAGGCATTTTCACAGGCTCAATTCTGAAGCATGCTTTCTTGTTCATAATAACCATTTCAGCAGACAAGGCCTCCTAGAAACAAGTTCAATCATGCTCAAGATATTGTAGAGTTTAGGTCCCTTACAACTAGGATGATAATAGGCGCAGTTTTATCCGAATTATCTGATTATTGAATCAGATAGGATCTGGATACTGATTTTCCTTCTGGATATTATTTTCTTTCAATCCAATTCCATATTCAGTTCAATCCAATCCAATAAATGATGTATCTGCATATCCAAAGGTGGATCTGAATATTATTTGTGTCTATACTCTGTACAACTTGCCTATATCTGCAGTATGCTTTGAGTATGTTTCATTTCTAATCAAAATCGTTGCGTGAACAATAGAGAACCCTGTGCAAATTGATTTGGTTCTGTTACCTATTGTTTTGAAATTTCAAATGTTCCATTTTTGTAAGTAAATAACAGATATCCAACAGATGTTGAAATCCAATCCATAATAATTGAAATTGGATCCACACTCATTCAGTAACTGTCAGTGAATTACCCCCATTGGATCCAAGTTCGTGTTAAAAAGGATATGAATGTGGGTTTGGTATGACCATTACCCAATTCTAAACTGATCTTTTCTTGACCTTACACATGAAGCAAGACATTATCATATCTATGAGTATGCTGTATTTTTTTAAACAATTTTAAGAGATTATTGTATGAATATAGATGTTTCTTCCTGTGGTATTCTAGAACAACAGATGTGACAAACAAAATCATTTTCTTTCAACATATCTCTCCTTAATATTAACTAGTTTTTAGTTGACTTATGAAGGGAACAAAACAAAGTCATGTAGTTTTATGATAATCTGATCAGTCATCGTGTTTCAATATCCTTCTGCCCTAACATGTTCAGTTCTAGGATCTGTGGTTTATATTCTCATATGTACTTTTATCTTGTTGCAGCATCAGTCTCAGATGGTCATGGGTCAGATGGGAGGAGCAAACATGGCGAATTTGGCAGCTATGGAGCAATCCCGTATGCTTGCACAAACATTAGCAAGTAATAATGATCCAAAATTTCAGGTATATATGTTGGTCTGATTTGTTTATTTAGCTATTTTATTTGTACACTGTGTCACTGTGTTTTACCTGTAATTAGTATATACTTGTTTTTTAAAAATGGAGTGAAATTTGCTTGAACCATAACTCGTCCTAATTTGTTTGAAGCCATAAGTGTCCTTTAATATGTCCTGCTTACATTCATGCCTGCAATTGATGATTCTGTGTACAATTGCATCTTGGTTGATCATGACTGATGTGTAATTTACAGCAATGCTCCATATTTCTACGCTAAACCTAAATTTGTCTAGAATGGGCACCAACATCTATTTGGATCTGTTTCAGATGTATTGATCTTGTTTCCTACACCATCATAAATGGACATAGAAGCTGGAGTATTTACACTATGTACTTCGCTATTTGTTCTGATCAATTTGTCTGCACGCACTGGTGATTGGATGTGATGTGTTGATAAGTAATATCCATGGCGATGTACACATGTGGACATCTTGAATCTTGACCTATCATTTTGCTACATGTATATGTGGACCATTTTTTCATTGTTTATGCACATCTCGCCTGGAGTGGTTTTCTCTGTGCTGTCCAGCGAAACTGTTGGGGCTTCTGGCGTTTTACTAGTTACAAAGAACTTGTCAACTTGAATAAGATGACACATGATTCATTAGTTTAGAAATTTTGTTTGTATGTTATATTGTATGCCATTTTATGGAAGAGTTGCTTTGCATATTTTCTCTCTCTCAAGTGATATTATTTCTCCATAAATTCTATAACACAACACAGTAAAACTTCAGCAATACTTTGGGTTTCTCTCGGTTAACATGCCTTAACTACCTAAATGAATCCTCGAAAAATCAGACCAGACCTCCTAAATAGGATTTTGCTTTCCGGAAGTGACAGTGGGGAACCTCCATTGGATATGCAGAGATGAGAGGGCATATTGCGATTACTGCTGTATTGTTTGCTCATACTTGCTTAGCACACCGCTATTCATATATCATGTCGTGTCTGCACAATTGTTGTTTAGTACTGACTATGGTCGTTTCTAGACTTCAAGTCAACCGACTGTATTGCTACTTGTTAGCAACCTTATTGTACTATAGGGGCATTTCGATCATCCTGTCTTAAGCACCTGACGATACTTTTTTTTTCCTTTTTGGGAAGAATTCTAAGTTCTTCCAGTTTGTTTCAAAGATGAGCCGTGGTGAACTTATTATAGAAGATAATCAAGTAAAACAAGGTTCAACATCTCAATCCAGTGGCTGGGCTGATGAATTTCAAACACAATACAATGCTAATGCAAACTCTTGGGCAGATCAATTTGTGCATGAAGAGGTAATACCAGAGAGTTGGATGTGTGTAAATCAGTGAAAAACTTCTCGGTTGGTTTCTTTTACCGGGGGGGACCGGTAAGGCCGGTTACCGCCGAAAATCGGAAATTTCGGCCGAATTTTTCAATTTTTTTTAATATTTTGGGATTTTAAATTTTAAAAAAATCAAATTCGAACAAAATTCAAGCAAATTCGAATTTTTTTTGGACAAAATTCATCAAAACCGATTTTTTTTGGCCGGTTTTAATTCCTACCGGTTTCCGGCGAAATCTCGCCGATAAGTTTTCCACTGGTGTAAATACATGTAGAGCTTAATGGGGATCTAGTTTTCTGTGGTCAACATAAACAAAATTAAGAAAAACACTGGTGTTCAGTGTTATAGCATACTTTGTGGTGGCAACATTACACTGGTGCTGCTTCTTTCACACTTATGTCTGCTTTCCATGGATGATTTTGTCTTACTATTCTTTATTCTCCAGCTTTCACAAGGGGCGGATAAGTGGGTTAGCGAGTTCTCTACTGAACATAATCAGGATGGGTTCAATGAGAAGTGGATTGATGAGTTCTCCAAATTGCGTGTTGATGATGAATGGGCAGAGGAGTTCAGTGGAGGAGCTTTGGGTGAAAGCTCTGGTGATCCATGGGTAGATGAGTAAGTACAAGTCTCTTTTGTTCCTCTATTTATTTGCTTTGTCATGGTAAATTGGAATTGCGTTAAGGTTGAGTCGAACTCTATGTTGATATGTTGTCAGAGTCAGACCAATCTTTACGTCAGTAGACTATAAGAACTCTGGGTCTGCTTTGATCCAACATGCCATCTAGTTTCATTAATTATGGGCAATTATAAGGGTTCGTTTTTTTACCATCTGTCTATTATGTTCTGTTTTACAGAAGCCCCTCTGGTATAGCAGTTACATCTTACCAGTATCATACTATGTTTGTAGGTTCCACGACCAATTGTCAGCTTCCAAGCAAAATTCTGGTGCTTCTCGAGGGGTTTATGTTTTTTCAGAGATGAACCCATATGTTGGTCACCCAAATCCAATGCAGGAAGGACAGGAGCTCTTCCGCAAGGGCCTCTTAAGTGAAGCTGTTCTTGCTTTAGAGGCTGAAGTTTTGAAGAATCCTGATAACGTTGAAGGTTGGAGGTTGCTTGGAATAACACACGCTGAAAATGATGATGACCAACAGGTGATTGTGTCTCCCATTTATGTTGGATGTTCAGATGCCAAGTAGGGACATCAAAATACCTTCTAGGCATTACCATGTACCGACAATTTTCACTATGGGTGTCCAACATGGATGCACTGCATGTTTCTGTGCATCACTTGTGTTCATGATGAGTTTTAATTAGATCAATTTTCAAGAACTTAATTTACCAACCAAACCCTAAATTTTAATCCAGGGGTGACTGAATTTGACTGTTGCTACGTAGCTGCTCTGCATACAGTATGCTAATTCTCATGAGGAATCATGTGACCCATGGTTTGTTACAGTTCTGCATACCTTGCAAGAATTACATACACTAGTATATATGAAAAATGGAAATGAAGTTTTATTGTAAATTTTCAGCACCTTATGATATATGGGTTCCATGCTTCTGCTTTTGCTTAAGGAGATTGTTATTGCTAATTTATTGCTTTGCTTTCAGGCCATAGCAGCAATGATGCGTGCACAGGAAGCTGATCCAACAAACCTGGAAGTTCTTCTTGCTCTTGGTGTCAGTCACACAAACGGTGAGTGCTTGCCTGCTTGGTATCATGATAGTAATTCAGAGTCTTGCTCAATCTGCTCAGGTGCTCTTGCAAGAAATGAAGTGATAGAAATTATGATTGGAAGTAACAAGGTTTCTGCATTTACGCAATCTATTTTACCAGGAATTGTAAACATCTAAACAAAACTAATCATGAATCAGGAAAAAAAAGGTTTATTTCCTTATCCTATTCTGGTTTAATAAAAAAGTTTTCCCATGCTCCAAGATTTGAGTCCACTAATGGAAAGCTGTACTAATAGCATGTTGTAATTTAATATTCTAAATGTTTAGTTGAAACAGAAAAATTATCAAAATAGTAACTTTTAAACCTTGGCATTTTTTAGTACTATGCTGAGAGGTTTTAGTTCTTCTATGCAATTGCTGCAGAATTGGAGCAGGGAGAAGCATTAAGATATCTTTATAGGTGGCTTCAGAATCATCCAAAATATGGGGGTCTCACCCCTCCACAGCCAACTGATTCACCTTATGGTCCAGATGTAAGTGCATACTATGTATTTCATGATGCGGATGTTTCAACTTACTCTGCGGACTTATTAAATCCTAGCATTTTCAGCTTCCAAATGGGCATCCTATATAGATGTTCTAGTTTTATGATCAAGCATTCTGTTGATTTGAGATAGTTTTCTTCTAGTTTTTTTAGCTGTGATCTTGTATTGTTGCTCATATGTAATATGTTATCTGATGTTTCTAAAAATAAATGTCATTTTGACGTATACTAAACAGCTTACCTCTCATCAGGTTGTTAGATTGTTTAATGAAGCTGCTCAGATGTCACCTGAGGATGCTGATGTCCATATAGTTCTGGGCGTCTTGTACAACCTATCAAGAGAATATGATAAAGCTATAGCTTCATTTAAGATAGCACTACAGCTGAAACCACGTGACTATTCTCTTTGGAACAAGCTTGGTGCAACCCAAGCAAACAGCATCCAGAGTGCTGATGCAATATTGGCATATCAGCAGGTAATTAACTTTTGCAACTTGTTGTATCTTGCAACTTTGGTGAAAATTTTGTCCTATTAACTACTGAAGTTATTTATATGTCTAATTAAAGAAGGATAGCACTGTCTCTATTATGGTTGATGTTTAGAATAGCCACTGGATCCACTCCTTTGTTGGACTTTTGCTATTCCTTTTGGAGGAATATTTCTGGCAGTTGTATTCACTTGTGTGCAAACTGTAAAAGCTGACAGTATGATTCTCGTCCCACAGAAATCCTTTTATAATTTAATGTCTGTGGCATAGTTATAAAACCTAGACCGGCCTGACGGTTGAACCGGAAAAACCCGGACCCAGAGGCTTTGCTGGGCCGGACACACTCACCGGAGATGCAATTGACCTGGGCAAAACAGGCCAACCCGGCCGGGTTTTGCTCATGAGGCCAATATACAAGAAACCCCCCAAATGAAAGAGTTTTTCAAGACAAAATTGAAAGACGTGTTCATACTTTAGATGCTGCTAGGTTTTAATAGAAATCTCCTTGTGAAATTGGCGGCTACACATAAATAATTTCTATCTCTCTCACTCTCTCACTCCGGCCGGCAGCTCCTCTCTATTCTCTGCTCAACTTCACCTCCATCAGCAAGATACGATGCATTTCCCTACTTGCTTGTTTTGTTTGTCTCTACTTTCTAGTCTCTAGTTAAGATGTAAGTGTTAGATTTTTACCGTTCTATTTTCTAATCAGAGATTAGTATAGATTAATATAGTTAGATCTAAGACGTATATAGTAAGATCTAAGTTGGCAATTCATGTATTAAGCTAAGCCTGTAGTGCATTTGGATGTGAGAGAAATTGGAGCATATTTAAACATATCCATTCATAGAAGAAAAATAGACTAGAACATCAACGGTTGAATGATCTGGTTTAGGTGTGAGCCTATGATCTCTTTGACTGACTAATTTGTTGTTTAGAATTCATATTCTTTATTTATTTTTTTTGTGTATTGTTGATTTTTTTTTCCTATTTTTTTGCAGTATATATATCTATAAAAATTAAAATTTTAAAACATGTGGTCTGACCGTTGACCCATTGGTCCGACCGCCGGGGTCAGTGACCCGAGACCTCGATCGGGTTGAGGACTGGTCCGAGTTTTATAACTATGGTTTGTGGACGTGTTGGGCTTGTTATTTGAAAAACTGAAATGACCAGTCTATAGACTGATTAATATATGGAAGCTAAGGTTGCATGTTGCAGCTTTTGCGGCCTCGAGCCGCCCCTCTACGGATAAAGTTTCTGTCTAATTGGCAGTTAGATTGCATTTGGTTCAAGTTATATGCTTCATCCCAGTACTTCTAGCATTACAGTAAATCTAATTACTTTTAATTAAATTATTCGTAATATAATGTAATGACGCTTCATTTGTTGTCCAATCCTACAAACATATTTGATGTAGAACATTGCAACCCTCACTTATTTTACTAGTATACAACAATCCTTTTACCTTTTATCTCCTACCTTAACAACCAATTGAAATCATCTTAATTTGCAGTACAGAGAAGATTGTAGACTAAAAAGTTGCAAGTCCTTAACTAATTACTATCATTGTTGATTATTCTCCAATGTAGACAAGATTGACCCTAAAGCATGTGAAGACACTAAGGTCGTGTTTGCTTCGGGGTTGAAAGGTAGGTTAGGCGCAAGCGACCCGAAGGCTAGTGTCATCTTAAAGGGTACCTTCAAAGTCCAAGCGTGGTGACTATGCACAGTATGCCCGGCCGTGCAGCGGCAAGAAGACAGAGTAGCATACCATTGATTACAATTGCAAGGGGAAATATTCCAGTTTCCTTTCAGAGTCCACAAAACATAAGTTGCATGGCAATGGCAACATCTCTTTTAAGGCAGTGCACGCCTTTGGTGGAACCTGTGGGCCTAGGTGGTTATATATGCTACTCATCAAGGTTTGTCGGGTTCTAAGCCTCTAGGCTCTCAGTTTTTTTAGCTTCGTCTAGTCAGGGGTTAAGATAATTAGCTTAATCCAGATTTCATGTTTTTATAGGTTAGATGGGTTAACTGGTTTAGCTGTAGAAAAATAGAACTTGGCAAGGTAGTTGTGATGGGTTAGCTTATTCCACCATTCTGGTGGGTTAAGAGCTAGCTGTGGTTGTGGTGATGTATTGTGTTTTGTCATGTCCTGTAATCTAGTTAGTTATAGGAATCTTTGCCCATTCTAGTCAGATTTTGTTGTCATTGCTAAAAAAAATGTGCTTTCCTCGCAAAAAAACGTTTTTTTTTTTAACTAACTGTTATATAAAAACTAGAAAAAAATAGGGGCTTTTAAAAAGTCTTCGCAATGCCAAATAGAGCCTAAGTTAACACTCACATAAGGATGTTTGGTGGATAACCCCTAACCTACCTTTCAACCTCGAAGCAAACGCAACCTTAGTGTCTTCACATGCTTTAGGGTCAGTTTGCAGTTGTTGTATTCTGCAAACGCAACCCCAAAGCAAAAGTTGTAAGGGCGGTTTATCTCCTACCTTAACGCTTCATTTGTTGTCCAATCCTACAAACATATCTGTGGCTTTACAGATATCCTTGTTTATGGAGTGCAAGCCTGGAACTAATTACAATTTGTTGCTTCTGGTTTCAGGCTCTAGACTTGAAGCCCAACTATGTCCGTGCGTGGGCCAATATGGGAATTAGCTATGCCAACCAGGTTGTTCTTCTCCAGCACAATGCTATCACTTTATTATGTTATTGGCTGTGTAATTGCATTTTCACAATTAACTTCTGTTGCGAATTTAGAAACCATATTTTGATGTTATTTATCAGAGTTTGTGAACAACTGAACATTACTCCACTAACATGTAGACCATCATTAATATAACTGAGCTTGCATGCTTTCAGTTTTTTACTTTCGGTGATGAAATGGTTATTTTTTTGTTATTCTCTTGTCCACCCAATCATGAAAACCCATTTTTTGTACAATGAAGGTCACTAGTGACTCTATTTATTCAACGCCTTGATGATAATAATGCGGACTACTGATGTTTCCTAACTTGGGAATGGGTAAACAGAAATTATATTTCCAGTGATGTCATGAAAAAATCTGATTGGTTGTTATCCTTTGTGGTACTTTTACGTAGCAACAGACAATCAGTGCTTACATATAACCCTACTGAGATTGCATCTTTTTACGCTGCTTATGCAGGGTTTATACGAAGATTCTATTCGATACTATGTAAGGGCGGTTGCCATGAATCCTAAAGCTGACAATGCCTGGCAGTACTTGAGGATTTCTCTTAGGTATGTTTTGCTCGCTTGCTTTACCTACCTAAGAGAAATCCTCAAGTACTGCCAGGCATTGTCAGCTTTAGGATTCATGGCAACCGCCCTTACATAGTATCGAATAGAAGACTAATACTTTTCGCTTTTTAAACCAGTAATGCGTCAAGACCTGACATGATCGCCGCATGTGATTCCCGCAACCTCGATGTTCTTCAGAAAGAGTTTCCCCTGTGAGTCCAACATTCTAGACATCAGCACTTGCCCATCAGGAAAGGAAAGGAGAAATCTAGCAAATTGATGGACGGCTTTCTTGTCCGCGTATTTTGGAATGGGAAAGATGCAAATTGGTAGTCACTGTGTTCTTGATTTTTTTGTTTTATGTGTGTTGATTATTCTATTTAACAAGGCGCGGCATGTATAGAAAGTCAAGGTCAACACCCGATTTGTAGGTGTGAAATCCCATGGCCAAGGGAATGGTGGGAACCGGGGAACAACATGTGTAATTCTATATACAGGAGGCACAAAAGAATAAAAGAATGGTCGAATAAAATCTTTTAACGATGAAGTGGCTGCAGGTTTCTGCATCTCTGCATGGTCGTAGTTTCTCTGGGGGGCATAGTGAAGGAAAAAAAGAGAGGAGATTTATGCGGATTACGCAGCGTACGTTCGCATGCTCTAAGGACTAGGAGCACCAGCCCTCCTGCAGTGCAGGTAAACGTAATCGGCCCAGTTAGACCTACACCATGGTCCCATCTACACATCAATAGGCCCCAACAGTGAGCCCATCCACGTCAACAGGCCTAGCTAATTGACCCATCCACATCAAAAGGCACAAGCAGTTCCCATCTCAATTCTGCGATCCTAAACGCAATCCTTTACTTTCTGTACTCAAGCCTACCTTTCCCATCTCAATTCTGCGGTCCTGCACGCAATCCTTTCCTTTCTGTACTGGGGAAAAAAGAACTGCTCACAGAATCAAACCTAATTGAATCATTCCTTGGACAGTTAAACGCGACTGCAAGTTTACAATTACCCAAAATTGTACTTTAACATTGGTACAAATTTCTGGATTCAAAAGATCTGGGCGGTATATTGTACATAACACTAAAAGCAATGATACAATCAAAAAGGCAGATTTGAAGCAAGAGCCAACGGTGCTCTCAAGACATACAGATGAGGCCTGAGCTGCCGCTTCAGGGATTCACCGCCTGAATGCGTTGCTCTCATGCGCATCACGGCCACCCTGAGAATAATAAGCACGGCGCCGGATGCTCTCTTCGATCGTGGCGCTGCCGCCCTTCTGGGTTCCAAATATGCTCTTCTTTTCGTCTTCTAAGAAGTTCTTCCCTCTGAATTGGTTTGCATTCTCGGTTGCCGCCTCTTTGGTGTCGTCGTCTGCAGCTTTCTTGAGCCTCTTCCATCTCTGCTCTTCGTGGACCTCAGCGTCAGCCTGCATCTGTCGCAGCCGAGCTTCCCTCTGCTCTTCTGACATATGGTGGACGCCCCGTCGACGGTTGAATGTAGGCCCGTTGTTCCTGCCCTGTTGGCTTTCTTGCCTTCGTTGGTCTTCTGAACCTAGTTCAGAATGGGAACGGCGTTCAGAAGTGGAATTTCCGCTCTTGCTTCCATCTTCCTTTCTTTTTTGCTTTGAGTCTGAACTGTCATGCTTTGGATAAACATGGTGGCGGTCTGCTGGCGAGTAATGTCTCCTTTTCCTATCATCAGCATCCGAGCGATCCCGCCGTGAATGCTCATCATGCTTTGACATCTCCTGATGTTTTCTCCTTGGTTTGTCATCTTCTGATATCTCATGCCTTCTTCTCCTTGGTTCATCAGCTGATAACTCCTTCCCTCTTCTCCTTGGTATATCCTCTTCTGAGTCTAATGAATCTTGTCTGCAGTCTTTCTTCTGATGCCTTGACCTTCTATCTTCCCTCTTACGCTCTGGGGAAGAATGAACTATCTTTCTTCTCTCATCCTTGACATCAATTATTTCCTCTGAATCTGAATTTTCATTTGAGTGATGCCTCTTACTCTTTGACTTTTGATGGTGATGCTTCTTGTGCTTTCTCTTCTCTTTCTTTTCTTCCTTTTGCTTTTTCTCAGCTTCCACCTACACAAGAGCAAGATTGTGAGTCAGGGAGTGTGATAAGATGAAAATGCTTATAAACTATCCAATAGATTGCGCTTTGTAAGCTGCTCCCGCTGCCTTAGCAGTAGAGGATCAGAGTGGAGTTTTCTCCATGCATCATTTGCAGATAGGGGCTTATCCTCAAATAAAGCTCCCAGAACGGCTGCCTGAAACATCCAAAGAAAACAAAATAAGCATTGTGACTGCAAAAGCAATTGTATCGTAATAGTGATGTGATAACTGTTGCTAGAATGTAATTGTATCGCCATCGTGCTTTGATAATTGTTGTTAGCATGTAAGCGTTGTGTGCATAATTCAGTTTTTGAATTCAAGGGTCCACTATTAGGCAAACACTTCCCTATTGCATCTCTGGCACTACACTCTGCATATATGGAAAGATCGCGATATTGTCATATTTCCTGAAGTACCAAGTTGATAATTAAAGAGTAAAGTCCATTACCGGTCCTTAAACTTTTTATGCTGTGTTATCTCGGTCCATAGACTTTTAAAGTGTGTCATCCCGGTCCCTAAACACTGTTTGGGTCTCAAATTAGTCCTTAAACTTTTTATACTGTGTCATCCCGGTCCATAGACTTTCAAAGTGTGCTATTACTGTGCCTAAGCAAGAGGGCTATGTTTGAGACCCAAACAGTGTTTAGGGACCGGGATGATACACTTTGAAAGTCTATGGACCGGGATGACACAGCATAAAAAGTTTAAGGACCGGTAATGGACTTTACTCATAATTAAATTATACAGATTGCAAAATATTCTGCATCCGGGTGACAGCAGGGCATCATATCATGAGTTCATGACAGTAGCTAGCAATCTCCTACCTTAGCATCGTCAGCCCATCATTTTCTATGGAAGCATTGTAACAGTGAATTGTGTGAATGCAACCTACTTATTTTTGTGCGACGACTGCAACCTAAGTTTAATATCTTTATATCAACTTAACTCTCTTCCTATCTGAGAGAATCTTGCCCCAAGGATTTTGGGGTTCTTCGGTGAGAAGAGAGAGAGAGAGACAAAAAAGAAATGGAGCGGTGGAGTCTGCGGTAGAACCGTCGGGCGCACGAGTTGCAATACTAACCGCAAGGAGTTACTGTCTATTTCTGAACCGACGCGGTATTACCGCTCTTTTACCGTCGGTAGTACCGCATTGCGGTCATACTGTGGTTACAACACCGGTTGTACCGCGCTTAACCCGCCGATAGTTCCGATTTTCCTTGAACTTCAGGATTTTTCTCTGGATTCTTTGAGAATTATGTAAATGATCCTCAGTTTTGCACAAAAATAAATATAATTGAGAATCACTATGCAGGAATAGACTATTGTCTATCTAAGAATATAATTTTTATGAACATAATAATCTATAATAGGTAAAAGAAATCGGGCAAAGAACTTGCGGGAGAAAAAAAAACTAGAACAACTTGATCTGGGAAAAGCACAGAGGAAACTAAAGAAATCTAAAATTACTTATGAAAAACAACGGGTCCTCGTTCACTCAACGCCAGCGAGAGAGCCGAAGAAGAGGGGAGTGGGCCGGCTACGACGTAGCTGTTGACGGCTGCTAGCCTTCCCCTCGTCGCGAACGCTGTAAGTGAATTGTTGATTTTGATATATTCTAGATGAATTATTACTGCATTTCATCCCAAGTTTCTTGCTTCCTAATTCAATGATGATGCAAAGAGCACAAGATTTACAAAGTATTAGCTTGAGAATGGATCGTGATGTCCACACGCAAGGCACAAATTAAAGAAGCTTTCACTTTGAGGTGAAAAATCATGACCTAATATATAGGATTGAATTCTTGTTCTAATACAACAACGGCGGGCGAACATGCATCCACCATTAGAGGGGAGGTCTTACATGATTTACAAGAAGCTTCTCACAGAACAAAAACTTTCTTATACACAAACAAGTAAAGAAGCCCAAGCATGGAACACCTCCTGACGAGCACAAGGAAGAACAAACAATGTACACGCCTGCTGGTTCGAAACAATCCAGGGAACAAACCTAAAAATCTGCTACAACAAATCCCAGAGACCCAAGAATTTTACACACGCTTGGCTGAAAATGCCGGTATTGGTTGAAATGTGCCTCTGCAAGCACTCAACCTGACTTCACCGGGGAAGATGGTTTTTTGGTGTTCATAGCCGCTTCCTCCAGCTCGTCGATCTCTTATCGCCTGACAGTATTCTGGGGAGGTTCAAGAGGGAATTTACCGTGTCACGCCTTCGAGTGCAGACCATTCTTCCTCCTCGTTTGTGGATATGCAATCGGCAAGACTGCGGGCAGATCCGCACCTTTTGTTGGGATTAACCCAGGAGAACTCACTCATCTCTGCCTCTCTTGGAACACACGCACTCAAGATGAACAGAAGAGTTTTGGCCGACACAGCAACTGCTTTTCATTCGTATTTTCTTCACTCTCAACAGTAGTTCAATACAAGAGCTAACCAGTAGACTAACAAACACGTTCGGATCCGAACTTCAAGCACGCACACCGTGCAACTCCACACACATGCTAACAGACTTGACCAATTCTCACGCATGTCCCTGTGGCCACTACTTGCAGTCAAGCCACTAGCCACATGATCCGATTTCCATGGCATGACCACAACGTGCACATCAACATGCACTTGACTAAGTACCAGCCTACATACAAACTAACAAGTCCTAATATGTGTTTAATCAAAGAACTGGCAATAAACATCAAGATTAACTCTAACATTCTCCCCCTTAATCTTGATGCATTGACTCACAAGCCGACGTCCGATCTCCTGACGCATCTCCAAGGAGTTTTGCCGCCTTCTTGCTGACCATGCCGTCGGTGACACAACGTATCGGCGTCTTTTGCTTCTATCTCAGCTCCGATTGTCTTTCGCCGGTAACACAACTAGACGGCGACGGAGACTCTCATTAGAGCTTACACACATAAGAACTTGGACACATCTACAAGAACTCATGCGTACACACATGCATCATGCACTGACTTACCTACATGCATGACCATGACACAAATATACGCACGTATGTAACACACCTCCTACGTGCATACAAAGAAATAAATGACACATGCAACACTCCTACTGTGCCATATACACATACATAGGCGCGGACACCGCTTCCGCTTCACTCACATCGTCGTTGCCGCGCTCCACATGCACCAGGGCGACGAGGTTGCCGGACGTCTCGTACAGCTGCATCGCTGAGGCCTCGCAGACCTTGATGCACTTGTACTCCTTCCGCGCCCAGTTCACCTCCTTCTTCGACACTGTACCATGGTGGCGCCCTCGGACGACGCTATCTTGGCAGGCCGTAGCCGTTGCCTTTGCTTCGCCGCTTAGCTGCCGTGCGCCACCGCCACGGAGCCCATCGCTCTGTCATCGCCGCGCCTCGCAGTCGCCGTCGCCGGCCAAAGCCATGCATTTGCCCGCCACGCCGCCGACTTCTTCTCGCACCTCGCCTTCTTGTACCTCGCTCTGATACCAATTGTTGGGATTAACCTAGGAGAAAACTCACTCATCTCTGCCTCTCTTGGAACACACGCACTCAAGATGAACAGAAGAGTTTTGGCCGACACAGCAACTGCTTTTCATTCGTATTTTCTTCACTCTCAACAGCAGTTAAATACAAGAGCTAACCAGTAGACTAACAAACATGTTCGGATCCGAACTTCAAGCACGCACACCGTGCAACTCCACACACATGCTAACAGACTTGACCAATTCTCACGCATGTCCCTGTGGCCACTACTTGCAGTCAAGCCACTAGCCACATGATCCGATTTCCATGGCATGACCACAACGTGCACATCAACATGCACTTGACTAAGTACCAGCCTACATACAAACTAACAAGTCCTAATATGTGTTTAATCAAAGAACTGGCAATAAACATCAAGATTAACACCTTTCAGGTTCCTTGGAGACGGGAGGTTCGTCTACCGGTACAATAGCATCATCATCTCTTAGTGTGTTGAGTGTTCCAATGTGGGCTCGGTGATTTGCTCTACACTGGAGATATGTACGTTTACATCTGCAATGTTTTGATCAACCTTAGCACTGGCATCTGGGATCGCACCCTCTATGGGTTCTGCTGTTTCCTTGTTGGGTTCACTCCCTTGAACCATGTCGGTAGACTTTTCCTGGTCCAAGAATAGGCACACAACAGCACAATCATCGCTCTTGGATGTGGGGAACTTCAATCTCCAAGATCTGACAGCACAATCAACGAGAGCCCTGGCAGCTGTTGCTCGAGATGGGGCTGAAGCTACAATATCAACAGCCTCCTTGTTTGAGAGAACGTCCCAAACCTACAGTCATTTTAGTTTTTAGAATATAACAGAGTTGAAGCAGCTGAAGGATGAAACACCTTTATATGCAAACATATGAAAATAAACTACTCCCTAGGGATTAAGTAGCAAATTTCTTCCTTCAATCAATGCACAACCATGGATTAAGGTAGAAGGAAAATTTATTTTTTTGCATATTGCTCCATCTAAGCATGAATTATGTAGAAATGCCCCTGACTGATACTGTCAAGGTTTAGACTTCAGGAGAGACATGGTGGTTTAACCAAGAAGCAAACCAGGAAACATAGTATGAAACCAGGAGAGCCTTGGATACTAAAGCTAAAAGTGTATGCTGAATTCTGAGCATTTTTGCAAGCCCTTATATGTACATGCAATGCAGTTATGACTTATCTATCCCTTATAAAGTAGCTGATTGGAGAGCTCAGATGTATTCAATTAAAAAGTGAAATTTCTAATTTGGAGAACAATTTTAAGTAATGTGATAAGCAGCATACCCCATCACTGGCTAGTACTATAAACTCGTCCTTTTCAGTAAGGCGGCGATAGGATATCTCTGGAACAGATATTAAACCATAATCTTTAAGGCAGAAGTCTCCAAAAGCTCTTGCCATTGCCAATCCAGGAGAATTGTTATTTGGCAACCATACTCTGGCAACTTCTGGTTCATCCGGAAGAGCAAAAACTCTTCCTCTACATTGCTGGATCCTCGCAGCTTCCCCTGAAGAATTAGAAATGAAGATTAAAGATTACAACAACCAAAAGAAGGTGATCAATCTGGACAAGTAATTATAGTAAATTGATAGTTTGATCAGAGACATATCGATGAAAGAAATTGGGGGCATAAATGCACAGCAAACAAAATATTCATTCTGAAAACCCAAGATACCCAATGAAATGATCAAAGAGAGATGAACATACTGGGAAGGTTAGGTTTCAAATCAACAGTGAGTTGTACAGCAGTTAAATTGTTGGAGGCATCCCGTGTCCCCATTATTGCTCTCTAGTCCCCAAGATTTCCAACTACAAGATCCCATCCCTGGAGAATAAGCCATGTCCAGTTCATCCATCAATTTAAATTCTATTTCTACCATTTTTTCAAAAACTTCAATCAGTAAGTTATCTACAAACACTAGGATATGTCATAAGTATCCATCACCTGTTTTACCAATGCGACTGCCATAGTACCACTGCAAAAGCAATCAATTGTAGGATGCAGCTTGAGTTCCTTGTCCATCAATTTGAAAGCCTTGAAATAAGACTGCTTAAGTGGAAGGAACATCTCAGGAAGCTTTTCACTCCCATCAGCATCAACAGATTCACCCCATTCATCATCAACAACAGATGCTGTTTCTTCAGAGTTCATACTTCCGGAAATGCTTCCGTTTTGATGAGGACTAGTGCTCCCACTAGCACTGGTTTTCCATTGTGTGCATAACTTGACAGGAAGAGAGTCTCTAACTTTCTTGGCAACAAAATGACCATATGGCCCATGACCATCAAATACACCACAGAAGACATTGTCACTTGAATTGAAACTCTGCAGTAAAAGCAAGGCGACATCACATAGCATTCAAGTAAATAAGTAATAGCATTTACTGGAATATAACTGCCACATTTTCCCCTTCCAGTATATTGTGCCGTACATAACACTAAAAGCCATGATACAAGCAAAAGGACAGATTTGAAGCAAGAGCCAACACTGCTCTCAAGACATATAGATGAGGCCTGAGCTGCCGCTTCAGGGATTCACCGCCTAAATGGATTGCTCTCATGCGCATCACGACCACCCTGAGAATAATAAGCACGGCGCCGGATGCTCTCTTCGATCGTGGCGCTACCGCCCTTCTGGGTTCCAAATATGCTCTTCTTTTCTTCTTCTAAGAAGTTCTTTCCTCTGAATTGGTCTGCATTCACGGTTGCCGCTTCTTTGGTGTCGTCGTCTGCAGCTTTCTTGAGCCTCTTCCATCTCTGCTCTTCATGGACCTCAGCGTCAGCCTGCATCTGTCGCAGCCGAGCTTCCCTCTCCTCTTCTGACATATGGTGGACGCCCCGTCGACGGTTGAATGTAGGCCCATTGTTCCTGCCCTGTTGGCTTTCTTGCCTTCGTTGGTCTTCTGAACCTAGTTCAGAATGGGAACGGTGTTCAGAAGTGGAATTGCCGCTCTTCCTTCCATCTTCCTTTCCTTTTTGCTTTGAGTCTGAACTGTCATGCTTTGGATAAACATGGTGGCGGTCTGCTGGCGAGTAACGTCTCCTTTTCCTATCATCAGCATCCGAGCGATCCCGCCGTGAATGCTCATCATGCTTTGACATCTCCTGATGTTTTCTCCTTGGTTTGTCATCTTCTGATATCTCATGTCTTCTTCTCCTTGGTTCATCAGCTGATAACTCCTTCCCTCTTCTCCTTGGTATATCATCTTCTGAGTCTGATGAATCTTGTCTGCGGTCTTTCTTCTTATGCATTGACCTCCTATCTTCCCTCTTACGCTCTGGGGAAGAATGAACTCTCTTTCTTCTCTCATCCTTGCCATCAATTATTTCCTCTAAATCTGAATTTTCATTTGAGTGATGCCTCTTACTCTTGGACTTTTGATGGCGATGCTTCTTGTGCTTTCTCTTCTCTTTCTTTTCTTCCTTTTGCTTTTTCTCAGCTTCCACCTACACAAGAGCAAGATTGTGTCAGGGAGTGTGATCAGATGAAAATGCTTATAAACTATCCAATAGATTGCGCTTTGTAAGCTGCTCAGAAGCCATAATTCCACTTTAAAAGAATGGCAAAAAAGAACTTACTGATTTCTTTATCTCAGCCATCTTGATTGGATTGTTTTTAATCCTTGCAATGGCATCTTGCTCCCGCTGCCTTATTAGCAGTAGAGGATCAGAGTGGAGTTTTCTCCATGTATCATTTGCAGATTGGGGCTTATCCTCAAATAAAGCTCCCAGAGCAGCTGCCTGAAACATCCAAAGAAAACAAAATAAGCATTGTGACTGCAAAAGCAATTGTATCGTAATAGTGATGTGATAACTGTTGTTAGCATGTAATTGTATCGCCATAGTGATGTGATAATTGTTGTTAGCATGTAAGCGCTGTGCACATAATTCAGTTTTTGAATTCAAGGGTCCACTCTTAGGCAAACACTTCCCTATTGCATCTCTAACACTTCACTCTGCGTATATGGAAAGATCCAGATATTTTGTCATATTTCCTTAAGTACCAAGTTGATAATTAAATGATACAGATTGCAAAATATTCTGCATCCGGGTGACAGCATGGCATCATATCATGAGTTCATGACAGTAGCTAACAATCTCCTACCTTAGCATCGTCAGCCCATCATTTACTATGGAAGCATTGTAACAGTGAATTGTGTGAATGCAACCTACTTTTTTTTTGCGACGATTGCAACCTAAGTTTAAAATCTTTACATCGACTTAACTCTCTTCCTATCTGAGAGAATCTTGTCCCATCGCTGCATAGGCAATAACCAGAACTTTTCTATCGAATTCATCTACAAATTACATGTAATCCAAGAACACTGATAAGAACAACTACTGCGATTACAGTAACTGAGAGCGAGAGAAGAAAAAAAAACCAAAGGCAGTACTACCTTGGAAGAACTAGCAGCACTCGCTTGGGCAGAAGAGGAGGCAGCTGCTGCTGGGGCGGATTGCTGCAGTGTTTGGAATCCTTCCGAGCTTCCCTTGCCGACAGCCAACCCCGACTCGTAGAGGAAGTCCAATCTCTCCTGCGCCCTGCATCAACAGAATTTGTTCATCAGAAGAAGCCAAAAACATCGATTATGACACCATTTAACCCCAAGCGTCGAATCCAAGCGAACAGATCCAAAATTCCGAACCCTATCGTTTAGCTTATAGTTGGATGAGGCCTCCTAAGCAGTAATTTTACACCAAATTCGAACAGATAAAACACAACGAGGTCTAAAAATTTTCGCCCAAATCCACAAGAACCCGATCTAGAGCACATACACTCGCACCCCCAACCAAATAGAAGCAACCCTAAATCTACAAAACCGAACCGAAACCCTAAACCACCGCGCAGAACGCATCGGATAATCCTGCCCCAAGCTCAAATTCCCCGCACCCAGATCGCCAAGAAACCCTAGCCGGACGATCCAATTGAGAACAAGACAACAAAACTTACGGCTTGAGCCCCGCCTTCTCCTGGAGGGCGCGATACTCGGCCTTGTCCTTCTCCTCCTTGATCTGCTTCTTGTACTCCTCGATCTTGTGCTGCTCCTCCTTCTCCTTCTGCTCCGCCACCCACACGCGCTCCACGTTGCGGAGGCTCCCCGTGTGCCACCCCTTCTTGTTCAGGAACTTCATCGCCATGGTGGCAGCCCGCTTTCTCTCCCCTCCCTCTGTCGAAAAGCTAGCTGTCTCTTCCCCTCTTCTTTCTTTGCGTCTGCTTCGAAACGATCGGGAGAAGAAGAAGATATCAGGCACACGACTGATGGATGGATGTTTTGCAGAAGAAACCCTTGATTCTATCGAATTATTCTTTTAGGACCCTGAGATTTGGATCGTTCACATTCGTCGCGACCATATCCTGGTGAGTGGTGGATGCACGTTTTGCGTAAGAGGCTCTCGCTTAAGTAGAATTACCCATTAGACCCCCGGAGAAGTGGATCACGATTATCCTGCGCGATCATTCGGGCCGTTTACGGATAATGGGCTTGTAAAAGGCCGCAAGTTGTGGGCCATCTATATATGCCAGCCCACTATTCCCACATAGAAAAGCCCAGTTGGCTAAAATTTCCTTTTCATTTTCGCTTTTCCTTCACCGTCCTCCCCTCCTCCCGATCGAAGCAGAGAGGGCTCCGCGCGCGCTGTGAGAGAGAGGTCGCGGAGCCGCGGCCGCCGCTGCCGGGGAAACCACATCCACCATCCCAGAGCCGGAGCGAACGCCTGGGTTTTCTGCGCCGGCGCGCGGCCGGCCTCAGCTGTCGTCCTCCGCCACTAGCCCCCGTCGGGAAGCCGCCGCCGGTGCTGTGAGTTCATCGGCTCTGAGCGCCCTCCTCTCCAGCTCTTCCACTTCCTCTTCTACTATTGCAGTTTACCATGTAGTGATTTTATAATTTATATTGCATCAGTGTTTTTCAAACCTACCGCCCTATTTTTTAAGGTCGTCAAATTGATAGATAACCTCCCCGACTACTACACAAACATTATCAACGTCAGTGAAAAAGGGAGGAAAATCAAACGAGAACACTCACAACATCTAATGACATCTCTTGCAGTATAACCGGTCACTGGCAGTCTGGCCTGGAAACTTTCCAAGGTCTGGTGTATATTCCTTTTCTATGTGCATAGACCAGGTAGTGCAAATGTTTTCCGATGGCTTATATTTGTGGGGGTGAACTTGCGCCTCAGAGTCACAGACACCAAGCCACATTGACTAGTTGGCACCTCTTTCGATAGCCTTGTACCTTGCGCAGCAATGCATGTTTTTGCCATAGTAACACTGCACTTGTTGCCAGTGGCGGAGTCAGGATTTGGCAGAGCCTAGGGCCCAAAACAGCAAATACAAAATAGCTTGCTCTCCAGTAGGGACAAAGTTTCAAACACAAGTTTCTTAACTAATGGCATTTGGTTAATCAAGGCAATATTCCAGTCTAGTAACTAGAGCTGAATATAGATCTCCCACAGGACAGCAAAGTGAAGACATATTAAGCAGCATCAGATTTAACAGGCCTACTTAAAACTGACAATGTATGGCACAATAGACAACAAGGTTGGGCCAATATTATTACTGTTGTGATAGAAAAGATGAAAATAAAAGGCCAAAGTCTGCTAACTACAACTAGTAAAAACATGAATACCGTGAATAAACCAACATGTCCAAAACAAAGCAAATCACGATTTCATACTCAATTACTCAAAATAGGATTGCAGACCAAGATTTGCCTTAGGTCTAATTATGGAGTATTCCAATGAACATGTAAAAACCTAAAAGGAGCTAAATGCTTGAAGGAATCGGGTAAATTTCTAGTATTAGTACTAACCTCAATCTTTTTGGACCCCAATATCACATCTGACTGGATGAGATCATCACCAACAATCGAGGTATGATCACCTTCTACCGCCGTGACAGCATAATTAATGTGATCAATAACCATCGCCTTTGGATCCAGGAACCATTCAAACACAAGCAGTTGAGATCAAAGAAAATGGAAGCAAAGGTAGAAAAGGGTGAATAAACAGGGGCAAGAACCACCAGAAATAACTTGCCTCATCGAAATCAACCCCACATTCAGTTGCGATGCCTCGAATAAGATCAGAAGCGAATAATCTGCTGCCAGGATCAAAACCACTCAAACAAAAGAACATCACGCATCTTAGAAATCCATGAACAATTACTATGTCGAATAAAATTAAAAAGCTTGAGTGTTGAACCGTAACAATCTAACCTAACGCGAACTAGCAACAATCGATACCCTTGACTGGAAGGGGAGCTGCGGTCGGAGGGGGCACCGGCGCAGATCTGGGCTCGGGGCGCGGCGCTAGAAGAGATGAGCTGCCGGGCGGAGGCGAAGCGGGGAGAAGCAGGAGGCGCAGGCAGTCGGAGGAAGGAGGAAGGAAGGAAGATTTGCACGGCGTTGAAGGAGCAAGACAGCAAGACAACCAGTGGGAGCAGAAAGTTGTTTGAGATTGGAGGAGAAAAGATGAACTGGTGAAGGATTGGGGAAGAGTCCAGCTGCTTGCATTTCGGCCGCTCGGGAGGGGCGATGGCGCCTGGGCCAATCTGGTGGGTCGGCTACCTCGGGCCGGCCACTAAGACTAGGGCCTGTCTACTGATACATTTGTTTTTCTTTTGTGTTTGCTAAAAAATTACACTGGTATTTCTTTTGGGCCTCGGGCCGTTGCCCAACCGGCCCGAGGCCCATCTCCGCCCCTGCTTGTTGCAGTTTCTAGCAACCCTACCCGTACCACTTTCATATAATATAGCATTGCCCGGTTGCGCTGACACATGCGGCAATGTAAGCATACCTTACCGAATGGCATCGGTGATGAACATGCTACCGTGAGGGCTTCAAGCTTGTGTGTGACACGGCCTATAATCCTCCCAAGCTCTTCACGAATGACCCTGGATGTGAAGTGTATTGAAGTATAAGTGAATTGTTCGTCTTTCATTATCAGTTTAAGCTTTTAGATGAATTTGTTGGTGCATGCAACTCAATATGGTATCAAACCCAAGAGGTTTTGAATTCAAGACTCGGCTGACGCAATTTTTAAAAAAATGCAGCTCACTTCTATTACATGTCTTAGGCTTGAGAGCGTCTATACGTGAGGGGTGGTGTTGAAGTATAAGTGAATTGTTCGTATTTCCTTATCAGCTTAAGTTTTTGGGTGAACTGATTGATGCATACAACTCATTAAAGTCATCAAGATAAAGCTGGCACGTGGTGTTCTGCACATTGACACTGGGATTCTCCGCTTGTTGCAGAGCAACAGCTACAACCAGAACTGGACGCTCTCTTTGGACGACAAGCTCTACCGAGTATCAGCACCCAAGAATGTGTTCATCACCCTAGGGTGTGGCTTCCAGTTCCTCATCAGTCTCCCTGGAGCAGGAGACAATGCCAGCACATGTGCTTCCATTTTCCGGCCTGGTTACCCCACGATGGCCAGTGACGACACATGCTCTGGCATTGGCTGCTGTGATACGGCAATAACGGCAGATCGCAACTTCCTACGCGATCAAGCTCGTCCCCCTTAACGAGACAAACTCAACCTTGTCTAGGGGCTAAGGGCGCCGTTCAATGCGAGCATGATTGTGGTGAAGGGGGAACGGTGGAGGAGAGCAAACGCTGTATCATTGCAGAAGGAGGCCTTGTCTAGACCAAGTGCTCCAGTTGGGGCACCGGACTATGGGCAAGTGGGAATCCGGGTTAACTGGATGATCGGTAACTCATCGTGTGCTGAAGCTCAGAAGTTGGCCGACTTTGGTTGCCTCAGCATCAACAGTGACTGCGTTGATGACCCTCTGCGAGGCTATGTATGCCATTGTCAGTCAGGATATGAAGGCAACCCTTACATGCCAAATGGATGCCAAGGTATGCTACTTTTCATGCAAATCTAACTTCACTGTGTGATTGCTTTGCACTATTTAACTTGTTATCTGTGTTGTCACAGACATTGACGAGTGCAGTGCACGCTGCCAAATCCAGCCCCATGCTTTGGGAGACGCATAAATACAATAGTTTCATATGACTGTATCTGTCCGGATGGCACCTCCGGTAATCCCCAAATACAAAATGGACGTGTTTCAAGCAAATTGAAATTTTCAGGTAGAAAGCAGAAAGAGTATATCCAATATCGAAAACTATTGTTGTAGGCTTGCAGCGCTATCCTTTTTGTTGACAAAAATTTATAACAGTAAATCATTCAGAATTTACTCTTTTTTTACATTATCCAGGATTAATCATTGCAGTAGGACTTGGCAGCGGTATAATCATTCTGCTACTGATTCTTGCTGCTGTTGTCATAAGGCGAAAGCTCAGGGCTCGAAAAGCCAAAAAACTGAAAGAATTGTTCTTCAAGCAGAACCGAGGACTATTACTGCAGCAGCTAGTAGACAAGGATATTGTTGAAAGGATGATATTCAGCTTAGAAGAACTCGAAAAGGCCACTAATAGTTTTGATGAGTCACGAAAGCTGGGTGGTGAGGGCCATGACACTGTTTACAAAGGCATTTTGTCTGACCAACATTGTTGCTATTAACAAGTCAAGACGTGCAATTAAGAGAGAAATTGATGACTTTATCAATGAGGTTGCCATACTTTCTCAAGTAAATCACAGAAATGTAGTGAAGCTTTTCAGATGTTGTCTTGAGACAGAGGTTCCATTGCTAGTCTATGAGTTCATTTCAAATGGAACACTTCATGAACATCTTCACGTCAGTACTCCACAATCAATTTCATGGCAGGAGCCATGGAGGATTACCCTCGAAATTGCAAGATCTCTTGCTTATCTACATTCATCTGCTTCAGTATCAATCATCCATAGAGATATCAAGACTGCCAACATACTACTTGATGATCGGCTCATAGCATAAGTATCAGACTTTGGAGTTTCTCGAGGCATCCCCATTGATCAAACTGCTGTAACAACTATCATTCAAGGAACGTTTGGATATTTAGATCCAGAGTACTACCATACAAGCCATCTCACCGAGAAAAGTGATGTGTACAACTTTGGTGTCATACGTGTGGAGCTATTAACACGGAGGAAACCATCCGCTGGCTTCAATATAATCGTGCAATTCATCTTGCTGGTAAGGACAAGCTCTGTAAAATACTAGACCCTCAAGTCACTGAGGGGGAAGAAGAAGAAACCAGAGAAGTGGCAGCAATGGCAGTGACATGCTTAAACTTAAAGGGTGAGGACAGGCCTACAATTAGGCAAATTGAGATGAAAATTGAAGGGTTGCGGAGTGTAGCAAACAATACAGGAAGTAATCAGATAACTCGAGCGTGCAGTTCAGCTGAACCACTCATCAGCTAAAGGGAGCAATGCCAACGTCAATGCTAATGCCAATGATGGTGACCACTTCTTGAGCAGGCGATACAGTATGGAAGAGGAATTCTGGTCATCCATGAGCTTTCCTGCTGACCAACTGATTCCCATCCAACTAAAAAAAATTCCTATCCTTTTTTTTGGTGGGTCTTGTTAAGCTTCTTTTTTTTTAACGTAAGAAGGTAGAGGAATCTCTACCTTATGACTATTATATTATAATGGAAGTCAAACAGGAATTACAAGAACGAAAGGAAAAACAAAAAGAAGAAAGAAAGAAAGGAAAGAGAGAAAGAAGAAGAAGAAAGAAAAAGAAGAAAGAAGAAGAAAGAAGAATAAAAAAGTTACAATAAGAGTTGGCTCCATTGACGAACACCGACTTGATATTTGGGTTTCATACAGTGAACCCAAAGGTTGATTGTACTATGGATCTGGCGGTAGAGCAACGTCGCGTTATAATTGGAATGTTGAAAAACCCGGCTATTTCTTGTAATCCATAATGTATGAGCACATGCCGCAAAACAAGTTGGCCAAATTTTACGAAAGTCTTTGTCTCCAATGTTTGTAGCTTCTAGGAAGTGTAGCATGTTCTGAGATGAGTTTGCTTTCCTTGAGAGTCCTAATTTACTCCAAAGATTGTCAGTAGATTTGCAACGCAGGATAATGTGATTAATCGTTTCAATTGCAGGGCAGATATCGCAATGTGGGTCTTGAGTCCAATGTTTAACTGTCATATTGTCTTTGGTGTTTAAACGACCTCTGAAAGCTAACCATAAGAAAATTCGATGCTGTGAGGTATTGATCGATTCCAAGTGTAATCTATGGTTGGCCATTTTTGGCCATGAAAGGACAAGGTATTGTAGAATGTTGATGTAGTTGGCGTAGTCAAGGTTGAAAAAGATATCCTCTGGTCCTGAGTATCCGGTTGCAATTGTTGGGTGGAGAGAAAATCTCGCAGGATCAGGAGTTCTGAAGCAGCTTGTTGTGAAAGGACCGGTTGTAGTGAGATCACCCAATTGTTGTCCCTATATTGCGATCGTACGGTGCAATTTGGGTGAGTTGCGAAAGTGAATAGGGTAGGGAGGCTAAGATAAAGTCTACCCATAGGCGTCCATTTATCTTTCCAGAACATGGAGTTTGCTCCATTGCCAATAATTACCTCTGTCAGTTGTATTGTCACCTGTATTACCGTCAAAATTGTTCTCCAGACTGTTGTGTCTCTCTGACGAGGGTTCAACGAAATGTCATTTTGAATATAGTGTGTCCTTATCCAATAAAAGCAAGGATCAGTATGGTTGGACAATACTTTTGCTGCAACTTTCATGAGTAAGGCTTGGTTATGCAGTTTGAGGTTTCTGAGACTTAGTCCCCCCTGTTCTTTTGGTTGAGTAACAGTCGTCCATGCTACAAGGCAGTGGCCTCCATGTAGCTCTTTAACTCCACGCCAAAGGAACGCTCTACGAATTTTGTCCACAGCCTCAATGGTGCGATCCAGCCACTTGATGTAGCTCATGTAGTACGTTGGTATGGTTGATAGAACAGCATTTATCATTGTAACTCTCCCTCCCCAAGACAGAAGGCCTGGGATCCATCCAGCCAGTTTCCTATCCACTTTGTCAATGATCGGTTGCAGCAGACTATGGGGAATCCTACTCGTATTAAGAGGGAGTCCGAGATAGTTACATGGTAGGTGATTGATGGGACATTGAAAGATGTTGACTATGGATCTTGCAATGGAAACATGATTACGGATGATCACGGAAGTGAGAAGTAGATTGTTGAGGATCTCCATGAACGTGTAGAACTTGCTGTAATACTTCGATTTATTCTAAGAAAGAAAGCGTTCAAAAGAGAAATTAGACATAAGAAAAAGGGGGCTTCTGCAGTTCTTCGATAACCTGGGCCTCGAGCCTTGGCCGAGGAGGCCCATGAGGGGCCGGCCACCAATAAAAGGAGGGGGAAAACCCTAGCCACTACTGTAGCACGCGCGCGCTGATTGTCTGCTCTGATGAGGCACCCTCTCCCTTGCACTCCATTGCTATTCCACTCTCTCTTGGTGGTGCTCTCCCATTGCTGTCGGCCAAGGAGAAATGTGGAGGAGAGGGAGATGAAGGGGAGAAGAGAACCTCGTGAGGATTTCAGAGAGTTCACACGCGTCTTCTAGGGTAACGATCATCTCTCCGCTGTTTGGATCAAGTTAGATTCTTAATTACCATCGATTAGATAATCGTTGAACTGCTCTGATTAGAATCAATAATCTGTACCCTGTTTGCTTGTCAGTTTTCGCGTAGTTAAATTCAGAATTGGAGGTTAGGGTCTCCTAGAGATTTGTGGGGTTTGTCTTTAGCTTTCTATAGGTTCTGAGATCACCTGATTCGGAGAAGTGGTTTGGGAGATACGTTAGTTTCTTTACTGCTGTCTAGAAATCCTGACGAATTATAGCAATCGTTTTCAGGGATCAGCTAACCGTTCCCGAGTTGGATCCCGGCCCCCCTCCGGTATCGGTAACCAGACCGGTTACCGGTCAAACCGGATTTTGTTCGGCCGAAATTTGTTCAAATTTGATTAAAATTCATTCAAAATCTGAAAAAACCGCCGGTATCTCATTTCCCGGCCACCCTCTGGTAGGCGGTTACCGGCCGGTAACCGCCGGGATTTCAATCCCTGGTCGTTTTGTTGATTAAATAAGGATGTGTTAATGGCGGATTCAGGGAGGTCTCCCAACACGAATTTCGTAGGAAATTTCTTAAGTTTTCCATATTGTTAAAAATCATGAATTTTGGTTCAGCCATTTGAAAGATATGAATTTTCTTGTCTTCTTTGTTTATTACATGCATCGATTATAACTTTAGATTTTCAACTAAATATTAGACTCGGATGTTGGTAGAATTAGAGGATCTCGCCAACTAGGTTATTGTAGATAATTTTGTTATCTTTCCAGACAATCAGATAATGCATTTTTATAATCTACAGAGAGAAAGTTATGTATTTTAGAATGGTCGATGTTTAGTTTAGGTTTCAGCTAGTTCGTCGTCGTATTTCATTAGATTAAATAGTTTGAACCATGGGTTTTGGGAATGTGGTTGAGAGCGTTGCGTCTAGTGTTGTATTATCCTGTTAAGCTTGTTTTGAGTAAAATACTTGTTGTAGGAGGAGTAACTTCGGGGTTAATTGCGCCTTCTCTACATTCCAACATGTTGCCACGCGAAAGTCAAGTATACTTTGAATTGTCTTAACTGTTTATTTGTTCAAAGTGATTGATGTTTATGAAATGGCTAAATTCTATGAAATGTTAATAATTCCAGTATTACTTGTTTCCTATCATGGTTGTTATCCCATGCTTCGTTGAGAGTATGTTTTTTATTACAATGTCTTCATTCATTCATTCATGTTTCACCCACGGGAGTGGGTAGTGAAGTCCTATCATTCCAATATGGGCAAGTAAGACCCACCATTCCAATGTGAGCAAATTGGATCCCCGTTATGAAACATTCTTCATACGGGCCTTAGATCCCCGTATTTTGGATAATACGGGCCTGAGTGAACACCGACGGGTATTCACTGGCTATGCCGGTATGAGCAGAAGTGAAGTGGATGCATTCTCATACCTGCATAAAGTGCATAACAGTTCTTATGTATTCTAAATATTGTGAATGATATGCCTTTGTTTCAATGCTTTCCATACTGTTCAATTGTATTTGTTGAGTCGTGGACTCACTTTTGCCGTTTTTGTTTTTTTAGGTAAACTTTGAAGATGACATGCTTTGAGAGGGAGTAGTCACATGGAGAAACACACGTTATCACTTATTTCACAAATTAGATAGTTCTGTGACTACCTTTTATTTGAGAGCTATGGCTTGTATTAATTGATCATGATGTTTTCTATTGATTGTCTTTAAGTTTTGTTTTCTCTAGTTAATGGTTTACATTTATCGGTAATATTCTTGATATTATTCCTCTTGAGCGAATTATTGTAATCTGAAATCTTGATATTATTCCTCTTGAGCGAATTATTGTAATCTGAAATTTAGAGTTTATATACTTGCTGAAATTTAGATTGTTTAATTTAATGGTAACCTTGTGTGTTGAAGTTAGTTGTCTATAGTTATTAAATTGATGCAAATAATTTATTTTGTTGATTCATGTTAGGAGTTTAGGTAATATCTTGACTTCCGTATAGTTAAGGTGTTACACTTGCTCTTTGGTAGCGCTGTTGTTCGTTGAAAGCAAACGAGAGGAGATTTATTTAGATTTATTTGTAACCAACTTGACGTGATCAGTGTTGATGTTCGATGTAGGCATCGCTGCTGTCGTCTAGGTGGATTCGTACAGCTAGAACCATAATAGGTAAAAGAAATCGGGCAAAGAACTTGCCGGAGAAAAAAAAACTAGAACAACTTGATCTGGGAAAAACACAGAAGAAACTAAAGAAATCTAAAATTACTTATGAAAAACAACAGGTCCTCGTTCACTCAACGCCAGCGAGAAAGCCGGAGAAGAGGGGAGAGGGCCGCCTACGACGTGGCTGTTGACGGCTGCTAGCCTTCCCCTCGTCACGAACGCTGTAAGTGAATTGTTGATTTTGACATATTCTGGATGAATTATTACCGCATTTCATCCCAGGTTTCTTGCTTCCTAATTCAATGATGATGCGAAGAGCACAAGATTTACAAAAGTAGCAGCTTGAGAATGGATCGTGATGTCCACACGCAAGGAACAAATTAAAGAAGCTTTCACTTTGTGGTGAAAAATCATGGCCTAAATATATAGGATTGAATTCTTGTTCTAATACAACAACGGCAGGCGAACATGCATCCACCATTAGAGGGGAGGTCTTACATGATTTACAAGAAGCTTCTCACAGAACAAAAACTTTCTTATACACAAACAAGTAAAGAAGCCCAAGCATGTAACACCTCCTGACAAGAGCACAAGGAAGAACAAACAATGTACACGCCTGCTGGTTCGAAACAATCCAGGGAACAAACCTAAAAATCTGCTACAACAAATCGCAGAGACCCAAGAATTTACACACGCTTGGCTGAAAATGCCGGTATTGGTTGAAATGTGCCTCTGCAAGCACTCAACCTGACTTCACCGGGGAAGATGGTTTTCTTGGTGTTCATAGCCGCTTCCTCCAGCTGGTCGATCTCTTATCACCTGACAGTATTCTGGGGAGGTTCAAGAGGGAATTTACCCGTGTCACGCCTTCGAGGGCAGACCATTCTTCCTCCTCGTTTGTGGATATGCAATCGGCAAGACTGCGGGCAGATCCGCACCTTTCAGGTTCCTTGGAGACGGGAGGTTCGTCTACCGGTACAATCTCATCAACATCTCTTAGTGTGTAAGAGTGTTCCAATGTGGGCTCGGTGATTTGCTCTACACTGGAGATATGTACGTTTACATCTGCAATGTTTTGATCAACCTTAGCACTGGCATCTGGGATCGCACCCTCTATGGGTTCTGCTGTTTCCTTGTTGGGTTCACTCTCTTGAACCATGTCGGTAGACTTTTCCTGGTCCAAGAATAGGCACACAACAGCACAATCATCGCTCTTGGATGTGGGGAACTTCAATCTCCAAGATCTGACAGCACAATCAACGAGAGCCCTGGCAGCTGTTGCTCGAGATGGGGCTGAAGCTACAATATCAACAGCCTCCTTGTTTGAGAGAACGTCCCAAACCTACAGTCATTTTAGTTCTTAGAATATAACAGAGTTGAAGCAGCTGAAGGATGAAACACCTTTATATGCAAACATATGAAAATAAACTACTCCCTAGGGATTAAGCAGCAAATTTCTTCCTTCAATCAATGCACAGCCATGGATTAAGGTAGAAGGAAAATTTCTTGCTCTTATGTGCATAGAGGGGAGGGGGGCGCTACAAAAGCACAGAAGACCATATCACCTTTTAGCACATTTAGTCTGTAAAAATGACAAATTGAACCTGTCTGTTGAACAGACTCACAGGTAGACCATAGACTTGTTTAAAACAGAGGGTAAAATTCACAGTGGCAACCTTTTTTGGCTAATTTTCTAAGGAAAATTCATTTCCCTGTTATTTCTTAAGGCTGTGAACCATCTAACCAATTAAATATGTTTTTGCATGTTGCTCCATCTAAGCATGAATTATGTAGAAATGCCCCTGGCCATAGACTGATACTGTCAAGGTTTAGACTTCAGGAGAGACGTGGTGGTTTAACCAAAAAGCAAACCAGGAAACATAGTATGAAACCAGGAGAGCCTTGGATACTAAAGCTAAAAGTGTATGCTGAATTCTGAGCATTTTTGCAAGCCCTAAGAACCCTTATATGTACATGCAATGCAGTTATGACTTATCTATCCCTTATAAAGTAGCTGATTGGAGAGCTCAGATGTATTCAATTAAAGAGTGAAATTTCTAATTTGGAGTACAATTTTAAGTAATAAGCAGCATACCCCATCACTGGCTAGTACTATAAACTCGTCCTTTTCAGTAAGGCGGCGATAGGATATCTCTGGAACAGATATTAAACCATAATCTTTAAGGCAGAAGTCTCCAAAAGCTCTTGCCATTGCCAATCCAGGAGAATCGTTATTTGGCAACCATACTCTGGCAACTTCTGGTTCATCCTGAAGAGCAAAAACTCTTCCTCTACATTGCTGAATCCTCGCAGCTTCCCCTGAAGAATTAGAAATGAAGATTAAAGATTACAACAACTAAAAGAAGGTGATCAATCTGGACAAGTAATTATAGTAAATTGATAGTTTGATCAGAGACATATCGATGAAAGAAATGGGGGGGAAACCCATAAATGCACAGCTAACAAAATATTCATTCTGAAAACCCAAGATACCCAATGAAATGATCAAAGAGAGATGAACATACTGGGAAGGTTAGGTTTCAAATCAACAGTGAGTTGTACAGCTGTTAGATTGTTGGAGGCATCCCGTGTCCCCATTATTGCTCTCGAGTCCCCAAGATTTCCAACTACAAGATCCCATCCCTGGAGAATAAGCCATGTCCAGTTCATCCATCAATTTAAATTCTATTTCTACCATTTTTTCAAAAACTTCAATCAGTAAGTTATCTACAAACACTAGGATATGTCATAAGTATCCGTCACCTGTTTTACCAATGTGACTGCCGTAGTACCACTGCAAAAGCAATCAATTGTAGGATGCAGCTTGAGTTCCTTGTCCATCAATTTGAAAGCCTTGAAATAAGACTGCTTAAGTGGAAGGAACATCTCAGGAAGCTTTTCACTCCCATCGGTATCAACAGATTCACCCCATTCATCATCAACAACAGATGCTGTTTCTTCAGAGTTCATACTTCCAGAAATGCTTCCGTTTTGATGAGGACTAGTGCTCCCACTAGCACTGGTTTTCCATTGTGTGCGTAACTTGACAGGAAGAGAGTCTCTAACTTTCTTGGCAACAAAATGACCATATGGCCCATGACCATCAAATACACCGCAGAAGACACTGTCACTTGAATTGAAACTCTGCAGTAAAAGCAAGGCGACATCACATAGCAGTCAAGTAAATAAGTAATAGCATTTACTGGAATATAACTGCCTCATTTTCCCCTTCCAGTATCCAGTGATCTGATCAGCTAGTAGTGTATATAGTTAATTTGTTTTAAAGTAAATGCAGCCATGCACTTCACTATTCAGCAAAAAGTATTGAAGAGATGGCATGGGTTACAACAAACTGTATTGATGGAATCTTATTTGTCTATTATGTTCATGTTTTCACCATGGAGTATTCAGAATATGGTAGAGTGACCTCACAAGCATATGGGATTTGGAAGGGATAAATGTAGGAAATGCACCTACGGCGGAATCAGATAAACAGATTTCAAATAGTACAAAAGAAACTATGGAAAACTTAGCAGCTAGGCAAGGAAAAGATATCAAATGAACACCCAATCATCCATGGCATCAGGCCCGTACCAAGGGCAGGAGCAAAGTGCTCAACTGCACAGGGCCCCAAAAAGTTAGGGGCCTCTAATTTTGATTTAATCTTCAATTACTACATGTTAATATCTCAAGAAAATCAATCTTGTGTGAGATAAAGAGTTAAGCAAGCCTTTTTATTGCCTTCTTACCGAAAACTTTCCCGGCCTCTCTATTACTCTCTTCATCCCCCCCTTCGCTTTTGCACAACTACTATTTCTATCTCTTATTTGCTTGTGAAAATTAACCCTCCTCTCCTAATTCTCCTCCTCCTAACTAACTCATGATTTCCCTAAAATAATCCCGTTGGTGGCAATGAATCAATCCACTCCATTGTCATCGGTTTATTGTGGTTTTCTTTGTGAACTTGAACACATAATTTATGTTCTTGTCTCATTCTTCTAATCTTCGTATATCGATTGGGCTCTGGTGCTACACTGCTTGGTCGCCGAAGCGGACCTTTCATGCTACATCACGGCCTACGGGAGCCATATGCACCGCATTGATTAGTTTGTCTAGTCCCATCTTGCAGCCACTCGGCACTGTCGAGCTAGGAGTCTAGATTCTAGAACTTCGGTTCTGTTACTAAAATTTTAAGACCTACTATTATTATTATATTTTATTTATGCGCATCTGGGTGTTGTTCTAACTTTCATCCGTCCCTTCTAAAATCAGGAGACAAAAAAAGAACCGGAGAGCTAATGTTAGGGCCTAATTATAAATGATTCTTTTTTGGTAAATGACATTTCTAAACTACGATGCCGAATTTTAAATTTAGCATAAGGCCCCCAAATTCTCAGGTACGGCCCTGCATGGCATGGAACTAGTAAACTCACAGGGCATTATGCCATGTAACAATATAAATTCAGTAGGCCCGTTTCGCGACCATTGCGACTGACAATCTGTAATTTATGAGAATATTCCTACATTAAGAAAAATTCTATTAGCAAGGCATCAAATAGTGCCTACAAGATTATTATGTACTCTACTCACAATGAAATGTGGAAAGATGAATAGAAATGTTACTTCTGGTATAACTGACATTTCCAAAAAAAAGGAATATGATTAAAGGTTATGAAAGAGAGAAAAATAAAAACCCCGGGATAGAACTAAGAATTCAATTTCAACAGAGAAGTACCTCCCACTCTAATAAAGGAAGTACCTTTTTGCTTTGAATATTAGCAATCAATAGCACTATTCGGAGAACCTACAGGCATAAATTCTCTTTATTGTCCTATGAAGAACATAATGCGCCATGCATCTTAGAAAGTGGATGCCTTTACTTGTTTGACTTGTTAAAACAATGCACACAAGATATTCTTAGATACCCACATACGTTTAGCTAGTCCTAGGTCTCGAGAAATGAGAAATTATCCATAATTGCACTTCACCCCTCCCTTTAGCTAATCTCGATTTATTATCAGATTAGGATCATAACAACCTATTGCGTAATGGAACCAATATAGCACTTGTTTACTTATTCATTAAACTAATGTGGAATTGATTAATTGATTAGGACGGACCCTAAACGAAACAATCCAGGACGGACCCTAAATGAAACAATCCAGCTATTACTAGCCCCAAATAATCACTTGACCTCCCAAGCACATCCAACTCACGAAAACAGCAAGGTATACCTTCTTTAAATAAAAGAGAACAAAACAAAGAAAGGTAGAAAAGTTTGCCAAGGATCACAGGAAAGGATTTCGCTTGCACTATACACAAAGTTTTGAATCAAGGCAATGACGAGCACAATGCTCCAATATTGCAACTAATTATCAGAAAACTTATTGAGAAATTGTCAGAGAACTTTTACTAAATTACTAAGTTCAATATAATTTAACAGTTTCCAACTTTAAGAACTTCTCACTTTCAGATTAAAGCTCAAATAATCTAAAGCTGAATACTTCGCATTTAAAATCAAGCCATCCAGTAGAGCAAAAAGATGGTTCCTTTCGGACCAAATAAAAAAAATGCTACAACTCCAACTCCACTGCAAATCCGAACTTATCTAAACCATTGCTAAGATCAACTTAGTGAAGAGCAACGGGAAAAAATCACCATTCTAAAACCAAAATCCCTCTCATTTCTAATCAAACACTCCGTCACATAAAGTTGCTTTCTCGCCTTGAACCAAACAACACTTGCAATCCACATCGACCAGTAATCCAAGCACAACCAAGCCATTACCACGAAGAGCTCGGAGAAGACTCAGAGTAAACGCAAGCACTTGACGTTCTAAACCGTGCGATACCGCGAAAAAGGCGGCTCTTTTGGAACCAAAAATCGTTCATGGACCGAACGCCACCACTGATCAGGACTCAGAACAAATCAACAAGCAAGAAAAGTTAGCGGAATAGTGGTTACTAGCTCACCTCCCACACGACCATGGCGTCCTGGTTGGTGCCCTTCCGCCCCTGCTGCGTGTGGAGGCACGCCGCCGCGCTCGTGCCGTTCGCGCAAATCCTCCCGGCGACCCGCCCGAGCTCCTCCTCTGTCATCTCTCTCCCGGCGGCGCCGCCTGCGAGCTTCTTGCCGCCGCCCGCGCCGCTGGAGAAGGCGCCGCCGGCAGCCACGCCCTCTCGCTCCCTGCGGCTTCTCTTCCGCCACCGCTGCGGCCACGCCGGCGCGGCGCCAGCTCCGGCGCCGGCGGGTGGCTGGGAGGAGAGGCAGGAGCCCATGGCGGCCAATGGTAGGGCGGCAACACAGCGGAGCACAGAGTGGGGGTGGTAACTGTTGCGGTATGTGGTTGTAGGGTTTTGATGTTTGACGTTTCCTTGTCTTGTAGACTTGAGCTCTCTGTATCATTTGATTTGGATGGTCTACTTGGAGATTTGGGCTTAAAAAAATGTTACTTTTGGTTTTTAAAGTGGGGTTTGGTTGGGTGTTAGTAGTTTAATTGCTTGTTATCATGGTGTTTCTCCCTTTGGGGGATGGAATCCTATGATGGGGAAAATTTTACTCCAAGATAAAACCATTTTAAAGTTTTAAACGTTTTGTCTAGTGTTATTATGTTATTTGTGTCAAAGAAGATAAGACTTTTTTTTATCGGTCACTTTTCACTTACTTCTGTGGAAGTTAAATTATACTGTGGAATTTAGATAAAATCAATGGTTACTACATTGGACATGTTTCTAACGGTTGTAATAACTTCCATTTTAGTTTTGGTTTTGGTAGTTTATAAACTTGAATTGAATGGTAACATGGTTATAACAATAGGAAAATAAGGAAAAGCAAATCCAATTATTACTAGTAGTACCTTAGTATGGATAGAACTATAGAAGTGAGGGCACAAAAGCATGTGGCTGTGTCTTCTTAGCACATTGATGGGTACAACAGTACAAAATTGTATCTTTTTTTGTATTTGCAAGTGTCAAAGAATCTTAAAAACTGAATTATATTGTTTAATAAACAGATCCATTTGACAACACTAGCCCAACAGGCCACATGAATATATGTCTTTTTGTAGTATTACTGGAGAAGAAACATTACCCCGGCAAGCTTAGAGAAAAATGTCCTCACATTAGAAACTAAACTATACATGCATTGTCCAGTAACTATTGCCATTTCTTGATTAATTTTCAAGTTTTATATTGAGCAACTACTAGAGGTAGCATCACTCCAATCTAGTCCTCTTTTCAAACTTCTTTTCATCTGGTATATCTTTTCTTGGATTCTAGATTGTGATTTTGCCACTATACACACACAGTGTTCTCTTTTGGCATAGCCTTTTTGTCTGCACAGGACAAGGTGATTAACTTAATTAGAGGTTGCTCTTGTCCTCATTAGCACAAGTGCAGACAATAGATTACTCATAGTGTTCCTTCAATAAGATTGTTTATTAAGACTAAGCATCACCCTTAATCTTGATTACATGGACAGTGATGCAAGATGGCAACACTTCTGTTGATAGTAACACCGTTGTAGATATCCATAGGTATTTCTTTTCTTTCTTTCTTTTTCTTTGTTCTTTTTCTTTTTTGCCCCTGAAACCGAAACAAAGTCAATGCAGTAGTAAAGTGTGTTATGTTAGTCAGAAAAGCGAGGTGTTGAATCTTTGGGCGTGTCCAAACGTTCAGCTAAGTTTTCAGACTTGGACTGTCAAATAGAGGAATAAGTCGTGGTGAGATGAGTTGACTAAGCCACTCAAGCAGTACAATATCTAACATTATATAATAGTAATTTTGTAATTAACCATACAGCAAAGTAGAAATTTTATGGTTGGCCAAGAAGATCTTGCCACGCTTAAAGCTTAATAAACAATCCTGATCCTGAAAGACTTCATACGCAAAGTGGCAATTTCTGCTTAGGAAATGTTCTCAAGAACTGACTTTTTATTTGGTTAGGTTGAATCCAACTTATATTATATCATTCCCTTTTTACATTTTCAGGCCCATTTCGAACATGGAAATTTCATAGAAATCTCTCAGGACTCGTATTGTTTTCCTGCAAAATTCTTGTAAAATTTCTGCGTCCCAAACTGCCCCTCGGAGTTTCTCTGCAAGAATCAATTCTCACCATGTCAATTTATGATAAGATCTTCGGCACGGAATGTTCCATCTTTCGCTAGAGATCTACCTGACTCAGAGATGAGGCGACGCATGTGGCAGCAACGTGCAAAGAGAAGGCAACTGCAGGCAAACGCACAGATGTAGCTCATCTGAAATCTCATCTCCAAGGAGGCAAGGCCAGGCGCATAATAATAGTGAGCCGCACGCATTGCTGTCCCAGATTGTCCGTGCCTGCGTCCATTTCTCACCGATCATCAGCGGTGCCTCCTCACCCTCACCTGTGCACATGAATGTTGGGCAAGGCAACTGTAGGGGGTCCCCTCCCCTCCATGGAGGGATTGATGGCATGCATGGGCCATTACGGGTACAATTAGTTGCAGATGGCCAGCCATTTAGGTCGGTCACCTCAAGCAGTAATGTCTTATCAGCAATTCAGCATGCAGGTCAGGTCATTGCTGCCTAGGATGTGTGCTCCTGCTCCTGTGTCTGTGGTCTCAGATGATGCCGGCGGTAACTGGTCGATTACTGACTAAATAGTTCATTTCATCTAAAAAACTAAATAGTTCAATTCATAGACGGTGGCGTTTCTAAACTCGACATGTCCAGTTGTCCACTGCTGCTAAAATCACAAATTTGCACTGAATTTAAGCTGATTCCAAACGATTTCAATTTTCAAACCGTCGTGCCATTCTTCGATGCAATTACGCCGTTTCTCAGTGTTCATTTCGAAATACAGAGAATTGGCAAGGAAATAAATCAATTTAGCCATGACAGCCGAGTGTTCAGCTTACAGTAGATCCAAAGGACTCTAATTATTATCGCTTTAAACTAAAATCTCACTTTCATCCTGAAAAGCCTGCTCCTCCTAATCCGGAGTTTTAGCACATGTGTACTTAAATCAGACACAGATCAGCCACCCTACTTCCCTGCACACCAGATGTGGACACATTTGAGCCAAGAACAAGTTGCCTGATCACCGGGGAATGCTGCATTTCTAAGCCAAATGCAGTGAAAAGGATTTCCTCACAGATCGGACGCGTCCAAGCAGAGCTCGTTACAAACGACCAAACACACCGAACTCATCTATCCGTAGTTAATGAGGCGACGAACTCGCCGACTAGTCACCAACGCCGAGATCGCTCGCGCCGGCCACTGAATTTAGCAGATGGTGACGGGAATTAGTCAAACACTCTCCTCTCATGCCGAGCAATCTTGAGGAGCAAACCAATACTTTAATTTTGCTTGCCCAATTCTATTCTAGTTATGTAAGTAGTAATGTTTGCAGCTTGATCTTGATGTATTTGGCCGTTTCCGCGAGTTGGGATTTTCAGGGTTTCGGTTACGCCAGATCAGATGTAAATGCGGTGAATTGACAGCCGGAAGGCATCCTTCACGAAAAAGGCAAGGATTGTGCAAGAACGCACAAACACCTCAGAAGGGCATCAGGCCGGTCTGACCATGGTCTAGCTGGTCTGGCGGTTTTGGCGACCTATGGCCTAGGAGGAGCCTGAGATGATCACACAAAGACCTAACGTCTACTCTGGTGATCCAAATCCTTCGAAACTTCAACCATAGCTCATCAATAAGGTCAAGAACTTATTCTAATTGACGATTGGAGAGATCGAAGCCAAGATTTCCCTAATTTCTTGCATGAGGTTAAGAGTGCACAAGAACCGAGGAAATTTAAACTTTGATCAAAAACTTGCTCGTGGGTGGATGATGATCAAGATGACCCTAGATGGATTCCCACATGTCCTAGCAAGCTAAATCATAGTATGAACACCAAGCAAACCAAAGGAACAAGCAAAATCTCAAAAGACATTAAAGAGAGAGCAAAAACAAGAGAAAACTCATCTTGAAGAAAATCTTGCTTAGATTGATTTGAGATATTGTTGGTTTACAGCCACTCCACTATGGAGGACAAAAGCTTAACACTTGAGCACTCAATCAATCCATCTCTCTCAAACCCTACCCTTCTCTACTCCACTTATAGATGATGAACTAGGCTTCCCGAATCCGTATCTTCGTGATATTCATCTTCACTTGATCTAAACCACCTCTCCTTGTGCCGTCTTGTGCTACGGTTTCACCAAAGGGCATCAACCCGGTATTTTGGTGAAGATACCAAAATATCCCTTCTCGATCATTCTCTGAAAACCGAGTCCAATTGTCGTGAAGCAATCTCATGCTTCACCACGTATAGGTTGATCAGCGTCTCTCTTCATGTCTGCAAGTCTTTTCCATTCGGCTTCCACCACCACCATGACACTTTCAGCAAACCCCGCTCTGCTTGATGCAACCCGTCGCACCGAATTTCTCGTTCGATCATCCTTGTCCATCTTGTGCCATGCTTGAGTCTAATGATTTCATCCGACATCCTTGATCATTCTGGACCTCAACTCTCCTAGCCTAGTCCCGATCATCCTCGTCGTTGACCATTATTGACCTCCAAGCATCGTGCAATAGACCAAGAAATCGATTTCAAACATAAGTTCTTCGTAACTTGACCCACGTTAGTCAAAACATGCATAATGCAACATATATGCATTTAAACCTATGACTTTAACCTAACCCACGATCATCGCCGCCTACCCTGCACATGATCAGTGCATGGCTGGTCAGACCACCGCCCATGGCCGGTCAGACCGCCAACCAATGACCGGTTAGACCGCTTTGGGACTTAACCAAAATTTCGAGGCTGAAAATCTGCAACCTCTCTAGAAACATATTTTCCTGTCTACTTTCGGCTCGATGTTCCAAAAAATATGGGACCAAGTGCAAATGAATAAGGAATAATCTCATTTGCCTACACCCTCTATTTTTGGCTGATTTTGAAAACTCTCATTTTCAACTCTTGGCTGGTCGGATCACCACCCATGGCCGGTATGACCGCCACATCTGGTAGGTCAAACCGCCGGTTAGCAGGTCAGAAGGATACCGTGGCCGGTCTGACCTCCTAAGGTCTGAAAGCAAGATGATATTTTCCCCAAAAACGAGGGTTTCACCAAACGCCTCGACGCTATTGTCAATTGTTGATCACACTGAGATTAGGAGTATATCCTCATGACATCCACACTTTGAATGTTGAACTATCAATTATTTTGTTGACCAGTACGCAATTCTATAGCAAGGTATGTGATACTACAGTTTCTACTTTGTAGTTTTCAGTCCTAAGATGTCATTTTCAAATGAAGAGAGAGCTCTAAGGATTGCAGCAAGGAGGTGTCAGCAGTTAGCACAATTGGATGATCAGAATGCTTGATCAGGCCCGGGCCATCAATGTGCCGTAATAATCATAATAGTTCTCAAATAGTAGTATGAAACAGCGACGAATCTGCATTATTCGATTCTGAGCTATTCATCTGTTCAAAAGAAAGAAAGTTTCTGAATGTTAAGTGCTATTAAGGAATGCAAAGTAAGTTGATTCTAGTAAATTCATGTACTTTGTGCTTGCGTTTGATCTTATCTGACATCTAATACAATCAAACAAAAGTAAAATCTTGTTTTCCTGGCAATACATGACACTCGTAGGGCCGGTTTGCATGCGTACTTCTTTTTGGCCTGCATTTTGAGAAATGTTTGGATGCAAAAAAGGAAAACTGTAATGAACAAACCGTAAGTGCATGCCTTTTTGGAATTTTAATTAAGCGGAATGATACACAATTACACATGCTCATATCTCTCTGTTTTGTGGTATCCTCATATCTTGGATCATCGTGGACGATGCAGGCTAGGTTGAAACTTAGCCGGTAGGAAGTACTAATATTTGTTTACCGGGTGTTAAAGAGTTTAAGCTGGAACAATGAGCCTCCGATTATGCCGATAAACTTAACACTGTGACAGAACTCTTGGGACAATTATACGCAGTGCTCGCGCACAACCCAACCAACAAAATCATCCAAAGGTCACTTCTGCTCTCGCTGAGCAACTGCTCGATCGGAAACCGTCCAGCTGGGGGTTCATGTCAACTTAGTCAGGACGGGTGATGAGCAAGCAGTCAGGGACGTCCAACATCCACCTAGTTGGTTTTGTCAATAAGGCAGAAGCCTTCCGTTTTAACCAGAGTCTCGTCCATAGGTTACCTACATTGTATATATATGTGTCTGATATGCTTTGTAATAAAATCATTTCATCATTGTGCATTAACAAAGATAGTCTACACGACTGGTTTTGCCAACCAGGTATTTGTCAGCTAGCTAGACATGTCTGCCTAGCTTCCGCTATATATAAATAATAACATATCTCATAGGAGGTGTGGGGCATATGCTCCCACCTAAAATTTGTTATTGCTTATATATATATATATATATATATATATATATATATATATATATATCCGCCATGTTTTGCAATAAAATCCTTTCATTGTTGTACACTAATGATAACAAAGGTAGTCTACATAGCTGGTTTTGTTAATCAGTTATTTGTCAACTAGTTAGATGTATATATCATGCCTAACTTCCACTATGAACAACATCTCTACATAGGAGGTGTGGGGGCATATGCTCCCACTTAAAATTTATTATTGCATATAAGATTCCCCATGTTTTACAATATAGTCATTCTATCATTGTACATTACAAAACTAATGCCCTCACTCAATAATTCCTAGTTTTGCCACTAGATAGCACGTGGCACCTTCCTCGGTAAAGACCGCCTCATCCTCCTAGTTTTGCTGGAAAGCATAAACTTCGCAAAATACGCTTTCGATGTCATCACTTTTTTATTTTTTTTCTAGAATTTTCAAACTGGAGCAAATGAAAACGTTAATAACTTTTGCATACAAACCCCAAATGAGATGAATCTTTTTTCTAAATTCATGTAAAATCATTCTCTACCTGAATATGCAAAATATTTGGATTTTGTTTCTATTTAAATTATTTGTCTATATTTAATTTGGAAGCCGAGTACGTGGTGGCATGGGCTGACATCTCTTATGCCCTTCTCATGTGGGATAAGACCAGTGTCTTTGAAGGGCATTGGTGTCGAGAACCCACGATCTGCGTGCGCTCGATGTTGTCAACTTGATACTTTGAGCGATGAAATTCAGGAGTGTTAGCGAGCATGTACCTAAGTTAGGAGAACCTTAGGTGTACCATAACTTCTTAGGCAGGTGTTTAGTTCTTTGCCACAATTGTGACCTGTCACATATTCCTACTTTCTTAGCCTCATGACCCACGAATCATAGATTCAGTTTTTTTCCTAACTTTGCTACACTTTGTGAGGTTACCGTATTTGGTTCATAGCCTAAGGATGACTAAGTTTGTCGAGCATTTTTGCCTAACTTTTCAAAGTTGTGGCCAATAAAATTGGAGCTACAACTTAGCTTGCCTAAGGGAATCTTGTCATAACTTATTGTGTCTATGGCGTAAGGGACCTAGCTGAAAACAATTTGACATGTCTGATTTTTGGCTAGGAACCAAATATTAGCCTAACTTGGTCAAACTTTCCCGTGACAAACCGTGGCAAGTTTTGGCTTCCAACCAAACATCACTTGAATTTTATTGCCACAAAACGTATGACAAGTCACACTTGTCTGAACTTAGTCATGGCAAAAGTATTCACAAACCAAACATGCTCTTGGATTCTCAAAGTTGTGCTTCGATCGGGCTCTATCAATAAAAATAAATAGTAGTATCCTAACTGACAAGGAATGCATAAAATTGGTGGGCAAATCAAGCAAATGAGAGTGGATTTTATGCCCACCTGAGCATAAAGAAGCTGGAGTTTGTTGACTACATGGATAAACCCCTTATAGGTTAATTGCAACCACGCTGTTGTTACTGAGTGCAGTGTTCGCACAATCGATTATTTTCAAAAAAGAGAACGAAATATTAAATAGAGAATAACTAGGGAATTAAATTTAAAAGATGAGATTCCAACTTTGACTATAAGATTTCGTAATGTAGGTACGAATTACATGGCACAGAGGGTTTGGTTATATGCATTTGTTTGTCCCGCTACTCATAGGGCTTGTTTGGAGCACCATTTCCGCCCAGGATGCGAGCTCGATCCCGTGAAAATCATCACCTCCGCACACAGGGAACTTCTCCCCCGGTGAACTCCTCTCGCATCGCAATCGACGCCGCCACGTGCCTCCCTCCCTCCGCTGCCGCCACTTGGCTCCACCGCTCCAGTCGCTATGTTCCTCCTCCCCAGATCTCTTCCCCCACTCTCCGCGTTGTGCATTTCTTCCTCCTCCTCCTTGCAATTTTCCCCTGTTTGTTTTCATGATTTTTTTTTGTGAAGATGGACTCGTGTATTGATGGATCTAGACATCTGGAGGTGTTTGGTTTGGTCAGATTCTTTGTGTGGAGGAAGGTGCGTCGTTTGGTGGTAGAGGTGTAGTCGACTACTACCTTTTTGGGGTTGGAACTGGATTGGGGGTGGATCGGTGATGGATTGGTTGATGATTTCTTGGGCTTGGTTTGGCTAGGGGCAAAATTGGGATGGTAACTTGAGGAGCTGTCTAGCAATTTCAATACAATTGGCAAGTAAAGTTGGATAAGAGCTTTGTTTAGCTGCACAGTCTACGCCCCATCATCCTGACCACTTCGTATTGAATTTAATTGTAAGCAGCCTAGTATTAGGTGCTTGTTGTTCTGCCTAGCAAGGAGCCTAGCTTATATGCTGTGTATTCGAGTTAATTCTTGTGCTTATCGACAAAAATAAATTAGGGTAGTAGTGTTGAATTGAATGTTTCGGGACAAATTTCTTTTCTATTTGTCTTGGCTCTTGCTTCCAACAAGTTGCGTGCACTTTGGAGCTCCAAAATTCTTGATTTGTTTGTCATTGCATGACCGTATGAACTTGATTGTTTTATCTGTCACACCCATATGCTTTATGAAAATTATTACTGGGAAACCAACTAGAAAGGTTACATCCTCTAACTTTACATTGTAATGGTACCAGCTACAATTTTATTCAACTCCATTAATCCAGAATTTTAATCCTTTTGTATTTCTATGATAGTCTGCGTGGCCCAAAGGTACCGTAAGAAACCAAGTTCAGAATAAAGTATCGAGATTGACCACAATTAATTTGGGACTTGGCCAACGATGTTGAATATGATCAAGTGTAAGTTTGTTCATAGAGATCCAATCTTATTTCTGGAAACTTATGGCTAGCAATATGGAGATATGGAGTTCTGGCTCTTGCTTTGTATGGTGAATTCGTGCAACATGAATGGCATACAGGCTAAGAGTGGTGGGTTGGAGATGTGTTGAAATATGTGTAATCGGACTATGATCATCTTGTATTTGAGCCATCTTTCTTATTCCTTGTTTGGATCAAATTACCCATGTATGAATGCTTTTATTCTTTCATTTGAATGTGTGGATGTTTGGATCAGATATGAATGGTGCAAATTTAGTATATATTTTTTCTCTAATTTTTCATATTTTGACGAATTTGTATTATTTTTATTTGTATTTATAAGTTTTTAGAATTATTTGTGAAGTTTTCTAACTCTCTGTTTTCCCCTGATTTTTTTCGAATTATTTCTATTATTTCTATTTTTTAATACCCATGATTTTCATCCCTGTGTCTTCCAAATGGTGATAGGGAATATTTCTGGGGAGGGATCATTTCCACAAGGGGTTGAGGGGGATTCTACGTGCCCTTCAAAATCCCCCTTGGGATTTTCTTCCCTGAGATTTTCCCCTAGCATCCAAACAAGCTCTTACGATATAAACGACAGCATGCATGGATCATCAACCCAATCTACACGTAAGATATATGTGGGCCTTTTGGAATCAAAAAAACTAGTGGATCGGAAAGAAGCCAATCCCAAAAGTTGCCCTGTGATGGGCTTCTAGGATCTCATCAGAAGTAACCACCCGCTAAGCAGGAGCATCGAGGGCCATGGCTACCTTTCCCTTGTTTGCCGTGCGCTCAGCTCGACCGTCCTTGGCGAGTTGACTTGTGGTCTTCCACCACCGCACTGATTCCTTATGGAACATCGTTGCCTTTGTCTTGTCTTCCCCGCTCTTGGCCAAGTAAGGTTTCCAGTGGGTGAAGTTCTCGGGCGGCACCGCATAGTTCACCATGTACGTCTGCTGGATGAATGCCCTGTCGTACTTATTCGGGTTGTGGATCCATTGGAAGAAATAACAACGCTAGGAGGGCTACCATTATGCACGAATAAATTTTAGCGATATTTGAAATGCAATGTCTAATGTGAAAAATCGATGTGTGTATGAGATTCTCTTACGCGGATATCCAAGCATGTGTAGTACGCCTGAGTGATGGTCCCCGGGTGTGTGGACTGAATGATATGCATCGGGTTACCGTAGTCGCACTGCGAGCGTGAAAACTCTGGTGGTACAGACGCATTCTTCATCGAACGATCCGGGTAGGTTCCCGCCTACCTGATAAGCCACTTCCGCTTCTGCTTCATCTCCCCATAGCTTGACATCTCTAAGGCGACGTACTAATCTCCTCTATCTCTCTTCTCCCTCCTTTCTCTCTGTTGTGCGACATTAGTTGGAGTAGAGTGTTGACTGTGGTGGTGGAGTGTACCCCGCTTTTATAAGCGGCTAGGGTGTAAGTGGCTCGTGTTCCCCTTGCTATAGATGAATTATTGCACTCAACATACTGGTATGCTGGTCATGTATGACGCATACATTAGGATGGCCAGTGCAACATATATCTTCACGTTCCTCAGAAACCACAACTAATTGCCCATGTTGTCGCTTTCGATGAATGCAAATGCCACGAGAAGAACCTAGTTGACAAAGCTCGCTTCGGTACCCTCTTCCCGACGAACCGCGGATGCATGGAATCAACAATGTCGACATGAGTATCGGGATTCCTGTCCTATATGACTCGGAGTTGACCGGGCAGATTGTGGTACGAGTCCTCGAACGTACTGAAACTTGCTTCCAATACCTTCTACTTTGCCCTCCACACCTTAGCATAACTGATGGTGTACTAGAACATTGACTCTATTACCCGAATGATGGATCGTCCCTCAAAATCCAGGTTATCAACGATCTCGTCGTACATGACATTCGCAATGAAACCCGATGATAGGTCCTCGTGGGATTACATTGATTCAGAGATGACACATGTGTGAGGGATTACTGTAGAGCATTTCCAATAGGTGTCCCACTTAGGCTGGAATGCATGCACTCGCCAAGGATATCCCGCTATCTTGCACTTCACGTCATAGCGCCTAGGGTCTGACTTCACTACCATGAATGTTTGTCACAGTGACAAGGTCCAGAATTTCATAGCTTTCTACACCGCCTCTTTGCATTTTTATATGGCTCCTTGTCTGACCTCGTTCTGGTGGTACTCTCACGGTACACAGGATGCTTCGTTCACGACGAGGTTGTCGAATTGGTATGTGTTCTACTCAGTGAACCGTCTATTGTTCCCCCACCATCTTTGTCATCCGAACATTTATCTTTTGACAATGCCTCGCAGTCCCGGTCTTCAAGCGTCATCCTTTCGACACCTTTGTCTACAATCCCACTAGCTTCTCGAACCAAATGAGCTTCTTCGACCCCGCCTTCATCGGCAAAATCAGCAACCCCCGACCTTGCGAAGCTTTCAAATATGTCTGGCCAGATGGACCAAATCCTACCCACATCCCTCGCCATACTTAGGTATGACTGTCATAATTTTGTTCCCTTCAGTTGCGCTAACTCTCAATGTGAGCCATGTCATGTCCGAGTGGCAATGCAGCTCAATTTCAAATCGTGCAAAGCATGGTCCAACTCGAAGGTGTAATACAATCACCGCATCACAGCACCCTATATACGCTGCTTTGGTCTTGTTAGGCTGACATTCACCTATTGAAAATAACGCAAATAAACCACCCCAGGGCCCTCTAGAACAATCCCTTGTTCGTAGTAAATTTTGAAATTGACTGTGTCTGACATATCTATGTACTGCACCATAAAATAAGTCTATACGATTAATCACATATCTAAAACTAAACTATATACACCAAAAACTATCTAATCCATTTCAATTATAGACCTACGAGTTTTATTTGCTAACCTACCAAGATTTCAAAATTAAATATAAAGTTACAAAAAAAATACCTGCAAGGTTGGCGACCGGATCTGCTCCTCCCTCTCCCCCCTTCTTCGCTATGGATGGACAGCGCTTCGCTAGCTTCCTCCTCTCCCTTCCCTCCCCCCTTTCTCTTTTTTGGATTAAAAGTGAATTTTGGCAAAAAAAAAAAATCGGGCTTGTATAGGGGGCTTCTGTCGTCATTCCAAATGACGACATGAGTTGTAGCCTACAGGGTCTCTGTCACCATTTGAAATGACGATTTGCTTTGAAATCGTCATTCCAAATGGTGACAGAGACATTTAATATTGTTTAGTTGGCGTGAGAGTGCTTGTCGTCATTTCAAACGACGACAGAAGCACATTTTGTAATTTTATTATATGAGCATTTATTTGTGTAATTATATTAAAACTGTATTATCTAAAAAAAATTCAAAAACCGACATGATCCAATCTCTCTCTCTCCTTTGGCTTTCTCTCCTCTCCTCGAAACGGTGACGAGAGAGGCTGTAGCGGTGCTGTGGCCGAAGTGGCGACACTCGACCCGCGGGAGATTTGGTGGCCGACAAAGTGCGGCGAGCGACGACGGTCGGGCTGGGTGGAGGAGGCGGCGCGGCACCCTGCTAGAGCTGGGGAAGAAGAACGGGTCTAGTGACGCCGTGGCCGGAGACGGTTGGATCCGCTCGTCCTGGCCGCTCCATCGGGATCTGTTCCCCATCTTCTCCCCGACGAAGGGATCTGCCAGAATCCCGTCCCCGTTATCGTCATCTTCATCTCCGGCAGCGAGAGCCGCCACCGGCTGCCACAGATGCACCCTCACTGTGCACCTCGGTGGCAGCCGCAGATGCACCCTCACTGTGCACCTCGACGTCGACGCCACACTGTACCTCGACGTGCAGCTTGCTGGCATTCTGCATCTCCCTGTGCACCATCATTTTCTTCCTTATCGTGGCCTCCGTCCTGCACCTCGTATACGTGTGTCGGTCATCTCCCCTCGTCTCTCTTCCACCCCTTGGCGCTTGGCGGCGTGGTGTCTGGCGACGAGCGGTGGAGAAGCACAACCAATGCTTGTGTCACATATGTATCCATGTGTATGTGTACTCGTATTGTACATTGTCTATGTGTGTGTGGAGCAGTATGTGCGTATCTGTACATGGCACATTGGTGGCATAGGAGTGAGTGCAATACAAATTTGTACGGTTTGAGTCGTACAATACAAAACACATTAGCTAGCATCAGCATAATTCAACACATGTTGATTCAAAATTCAAAAACTAAATTGGAGGTACAATTGTCAGACCTAATTAGATCTGTTCACGGGCGACTGCCCGAGCAAACCTTAATCGTCCGACCAAAGCTTGGGATGGAATTCAACCGAAGAAGCCCAGTCCGGCCCGAAATCCGGAATAAACACAATAAAAAATGGAAATGAATTCAATAATACCTTTTTATTCCAAAAAATAATTAAAATAATATATGTAAATAAAAAGATAAATTTTCGGGCCGTGCTCAGGCATGCCCGTTTGCGACCAGGCTTTTTAAGCCCGGCTAGCGTTTGAACAGATCTAGACATAATGTCCCATCATCTCCGATTATAAACAACCCAATAATTACACAACTCTTATACACATCCGAATACAATGTGCAGCACCAATCTCAACGCGTCTTAGACCCGGCCGGGTAGACTTGTTCTCAACTAGTCTAGCTATGGTGGGCACCACGTATGCATTCCTGGCTTCTATTTTCGCATTTCCTTTCCTTTACACAATGGTCACTGTCGCCGTGCTAACAAATAAAAATTTATGTGTGTTTTCAGAAATGACAAGCGTGATAAGCATTACTTTTCTACTTGTTTGGCTTGATTGCGTAAGGATCTGTTGTGGCAAGGAGTTTGTTTACGTGGATTGTGGTAGAAAAAATCTGCAGCCTATATTAAGCATGAGGTTGAGAGTTCGACAGCCAATTTCTGACCTAAAACTACCCAAAACTCCATTTTTTATTTCTAGTGGGTAGGGAACTACAGTTGCATGTGTTTCTCATGTGGCTGTTGAACAACTGCATGTTAGTAATGCCATCTTATATTGCACAAAAGGATTTCTTGTAACTCTCAAGGTATTATAGCAGTATATGCATAGTTGCATATTTTCATATTCTTCCTGGGTATTTTTTTAAAAAAGGTATTTTATTGTTTTTTATATATACTATAACTTGGCTTTCTCTACCTTGACAAAATATTGCAAAGAGACAACATGAAAGACTTGAAGTACCAACCGAGTGCCTTCAAAAAGAGTTTTCCCCTCAGTGGACTTGTAGGTCCATTCACACTTCCAAATTCAACTCCTCCTTTCCTAGTCAATGGACTCTAGATTCAACAGTATGCAAGCATTTCTTCACCGTCCAACCATCATCCACAGAAGTGAGGAAAAAGAAAGAGTAGCTAGACTTTTTCCATTTAAAAAAGAAAGTGAGAGCGAAAAATCCAAAAGGAGAGGGACGCTCTTTTTTTTTAGAGTACACATCGAATGCACAAAAATTACACATAGATATATTTTTAACACACGTCTAATCTAGAGCGAGGACTAAAACCCTCTATCTATGTTTTGTAACTTCCATCGGATCAAAACATCAATGGGCCACTGTTAGGGATGTAGGCTCGGCCCATGTGATGGCACAGCTAAGGAGAGGCAGCCGTACCTCTAGGGCCGGCTGCTTGATTAGGAATGTGATCAGCTTGATTACAAATTACGATCCTAACTCTAGTTTTCTTATTGTTAAGATTAATTAACTTTTGTTAGGATTCTATATTATCTCTTTACTATTTAGTTATATACGGATTGTTTCGAGACGCCTGTAAAAAAGACAGCCATCGGTTATTCAAAGGAGGGAGCAAGAAGAATAAAATAATCTTGCGAGAAATTCACGGCACAGTATATTACGGATACGACACCTAAAAAATCTTGCGAGAAATTCACGGCACGGTATATTAGTAGTACCGCGGTGGATTTTCTTCGCTTCTAACGTGGAGGATCCGGCTGCAAAAGGAAGCGGAAACAGAAAGCGAAGCAGCCGCAAACTTGTCAGCAAAGCAGCCGCAATAGGTAAGGAGGAAATGGCAGCAAAAATAGGAATTTTTTAAAATAATATTATTTTAAAAGATGTTTACAAAAAATAAATAGCCGACCCAAAAAATTACTTCTTGTTGTCAATTCAATTGGCGATAGGTAGCTGTCCGGTCCAAGCGTCCAGCTACCTATCGCCAGTTGAACTGGCGACAAAAAGTGAACAGTCTCCTGTCACCGGTTCATCTAGCGACAGGATGCCATCTATAAAAACCCCAAAAAAAAGTCCTCCAAAACTCATTTTAATTCCAGAAAAAAAAAACAAAAGAGAGGAGGAGAGGGAGAGAAAAAAGGTAGCGAAGCTCTGCTAGTTCGTCGCGGATGAGAGAGATTGACATAGCATCAGATCCGGTCGGCCGGCCAACTTGTAGGTACATTTTTTTTGCAACTTTGTACATTATATAAAATTATGTAGAATTAAGTACATCATTTGAGCTGTAGTGATTATAATTAAGTAGAATAGCGACATAGAATTAAGTAGAATAACGAATAGAATTAAGTACATAGAATTCAGTAGAATAGTGACAAAGAATTCAGTAGAATAGTGAGTAAAATTTAGTAGATTAGATAATTGTAGTCAAATTATTTACTACATTATTTAAGCTGTGTGTAGTGTAGTTCGTCATACACATGTTATGAATGTTACAGCAGTTGAACAATTTAGGATAAATCAGCAAAAATAGGAAGACGCCTATTAGAAATATGTAAAAAATAATCTCAGCTTTATTTAGCTTCCCATTTGTGCATGGTAATTATATTGTTAATGTTGAAAATTAATTTTAAACTACGAAACTAGGAAAATAGGAAGAACTTTGTTTATTGTTTATATTTGCACTTGAAAAATATTTAAAAATATCCTCTAAATTGGAAGATCCTATTACAAATCTGTTTAAATTGCTGAGTAGCCTAAATTTGGTTTGTATTTTTGTGTGGTAATTATTCTGTTAACGTCGAGAATTATTTTTAAAATAGGAATTTTGGTTTTCATACATGTTTCATAGTCTTTACAATGCATGCACTTAATTTATAGGTATGGCGGACGCAGGCCACTACGAGTTGCTTGACCCGGTGATTGACGCGCATCACCGTAGCCGCCTCAGTACCATGCTCCCCCTAGAGGGCGAGGCGCTAATTGAGCTTGGCGCGTTGTGGTTGTGCACGCCCATCAGGGCATGAAGGCTGCACCTAGACTAGGTTCCAAGGTATTTGTAGTTCTAACCTTCATGCACTCAATCGCGGTATGACTACTTTACGTGCAGTCACATTTGTTCTTAATCATTTCAACGCAGGTTGAGAGCGGCAAGCCTCCTTCCACTAGCGAGGGTGGTGGAGGCGACGTGGGAGGACGACCAGGACCGCGGTCTTGGTCATACGTCTAGGCATTTTCCATACGACTGGGTCCTACTGATGGCGCTGGTTGACCGCTGGAGGCTAGAGACGCACACATTCCACCTTCCGTGCGGGGAGATGGCATTGACATTGTAGGACGTGAGCTTCCTGATCGGGTTGCTGAAAGCATCTAGGCCCCTAAAAATGGTTTTGGTAATTAATGATAATATGTGAATATGGGATTAACATATTTGTTGAGTATTTACAAGGTTAAATACCATTAGTGAGTTTGATGTCTTGAAGATGCATGCTAAAGGACAACATGAAGATCTTTTGGATAAAAGATAAGGTACAAGTAGTCTAGGATCCTTTTTGTATTTTACCGGTCTTAGGAGAAATGGTTGCAAGACCGAATTTTAGGATAAATGTCGTACTATTAAGAGAGATCATGACTAGTAGCTTGATAGCATGTTCTTGTGCCATTTGGATCAATTTAGGATCATGCATGCATTTGAATTTGTTTTTAAAAACTCTCTATGCGATTGTCACACAAACGGTAGTACCGAAGATTAACTGACGGAACTACCAGGGGTGCAAATGGAGCGGATAGTTCCCGACCGACCGACCGAATAAATGTGGGCAAAATTTGGATATTTTTTCAGATATCCGGAGGTTTTTTTCAGATTCGGGTATTTGTCACCGGATTCGGATAGTCAGTTATTCGATTTTTCCAGAACTATCCGGGATTAAAATCGGATATAACCGAATACTATCCGAAATTTTCACGCTTCTCCCGCGGTCCCACCCGCCCCAGCCCCCAAAGGCCAAAAGCCAAAAACCCAAATCGCCGATGCTCTCATTCTCACTCTTAGTCACAGGCTCACAGCTCCCGAATTGCAACCCTACCTCACCACACCGCCACCGCCGCACCTCCCGCGGTCCCTCCTCTCCTCCTTACTTCCTCAGTCGGTGTAACATCCTAATTTTCTGAGCTTTAAAAATCCTTTAAATAGTTAGTAGGGAGAAAATTCACCATTTGGATTTATTTGAATTTAATTCAAAAACTTAAATATGAACCTTGAGTAACAAAACAATTTAATATGACTAAAGTTAGCTCATGATTCGTACACTTTCTTGGTGAATTGGTTGGAGAGGTTTCCTCAGCATAAGTACCACGACTTCTACATTGCCGGAGAGAGCTATGGAGGTGAATTCCCATCAGTTGTCTCAGCTAGTGTACATAAACAACAAAGGAATTCAGAAGGCTATCCTGAATTTCAAAGGCTTCATGGTCAGAACTTCTTGACCATTTCTTAAGTGGAGACCAATAAAGGGCAATAGGGTGAATTTGCTCACTATTAAATCATGAAACTTGTTGATAGCTGGTACTAGTATGGTATATTAGCTCTTTGACCCTTTGTGCTGACTATTCTTGTGTTATTCAGATAGTTCTGAAATTCTTATGAAGCATAACAATTCATGTGTTGCCTCCTAACAACAAATTTGTTCAAATATAGCCCTGGTTGCCGAGACGATATGATCCCTGCACCGAAAGGTACTCCACAAAGTACTATAACCTACCAGAGGTGTAGAAAGCTTTTCATGCCCATGTCACTGGAATACCGTATGCCTGGACCACCTGTAGGTCTGTTGAATAGTGCTTTTGATAATTCCTAGTGATTAATTGTTTGTCCTGTTTTTATTTTGAAGTGGCACTGATCACAAGTTTCTAGGCCTCTAGAGTTTAAAAGTGATATTTGAATTGAAGTTTATAACACTTAATATGATTAAATAGTGCTGCAAGTGGAAGTGCAAGCATTTGTTCTTAAGATGATTTGAAATAACATTCATTTGTCTAGTACTATAGTGACTTTAGTGATGTATTATGAGCTGAAGTATAATCCATTTCATCAGCAGTCTTGGAATTGTGTTGTTTGGCATAACTTTCTCAGAGAACCAATATGTCTTTGTGTTCTCTGCTTGATTTAAGCTTTTTATTCAATCTTTCAATTGCGTAGTAAGAGTATATACTGTCCAGTAACTGGTAAACAATATCAGCGGACATCCAGGGTAACCAGATAGATGGTAGCTGCACTTTTAAAAGGCTGCAGTGATTGAGTCACAACTTACAAATATTGTTGTGTTGATTGTACATTATCTGCAACTATAGTGGTACCAGAGTGTGGATTGTACTTACAATTACCAATTGTTATACAATTGGCAATCCGATCATATTATGTATTGAGGATGATTTCTAGTTTTCCAATTTATAGGTGGCAGCTACTCCAAATTTAATGTTGGGTTATTTAGATTTCTTCCTTGGTGGGGATGAGAAAAGGCCTGACCTCCCTATCATCTTCATCAAAGGTTTCTAATGTCCTTGATCTTTGGAGGTGATGGAAGTTACATGGCTTCATTTTCACTTCACAGTGATAGTGTTGTCACAAGTCTTATAAGCCAGGTTTATTCTGAAACATTTCAAGCCACGTTGAATCACCGAAAAAACACATTTTATTATCTTAACCTCATTAATATCTTTTATAGGTTGTACCATCATCAATATGGCACCGTCTTGTTGCTGGATTGAATGCCCAGTTGCGTTTGGTTCATCGTGGAAATCTAAAAGCAACATTTCTTCATGTGCTCAAATGGCTTGAAACTCATGCAAATCCTACCTTGAACACATCTTGTGTGCGTGTTGACCTTGCATGGTTCCAAGCTCTGAGATTAGGGTCTTGTCGGTTTGGTCTTGTTATTCATTTGTGGGAGACGCGTGGGGTCACGAACTTCAAGGTGGCTCTAGAATAAAAATTGATCAACATTCACCGTGAGTTATTTGTTACTAGCTCGAGGATTCTTCATTTTCCTCTCTTTTCACAATTTATCCCTAATAATCCCTAGTATGTAAATGTAAACCGAGAATACAAATGTTGATTCTCAACTAGGCCACTCAAGGAACAATGATGCTCTTATGTGCAAAAGGATAACCAACAGAGTTCTCGATGTTGGCAACTTAAGGATGCTCAAAGATAAGAGAGATTTGTTTTACCCTCTCTCTCTCTCTCTCTTATCTTGCACAATACTAAACCAGTTGGACATCAGGCGACTTTGTGATTTTGCACAGCTATCCTAACATCACTTTCATGGTGTGGTTATGATGGGATTTGCAGCATCTTGCACTCATCATGGTTCTTTTGCTTTCTTAACTGCAACATCTTGTTGGTTTGGTCATCTCAATATTGCTTCTTGCAGATATTGAAATGTATGTCATTCCTCAATATATGTATATACTTTACCGACCTTAGTTATTATACCTCATTACCTTGCAATATTTTTTGTCCCTTCGGCGTTCTCATAGCTTGATAGGAGGATATATTTTAGGTTTCCTAATGTTTAGTTTGAATTATGTTGATGGGTTTTACTAAGAGAATTCACAACGAATCAAATAGCTACTAGCCTACTATACTTTTGTCATAAGTTTGCTATATGGCTTGTTTAGTTTGAGATACTTGCAAATGCACAGTTGTACAGTCGTTAGATTATGCTTATTGCTCTTGTTTGCTTTTGTAACAGGTACCAGTTCATTCCCCAGCTGATCTTCTTAAACAGCTTATTTGGTTACCTTTCCCTGCTCATCATTATTAAGTGGTGCACGGGGTCAACATCAGATCTGTACCATGCTGATATATATGTTCCTCAGTCCAACTAATGAACTTGGGGCGAACCAATTATTTCCCAGCCAGAAAACAGTGCAGGCATATATATTCATTATTGGTTTGGTTGGTTGGTGCATGTCCATGCACGGGCTCAACTCGGGTAGGGTTGAGGCCCAGGGTTCTGTGGTAGCCGCCCAAGCCAGTTAAGGACCGGTTTGCGAGCCGCATCTTGGTAGCCACCATCATGCAACCACATGTCCTTTGTGGGCGGGACCTGGCCGACTAATTTGCAAAGTTCCATCGTGGTTGATCCTGTTTGTACGTGGACGGTCTTTCATGGCCATTTCTTTTGACAAAGTCTTTCACGACTATTGTTCTCACCTGGCATAAGAGGGGGCACCCATTAACCCGGCGGGTTTCTATCCAAAGGGGGGATTTGCGAAACCTTAATGAGGGTGGACTGTGGTGGAACAATGCATTGTAAAAGGCCTTGTCATGTGCTCTAGACCTCTCACCAAAGGAAGTGTGAGGTGGCGTTGACAAATGCCAAACAAACTAGAGAAAACATGTCTTGTGGGTAAAGCTGTACACCTCTGTAAAGCGTAAAATTATTCGAATAGCCATGTCCACGGTTATGGACATGCTAGCAAAGCCGCTCAAATTTAGATCTTGGTTTTATTTTCAAAGGACTTGTGAAATTGATTCTGGATTTCTATCCATTTGGTTATGGGCGAGTAGCCTTGTGACAGGAGAGTATCATTCACCACTTATGATGAATGTTATCCAACTAAAACTGAGATTTAGAAAATGAATTTTAATTATTGTTGTCTGCCTTGGAACTTAGTACTTGTATTTGAAACAAACTTGGCTTTATGCAAATCAACCATGTTATGCCTTCCTTTGAGATATCCATTTATGCATGTTATTCTGTTAATTGACGGGTGTAACTTACGAGCACGGTTGTTGTGCTCATTCTTTCTTGATTTGATGAATTGAGCAGGAGAGGACTCCTTTGAGGATGAAGAGGACCAGATCAATTAAGCCGCGCCCTCCAGCCAATTACCTGTAGTGTATTGGATGGACTTGGTTTTGCTTTCGCTGTGTATTCTGTTTTGCTGTCGTGGCTTGTAAGCAACTTTGTAATCAACTCCTTTGCTATTAATAAAGTCTCTTATGGATGTATGTTATCACTTGTAATTGCTGTGAGAACTAGCCATTGATTCTTGGGATTAGTTCGGATCACAGGAGATTTAGGACGTTTCCAAGTCCCATGACCTCCTCGGGTTTGTCTCTTGACCTCCCTCAGATCTGGTCGTAGCTCTTGGGGAGGTCCTGAGTCTCAAGACCTCCTCGGGCTAGTTCCCTGGACCTCTAGGAGGTCCGATTGGACCTCCTGGGAGGCCTTGGTGGGCTGCCCGAGAGATCATCTGGACCTCCTGGGAGATCCTGATGGACTCCCAGGGAGGTCTTGGAAGACCTCTCGGGTGAAGCTCGGGTCGGGTTGTCACACTGTCGCCAGTTGAAATAGTGACAGGTAGCAGTCGCCAGTCCAAATGGCAATATGTAGCAGTCGCCAGTTCAAATGGCGACAGGGAAGCGTGACCCTATAAAAGTCTCTTGAAACCCTAAAATTCGGCACATGACTTACTTTTATTCAGAAAAAATATAAGGAGGGAAGAGAGATGAGTAGAGGGGATGAGAGAAGCTAGCGAAGCGCTGCTCGTCCGGTTGCCCACCTCTCGGGTAACTTTTTTAACCGAATGGATTACATAGTTTTAGATGTACGGTTACATAATACTTTTTTGTGGGTAGTCTAGTTTTAGATATGTGGTTAATTGTGGAAATGTTCTTTATGGTGCAGTGCGTCAAGTATGTCCGATATCGCCAATTTCAAAATTTACTATAGTCAGGGGACTATTATGGAGAGTCCCGAAGGGATTGATTTATGTTATTTCCAATCAGCGACTGTGCCCCTACCAAGACCAGAGCAGCGTACATGGGGCGCTGTGATGCGGTGGTTGTTCCACACATTCCATGTGGACCATGATGTGTACGATCTGAGATTGAGTTTCCTTGCCCCGCGGACAGCACAGGCCACATATTGGGAGTTAGTGCAGCTGAAGGGAACAAATTCATGACAGTCATATGTATGCATGGCGAGGGAGGGAGGGTGGAAATTGATCCTTTTGGTCTAGGCATATGCCAAGTCCACTCCTCCATCTGCGACTGAATAAGAAGGGGGTGCTGACGCCGAAGAAGAAGTCGGGGACTCCAGCCACAACGCGACGCACACAATGGCTAAAGCTCCCGGAGTTGCTAATGTTGTCGATGAAGACCCTGCGGAAGTAGCTCCTTCAGTCAGGCAAGCTAGTGGTCTTGACGACGAGGGTGAGGAGGTGGAAGCCATAGTGCAAATGATGAATCTCGAAGACCAGGACTACATGGCATTGTCTGAAGATGAAGGTTCCGACGACGAGGATGATGTGGACCAGCAGACGGTTCCATCCGAGTAGAACACATACCAGTTTGGCAACCTCGTCGTCAACGAAGGCTCGTGTGCCGTGTGAGTATTTCCAAAGCGAGGTCAGGCTAGGAGCAATGTACAAATGCAAGGAGGCCGTGTAGGAGGCGGTCAAATTCTGGACCCTATCGGTGCGACGCACATTCACAGTCGTCGAGTCTACCCTAAGATGTTACAATGTGAAGTGCGGTATAGAGGGATGCCCTTGACGAGTGCACACATTTCAGCCTAAGTGGGGCACCTACTGGAAGTGCTCTATAGTGGTCCCACACACATGTGTCGTTTCTGAGTCAGTGCAGTCCCACCAAAACCCGTCATCAGGCTTCATTGTAAACCTCATGTACAGTGAGATCGTGGATAATCTAGATTTTGAGCCACGATCCATCATTTGGGCGATTGAGGCAAGGTTCTAGTACACAATCAGCTATGCCAAGGTTTGGAGGGAAAAACAGAAGGTATTGGAATCAAGGTTCAGCACGTTCGAGAATTCCTACGACAACCTCTCCGGGCAACTCCGAGACATACAAGACAGGAATCCTAGCACTCATATCGATATTCAAGACACCACGCATCCGAAGTGGGCCAATAAGAGGGTACTGCAATGAGCATTCTTCACATTTGGTCTATGCATCAATGCATTCCGGCATTACCATCCAATCTTGTGCATAGATGGCACATTCTTGACTAGAAAGTACAAGAGCTAGATACTGACTGTAATAGCGCCGGATGGGAACAATCAAGTTCTTCCCATGGCATTTGCTTTCGTTGAAAGCGAGAACATGGACAGTTAGTTGTGGTTCCTGAAGAATGTGAGGATTTCTGTTGTGCAAGACCGTCCCAACGTATGCCTCATACATGATTGGTGTGTAGGCCTGCTGCGTGCAATAACCCAGCTACCAGAAGGAGAGAACGCACCACTTCCATGGCCAGATCTGCAGAGTAGGTGGTGCATGAGGCACTTGGGTGTAAATTTTTACAAGCAGTTTCGCAACAAGGACTTGATGAACATGTTCAAGTGGCTGTGCAACTAGAACTAGCAGTGAAAGTTTGAAGCACTCTGAAAGATTCTGGATGAGCGGACCCAGATGCACAGAAGGGAGGCAGCGAGAAGGGTCGTCCCAAGCGCTGAACAGGCCCCCAAAACATTGCCACAGCTACCTATAGATGCTCCCAAATTGAGGACGAGGACGGGGGTACAGGTGAAATGCTTCTCGGACTGGATTGAGCACGAACCTAAGGAGAAGTGGTCGCTACTACATGACAGGGGTGGTGATCGATATGGTGTCACAACAACCAATCTAGCCGAGGAGTACAACTGGGTTATGCGTAGGGCTGGAAAAAAAGCTTGAGACTCGTGAGCCTACTCGGGCTCGTCTAGGCTCGGCTCGAGCTCGTAAAATTTCAAGCCAAGCCAAGCTCAGTCTTTGGCTCGCAAGAATTTCAAGCCGAGCTCGAGCCGCTCGTGAGCCAAACGAGCCAGCCAAATGCGGCTGCGTCCCACTCCCATCGCCATCTGCCACAATAAATTCATCGCCTCAACTCCCACCCACCACCACTCGCCTTTCCCCACCCCTCCCCATCCATCCCGATCAGGATTCCCGAGCCCCTTCCCCTCCATCGCCTCCCACTTGGCCACCTCCTCCCACCACCGGCGGGACGCCCTCGCCGCCGTCTCCACCCACAACATCGCCCTGCGGAGCTGCCTCGACGCCGACCCCCTCCGCCTCGCCGCCGCCGCCTCCTTCTCCTCCCTTTCACCTGCCCCACCTCCCTTCCTCCAAGAAGAAGAAGCGGCCTCACCTCCTCCTCCTTCATCCTCCGGCTCCACGCCTCAGCCTCGCCCAGTCCTCCATAGCCACACCGTCACCCCGCCGCCAGATTCAAGGTTGCGGGGAGGAGGAAGCTTCCCTTCCCGAGACCACCTCCGATGGCCATCGCCGTCCGTCGAGGAGGGAGCGTGGGGGCGACGGAGAGGCGAGCTTCGGCGATGGGCGCCCATGGCGGCGGCGGCGGCAAGTGAGTGGCGAGCACGGGAGGCCTCACTGGAGGGACGCGAGGAGGTGCTCGAGCTCACGGTCGGTGAGCGTGCGGAGGAAGTTGTCAAGTTGAGCACCCTCCCCAACTCCGGCCGCTCCTGCAAGCTCAGCTCCCACCCCCAATCCCCACCCCCGAGGAGGAGGCAGGCCGCCCTCGCTGGTCGCTGCCTCTGACGTCATGCCTCAAGGATGGATCTCGTTGGTGAATGCCCTTTGATTGCGAGGATTGGATTGGCTTGTGAATGTATGTTGATTTTTTGTAGATGCCGTGTGATGGATAGAAGATTGTAAAATGTTCATACATGATACATGTCAATGTTCAGAGTTTGTTGTGCTTGCTCGGTTCGTTCTGAAATCTGAATCTGAGCTGCCGCTGTTCTGGCTCGCGAGCCCAAACGAGCCAGCTCGAGCCGACATTCGAGCCGAGCCGAGCCGCTCTTCTGGCTCGTGCTCAAAACGAGCCGAGCCGAGCCTGTTGTTGAAACGAGCTCGAGCGAGCCTGGCTCGAGCCGGCTCAGCTCGACTCGTTTCCAGCCCTAGTTATGCGCAGCGCAAGGTGCCTCCCTTTGGTTGGTATTATTGAGATAATTCTCTGTGGTACGACGAACTACTTTGTTGAGAGAAGTAACAACGCGCCACTCGCCATGGCAAGTGACAGAGTACTCTACTCCGCTATGGTCACCAAGTACATGGAGGAGAAGGACAAAAATGGTGAGATGCACTGGGCATTCAAGATAGGCACAAGGGAGTTTCACTTCGAGATAATGTGCAGGGATAAAGGATGCCGTGGGACGAACCGCGAGAGTATCACCCACGAGTGCACACTACGACGTGTAGTTGCATATGCAGTTGCAACAAGCCCCTTCTTTTGTATAGGTCCTGCTCCCATATCATGGCCGCATGTTCGACGGTGGCGCAGCATCCTGGCCAGTACCTCTCTGACTATTTCACCAAGGAGATGGTGATGCAAACCTGGAGTGGAGAGATGTATGGTTACACCGTGGTTGGCCATTTCACAGTCCATTCAATCTGAGAGCAACTAATCTGGGCCACGGACATTGATAGGCCCAAGGGAAAGGTTGGCCGGCGACAGGTACGGCGCATCAGGAACGACATGGACGAAGCAGAAGTCGGACGTCGTACGAAGAAGTGCTCCAATTGCAGGGAGTCTGGACACACCTTCAAGAAATGCCCCGCGAGAAATCCTCTGGACGAAGGAGACATCGGCACTCCGGACGTCGCCGTGGGGACCTCATCTGGTCACCCGACTCGTGGCAGTCCACATAGGGGACGTTGAGGTCGTGGCCACAAGAAAGCACAAATAGTAGTAATATGTTACTGCTAATGTTCTGAATTATCATTTAGATTTGAAACAAATTAAGTGTTATGACGTTTTACTGAATGTTATGTAATATCAGTGTGATTTATCGTAGTTTTGATAGTAATGACAAATTCACATTTGTTTCCTTACACAATATGCAGTGCATGTACATAACCAATGTTATGCAAGAGATCATTTCTCCAAAGTTCTACACCGTGTATGAATTTTCGGACGCATCGTAATATCACGTACCTTGTTACTTACGAATAATTGATACCTCAATTGTTCTCGAATTTTTTTCAGAAATTCACTACACTAGAACAACATACAACGATTACAAAATGTTATTGTGAGTCTAACAGATTTCGTACCATTAAAAATATATGAAAATTACAAACAGGCCAATCAGATTAGGGTTTGTGGTACCTGTTACTAGTTCAAATGGCGACAGGTCGCTGTCACTGGCGACAGAGAGTCATTTTTCTAATTTTTTGCGTCGGCTATTTATTTTTGTAAATATCTTTTATAATAATATTTTTTAAAAAAATCGCAAAAATAGCTCCTTTTTGTCTCGCGCGCGTGTGTTTTCCGCTGCGTCTCGGGATGGTAAGGTTTGAAACAAAATGGGAAGCAACAGCACGGCGGCACAGTACCGCGGCACAGCCACATCACCACTCCATTCCCCCAAATTCCTCCCCGCCTTTCCCCTCCTCTTCCTCCTCGTGACCTCGACGCCGTGCCCCCGATCCCCGCCTCATGGTGAGTTCCCTAGCTCCCGCCTCAACCCCGCGCCGTGGAACGACCGATCCGGGTAGGGTTGGGTGGGTTTAGGCCCGTATTTCGCTCGGATTCGAGGGAATCGGCGCTTGGATCGCACGGCGGTGAGATTGGTGGCTTGTTCGCTTCAGTAATCGCTAGTGGTTCGTGTAATGTGGTAGTAGCCGTGAGGGTTCATGCGTGTCCCGGAATTGGGTGGCTGTGCTTGGCTGCAGTGCATGTCGCGCGGCTTCCGTCTGTGTGCCGATTTGTGGAATGTGCGATCCGATTCTAACAAGGTGCGATTTTTTGCAGGGTTGGTCTATCCGCGTGTGGGATTTTCGTAGTATCTAGACGCTTGTGGAAGAAGTTGGCGAGTTTTCTAGGTGATTTAGAAGTCGGCTGAACAGAATGATAGCAAAGTTGTGCTGTGTTACACTGTTTCAATTCCTTGCTTGGAGAAGGGCCAGGATAATTGACTTGTCTTAAACATGATGTTCATGGACCGCATAATTAGACCGACTTCTTCCTCATCCATGGCCACCTTCTTCCCCTCAAGATCCGGCGGCCGTTTCTCCACTACTCCCATGCCCATGCCTCCAATCTCACCACCGCCAAACCAAATCGAGGCTGGCAGTGGCAACGACGAGGACAACAGCAAGGAGGAGGTGGCCGGTGGTGACGATAACGAGTTGGGGCGGCGGCGGCACCGGGGGAAGAGGGCGGCGGCGCCGGATGAAGAGGTAGGCGGCGCCTGCGCCGAGAGCTGGGGCGGCGTTGGTGCCAGGGGACAAGGGAGGAGGCGCTGGAGATGAGGACGATGGCTGGGTGAAGAGGAGGAGGTGCAGGAGTTGGGCGGTGTGTTGGGTGAAAACTGTGGCACCGGGGACGAGGAGAAGCGGTGTAGGATTGGGCGAGGTCGGGGAGGCGCACATGGTGACGACGGCCATGGGAGGAGGTGGGTAGTGGGAGGGGTGGAGGAGAAATGAAGAAGACATGGGGCGGCGGCGGCACCGGGGGAAGAGGGCGATGGCATCGGATGAAGAGGGAGGCGACGCCTGCGTCAGGAGCTAGGGCGGCGTTGGTGCCGGGGGACGAGGGAGGAGGCACTGGAGATGAGGACGGCGACACTGGGACGCTGGGTGAAGAGGGAGGTGGTGCCGGGAGTTGGGGCGGCGGCGCTGGGTGAAGACGGCGGCTGTGGCATCGGGGACGAGGGAGGCGGTGCCGGGGGACGAGGGAGCAGTGACGGCGCAGGATTGGCGCAAGGTCGGGGAGGCGCACATGGTGACAAGGGAGCAGCGACGGCCATGGGAGGAGGTGGGGAGTGGAGGGGTGGAGGAGAAACGATGAAGACATGGGCATATTCGTCCAGAATGGCATATCTTTAATTTTGCCCACTTAGCAGTGGCATATATGGAATAATGAACTCTGCAGTGGTATATCTCAGAATCTACAACTTTGTAGTGGCATGTATCTAAATTTCCCTACAATTAATGTGGTTTGTTATTTCCAGTGGTTTTGGTTCTGGAATGCATCATTTGTTGGTGTGTCAGTCCATGAAGTGTGCTCTCCAAGTTGAAATATTGGTGAATCTTGGGTGCTGATATACCCTTGTTTACTCATTTCTTTTGTCGCAGGGTTCCCATCGGATAGTGTGGTATTGTGCTGGAATCACTTTTGATTGTCCTCTTCTATGATTATTTCTGGTTCTGATTGGAGTATTGGACCTCTACTTTTCACCAATGGGCATTGTGAAGGTGGCAAGTGGTGTGCCTACAGCAAAGAGTGGTTACAGCTGTGGAGATGAGGACCTTACCCGAGAGGAGAGAATGCTGCTTCAGAGCTTTCCTAGTTATGAATCTGATGACTGTGAACAAGCGGGGGTCGATTGCGAGCTTGCAGTGTCTGGAGGTCAGATGTGCAATGTCCCTTATGGGCTTTATGATCTGCCTGAATTGAAGGACGTACTTTCTTTGGAGACATGGAACTCATGTCTAACAGAAGGTGATAGATTCCGTCTAGCAGCCTACCTCCCGGACATGGACCAACATGACTTCTTTACAACAATGAAGGAGTTGTTTAGTGGCAGTGCTATGTTCTTTGGGAGTCCACTTAGAAGCTTTTTCCACAGATTGAACGGTGGGTTTTATTCTCCGGAAGTTTACCAGGCAAGAGAATTATTGATGATCTTTCAAAGACGAAGATATTATCATTTTCTGAAGTCGTATCATGATGGCGTGATTTGGAAATTTGCATCCATGGACAAGCTGTGGAGAAAATGTGATATGAGTACCAGTCTTGAGGAGAAGGTTCACATTTGGCACAAAAGGCGATATGAGAAGCCTCTCACATTTGTTGATCTAAATTGTTCTCCTTTCAGTGGAAGTCTGTCCATTATCGGTGAGGGTGAAGCTGACACTTTTTCATCATTGAAGCGAGCTAAATTTATGGATGGGACGGTAACCACTCATATTTCAGCCAAACACAAGGAAACAGTCCATAGAGCGAAATCAATGGAAATGAGCTCATCAAAAAGTCACATTTTTCACCTTCCCAGTGAGCCCAGTGAAAAATATATTAAACTACCAAAAGGTGTGCTGAAAATGAGGACTGATTGTGCTTCCCTTACTGATGACAAAGCAGGAATACACCATACACCACGACTGATCCCACTCGATCAGCTGGGAATGCAGGCCTCCACCTTTTTTCCTTATGCTTCTGCACAGGACGTACATGATTTTGCTATGACTTCATCTTATTCTTACAACATAAACACAAGCAGAAGTACTTTGGGCGTTTCACGCTCAAGTCCCTGGCAGTGGGAGGGTGCAATGGAAACTTACCCTCTCTTGGTCAAAAGTCCATTTGGAGTCCAAAATACGGTTCTAGAGGAGCTCAAAAGAGGTAGCCGTTCTGTAATGCGGAGAGGTTTCTATCAGTCAGAAGCTAAACATATTGTAGCATATTCCAATGAAGCATATGACACTACAGGATTCCCCCATGAGAAGAACCTTTTGAAGAACTTTGGTCAACAAAATGTTTTAATTCCTGAAAGTTCTCCTGATCCATATGCAAGAACCACTGATGGTCATCAAACGAACAGATACATGAAAATGCACAATCCGAGAAATGCTGAAATTTTTTCTGAGATGTTGGCCCTTGGAACAAGCACAAACCCACCTTATAACAACTTCTCGGAGCAGTCCGATACCATGCGTAAATATCATGATGAACTGAAGATGAATGCACCTCCTGCCGTTAAGTCTGTTACAAAAGTTGATGAAGGACATAGGTTCCCTTACACATACACAAGGAGGAAGCCGCAAAAGAGGCTTGACCTTGTGGATCCTGACAAGAAATCAACCATGGTGGATTCAGGGTCACCGAGTGTGCTGGCCAGCATGGAGAATGTAAAGGCGAAGGCAATCAAACTTTGAAGCTTGGCAGCTGCGAACAACGAGAACTGAACATAGAAATGGGGACTCGGCTTAGCATCCAGCTAACATAGTAAATAAGTTTAACCTTTTGAGCTCTGCTACATCATCAGATAGACTGAAGTGCTCCCTTTTGTTAATTGGTATAACAATTCGTTGTTAATTGGGATAAGAACATAAACAATTCTATAGATAAAGTATGCAAATCAGTCGTTTTCAAAGAATCTTTGCTTGCTATACAGTATACACAACGAGGAACACTTTTCTTCTTGATGAGTTGCAATTTTCTTCTGTAGATGCGATCATGCTCCTGCTCTTTTTTTTAGCACTATATTTGGCAATTTAGTATTTTTCATACCTGATAGTACAATCCAGTTCCTTGTAATGTTAATGTCACTAGAGCAGCATCACCATTTACTTACTACGAAATTACCATGCTCAGAAGTCAGAACATCTTGCTAGTCTCAGTTTCGTATCGGCAAGGATAAGTTTCTGGGTTTTTAACCGGTTTTCTTCGGGTGATTTCAATTATCAAATTCACATTCAAATTTCTTCATTTAAATTTAGGAATTCGTCCGGTTGCTTCATTACCAACGAGAGGGGAACCGACAGATATGGTAACTAGCAGTTTTCTTTAACCCTGATCACAACCATCTGATACCAATCGAACGTCTTACACTTATGAGGAGATTTGAATATTCGAACTGACACTCCCTTAGAAGTCATAACATCTTGCCAGTCTCAGTTTCAATATCAGCTAGGATAAGTTTCCGGATTTTTAACCAGTTTTCTTCGGGTGATTTTAATTATCAAATTCACATTCAAATTTCTTCATTTAAATTTAGGAATTCGTCCGGTTGCTTCGTTATCAACGAGAGGAGAACCGACAGATACTGTAACCAGCGGTTTTCTTTAACCCTGATCACAACCATCCGATACCAATCGAACGGCTTACGCTTATGAGGAGCTTCAAATATTCGAACTGACACTCCCCTCCGCCGCCAAGAGGAAATGGCGCCGCCTCGTCTCCTCCCGCTCCTCCTCGGCCGCCTCCTCGTCTCTGGCGACCTCCGTCGAAGCCCCGCCCACCTCCGCCGCATCGTCCCCCTCCTCCCCTCCCACCCCCACCTCGCCGCCGCACTCTCCAGACTCTACTTCCCGCTCTTCCCCTCCTCCTCCACCTTCCTCCACAACCTGCTCATCCGCGCAATCGCCTCCTCCCCCTCCCCGCGCCTCTCCTTCGCCGCCTTCTCCTCCCTCCTCCGCTCCGGCCTCCCACCCGATCGCTTCACATTTCCTCCTCTCCTCAAGTCGGCCTCCAGGGTCCCCTCTTTCCCCCGCACGGGCGCGCAGGTGCACGCCCAGGCCGTCCGGCGCGGGTTCTTGTTCGACGTCTTTGTCGTTAATGCGCTCCTTGCGATGTACGCCACGTTCCGGGATACGGCGTCGATGTGGGAGGTGTTCGATTCGTGCGCGGGGGTCGTGGACGTGGTTTCTTCGAACACGGTGATTGGTGGTTATGTCAAGTGCGGGGAGATCGGGAATGCCCGGAGGGTGTTCGAGGAAATGCCGCAGAGGAATGGGGTGTCCTGGAGCGCGATGGTGGGGGCCTACGCGGGTGCTGGGGAGTTGGATGTGGCGAGGGAGATGTTTGATCGGATGCCAGCCATTGGGAGGAACGTTGTGACGTGGAACTCGATGGTGACGGGATTTGCGCGGCATGGGCTGCTGCCGCTGGCGAGGAAGATGTTTGATGAGATGCCGGTCAGGAATCTGTTGTCATGGAACGCAATGATCCGGGGGTATACAGTGAATGGCGAGATGGATGGTGCGAGAGAGCTGTTTGATGCGATGCCGGAGAAGGATGTGTTTTCTTGGACGTGCATGATCTCCGGGTATGCGCAGGGTGGACGCTATGCAGAAACCCTTGAGATGTTCAGGGGAATGCAGAGCGAGAGCAATGTCCGGCCTAATGAGGTGACCATGGTGAGTGTGCTTTCAGCATGTGCGCATTTGACAGCTCTGGAAGAAGGGAGGTGGGCTCATGCCTTCATTGACAAGCACAAGATGGTGCTCGACAATGAGTTCAATCTTGGTGCTGCTCTCATTGACATGTATGCAAAGTGCGGGAGAACTGACATGGCTGTCAAAATTTTCCACTCCTTGGACCAGAAGAATGTCTCCGCCTGGAATGCACTTATCACCGGGCTGGCAGTAAACGGTGAAGTTCAGCAATCCATTAATGTGTTTGAGCAAATGAAGAGGTCAGGAGAAAAGCCGAATGACATTACATTTCTTGGTGTGCTGACAGCTTGTGCCCATGGCGGGCTGGTTGATGTGGGTCGACGGTGCTTTCAGAGTATGACATCTACTTGTGGAGTGCAACCGGAGGCGAAGCACTACGGCTGCATGGTTGACTTGTTAGGACGGGTAGGGCTTCTTGAAGAGGCAGAGGAGCTGGTCTGGAACATGCCGATGGCCCCGGATGTCATGGTTTTGGGTGCGCTCCTAGGTGCTTGTCGAATGCACAAGAGATTTGATGTGGCTGAACGAGTACAGAGTGAAATCCTTGGCCTCAATACACAGCAGGCTGGCTGCCATGTTTTGATTTCTGACATTTACGCTGCTGCTGGCAAATGGGCTGATGCTCTGGAAGTGAGACGTTTTCTGCAGAAGTGTAGCATCAAGAAATTGCCCGGATCATCCAGCTCAATGCAATAAGGTTTGAGCTCCTTTCAGACTCTTTAATATCTCAGATTGAGTTACATTCTTTAGCAATAAACGCGGTGCTTATGGTCTATGGATATGAGATATCGGGACTAGAAATTCCTTTTAGCAAAATAGTGCTCATTGTACCTCAAAAGTCAAAACTGGTTGGCATTGCCATATCCCGAAAAACAAAAGTTTTTTTCTCCTCATGCAACTAATTGTTTCTCCTTTGTGTAATATTAGCTAGCATCATTCTTATATGGACCTAAACTTACGACAATTCACTGATAGAATCATAGAACTAGCTTTTATCCATTTGGTTGTATTGTCCTAGACAATATATGCATCGTTCTCATAAAAATTACAGTGACAAACTAATGCTGTACACGTGCATATCAATTACATAGTACATATGCGCACCTCATATTGGTTGAGGTACTCTCGTCACTCAAGATGATAATTAAAGTTAAAAGTAAAAAATGTGTTTTATTTGTTCAAATTTCAGCTGATTTGACTAACTGACCATGGATTATCATTTTTTGGTTTCTTGTCAGGGGCCTGCTGAATTCTGAGTGCAAATAAATGAGTTGCCAATGTTGTTGCTGAACGAAGTAGTAAGGTTACAAGTACAAATGTCATGTATTCCTTAATATGATTGTACTGTTGGTTGGAAAAATCTTCAGCTGTACAAAGGATCACGCCATGACGTTTGAGGAAAGTGCACAACCACAGGCTTGCATTCCTTATTACGTATGATCTCAACTTTCTTGTCTCAAAAATCACTGGGTTTCTTCTAAACACAGGACTTTGTTGACTTCTGAGGGACTTTGCAATATGGGCCATGATATAAATTGTGAAAAAAAATACAAGGTGCATTTTCATTGAAACTATATTTTTTTTGTCAACACCGCAGGACATTGCCACAACCTTCCCAGAGGACGCATGGGTACAAGCTTTGAACTGTAAGATGCTGGTTTTTCTAAAATTTTCAGTAAAACTGTCAAATTCGTTGCACTGCATTGTATGCCTAGCATTTAGGACTACATACCTCAGATATCAAGTATCCTGGGACACCATCTTAAAATATGGGTTAGAGGATACAGCATCCACTCCTTCATAGAAGCGTGACAAATGTAGCTTGCTGTTATGGAGCAAGTCGCCATGCAGCGCGTAAACAGTACCACAGGTACTGCAGCGGAGCATGAATAGTGCCCGGCGGTGCTGTTCGCCTGTCTGCTACAGTGCATCGCGTCTTGCCCCATAACACTTGCATTTCAGGTTCTAGCAAAATAGAAGGATAATGAGAAACGTGCCAGGGAACTCATAGATACCCCAAATGTAATAGAAGAGCAATTCTTCTGGTATGATACACGGGTTTTCTGTATGGTGATATGTGTCAAGTCTATTTCTTCCTCTATAAGTCCTATACTAAATTAGTAGCTCTTCATTTTCAGGATATCTACCCTGGACTTTACCTTGCTCCAGATTGAAGGACACGTGACGTCGCCAACAAAAGAGGGCATTGGCGATAGTAGCACAGATCATCGCCGTGAACAAGGACATCCATTATAGAGTTAGCAACACCCCCCGGAACACTAAAGCAGACGACATACTGGCCAACTGGCCAAGCAAGCAAGAGCAATGTCTGCTCCAGATCTAGGTGGTATCATCTGTAGTCGCAACCAGTTAAAACATGGCACTGTGTGCCCAGTAACTCACACTATTTATGCGAGTCCAATCTACTCCAGGGAACACTTCCGTAATACCAAAGTACAAGTATTACAAAAAGAATGTCCGATCAAAACAGATGCACATCGCAAAAAATAAATATATTGAGGGTGGGTGAATTTTGTTAGAACTTAGAATTGGTTCGCTGAGAAGTGAGCTTAGCTCACTTGGTTGCTTCGGCTTGGGGCCAAGCAATCCACCCGAGTTCGAGTGTTGAGCTTGGCTTGGGTGCCTCACCGGGATTGTGTGTGCGTGCGTGGGTGTGGGTGTGGGTGTGGGTGTGAGTGTGTGTGTGGGGGTGGAGGTGGGGGGTAGTGTGTGTGGGTGTAGAGGTTGTTTGAGGACTGAGCTGGGGCTCAGTTGGCAAAAATGAGGAGTTATAGGCTCACCTGGTTTGAAATGGCCGATTCTCGTGCAGGCCTCATGAGTTAGGGTGCTTTCTTCTTTAACGCGGACCGGAGGGGGTTAAATCCCGGACATTCAAAAAAAAAAAAAGAATTGGTTCGCTGTGAGGCATTCTCCTATGTAGTCGCAACTAGACTTGTGCTGTCACTGCTGTGCCAACCCGGCCTAAGCACGGCTCATTGGCACGTCGTGTCTCCGCTTTGCCGTCTCAGGCCCGACCCTTTTGGATTGTGGCGGCTAGGGTTAGAGGAGGCATGGGAGCACGGCGGTCACCTGGGCCATGCGTGCGTGGACACTGGTGGATGCCGTCGGCGCCATGGATGGCATGGCGGACGGGCGCTGCTGCCGTTCGCTGAGGTGGAAACGTGGAGGCGCAGAGGTCGAAGGCGACAGGGGATGTGCGTGGAGAGACTAGTGGATGGCGACGACAGGGGATGTGCGTGGAGACTAGTGGATGCCGTCGTCGCCATAGCATGGCGGACAGGCGTTCCTGCCGTTCGCTGAGGCGGAAACGTGGAGGCGCAGGTCGGCGGCAGGTGGTTGAGGGCGGCCGTTGTGATGGAGGTGAACGGCAACGGGGAGGTGGGTGTTGAGGGCGGCCGTTGTGGCGGACGGCACGGAAGACGCATGGACGTGCCGTGCCATCCATCCATCGTGCCTGATCGTCAGGGCCAGCACAGCGATATCTTCCGTACCCGCCCGAACAAGCCCGGCCAAATGCCATGGTCACTTCGCAACTAGCATATACTAGCAATCAAAATATAGAAACGCCTAATCCAGTGTGCACCGAGACAAGATACTATTATTATAAAGTAGAAACAGAGCCGAGTAAAATAACAGCAGAAGCTAACAAGACATAACTGCTAATATTATCGTATCACCAACAATTAACGTACGAAATTCGAGAATCCATAACCCATCACTAGCCCCATGCATTGAAGGCTAGGTACAGTAAACCACACAAAATAAACCGATATAGGCACGGTAAACATGATAAGCTAGCTCTACGGTGCATGACTGGATAAAAATGCACACGCTTAGTCGACCTCCTCCATCTTGCTCTCGCCGGCGTCGTCCTCCAGCGGCGGCGGCATGTCAGTGTCGGCCTCGGCCGACTCGTCCTCGTCGATGCTCAGGCCAAGCTTGAGCATGCGGTGGATCCTGGTGCCGAACGTGTTGGGGTCGTCGAGGCTGAAGCCGGAGGTGAGCAGTGCCGTCTCGAAGAGCAGCATGACGAGGTCCTTGACGGACTTGTCGTTCTTGTCAGCGTCGGCGCGCTTGCGCAGCTCATCCATGATGGAGTTCTCAGGGTTTATCTCCATGGTCTTCTTGCTCGACATGTACCCGGACATGCTCGAGTCCCTCAGGGCCTGCGCCTTCATGATCCTCTCCATGTTGGCAGTCCAGCCGTACTCGCCGGTCACAAGACAGCACGGCGAGTCGACGACACGGTCAGAGACAACCACCTTCTCGACCTTGTCCCCGAGCACCTCCTTGATGACCTTGCAGAGCCCCTCAAACTTCTCCTTGAGCTCCTCCTTCCTCTTCTTCTCGTCCTCGCTCTCATCAAGCTTCAGGCCCTCCTTGGTGGCAGAGACAAGCTTCTTGCCCTCAAACTCCTTGAGCTGACCGATGGAGTACTCGTCAATGGCATCAACCATGAAGATGACCTCGTAGCCCCTCTTCTTCAGCTTCTCAAGGAACGGGGAGTTCTCCACAGCCTTCTTGCTCTCGCCGGTGATGTAGTAGATGTCACTCTGGCCCTCCTTCATCCTTGTCACGTAGTCCTTGAGGCTGGTCAGCTCATCACCACTCTTGGTGGAATGGTACCTCAGGAGCTCAGCAATCTTGTTCCTGTTGGTGGAGTCCTCATGGATGCCAAGCTTCAGGTTCTTGGAGAAGGCCTCATAGAATTTGTTGTAGTCCTCCTTGTTCTCGGCAATCTCGAAGAAGAGCTCAATGCACTTCTTGACAAGGTTCTTGCGGATGACCTTCAAGATCTTGTTCTGCTGGAGCGTCTCACGGGAGATGTTGAGGGGAAGGTCCTCAGAGTCAACAATACCCTTGACAAAGCTCAGCCACTCAGGGATAAGCTCCTCGCAGTTGTCCATGATGAAGACACGGCGCACATAGAGCTTGATGTTGTTGGCCTTCTTCCTGGTGTCGAAGAGGTCAAAGGGGGCCCTCTTGGGAACAAAGAGGACAGCCTTGAACTCAAGCTGACCCTCCACAGAGAAGTGCTTGACGGCAAGATGCTCCTCCCAGTCGTTTGTCAAGCTCTTGTAGAAGGCAGCGTACTCCTCCTTGGTGATCTCCTCAGGCTTCCTCATCCAGATAGGCTTCTGCTTGTTGACCAAGGACCACTCGTGAGAAACCTCCTTGATCTTCTTCTTTTTTTTCTCCTTCTCTTCCTTCTCCTCATCAACATCCTCAACCTTGCCCTCCTCAGTATCCTTCTTCTCTTCCTCATCTTCATCGTCAGAGATTTCCTTCTCAGTGGTCTTCTCTATCCAGAGAGAGATGGGGTAGCTGATAAACTCAGAGTGCTTCTTAATCAGATCTTTGAGGCGACGCTCCTCAAGGTACTCCAACTGCAGACAAGAGCAAATTGTCAGGTACAAGCCACAGATTACTACGTAGCATCAATTATTACACTAGTCTAAACATACATCCACAAGCTTTTGAATGTCTGAAACTAGCAGCAGAAAATAGCAAGAGCAATAAGAATGTACTCATTTCAGTCCAACTATGTGTCACATTAATGGTGCAGAAGTCATGTAGACCTGGATTTAGAACAATGTGCATGCCCTCAGATTCAGTTGTAAAATCAAGAGCACAACACCTAAAGATAGCACTATAAAATGCTAAAATGGACAAACATGAAAAACAAATGAGACGAAACATGATTCAACAAGCTAGGAGAAATAATAAGCAATCAAATATAATTCTTTTGCTATTAGCACTATATTTAAGCATACAGAAAGTTCTTATTAGTCATAAGAAAATAAAAATGCACATCCAAATGCCTTGTTTGGGTGATGGTGCCAACTATACCAAGTCAAATTCATACCAATAACCAAAACAAGTTCCTGACTGGACCCTAGCAAGTACCAAGAGGACAATCCTCCCAGCAGCTATATTCCCAGTTTCAACAAATGAACTAAGCATCATTAACAAAACTAGATATCAAACCCAGATTATCAAAACTAAAGCACCAACAGCATTAATTCAGAAGCAAATGACCCAGGCAATGCAACAATTGTCTACGTAAACAAAAATTTGATAGAGCTTAGGTTCTGTTGTACCTGATCATCCTTGAGGTAGAGGGTCATCTTAGTACCCCTCCCAAGTGACTCTCCAGACGTATCACGTGTGACAGTGAAGGATCCACCAGCCTGGGACTCCCACACATACTGCTCATCATCGTTGTGCTTGGTCGTCACTACGACTCTATCCGCAACAAGGTAGGCAGAGTAGAACCCAACACCAAACTGACCAATCATGGACACATCAGCACCAGCAGCCAGTGCCTCCATGAACTCCTTTGTCCCGGACCTTGCAATGGTACCAAGGTTGTTCACAAGATCCGACTTGGTCATACCAATACCACTGTCAATAATCGTAATGGTGTTCGTCGCCTTGTCAGGGACAATATGGATGAACAGCTCTGGCTGAGCATCCAGCTTACTCTTGTCTGTCAAGCTCTCAAACCTGATCTTATCCAGCGCCTACAAAACCACATCACAACAACCAAATCAATGATAAGTTTCGAGTGAACTATCAAATCGACCATGCAAAACTACTAGGAATCAGTTTTTAGTGCCAATACTTTCCATAAATAGTAAAATCGTGAACTGGTTCTACCAAATCAAGGAACAGCCAATGCATTCATGTATGATCTAGCTTGTAAGGTTTCCTTCTACCGATCTAGAACAAAAGACACTTAAATCTGAAAGACTAACATGTTCTTTTACAACGGATCATTCAAATTAAAACCATTTACCGATATAGAACAAAAGACAATTAAGTATTGAAGACTAAACAAGTTATTTTACAAGGGGTCATTGAAATTAGCAAAAAAACATGAGGGTAGCTACGTTTGACTCAGGGATTACTACACAGATCGCAGATTAAGTACAAAAGATTGGAACTCCCTGTCACCAACTAGCGCAAAACCTAACGGTTTTCAGATCACCTAAATCAGATTCGCATCAACACACAGAACACATCGATCTAGCGATCTACCAGGAGGCCTTAGCGCACAGATCTGAAGCAGTGAAAGAAAGCCTACGAGCGTGTAAACGAGAGCTTACATCGGAGGAGTTGGAGATGAGCTCGCGGAGGAAGATCTCCTTGTTGGAATAGAAGGTGTTGATGATAAGGGAGAGCAGCTGGTTGATCTCGGCCTGGAAGGCGAAGGTCTCGGTCTCCGAGGCCATGGCGCCGGAAGAAGCTTCTGGAAGACCGGAGCGCGAGGAGGGGAAAGTCGGCTAGGGTTAGGGTTTTGAGGGGAACTCGCGTGCGGGAGGCGGAGGGGAATGGCCGAGTTGGGGAGCGGGGGCACCAATTTATAGCGGGGATGGGGTTCTCGAATGTTCTACCAGGGGCTCGAAGGCGTGGGGGACGTGGGGTTGTTTGGGTTGAGTTGACGAGTCGTTCGGCCCGATGCTTTGTGGCGCCGGGCTGGGCTTGGAGTTAATGTGGCCCACGAGTCAGTTGGCTTTTCTATATTAGAAGCTTCTGGAGAACGGACTGAGTCTGTATAATTAAGGAGTCCATAATTGGCATTAATCATCCTTCCACTTAAAAAATCTATATGAATTTATGTGTTTTTTTGTGTGATGGAAATCATGTGTTGTTGTTGTCATATACAATGGGCTTACATCAACAGTCTTTAGTTTCTGTCACGTAGGATTTAAGCTAATGTGCATGAAAGAGAATAAAGAGAGAGAAATGTGTTGTCTACCATCCTGTAGTCGACTGTATCATCAGAACCAAAAAGATTATCATCAGAACCATGAAAGCATTAAAAGATTTAGTGTTATCTACAGATAACATAGAAAGTTGCTATAGACAGCAACTGTCTGTACCATTATATATGACCTAACAAGGTTTCTTTGGAAAGCATTTATTCCATAAAAATAAACTTGGGAGAACTATTACTGTTTAATGTGAAACTCTTGTGGTCCAAACGGAACTCTAATCATTGGAATGCCATAACTTCCTATTTCTATGGGAATTTTTTTGGGCAAGGAATGATGCTTGGCTTGCTTGGCAGGGTGACGGAACCAGTCCCCTGGGGTCCAGGTTGAACAGCCAACCGTGAAGAAAAGAGAACACAAGATGCAACGCTTCTTCGCAGATAATTTCTGAGAAGGAAGCGATTGAAAACAATTGCTATCATTGGTAACCTGGTAACTTACCGTGTATTATACGGCTATTATTTACATAATATGGAGCCGACCTTGTCTATGGCATGTAAAATTCTACTTGTTTTTTCTCTATATTTTGTTAGTTGGAGTATCGATGCTGCCTAAATGTCATCAGGTATCCCAAGCTCCTTGATCTAATAGCACGGAAAACTGCTGCGCGATTCCTTCGAAATGAAGCTGTTCAATTCATCTGTCCAGTCAGTCCATCGCTCTCCAAGTCTTGCAACTCTTTAGATCTCCAAGGTGCTTCACCTGCTTTGCATTCAGAGGCACAGTCAATCCAAATGGAATAGTTAAGCTATAGATAAACTGAGGTATAAAGAATCAAAGTGAACTTACTATGATCCCGATCCTCGTCATCACTATCGCCATTCTGAGATGTAAAAAATGGAGTAGGGTAGTTTCTGTCCAATGTGGTGAAGGAGGGAGTGCTGCAAGAAACATTAAAGGAACTAGTGATTCCAATGCATAGAGGAAAGTTTTATTGAACAATTGTAGTTAAAACTTGATGTTATTCAAAATGTAGGGCAATCCACTAAAAATAGTGTGTGTCGGCAACTTTTGATACCTTCTATGGATCTCTCTGAGTTTCAGTTTGAATCTGCTTGCAGTAGAAATGCCTTCCTCAATGTGTTGTTCTATGTTGCCCACAATGTTTCTGTCAAAATTCTCCTGGTCCTGCAAGTCAATAATTACAGCGGTCACAATTTACAAATCAACGTTCAAGTAATAGTTTGTGTTGAAGAGGAGTGACCAAAGGTATGTGTACTTCACAAGGACAAATAACAGCCTACAGAATACACTGACCTGCATGTTGGCACGCACTGTTAAAAACATCCAGAGGCCTTCCGCGCCGCCAGCCGCTCCGGCTGCAGCGGCCACTGAATCTCGCCGGGCTCGCTCGCCCTTACCTTTCCTTCCGCACCGCAAGCCACTCCGGCCGCGGGCGCCACTGAAACTCGCCGGAGACGTCTCAAATCCGTGCTGCGACAGATGGATCCGTCGTCGTCTTCGATGGACTTTCGCGCAGCCGTTCTTGGCAAGCTGACTGAGAAAGAGCGCCGCTGGTGTGAGTCTTCCATATCTAGTCCGGACTCTGTCCAGTCTATGCGTTGTGCTTCTCCCCGGCTTCCGTCCCCTCCTCCCCGGCTTCCCTCCCCTTCTACCCTCCCGTCGGTCGCCGTAACCTCCCCCAGGGTTGCGATGGGGAAAGGAGTCCTCGTCTTGGACGGTGACCTTCTGCAAGAGGGCAACAGGCTATCTCGCCTGATCGGACCTTCGTCTCCAGGGACGTCGCGAAGGAAGACTAGCAGGAGGTTCGGCCCAAGTGCTCCCGGCACAGAAGGTCGAAGATCCCTCGTCGCTCAATTCCGGCTCGACGCTTAGTTCCCAAAGATATGGTCGGTCGCTATTTCAATTGTTTCGCACATGATTGTAACGACCCCAAACTAGGATCGCTAGAATCTTTACAACCGCCCTGGATGTACAACAGAAAGTTCGCTGGTTTCACAAGCAAGCAAACGTTACAACAAAAGACATGACTTTTATTACAAGCAGATAGGGCTTAAATACCCGGTTTAAAAGCTTAAGCAAGCGCTCGAGCCCCAAAGTAATATAATACACTTGCAAAAGAATTGCTAGAACCACGGGAAGCTTGAGCGAACGAGACCCTAGTACCAAAGAGTCGTCAAGTTCACCGGTTCTTCTTGTTCGTGAGAGAACACCGGATCTTCCCAAAACTCTTTCGTTGATTGATTTAAGCAAGAATGAGTACAACTACAGACTCAACAAATCGCATAGGAAAAGCTATTTAACTATATTTGGAAATATCAAGGAAATGGTACGGCTTTACCAAACGGTATATGTGGAATGCAAAAGTTGACTTTAAAAGCTTTACAATAGTACGCATAAAGAAAACAAGAATAAATATAGCCACAGGGGTTTAACAACTTCGACATTACCAATTAACATCTCAGAATTCTACTTATGCTTTGTATGTTGAATCACCCATGAACACAGCTTCATTAACCTAAGCACTGTATTCAATAACATTGATTACACTCGCAGAGTTGCCCAACTTTACCCACACGATATCACAGACTCATATTGCCACGCAACATGTTTGCGCACAACCGAGTAAGGATAACAAAGCCTTTTCACCGCTTATCCTTTTAGTCTCTACCCCAGAGATCTTAATCCATACTGACCCTCTGGAGACCACCTACCAATAGTGGACTCTCGCACCCCGAGGTCGACGGCCCATACTGCTGTAAGGATCGTGAGTGTCCTTAGGGGTCCACCCCGACTTGCCTTTGATGCTATAGATATTCAATTGGACGAAAAGGTACTAAGCTAGGGAGTAATGACCACGCATGTGGTTGAGCTGTTCATCGTGTTCACATTTAGCACAAGGTTCTTGTCCTTACTTGTCATCCAAATGAGGCGATGGCCCAACCCGCATGGTTGCCCACCTCTTGATCTCACCGATGACCCATTTTACCAAGTATATTGGGTTGCCCAACTCAATGGACTCGACCTCAACTTACACCCAAAATCCTATTGGCCTAAAGCCAACATTCCTTAATGAGATTTAGAACAGAGGTTTTCATGACTTAGCGTAATATTTACTAATATTTTATGTGAACCAAGGTTGTCAAGGTAAATATGGCTTACAAGAATAGGTGGTTTAATATGTGGGGTTAAGGACTTATATCTAATCAACATGGCATTCCAAAGTATTATTTCTTTGTTGAAATACTTGGCTAAAATATTTTAATGAAGATAATAATATGAATATATGACATGTGGGTTCAATATGTTCAAGGTATGCAACTTGCCTCCGGTTTGGCGTCCTCGAATCGTCTGCGATGTCGGTGTCGTGTCCGTGAAGTCTCGAAATGCCTCGCCGACGTCGAAACCTAGCGCAAGACACAAAACCAATAAACCACCTGGCTCGACAAGGATTGAGCCTAGCAAACTAATCCAAGTACAACAAAAATACGAAAAGAGAAAGAAAATTAAATGAAGTCGATATTTATTTGAACGGAGTTAGGATTAGACTTTACGGTTTGAGACTACCGGAAGGCTATACTAACTCAAGTTAGGGTTTTCGACAATTAATAATCATTTTATCGCTTATATCTATTATTTAGACACAAACAATAAATAATCATTAATCTAGGCTTAGGAATAGGAATTTTGGCTTAAAAGCAATTTCTGGAATTTTGGAATAAAACCAAATTTTATTGTGCAAAGAAATGTTGGTCGGTTTTAGGATGAACAAGATCTTGGGCTTTTATTGCGGCCTAAAAGAAAACGGTCGAAAGCAGCCGAACGCCTGGCACGGCCCACTCACATGGCCAAAAGGTCGGAGGACTCATGGTACGCTTGCCTAAAGCGCCCAAGGCACAAGGTGATGAGCGAAGAGCAATGTTTCGAGAGCAATGCCATGGTAGGTTGCATGCACAAGAATTCAACAGCGACGGCAGACGGCCAAGGCCAAGATTGAGGGAGACAAGGAGAGAGCGCCGCCAGTAGGTCTCAAAACCCTAGGGTTTTTGCGTGTGGGGCTCGGGTTTTTAGGGTTAGGGTTTTGGGGTGCGGAGGCATGGCCAAGATAGATTCGTGCATGCGTGACCGGAGGTGAGGAGGGCTCTGGGTTTGCACGGGTGGGGATTTGCAAGGGTGGGGTGTTTTGCTCTTCTTGGGGAAAGGGGGCGGTGGGGCTGGGCTTTAGGGTCGGGGAAGAAGTGAGGGTAGGTGTGAACAAGTGAGCTTGGGAGGCCGAAAGCTGGCGGCTATTTATAGCCTCATGAGAGATGGGAGCAGGGAGGGCATGGGGACGTGGGTCGCCCTCTGCAGTGGGGAGGTGGTTGGTCATGAGGGTTTGGGCGGTGCTTGTGGTCAAAGCGCGGCAGGGGGCGTCTGGGCGCGGGGCCTTAATGGCGCAAGGAGGTGGCGCACCCTCACCGAGCAATCCGAGGTGGCGCCTTGCTTGGGGCTTGGGGTGGCAGGGTGCATTGAAGGCGAGGCGAGGCGGATTTACAGAGCTGCCAAGACTGGCGCGGCCAAGGCGGAGGAGACGACGGGCGCGATCATGATCGCAAGGGCGGCGAGGGGCGGAGGCGGAGGCGCGTGAGGGAAAGCGAAGGAGAGGAGAAGGGGTTAGGGTTAGGGTTTGGGATTTGGGTAGATTTGACCGAAATTTGATTTTTGATTTGAATTTTGAAATTCGATTTTGAATTCAAACCGATTTTCAAACTTTGAAATTTTTCAGTGTTTCAACCTACCCCTTAAAGGAATCTCGACCTCGAGATTCACGCAGGTCGGGAACAGTTGGGAAAATCTCACGATTTTCAATTCCTTTTCCCATGTTGCTTCTTCCTCAAGATGATTCTTCCAGAACCTTGCAAAACTTAACATTCTTGCCTCTCAACCGCCTTTCAGAGTGTCAAGTACCATCGGGGTTCCTCTTCATAAGTCGATCATTCTGCGCTTCTATCTCTTCAAGTGGTACTGCATTGGTCGCCTCAAACACTTTCGAAATGAGAAACATGGAACACGCCATGTATGCGCTTGGGTTGATGTCGATGTAACTTGTATGCCACTTCTCCAATTCTTTTCACAATTTTATAAGGACCAATATACCTTGGGGCCAATTTTCCTTTTACTTGAAATCTTCGAACTGCTTTTGAATGGTGTAACCTTCAAATATACCAGATCTCCAATTTCAAAACTTAAATCCTTTCTCGCTTATCCAGATACTCCTTCCGACGCTTTGAGCAATCTTCATCTTGTCTCTTATCGCCTAACTTGATCTTCGAAGTCTTGGGCTATCTCGAGGACCTAACAACCGCCTTTCTCCAAAGGTCCGTCCAATTCAATGGTGTTCGCACTCTCGCCATCTGAGGCTTCAAAAGGTGCCATCTTGATACTAGCTTGATAACTATTATTGTAAGAGAACTCTCGCAAAAGGCAAACACTTATCCCAAGTTGCTCCATAAGCTAAAGCACATGCTCTCAACATATCCTCCAATACCGATTGACTCTCTCTCGTCCCCCCCGCCAGGATGGTAAGTCAGGCCAAAGCTAAACCGCTCCCATGGCTTCCTCGTAGTTTCTTCCAAAACTTAGATGTAAACCGTGCTCCTCTATCGATACTATTCTCTTTGGAATCCCATGTAAAGATATTATCTTGGTCATATACAATTTCGCCAACTTATTCTTTCCATATGTTTTTGAATTGGTATGAAATGTGCCACCTTGGTTAACATCTACTATCACCCATATTGCATCAAATCCTTTTTGTGTCCTTGGTAATCTGTGATTTAAATCCATGCCGATTTCTTCCCATTTCCAATCTGCATCGTAAGGGTTGTAACAACCCCGCAGGTTTCGATGGTTTATCTTGATCTTCCGACAAATGTCGACTTGGCTATATATTCACTATCTCTTTTCATCTTTTTCCACCAAAACCTCTTCTTCAAGTCTTGATACATTTTTGTTCCCCGGATGTATTGAGAATTGAGATGAGTGAGCTTCTTGCGTAATCAACTGCTTTAGTTCTTCTTTGTTTGGTACACACAAACGGTTTTTGAACTTTATCATTCCTTGATCATCTTTCTTGAATTCCTTTATTTTTCCACCTTGATTTTCTCGCCAAGAGTTGTCAATTTCTTGATCTTCTGTTGTGCTTGTTTGATTTGGTCGACCAACTCGATCAGATCTCCAAAGTCGATATTAACCCTTGTTCAACAATTTCCAAGTTTAGTCAGATTTCCAACACTAACTCGATCGACATTCCCGCAATGCATTAGGACTATGATGTGCCTTTTCGCTAAGTGCATCTGCGACAACATTTGCTTTACGGGTGATAATCAATATCCAAATCATAATCTTTTATTAATTCTAGCCATCTTCTCTCGCTCGAGATTCAAATCTGGTTGGGTAAAAATATATTTCGGACTCTTATGGTCCAAAACACTTCACAATGATTCCCCAAGAGATAGTGCCTCCAAATTTTTAATGAGTGCACAACCGCCGCTAACTCCAAATCATGTGTGGGGTAATTCTCTTCATGAGTTCTTAATCGCTTTGAGGCGTAAGCCACAACTTTGCCATCTTGCATTAGCACACAACCTAATCCTTGCTTTGAAGCGCCACAATAAATCTGAAAGTCCTTCTCGTGGTTTGGTAGTATGAGCACCGGGTAGTGGTTAATCGACCTTCAATTCTCGAAAGTTTTCTTCGACTTATCCGCCCATTTAAAAGGAATATCCTTTTCGAGAAGCCGAGTAAGTGGGCGGGCTATTCTCGAGAAATTTTCTATAAATCATGCGGTAATATCCCGCTGCACCTAAGAAACTTCTTATCTCGACCATCGTCTTTTGGTCGCTTCCACTCTTGCAATCGCTTCGACTTTTTTCGGGTCAACTTTTACTCCTTCTTCCGTGATGATGTGCCCCAAAATGACACTTCTTTCATCCAAAATTCGACTTGGAGAATTTTGCATACAACTGATGCTCTCTCAACTTGGTTAGGGCCAAATGAAGATGCTCCTTATGCTCTTCTTCACTTTTTGAATAAATCAAAATATCATCCACAAATACTACCACAAACTGATCCAAGAATTCCATATAGACTTGGTTCATCAAATTCATGAAATATGCCGGAGCATTGGTTAATCCAAAAGGTACTACTGTGAACTCATAAAGTCCATATCTTGTAGTAAATGCAGTCTTCTCTCTATCTTGTTCTCTAATCTTGAGCTGGTGATATCCTCGATCTCGAGATCAATTTTGAGAATACCTTAGCTCCTTTTAGTTGATCGAACAAATCATCTATTCTTGGCAAAGGATACTTGTTCTTAATGGTTCTTGCATTCAAAGCTCTATAATCCACACACAATCTCAAAGTTCCATCCTTTTCTTAACAAATAAGAATGGTGCGCCCAAGGTGAGACACTAGGTCTTATGAAACCTTTTTCTTCCAACTCATCCAACTGCTTTTAAGCTCCTTTAACTCATGGTTGCCATTCTCACATCGCGGCCTTAGTTATGTGCTTGGTCTCGTGTACTAACTCTATAGTAAGCTCAATCATTCTATCCGGAGGTCTTCCGTAGTTTCTCCGGGAACACATCCGGTATTCATCAATTATCGCATCTCAGATAGTGACTTCGAGATGGTGCTATTGACCTTTCGCTCTCGCTTCCTTATCAAAGACCGATCCGTCATGACTGCTACTTCTTGCCCTTCTCGCATTCTTCAAGGTTATCGTCTTCTTCTCACAAACCAATCGTGGCTTTATATTTTGATAACCAATCCATTCCCAAGATGACATCTATGCCTCTCATCCGATCACCAATAACTCGTTTCAAATGCACCCTTGAACTTCTAGGTTCAGTTATCGCACTTATACCGAGATTTCAATATAGTCCCGTGTTTGCAACACATAGGATTTGGCAAAACAATAAAAGGCAAACAACTCTCCACAAAGAAAATCCAAGGAAATAACCAATGTGTAGCTCTGAATCAAAAAGCACTAAAGTCGATCTTGCATTGAGTAGGAACATACCGACGATGATATCGGTGGCCTCACGCATCCCGAGTGGTGATATGATTGATCTTCCCTTGCGATGGTCTTTGGTGCGATCCTCCTCCCCGAGAATTGACCCGATTGCCTCGGCTGGTTTTCGGGTCAGAGCATTCCTCCTCTATTGGCCCGAAGGTGGAGGATTCCGGTTACTCTGTGGCTGGTTTCTTGCTTGAGCTTTGGTTGCATCTGATGACATGTTCTTCAATGGGCACTGTCCCTTGAAGTGACCAGGTTGTCCACAATGAAAGCAATTGGAGGATTTCTGAGGACAATCCTTCAAATAATGGTTTCTCCACGCTTATAGCATTGAACCGCGCTGCTCTGTTTCCACTAAAAGTCGATCTTCTCAGCCGGGTTCATTGATGGTCTTGGTATTAGATTCATAGAGGGTCTTGGCTGAAATCTGGAAGATGGGTGGGGCGTCATTCTCCCCCTTGGTGCACTTGTGGCTGGAGTTATTTGCTTCATTTTCCTCTTTCGGGTTTCTTCCATATCAGTTCTGGCTTCTTCTGAGATTATCAATTTATTCACCATGGAAGCTAGGTCAGGGAAGTCAAGAGCTGAAATGTGAAATTTCAGTGACTTTTGCAGACCTTGTGAAAACTTCTCCATCTTCTTAGCTTCAGTATCCACCTCATGTGGAGCATACCGCGCCAATTGGTTAAATTGGTGCAAGTATTCTGTGACTGTACGGCCTCCTTGCTTAAGAGCAAGAAATTCCCTGCACTTGGCTGCAACTATGCCCTCAGGGACATGGGCTTTATGAAATGCTTCCTTGAATTCTGCCCATGGTATATCTCTACTCGATGAAGAGTCGATAATTCATCCACCACGCCGCTTGACCTTGTAGTTGATGAGAAGCAAACAAAGTCTTCTTTGTCACTACATCGGATAGTGTCCAACTTTCTCTCAATATCCCTTATCCGGTCATCACTACTAACGGCTCGTGACTTGTGAAAGTTGGTGGCCTTGTTTTCTCAAAATCGCCCATCTCAAGCTCGAGTCACTCCTCCATTGTTGCCTCTGTGAGTATGTCCAATGTAGGTCTTGCGGCAATTTGTTCGAGGAGTTGAGTATGTTGCTCCATTAACTCGCCCGATTCTCGCTTCGCCGAATCTATTTCTCTCCATCATAGCCATGACCTCCGCCAAGCTTGGTGGTTGCCCCTGCTGATTCAAATTTCGCCATTGTTGTTATTTCAGACATCTTTGTGAATTTACTTCGCAATGTTTTGACCAAACACAATGAGATAAGTAAGACTCAGATTCTTAGATAAGCGGTGAAAGCAATAGGTAAGTGATTAAGACGAATGTATGAAATGACTTTTGACAAGATGATATACGATATGGATAGGGAAAACAACTTATTTATTATATTTTACACAAAGTAGACAAATTAATTTACAAAAGTCGGATGTATACTACTTAGAGTACAATACACAACTTTTCTTACAATCAAAAGTCGTTCTACTACTAAGGTAGGTGGATCTACAATACTCTATCGTAATCTAACACCTTATGAGGACTCTACCACCCAATCGGACGGAGGGTTGTTGGTGGTGTAGTGGATCAAGATCTCTCGGTCTTCCTCCTCTTCGTAATCCTCCTTCTTTTCTTCTTTAGCGCCACACCACCGGTCGGTGTTGCCTCTTCCATCTTCTCCTTTCCTTGTTGGATCCTCGGCGGCGACGAGAAGAAGTGCTATGCCCGCTGGATGAGGGCGGCTACTGGAGGTGACTCGAGTAATAACCGGAGACAAAGGAGTGTAATCCGTGATCTCGCAGTATATTCCATCGTTGGATCTTCAGAACGCGGGGCTCTCATCACGATTGATCCCGCCCCCGATCCGTTCATTATAACGATCTAACTCCTTCGCATGTTCTTGATTCCGCTTGGCCAAGTGATACTTCGTGCACCTTCCGTATTCCTTTAGGACCCCGTATATAGAATCTCCGGCTAGCACGGGTGGCAACTTCACGGATGCGGGTCTTCATCATCACTGGGCAAGGAATTTGAAGTGGATCCATCGCTTCCCTCGTGGAATCACCGATATTCAGAGTGTTCAAACTCGAATCATAATGCCGACGCAGTGTAGTAATCGCCCGCTTTGCAAAGATCCTCAGACGCTTCTCTCTCAGAAGCGTTGACCCACAAACCGACATTGATGTCGTTTGTAAGCTAACGGAACCAGTTTATCCATGCCTTCGGTGGTACCTTTTTCCATCACAGATCTGCTCCTCAGGTGGAAGACAGTAATCGCTTCCTTTCTGTGGGCGCCGATAAACCTGCATCATCTCGAGTAGTCTTTGCTCCATCCTCTAAACTCGAGTGGTCTGAGTAGGATTTTCGATTTTCCCGACAAACGGAAAGTTTGAAAGGTTAGTTAAGAGGAGATAAATCTTTTAGAAGAACAACACAAGTTTTTCAAGTCTCAAGTAAGGTAAGGTAGCAAGAGAGGAAAAGAGACAAAGAATTTAATACTTATATTTTTGTTTTGAGAATTCTTTTGTAGTTTTTGAAATTATTAGTTTTAAAGGTCTTCAACCTATAACCAAGCTAAGGTCTCAACTTACGGGCAAGCGGCTCGATACCACTTTTGTAACGACCGAAACTAGGGATCGCTAGAATCTTTACAACCGCCCAGATGTACAACAGAAGCCGTGGTTTCACAAGCAAGCAAACGTTACAACAAAAAGATGACTTTTATTACAAGCAGATAGGGCTTAATGACCGGTTTAAAAGCTTAAGCAAAGCGCCCGAGCCCGAAGTAATATAATACACTTGCAAAAGAATTGCTAGAACCACAGAAGCTTGAGCGAACGAGACCCTAGTACCAAGAGTCGTCAAGTCTCACGGTTCTTCTTGTTCGTAGAGAGAACACGGATCTTCCCAAAACTCTTCATTGATTGATTTAAGCAAGAATGAGTACAACTACCGTACTCAACAAATCGCATAGGAAAAGCTATTTAACTATATGCTGGAAATATCAAGGGAAATGGTACGGCTTTACCAAACAGGTATATGTGGAATGCAAAAGTTGACTTTAAAAGCTTTACAATAGTACGCATAAAGAAAACAAGAATAAATATAGCCACGGGGGTTTAACAACTTCGACATTACCAATTAACATCTCAGAATTCTACTTATGCTTTGTATGTTGAATCACCCATGAACACAAACTTCATTAACCTAAGCACGGTGTATTCAATAACATTGATTACACTCTGCAGAGTTGCCCAACTTTACCCACACGATATCACAGACTCATATTGCCACGCAACATGTTTGCGCACAACTGAGTAAGGATAACAAAGCCTTTTCACTGCTTATCCTTTTTAGTCTCTACCCGGTAGATCTTAATCCATACATTTCTGGAGACCACCTACCAATAGCGGACTCTGCACCCCGAGGTTTGTGCCCATACTGCTGTAAGGATCGTGAGTGTCCTTAGGGGTCCACCCCTGACTTGCCTTTGATGCTATAGATATTCAATTGGATGAGCAGTGTACTAAGCTAGGGAGTAATGACCACGCATGTGGTTGAGCGGTTTACTGTGTCTGTTACTTAGCACAAGGTTCTTGTCCTTACTTGTCATCCAAATGAGGCGATGGCCCAACCGCTGTTGCCCACCTCTTGATCTCACCGATGACCCATTTTACCAAGTATATTGGGTTGCCCAACTCAATGGACTCGACCTCAACTTACACCTAAAATCCTATGGCCTAAAGCCAACATTCCTTAACAAAGATTTAGAATGAGGTTTTCATGACTTAGCGTAATATTTACTAATATTTTATGTGAACCAAGGTTGTCAAGGTAAATATGGCTTACAAGAATAGGTGGTTTAATATGTGGGGTTAAGGACTTATATCTAATCAACATGGCATTCCAAAGTATTATTTCTTTGTTGAAATACTTGGCTAAAATATTTTAATGAAGATAATAATATGAATATATGACATGTGGGTTCAATATGTTCAAGGTATGCAACTTGCCTCCCGGTTGGCGTCCTCGAATCGTCTCTGCGATGTCGGTGTCTCCGTCCGTGAAGTCCCGAAATGGCTCGCCGACGCCGAAACCTAGCCAAGAAGACACAAAACCAATAAACCACTTTGGCTCGACAAGGATTGAGCCTAGCAAACGAATCCAAGTACAACAAAAATACGAAAAGAGAAAGAAAATTAAATGAAGTGGATATTTATTTGAACGGAGTTAGGATTAGACTTTACGGTTTCGAGACGGCCGGAAAGGCTATACTAACTCAAGTTAGGGTTTTCGACAATTAATAATCATTTTACTGTTTATATCTATTATTTAGACACAAACAATAAATAATCATTAATCTAGGCTTAGGAATAGGAATTTTGGCTTAAAAGCAATTTCTGGAATTTTTGGAATAAAAACCAAATTTTACTGTGCAAGGAACAGTGTTGGGCCGGTTTTAGGATGAACAGTACTGGGCTTTTACTGTGCGGCCTAAAAGAAAACGGGCCGAGCAGGCCGAAACGGCCCACGGCCGGCCCACTCGCGCGGCCAAAGGCCGGAGGGACTCGCGGGCGCTGGCTTGTAGCCAAAGCGCCCCGCGGCGCTGCGCGTGGGCGGAGCGAGCGAGGCGGCTCGGGAGCAGCGGCGCGGGCGCGATGGCGCGGCCGCAACGGCGACAGCGGCGACGGCCAAGGCAGGACGGGGAGGACAGCGCGAGGAGGCGCCGCCCAGGTAGGTCTCAAAACCCTAGGGTTTTGCGCGTGTGGGCTCGGGTTTTCTAGGGTTAGGGTTTTGGGGTGCGGGAGCGGCGGCGCCGGCATAGATCCGGCGGTGCCGTGACCGGGGAGGGTAGGGAGGGCTCTGGGTTTGCACCGGGTGGGGATTTGCAAGGGGTGGGGTGTTTTGCTCTTACGGGTGGGGAAACCGGGGCGGTGGGGCTTGCCGGGGTCGGGGAAGAAGGGGAGGGTAGCGGCGAGCTGGTGTGAGCTTGGGAGGCTGAGCAGGGCGGTTATTTATAGCCCCCGCGAGGCGGTGGGAGCAGGGAGGGCATGGGGACGGCGTGGGTCGCCTCTGCCAGGGGGGTGAGGTGGTTGGCCGCGAGGGTTTGGGCGGTGCCGGCGGGTCAGGCGGCGGCAGGGAGGGGCGTACGGGGCGGTGCGGGGCCTTAATGGCGCAAGGGGAGGTGGCGGCGACCCCCTCACTGGAGCAATCCGGGAGGTGGCGCCGCCCTTGCTTGGGGCGCGGGGTGGCAGGGTGCATTGAAGGCGAGGGCGAGGTGGAGGCGGCGCGCTGTAGCGGCTCAGTACAGGGGCGGCGGCCAAGGCGGGTGGAGACGGACGCGGGCGCGACCGCGACCGCGTGGGTGAAGGCGGCGAGGGCTGGAGGCGCGGCCGTGAGGGGAAAGGGAAGGAGAGGGAGAAGGCGGGTTAGGGTTAGGGTTTGGGATTTGGGCGAGATTTGACCGAAATTTGATTTTTGATTTGAATTTTGAAATTCGATTTTGAATTCAAACTGATTTTCAAACTTTGAAATTTTTCAGGTGTTTCAATGATCACGTCGCGGCGGCATGTCGCAACCCCACTCGTTGCTTCCGCTGCAAGGACGTCGGTCACACCTCTCTTCTCTGCAAGCGGCCGCTATCCCCTTCTAGTGATAGCCCGCCGGAGACTCGGTCGCTGCCTAGGCCCCTTCCCCTTCCCCCTTCTAAGCTCCCTTCGATTTTGGGCCTTGCAGCCCCGTACTCAACCCGGCCCGCCCAACGCCGACAGGTTGAACTGCCTCGCACCGAGTCACCAATCGGTTCGCGCCCTTCGGAAGAGGCTCAAGAATCTGATCAGCTCCCCGCTGCATTGATTTCTCCCCCTCCTGCACTTGGCTTGGGAGGCGCCAAGTCGGTCACGGCGCCAGGGTTACACTCCGATGTGGACACTGTTGGACCTCCGGGCGCTCCTTTGCATCGGCCAGTGTCCGAAGTCTACGTTGTTCCCATGATGCCCACTATGCGGGATATGGAATGCTGTCTGCAGCGGGCGCTCATCGTCTGGGTGGGAGGAACCTGGCCGGCTGTGTCGGTGCAGCAAATTTCTCAGGCGTTCGTCTCTGAGTGTCACCTGCCGGCTTCGTCATTCTCCATTCACCCTTATTTTCCTGAGAATTTCCTGGTTGTTTTTTATTTCATTTCTTCCAAAGATCGCATACTGCAAGCGGGCTCCATTGCAACTCTAGATTTTCTCCTCCTTCTCTGGCAATGGTCAAGACTTTCTGGTGCTATTGCTCGTCCACTGTGTTTCCGGGTGGAGCTCAGTCTGGAAGGTATCCCGATCCACGCTTGGAGCCTTGCAACGCTCTCGGCTATCCTCTCCCCCACCTGCTGGATTGAGTCATTTCGTGAGTCTTCGACGTCCCGTGCTGATCTTTCTGCATTCCGTTTGGTGGCTTGGTCCCTCAACACTTCTGCGATTCCCAAGTCCAAATCGCTGGTGATCGCTGAGCCAGTGCTATTGCCAGACGGTTCGATGTTAGACCAGGGGTCGCAAGTGTTCTCTTCTCCTGACCCCGCCAGAGTTTCTTGTGAAGCTCTCTACTACAATGTGATTATCCATATACATAGCGTCGAGGATTTCACCACGGCTTCAGATTCGCTGCTACCCTTTCCCCCTCCAGCGACAAAGGTCTCCCTGAGTTGGATTCAAACGAGTCTGGTCCCCGCCGGCACGTCTACCCCATCATCTCTAGTCAGGTGGATGGTGTCGTTCTCCCATCCGGTCGTGGGGACGGCGGTGGTCCCCAAGGTCGATCTTGTTCTTGCCCCTGGTACCTTCCGTCCTTGTTGGAGGAAGTGCGGTTGTCAGGGGGTGGGCCTTCCAGCGTCGGGTTCTGGAGTATTTTGGTGATTAATGATAAATCTATTTGTGAGACTAACACGTTCATTGATATACCTATTGCTCAGTCTCAATTAGATAAAAAAGGTGAAAATCAAAGAGGTATGCATTCGACATCATAATCTTATATCTTGACATCATAATCTTATATCTTGTTGCATTCCTCAAATCCAAAATATAGGTTGAACTCCACAAATAGTCTAACTTGAATATGTGTATATGTTCTCATTACACATTCATGTATGCACACATCTAGGGGGAGTTCACTCTATGTTTTGTGGTTTCATTAGTATTGATCCATTTTGCTTTATCCACAAATATTAAGGATCTTTACTTTGAAACATATCATATGGGTATACAAAACTTGTGTAGTTTATACATACTCATGTTTACCTACATTCAATTACTTGTAATTGTGATGGTTGTCATCAATTACCAAAAAGGAAAGATTGGAATATCTTGTCCTACCATTATGAGTTAATGGTATGTTATGGTAATTAATGACAATCATGTTATGGGACTAATGTTTTCCATGAGTTGGATGAATAGGTTATGTCCCATGTTGAAAGAGACTTTGGATGACATCATGACTTGATCGTCATCAAGTCAAAGTTCAAGAGTAAAGGATGCATCATGTGTTGATGCACATCAAGAACTGAAGAAAAGAAAATCATCGTGTGTCGATGATGTTCAAGAAGAGGAGATGATCATAAGTTGATCATCAAGTCAAAAGAGTGCATCATGGGTTGATGCATATTCAAGTCAAGAAACCGGACTTGAAGTAATAATGTGCGTCATCAAGCTTCGAGTGTTTGTACAAGGCAAAGGTATGACTAGCTAGGGCTAAGGATTTGTTCCTAGTCTTTTACCGGTCTTGGTGTTTGGATGGAAGACCGGATTGCTAGTGTAGGTTGCCATACTATTAAGAGGGGTCTTGATTAGTAGCTTGAGTTAGTCATGTGTTGATAGCTCATTGTGTTTGCTCTAACTCTCGTTAGCATGTTGCCAATATTTGCGAATGTGTTTTGTAAATAGTTGAGACTCATGCATAATCCTTGTAGCATGTGACTTTAATTTGCGAATGTGTTTTGCAAATGGCTTAAGTCTATGTACCTTATTCCTTGTGGCATTGATTCTAAAAGTCGGCAAATGTGTTTTGCAACTTGTTGAGAATCTTGCTTTTATCCTGTGTTTACATCTCGCTTCAATTGGCAAATGAGTTTTGCAATGTGAATTGAAGCGAAGAGCAAATCCTCTGTGAACTGGCGGTCTGACCACCAGTAAGCTACCGATCTGACCAGTGGTGTATCGGTCTGACCGGTCCCTTGATCAACGGTATGACCGTGTTTGTTTAGCGGTACTACTGGTGTGCGGTAGTTCTAATATTTATTTGGTGGTACGTTTATTCCAGAGATGGTGTTTTTTTGTTGAATGCCCTTGGTTTTCTTCGAGCGGTCTAAACGCAGTCTTTGGGGCAGTCTGACCGGTTTGAGCGGTTTGATCGGCTATTAGTTGACGGTCAGACCGGCAGTGAGCCCAACGGTTAGTTTTATAGCCGTTGGAGCTGGAGCGGTCTGACCGGCCATTGGTTGGTGGTCAGACTGGTTCACCCCTGATTTTTTGGAATCTTTCCCCCAACGATTAGTTTTTGTGTGTGGGCTATAAATACCCACCTTGGCCGGTTGTGGGAGAGTTGTTGGTACCGTATTCATTTCCATTGAGCTAAGAGTAAGTCCTCTACACTATTTTGTGTATGTGTTGCACTTAGTGAGTTTTGAGAGGCAAACCCTAATTGCATGTGTTGCATTAGGTAGTGGATTGTGTATCCACTTGAGCTTAGACACTTGACTAGTTCAAGTAAGCGTCTTCGACTTATTACTCTTGGTGTTTGCCGACACCAAGACGGCGTGAAGGCGTCGTGGTTCGGTGATCTTTTTAAAGAAGGTTGTGAGAAGACCCGAGCATTTATGAGTGGCTTGGTGCTCGCCATCTCCGGAGTGGAGGAAGAGCAACCTCAGTGGATCGAGGTGTTGGTTCTTGTTGGAACCGGTCCAAGTGGTTGGACTTACCTCGGAGGTGTTTGGCTTAGTTTGTGGAGCCGATCCAATTGATTTTGGGCTTACCTCAACGTAGATTAGAGGAGACCGGCAAGTCTCCGATCACCACGGTAAAACATCATTGTGTCATTGTGGTTTGATTTCTTGTGCTTTACTATATTGCAATTTACATTCCTTATATTAAATTGCTTATTTGTTTGTGTATGATTGCTATTTTTATATAGTCTTATATTGTTGGTGCACTCAGTAAAGACTAATTGATTTAGGCTTTAATTGTGCAAAACCGAATTGATTTACAATTCCGTATAAAACTCAGTTTTAGCCAAAAGATTTTAAAACCGCCTAATCAGCCCCCTCTAGTCGGCCTCCTCGATCTTACAAGTAGTATCAGAGTTTGGTCTCTAATTTATTAGACTTAACCGTTTAGAGAGTAAAGGATGACGACTAGTGATACAGTGCACATAGGTGAAGCACCACTATTTGATGGCACAAATTATGATAATTGGAAAATCCGCATGCCTTATTATTTTAAGGCCATGAGCCCTAAAATATGGCGGATTGTAGATGTGGGCTTTTCTCCTCCAAAGGATCCTCTTGCTTAAACAATTGAGGAAGAGAAATGCTCACATCTCGATGCTCAAGCAACTAACGCTTTATTTAGTGCTTTGAGTTTAAAGGTGTTCGATGCCGTATGCAATCTCAAGAGCACTCATGAGATGTGGACACAACTTCAAGATCATTATGAAATGTCCACCTCCACGAATGAGGATTGCATACAAGAATGGATGTCAGGAGAAGAATGCTCAACTTCTAGCTCCGACAATGAGGACTCCTCAACTCCATCCACATCACCTCATTGCTTCATGGCCAAAGGTAATAAGAAGGTAAATGGAGATGTTGAGCCTTCATATGATGAGTTGATGGATATGCTTGAGGATCTTAATGAGTATTTAGGAAAGGAGGTTTCAAAATTCAAAGTTTTGAAGAACGAATATGTCTTACTTCAAAATAATTATGATGCTCTAAAAGATGAATATGAAACTCTTCTCCTAAATGAGCTCAATAAGCCCAAAGTGGATATAGACATTACATGTAACTTACTAGATGATATGCCATGTATAGCTTCTATCTCTTGCATTTCATCTAAGGTTAGCATATCCACTTCTTTTGATGATTTGCTTGATATGTCTTGTTGCTCAAAATTAGATGCTTCTATTTCCCCTATGCGTTGTGAGACTAACCTTGTAGAGGAAAATAATGAGCTCAAGGCCCAAGTCACAAAATTAAAAATTGACTTAGATAGAAGCTACAAAGGGAAAGCCTCTCTTGATGACATCTTGAGCAAGCAACGAAGCGTGAATGACAAGAGAGGGATTGGCTTCACTCCAAAGAAGAAGGAAAATAGCAAGACAAGGCACAATACAAGACACACGAAGAAATACATAAAGTATCTTGGATGCAATGAGAAGGGCCACAAAGCCTTGGTGTGCCCAAATCGAATGGATGTCAAGTCAAGACATTCAAAGAAGAGGCAAACCGGCAAGGAGCAAGAAAAGAAGACAAGTAAGGGAAACAAAAGCCCAACTTGCTACAATTGCCGGGAAAAGGGACACATTGGTAAATAATATCCCAAAGGTATCTCTCCTAAGCCTATTCTTTATAATGATCATTATTTGCTTAGGAAGGATAAATATAGCAATGTGTTTGCTAGGATTGTTAGCTCACCTAAGATTATTGTTAGGGCCATTTGGGTGTCAAAATCTATTGTGACTAACATTTAAGGACCCAACCGAGTTTGGGTACCAAAAAGTGCTTAAATGATAAATAGGTACTTGGAGAAGCATTGGAGGTTCGGCTCACTCATGAAGAGGTGGATTCCATCATATGCAAAATATGGAGCCAAGCTTGAGGAGGATCAATTTATATCATAAATGAATGCTATCTCGGTAACAAGTATTTACATTGAAGTATCTAGCCCTTTTATGCCTTGTGTAGGTTGCATTCCATGAAAATCTTAAAAAGGGTGTTTTTACTCTTGTTCGTAATCTTCATTATTAAAATATTGAGCAAGATGGTAGTGGCACATTAAGGGGGAGTGCTAAGTCATGATCATGTATATCTCATCTCTAAGTGTGCCCAAATAAATTAAGTGCTAGTAATGTTTTTCAAAATTGAGGCTTTTAGCCAAAAGTCAAAAAAATTATAACTATTAGTAATCCTTTGAAAAACTAGTTGCAAAATGTATACAAATGCTTTCCAAAGGTTTTGGCCCAAGAAAAACCTATTTTAAGTGAAAATGAGTTTCTAGCCAAAATTCTTGATCACAGTATCTTGTTTTGGACTTAAACTAGATTTTTATGTAAAATCTATTCTAAAAGAAATTTGAAAATCATCCCAAAAGGAAAATCCTAGAGTTGGCCATTGTAAACATTTTTGGTATTCACAAGATTTCCAAAAGGCCAACCTAGAAAAAGCTATTTGATTTCGAAACTCGTCCAAAATCCTAGTTTGACCTAAATGGTCACGTTCTAGCACTTAAGTGAGTTTTGCCATTTGATCCTAATTTATTCACATGAATAGGTCCTTAATGGTATTAATGACTCATACATAAGATTGGATGCTCAAAATTTTAATATATGCTCAATTTGGATCTTTTGGAGAAGTTTCTTGAAAAATAAGATTTCCTTTGCGAAAACAAAAGATTAATTTATAAAAACTATTTAAGATTTGGATTTTTAAGGGCTATATAAGTTGGAAATGCTCCAAAGATGTTTGCTTGATTGATTGTGTGAAGATTTGGAGCAAAATACAACAACCCTTTCAAATTCTCAAAATCTCAAAGATGAATCATTGTTAGATTCAGCTCACTTGCCTAACCTGCCACCTTTGTGGTCTCGACCACACTTCTTCCTGGCCTCGACCGCTATAGGCCCAGCGGTCTGACCGATTTTGCGTGGAGGTCATATAACTTGACCCAAATGGGTATCCTCCTCCTTCATTTCTCTTTCCCCAAAACCGAAGACCTCGTTCTTTCTCTCCCTCTGGTCGCCTTCAACTTCTCCGGCTTGCATCTCCCTCTCCGGCCAGTGGCTTTGTGCCCAAAGGTAATCTAGGGTTCCCTTTCACCTCCTCTACTCATTCCTCCAATTAGTTTGAATTTTGGTTGGCTCATTCTCAAATGCTATGGAACCCTAGGTGATGGAGTCCATTCAAATCCGACAAACTTGATCCTTATTTGCTTTAAGGACTCATCTCACTTGATTCCCCACTTCATCTAGCCAGTAATCCCTCATTTCCTACTTGCAATCTTGCCTCACTGTAGATTTTCCCCAAAATCTAGGGTTTGACATGAATGTGCCTAAACTCAGTCTATTTGGTGGAAATCCTTGTCATGTAAGTAGATCAGGGGTATAGTAACATCTATTCACTATGCTATTGCACATAAAATTGCAAATTTTGGTTTCTCCTAAAATCAGGTCGCCTCTCTACCACTGGCGGTCTGACCGACCGCAACCCGGCGGTCTAACCAGCCATATTGGTGGTTCGACCGGCCAGGGCAGCGGTCTGACCGCCTGTGACAATGAGGAATGACTGAAATGGCATTTCGAAATATGTGTTGCTTTATTCCTTGATTTCCTTTGACAATTCTTACAATTCTTTCGCAGCGACAATGCCGCGCAAGATAACCATCAGTCAATCGGCTCTTCCTCCTCCTTCACCTAAACAGAAATCTCTTGTTGAAGATAATCCTGAAGAAGAAGAAGACGAACAAATGAAAGATGTTGAAGAGGAAGGAACAATGAGTGATAGCAGTGACAGTGATGAAAGTGATGAAAACTATGAAGGATCTGAGGATGAGAATGAGAATGAGGATGTTGCTCCAGATCAATCACCTTTTATTGGACTTGATGTGTCTAAGATTAAAAGCGAGCAATATACCATATTGAGGCACGTAAATCAGTTCAGATTTTCAAAGAGTGCTACCATGAATATGTTCCACACCAAATTTCATCAAGATGTTTATCAAATCATTTATGCTAAGAAGACGTTTGCCAATCATCACTTTGTGAAGTGGAGCTACCTAGGACTGAATCAAGCTTATAATGGTCTGTATCGTCTATTTAGAAATGTAGGCTTAGATTCTTTGGTTTCTTTGAGATGCAATTTCCATGCCAAAGCCATCAGACAATTTTATGCATCAGTGTATGTGTCCCCTGACCATGACCATCTCATTTGGATGACGGGACAATAGAAGTTTGAAGCCTCCAAGGATGACTTCATGAGAGCCTTAAATTTGAAAGATTCAAGTGGAATTCAGGTACATGTTCAAGAACCATTAGCTCTCACTCAAGTGGATGAATACTATGATCAAGGCAATCATTTTATCCGTGGAAGAGTGAGTGGTCTTCTTCCTCTTCCTAGTGTCATAAACAAGATCATGAGAGCTACCTTTTTCCCTAGAAGTGGAAACAATGATGAAATACATGGGAGAGCTTGGAATGTGGTAAAATACATAATGGATGGCACTGAGATTGATGTAATGGATCTAATTATTAGAGAGATTGCCACATCCAAGGGAGATAAGACCAAAAGTATATACTTTGCTCCTTATATCATGAAGCTCATTCAAAGCAAGATTGAGTTTGACCACCCTCTTGACATGGAGCACAAAGAATACAAACCCAGAAATCCTCCACCTCAGGTGCTTCCTCCACCTCCTCTTCAGCCTCAAGGGCATGGATCTTCTTCCCAGGGCCATCTAGAGCAGCAGGCTCCTCAGGAGCAGGAGCTTATCATGACAGTTCTTTCTCGCCTCCAGTCTAGTATAGATCGCTTGGATGTAAAGTATGATCAGAGGCATACAGAGACTAGAGCCATGATAAAAGGACTGAATGTGAAGGTTGATACTTTGGATTTGAGGGTGACTCATGGATGAGAAACTTATCGAGTATCAGCAGCAGCGAGTGCCACTAGCTTATCAGAGGTTTGGACGTGGTCAGCACCCTCCTTCTTTCACTCAGCGTGGTGATCATCCATCTCAGTCAGAGGCTCCTCCTTCCTAGTCATAGCATCTTTCATATTTAGGTCGATAAACCTTGCCTTGTGAGGATAAGCTTATTGTCATTCTTGTAATATCTTATGTAAGCTTATTGAACCTTGGATGTTTTTATTGCTTTCAGACTCATTTTGGACAATGGAATGGTTAATGTCTTATGCTATGAGTTATGCATCTTTTGTATCTTGTCCAAGGTATGTTTATGTTGAATATTTGAATGCTTGTGTTATGGATCATGCTCAATTGAATATCCTTGTCCATAATATGTTTGTAATTGAATCTATTGATGTTGCATGCTTATTCATATCTTGATTATAAATTGTTGTGCTTCTTTGGATCCATCTTTTAGAGGAAACTTCGTCAAAATTTTCTTAAAATCCTCTTATATGCAATGAATTACGATTCACATCTCATTATGCATATATTTAGGGGGAGTTTCATCTCTATGGTTTTTGTTTGCAAGAAATTTAAGATGTGTTGAAAACTTCAAAGCTTGTGGACTTCATTTTTTTTTTATAAAAAAAGTGTTTGCTTTATATTCTTTTAAGCAAAAAATTTTGGCCTCCAAAACTATCTCTAGACTATCTTTTCGGAGACTTGTCTTTCGAAAGTTCTTGTTGAAAAAAATTCCTAGAAGTCTAAAATTTACTCATGCAAAATTTCAATGGATTTAGACTTGATTTAAAAAGGACTTGACCTTCTGTCTACTTGATCAACATGCTGAAATTTTAGGATTTTGCATTGTTTTGAGCTGATTTGTGATTTTCATATCTTCAAAATGGTTGACATTTGTTTGAGCCTTCCAAAATGAAAATTGTGTGTATTTGTAAGGACTAACTCCATAATTTCTTTCAAATTTTTTGGAGCTTGTTTCCATACACTTTCAGATAATTCAAGAAGGTTTTGTGCTCAACGTGTTTTAAACTTGTAAATTTGTGAAATATCATCTCTGGAGGAGTTTATATGTGTTTCAAATATCATTTCTTCTATTTAAACTCCAAAATGGCCTCATTTCAACTTGTTTTACTCTTTTTGGCCATAAAAGAGGAGTTTGTGCAAATGGTTCTTGATCAAAAAGAAAATGTTATATGATCAAAATAAAATGAATTCAATTGCCAATTTTTTTCTTTTGCAACATTTTTATGATGACTTGAATTTGTTTTGGATTTTTGGTGTTTAATGCCAAAAGGGGAGAATGTTTATATGATCAATGCAATATATTTGGATTCTCTCTTGAGTTGTGTTGTGTTGTTTTCACCTTTTCATGCTTAAGGAGGATAATTTAAATTGACATGCATGAATATAGTTCAGATAGCTTAAATTCTTATCTTATATTGATTTATATCCAAATATTCTTATTGTTAGAGGATTTGTCATCAATCACCAAAAAGGGAGAGATCGAAGAATCTAGACCCGCCATTATGTGTTAATAGAGTATTTTGGTGATTAATGACAAATCTATTTGTGAGACTAACACGTTCATTGATATACCTATTGCTCAGTCTCAATTGGAAAAAAAAGATGAAAATCAAAGAGGTATGCATTCGACATCATAATCTTATATCTTGTTGCATTTCTCAAATCCAAAATATAGGTTGAACTCCACAAATAGTCTAACTTGAATATGTGTATATGTTCTCATTACACATTCATATGTGCACACATCTAGGGGGAGTTCACTCTATGTTTTGTGGTTTTATTAGTATTGAATTATTTTCCTTTATCCACAAATATTAAGGATCTTTACTTTGAAACATATCATATGGGTATACAAAACTTGTGTAGTTTATACATACTCATGTTTATCTACATTCAATTACTTGCAATTGTAATGGTTGTCATCAATTACCAAAAAGGAAAGATTGGAATATCTTGTCCTACCATTATGAGTTAATGGTATGTTGTGGTAATTAATGACAATCATGTTGTGGGACTAATGTTTTTCATGAGTTGGATGAATAGGTTATGTCCCATGTTGAAAGAGACTTTGGATGACATCATGACTTGATCGTCATCAAGTCAAAGTTTAAGAGTAAAGGATGCATCATGTGTTGATGCACATCAAGAACTGAAGAAAAGAAAATCATCGTGTGTCGATGATGTTCAAGAAGAGGAGATGATCATGAGTTGATCATCAAGTCAAAAGAGTGCATCATGGGTTGATGCATATTCAAGTCAAGAAACCGGACTTGAAGTAATGATGTGCGTCATCAAGTTTCAAGTGTTTGTGCAAGGCAAAGGTATGACTAGCTAGGGCTAAGGATTTGTTCCTAGTCTTTTACCGGTCTTGGTGTTTGGATGGAAGACCGGATTGCTAGTGTAGGTTGCCGTACTATTAAGAGGGGTCTTGATTAGTAGCTTGAGTTAGTCATGTGTTGATAGCTCATTGTGTTTGCTCTAGCTCTCGTTAGCATGTTGCCAATATTTGCGAATGTGTTTTACAAATAGTTGAGACTCATTTATAATCCTTATAGCATGTGACTTTAGTTTGCAAATATGTTTCGCAAACGGCTTAAGTCCATGTACCTTTTTCCTTGTGGCATTGATTCTAAAAGTCGGCAAATGTGTTTTGCAACTTGTCGAGAATCTTGCTTTTATCCTGTGTTTGCATCTCGCTTCAATTGGCAAATGAGTTTTGCAATGTGAATTGAAGCAAAGAGCAAATCCTCTCGTGAATCGGGCATCGACCGCCAAGATTTCTACGGCCCGACCGGTGATGTATCGATCCGACCGCCATATTGAGCGCCTAACGGTCCCTCGACGCAGATGACCAAGATTTGTTTAGCGGTACTACCGGTGTGCGGTAGTTCCGATATTTATTTGGCGGTCGTTTATTCCAGAGAGGGTGTTTTTTTGTTGAATGCTCTTGGTTTTCTTCGAGCGGTCTGACCGTAGTCTTTGGGGCGGTTTGACCGGTTTGAGCGGTCTGACCGGCCATTAGTTGGCGGTCAGACCGGTAGTGAGCCCAACGGCTAGTTTTATAGCCATTGGAGCTGGGGCGGTCTGACCGACCATTAGTTGGCGGTCAGACCAGTTCACCACTGATTCTCTGGAATCTTTCCCCCAACGGCTAGTTTTTGTGTGTGGGCTATAAATACCCACCTTGATCGGTTGTGGGAGAGTTGCTGGTACCATATTCATTTCCATTGAGCTAAGAGAAAGCCCACTATACTCTTTTGTGCATGTGTTGCACTTAGTGAGCTTTGAGAGGCAAATCTTAATTGCATGTTTTGCATTAGGTAGTGGATTGTGTATCCACTTGAGCTTAGACACTTGATTAGTTTAAGTAAGCGTCTTTGACTTGTTGCTCTTGGTGTTTGCTGACACCTAGACGGCGTGGAGGTGTTGTGGTTCGGTGATCTTCTCAAAGAAGGTTGTGAGAAGACTCGAACATTTGTGAGTGGCTTGGTGCTCGCCATCTCCGGAGTGGAGGAAGAGCAACCCCAGTGGATCGAGGTGTTGGTTCTTATTGGAACCGGTCCAAGTGGTTGGACTTATCTCGGAGGTGTTTGGCTTAATTTGTGGAGCCGGTCCAATTGATTTTGGGCTTACCTCAACGTGGATTAGGGGAGACCGGCAAGTCTCCGATCACCACGGTAAAACATCATTGTGTCATTGTGGTTTGATTTCTTGTGCTTTACTATATTGCAATTTACATTCCTTATATTAAATTGCTTACTTGTTTGTGTATGATTGCTATCTTTTATATAGTCTCATATTGTTGGTGCACTTAGTAAAGACTTGTTGATTTAGGTTTTAATTGTGCAAAACCGAATTGATTTACAATTCTGCATAAAACTCGGTTTTAGCCAAAAGATTTTAAAACCACCGATTCACCCCCCTCTAGTCGGCCTCCTCGATCTTACACAAGCGGCAGACAAAAACAATGGGTGTATAAACCGACGGCTCATGGGTTTGTTTCGCCATCTGGTAGATGATCTGGAGCTTCACGAAGTTCATCTAAATGGTAGGGCTTTCACGTGGTCGAGCGCTCGGGAACGGCCGACTCTAGAGTGCATTGATAGAGACTTTGTTACCACAGACTGGGACTGTCTGTTTCCAGCTAGCTTCTTGCGTGCATTGCCGTCCACGGCGTTGGACCATTGCCCTCTGTTGCTCTCCTCGGCATTCAATTTTGGGGGGAAAATACGGTTCCGTTTTGAGTCCTTTTGGCCAAAACTGGATGGTTTCTAGGAAGCTATGCGCGGCGCATGGAAGGGCCAGGCACTTCTGTCCGACCCCCTTTGCAAGTTGGATGCTCTCCTCAGGTCGACTAGTAAAGCGCTGCAAAGTTGGAGCCAACGCCGGGTCGAGAATGTCCGTCAACAAATCTTATTGGCCAAAGAGCTTCTTGGGTGTTTTGACGTTGCCGACGAATTCAGACTGCTGTCGCCGCTAGAACACTGGTTTAGGACTGAACTCAAGAAGAGATTGCTGGGGCTTTGCTTTTTTGAATGGACAATGGCTCGCCAACGTTCACACTTGAGGTGGATTCGTGAAGGAGATGCCAATACTCGCTTCTTCCATTTGCATGCCAATCATTGTCGACACTGTAGCTTCATCTCTCAGCTCAAGGTCCAGGGCACCTGCATACATTTGCACTCTGAGATGTCCGAAGCGATTGATATGCATTTTGAAAACCTCATTGGCCATCCAGTTTTCAGGTCTCACACTTTAGATTTGGGGGCCCTGAATGTTCAGGCTCATGACCTGGTAGCATTAGAAAGCCCTTTCTCTGAGCAAGAAGTATGGGACTCTATTTGCAGTCTGCCGGCAGAGAAGGCCTCGGGTCCAGATGGATTTACTGCGCTTTTCTACTAACTCTGCTGAGCGATTATTAAGCCAGACGTGGCGGCAGTCCACAAACTGGGTTCTCTAGCAGGAAGAAATTTTGGTCGTCTTAATCAGGCTCTTGTCACGTTACTGCCCAAGAAGCCAGACGCCTCCGAAGTCAAAGACTACCGTCCTATCAGTTTGATTCACAGTTTTACAAAGATTTTCTCCAAGTTACTTGCCAGGCGTCTGGTCCTAGTTATGGCCAAGATCATAGCTCCTAACCAATCTGCTTTCATTGCATCTCGCTCAATCCAAGACAACTTCTTCTTGGTCCGGCAGGCCGCTCGCTCTCTACATCAGCTTCGGAAGCCGTCCTTTCTCTTTAAGTTAGATATCGCACACGCTTTTGATTCGGTCTCATGGTCGTTTCTTCTGGAAGTGTTGTGGCATAAGGGATTCGGTCCCAGGTGGTGTGCTTGGATCTCAATCATGTTATCGTCAGCATCCACCCGCGTCCTCCTCAATGGTCATCCTAGTCGTTCTATTCGGCACGGACGTGGGCTACGACAAGGCGATCCTCTCTCTCCTTTGCTCTTTGTCGTCGTCATGGATGTTCTGAATGACCTTGTTGTCTTGGCTGAGCAGCCCTCCCTTCTTCTTTCCCTTGCAGCGCCGTCTAAACTACCTCATCGCCTATCGCTCTATGCGGACGATGCGACTCTCTTCTTCGTCTTTCTTTGACGGATATACATGCGGTCCACACCATCCTAGGTGTTTTCGGTGAAGCTTCCAGACTGAAAACCAACCTAGCTAAAAGCTCTTTCTCTCCAATTTGTTGCTCGTCTCATCATCTTCAGCTCCTTGCGAATGAGCTTCGCTGTCCGCTGGTCGATCTCCCCTGTAAGTACCTGGGCCTGCTGCTTTCTTTGCGTGAGCTCATCAGGAATGATTTTCAGGCACTGCTAGACAAGATTGGTGCTCATCTGCAGCGCTGGTAGGTCGGATTGCTCTCTCAAGGGGGAAGGCTGGTCTTGGTTAAAGCAATCCTAACAGCGCTTCCAATATACACCTTCATGGCTTTTTTTTCAAGGAAGTGCAAAAGCTTTGCACAACTTTTCATTAAGAGAGCAGGAAAAAACTGTACAAGAGTGGAGCCAACTAGAAGAAAAATGCTACAAACAAAGCGAAAGCAGAATGCCCACAAGAGAAAGCCCACAAGGCATGCTAGGCAAATGCTACAAACCACGACCTAATTGGAGGGGGAAGGCTGCCGAAGCTAACCGGCCAACACAAGACGGTGAAGATCGAAGACCCGAGAAAGAACGACTATAACTGGTCAACTGGGCGCCTCCACCAAAGTCTTGCCTGCGAAGCACCAATGGTGGTTCTTGTCTGCGAACCTTCATGGCTTTAGAACCCCCCTTTCTATTATCAAGGCCATTGATCAGCGACGACGTGCGTTTCTGTGGAAAGGAACGGAGTCAGTGGCGGGAGGTCATTGCCTTGTTGCTTGGTCGTCAGTCCGCCGACCTACCTGCTATGGGGGTTTGGGCATCCACAACCTTCGGATCTTGGGCCGCTCCATTCGTCTCCGATGGCTTTGGCTTCATCGTTCTTGGAGAGATCGGCCATGGCGGGACATCAAGTTTTAGTTCAACAAGGCGGACAGGGACATGTTTCAAGCATCGCTTCTAGTTCGGTTGGGAAACGGGGAGCGAAGCTTGTTTTGGACAGATCGTTGGTTGAATGACCAAAGCATCAATGCTATTGCTCCATCCCTCCTCTCTGCGGTTCTTCCCACTCTCCGCAACAAGCGCACGGTTCGGGAAGGTTTGCTCGATGCCCAATGGGTAACTGACATTTCCGGGGCTTTGGACATGCAAACAATATGGGAATACTTGCGACTCTGGGACATGCTGAGTTCAGTTACCTTAACACCTGGGGTTGAAGACCAATTTGTTTGGAGGTGGACTGGGTCCGGGTTTTTTTTCGGCAAGCTCGATATATATGGCTCATTTCTTGGGGTCGCACTTGTTCACCTGTGCGCAAGCAATTTGGAAATCCGATGCTCCCCTCAAGTGCAAGGTTTTCATTTGGTTGGCGGTAAAACGGAGATGCTGGACGGCTGATAGACTAGATCGTCGTGGGATTGCAAATCAGCGTTTCTGTGTTTTTTGCTGCTACGACAATAAACGATAAATCATTTGTTGGTGGGCTACGCAGTCACTTCTCAGCTTTGGGCGCGCTTCATGCAGCGGGTCGGGTTCCTCCAATGCATCCCTGCCGGCCATTCGTCTTTCGAGCAATTCTGGATGTATGCCCGTAATTTAGTTCCGGTATCCCGCCATAGAGGACTTGATTCCTGCATTATCCTCATCGCTTGGATGCTCTGGAAGGAGCGAAACACGAGGGTGTTTGATAAGGTCGCAGCACCGCTGGAGTCTATTCTTCGAGCTCCGGCTTTGGCGAGCGTCGGGAATTCAGTGCTTGCAGTCGCTACCGATGTTTGAGTAGTCCTTGTTTTAGACCCGTAGTTTCGGCCTCCCCCTCTTCAGTTTCTTCTTGTTTGTTCTTGTTTTGAGTGTTCCGTGTTTTGAGTTGCTGCGTGTGTGCGTGGGTTGTAATTATCTGTAAATTTGGATGGACTAATCTCTTTCTGCTTAATACAAAGACGCGTAGTTCTCTTGCGTGTTCTCCAAAAAAAAAAAACAATTTACAAATCACCAACGATGCTCAAGAGCTAAACTACAAGCCTTTATAAGTACAAGAAAGAATACATGCCAAAACATGGTAACTCCTCGTTTCATGAGAACGTGTGAATTTTGGCAACAGAAATAATTTATCAAGTGAGGAAAGTGAATACATCCAATCACTCAGGAATACCCCATCACATGTATGCATATATAGGCCACAACTAAGCTGCATCGTCCAGAGTGACACAAGCAATGACGATTGACGACCACAACCATAAGTACAGTATGCAGATGACATTTTGGGGAAAATTACAGGGAAACCTAAATATGTTATCATCATAAAATTTATTGGAGCAAAAATGATGTTGTCATGGTAAAAGCTATATTGAACAACTACACTATCACGCCCTCTGAAAAGCGGGAATACCCCATCACATGTATGCATATATAGGCCACAACTAAGCGGCGTCATCCCGTGACAGAAGCAATGCAGACCACAACCATAACTACAGTACGCAGATGACATTTTGGGGAAAATTGTCGGGAAACCTAAATACGTTATCACCATAAAATTTATTGGAGCAAAGATGATGCTGTCATGGTAAAAGCTATATTGAACAACTACACAATCATGCCCTCTGAAAGGCAGGAATACAATTCCATACAGTAACAGTAGTATATAGTATATACCCTAACTGCTTTTTTTTTTGATAATGGAAGTACAACTTTCGGCTTCTGCAACAACTAGAGATGCACATAGCCATTACACCACCATCAGCTAAAAGTTTAAAATAAAAAACGGCCAAACGCCAACAATGACAAACAAATTGTCATGCAAAGACTAGACTAAAAAAAGACCACCTAGCCCCTCCTCCGGGACCAACCAGGAGATCGTCCACACGCGAACAGTAGCTGCGCAGCAAAGAGGTGATAATGGGCTAGTCTCCATAGCGACGCCTCCAAGAAGGGATACGACTCACATCGTCGTCGCCAGATCCAACCAGCGAATGTCAAATCAGGAGTTTTCACTCCGAAGCTCAGGTACCGGTTCTCCAAAGCAACGCCTTCAAGAAGGTAATGCCGCTTAGGTCGATGTCGTTGCCGGATCCAACTAGTGAATGCCAGATCAAGAGTTTTCACCCTGGATCGAAGGTACCAGCGTTCCAAGACCACGCCATAGTACGACCTCGTCATTGGATCCAACCAATGAAGGCCAGATCGCCAAGACGACGTCCGCAACATCCCCAACGGTCAACCGTCGCCTACACCAAAAGAAGGTGACGTCTACCGCAGCCCACGCGTCGGCCGGTTAAAAGCCGTCCACCGGGGAGGAGTCGAGCGCCGTACAAGCCACCGCCACCAAGTCATCGCGATCTCTACCAACTGCGCCAAATCTAGATCTACACCGCGCCACCTCCGTCATCATGCCATCGACGAAGCCGCGGCGCCGAAAGAAGCCGGCGGAAAAGGGCCCCGGATCGCCACGCCCGAAGACGAGCCGGCGGAGAAGGGCTCCAGATCCAACCTCGACGAAAGTCCACACCGTTGGAAATCGACGGACAAACGTCGGGCATTGGGAGTGCGATGCAGATCAGGTGCTACCACCGAAAAGAAGATACCCTGCCACCGCCGCAGGCCGGTGGCCGCCGACGGCGGCGGTGAGGAGGAAGGGAGGAGGAGAGGGCCGGCTACTCCTGGAGAAAAGGTTGGGCATGTGTTTTAGGGCTGGCGGCCAATACTCTTATGCGTGTTTGCTTCTCTTACCCATACCCTAGTTGCTGTCACAAAGTGTAGATTACTTACCTGAAATGAACGACGATGATCACTATTACTATCCCCCACGATGTGTAGAGCTTCAAGCATTGTGTTTGTTGAGCCTCCAATCAGAAGTACCTGATTATTACCATGAGATGATGAGAGAAGTTATTTGGGATAGTTTACACTAGAAGCAGCAATGCCAGCATATCTTCCTTTCCTACACTGATTTTTGACATCCAGCAAACATCAGGAGTTCTTTCAATAATGACATTTCTAGTGCAGTTTAAATGTCTGATATCTTACTGTTAGAACAACGATAGATATGGTAGCGCTCAAAATTGTCCGGCCATGGCCCTCACCCCTCAGGAAGATCATGAACAGACTGAAGAGCAAGAGCAAAAGCCATAGCTCCTCTAAGCCCTGCACACGCAAACGAACAAACACTTAGTGACAAAACAACTTTAATATAGCAAATAGTAAACTTATTGCGTGAGCGCACTTGTCAGCCTACATACCACTATATCAAAGTGCCTGTTGATATTGCCTGGATATTTGCCGGTGGGGTGGCCGTGCCAAATTTAGCAAGTAAGCACACGAGAAAACATTTGCATCCCTTCAAAATAAGAGGACATGAGAAAACAACAAAGTAACTTGAGCAAACTCATATAGATAAGTAATGAGCAGTCTTCCAATCCGGTGAGGAAATTTAGAGCCTACCTAGAAGTGCTTAAGCTTGAGCATAAAGCTATTGTGTGCTAAGTGAACAGGGTTCTTTTTTATATAAAGCTTGCAGGGTTCTGTTGGATATTTTTTTATATAAAAAAGGTGCTGTTGGAGGGGATTGTCAGATATCCTTAAGCCTGTATTGTATTGAGGTTGATGTTGCCTGTCATAGCTTATTGGCAAAAAAAATCTCCAAGCAAACCCTCAAACCCCAACAAATGAACCTCAGGAAATGCAACCAATAGAATTTGAACAAGGCTTAATGAAATAATACCTTGCAATTAATATGAAGATCTTCATGAATCGACCAAAATAAATGCTAAGGAAAAAATAGTAGCATAAGTCATAAGGATTTCTGCACAGTACAAAGTAGCACCCAAACAAAGTGAAGGATACAATTGAGAAAAATATGAACCCAATGTGTGACCAGCTTTCACGCTCCATTGCAATATCAAATCCCATGTTTATGAACCTATAGGGAGCTTAGACTAGTATGTATCCAAATTTACCAAAAACAAAATGTCTTAAGTGTTAACTTACACAAAAGTTTCTGCTAATGACGAAAGCAGATGGAAAAAGGCAGCTGTGAAACGCTGGGAATCTTCTGACAAGTTTGAGAATGTGTATCTCTTCATCACCTGAAAAGAAAGGCTCCATAATCTTGTAAAAAACTCCAGATAAATAGCAAAATATAATCCAGAAAGGACTCATTTAGTCATTTAAGTTGAACCCACAATTCCAGTGAAGAGTATCGAGACTATGCCAGACAGACCAAAGCCTTCAGCTAGCATGTACCTGCAAACAAATAGGCAATTGAACCTAGAAGCCTCAAAGCCTAACAAGCAATAGTTCAAGTAAGATATGCTTACGAGAAGTATGGGAAAAGTACAAACAAGCAGCTCTCGAGATTACGAAGGCTGAAAATATAAAATCAGCAATTCAGTTGCTTATCATCTCCTTATAAACTCTTGTTTTGGGAAAAACAAATAAATAATTAGGTTTACTTACTTCTCAACACCTAGTGCTGCATACTTGAAGAAGTTTAAAATAAGTAAGGAGTAACAAATGATTGTCGGTATGACACAAACAACACATGAATAATACTCAATAACATGCCAACTATGTGCAAAAACACCAGTTTGGTTCAATCCAGATATGAACAGAGCACATCTGAATTGAATTGCCGACATGAAAACAATTTCGTCAAATTCAAGTAGGGAAAAGATAACGAATCATGCAAAGTTTTCTACATGTTTATCATGGATATCTGGTTGTAGAAAACAATATCATGTGATCAATGTTTCAAAAAACACAGACAAGAGTAAACAACTATGGAATTACAAAATAGCATTGTTGAATGATTATATGACAAAAACAACTTGGTCCATGTGGAATCATTTCTTTAAAGGAATGCAGGATAAATGCATCCTATTTGGTTCATGCAAAATCATCACATAACACTTAAATGACAGCTTTCAGTGAGAGAAAGACATTACAGCTCTACCAACAGTGCAGAAGGTAGAGTAAAGGATATGAGAGCAGAAATGAATCCAACACCAACACCTGAAAAAATAAAAGTACTTAAAAAGTTGGTTGTCAAATGTCATGTAAATGATTGTACCTAAATACATAAGCATAAATGAACACCAGGAGAAACAGATGGCAGTGAGACATCAAAACTGTGGGCAGGAAATCTGTTGAGCATATGCATACAAATTTTGTCACAATACCTGTTGACATTGATCCAAAAAATGTCTCAAGAAACCTCAAGATAACTACGAAAAAGTTCTGGCCAGAAGCATTGGTCCTCAAAGATGCCAGTCCTGAAGATGAAGGGAGTCATGAGTCAAGAAAGATTCTGAAAAAGTTTGTAATGGCGAGGTGTGCCTCATGCTGTCCTTTGTCCTTCTTCTTAGACTGGAAAGCATCAAAAACGTGCGACCCACAATCTTACCCTTCTTGCCCCTCTCCTTTGTGAGAGGTTTCCTCATCTTGTAGCTGCTAACATTGGTTTCATGGCCAACATTGCTACTAGGTGGCTGTGAGATGTAGTCCTTCCTTAGTGAAAGTGTGGAATATACGAGACAATCACGCAATAATCTTGTATTGCAGCCACCGGTATACATATATAGTACAGGGAATCGGCTAGAGAAGGTAAGCTACAATCAATTAGGATAGCTAAGCCAAAGATAGAATTAAATCTCCTGGCCGGTGGCGCATACTGATCGTGACGGAGTCCTGCGTGTGTCGTGACTGCACAGATATCTGGGACACCGCATGGTCTGTTCGTTGCATGCATCTAAGCGTATACAGCCTGGCTATCACTCCCCCGCAGTTGGAACGGTAGAAGGACGAACGTTTAGGCTGGACCGAAATTCAGTGAACACAGTCGTCGGTAAGCCTTTGGTGAAGATGTCCGCGTACTGTGAGGTTGTCGGAACATAGAGCACGCGCACCTCGCCAAGGGCGACATGCTCGCGAACAAAGTGCAGGTCGATCTCCACATGCTTGGTGCGCTGATGCTGAACCGGGTTGGTGGAGAGGTAGACTGCACTGACGTTATTGCAATAGACCACGGTAGCCTACTGAAGTGGACTGTGTAGCTCCAAAAGCAACTATCGCAAACAACAAGCCTCAGCAACACCATTAGCCACAGCACGGTACTCTGCTCTGTGACCGACCGAGAGATCAGAGGCCGATGCTTCGAGGACCAGGAGACAAGATTATCACCGAGAAAAACTCCGTAGCCCGAAGTTGATTTGCGAGTGTCGGGGCAACCAGCCCAATCAGCATCAGTGTAGACAAATAGCTTGGTCAGGGAGGTGCGATGAAGGTATAAGCCATGATCGAGTGTGCCCTGAAGATACCGGAGTATGCGCTTGATCAAAGCAAAATGTGTCTCACGGGGACCATGCATGTAAAGACACACCTGCTGCACAGCATAGCCAATATCCGGTCGAGTGAAGGTCATGTACTGAAGAGCACCGGCCAAACTGTGATAGTGCGTCGGATCATCAACCAGAGTACCCTCACCAGAAAGCTTGGAGTGAGTATCGATGGGCATACGACAGGGCTTGCAATCAGACATACCAGCACGCTGTAGAATATCCAAGATATACTGGCACTGAGAGAGAAAGAGAGCGCCATCTCGCCGGCTGCCGTCATGCCCAGAAAATGATGAAGCTAACCAAGATCCTTCATGGCAAATTCTCGCTGAAGAGCGGAGATCGTGCGGTGAAGGAGATCCTCTGAAGAAGCAGTCAAAACTATGTCATCAACATAAAGCAACAAGTAAACTGTGTCGGCACCACGATGAAACATGAAGAGGGAAGTGTCGGACTTGGCCTCCACAAACCCGAGGGATAGTAGATGGGAGGCGAAGCGACTGTACCATGCCCGAGGTGCTTGTTTCAGACCATAAAGGGACTTGGTAAGACGGCAAACGTAGTCTGGCCGAGTAGAATCAACAAAGCCTGAAGGTTGAACACAGTAGACTGTCTCAGAGAGTGTACCATGCAAGAAGGCATTCTTAACATCCAACTGATGAATGGGCCAATCCCGAGAGAGAGCCAGGGTGAGAACGGTGCAGATAGTAGCAGGCTTCACCACAGCACTGAAGTTCTCATCAAAATCAATGCCAGGTCGTTGTGTAAAACCACAAAGAACCCAACGAGCCTTGTACCGATCAAGAGAACCATCCGGAAGAAACTTGTGATGAAAAACCCATTTGCCAGTGACAAGATTTACTCCCGGTGGGCGGGGAACAAGATCCCAAGTATTGTTGGCTTGAAGGGCTTCAAATTCTTCAGTCATAGCACGTCGCCAGTGCGGATCGGTCAAGGCACTCCGATAGGAGGAGGGCACGGGTGATACTGCTGCAGTCGTGGCCTGGAGATTGAGGTGTTGTATTGGAGCGCAAAACCCAGACTTGCCTCGTGTGGTCATACGGTGGTCATTGACCACCGGCTGGATGGAGATCGCCGTGGGGAGTAGGTCGACGCCGCCGGCGCTGCTAGCAACTACCTACGGTGCAAGACCAGCAGGGGCAGCAAAGCCGGCGTGCGATTTGTCGGGGCTGACACGAGACAACGGTGGTAGAGCCAGCGGTCCAGGCAGCCCGGAGCTGGACAGCAGGCCAGAAGAGGCAGTAGGCGTGAATGGCCCAGTGCCCGGCGTGGTGGAGAGCCGGCCGGCTGAGCCCTGAGGCGGTCCGCCGAGAGGAGAGGCCGGGGTCCCAGCGGGTGTGTGCATCCCGCTGGCTGCAGGCGACACCGGCTAGCGCACAGATGGTGTCATGGTGAGGCCACGGCAGAGGGAGATGCTGGTCTTGTACCAGTACCTGCAACAACTCGAGTACCGATGGGCAGAGGTGCAGTGCCATGATCGGATAAAAACTTAAGAGGATCATTAGTTGGAGGCACTGAGGGTGCCTCGGTAAAGGGGAAGGAAGATTCATCGAAAGAGACATGGCGGGAGATGATGATTCTGTTGGAGGAAAGGTCAAGGCACCTGTGTCCTTTGTGGTCGGACGGATAACCGAGGAAGATGCACAGGGTGGACGGGGTGAGAGTTTATTGGGAGCTGTGGAGGACAAATTGGGGTAGCATTTGCACCTGAAGACCCGAAGGTGCGAGTAGGAGGGAGCTACCCCATAAAGAGCCTGGAAAGGATTAGAGAAATTGAGAGTTTTGGTGGGATGACGATTGAGAAGATAGGTGGCAGCATGGAGTGCTTCCACCCAAAAGGAGGGAGGAAGGCTAGCCTGGAACATGAGAGAGCGCATAATATTGTTGGTGGTATGAATTATATGCTCGGCTTTGCTGTTTTGTTGAGAAGTACATGGACGCGACATGCGGAGTGCAATGCCGTGGGTGAGAAAGAAATGGCAAGAGGAGGAGTTGTCAAACTCACGCCCGTTGTCACACCGAACACTCTTAATGGAGGCGCCAATCTGAGTGCGAGCATAAGAGATGAAGTGAGAGAGGTGAGTAAAGGTGTCAGACTTGAGGTGCATGGGAAAAGTCCAGAGAAAATGTGGGCAGTCATCAAGAATAACAAGATAATATTTGTAACCGGACACATTGGCAATGGGAGAGGTCCAAAGATCACAATGTATTAAATCAAAATTATGACGAGCTCTAGAAGAAGAAGTGCTGAATGGGGAGCGTACATGGCGACCAAGCTGACACGCATGACATAAATGGTCAGATGGAGCCTTATTGCATGGGAGAGCACTAGAACTAATAAGCTTGGAAAGCGCTTCATGGCCAATGTGCCCGAGGCGTCGATGCCATAGTGTGGGGGAGGAAGCGGTGACCAAAGCATGTGGATGTGCGCTGAGCTGATGGAAAGGATAAAGGTCACCGGAACTATTGCACCTGGCAATCACGCTCTTGGTACGAATATCCTTCACAGAAAGACTATAAGGATCAAACTCGACAGAACAATTATTATCAATTGTAAACCGATTTTACGTAAATAAGATTCTTAATGATCTGGGGAGTAACAAGAATATTATGAGCAAGAGTGGACCATGGGCACTAGGGAATGACAGGAGCGAGTGGAGGTAACAGGCAACATTGACCCATTACCGACAATAATATTAGATGGAGTAGAGTGAGAAGAAGGATGGGGGGGGGTGGAAAGAATACCAACATCAGCAGCCATGTGTGAAGAAGCACCGGAATCCATGTACCAATCAGGGGATGAAGGTGGTGGCGTAAGCGTCATCGTACTGAACGCGCTTGCAAGCTACTGCTGGTCCCAGGAGGTGGTGCCTGGGGCTAGCTGATACTAGATGCCGCCGTCGGGTGCCCCAAGATCGGCTGAAGGGGCCGACTCGTAGTACTGGACACCGGGCGGTGACGGAGCAGCAGCTGCATGGAGCGCCTGGCGCGGGGGAAGGGTCGGGGCAGGAGGTCAAGGGCCAAGGACACTGGCCGAAGTGCGGCTTGAATGGGGCCACACCTGGACAGTCCCTATCCAAGGGTTGAAGAAAGACGGGAGGCCCATGCCGGCAAGAGCAGCAGGGGGGCCGCCGCGCCCAGCACCAGAGGCCTTGGCGTCGGTTTTGTTGCCGCCAGTGCCACCATTGCCGCCATTGCTAAAACATAAGAGCACCTACAGCAGGAAAACAAAACACCAACGCGTGAGTCCAACCGATCAGTGTAACATCCCCAAGTTAATTAATGGTAATTAGTATGCAACTTATCAGCATACATGACATTTGGAATTATTTGCATCATTTATTGCACTAGGAAAATCTCAAAACAAGTTAAACATACAACTTAAATTTAAACTCCAAAAGAAATCAGGAACAAAAACTTATGATTATCTTCTGAAAATAATTTATACAACTACTAGAATAAGTATCATGATTTAATATAATTTTTCCAAAATTTTTGGAACTTAATTTGGCCCAAAGAAAATTCAAACTCAAATCAATAACCCATTCCAAGTTGAATTTAAAATAAGACAATAAATCATGAACAATAAGGTTTTATAATTTTTATGGGAACTTGGTCATCCTAGGAACACCCTTGAAAAATTTCAGGATTTTATGAATTTTATTTCTAATTTTAGAGCCTCGGTCAAATACTTTGAGCTTTGGTCAAACTGATTTAAACTCGGGCTCGTTACTGTTCACCCGACCGAGCCTGCACCGCGCCACTTGTCCTGACTGGACCCCCTAAATGCACCCACTCCATCCTGGCCATCCTTTTCTTAGCGTGCGGTCCAGATGAAGCCGGCCCGAGCCACACGCCCGACCGAGCCCGACGCTTGTTGGTTGCGCCGCACCCGCTCACCCCCGTGCTGAGCCACTGGCCGGTGGGCCCGCCTATGCTCATCGTCTTCAACCTTGGGTGGGCGCGCAGAGCTGGCGCCACGCGCATGAGCCTCGAGCGCCTCCGTCAACGCCGTTCCCACCGCCTCCTTGGCCAACCCATGAGCATCTCGCTTCACGCCGTCCCTTTCTCCGCCCCTGAGAGGATCAAAACTACCTCATTGCCTTCTCTCTCCCTCACTTGTCTTCCCGGCCGTGGAAGAGGGGGAAGTCTTTGCCGCCGCTCTCCTCAGTAAGCCCGACCATCTTGGCCTCCGTTCGACTCAGTGAAGCTCGCCGTTTCCTCTATTGCTAACTTGAGCCCTTGATTCGCAGTGTATGCTTGGATCACAACGGCGCCTTCACTGCCTTGGGAGCGCGCCCGAGCGTCACCGCCCAGTCTTCTCGCGCTCCGGTAAGTTTCCCACCGCGCCACCTTGTCTGGGAGGTTTACCTCACCGCGCTGAGTCCCTCCACCTTCTTAATCGCCATTTGGTGCAGGGAATCGTCGCCGCGGCCTTTTCTTCTCCGGCTCCGGCCGTGAACGCCTTTCTTCCCCGAGTCCGACACGGTGAAGCTCAGCTCGATTCTTCACGCCTGGAGCACCACCATGGCGTACTCGTCCTCCCCCAACCCTGAGTGGAGCTCCCCCTTCGCCCGAGCGTTCCCGCCACGGTAACCTCCGCACCCGCACCGGCTCTCCTCCGCTCAACTCCGCCGCCGGGCGCCACCGTGCCTCCCCGCCGGCAAGGACACCACCGGAAGGTAGCCCACCTTATTGCCTTTCCATTTTGCCTCGGCCCTTGCATCCTCCGGCCTCCCCTCGCCGGCGACGAGCGCGGCACCGTCGCGGGAGCGCGCGGCTCTGTTGCCGGATTTGCGTCCGAAAACCGTGGCATTAATTAACCTAATCTCAGATTAGTTAGCTAATGTTTGCTTAGGCTGTTAAATGCTTGTCTTAAAATGCTATTGTATCGCTTACACGTGGGCCCTCAAATAGAAAACGGTTGGGTTAAATAAAAGCTTGCAGAGTATGACTTGTGGGCCTTATGACCGATTAGGTGGTTGTGTAAAATTGCTTAATATGTTTTCTTGAAGAAACACGTATTTCTAGTATGCTTAGAGTAGGTTTACGTTTTGATTAGCAGAAGACGATTTCGTGGGATGCGCCTTTATGATTCGGCCAAGACAGGAGTCAAGGTGGGTCAAACCCTTGACCCCAGTCCCACTGTCATAGTCTTAGCTAGGTTCCACTCGGTAAGAAAAGTTCTTAACAAAATTAGAAGTTCCGAAAGGGATTTATTTATACACTGAAAAATGCAAATAACTTCTAAAATGTAGAACAAATTCATTTTAGCTCCAAAAACAGTGAAACAAATTTTGTTAATTTTCTTATTAAATTAACTTTGTTATAAAATTGGTCTAAAACATGCCACTGTCCCAGAAAACATAATTGGTGGAAATTGGTCCACAACCTACTTATTTATACACTAGAAAATATCTTTAACTTGAAAAATTCATTACTATTTAATATTAACTCCAAAATGGATGAAACCAGTTTTGATAATTTTAATTTTAAGCAAACTTTATTTTAAAATAGGTTTCAAGTATGTCTCTGTAACAGAAAGGTAGTATTAGAATAATGATCCTTTAACTCTATTATTTTTACTATAGAAAAAGGCCGATAACTTTGTAAATATATAACTAATTCATAAAAACTCCAAATGAGGTAAACTCAACCATTTTGGTCTTATATTATTATTCTCAAATTACCTATGTAATACTTTGCCTCACCACTACTCTACAAATTTTGGCCAAATAATTAATTACATGAATTAAGACATATTGGAAACTAAAATTCAAACCATCATAACTCTCACATGCTAAATCCAAATGGAATGAATCTTTCACCTAAATTTATCTAAAATCATAATCTACCTACTGTATAAATTTCATGCATTTTTTAGTATTTAGTATTTTCAGCATTATTTGGTATTTATTGCATTATCGCTCATCATTAGGTTTTTCGACGATACCGGTATATTCGTGAGATCTAATTGAGTGTAATCTGAGAATGAACAAGTGGTTCAGCAAAGGTGCGAGCACCCTCCTCTTGAACATATTGCTCCTATTGATTTTAAAATGTTTTGTATGGTTTTAATCTCTAAAGTGCATGCTATGTTGAAAAATATGTTCATGGGTAGAAGTAGTTAATATCCTACTTGCTGCATTGGCCCTCCTTTGAATGTTGATTATCCTTTTTACCTTGAATGATTAAGGCTATATGTTGTATGGGATTGTTTGCTAATTTGAAGAACGATGCTTAGCCATGCTAGTAGTTGTAGTTGTTAATGGTTGATGGAGCTAGTCCATCGGCCGATGGATCGAATTGAATCTTAAATGAAATTTGAGGATATTATGGATTTGATTATATTGAAATTGAGGAGAATGTCCAGATCTTCGTATCTAAATATTATGAATTTGTTGATGGGTTGTTGTTATGTGTTGGACTTGGACGGGTGATAGGGTGATGAAGGGGTGGTCCGGATTCGTAGCCCGTCTGGGTATTTGAGGACCGGTCGTGGTGTGATGAACCAAGTCTTACGCACAACCACACGCCGGGTTTATGGGCGATGGCTTGGCTTAATAATTTGTTGTGTATTAACTATCAAAACACAATTGGGTTGGCAACTTTTATTATTATTGTTTGATGATTTGAGTTGTCAATCTTGTGGGGGCATGTTACCCTTTTCTTATCTTGCCCTAAGGGTCTCTAGTTGATAGGGACTTACTTACACAACGGGTTAGCCGTGGTTGAGCGATATCATTATTCGCCATGGTGGACATCCTCGGGTGGTTTGATGGTTAGGACATGACATTGTAACGGCCTCGTTATGCTACCTCAGCCACACTCCAAAGGAAGAGTGCATTGGCCGACATTACGAGGAATGCTTATCGTGTGGGTAAAGTTGTACACCTCTGCGAGTTAAATAAATCTATTCGAATAGCCGTGTCCCTGTTATGGACATCGCCAGGGAAAGCATGCACAGTTAGCCTATGGGAGGTTAAGTTGGGGTTATGGTGGAAAATATTGTGTCATTATGATAGTTGTTTCAAATTTGAAATAATATCTTGATCACATTATTCGCGTGATAAATTGTTATGGAATGAATTGTGTCACGAATGGTATATTCGTGTGTTGATTATATTTGGAGATTATCTTGTTGATGATCATTGCTTACCGTTATACAATATTTTATAAATGTTTTAAAAATGGCAATTTGAATCTATACTGTTTATCTAATTGCAAAACTTGCTTTATGCTGAAAATTGACTAGTGTAGTAGCCTTCCTTTGACACTTACATGCATCCTTATTTTTCTTGATAAGTCTCGCGAGTACAACTTTGTACTTAAAAATTAACCATTTTTTCAGGTGAGAAGTCATTCGAATTGGGTAAAGTTCTTCAGACACTACGACTTTAACTCCAGTTGGTTGCTTGTGGGATTGTGGGCATGCCAACTCGGTTATTCCTTTTTTTTTAGTTTGTCTTCCGCCGCGATTTATTATTTGATAATTAATTTTGGCCGATTGGCCCTCTTATGCAAACTTGTATATTATGTTTCTTTCCAATGATGTTGTATTTACATTTCCTTTATTCTTGTATATTGTGTATGGATGTGAATACAATGTTGTGTTTGGATATGTGCATGTTAGTCGTGATCCTTGGGAGCTAACATGGGACACCTATCCTGCACTTCGGAATCGTTTTCGCTTCATGTTAAGTATTGTGCTCTTTCAGCGTAATTACTTAGCTTGACACGGATTTGATCTCGGGGTCCCCACAGCGTTGGTATCAGAGCCATACTGACTGTAGGTTAAAGCCGTAGCAATGGACGTTACTAGGATTTTGATTTGCAAAGAATATTTTCAAACTATCAAAAGTTTGGCAAAAATGCAAGTAATATAGATTCCTTTCTTTCTTACCCATCCTAGTATCTATTTCCTTATCTCCCTATTCATTTGATTTGAGAAAAATCATTTTCTCTATTGCTCGTCTCTCTTTTCCAACTCTAGAAACGTTAAATAGTCGTCGGTAAAGAGAGTTGGTGGAAGAAAGAAAGAATGACGCCTTGCTGCGATTTTGGGATTAAGTTAGGGTTTATCCTTAGATATTATACACCCTAATGATATTGATTAGCTTGTAGACGCTGGATCTTGTAAACATCATTTGCTCTCCTTTGTTCCAAGTAGTTGTGCATCGCCTACGGGCGGGTTGTACCGCAACTATGTTGGAAAACTAACCGCGTTTTCATTTGGATCTTGTGCTGTCCCCATGGACCATAGCACCCTATTTTGTTGTTGCATAATTGTCTTCTCATTATGCATTCATGCTAGGTTAAGTTACCCCCCTGTTATCAATTGCTTACCTCATACTTTTTCCCTCGTTCCTTTTTGCCGGTTGCTAACAAGTTGTATGGCAACAGGATATCGGATCTTAAAAACCTTTTGACATTGAAAGTAATGGAGGACTCACAGCCCATGGGTTCTCGAACCACCGATGATCAGCCCCCGAATCCTCATCGGCGCAATTCGGAGCAACCTGACCCACAATTTCAGCATGTGGGTCGACAAGAAGAAGTGACTCCACCTCACCTCCGTGGATCAAGTGTTGGCCCAGATGGAGCAGAGTCGGCAAGACCAGACTCGATCTTGCAGCAAATTGCTCGGAACACCGCCAAGATCCAAGATGCTCAAATGGCGCGGAGGAGCCGATCTTTATGGCTCCCGATTTGCTGATTTTCTTAGCACGAAGCCTCCCGTGTTCTCTTGTTCACAAGATCCTCTCAAGGCTGATGATTGGTTTCGTACCATTGAGCGGAAGTTGATCCTCACTCAATGTGCCGACAATGAGAAGGTCTTATTCGCCTCCAACCAACTTGAAGGGCAGCTTGTGCATGGTGGGATAATTTTTGCGCCATGCGACCGCCAATCACGCTCCATCATGGGACGAGTTCAACGACTTTCCGTGATGCACATGTTCCTTCAAGCTTAGTGAGTATCAAGAGGCGTGAGTTCCTCGAGCTGAAGCAAGAAGATAAGTCCGTATTGGAGTATCTCAACGAGTTCAATCATTTGGCTCGTTACGCTCCGGCCGATGTCTCCACTGATGCAAGGAAGCAAGTCCAGTTTTTGAATGGGCTTTCAGAAGTATTGCAGTTGGCACTTGCTGTACATGATTTCCACAATTTCCAACAATTGGTAGATAAGGCTATTGTGGTGGAGCATAAGATGCAAGCGGTTGTAGAATCGCGAAAGCGCAAGAAGGTTGCACAAATTTCAGCAAGTAGTAGTTTTCAGGAACCTTGTGCTTGGCAGTCCGCTCCTCCTGGACTTCACGATCTGACACCTTCAGTATCTCCTATGCAAGTGTCTCAATCGCCTCAGCAAGAAATCCAGCAAGGGTAGTCCAGAAAGAAGTGTCGAATCCGACGCCAGCAAAACAAGCCAATCACTTGTTTCACTTGTGGCAATCCAGGGCATTTTGCAAGTCACCGTCAGCGAAGCACCAATCCAACCCGGTCAGCGCCAAGACCTTGAAGAGTCCCTTGATCAGCAGTCTGTTGTCATTTCTCAAAGCCCCAGTCATGCTCATGTGAATCATGTCACCACCAAGGAAGCGCAGGAAGCACCCGACGTTGTGTTGGGCACATTTCTAGTCAACTCGACTCCTGCAACCGTGTTGTTTGACTCTGGAGCCTCTCATTCTTTCTTGTCAAGAGGTTTTGCTACACTCCACAACATCTCACTCAGCTTGATGCCTGCACCTATGATGATTCAATTACCGGGTTCAGAAATGAGAAGCATTCACGAATGTCGTGAAGTTGAAATTGAGATTGAAGGGGTCAAGTTTTCGGCAAATCTTATTGTGATAAATTCAGCGGGCCTTGATGTTATTCTTGGGATGAATTGGCTGTCCAAGAACCATGGTCAAATTGATTGTGCTCGCAAGTCTATCACCCTCACAAGTCCTCTTGGTTTTCAAGTCATAATGGTGCCGAAATTGGGGCATCCACATCTTTATGCCCTTAGTGGCAATGAGTTGCCTGAGCTAAGTGAAGTTCCAGTGGTGTGTGAGTTTCCGGATGTATTTCCCGAGGAACTACGGGCATGCCACCCTTACGAGAAGTTGAGTTCGTGATCGAGCTCCACCCTTAATCGCTCCAATTTCTAAGCGTCCTTATCGAATGCCGCCAAATGAGTTGGTTGAATTGAAGAAGCAACTCGTGGAACTTCAAGAGAAGGGTTTCATTAGGCCGAGTTCCTCACCTTGGGGATGCCCGGCTTTGTTTGTGAAGAAGAAGGACCATAGTCTGCGCATGTGTGTTGACTATCGTCCGTTGAATGAGGTCACTATCAAGAACAAGTATCCCCTTCCGAGGATTGATGATTTATTTGACCAATTGACCGGTGCTCATTTATTCTCCAAAATTGACTTGAGATTGGGTTATCATCAAGTTAGGATCAGATCTGAAGACATTCCCAAAACAGCTTTCTCAACTCGTTATGGCTTGTACGAGTACACCGTTATGTCCTTCGGTTTGACAAATGCACCGGCCATGTTCATGAGTCTCATGAACTCAGTGTTTATGGAGTATTTGGATAAATTTGTGGTCGTCTTTATTGATGACATTCTCATAAATCTGAAATGGAGCATGAAGAACACCTTCGACTTGTGTTGAACAAGCTTCGAGATCATCGACTCTATGCAAAATTCAGCAAGTGTGAGTTTTGGCTGAAAGAAATCACCTTTTTGGGTCATGTGCTATCCGAAGGAGGAATTGCTGTGGATCCAAGTAAAGTTCAAGATGTACTTAATTGGAGACTGCCCAAGTCCGCTCCGACATTCGCATTTCCTCGGTCTTGCAAAGTTATTACCGTCGATTCATTGAGAATTTCTCAAAATTGCAAGGCCAATGACCCAATTGTTGAAGAAAGAAAAGAAGTATGAATGGTCAGCTGAATGTGAAGCAAGCTTTCAGATGTTAAAGGATCGCCTAACTACTGCACCAGTGTTAGTCCTGCCGGATATTCATAAAAACTTCGACATCTATTGCGATGCATCTCGCCTTGGTCTTGGTTGCGTTCTTATGCAAGAGGGCCGAGTTGTGGCGTATGCATCGAGGCAATTGAGGCCTCATGAGATGAATTATCCCACACATGACCTTGAGCTTGCAGCAGTTGTTCATGCTTTGAAGATATGGCGACATTTTCTTATCGGTAATCGTTGTGAAGTCTACACTGATCACAAGAGTTTGAAGTATATCTTCACTCAAGCCGATCTGAATCTAAGGCAAAGAAGATGGCTTGAATTGATCAAGGATTATGATTTGGGACTTCATTATCATTCCGGGAAAGCCAACGTTGTTGCCGATGCTTTGAGCCGAAAATCGCAATGCAACTGCATTTCGGTTAAGCCTGAATCGGAAGCCCTATGCAACAAATTTCAAAGGCTCAACTTGGAGATGGTTAGCGAAGGTTTTCTCACTGCCTTGGAAGTGAAACCTACCCTAGAGGACCAGATCAAGATGGCCCAGAAGAATGATAAGGGTATGGAAAGAATTAAGAAGAAATTGAAGTTTCGGCAAAGCCAAGTGTTTCTCAAGACCCTTAAGGTGTTTTGTGGTTCGGAAGCGATTGGTTGTGCCTAATGATGCGGCTTAAGGGTTTAATTCTTCAAGAAGCCCATAACTCTCTTTTCTCCATACATCCAGAAGCTCAAAGATGTATCAAGACTTGAAGCGAAATTGTGGTGGACTCGGATGAAGCGGAAATTGCACGCTTTGTTGCCGAGTGTGATGTGTGTCAGCGGGTAAAGGCGAACACCAACGACCACCAAGGTATGCTTCAACCCTCCCTGCGTTCGAGTGGAAATGGGATGAGATTGGAATGGATTTTATCACAGGACTTCCAAAGACTCAACAAGGGTATGACTCCATATGGGTGATTGTCGATGATTTTCAAAGGTTGCTCACCGTTCTGTCAAGACTACTTATTCGAAACCAATTGGCGGAGTTGTACATCTCGAATTGTATGTCTTCATGGTGTCAAGATAATTGTTTCGATCGAGGCACTCAATTCACTTCAGATTTCGAATTGCCTCCATGAAGCAATGGGGACTCAACTATCTTTTAGCACCGCATACCACCCACAAACTGGAGGTCAAACTGAGAGGGTGAATCAAATTTTGGAGGATATGTTAAGAGCTTGTGTGCTGTCCTATGACAAGAAATGGGATAAATGCTTGCCATTCGCGGAATTCTCCTATAACAATAGTTATCAAGCAAGCCTCCAAATGTCACCTTTTGAAGTGCTATATGGGAGAAGGTGTAGGACACCTCTCAACTGGTCCGAGTCTGGGGAGAGACAATTCTTTGGACCGGACTTGATCGATGAAGCCGAAAAGCAAGTTCGTATGGTCCGAGATAGACTACGAACGGCCCAATCTCGTCAAAAGTCTTATGCTGATCGTCGTCGACGCGAATTGAGTTTTGAGGTAGACGATTATGTTTATCTTAAAGTCTCCCCAATGAAGGGAATGCAACGCTTTCAAGTCAAAGGCAAGTTGGCTCCTCGCTACATCGGTCCTTTCCGCGTTCTAGCGAAGAGAGGATCGGTGGCTTATCAGTTGGAGCTACCACCATCACTTTCTGATGTGCACAATGTATTCCATGTGTCTCAACTGAAGAAGTGTCTTCGAGTCCCTACCAAAGCAACCAACTTAGAAGACCTTGATTTGCAACCCGATCTTTCTTATCGGGAGCACCCGATACGCATTCTTGAAGAAATGGAGCGCAAGACAAGGAATCGCAACGTCAAGTTCTTGAAGGTTCAGTGGAGCAACCATGCTGAAGATGAAGCAACTTGGGAACGTGAAGACCAGATGCGTATTGACTATCCGGATCTTTTTCCTTCTGTTTGAAGTACCTTCGTATCAAGAAAGGCAAGGTTAAACAAAGCAATGGAAAGGAAATGTAATAGCCTCTAATTGTAACCTTGTAAGGTATCTTGGCACTATCTTTGAAAGAAATAAAGACAACTGATGATGTATCTTTTGTAGAACTCTCCTGTTCCAACTTCCAACCTACCCAGATCTCGGGGACGAGATCTTTTGTAAGGGGGGGAGGTTTGTAACATCCCCAAGTTAATTAATGGTAATTAGTATGCAACTTATCAGCATACATGACATTTGGAATTATTTGCATCATTTATTGCACTAGGAAAATCTCAAAACAAGTTAAACATACAACTTAAATTTAAACTCCAAAAGAAATCAGGAACAAAAACTTATGATTATCTTCTGAAAATAATTTATACAAATACTAGAATAAGTATCATGATTTAATATAATTTTTCCAAAATTTTTGGAACTTAATTTGGCCCAAAGAAAATTCAAACTCAAATCAATAACCCATTCCAAGTTGAATTTAAAATAAGACAATAAATCATGAACAATAAGGTTTTATAATTTTTATGGGAACTTGGTCATCCCAGGAACACCCTTGAAAAATTTCAGGATTTTATGAATTTTATTTCTAATTTTAGAGCCTCGGTCAAATACTTTGAGCTTTGGTCAAACTGATTTAAACTCTGCTCACATCGCTCACCCGACCGAGCTCAAGACCGCGCCACTTGTCCTGTTGGACCCCTAAATGCACCCACTCCATCCTGGCCATCCTTTTCTTAGCGTGCAGGGTCCAGATGAAGCCGCCCGAGCCACACGCCCGACCGAGCCCGACGCTTGTTGGTTGCGCCTTCCTCACCTCTGGCTGAGCCATCGGCGGTGGGCTCGCCTATGCTCATCGTCTTCAACCTTGGGCAGGGGGCAGAGCTGGGCGCCACGCGCCGCGCGAGCCCTGAGCGCTCCGTCAACGCCGTTCCCCCACCGCCCTCCTAGGTCAACCCGCGAGCATCTCTGCTTCACGCCGTCCCTTTCTCCGTCCTCGGAGAGGATCAAAACTACCTCATTGCCTTCTCTCTCCCTCACTTGTCTTCCCGGCCGTGGAAGAGGGGGAAGTCTTTGCCGCCGCTCTCCTCAGTAAGCCCGACCATCTTGGCCTCCGTTCGACTCAGTGAAGCTCGCCGTTTCCTCTATTGCTAACCTGAGCCCTTGATTCACAGTGTATGCTTGGATCACAACGGCGCTTTCATCGCTTTGGGAGCGCCTTGGCGCCACCGCCAGATCTTCAAGGCGCTCGGTAAGTTTCCCACCGCGCCACCTTGTCTGGGAGGTTTACCTCACCGCGCTGAGTCCCTCCACCTTCTTAATCGCCATTTGGTGCAGGAATCGTCGCCATGCTGCCTTTTTCTTCTCCGGCTCGGCCGTGAACGCTTTTCTTCCCGAGTCCGACACGGTGAAGCTCAGCTCGATTCTTCGCGCCTGGAGCACCACCATGGCGTACTCGTCCTCCCCCAACCCTGAGTGGAGCTCCTTCCCTGGCGTTCGCCACGGTAACCTCGCGACCAAGACCGCTCTCCTCCGCTCAACTCGTGGCCGGGCGCCACTGCCTCCCCGCCGGCAAGGACACCACCGGAAGGTAGCCCACCTTATTGCCTTTCCATTTTGCCTCGGCCCTTGCATCCTCCGGCCTCCCCTCGCCGGCGACGAGCGCGGCACCGTCGCGGGAGCGCGCGGCTCTATTGCCGGATTTGCGTCCGAAAATCGTGGCATTAATTAACCTAATCTCAGATTAGTTAGCTAATGTTTGCTTAGGCTGTTAAATGCTTGTCTTAAAATGCTATTGTATCGCTTACACGTGGGCCCTCAAATAGAAAAGCGGTTGGGTTAAATAAAAGCTTGCAGTATGACTTGTGGGCCTTATGACCGATTAGGTGGTTGTGTAAAATTGCTTAATATGTTTTCTTGAAGAAACACGTATTTCTAGTATGCTTAGAGTAGGTTTACGTTTTGATTAGCAGAAGACGTATTTCGTGGGATGCGCCTTTAACAGTTCGGCCAAGACCGAGTCAAGGCTGGGGTCAAACCCTTGACCCCAGTCCCACTGTCATAGTCTTAGCTAGGTTCCACTCGGTAAGAAAAGTTCTTAACAAAATTAGAAGTTCCGAAAGGGATTTATTTATACACTGAAAAATGCAAATAACTTCTAAAATGTAGAACAAATTCATTTTAGCTCCAAAAACAGTGAAACAAATTTTGTTAATTTTCTTATTAAATTAACTTTGTTATAAAATTGGTCTAAAACATGCCACTGTCCCAGAAAACATAATTGGTGGAAATTGGTCCACAACCTACTTATTTATACACTAGAAAATATCTTTAACTTGAAAAATTCATTACTATTTAATATTAACTCCAAAATGGATGAAACCAGTTTTGATAATTTTAATTTTAAGCAAACTTTATTTTAAAATAGGTTTCAAGTATGTCTCTGTAACAGAAAGGTAGTATTAGAATAATGATCCTTTAACTCTATTATTTTTACTATAGAAAAAGGTCGATAACTTTGTAAATATATAACTAATTCATAAAAACTCCAAATGAGGTAAACTCAACCATTTTGGTCTTATATTATTATTCTAAAATTACCTATGTAATACTTTGCCTCACCACTACTCTACAAATTTTGGCCAAATAATTAATTACATGAATTAAGACATATTGGAAACTGAAATTCAAACCATCATAACTCTCACATGCAAAATCCAAATGGAATGAATCTTTCACCTAAATTTATCTAAAATCATAATCTACCTACTGTATAAATTTCATGCATTTTTTAGTATTTAGTATTTTCAGCATTATTTGGTATTTATTGCATTATCGTCTATCATTAGGTTTTTCGACGATACCGGTATATTCGTGAGATCTAATTGAGTGTAATCTGAGAATGAACAAGTGGTTCAGCAAAGGTGCGAGCACCCTCCTCTTGAACATATTGCTCCTATTGATTTTAAAATGTTTTGTATGGTTTTAATCTCTAAAGTGCATGCTATGTTGAAAAATATGTTCATGGGTAGAAGTAGTTAATATCCTACTTGCTGCATTGGCCCTCCTTTGAATGTTGATTATCCTTTTTACCTTGAATGATTAAGGCTATATGTTGTATGGGATTGTTTGCTAATTTGAAGAACGATGCTTAGCCATGCTAGTAGTTGTAGTTGTTAATGGTTGATGTAGCTAGTCCATCGGCCGATGGATCGAATTGAATCTTAAATGAAATTTGAGGATATTATGGATTTGATTATATTGAAATTGAGGAGAATGTCCAGATCTTCGTATCTAAATATTATGAATTTGTTGATGGGTTGTTGTTATGTGTTGGACTTGGACGGGTGATAGGGTGATGAAGGGGTGGTCCGGATTCGTGTAGCCCCCGTCTGGTATTTGAGGACCGATGCGTGGTGTGATGAACCAAGTCTTACGTACAACCACACGCCGGGTTTATGGGCGATGGCTTGGCTTAATAATTTGTTGTGTATTAACTATCAAAACACAATTGGGTTGGCAACTTTTATTATTATTGTTTGATGATTTGAGTTGTCAATCTTGTGGGGGCATGTTACCCTTTTCTTATCTTGCCCCTAAGGGTCTCTAGTTGATAGGGACTTACTTACACAACGGGGTTAGCCGTGGTTCAGGCGACTGTACTGTCTGCCATGGTGGACATCCTCGGGTGGTTTGATGGTTAGGACATGACATTGTAACGGCCTCGTTATGCTACCTCAGTCACACTCCAAAGGAAGAGTGCATTGGCCGACATTACGAGGAATGCTTATCGTGTGGGTAAAGTTGTACACCTCTGCAGAGTTAAATAAATCTATTCGAATAGCCGTGTCCCCGGTTATGGACATCGCTTGTGGGAAAGCATGCACAGTTAGCCTATGGGAGGTTAAGTTGGGGTTATGGTGGAAAATATTGTGTCATTATGATAGTTGTTTCAAATTTGAAATAATATCTTGATCACATTATTCGCGTGATAAATTGTTATGGAATGAATTGTGTCACGAATGGTATATTCGTGTGTTGATTATATTTGGAGATTATACTGTTGATGATCATTGCTTCATCGTTATACAATATTTTATAAATGTTTTAAAAATGGCAATTTGAATCTATCTTGTTTATCTAATTGCAAAACTTGCTTTATCTGAAAATTGACTAGTGTAGTAGCCTTCCTTTGACACTTACATGCATCCTTATTTTTCTTGATAAGTCTCATGAGTACAACTTTGTACTTAAAATTAACCATTTTTTGGTGAGAAGTCATTGAATTGGGTAAAGTTCTTCGACACTCGACTTTAACTCCGGTTGGTTGCTTGTGGGATTGTGGGCATGCCAACTCGGTTATTCCTTTTTTTAGTTTGTCTTCGCTGCGATTTATTATTTGATAATTAATTTTGGCCGATTGGCCCTCTTATGCAAACTTGTATATTATGTTTCTTTCCAATGATGTTGTATTTACATTTCCTTTATTCTTGTATATTGTGTATGGATGTGAATACAATGTTGTGTTTGGATATGTGCATGTTAGTCGCTGATCCTTGGGAGCTAACATGGGACACCTATCCGGGTACTCGGAATCGTTTTCGTTTCATGTTAAGTATTGTGCTCTTTCAGCGTAATTACTTAGCTTGACACGGATTTGATCTCGGGGTCCCCACAATCAGCCCATCGGCTATCGAGTGGAGGACGTCCCTAGGTCGCATGGTCTCCAAAGACCTCACCAACATAGAGCTTTGAGCTCCCTGGAACTTCCTTGAGCTGCTGATTAAAACAGAGGGCAAAAGCCATGAGTACTTTTGAATGTACTCAGTAAGCCGTGGGGAGTGTATGCAATACTACTTATGCAAGGCTTGCCAAAAGAGAGCTGTATGGTTAGTTGCAAAAAGCAATATTTGACAGCAAATAACATAATAGATTGCAAGGCAACAAGTTAAAACAATAATACATAAATACATTTGATTTCAAGAGAGGTCGTGAGCACACACTCACTTCCAAAACCACTCCAGAGCACCCACTCCAGAGCTCCCAAAGCCAACCGTGGGAGGTCTGGCCACACTTATGGTCAGGACCTCAACCACGACCACCCTGGAGCACCTACTCCAGAGTTTCCACCCAGCCCCTGGACCTCATCTCGAGCCAACCATGACCCCTCTAAAGCTGGCCAAGGTCTCTTCGAGGCAAAGCCACAGTCTCTCGCAGACGCGCCCAGGGACACAATTTCACAAAAGCTATCCCTTGCACCACTTCTCCGGGAGATGTCCATAACCAAGGACTTGGCTATTCGAATAGATTTTACGCTCTGCAGAGGTGTACAACTTTACCCACAATCTACGATCTCTCTAGCGGGACGGGTTCCGGAAAGACCCTTGCTCACTTCCGAAGGTGGGCAGTCTAGAGAGTGTGACAAGGCCTTTACAAAGCTTTGATTTGGCTAGGGGCTACCCGCTAAGGTTTCGCTTCTGGATGGGTTGCAAAGCCACCAGATTCGTGCCCCCTCTTGCGCCGTTGTGATAAAACTCGCTCAACCACAACAGCACCAAGCCATTTCATTGCTAATTATTCGGCCCAGGCCATCCCCATAAAATGACCTTGCGGTTGCACGGATTATCCGGATCCACAGATACAAAGTTAAGTCCTTAATTGTGCTCAGGCAAGACTTCCACAACCCAAAAATGCAAAGCACCCACTACTCACTCCCGGCCTTCTTGCCCAAGCAAAACCATTTTGGGTTCAACCCGGCCGTTGGACCACCCAGTCCTGGCACAACAAGTTTTAAGGTGGTCTCGCACCACAATCAACACAACTTATGGCATTACACCATAGCCGGTTAACAATGGCACCAACCAGAGATTCCATAGTTCATTAGTCAAGATTATTAATGGATAAGGCATGATTCACAGACCCCACGGTTCTACAGCAAGGCTAAGCACCATCTTACGGTCCCATGTTGGCATTAACAAAAGGTACCAACTAGATATCCATCCTAAGGTGTCCAAGGGAGATCATGTCAACATGTCAAGTACCAAAGTTCAAGGAGGCATAGGGTCAAGTGGGTGAATAGCTACCGCCCAAAACAGTTCTATAAAAATAACCATGCAAGTTTAACAAATCAACATATTTTGGTAAAATGGGATCAAAATGATCAAGGTCCACGACTTGCCTCTGTTGAAGGGAAAGGCTTTGGCTGGTGTAGTTTGAACCACGAGCTCCTCAGTAATCAACCGAATCTACATGTACGCAAAGAAAACCAAATAAGCAAGGAAACTCCAAGAAATCCAAAAGAACTTACTTAAAGCAAAAGAGAGGAGGTCCACAAAGAAGGGAGGTCCGAGAGGGAGATCCGGTAAGAGGGAGGTCCGAGCCCAAGAGGTTCGGGCTGGGGAGCTTGAGAAGCTCACCAGAACCGAGAGAGCTAGGTGAAGAGGCTAAAATGAAGAACATGAACAAAGTGGTCGTCCAGGGTGCTCTATTTAAAGGAGAAAGAGAATAGAAACACCACAACAAGGAGGTGACCAGATTCAAAGCATTGGTGCAAAGGCACACTGCCAAAGGTACAAAAAAAGATTAGATTATGAGGAGGGGGGGACAAAAAGTAGGAATAAGTACAAAGAAAAGGACATCATTTTAATGCGACTTCAACCCACATCAAATGCACTTTAGAACCTGGGCAAGGGAGTCAGTCAAAAGGGTGACCATAAGGTCAAAGGAAATGGTCCAAGGAGGAGGTCCTGTGAGGAGATCCAAAGAGGAGGTCCTGCGAGGAGGCCTGGGGACAGAAAGTCCTAAGGCAACCGAGGAGGTCCTAAAAGGAGGTCTTGACTACGGAGGTCTAAATACAAAGGGGGAGGTCTAGGGACGGGAGGTCCCAAAAGACAAACACCACCACGGGGAGGTCCTATGGACAAGAAGTCCAATAGACACAAAGGAGTCCTCTGGACAGGAGGTCCAAAAGACTACCAAGATGAGAGAAAGATGACCACGATATCGCCGGCAGCGATAATACCATGTTCAAGAAAAGGTACGATCGGATGACGGTAGTTCCGGGTTCTACGTTGCGGTACAACCGCAAGCTGGGTAGGGCCTTGACGGTTGAGACAAACCAAGGGGAGGTCTTAACGGCTTAGATTCTCAAAAGGAGATCCTAAACGATTAGGATCAAAGGCAAGGGGGGAGGTCCTGACGGTTAGATCTCCAAGAGGGAGGTCCTACGGTCAAGATCTATAGCAAGGGGAGGCCCGTGGAAACAAAGATGCGCGGGAGGAACAGGGGTCGTCAGATTTTGATCAGATGAAGCAAGGCAAATGGGCCGTTCGGACCAAGCGAACGAGCCAACTCACCCAAACAGTCTGATGCAGACCAAACGGTCCTAAGGCAAGAAAGGTAAAACTCAAGCGGTATGACCACAAGAGCCAGCGGTGAGTCCAAACGCTAGGGAGGTCTGGACCTAAAGGAGGTCCGGGCCTTATGATCCCAACAAAGAGGAGATCTGGATCGTTAGATCAAACAGAGGAGGGATCTGGATGGTTAAGATCTCAAAAGGGGAGGTCTGAGTGGCTAAGATCTCCAGAGAGGAGGTCCTAACGGCCAGATCTCAACAAAGGGAGGTCTGAGCGGCTATGATCTCCAGAGAGGAGGTCCTAACGGCCAGATCTCAACAAAGGGAGGTCTGAGCGGCTAAGATCTCCAGAGAGGAGGTCCTAACGGCCAGATCTCAACAAGGGGTTTTTATGTGACGAAGACCCTGCTCGAGCGGTAGGTCCGACCAAGCAAGCGGTAGGTCCGACCCGAGGAAAACCGAAGGACACAGAGAAATGAAATCCAAAGGAGTACAGAGAGGTCCTAAGGACACAAAGAGGTCCTGAGGGTTAGATCTCTCAAATGAGACCCCAACGGTTAAGATCAAAGCAAAAGGGAGGTCCACGGAAACAAGGATACACGGGGAAAGCTAGGGCCGTTAGATCAAAATCGAACGGGCCAAGCGAAGGGGCCGTCCAGAAGCATCAACGGTCCTAAGGAAAGGAAGGATAAACCTAAGCGGCACGACCGCAACAGAACAACGATAGTACCGCAAGGACGCAAAGGAGGTCTTCAAGGAATCAAAGGAGGTCCTTTAGTTTCTGAGGAGGTCCAAAGGGACAAGGGAGGTCCAACAAGGTTCAAAGGAGGTCTTAACAAAGGCGGTAGTTCCAAAGGAACAAGCGGCGATCGCCAAAGCAATGGTAGTACAAGACAGCGCCGGGGAGGTCCAAAAAGAGCTTAAGGAGATCCAATTGAACCCAAGGGGTTCGAATGGACTGGAGGAGGTCCAATCAACACTGTGGAGGTCCGATTGGGACGCAGGAGATCAAAAGGAGCGCCATGCGCATATTGTGGAGATCCATATGGGCACCGGGAGGTCAAAAGGATGTCAGGGACGTCCCGATGACTCAAGGAGTTCGAATGAACTCTAAGAGGTTCCCGGGGAGGTCCAAAACAGAGGAGGAGGTCTAGATTAAAGGAGATCTAGACAGAGAAGAAGGTTTAGACCAAAGGGAGGTCTAAACAGAAAGAGATTCAAACAAACAAAGGGGAGGTCTGGACTTGGAGAAGTCCAAACAAAATATTACAAGGGGAGGTCCAGAGCACAAGGGAGGTTGACCCTACAAGGAGGTCCAGCTGGGGGAAGGTCTGGACCCTTTGATCTCAACGAAGGAGAGATTTGGGTAAAAGGGGAGATCCAAGGGAGGATATCTCTAAAAGGAGGAGATCCAAGTTAAGAGGTCCAGAAGGGGAACTCAAGGGAGGTCATGAGAGAGGACGAAGAAGGGAAGGTCAGAAAGATGAGATAGATCTGAACATCAAGAGATGTCTAGTAAGAGAAAGGTCTAGAGAAAGAAAGGGAGACCTAAAGGGAAAAGCTAGCCTGGAGGGCAACCAAGGCCAACAAAGAAAAGATGCTAAAAGCCAAAGAACAGCAAGGAACTTCAACGAACAAAGAACACCAAACAACTGGGTTTAGTTGAAGTTTAGTTAGGTCAAGTTAAAGCTTTCTTTTAAAATCTTAAGTTAAGCTTTGAACTCTCTCAACAAAACCAAATGGTTATTTTTATTTTAAAAAGCTTAGAAAACTCAGGACGAACGGGACGTTACAAACCTACTCCCCTTAAAGGGAATCTCGACCCCGAGATTCGGGCTGACTAGAGAATAGGTTAGGGAGCTGGGTTCTACTCACCCTTCCAATTTATTCCTCTTTGAGTGAGACAAAACCGAGTTAGCGCTGCACCAGCCAAAGATTTCCAGGAGACGAGTTGAGCGAACTTGCCCACAAGATCAAATCCGCTCAATGCAGATTGAACGGCTCAAAAGCGAAAGAAGGTTGGGGCAAACAGGAGGTCCAGAGGTCAAAAGGGAGAATTACAAATGAGATTCAGAGGGACAGGGGGAGGTCCAAGGGAGGTCGAGGAGGTGCAAAAGAATGCAAGAAGATCCCAAAAGAATATAAGGAGGTGCAAAGGAAAGCAAGGTGATCCGATGGGTCACTGGGAGGTTCAAAGATTACAGAAGAAAGTCAATTGGCCACAAGGGAATCCAAATGAACACAGGGAGGTTCGTTTGAACAGCAAGAAGTCCAAACAAACACGGAGAGGTCTAGACGGACGGAAAAGGATTCGAATGGACTTAAGAGATTCAAACCAACAAAGTCCAATCAAATGTCTCAAAGTAAGGTCCAACAAAACACAAGGAGGTCTGAACCTTAGAGGGGCTTCAAGCACAAGGGAGGTCCTACGGTCAACACGAAGTAAAACAAGAAAAAGGGAGGAACTCCAGCAGGGTTCTAAGGGAACGGTTGGCAAAGATCACCTGGGGGACTGGTGGCTTGGTTTGGAGCCTGGGGAGGAGCTTGCTTCCACTGGATCCGCTGAGGGCAATACTTGGTGAAATGTCCCCATTGATGGCATTTGAAACACTGGATGCCTTCGGTAGATTTGGCGCTCTCGGGCTGCTGGCAGCTGCTGCCCCAAATACAAACACCTTGTTCGGCTGGGTGAAGAGCTGCCGCAGAGGTCTCGAAGGTAACAGGAGAGGCAAAACTGGCAGGTTGCTGCTTGCTCGCGCTGGGTCTTAGGAGGAGCTCGATTGCTGAGGTCTTCTTGAGTGGGCAAGGGTGGCGCGAACTACTGCTTTTGTGGTACTTGAAACAGTGACCCTTGAGTGGGTGGTCGCTTCTCAAGGGTCTTGTTGGGAGCGCCCATCCGACAATTTCTTGATATCTTGGTTTCTTGGGGTATTGGCAAACCCAGACTTCTATATTCACACAGCTGGGACACAATTATTCTGTTATTCTTACCGCCCGCTGCTGGTGTTATTGTGGCAATCAAAGTGGCTTCTGGAATGTCGTTGGCAGAAAATTTTTGACAACCCTTTGGGCCCTGGCTAACAAAATGGCCCTCTTCTCGACGTTTGAGACACTGAATTTCTGCCCTTGGTGTCTTTTTCTGTTGGGGTTGGCCACCAAGATGGACACGGGGCGCCGGCGTTGGTGGACAGGGTGCTGATTTTGGAGGCTTTGACACTACAAAGGCGGGAGTTCTGCTGGATTGAGGCTGTTTCGCACGAATTTTAGAGCTTCCTGCAGCCTCTTGATCTTGGTTTAACGTCTTCCTCTTAATCCCGAGGTCTGTTCATATTCTTTGGCGCCGGCAATGATGCGATGAACGATCTGTGCACATGTGATCGACAATGCCACAACAATGGCCTCGAGTCGATGTTCAAAGATCGGCGGCGGCCTCTGGCGAACACGTGCTCTGGCGGCATCGATGGCGCTTGGACCGGCGCTCTTGGCCTCGGCGGCCGCGACTTCTTCTTGCTCGTGCTCGGTGGAGGGGCCGGCCATGGGAGCGACGGCAGCAAGGTTTAAGGTTTGCGGAAGCGTGCGGTCGCAGGAGCGATCCGCTCTGATACCATGAAAGCGTGGAATATACGAGACAATCACACAATAATCTTGTATTACAGCCATCGGTATACTTATATAGTACAGGGAATCGGCTAGAGAAGGTAAGCTACAATCAGTTAGGATAGCTAAGCCAAAGATAGAATTAAATCTCCTGGCCGGTGGTGCATACTGATCTTGACGGAGTCCTGCGCGTGTACGTGACCTGCGCGTATACGGGACAACTGCATGGTCCTGTTCGGTTGCATGCATCTAAGCGTATACAGCTTGGCTATCACTTAGAACATCATCTTGAGCTTCCGCAACTTGCATTATATCAATCAATTCGGCATACTCCTTGTAGCCGTCTTGACGATAGTTGCGTGCGGACTGCACCACATTCGAGTGAAAGGTAGAGATAGACTTCTCAATCTTCTGCCCATCCATGATTACCTTACCACAGAGTTGAAGACCGATACAAATTCTGACCATGCTCGGTCAACTCTTCGAACTCCTGGTTCGTGATGCCAGTCATTTTCATACTCATGCAAAGAGTTCATAAGATTACTGTTGGTAATTTGTATAAAATGGTTGCAAAATTCTCATAATACTCTTCAAACTCTTGGTAGGTGATCTCGTATTTTCTATGCATTTATCATGATTTACTGCTATTTTTAGTGATTAAAAGTAATATAAACAATCACAGGTAATAAAAAACAGTAAATACAATATATAAATTGCATAGAAATAATAATAATAGAGTTAAACATGCTTCAAAAGTTCAAAATTATTCAAAAGTTGAATTCCTGAGGCCCTTTTCTGCTGGAATACGAATTTTTGGTGAATTCTGTAATTTGCTAGGGGCTAAACTGTGAATTTTCAGTTCTGAGAAAAAATTTCAAATTATGAGGGTTATTTTGCAACAATTTCTTTCCCGAAATATTTTATCGCGATTTTCTGAACATCGAGGGTTTTTTTTCGCAAAATTCGGATTTTTTTCTTTTTCGTTTCTTTTCTCAGTTTTCCTTTGGGCCGTGCCTTCTTTGGTCCATTCGGCCCAAATTGCAGCCGGGTCAGAAGGGGAACGGGGGAAGGGTTTCCCTGCCCCTGCTCATCGAGGTGGTGGTGCGTGGGCTACGCGCGGGGTGGCGGGCGCGGAGCGGCGGCCGGACGTGGCGTGCTTTGTGCGGAGCCATGTCGGCGCGACCGTGCAGGGTGAGCGGTGGTGTCATGCGGAGCCGAGCTGTGCTCATGCGGGAGCGGTAGCGGTAGCGGCGGCGCCGCCCATGCGGAGGCGGCGCGAGGGCGGCCGGGCGCGGCGGGCTCGAGCAACCGGGCAACATGGGCGGTCGGCGGCGCATGCGGGCGCGGTGGGCTCGCGCGGCCGGGCAACGCGGGTGGCTGGCGGTGCATGCAGGCGCGGGCTTTGGCGGCGGCGCATGCGAGTGTGGGCGCGGAGGCGGCTTTGGGCCTACGGGCGTGCAGGGCCGCGTGGATTCGGGCCGGTGGTGCGACGGGCGGTGACGCGGGCATGCAGGGCGGCGCGAAGGTGGCTAGAGCCGAGTGCGGCGGCGCGACACGGCGACCATGCGGGACCTCTCGGTGGGGGACCGTGCGGGCGGCCAACGGCTTCGGGCGGCGCGGAGCCCGTGCGGGGGCGGTGCGCATGTGGAGCGCGGCTCCAGGTCGGCTTCAAGCGCGTGCGGCGCGGTCACGTGCAGGTAGTTGGCGGCAGACCGGCGACGCGGCCGTACGGGGCACTCAAGGTAGACTTCATTCTACTTGCTGATTACTTGAAACTTATACCTGTTGAGCTAATTCAGGCGTATCCAAGATCCATATTGAATATCCACCCTTCCCTTCTCCCAGCATTTGGAGGCAAGTGTTATTATGGTTTGAAGATGCATAAAGCAGGCATTGCATCTGGAGCCAGGTACTTTACAATTTGTCTAGCATCTACCATTAACTACCGTCCAATTTGCTTGTATACCCAATGTTATTTCCAAGAAAAGTAACACCTTTCAGTTTCCTCAAGTCGGTACCTTGCCTCTAGAAAAATATAAAAATCAGAGTGTAAGCATCATTATTCCCAACTCGTGGCGAAGTTGATTTGTTTAATCAAGGCAACACATGTCACATGCTAGATTTATTGTTTGTAGCTTCTGGGGAAACTGATATTTTTATTAAACATTAACCAACCATATGCAGATACTCGGGTCCAGCCGTGCACTTTGTTGATGAACACTACGACATAGGAAGAACATTAGCACAAAGGGTTGTGCCTGTGTTAGCCAATGGTACTCGAGTCCTTAATGAGGTAACATATCTTATTCTCAGCTGTGATGATTTGGGTTTATGAATGATTTGGGAAGCAACTAAGGTTGCTTCTTGTGTTCATCACCCTTCTCAATTTGTTTTAAATCCCGAGGAAGATGGGCGGGTGGCTCATCGTCCAGGCAATCTGCGTTTCTTTCCTAACCACAGATTGCAGTCGTTGATGCCTACATGGCTACATTTCAGAGTGTCCAAACCATACTACATCGTAAGTGGTTACATACAAGACTTAAGGAAACAATTCAGCTGCATTATCTCAAGAATACAGTTCCCTAGTCGTTGCAGCCAACTGGAAACCAAATTAAGGGAGGCAACATTTCACATCCAATTAGCAAACATCAAAGCACATGCACTAATGACTTTATTAATTATGCATGGAAATATGCGAAATCGACAGCCAAACAAATACAGTCACCAAAAGATTTTCAGAATAATTTAGAAAAGAACGATGAAAACTGCTTTGGTTCCTTGACTTGCTATGCATTAGAACTGAATATATGAAGCATTGGTAGTCGGGACAACAAGATCATCGGGGATACCTTGTGGACAACAAGATTTCCTCTTCTATAGTGTATTGTCTGCTTGCTTCCTTAGTAACACCTTCAATTGACATGCAATGAGTCACAGTGTCATCCCCATCACACCTCCTCGGTGTTGTATTACGTGTAGTTTGCTTCTTAACTCGCAAGTTTTCGAGTGTCATCTCTGCTTCCCTCATTGTAGGCCGATCTTCTCCCTTCAATTTAGCGCACATTGCCGCAAGTGTGGCTACTTCTTGGACTTCTCCATCTTCCTCTTCCATTACTTGATGATCCATGATGTCAACAAGGTTACCTTCTGTGAGTAGCGAGACGAAATGTGAAACAAGACTGACACCATCATCGGTCCGATAGAAGAATGGTTTCTTCCTTGTAAGCAACTCTACAAGAAGAACACCGAAACTGAATACATCGCTCTTGTCTGTTAGTCAGCCTGTATAATAGTACATGGGATCTAAGTAACCAAATGTTCCTTGAACATCCGTAGTCACTCCTGTTTGATCAATTGGGATGTACCTTGAAGCTCTGAAGTCTGATACCTTTGCTGTGAAACTATCATCAAGAAGTATGTTGGAAGACTTAATGTCTCTATGATATATTGGCATCGAAGCAGCTGAATGCAGATAGGATAGAGCTCTAGCAACTTCAAGCGCAATCCTCATCCGATCATCCCATGACAGTGATATTGGTCCTTCAACATGAAGATGATGATAAAGGGTTCCATTTGAAATGAACTCATAAACCAACAACGGAACTTCTGTTTCAGGGCAACATCCTAAGAGCTTTACCACATTTCTATGGTTCACTTGGGAAAGAATTGCAACTTCATTTATGAATTCATCGATTTCTCTTTGTACTACAATCTTTGATTTCTTGATGGCTACAACATGTAGGTCCAAAATCCCTTTAAATATGACGCCATGTCCTCCATCACCAACCTCACGAGTTCTGTCAAAATTATTTGTGGCCTTCTCTAACTCCTCCAAGGTAATGATCATTCTTTCGCCAAAGTCTGTGTTTTGTGATATTAATTGCTGCAATAGCAACCCGTGATTTTGCTTGAAGAATTTTTCTTTTAAAATTTTCACCCTTCGTAGCTTTAGCTTGCGTGTTATGAAGGGAACAGCAAGCGCCAGAAGCAGAAGAATTGAGCCACCGCTGACTACTAGACCTATGCTTAAACCTGAAAAAAATGAATATATGAAGAGGCGAATTTCAAGGATTTGGAGAGTACAAGTTTAATTGAGAACGAGTTAATTAGTGAATGCTTGCCAACAAAAAGCCATAGATACAACAGTGTCATTACGTGTAGGGGCGAATCTAGGTCTAGGAAACTTGGGCTTTAGCCCTAGGTCTAGTACCTAAAGCCCACGGAGAAATTACCAAAAAAGCAAAAAACAGTGCGCTTAGCTGAGGAATGAGCAGTCCAGTTTGGGGTGCGACCAAGTCTGGCTTCACCCCTGGTTACTAGGTGAATACAAAGATTAAATCAGGTAATAGATGGTACGTAGTGGCTTGTCACCTGTAAAGGAACTCTTGGTCTTGATGCAATGAAATGTTCCGGGCGTATTTACGCAAATTCCATAGCATGAGTGTGCTTCCGGGTGTGCACACTCGTCAATGTCTAGACAAGTAGTACAACACAGTAGAAGTATGTCGGAAAGGAAACCATACAGATTAGTAAGCAGCGGAAGTATAAAACCGTGTTGGAAAATTAAGGGATAGCTAGCTAGTAATAATTGTAACTCTATAGCCATATTGATCTAAGCGAGTTGTAATCAATCATATATGTTCAAAACTCACTGCCTCACTGCAAATATATCAAGTGTACAAAACGTGGAACGTTTTTTGTTGTAAAAGAAACAAAAAGAGAATGGTGCTGTGAATGTATATGCAAATTATCTGATTGATGATTCTGTGTTGTAATATGTAACTGTGTGAAAAATGTTTCTCTGTGCAAATGATTAGCTTGTGTGTGCTGTCTCAGATTAAGCATGGAGCATCTGAACAGTATTAGGAGATCTGCTCGAGCTCGAGAACTGCTAACTGCTTAGTGCTGCTGCTGCTGCTGACTGTTAAAGATTTTCTGTTCAAGATACGATTGAGTACATGGGCTACTCTATAAGAAGTTTGTGAATGTTTGCTTCATTAGACTCTCTCGGTTTACATGTCTCGTCAAGGGTGGTCGAACAGGGGAGTCGGGTCGTGAGTCGAGAGTTTTAGCCAAACCGTCCAAGCCTGTCTAGCTCGAACAACAGGGGAATCGGGTCTGGCTGAAACCGAGTCGTCGGGGGGTGGCAAGAAAGGAATTGAGTGTCAAAGTGCATAACAATTTTCCTAATGATTTGCAGTGACAAATCATTAGGAAAATTGTTATGGATGGCAAATAATCAAACTTGGTTCTTTTGAGTGTCAAATCCTTTCCAAAAGAAGAAAGGCGATGGGGAACACGCGAACCGAACGAGCTAGGGAGGCTATTGGATGGTGGTGTGCTCTTGCCACATGTCAGCATCCGGCTACGGTCCGTGAGAAACCCTCGTGCGTCCTCAGCATTCCATACCCAAACTCCAAATTTTATTTTTTTAAGAAAGAAAGTAACAACTCTAGATCTCTGCACCAACTAAGGATGCATATAGCTAAATAGGTATCTAAATTCGTCTAGAAAAGGACTAGAACCTAGATGATGGGAGTATACACTAACACCTTCCTACCAACTGAGCTAGGCTCAGTTCCTATTGGACGGTTCTTGTTGTAGTGATTTCTTGGAGCTAGGCAATACTCACTCGATCACTCAATTCTTTTTTAGATGCTGTTTTAAAATACAAGCAATCAACCTTTTAAGACTTTGACAGTTAATATACATAAAAGTATTTAGATTTGTCATGTGAAAATTATGTTACTAAATTTGTCATCAAAATTACTTTGATATCATTATATTTTTTTTATAATTTTTACTAACATACAATTAGAAAAGATAATAACAATCAAATACGTGTATTGAAGATCGAGTCGACGTGTAAATTAAACGGCAAGTAAAAGGAATTGGAGGTAGCATATATGTGCATGCGTGTATTGTAGTACGTACCGTAGCATCCACCGGGCACGTACGGATTGCCTTGATAACCAGAGCAGTAGCACTGATACCCACCGTGGCCATCAGCGAGGGCATGTCGGCAAGAGCTGTGGGCACTTCGACATTCCGGGGCGGACGCATTGGGACAAGTAGTCGAGTTGCTGATCACAAAGTCTAGCAAGGCTGGGAGCGCTTCGGGAGGCCAGGGGACTGTAGACAAGTAATTGGTATAGTTGAATCCCACTACGTAGACAGAGAAATAATCCATACTGTTCTCCAGTGAACGGTTGTGGATCTGGATGTGGTAGGAAGAGTAGCCTAGAACGATGTTCGCCTGACAGCAGCTGATGCCAGAGCAGACATCGGAGCCGACCGCGGCCCCGTAAAATTCGCCTTGTTCGAACGATGGGCAGATGGCAGTGCAGGAACTGACCAAGCTGTCGTTCTCGAGTCGATCGTACTAATAACGAGTCGAGGAACCGTCGCTGACGAGACTAGTTCGAGCGATCATCTCGTAGACGGAAGTCGAATCACACAGAACAATACAAAAACAAATAGTAGATTGAACACAAAGATAGGGGTGTAAGATCGAGGAGGCCGACTAGAGAGGGGTGAATAGGCGGTTTTAAAAACTTCTTTGACTAAAACCGAGTTTTATGCGGAATTGTAAATCAATTCGGTTTTGCACAATTAAAGTCTAAATCAACTAGTCTTTACTAAGTGCACCAACAATACGAGACTATATAAAAGATAGCAATCATATACATACAAGTAGCAATTAAATACAATGAATGTAAATTGCAATATAGTAAAGCACAAGAAATCAAATCACAATGACACGATGATGTTTACCGTGGTGATCGGAGACTTGCCGGTCTACCTTAATCCACATTGAAGTAAGCCCAAAATCAATTGGTCCGGCTCCACAAATTAAGCCAAACACCTCCGAGGTAAAATCCAATCACTTGGACCGGTTCCAACACAAACCAACATTCGATCCACTAGGGTTGCTCTTCCTCCACTCCGGAGATGGCGAGCACCAAGCCACTCACAAACGCCCGGGTCTTCTCACAACCTTCTTTAAGAAGATCACCGAACCACGACGCCTCCACGCCGTCTAGGTGTCGGCAAACACCAAAAATAACAAGTCTAAAACTCTCACTTGAACTAATCAAGTGTCTAAGCTCAAGTGGATACACAATCCACTACCTAATGCAACACATGCACTTAGTGTTTGCTCTTTAAGCTCATTAAGTGCAACACTTGCACAAAAGAGATGAGAGGGTTTGCTCTTGGCTCAAGAGAATAGAATGGGGGCTCAGCAACTTGCCCACACATGATCAAGGTGGGTATTTATAGCCCCACACACAAAAACTAGCCGTTGGGACGAAGTCTGCTGAAAAATTAGCACAAGCGGTACTACCGCCGTTTAACGGCCGGTACTACCGCTCGACGGTTCAATGGTCGGATCAGCCACACACAGCGCTCTGAACTAGTTGTTGAAAAAAGCGGCGTGGTACTACCGCCAACTAACATACGGTACTACCGTTGAGGCCGGTCGTACCGCTCACCAAGGGCGGTACTACCTTTTTCAAAAGACCCAAAAGGGTGTTTCTTTGGAAAATACGTACTGCTCATAAAACGGATAAACCGGTGTGCGGTCGTACCGCTCAAGAAACGTCGGTACTACTGCACCAAGGATTTGCAATCCAAACTTACTGGACGGCTCAGATCAAACGGGCCGTTCGGACCGCGGTTTAAACCGTTCGATTCGGGCAATGTTCGGACGGTCCAAATGGCATATGGTAGTACTGCCAAAGGAAATGTGGTACAACCGCGATGCGGTAGTTCCTCCACTAAGGCTCCGGTACTACCGCACCTCAAGAGAGCAACTCATGCTCAGAAGGCGTCGTTCTATAAAAAACGTACCGCCAATAATAATTCGGAACGACCGGGTTGCGGTAGTACCGCACCACAAGCCGGTTGTACCGTTGAGCGGTAGTACCGCAGACAACACGCCAGTACTACCGATTTTTCTGAAAAAACAGCAGTTTTCATCCAAACCAAATTCAATTGCAAAACACATTTGCCAATTGATGAGTGATGCAAACAAGAGTTCAAAAGCAAGATTCTCAACAAGTTACAAAACACATTTGCCAACTTTTAGAATCAATGCCACAAGAAAAAGGTATATGGACTTAAACAATTTGCAAAACACATTCGTAAACTAAAATCACATGTTACAAGAATTATGCATGAGCCTCAACTATTTACAAAACACATTCGCAAATATAAGCAATATGCTAACGAAAGCTAGAGCAAACACAATGAGCTATCAACACATGACTAACTCAAGCTACTAGTAAAACCCCCTCTTAATAGTACGACAACCTATACTAGCAATCTGGTCTTCCAACCAAACACCAAGACCGGTAAAAGATTAGGAACACATCCTTAGCCCTAGCTAGTCATACCTTTATCTTGAGCATCCTCTTGAAGCTTGAAGACGTACATCTGAAGGATCTAGACCCGCCATTATATGTTAATGGAGTTTTAGTGATTAATGACAAATCTAAATTGCAAGACTAACATTTCCATTGTTATATATAATGCTTAGTCTCATTTGGATATAAAGGTGAAAATCAAAGAGGTACGCTTTCGACATCATAATTCTTATATCTTGTGGCATTCCTTGGATCTAAAATATAGGTTAAACTCCACCAAAAGGTTAATTTGAATATGTGCATATGATCCCATTACACATTTGTGTATGCACACATTTAGGGGGAGTTCATTCTATTTTGTGGTTTCATTAGTAATGATCCATATTATTCTCTTTCCACATAATCAAGGATCCTTACTTTGAAACATATCCCTGAATATATTTAACTTGTGTAGTTGATATATTCATATAAGTATATAAGACTTATGTAGTCTAAGTATACTTATATGTGAGAATAACATAACTTGTGTAGTTCATGTGCACTCACATATCCTTGAATATATCTAACTTGTGTAGTTAATTTATTCATGTGTGTATATGAGACTTGTGTGCTCATATATCCTTTGAGTATATACAACTTGTGTAGTAGTCATATACTCATACCATTCTATATTCAATTACTTGCAATTGAAGTGGTTATCATAAATTACCAATTTGGGAAATATTGTGGTATCTTGTCCCAACCATTATGAGTTAATGGTATGGTGTGGTAAATAATGATAATCATATCGTTGGAACTAACATTTTCTATGAGTTGGATGAAATAGGTTATGTCCCATGAGGTTGACAGTTTGGGATGACATCATATGTTGATGGTCATCAAGTCAAGAGCTTGGTATAAAGGATGTATCATGTGTTGATACGCATCAAGTTCAAGATGAAGGAAATCATCATGTGTCGATGATGTTCATGAAGAGAAGATATGATCTTGTGTTGATCAAGTCAAGAGAAGCTTCATCATGTGTTGATGAAGGGCAAGCAAAGAATGTCATCATGTGTTGATGAGCATCAAGTGACTCGGAGTTGAAGCAAGGATGTGCGTCATCAAGCTTCAAGAAGATGCTAAAGGCAAAGGTATGGCTAGCTAGGGCTAAGGATGTGTTCTTAGTCTTTTACCGGTCTCGGTGTTTGGATGGGAGACCGGATTGCTAGTCTAGGTCGCCGTACTATTAAGAGGGGTCTTTGACTAGTAGCTTGAGTTAGTCATGTGTTGTAAGAACCCGCATAATTAACCTAAACTAAACAACAATAATAGGTAATCAACGCTAAGTAAAAATCCATCAGCAGTGATCAACACCTAATCTCAGTTTTATCAAGCACATAATAACCACATTTGACAACGTGAAGCATGGCCATAACGGTACAACATCATCTCAATATATATATATATATCAATTGTCACATAAGTGCTTACAACCTCGAGAGCATAACATCAATCCGTATACCAAACAAAGATAATACTCTACAGCACAGCTTATGGTACAAGATTAGTCCCAACCAATTACAATGTAAATTACAAGAGCTAATTAAATTTCAATTCAACAATCCTGAGCTCAACCAAGTGAGAAGGCCGAGCCTGGCGACATAGAGGCAAGAAAAGGGAGCAGCAGAAGCTAGCCCCCCTTGCACCATTCCTCATTTCCCCCCTTCTATTCCTCAATGCCAACTCACAGGGTAGCACAGCCCCAACACAGCCGAGTCAAGGCAACACAGCAGAGCCATCCCCCCTGTCCAAGAGCTACATCCAGTTCACCCCTTTAGCATAGCCCCTCCATATGCAGAGACCTCCCACATACATTTCCCTAGCACATCCAGTCCACCGCACAACACATTCAACCCCCTTAGCCATCGAGCACAACATAGCAAGCTCACAACTCTTCAAAACCACACCAGCCCCAAACCATTCCACAAGTAGCAGCACAACACAAACATTCATCCCCTCCTTCTCAAGGCAAAGAACAAACTAGTTCATCTCCCTTGCAGCAGTTCATCCCCAAGCATTTTAGTCCATCCCTCTTACCAGCGCCAATCCATCCCCCATCACCCCTAGCCGAAGTTCATCTCCCCATTCCCCGTTCACTCCCTAGCAAGCATTCACACCCCTTTTCTCCACCAAGACCTCAAGAAGAGATTCATTCCCAACAAACATCCATTGCTCAAGACATCCACCATTTACCTTACCTCACCGAGTCCGTAGCGAAGAAGAGGGAGCTCGGCGACGCCAAGGCAATCGGGAGGGTGACCACATCCTCATCGCCAAGACAATCACCTTGAGCATCGACGACGACGGCGGCAATGGCCTTCGGCTGCACCTAGAGGGAACCACGTACGGGGCTGCGTCGGTAGCGGCGGCTTTGGGTCGGATCTGGAGCGAGGAGCGGCGCTGGACCGAAGGTGAGTCGGGCCGGTAGAGGGACCTAGGCGGCGGCGGCGCTGGCCTCTGGCCGTGTAGGAGGAGGAGACCTTGAGGGCGACGCGGCCGAGGGCGAGACCGAGGCGCTAGGCGCAGAGAGCCAGAGCGGCCGAGCAGCGGCGGCTGGCGTGAATGGCGTGGGCCACGGCATGGCGGCGCCGGTGGGACCGGGCGCGGCCGAGGCAAGGAGCGGCGACGCTGTCCGGGTGGAGACGGAGCCGGCATGGCAGAGAGGGCGGCAGACGGCGACGCGGTGAAGGGCGTGAGTCAAAGTCGGCGGACCAAGCCAGGATTTCCTGGTGGCTTAGAGGAAGAGAGGAGAGTAGAGAGGGATTTGAGAGAGGTGAGAATGAGTGAGATTGGGGGTAGAAGAAGGAGAGAAGGCAATGTGGGGGTTGGTGTGCGTGTGTGCTGGTGTTGGGCCGGCCGAGCGGATGTGAAGGGAGAGAGAGGTGAGGTTAGATTTAGAGGGTGAGGTTAGGGAAAATCTAGGAATTAGATTTAGGGAAAGTCTTAGGAAGTGGGTAGATTCTAGATAGCTGTTGTGATTAACGTCGATTTTAGTAGCTTTTGTCTTTTATTAGATAATTTTGTTAACTGCTTTAGTCTTGCAATTAAATGATTTAATTTGGGTCTTCGCAGAGTAACCAACTTAGAAATCAATCTGTTGTTATTTGCTAAGTAATTGAAGTTGCCGCTAATTATGTTAGGTAGCAAGTTAATTTGTTTGCGTAGTCGTATTGTGTGTCGCTAGTATTTAGTTGAATAGATTATACTGCGTTAATCCTGTTAGTGTAATTATTTAAGCGTGAATCTTGAGTTTTCGATCTTAGCTCGAGTAGAAAGTAGAGCGACTATTTTGGGAATAGCTAACTTGGTAGAGATCTCAAAAAGTTTTACTTAAATTAATTTGTGCTAACAATTAGAAGTCAATAACTTAGGTATCTATTGTATCACTCAAATCAACTATGTATTTACTTATATTATTATTCAGTATCCGCTTTTTTACTGATTTGACGTTAAAAAGACCGACGGAAGCGATTGACCCGAGTTTCATTCAAGACCGACCCATCCTACGCTTATGAAGGCAAGCGACTCTCTTGAACATAAATATAGCTACTTTAAAATATAAACCGTATCTTGCACTATTATACGTATTGCATCAAAAACTGTTTCTCAAAACTTAAATTGAATGAATGAGATAAAAATGATTAACATGAACTTGAATGAATGAGAATTGATGATATAAGATAAGAATGAGGAAAGAAAGTAATATGAGATTATTATGGCTGGTAAAGGAGGCCCTTGGCAGGTAAGATATGAGGCAAGGCAGTGGGACCCCTTTACATATGGGTACAATATAAGGATCAACCAAATCTTGCTCGGTCAGAGGTCGTAAAATCCGTACCAACCATTTTTCCGTTTCGGTGGGCAGGAAAGATTACCTTGTTACGTGACTATGCTCTCCACAATGGGTAAGTAATAGGTGTGAGTGTGTGTGATGGAAGAACCCAGAACCGTGAGGAGAGACCGGAAGTGGGGGATCCAAGGCGCTATAGCGCTAAGGTGGAGTGTTGGGTGCAGGATAGAAGCTGCCCCCAACCAACATTGCTAGAACTCGGTGGAGGATTGGGTGCGCTCAGGACACCGACGGAAAGTAATGGGTGGAGAAATTAATTCACGTAACCTGGAAAACGTTCTGTATTCTGATCTCGAAACCGCATCAAAGGAAATGCGGTGGACCCAGTTCACAGAGAGCTCATAGTAGCTATGGGTAAAGTGGTACAAAGCCTGCGCAGTGCTATACAAATCATGAATTGCCAGTCTCCAGGATTGGAGTCTACGGGAACCACTGGGGGTCTTTCTTCTCTCTGAGTGATTATTAGTGTTTTTAGAATTAAAATATGCCAACTAAATGTTTTAATGATTATTTTCTAATTTGAGATGACTTAGAAAATGTGATAACAATTAGAGTTAGTCATCCACTGCATTCTTTGCTATTAATGCTTGCTGAGTACACTCGTGTACTCAACCTTGTTAGTATTTTCCTTTGTAGACCCTGGCCCAACCGGGGATTATACCGTGTGGGACGAGGCGGTCAAATCTTGAGATAAGGCCATCGGAATCGAGGATCATTACCACGAGGAGCAGGGCGAGGTGGACGCCCGATTTGGTGCTTGGGACTACGAGAAGGCCGGGGGAGCAGGGCAGGCAAGGAGGGATTTTGGTCTCATTTTGGTTATGAAATATTCCTATGTTAATGTAAGACTTTAGCCCTGCGTGGCATGACTGCTGTAATAAAGGACAGTTTCTATCTTATTGTTCTGCTGTGTCAACTCTGATAAGGCTTACTATTCGTTGGAGCGGTGTTCTACCGGACAAACGAATAGTAATCCGTTGCTTAAGTGTGATTACCGGCTGGGTAATGACACGGGGCGTCACATGTGTTGATAGTTCATTGTGTTTGCTCTAGCTCACCTTAACATGTTGCCAATATTTGCAAATGTGTTTTGCAAATAGGTGTGGCTCATGGATATTCCTTGAAGCATGTGACTTAGTTTGCGAATGTGTTTTGCAAATGGTTTAAGTCCATGTACCTTATTTCTTGTGGTATTGATTCTAAAAGTTGGCAAATGTGTTTTGCAACTTGTTGAGAATCATGCCTTGAACTTGTGTTTGCATCTCATATCAATTTGGCAAATGTGTTTTGCAAAATTGAGTTGAAACATATGCAAACTTTGCTTTCTGTTGAAAATCGGTAGTACCGGTATGTGTTGCGCGGAACTACTTCTTTGCGGTATGACCGGTGGTTCCTTGGCGGAACTACCGCATCTGTTGAGCATGTGTTGCTCTGAGGTGGTGCGGTAGTACCGGCTTGGATATCGCGGAACTACTGTGGTGAGGTAGTACCGGCTCGGTGTGTGCGGTACTACCGCACGTCGGTAGGTCCGACGTGTTGGAACGGTATGGAAATTCCAGTAGCGTTGCATGTTGGACTTGGTTTGCTTTGACAGAGCGCGGTAGTACCGGCTCGCGGAACTACCGTTCATGTATTGGCGGTACGTATATTCCAGTACCAGTGTAATATGGTCCTTAGCCAATTTCGTGAGCATGTGTTGCTCTCTCTGGCTAAGCGGTAGTACCGCAATGTGTTTGGCGGAACTACCGGTGAGCGGAACTACCGCGTATGTGTTGGCGGTAGTACCGGAGCCCTTTGCAACGGCTAGTTTTATAGCCGTTACTGCACTCGCGGTAGTACCGGCCATTGGTTGGCGGTACTACCGATTGTCCTGTTTTTTCTGGGACTTTGCTTCCAACGACTAGTTTGGTTGTGTAGGCTATAAATACCCACCTTGGCCGTATGTGGAAGGTTGCTGGTTGGATGAAAAACATATCCAAGTGTTGTGGCTGTGTGCTAGACACTCTTTGAGCTAAGAGCAAGCCCTCTCTACTCTAGTGTGCATGTGTTGCACTTAGTGAGTGATTGAGAGCAAACCCTAAGTGCATGTGTTACCTTAGTTGTGGACTTCGTATCCATAGAGCATTAACACTTGATTGGTTCAAGTGAGCGTTGGAGACTTGTTACTCTCGGTGTTTGCCGACACCTAGACGGCGTGGTGGCGTTGTTGCATCGGTGAGCTTCTCAAAGAAGATTGTGAGAAGACCCGGGCGGTTTGTGAGTGGTGTGGTGCTCGCCATCTCCGGAGTGGAGGAAAGAGCAACCCTAGTGGAGCGAGGTGTTGGTTGGACTTACCTCGGAGGAAGGCTTAATTCGTTGAGCCGGCCCAATTGGTTTGGGTTTCCCTCAACGTGGATTAGGGGAGACCGGCAAGTCTCCGATCACCACGGGAAAACATCGCCGTGTCATTGTGGTTTGATTACTTGTGCTTTACGTTGTGCAATTTATATACCTTGTAGTAAATTGCTTATTCATTGTGTATGATTGCATTAGTTCTTTGTGCTTTTCACCATTGCTAGAATTGAATTGCTCAAGTCATATGCTAAATAGTTATATTCTTCAATAGACTTTGATTGTTGGTGCACTTAGTTGAACCTAGTTAATTTAGGCCTTAATTGTGCAAAACCGTATTTGTATTAGTTTCCGCATTAGAAATCGGTTTTAGCCAAAGAAGTTTTTAAAATGCCTATTCACCCCCCTCTAGTCGGCCTCCTCGATCTTACAACATCTTTACTTCAAGTCCAGGTCAATGACTTGAACGTTTATCAACACATGATGACTTGAATTGATGATCAGCTCATGATCATATCATCTTAGAGATCTTGATACGCATCAAAACACGATCCATCCTTTACTCTAAGCTCTTGACTTCAATATCATCAACACATGATGATCTTCTTCTCTTCGGGATCTTGTTTTGAACATCATCAACACATGATGATTTCCTTCATCCCGAGTCTTGACTTGATGACGATCAACTCATGATGTCATCCTAAGTCTTCAGCATCATGGAACATAACCTATTTCACCAATTCATGGAAAATGTTAGTTTCACAATGTAATTGTCATTAATTACCACAACATACCATTAACTCATAATGGTGGGACAAGATGCTTCAATCTTTCCCTCTTTGGTAATTCATGACAACCACTTCAATTACAAATAATTGAATGTAGATTGATATGAGTATATATAAACTACACAAGTTGTATATACTCAAAAGATATGTTTCAAAGTAAAGATCCTTAATATGTGTGGATAAGGAATATAGATTAATACTAATGAAACTACAAAATATAGTGTGAACTCCCCAAAAATGTGTGCATACACAAATGTGTAATCAAAACATATGCACATATTCAAGTTAAACTTTTGGTGGAGTTCAACCTATATTTTGGATCCGATGAATGCAACAATATATAAGAATATGATGTCGAATGCATACCTCTATGATTTTCACCTTTTTATCCAAATAAGATTACACAGTAGGTATATTAATAAAAGTGTTAGTCTCACAAGTAGGTTTGTCATTAATAACCAAAATACTCCATTAACTCATAATGACGGGTCTAGATTCTTCAGGGGAGACTTCTTTGTTCTCATGATCAGCCTTTTATAATGACTAACACCTCCCTATTTATAGACTAGAGACCCTACTAGGATTTTAGATGGGATGCCCACTGATGAACTGGCTGCTGGACCAAACCTATAGTTTCCCAACAAATATTACTTCCATTTGTACCCCTTCTTTGTTAAAATTCAAACACGTGCAAGTACCGACACACATCTGTCTGATTTGTATTATTTTTGGATAGGCCAATTATGACATCTTGAATTAAAGCTGTTGTGCTTACTTACCATTTGGTGGGTGCCAGCTTAATCCTCCACCTTCGGAAGCTCTGAAAAGAATGCACATGCTTGCATGTGACCCTGGCATAATTGTGATCATGAACAAGGTAACATACTTCAAGCAGCAAGTCTGTTTTCTTTGTGCAGTTCCATTATTTTACAGTTATGTTGTTGGTTTTTTGCAGCATAGATGGCGAGTGGGAATCATGACTGAAATGTCACCAGTAGGATATGGAGGCGTCAGTCCGAAATGCATTCTAGGCTTCAATAAGGTGAATATAACTATATAAGTTACTTCTACTACAGCACATATATAAGTATTTATCATGCAGCAAATTCTCACTATATCTTTGTGCCTTATTATTCATACAGAACATGGGAGAAGAGATATCCCTTCGCCTACGAACTTTTCTTTTAGATAATAGAAGAGAAAAAATCTCTCTGGCTCTCAGACGAGAATGCACACAGCCCATTTATTAAAAGGATAAAAGTAACCAAATAACCAAAGTAGTTAAAAGCGGCAAGAAGCCTTACAAAAAAAAAGACAAATGACACTAAACTTGATCATTGCAAATCCGGTGACTAAGCCGCCACCCATAAAAATTGAGGATTTGCATCGCCATAAACTCTAACCTTAGGCTTCCGTCCACCATATACTCTTTCTGGGCCGAAGTTTGTAAATTTGCCCAAACACGTAGCCAGAATCTACACAAGAAGATAATCTGCAAGGGATTAGTGATAATCTTTTTGTTAAAAATAACATCATTTCGACAACACCAAATAGACCAATATAAGACACTAGCTCCCACCAGGAGTTGTGACTTTAAATTTGTTGGAATACTGGCTAACCAATTCCCGAACATGTTTGCTATGCTCACAGGGGGGATAAATTAAACGGACATCGAACAACCCACCATGCAAGACGTGCAAATGTGTAGTCAATAAAAAGATGTTGAATTGTTTCCTTTTTAATACAGAAACAACACTGCTTGCTTCCCCTCCAATTTCTTTTAAGTAGGTTATCTTTAGTTAAAACGACCCCTCTTTTGAGATACCAAGGAAAATTTGCACCTTTAAGGGGATTTTAATTAGCTAAAATAAATCCTTAATAGGGACTTGAAAATTACTAATAAGAGCCCCATAGAAAGACTTACGCCAGAATTATTTAAATTCCACGTAAAGATTTAGGAAATATGAAAGTATGAAGAAAACTCTGCTTCATGAACTTGTAAGTTTTTTCGGTTTTCTTCTTTCATAAAATAGAGATTTCTTATGCTGATCTTCTTTTTGTTCGCTGTAATTATGGGCTTTTATATCTTACACTCGTGTATATTTTGATTTCAGGTACATATGGTCCACTCTAAGCATGATGCAAAATTTTTTGCTCTTAATAAGCAGGTGAATTTTGCTAGACGCTCCTGTCATGTTTGGTTGTCATCTACTCATCTCTTTACATTTGAGTTTATCTTATCTCTTATCTTTAATAAATTATTATTAATATCTGTTCAGTTGAATGACGAAGCTGCGTCCTTGAACTGGACCAAGTCAAGAGGTCATGTGCTGAGTGGTCGCAAAATCTTCGATTCCTATGAAGATGAATTTGTTCTGGAACCAGACACTCTTGTTGTTGGTCACAGGCTTGGGGGAGGATCAAGTTCACTGGCAAGTGCTCGTGTGTTGTCAGGGTCTGCTGCTTATCAGCGTTTCTTGAATGCATCAGCAACAGATTTGGAGAGTTCCCAAAATAGAGTTACTACATCTGCAAAGAAAGGTAATGTGCAACGCACAGAAATTGAACCTGATTCAGATGATTTTGGTCAAGATTTTGTTCAGGGAAATGTGAAGGTGGAACCAGACCCAGATGATAATGATGCCATGCATGTGGATGTAGCGATTGGGACATCAGGGTCCTCAGGTTCTAGATCATTTACGGAACAAAATATCATTGGTTATTCTGAGCCTGATCCTGATGATGTTGGCAAGCAAAGCTCTGTTGGTTGCCTTGAACCTGATCCTGATGATTCCTCAAATGCTAATATTCTTAACCCGGAGCTGAGGATTGATGAGAAGCACCACAGAGAACCTGATCCTGATGATGGTGCTTGTGAATTTGTCCTGGCATCTGGAAACAAGATGGAAGTGGAGACTGAACTGAGAAGCAACACCGCAGTTTTGAAGTCTGAACCTGATCCTGATGATTCCTCAAATGCTATTCTGAACCAGGAGATGAGCATTGATGAGAAGCACAGTGGAGAGCCTGATCCTGATGGTTCCTCAAATGCTATTCTGAACCAGGAGATGAGCATTGATGAGAAGCACAGTGGAGAGCCTGATCCTGATGACACTACTCGTGGAGCTGTTCTGGAATCTGGAAATAAGATGGAAGTGGAAACACAACAGAGCAGAAACTCCACAAATTTGAAGTTTGAACCTGATCCCGATGATCACGCCGGTGATTCAAGCATCAGTGAACTGCAAAGGATCGAAGAGCCAGTGGCAGCCCTCTGTTCACGTCTCCAGAAGGCCATTGAAATGCTTCAGTTGCAAGCGAGACCTGAAGAGGCAGCTTCTGCACTTCAAACACTCTAAGATTATCAAGAATGTGATAGAGCACCCAAATGATATTAAATATAGGAGATTGCGTAAGGTATGCTTGGTTATTCTCAAAATTCTCTGGTGTTAAGGTGTATCTTTGATGTACTGAAACAAATTCTTACAAATCGTCCTCCTTTTCCAAATTTGCAGTCCAATCCGCAATTCCAAAGGAGCGCGGCAAACTACAAAGGTATAAATCTTTTAGTTCTGCAAGCTGTCACTTTAGTCTTGAAAATGTAATGTCCTTGAATTGATTGGTTTCCGCGAGGATGTCGTGTCGGACGAGATTGGGCGTGCAGAGACTTACTTGGTATTGAAAAGGAACGATCCTGGATTGCTGTGGCTTGCAAAATCCTCTCTTGAAGTTTCCATGGCTCCATAAAGGTTCATCATACCCTATTGATTGTATACATTTCCCGGATAGAAATTTATCTATCTATTATATTATTAAAGCGATAGAAAAAGAAGCCACCACATTCGCTCTCAAAGGGTAGAAATTCTCACGTTAATCGGTGAAAAAAGAGAAACATCCACACCGTTGATTATGGTGGGTCCAGATTACAACGATCTAGATTAAAGGAAAGAGTCTATATGAGGTACAATATAGAAATAAGAGCCCATCTCAAGTACAACGTAAAAATAACTAAAATTCGGAATAAAAAATAAAATAAAATTAACAACTTAATTTTGATACGAATTCCCAAGTAAAATCACTAGACAAACATAATTCGAATAAAAATAAAAAAATTACTAATTGAATTAGTACACTAATTCCAACAAAAATAATCGAATTGAATAAAAACAAAATAAAAATAGCAAATTGATTTGGTACTAATTCCTAAGTAAAATTCCTAAAAATATATAATTCAAAATATGTTTTATTAGTATACTAATTCCAACAAAAATACCTAGATTTCAAATTTAAAATAAAATAAGAATTTTTGATTTCAATACTAATTCCAATATAAAAACCTAATAACTATAATTCAGAATATTTTTAATACAAAATAGCAATTGGATTAGTATACTAATTCCAATAAAAAATAATTGAAATTTGGGATAAAAACAAAAAGAAAATTTGCAATTTGATTTCCATATGAATTCCAAAGTAAAATATTTAAATAACTAAAATTCGAACAAAAAATAAAATAACATTATGAATTTAATTTACATATGAATTCCTAAGTAAAATCCTAAATAAATATAACCAGAATAAAAATTAAACAAAAATGGCAATTCGATTGTTGTATGAATTTCAACAAAAATAAATACTAATTGAAATAAAAATAAATTAAAATTGGCAATTTGATTTTGATGCTAATTCCAAATTAAAATTCATAAATAAATTTAATTCGGTATAAAAATTGACAATTGGATTAATATATGTATTCCAACAAAAATAACTTAAATTAGGGATAAAAATAAAAGAAAATTTGAAATTCTATTTCTATACGAATTCATCCGCACCATTGATTATGGTGGGTCTAGATTATAACGATCTAAATTAAAGAAAAGAGTTTATGCGTGTACAATATAGAAATAAGAGTCTCTCAAGTACAACGCAAAAAATAACTAAAATTCGAATAAAAAATAAAATAAAATTAGCAACTTAATTTTGATATGAATTCCTAAGTAAAATAATTAGATAAACATAATTTAGAACAAAAATAAAAAAAATTAGTAATTGGATTAGTACATGAATTCCAACAAAAATAACTGAATTGAATAAAAAACAAAATAAAAATAGCAAATTTATTTTGATATGAATTCTAAGTAAAATTCCTAAAAATATATAATTCAAAATAAGTTTTAGTATACAAATTCCAACAAAAATACCTAGATTTTGTAATTAAAAATAAAATAAGAAATTTAATTTCAATACTTAATTCCAAAATAAAAACCCTAATAATTGTAATTTGAATATTTTTTATAAAAAATTAGCAATTGGATGAGTATACAAATTCCAACAAAAAATAATTGAAATATGGGATAAAAATAAAGATAAAATTTGCAATTTGATTTCCATACTAATTCCAAAGTAAAATATTTAAATAACTAAAATTTGGAACAAAAATAAAATAACATTATCAATTTGATTTACATATGAATTCCTAAGTAAAATCCTAAATAAATATAACTAGGAATAAAAATTAAACAAAAATCGTAATTGGATTGTTGTACTAATTTTAAGAAAAAATAAGCGCTATTTGGAATAAAAATAAATTAAAATTGGCAATTTGATTTTGATGCTAATTCCAAATTAAAATCAGTAAATAAATTTAATTTGGCATAAAAATTAAATAAAAATTAACTATTGGATTAGTACATGAATTCCAACAAAAAAATAACTTAAATTAGGGAGAAAAAATAAAAGAAAATTTAAAATTCTATTTCCATACGAATTCCAAAGTAAAATCCATGAATAACTAAAATTCTGAATACATTAAATATAAATTATAATGAGAATACCACGAATGGTGTCGGATGAGACCACGAAAGAGTGCAATGATGTCGATCTGTCATACATGAAGACTTTGATCCACAAGGAAACGAAGAGCCATGATAGCGACGACGAAGATAAGGACAATATCATGTAGCTCACCTTAGCCGTTTCATGAGGACAATGTCATGCTACTTGCTGGAGCTACTGAAGAGAAAGGCCGAAGTCGAAGGAGCCAAGTGTTGTGACGATAAGTGGTGAGCATCAGCATTGTTGAAGAAGTTAGTGGCCAAAAAAACTTGATGATGGGAAAGCCCTAGCAAAGAGGAGATGAAGCTTTGCATTGAAGACGAGCTATCGGCGATATGGGGTTATCGCGTAGCTAGGAGTTGCCATTGTTGGTGACACGGCATCGCCAGCGATGGTGAAGAGATTCTTCATATGTTAGACAACGACTAAAGCAGACATACCGGCATCAGTGAAGATGGGAGGTCATAGCAGTTAGTAAAGAAGCCACATTGTTGAGTTGGACAACGTCAAAGAGGAGCGACTAACATGGTAGAAGAAGACATCGAGCAAGTATAATATCGTCATGTGTATATACATGCATGCATCCATACGAATATAAACATGAGCGTACATAAACAAAGGAGCAAAGAGCTCAGAGTAGAGATGACGCAATAGTAAGGAATAAGCTCGGGGCCACCAGAGAGAGTGCAGAGGGTGTCCCCGGCAAGGATCAGCAACATTTGCATGTATGCGTGTTGATGTCACAATGGTTGGTATTAAACAATAATTGGAGAGAAGTAGAAGATAACTATGTGGTAGAGTATTGCATCGGAAGGGGTAGCAGCTGAGAGATATTGATCAAGAATTAGGCTTGCTTTTGGAGATTGAAGTAGAGAAAATGTGGCGGGGAGAAGAGATAGAAGACACACGGTTCGGTAGGGCAACCGACATGGAAAGATAAGTTCAAGGTAGGTCACCCATGGTGCATCGGTGTATACGTGGGCAAGGTACTCTAATACTATGTAAACTAATGTCCAATGTGTGAGAAGTCTAATATTTCATAATGTAAGGATATTATGAAATTGCATTAATTAATTTTGTAAAAATTCTAAAAAATTACACAATCAAGTCTACTGTGTAAGGAGCCTGAATTTTTTTTCATAATGGCTGGATCTCATTTTCTATATTAGAAAATTCCTATAAACAGTATAATTAAGTGAATTTTAGAGACAAAATCAGAATGTATAAAGTTTTGAAAAAAAAATACACAAGCAATTAAACTATGTCGGGAGGCTCCACAAAAAAATTGATAATTTTTTGAGCTCAGTTTCTATATTTAAAAAATTTAGAAATGGAAGTAACTAGCGGCGATGTCATTCGTCTAATTTTCTGATGTTCGCGATGTCATTTTTCAGTGCGTCACGAACGAAGTGTCGTTCCTCTAATTACGCTCTAACGAGATGTCACTGAGCTAATTTACCCTATCTTAAAAATCTAAATAGCTACGAGATACGTAAATATATTCTCAAGCATCTAAGTTATATCATTTGATATTAAAAACTTTAAAACAAATCTAGCCGTGTAAATGCGCGGGACACCCTGCTAGTTATTGTATATGAGAACATCAAACTGTATGTGTTGTCTGTCAGCGCTCCTAAACTGTACATGAAACATGTGATTGCAGATAGACTCCGATAAATGAATGATGTTTGTTCTTTGTGAACTACTTGCTAGAAATTGGTTCTTGATGCTCAAATATCCTGACCACCCAATGACTAAAACCCTGCTGTGTAAACCATGGACCATCACAAGGTGTTGTGTGGAACTGAAATGAAAAGTTCATCCCCAGATCAGGAATACCACATTTGTATGCTTCTTTTGAGGGAAAGAAATATCACATTCATTTGCCTTCGGTTGGAACCACATTATGATCCTGGGCAGTAAAAATGGTGGGCTTGTTGTACTATAGCCCAACACGCCATCCCTGAGAGGTCATTCGAGTATGAAATGTGGCACACATTCTCGAGTTTTTGCTTATTTTTTTAAAAACAAAATAGCAAATGTAGCCCCCCCACACCTAAAATGATAAAATTGACACCATTACCACGCTCCTAATCCGCAGAAGCCACCTGCCATGCTCTAAGACCGCGGTAGGATGACATGCAAGTGTGATAGGTGGCCTGAACATGTTCCCACTGCAGGCAAACACATTATTGCCGCAGATTGCAATCGTGACAGGTGGCTTGCAGCAGACTGAGAGCGAGGCAGGAGGCTTTCGCAGACTGGGAGCCATAGTTATAAAACCCGGGCCGATCATCGACCCGGTTGAGGTCTCGGGTCATTGACCCGGTGGTCGGACTGATGGGTCAATGGTCGGACCACATGTTTTATACACACATACACACAAAAAAGAAAAATCAATGATACACAAAAAAAACAACAATAATTAAATAATCTGAATTCAGAACCACAAATTAAGTCAATCAAAGAGGGACATCGTAGATTCATCCAATAACGAGATCATTCAAACAGTTGATGTTCTAGTCTATTTTTCTTCTTTGAATGAATGTGTTTTAATACACTTCAATTCCTCTCATATCCAGATGCACTACATGTTTGGCTTAATACATGAATTGTCAACTTACATTTTAATATATATGTCTTAGATCTAACTATATATTACTCTGATTAGAAAATAGAACAGTACAATTCTAACGCTTACATCTTAACAAAGACTAGAGAGTAAAGACAAGCAAAACAAGAAAGTAGGGAAATGCATCATATCTTGCTGATAGAGGTGAAGCGAGAAGAGAACGAAGAGGAGTTGCCGACCGGAGTGAAAGAATGAGAAAAATAAAAATTATTTATGTGTAACCGCCAATTTCACAAGGGAATTCCTACTAAAACCTAAAAGCATCTAAAGTATGAACATGCCCTTTAGTTTTGTCTTGAAAAACTACTTCATTTGAGGGATTTTTTGAAAATTGGCCTCATGAGCAAAACTCGGCCGATCGACCGAGTTTTTCTAGGTCAATTGCATCTTCGGTTTTATGAGTGTGCTTGACCCGGCAAAGCTTCTGGTCCAGTTTGTGTGCTATTGCAAATAAAAATGACGACACTTGTTCTCTCAACTCTCGAGCGTTCGCTGTGGCCGAGTGGCCTCCGCGCGTAGCAGCAGCAGATTCGCACATCCCTCTCTCCCGCTCCCTTGACGGCGACCGGCGGCACTTGGGTTCATCGAGACTACGGGATCCGTAAGCATCTCGTCGTTTTGTTCTCGCTGATCTTCCGAATACTCAAACTCCTCTTCTTCCCTTCCTTTGTTTCTGCAGAGACCGGGTTAATCTCCCGATGGAAGCGGCGGTTGCTTCTTCCGCCCAACTCTACGCTGCCGCCCAACCCCATCCCGGCAAAGAGAGGCGAAGCATGAGTGGGCTTTGTCACCAGACAATGACCTTGCTCTGTCACCTGCAAGCGGCTGCCCCACTCGAATGCTCGCGTTTACGCGGTGGCGGGTAGCGATGCTGGGAGCTTGGGAGTGACGGGGTCAGGACGAAGAGACTCGCCGTGTTCGTGTCCGGCGGGGGCTCAAACTTCCGGTCGATCCACGATGCCGTTGTGGACGGAAGGGTGAACGAGGATGTGGTTGCGCTGGTCACCGATAAGCCAGGTGATGATGATGCTTGCTTCCTGTAGCTCTTTGAGTTGTGAGGTGAAGCGTTGGGGATTGGAAGTTCTGAAGTTGTTAGTGTTGATCTCATCTCACGGCTGCGGTTTTTCACTTTACAGATTTTTTATTTCATTTGCGTGGCGGTAAATCTCTGGAATTACAGAGAAAAGGTGGTAAATGGCATCATTTGAGCTGTTAATTCTTTCACTTTTAGTTGTACTTGCAAAATGCATAGACCAACCATATGCAGATACTCGGGTCCAACCGTGCACTTTGTTGATGAACACTATGACACAGGAAGAACATTAGCCCAAAGGGTTGTGCCTGTGTTAGCCAACTCGAGTCCTTAATGAGGTAACATATCTTATTCTCAGCTGTGATGATTTGGGTTTATGAATGATTTGGGAAGCAACTAAGGTTGCTTCTTGTGTTCATCACCCTTCTCAATTTGTTTTAAATCCCGAGGAAGATGGGCGGTGGCTCATCGTCCGTGCAATCTGTGTTTCTTTCCCAACCACATTGCGATGCGTTGATGCCTACATGGCTACATTTCAGAGTGTCCAACCATACTACATCGTAAGTGGTTACATACAAGACTTAAGGAAACAATTGGTTGCATTATCTCAAGAATACAGTTCCTAGTCGTTGCAAATAATTGGAAACCAAATTAAGGAGGCAACATTTCACATCCAATTAGCAAACATCAAAGCACACGCAGAATGACTTTATTAATTATGCATGGAAATATGCGAAATCTACATGACCAAACAAATACAAATCACCAAAAGATTTTCGAATAATTTAGAAAAGAACGATGAAAACTACTTTGGTTCCTTGACTTGCTATGCATTAGAACTGAATATATGAAGCATTGGTAGTCGGGACAACAAGATCATCGGGGATACCTTGCGGACAACAAAATTTCCTCTTCCATAGTGTATTGCCTGCTTGCTTCCTTAGTAACACCTTCAATTGACATGCAATGAGTCACAATGTCATCCCCATCATACCTCCTTGGTGTTGTATTACGTGTAGTTTGCTTCTTAACTCGCAAGTTTTCGAGTGTCATCTCTACTTCCCTCATTGTAGGCCGATCTTCTCTCGTCAATTTAGTGCACATTGCCGCAAGTGTGGCCACTTCTTGGACTTCTCCATCTTCCTCTTCCATTACTTGAGGATCCATGATGTCAACAAGGTTACCTTCTGTGAGTAGCGAGGCAAAATGTGAAACAAGACTGACACCATTATCGGTCCGATAGAAGAATGGTTTCTTCCTTGTAAGCAATTCTACAAGAAGAACACCGAAACTGAATACATCGCTCTTGTCTGTTAGTCGGCCTGTATAATAGTACATGGGATCTAAGTAACCAATTGTTCCTTGAACAACCGTAGTCACTCCTGTTTGATCAATTGGGATGTACCTTGAAGTTCCGAAGTCTGATACCTTTGCTATGAAACTATCATCAAGAAGTATGTTGGAAGACTTAATATCTCTATGATATATTGGCATTGAAGCAGTTGAATGCAGATAGGATAGAGCTCTAGCAACTTCAAGCGCAATCCTTATCCGATCATCCCATGACAGTGATATTGGTCCTTCAACATGAAGATGGTGATAAAGGGTTCCATTTGAAATGAACTCATAAACCAACAGTGGAACTTCTGTTTCAAGGCAACATCCTAAGAGCTTTACCACATTTCTATGGTTCACTTGGGAAAGAACTGCAACTTCATTTATGAATTCATCGATTTCTCTTTGTACTACAATCTTTGATTTCTTGATGGCTACAACATGTAGGTCCAGAATCCCTTTAAATACGACGCCATGTCCTCCATCACCAACCTCACGAGTTCTGTCAAAATTGTTTGTGGCCTTCTCTAACTCCTCCAAGGTAATGATCATTCTTTCGCCAAAGTCTGTGTTTTGTGATATTAATTGCTGCAATAGCAACCCGTGATTTTGCTTGAAGAATTTTTCTTTTAAAATTTTCACCCTCTGTAGCTTGATCATGCGTGTTATGAAGGGAGCAGCAAGTGCCAAAATCAGAAGAATTAAGCCACCGCTGACTACTAGACCTATGGTTAAACCTGAAAAAAAAAGGAATATATGAAGAGGCGAATTTCATGGATTTGGAGAGGACAAGTTTAATTGAGAACGAGTTAATTAGTGAATGCTCACCAACAAAAAGCCATAGATACAACAGTGTCATTACGTGTAGGGGCGAATCTAGGTCCAGGAAACCTGGGCTTTAGCCCTGGGCCTAGGACCTAAAGCCCACAAAGAAATTGCCAAAAAAGCAAAAGGCAGTGGGCTTAGCTAAAAAATGAGCTAGTCCAGTTTAGACGTTACCAAGTTTGGCTTCACCCCTGGTTACTACGTGAATACAAATATTTAATCAGGTAATAGATGCCACGTAGTGGCTTGTCACCTGTAAAGGAACTCTTGATGCATCCTCCTCTTGTGAAGGCATCCCCATGGGTTCCCTCGTGGCACTGGCAACGATATCCTCCTCGTGTGTTGTTGCAGTCGCCGTAACACGGGTAGATGTCCGGAGAAAGACATTCATTGATATCTAGACAAGCACAAGGCCATTCGTTAGTTAGGAGTGTTTCATGCATCTATAGGTGCCTATATACCCAAGGCAACACTACAACTAATGTGCATCAATGTGCATCAAGATTAGCGATATTTAACATGGCTATCTTTTCATATCTAGAAAGTGTGTTTGAGATATCAAACTAAAAAAAAATTAAATTCATCTTGATTTGAACCAGTTTGAGCTATATGTTCTGGTACATGCCTTCACATCCTTCTGGTATAGAAGCGTTGCCCCTGAAGCCACGAGGGCACTGGCAATGATATCCTCCTGGTGTGTTGATGCAGTCGCCGTAACACGGGTAGATGTTCGGAAAATCACATTCATTGATATCTAGACAAACACAAGGGCATTCATTAGTTAGGAGTGTTTCATGCATCTATAGGTGCCTGTATACCCAAGGCAATACTACTACCAATGTGCATCAAGATAAGCGATATTTAACATGACTATCTTTTCATATCTAGAAAGTGTGTTTGAGATATCAAACTAAAAAAATATTAAATTCATCTTGATTTGAATCGGTTTGAGCTAGTATCATCGTAAAAAAGTAATACAAAAACCGATTAAATAAGTTTCAACTGAGTTCAAAACTCACTGCCTCACTGCAAATATATCAAGTGTATAAAACGTGGAACGTTTTTGCTAATTTGCTGTTCACCGCAACAAAAGTTCCATCAATCAGCTTGCTTGGGTTCTATCATCTGCTCGTGCTCTCCCCATCCCCACCACACACAAGTTCGAGTTCGAGCTCGCGCCGTTGGCTGCCGCCCGCCTGCGCTGCAGGGTCGGTCCTAACATTTACGGGCCCTGGGCGAGGCAAACATATAGTAGCTAGCATTTTTTGTTCAACTACAAATTCACTGTTTACCGTATCACAAAAGGCACAAACGAATTAATATATAGTGTACTACTACATGAGCAGTATCAAGGATAAATTAAACTATAACACGCAACTAAGTTAAAAAAAACTCTACTTAGCATTGGTTTGGTCAAGGAACAAAAGCATCTGGATTTTTTTGTATTGCATAGGAACCAAAGCGTTAATGAAAAATATGAACCAGATAAACTATGCAAAAAGACCTGAACACAAAAACTTCAGACGAAGAATGCTATCGTACAAAGGAAACATTACCATCAACAATCGACAATAATTAGCAATCCTAATCACCTATATTTAAGCCTCTATCTCGGAACTAATAGAGATCTTTAAACTTCAAGGGGATCAAGACCAAAAGAAACCAAATTTACAAGAAAATTGTGTGTGTCACTTTGGATAATGCATATGTTTCTTCTGAAGAGTGAGTTGGGCAAGCAAAAATCATGAGCACATATAGTGTTTTCGGGGGATTTTGAGGAGCCATTAAAAATTGAAGGAATCAATGGCGGGTTCGTTGGGAATCCAGGAAATTGACTACTGTCCTTCTACATACTCTCCTCCTCCATTAATGACACCGATCTGGGAAGTGGGACACAATGAACAGCGATGGGTTGTTCTTCTGCTTGGGCCTTTACCACAGTATACATACATGTGTACATGGCCTCGGGGCCCTATTTGTCGTTGGTCATAGGTGATTTTCAGGCCAATTTTTTTTTAAAAGAAACACATGAATACAGGCTGAGTGTCAAAGTGCAGCTATTTCAATATTTGCAGTGACAAATCATTAAGAAAATTGTTTTGGATGGCAAATAATCAAATTTCGTTCTTTCGAGTGTCAAATCCTTTCCTAAAGAAGAAGAAAGGGGATGGGGAACGAGCTAGGGGGACTATTGCATGGTGGTGTGCTCTTGCCACATGTCAGAATCTGGCTACGGTCCGTGAGAAACCTTCGTGCGGTTATAGGATAGCCGCACGTCCTCAGCATTCCATGCCCAAACTCCAAATTTCATATCGATCAAACACATATATTGGATGGTTCTTGTTGTAGTGATTTCTTGGAGCTAAGCAATACTCACTCGATTACTCTGTTTTTTTTAGATGCCGTTTTAAAATACAAGCAATCAACCTTTTAAGACTTTGACAGTTAATTTACATAAAAGTAATTAGATTTGTTATGTAAAAATTATGTTACTAGATTTGTCATCAAAATTACTTTGATATCATTATATATTTTTATAATTTTTACTAGCATACAATTAGAAAAGATAATAACAATCAAATGTGTGTATTGGAGATAATGTCGATGTCTAAATTAAACGACAAGTAAAGGGAATTGGAGGTAGCATATATGTGCACGCGTGTATTGTAGTACGTACCGTTGCATCCATCGGGGACATACGGATTGCCTTGATAACCATCAGAGCAGTAGCACTGATACCCATGGTTGTCAAAAAAGGGGTTATCTCGGCAAGAGCTGTGGGCACTTCGACATTCCGGGGCGGACGCATTGGGACAAGTAGTCGAGCTGCTGATCACAAAGTCTAGCAAGGCTGGGAGCGCTCCGGGAAAGGTGCCCATAAGCATGTCACCGGTATAGTTGAATGGCTGGTCGACTATGTAGACAGCTGGATCAAAAAAGTTCTTTGGTGAAACGCTAAGATTGTGGATCTGGATGTGGTAGGAAGAGTAGCCTAGAACGATGTTCGCCTGACAGCAGCCGATGCCAGAGCAGACACCGTAGCTGACCATGGTAGCATTTTCTGAGACCGATGGGCAGATGGCAGTGCAGGAACCGACCAAGCTGTCATTATCTCCCCCCCGGAGGTCGACCTGGACGTCGCAGGCTACCAACGCTATCATGTTCGTCGTCGCGTACGACAGGAACGGGCCGCCCTCTCGGAGGCCGGCCCCCCATGTTATATTCCTACCACCACCCGCGCTCCTGTGCTCATCGGTGTCCGCCATGCCGATGCGGCTGCTGTTGATGCGCACCGTGCCGTTGGGAACGGAGATCTCGAGCACCTGCACCGTGCCGTCGCCCAGGAACAGCTTGGGCGGCCCGTGCCCGCGCGAGCCGTTCCTGCAGGTGAGGTTGAAGCCGTCGTGGAAGCACCCGGGCTCCACGCCGAAAGGGTAGTCGATGCTGATGTTGCCGCATTTGGTGCTGCAGTGGCTGCGCGGACCGGTGGCTGTCGTCGATGCTGCCACGGCGGCGGGAACCAACAGCTGCGGTAGCAGCACCGCTGCAACAACACCGGAGAGTATCGCAGCTCTCCTGCTTGCCGCAGCAACCCTCACACACTCCATATTCTAGCCCCCACGGACATCAATCATCAAACGGGACGGCCCCGGGCACGCCTAAAATGCTCACGTTCAGGAATCCAATGCTCCGACTAACAGAAAAAATGCTAGAGATTATACGAGAAAGAACCATTCCTGCAAAGGGGTAACCGTATGAAATACTAGAGATTCATACTAATATACAGGGATAAGTGAGTCACGAGTTTGCAACTGGCATGGTGCCAGTGGAGAGGACACTCAAGTTTAGCGCTTGACCGCTTGTGATTTCATCTTTGACTTGCATTGGCTCGGATGTTGGAACAAATGGCACATACATACATAAGCTCAGCTCACTCTGAGCATGCCAGCTATTAACCGTCTTCTTAAAGCACTAGAGCTGCAAAAAAGCATACCTAAAGTAGCTCGTCGCACTGGTCATGTTAGTTGGTGGTATAAACAATTGCCGACATAGCACATCGGTCCGCATTTGCGTTGCATTCTTTTCCCTCTCTTTTCCACACCACTAAGCCGTGCACTAACACTACTTTTAGGAACCACAGAGACAAAGCTACCAGGTCTGTTTCAGAAAAAAAAAAAGCATATCGATTTTAGTCCGTCAAAAGTAGCGTAAAAATCCTCATCATGACTGTAATTTGTACTATCATTCTTCCACATCAAAATTTGTCAGCAGCTAATTAACGAGGTCAAGGCCAGTCAAGACTGAAGCAAAGTAAAAGCTGATCCAACTAAGTTACTAACTCGAGTAAAAACGGAAGCAGGTAGCACTCTCGCTTCCAGGTTCCCGAGTCTATAAAATAGGTCGCCCTTAAAGAAGCAACAAGCCAGGCAAGCAAAGTTCTGACACACACTCGAATCTCAAACCACCTAAATTACCGGTAGCGCTCCGACAGCTGGCATCAAAGGCCGTCCTTCTCGCGGCTGCCGTGATAGTGGCGGCGTGCTTGCTCGGCACCGCAGAAGCGAAGCTCGGCCGGCTGGTAATCACCGGTGGCTGTCGTCGATGCTGCTACGGCGACGGGAACCAACAGCTGCGGCAGCAGCACCGCTGCAACAACACCGGAGGGTATCGCAGCTCTCCTGCTTGTCGCAGCAACCCTCACACACTCCATTGATCTTAATCTTCACAAACGAGAGGCCGCGACGATAGATTTTCTTATTTTTCTTCTAGCCAGCAAGCTAATATAAAGCGTTGGGTCTTCTCTCGTCAACGTCAACCGTATTATTTGGATGACTTGATTGATTTGTGCTAGAACAGTACTTCATGTCCTAGAATTTACCTAACCGTTTTAGTGTCAAGTACTGTGACTGAAGGAAAATTTTCATTCGGCAAAATTACACCCTAAGTCATTGAACTGTTTTTGTTTTGCTTAATCAAGCCCTTACGCAAAATTTGACACTGAACACCGGACCAATCAAAACATTATTTTTCTGAGTATTCGAGGCTTCACCACCCTGCCCTGTGGTACCGTCCTACCTCGCCATCACGCCGCCACCACTGGTCATCACAACAGGTTGCGCCCCTTCGCGGCCATGGTTCCCACTGGCCGGCCACAACGCAGGGGAGACAGCAACTCCGGTCTTGAGGCAATGGCAGCGTAAGGAGCAGGGAGGGGTGGCACCAAGGGGCAGGGAGGGCGGCACCAAGGGGTAGGAGGGGCGGCGCCAAGAGAGGAGGGAGTGGCGGCTTGAGGAGGAAAGGGGAGGGAGGGGACTTCGGCTAGGGTTAAGAGGAAAGGGGCGGCTTGGGCCTTACACTACTGGAGACGGCTTCTTTGCCGAGTGTCCCATACTTTACCGAGTGCTTTTTATCGGGCACTCGACAAAGAGGCTATTTGCCGAGTGCCAGATATAAAGAACTCGGCAAACATCTGGCACTCGGCAAAGAGATTGTTTGCCGAGTGCCGAGCACTCGGCAAAAAATTACACTCGGCAAAGAGATGGTTTGCCGAGTGTCGGGCACTCGGCAAACCAGAACACTCGGCAAAGGGCACCACCGTTAACGGCCGGCAGCCGCCGTTAACCCTTTGCCGAGTGTCTTCTCCTGACACTCGGCAAAGAGGCTCCTTTGCCGAGTGTCTTCTCCTGACACTCGGCAAAGAGGCTCCTTTGCCGAGTGTCATTTTTGGACACTCGGCAAACCTTTTTTTTTCCACTTTTGACCTCCAAACTTTTTCTGCAGTCCTCATACAATACCTGGTACTCCATGTTCCAATGTGGCACATTTCTCGGACTTTTTCTATATTTCTTTAATTTATTTGAATTAATTAGTTGTCACGCATTTATGCTTGCAAACCTTAGAAAAATGTAAGAATACATGACAACTTCTTCTGAGATTCTTCTGCTTGCAAGCATCGTGACGTGACAACTTACGCTAAACCTTCCCAAATTTTTATCACAGCCTCCACATATGATATCATGACATCTTGACAAGTTTCATGATTTTCGACTTCGCTTGCTTTTTATACAATTTAAAAACAACTCGACCGCAAGTTCGTGGGTCATGTTTCATGAGCAAGATGTTCAAATTGGTGGTCTGCTCCTCGTTACGGCCTCACATTATACTAAATAACATGAATATCATTTTTCCATTCATTTTTTATTATTCAATGACTAGCAGCTTATAATTTGAATTATCCAAGAAAATTCAATTAATTGAAATAAATTAAAGAAATATAGAAAAGTCCGAGAAATGTGCCACATTGGAACATGGAGTACTGTATTGTATGAGGACCGCAGAAAAGTTTGAGGTCAAAAGTGGAAAAAATATGGTTTGCCGAGTGTCCAAAAATGACACTCTAAGAAAGGAGCCTCTTTGCCGAAAGTGTCGAGAAGATGCTCTCTAAGGAGTTTCTTTGCCGAAAGTGTCGAGAAGACCCCAAAGAATTTTAAATTTTTTAAGAAAACCCCTTGCCGAAAGTGCCGACGGGGCACTCTAAAAGGGGATTTAACCCCACTGCCACACACACACTGACACACACACACACACAGCTGCACACTGCTGCGCCACAGCGCCTGCCACACACACACAGCCACACACACACACACACACACACACACACATGCCTGGCCAGCCAGGCCAACACATGCTGCTGCTGCTGCTGCCACAGCCAAGGCCACAGGCCAAGGCCAAGGCCAAGGAGGAGGAGAAAGAGAGGAGGAGGAGGAGAGGAGGAAGAAGGAGGACCTCCGCCACCTCGACAATTTGTTGCTGCTCCTCCGCCACCGACGCCGGTGACCTCAACGTCAACTACAACAGCGATACGGCACGCAGACCCCCTCGACCGCATCTACTACTCACTGCCTCCCTTTCTACTCTAGGTTGATCCACATCCCCATTTCTTCCACTTCCTTCTCTTTTCTTCCCTGCTATTTCACAATTGCTTTAAATCGATACACTGGTATTTTGAACTGCTAATTGTTGTTCGTGTTTAAGTGTTGACAGATTAGTGTGTTAGATGTTACCTGTGGAAGCTACGTCGTCAGATTGTGTTGTGATATTTAGAACTGTCAGTAGGTGTTACAGAAATTCCTAAACATGATTTCTGTGATCGTCAAATATAATTCATGTGACATACTTAGAAAAGAAAGGGACAGGAACAAAAAAATATTGCTTGGCAATGGGTTCGAGCCCATAGCTCCCGAATGAGACATCATTGCACTAACCATCTAAGTGTTCAAAATGCAAGATGATAGTCTGTCAGAAACTTTTATTAACTGCATAGATAAGTAGTATAGATGCCGATCATTCTCTCCATTGATCATCTTCAGATTGCAGAGGGGGGAGCATGAGAGCATTTGGTTGTGGTTGACAAGTACTTGAGGTTGTCCCAACGTTGTCACTATCTCACAAGTATGCATTCTACATTTGATGTCAATATTGTTGTCAATGAATTGTTCGTTGCAGCTATCTGATTCAGATATCCCTACGGGCCAGCTGTTGAAGTTTCCTAACATCTTTCTATCTTTTAGTTACTCGTTACCATTTGTCTTGTGTTCTGTTGTAAACCATAGAAAGAAAGAAATGTGTGTTTTGGCATTATCACATAGTTAAATTGTAGTCCAAATAAGTATCGGGCTTAAACATGCCTAGTTTGAGTGAGCTCATGCATGTTACAAGGAAGGATAATAGATTATTAATGTAGGTTCGACCATTTCATTTAGTTAACCACACTTGAATCCAAGTGTTCTTGCTTATTCTAATAGTAAACATGGCAAATCACTTGATGCTATCTAGGTTACACACGACATGCATAATTGAGAAATTTATTTATCGAGATGGTAAGTCTACTTTGATTATCGTGACTAGCCAAGTAATGCAACCAAGTCCTACAACCGTATGAAAGTAATTCTGTCGCTACCAAGTCCTTCAAGTTCTAGGATTCAGATTATATGCTTTAATTGTTGTTTTCATGCTTACTTTAAGTGCCTATATACATTTCCTAGACCCTGCTTTGTTTAGGATTTTTATTTGGCTTAAAAAAAAGCTAAAGCCTAAACAAATGGATGCCTGTTTCATCTAATTTATAAAAAGCTTAACCTATTTTGAGCCTATAAGCCAAAAGCTATGGAAGGGGTGCTCTTTTTGAATTTTGAGGAATGGAATAACTTTTTGTCACTAAACTTAGCTAAAATTTCCCACCAAATGTTATTCATATATAACTCCAAATCGTTTCATTTTTTCTACTCTTCCTCCTCCATACCCTGTTTTTTTTCCTCTTTGCCGAAAGTGCCGACGGGGCACTCGCAAAGGGGATTTAACCTCGCCACGCCTGGGCGGCCCACACACACCGCACACACGACACCCGCACTGCCATTGCCGCCGCCGCCGCGCCAAATACGGCGCTTGGTTCTTCACCACCGCCGCCACGACGCCCACTAGGTATGCCATACCGCCGCCGTCAGAGTATTACTAGTAGTTATGTAGTAGTAGTGGTAGAGTAGGAGTGGTGGTAGTCTAAGTAGTCGAGGAGTGGTTGTGACATTGTTATATATACGTGGTTGGATATAATCTTGTGCATGTCGGCCATCGTGTCGCTGGTTTTCTTGCAGTTTTGGAAACCTCACCGCAGGGAGGTGCCGCCAAAATTTTGTATTGACAGCTTTATGTTTTTTTGCAGAGAAGAGCTACCGGAGCGGCGCCGAGTACCTCGGCGACCCCGATCGCCTTCTCGCCACAAGGGTCTCGCACTGCACTGTCCGCCGCCATCAGACCGACCGCCACGCCCCGCTTAGCCCGACTCCACCGCCACCCTAGGTATAACCTCTTCCGTATCATGGTCGAGATCACGAAACCGCTTAGGCGTTTCCGCTCGAAGAGATACTGTTGGAAATATGCGATATTTCCATATCTAAAACCGTGATCTGCTTCAATTGTCCACGCGTTTTGGACAGCCGGATGATAGGGGTTAGTTTCATGGTTCTGCCGATCCGAGACAGTTTCGCATCATCTCCTCGTTGTTCTCCGGATACACACTCTCCCCGGCAGACGGTATTTGGAGAACAATGGGAGGTGCCGCCAAATTTGCCTCTAATAGGAGTAGAGCATGGAAACTAACCTTATCTACGGATCTCGCAGGATTGGGACCTATCCTCACCTATTAGATAGTAGGAACGCCGTGTAGATGCAATTGATGTTTATATTACTCGCCGCTATATATGTTAGAGGATGGAGGACCGTGAGTGGATGTACACGGTCACAAGAAGTCGTGGTCATGTCACCAATGAATGGATCGACAAGACCGATGCTTTTTGAACGGGCATTTGGCGTGGTCGCTAAAGGAGCGAGTAAAATTTGTCGCCCTCGCAAAGAAATGTGCAAACAGAAAAGACAAACGAAGAAGGTCATGGGGAACATCTTTGAAGAATGGATTTACGGCAGACTATACCCGTGGGTCTACCATGGTGAAGCCGATCAGATGAGAGAGGAGGTGGTGAGACCACGCTGCCGAGGATTATGATGCCGATGCCGGGTAGCGTATATGTTAAATGACTATCACGAGGCACGTCATCAAGGACGACGGAGGAGGAGCCAGAGGCAACCGCAAAGGCGTTCTACGACATGTTTGCCGCGCACGTAAACCCCTTCACGGCCGCATAAAAGTTTCTCAACCGGATGCCATTGGACGATAATGGCGTAAAGTCCCAAAGATAGCCCGAGTCGAGACGCCGATGGTATGTTGATGCTATTGGCGGTACCGCTTCCGGAGGGTCACCTTCGCCAAAGAGCATGCACGAGTCACGTAAACTCCTTCGCACTTAAGATGCCGATGAGCAGATACATGCTTGTTCGGCGGGTGCGCCCTATTTAGGAACGAATACGCGGAAGCAAAGTATCGCCCAAAGTGTAAATCATCTAGGTTCTCGGAGGTAGATTCTCGTGATGGCCGAAGAGGCACTTGACATTCCCATGACAATCCTACGGCACCTTCCGCTCATACCGAGGATCCAACGGCTATACATGACCGAGGAATCCGCAACATGATGACATGGCACAAAATGGCAAACGATACAATCTCGACAGATGGTACATGCATCCGATGGTGAAGCATGGACCCACTTTGATGGCATTCATCATGAGAAAGCTAAAGAGGCTTGTAATGTACGTGTTATACCGGCAATGATGGGTTCAACTTATGGAATGATGGCTGCCCCATACACATGTTGGCCCGTGTTCGTTATCCCCTCAATCTCCCCACAGATGCTTTCAACTACGTAACGATTCTTGTCGTTGATAATTCCCGACACCGGGGAATAATATGGGTGTGTTCATGGAGCCCGTGATTGATGAATTGGTCCGTGCTTGGGAGGAAGGGGTATGGACATACGATCGAGCTACAAAGAAAAACTTCAAAATGCATGTTTGGTACCACTACTCCTCGCATGACTTCTTGGCGATGGGATATTCTCATACCGTGTGTTCACGGAAGTTCCCATGCCCAAGATGCAAGGAAGGTCCGAGGTTCATTTGGCTGCGTATGGTGGCAAGTATTCATCGCTCGACAAACATCGGCAATTCCTCCTCTTGACCATGCATTCGACGAGACATCAAGAACTTTACGAAGGTGTCAGAGGATGCACTCGCACCACCGATAATGACCGGTGCCGCGGTTCGTGAATGATAGATGGTCTCGTGGTCAATCCGTAAGGTGGTTTTGTGGGATATGGTGAGCAACATATGTGGACTCATAAGTCGGGCTTGACTCGCCCCTATTTTGATGACCTTCTTCTTCCACACAACATTGATGTAATGCACATCGAAAAGAATGTTGCCGAGGCACTTTGGGCAACAATCATGGACATTATCGACAAGTCAAAGGACAACGTTAAGGCTAGAGTGGATCCGCAACGATATGCGATAAACCAAACCAACATATGAAGCCTCCTAGCGCTGCAAGACATGGAGAAGGCCTAAGGCCGATTTTGTCTTGAGCAAGCCCCAAAGGAGGGAAGTACTAGAATGGATCCAGACGTTAATGTTCCTCGATGGGTATGCAAACTAATCAAGAGGGAGTGAACTTATCTACTATGCGAGTCTTAGGGATGAAGAGTCATGACTACCACATATGGATTGAGCGGCTTCTTTCGGCGATGGTTCGAGGCTATGTCCCCGAGCATGTCCGGCTAGTCTTTGGCAGAGTTGAGCTATTTTTTTCGCCACTTTGTGCCAAGGAGTTATCTCGACCGTGATTGCCGACTTGGAAAGAATGGCACTGTGTTGCTCAGAAGTTGGAGAAGATCTTTCCACCCGCCTTCTTCAATCCGATGCAAAGATTTGATTTTGCACCTCCGCACGAGGCAAGAATGGGGGCCTGCAGGTCGTTGGTGCTATCCAATCGAGAGATGTCTAAAGGTTCTTCAAAGAAATGTAGAAATAAATGCAAAATCGAGGCTTCCATTGCAGAGGCATACATTTCGGAGGAGGTGGCGAACTTCACAACAACATACTATGGTAACAACCTCCTAGCGTGCATAATCCACCCTCGCTATAATGTTGGCGAAAATGAATCGAACCTCACTTTTCCGAGGGCAACTCTAAGCGCAAGTGCATCGAACCCCAAGACCTTGAATCATGAAGAGTGGCGCCATATCATGCTATACGTGTTGACCAACCTTGACGAAGTGGCACCAGACATGCAAGAAGTTCTCAACGAACTTGTTAAATACGCCGTCACTATTCTCGCATCCAACCCCTTGTTTCTCGCTGGTACAGGAATTTCTTCATGAATTTCAAGGCCAATCAAGGATCCTACCCCACGCAGTAGATACCCTTCTTAGACAGGTGCGGGAAATGGAATACCCGATTTCATTTCTTGGTTCAAACGGAAGGTACCGTCCAATTTAGCTCGTGACTTAGTTTGACATTCCAAGTTACTCAGACGCGAATAATATAACAATGTATCCCGCTTGAGCTTGCGGGGCGAGGGATGCGCCTATGTGTGCCGAGTTGAGACAAAGTTGCCGATGGCTTTGCCTATAGGGTCGTCATTTTCTCGTTATGACGTGAATGGATATCGCCGCACAATAAGCTACGAAAGCGTAGTCGCCCAATCAAGAACCACAAGTTCGGAGTTTTTTACGCCTGCTGATGAGGTCGAGTATTATGGAAGAATTGAAGAAATATACGAACTCAAGTTTCATGGTTCCAAACCTTTAATCCCGCCATATTCAAATGCCATTGGTTTGATCTCAAGTAACGAGACGACATATTCTAATCTTGGGCTAGTCGAAATTGACAGGATTCCGTCTTACCAGGAGACGATGTCTATATTGAGGCCCAACAGGCCACGCAAGTTTATTATCTCCCATATGCGTGTCAAACCATAAGGCATCTTAAGGGTTGGGATATTGTGCACAGGGTATCGCCACACGGTAAAGTGCCTGTCCCAAACGATGAAGATTACAACTTAGACCCAAACACATATGACGGAGAGTTCTTTCAAGAAGAGGGACTAGAAGGGAGGTTTGAGATAGACTTAACCGAAGCGATCGGAATGGAAGTAGACAATGAAACGGTTATTGAAGAGGACGCTGGAGATGAGGTGCAAAATGTGAAGGACTTACAAATGCTTGAGCGATTACATTTAGACAATGACAATGGCAACATTGCTCATTCGGATAGTGTTGATTATTTCGACATGATTGATAGTGATGATGAGACTTATGATCCAAATTTAATCCCGATCATGAAGATTATTTCTAATACATGTAATACTATGTTATTTTGTAATTACGCTTTTGTTTATTTTGCATCTCTTTCTAAGTACTTCTTGTTTATCTGTGCTTATTGGTTTACTCTTTTTAATTGCGGTGATTGAACAAAGATGGTGGGCGGTGGGATGAGGAAGCTAACGCCCTTGTACCGGGACAAGGACCGCTGAACCGGGAGAGTAGGAGGAGGAGCAGCCGCAGGAGGGAGTCGTCGCCTGCCGCCCTGTCGCGTGAGGAGGAGGAGGAGGAGCAGGTGCCCCAGGAGGACGCCGAGGAGGCGCAGGAGGACGCGCAGGAGGACGACGAGGAGGAGGCAATAGCAGGGGGTTCCGCTTCCTCTAGTTCGCCGAGCGTCTACTTGCGAGGTCCCGCGAGCCTCCCTCAACGACCGATACCTCGTGAGAGACGCCACGATTCGACCCGAGGGGAAAAGTAAGTAACTTTAGATGTTATCACTACTTTATATGATATGTTGAAAATCAAAATAGAAATTAATAATTTTTCTTAATCACTTGGGCAGAATCGACGATTGTGGCGAGTGGAGGTGCTCACACACGCCAAGTCAATGGCATCCTCGGCCTTCAGGCAAGGAGCACTTCCTGCCTGGTTGAGTACGCCGAGTGACGGGCCGCCTACTCGCTTGACCACTACGCCGCCCGATGTCAGCAGATCGGCCCGCAGGTATTCAACAACAAGGCGGAGCGGTGAAGCAAGAGTCGTGGGTAAGTCTTCCTCGCACTACATTGCTCAATACATCGATTCATTGGACATTCTTGAAATAATGAATGGATACATCGTGTTTGTATGCAGGATTTCTTTAGATGCCGTGACGGACATGAGGCCAGGCGATGCGGTGGCTACCAAATGTCGCAAAAAAACTCGCTTGGGACATGCATTACGAGGCGCGATCCAAAGCCGTCAGAACTTACCACGGACCGCCCTTGGAACGAAGGTCACCAAAAGGGACGCAAGAACCATGACGCTGACCCGGGACCAGTACCTGCAGGTAAATACAGAACATTAATACTGATTCCTTTTGAGATTAAGTAGGCTTAATTTCATCTTCTAATATGTCATGTACTTGATGGCCTCAGATGATTCCTTATTGGTGCGCCAAGATCCCCAAAGGCCGGGAGCATGATGGTGCACAAGTGGTGCTCACGCGAGTGGGAGGAGACGACAACTTGTGCCGGAGCGGCGCTTGATGATGCTGTGTAGCACACCATCAAGGTAGCCGCAACCTCACGGATACGCAGTAAACATGGGTACGCTAATTCATTTATTTATTCTAACGCTCAATTCGCATGATTTCTAATCATCTTGTCGCTTTTTCTCGCAGCCGGCGTCACATGGTGGCCACCTTGCTCCATCTTCAAGGCATTTGCTATGGCCCACAAGGGCAAGGCGACGTCCGACGCCGACTACAACCCGGAGGACGGCCCGAGGCGCAAAGAATGCGACTGCCCACAACCGCCTTTAGTGAGTACACATCGATGGCAAGGGAGGTCCATGGGCCGAGTACGATCCGAGCACCGAGGACCTTGATGGAGAAGTCGCCATGAGGGTGGGAGGAGGCAAGAAGCATGGGCGACATCGATTGGCGACGGCAAGAATCGACTCGGCCGCTACTCCCGCTCTCCCAGATTCGAGCAAGCAAAGACGAGCACGAGCCCGCCATACGACCTCGGCAGACACTTCACACCACCGGTGGAGGCACTCGAGGTTATTCCTGGTTTATTCGCTGCTCATTGGTTTTTTCATACCTTTCCTTTGCATTATTGTAACATTGGGGTGAATATATTGTAGGCCCACCGAACAAGAGAGGAGGATACGGAGCAGATGCAAAGCGAAGATGGAGAAAATGGAGAGGGTGGAGGCCGAGCGGGAGGCCGAGCAATGAGGATGGCGGAGATTCTTCAAGACATGCAAAGTCTTGGCGCCGCCACGGTGTAGCTCCGCCACCTTCGCTATTCGCTCCACCTCCACCTCCTCACTATTCTACTCCCGTGAGTATAAATGTTTTAGTTTGTATGTTCATGCTTACGGTCAAACCTAGTGGAGTATGAAAGTTTTATTCATGTATGGTATATATTTATCTTGTCTCACACATGCAATCTCTTCTCCTTTGTGCAGAATCAATCGGCGGGATCGAACGATCCTCATGCTTCAGTGAATCCTTCACCAAATCAGTCTCATTGGCCATCTTGGTGATACTACTTGTGGTTGTTAATGGTACTTCTATTTGCAATTATGGTTGTAGATGATGGAGCACTTGGATTACTTGTGAAGTTATTTGTGATATATTGTGAGACATGTGACGTTTGTGATATATATGTGGTGTTCGTGATATATATGTGCTGTTGATGATATATATGTGATGTTGATGATATATATGTGATGTTGATGATGTTTGTTATATATATATCTTCTGTTTGTTTGGATGGGATGTAAAAAACAAATAAAAAAGGTTGTTTTCAGTCACTTTGCCGAGTGCAATGGCCATGACACTCGGCAAAGTGACCATTGCTTTGCCGAGTGCAATGGCCATGACACTCGGCAAAGTGACCATTGCTTTGCCGAGTGCAAAGGCCATTGCACTCGGCAAACATCACAGATTTGCCGAGTGCCACGGGCCAGGTACTCGGCAAAGATGGCCTGCTTGCCGAAAGTGTCCTCCGGTTGCACTCGCAAGACAGACGCCACCTTTGCCGAGTGTTTGATTCAATGGCACTCGCAAAGCGGAGACCTTACCGAGTGCTTGACCTTGACACTAAGCAAAGATGTCGTCACGGTGGCGCCGCCGTCACGGCGACTTTTCTTTGCCGAGTGTTAGATTAGCACTCGGCAAAGTTTTGCCGAGTGCCCGATAGTGCACTCGGCAAAGGGTCTTTGCCGATAAACCTGCTTATCGAGCGCCTTTGTCGAAAGTGTAGCACTCGGCAAAGCCTTTGCCGAGTGTATATCGGAACTGCGCCGAGTGCCCGAGGCACTTTCAAAGAAGAAGCCTCCGGTTGTGTTAGGCCCTAGGGGCGCCTCCCCCCTCTTGGCCCACTTATGGCCGGCTACAGGGATGTACAGGCTTGGGCCGGAGGCCCACACTCCAAAGTTCCCCCAAAAACTCTGAATTTTAATTTAATTCCCTCTCCCAATTAAAATTCTCTCTAATCGATATTCGGGGTATTACATTCTACCCCGCTTAATAGGATTCGACCCCGAATCTACGCAGCGATCTACCCGAAAGAAATCTGCGAACGGAATTTAACAAGGAAAAACACGTACTCGATGCGAACAAATCTGGATACTGCTCGCGCATGCGGGACTCTAGCTCCCAAGTGGCCTCTCTCACAGACTGATGAGACCACAACACCTTGACATACTTCAACGTTTTATTTCTTAGAACTCGTTCTGATTCTTCCAGAATTTACACTAGCCAGGATTCGAATGTAAGATCTGCTCAATATTCAACGGCTCTAATGGAATAGCATGTTCTGGATCTCTCAAATATTTCCTCAACATTGATACATGAAATACATTATGCACACCGCGCATGGACTCAGGAAGATCCAAGCGGTAAGCCAATTTCTCAATTCATGCCACGATTGGAAAGGGTCCAACGTACCTCGAGGTAAGCTTCCCTTTGGTACCACATCGCACTACGCCTCTGGTAGGAGACACTCTCAAAAGAACCTGGTCCCCCACTACGAATTCCAAATCCCGCCTTCTCGCATCTGTATAGCTCTTCTGTCAGCTTTGAGCAGCTAACAGATTTTTCCTAACCTCTGCTACTCTGGCCATAGTCTGCTGAACCCAATCGGGACCCAAAACTGTCCGCTCTCCAACTGCATCCCAGCACAACGGGGATCTACACCTTCGCCCATAAAGAACCTCAAATGGTGCAGCTCGAATACTAGTATGGTAACTGTTGTTGTAGGCGAACTCTGCTAGAGCCAGGTGATCTTCCCAACTTCCCTTCTAAGACATAACACAAGAACTGAGCATATCCTCAAGTGTCTGAATTGTGCGCTCAGACTGACCATCTATTTGGGGATGGAACGCGGTGCTAAGAAGAAGTTGTGTGCCTAAGGCACTCTGCAAACTCTCCTAAAACTTAGAGACAAACTTGGCATCCCGATCAGAAATAATAGTCTTAGGCACACCGTGCAACCACACTATCTCTCGCACATAGAGAGGAGCCAAACCACTCACTGAATTAGTTGTGCGAATGGGAATGAAATGCGCAAACTTGCTGAACCGGTCCACTAAAACCCAAATAGCATCCTTCCCTCACAGCGTGCGAGGTAAACCACCCACAAAATCCATAGAGATGTCATCCCACGGCCAAACTGGGACCTCCAAAGGCTGCAATAAACCCGTTGGATGCTTATGCTCAGCCTTGACCCGCTGACAAACACCACAAGACGCCACATACTGAGCGATATCAACCTTCATTCTTTTCTACCAGAAACTCTTCTTCAAATCCTTATACATCTTGGTCTCACTAGGATGTACGGTATACGGAGTATGATGAGTTTCCCTTAGAATCTCATCCTTAACCTGGGCCTCTTGTGGCACACAGAGGCAGCCTTTAAACCGCAATGCACCAGACTCGTCTATGCTGAAATGACCTTGCTTGCCCTCATCTAGATGCTTCCTCGCCCGCTGGAGCATCTAATCATGCTGTTGTGCTTCTCGCACTCGATCTGAAATAGCTGACTCAAGAAGCAAACGAGTCTTAGTCTGGGCGGTACCCGCAAAGCAGAAAGAGATATCCATACGCTCAAAATCAGCAATAAGACAACTGTGGGTAGGAGGTGTCACCTTGCGACTCAGAGCATCCGCTACTACATTTGCCTTGCTAGGGTGATACTGAATGGTGAGATCATAGTATTTTATTAATTCTAACCACCTTCTTTATCTCAAATTCAAATCTTTCTGGGTAAAGATACATTTCAGGCTCTTGTGATCAGTGAAAATATCACATGATTCGCCATACAAGTAATGACACTAGATCTTAGAGCAAGAACCACTACGGCAAGCTCTAAATCGTGAGTAGGATAATTCTATTCATGCTTCTTCAACTGTCTCGATGCATATGCAATCACCTTGCTGTCCTGCATAAGCACACATCCAAGTCCAACTCAAGATGCATCTGAATAAATGGTGAAACGCTTCCCAGGCTCAGGAAGAGTAAGAATAGGAGCGGTCACCAACTTATCCTTCAAGGTACAAAAACTATGCTCACACGCATCTGTCCACTGAAATTTGACACCTTTCTGTGTCAGCTGCGACATCGGTTTAGCAATGATAGAGAAACCCTCCACAAAACACCAGTAATAACCAGCCAAATACAGAAAACTCCTCACTTCTTTGACATTGGTTGGCCTTTTCCATTCTAATACTGTCGAGATCTTGCTAGGATCGACTGAAATGCCCTCTTGATTAATCACATGGCCCAAAAACCCAACTTCAGAAATCCAGAACTCACATTTCTTTAGTTTAGCATAAAATTGATTCTCTCTCAGGGTCTCAAGAACCAATCTCAAATGTTGGCCATGATCCTCTTCTGTCTTGGAATAGATCAAGATATCATCAATGAACACCACAACGAAATCATCAAGATACTGATGCAGCATGTTGTTCATGGCTTCCATGAAAACTACAAGGCCATTTGTTAGCCCAAAAGACATAACCTTATACTCATAATGACCATACCTCATTGAGAAAGCTGTCTTCTCAATATCTTGTTCCCGAACACGGATTTGATTGTAACCCGACGGAAGGTCAATTTTGGAGAACACTTTAGCTCCCTTTAGCTGATAAAAAAGATCATCAATGTGGGGCAAATGATATTTATTCTTTACTATCGCCTGATTAAGTGCCCGATAATCCACACACATACACCAACTACCATCTTTCTTCTTATAACGGCCCAGAGTTCTGTTACCAATTTAAAATTAATTAAAGTTATTATTTTGTTTGATTTTCTGAAATTTGAAAGAGTTTGATTGCTTTATTTGAATTTCTGAAGTTTTAAAAGTCAAAAATAAAATTTATTAAAGTTTTATTTGAGTTAAAGTTGAAAAATAAAATTTTAATTAATTTCTATAATTTTCTCGAATTTTAAAAGCTTTTTCCTAAATATTTTAAAACCAAAATAATCTATTTGCAAAATTAAAAGCCAACTTTAAGTTGAAAATAATTTTATTAAGTCCAAAATAACTCTAGGAATTTTTGTGGATTTTTCTAGAATTTATGGATTTTATTTGCTATTTTCTAAGCCCCTTTTTATTCAACCGGAATATTTAAAATATGAAAATCAATTCAAATTCCGGATTAAGTTTTGGGTTGAAACCTTCGGCCCATTCCCTCCCTCCACGTGCGCCGGCTACTTTCGGCCCTAGCCAGCCCACCCGCACCGCAACTCTCTCTCTCTCTCTCTCTCACCTGGCCCCACCGGTCACCCTCTCCTCCCCCTCTTGCACGTGGGCCCGGCCTTTTCTTCCTCCTCCCACTTTCTTCCCCATGCACCCTGCCGCCATTAGCGCCTAAGCCAAAGCTCTGCAACGGCCCTCAACCGCCCGTGGAACTCGCCCGTGCGTGCGCACGAACCGCCCGCACGCCATCATCTCCCTCCCACCTCCTTTCTTCTCCAACGCGCGGTCAAGCCGGCCGCCATTTTTGCTGCAACTGAGCTCCGTCAACCATCGCCCCAATTGCCCATGAGACCCGCGCGATGTGTGCACGGCCCCCGCGCCTGACCTCTGCCTCCACCCCCACATTCTCCCTCTTCTCCGCAATCGATTCGCCCGCGCGCCCAACCGCCGCAGCCGCCGTTGCCGCGCACGATCTCCTCCCTCGCTCCTCCCCGTCCCCTATAAAAGGGAGCACCAGGTGTGCAATCTCTCCCTGGTCTAAACCCCTCAACCCATTCCTCCTCTCCCCTCTTCATTTGGCCGAATTTTGGCTTTTGAAGTATCCCGGCCGCGAGTGCTTCTTCTTCAATTCCGACGCCGTCCAAGGGCCTCCGGCGACCTCAACCGCACGTTCGGCACCGCCGCCTCCTCGCCGACGCTGTGCGCGCCTCGCCCTCACCGGAGCACCACCCGAACCATCCCGCCACCGCGAGCTCGAACTCGCTGCCACTTTCGTCCTCGTCGGCGGCGAACCATTCGCGTCCTAGCGCCGCTGTGGTGAGCACCTTAACCCTCGCGCCTTTTCACCAGAGCACTCGCCGCCACCGCAGGTGTCGCTCGCCGCATGAAGTCGCGGGCCAGAGCGCCGCCTTGTGCCTCCGTGGCATGCTGGCGTGGTAGCCACCTCGGCGCCACGTGGGCGCCATGTCGGCCAGACCCACCTTGTCATCGCCGAAGTCGGCGCCACGTGGCACCTCGCAGCAAACCAAATACGACGCCATTTCATGTGAATTGTAAACTTCTCGGGGTTCGTTCTCCTTCATACGAACTCCGATTTTGTCGATTCAAATTTCTAAATTCATATAAATTCAAGATATAGCTAACTAAACTAAAATTATTTAATTTGGAGTTTATTTGAATATTTATTTGAATTTTGTTTGAATTTGGCTTCTTTTCACGTTTAGATTTCGATGACTTCGGAGAGTCAGATTTCGACACCGTTTGAGAACAACCAATTGAGCAAGGCAAGTTACATTCTTGATCATATTTGCACCCATTATTTCAAATTATTTAAATTCTATTTTAAATTATTACTGCATGCTTATTTATATTCAATAATTTAAATTCCTGTTTTAAATTTATAGATATGCCTAAATCCTTTGTACTGCCAATCTTAACATTGAACTAAACCTATCTTGTCACCCTAGATAAAACCTAGTTGATACAATAGTATGAACTAGGATCATTTGAAAAAATCATGCTTAGCAAATGCTTAGACCATGATTATGATTTTTGGGGAATTTAGCCAAATCATTTCAAATTGGTTTGAAATTGAATCTATGGTATTGTTTTACCATAGATAGTTTATAAAGATGGTTTTATTTAAAATAAAATAAAAAATGGTTTGGACTTGGGCGAGATGGATGTATGGTGGGTGCAGGTTTATGCATGGGCTTAATCTGGTTAGGATTAAGGCCCATGGTTTGATTTGAAAGACGCCCAAGTCAGTTAAGGACCGGCATTTGAGCGTTCCTTTGCCATGCCTTACCGTACTACCACATGTCCTGTATGGGTGGGACCTAGCTTAATAATTTATGATACCTCATTGTCGTTTGTGCCATGTTGTTGGTGTGGGTGTCAGCCGGACAGTAGTCCCACCTAGCGCAAGAGGGGGCTCCCGGAGGATGGATAGTCCAATGGAAGTGAAACCTTAGCGGGCATAAATACTTTAAGGTAGAATATTGTAACGGCCTTGTGATAATCTCTTAGTCGCACACCTACGGAAGTGTGCCAGACGGACATAATAATTGATTATCTCTTGTGGGTAAAGCTGTACAACCTCTCTGCAGAGTATAAAACTATTCGAATAGCCGCGTCCGTGATCATGGACATGCTAGCAAAGCCACTCCGAGTTAGACTTTGGTTTTGATTTCAAAATGTTTTGACATAAATGTTTTTTTTTTTGGATTTCTATCCAAATGGGAATTGAGCGGGAAGCCATGTGATAGGAGGGTATCCTTCACCATTCATGTGTGAATGTTATCTGACTATAAAACTGAGAATTTATAAAATGAATTTTAGTTATATAATAACTGCTTTGGAACTTAGTACAAGTATTTAAAGAAAACCTTGCTTTATGCAAATAAAACAAATAAGCCTTCCTTTGAGATACCCTTGTATGCATGCATTCAATCTGTTACTTGACGGGTGTAACTTGCGAGCACGGAAGTTGTGCTCATTCTTGCTTTATGCAAATAAATTTCAGAGGAGAAGGACTTTGCTACCGGTGTGGATCTCGACGACTAGGCCGCTACCCTAGTCGATTGCCTGTGGCAGATCAGCTGGACTCTACTACGTCTTCTTCGTCTTCCGTTGTGTTGTTTATTGTTGGCTTGTAGGTCTCTTTTGTAATAAACTCTGTTGATTATTAATAATATTGTGCGATTTATGGATGTTACCATATCTGTTTACTGTGTGAACTAGCTACTGATCATGGGACTAGTTCAGAAATGCACAGAGGATTTGGGGTGTTAATCCCGGGTCCGACACTTCTTTGTGAAAAGAACAGGCGCTCCGCACGGCGAAACACTACGCTAAATCATACCTTTGGACAACAAATCGTCCAATTGCTTTTTCAACTCATCCTGTAAGAGTCGTGCCAAACGACACAGAGACATTGAAATAGGCCGAGTTCCAGGAATAAGATCAATCCAGAATTCCACATTCCGTTCTGGAGGCATCCCAGGAAGCTCTACCGGAAAGACATCAGGATACTCGCACACTACAGGAATCTCCTCAAGGCGCAGAGAAGAATCAACCTTCGCGCTGAGAGACCAAAGCAACCGAATGGTTGATGCTTGACGACTAGGAAACAGACTAGCCAACACAAACAGGGAATTAGACGGCGCACTGCCCTGAAACACCAGTTCTTCACCGGACGGGGCTTGCAAAGTCACAGTCTTCCAGAAGCAATAAATCTTAGTACGGTAACTGAATAACTAGTCCATACCAAGGATAACATCAAAAGGCGATAACTGAATCACCATAAGATTAGCTGTGAAATTCTCTTCATCAATGGTAATAGAACAACCTGGACATGCTGTAGAGCTAGAAATAAGACCTTCCGGTGAACTGACTACAACAAATTCAGAAATATGCTACAAACTCAAACCCGCCCTTCTAGCAATGTCAAGTGACACAAAGGAATAGGTAGCCCCTGAATCAAAAAGAACAAAAGCTTCATGGGAATCAACTAGTAAGGTACCTATCACCACGTCAGGACGGCCCACAGTCTCAGGTGTAGGCATGGCGTAGACTCCTGGTGGTGCCGGAGCAGAAGACGCACTAACACTCTACGAAGGATGAATAGGGGCTACCGCAGGTGTAGAAAACGAAGGCGGTGCAGACGGCACAGGGTTATAGTAGAACCCTGCAGGAGGTGCTGGAGAGAACGCTACAGGAGGAACCCACCCTGGAGGGTACTGAGGTGCAGGAACAGCAGCCAAAGTCTGAACTGAACCTCGTGGAGCACTGGATGAAGATGCTGTAGGAACTGACTCCCACTTGATGATACTCGCTGGATTCTGCTTGCATACTGACATCTTATGACCTGACAGGCTACAGTGACGACAAGCTCCGGTAAAAGAGCACTCAGAAGCACAGTGACCATCACCGCACTTGAAGCAAATCATGCCTCGCTCGAACAGACGCAACGCTGTGAAGTCAAGAACTACGCGGTGTCAAGAAACAGATCTACCACGACTGCATCGGACAGCCAAGACTAAGGACGATGGCCTCCCTGAAACTTCTTAGAGGCAGGCCGCTGAGAAGACCCACCCCCACCACTAAAGCTCCTCTTCTGATCACTGCCAGAACCGCCAGAAGGTGTAAAGCCACTAGAAGACTGCCTCTCCCTAGTGAGCTCTCTCTCTAACTCCATACCCTTGGCCTGATCGACCATAGAGTTGATGTCAAGCAAACTGGTCGCCCCTAAGACATGGCGATACTCATGATTAAGTCTCCTACGGAACCTCTTTGCCTTCTCACGGTCATTACCAGCCCCAGCTGGCACAAAACGGACCAGGTTGTTAAATCCAGCCTCATAATCCGCTACAGATAGCTTCCCCTGAACAAAGGTCAACAAAGAATTTTCCATTCTCTCGAGAAAGGAATCAGGATAAAACTTAGCTCGGAATTGCTCCAAGAAAACCTCCCAAGTGACTGGTCTCTGAACTGGAGTCCTAGCTGATAGAACCCCTTAACACCAAATATATGCTTGGCCCTTCAGCTGGAAGGCCACGAAGCGTGCTTTCTGTGCCGAAGTCATCTCGAATGCACCGAACTGTCTCTCCATACAATGTAGCCAATCAGCGGCTTGAACCGGAGTGCCTGCTCCGTCAAAAGTGTCAAGCCGAAGAGATATCCACTCTTGAAGACTCATCCTGGCTTTAGGTGGAGCCGAAACAACATCTGGAACCACAACAGGTGCAGCTGCAGTAGGAGGGGCTGCCTGCACCTGCTGACGAAGCTCTTGAACCTCTCTTTGAAGGTCCTGAAGTAAAGAAGCCGACGCGGCCTAAGCCTGAGCATCGGTAGCTGGGTGAGCAACTGAGGCAACCTCCTCACCCGCCTCACTAGCAACCTCTTCAGTTGGGACTGAAGACGCAGTCGGACCGCGTCCATGGCCACGGCCACAGCCCGCTTCATGACCACGGTCTCTACCTCTCGCCATAACTGAACATCAAAGAAATAAAGCTAACCACTTAGCTCAAGAACAACACTAACAGTAATACATGATCAAATCAATAGCAGTTCAACAATGAAACATACTATCATAATCGCAGATGCAATGGATTACCCAAATCCCACCTATTGTGCACAATGTGTCAATTTAATATTCAATTAACATGGACCTAAAGCCCGCTCTGATACCAACTGTAACACCCCAGCCCAACATAGAGCCTAGGATGCTACCAAACTATTCTACTGAACTAATTAATTTCAACATCTTAATAAACAATCAACCAAACATTCATGAATGAATGACATAATGCTAATAATAATAAAAAAAAACTAGCACAATCTACAAACACTCAATAAGAAGTATATCATCTATCAATTGAATATAAATCAATCATGACGCCTTCTATTTATCAACTATTCTAAGGAAATCCAACATTGCTACGCTAAGGTAGCCAATAATCAGAAAGATACATCTAAAGCATCAATAATCAGCAAAACAACGAGGATGATAGAATAATCAAATCAAACATTTTAATCCATCAAATAGAATTAAATGAACTCAAATAACGGAGGATTAAGAGCATAAATGGATCATCCATGAGCATAGTTAAAACATCCACCACGAAGGATGGTCACAATCTGAATCTAAAGTAATTATCAAGAATATGAATTGTAGATAATTGATCTAATTTATTTGTCGTGGTTTGTGTATTCATGACGTGCATCAAGTCTACCCCTTCCCATGCATGTCGTTGCCTCGAGAGGTACCTAGAAAGCACAACACAGCAAGAGTGAGTCCACGACTCAGCAAAGTACAACAGTAATAAATAACATAGCATCATAATCAGCCAATGAGGATACTCAATCCCATTATGAACAACAGTAATGAATCACAATTCCACCTCTTATGCATGAATGCAATGTACATGTCATGAATGCTCTTTCTTCAACTTATTTGCAATTACCGGTAATACCGAGTAGTGTATCCGTCGATACATACTCAAGCCTATCCCCTCGGCACAGGGACCTCATGCCCACACTCCATGAGTGTGGGGACCCAAGCCCGTCCAATACACGATAGAGATCTATGCCTGTCCAATGCATGATGGGGATCTCAAAGGAACAATCCTTGGCTACCACGTAGACCAAGGTACAGAAATGTATGTTAAGATGCAAATTGAACTCACAATATCAACCCATCATGAAAGTGTAATGCTCAGCAAATTATCAAACATAAATCCTCATAATTAAACCATGGCAATCAACAAGTATGAAATATAGCAATTCATTATTACTACTTGCACTTGCCTCAACTGTGCGACAGAAGACAACAGCGGAAAGCTCTAGCCCCGGGGTTCACCACCACCTAGCAACCGTGAATAATACTAAGCATCAATCAAACGTGCATAACAAGACATTACTCACAACGCTCTACCTCATCTTCCCAAAACCCAAGATGAATTACTTGATCTACTCAAGCTAGACAACAAGCTAACAGGAAGCTACATTGGACAGCAGTATTAAAAACTTCATAACTTTTGCTCTGAAAATCTAAAAGGTGTGATATCAGATTCTATGGAAAGGTAATTAAATCCTCTACATTAACCTAGTTAGCAAGACTTTCTAATTCGGCCAAATTCTGTGTCTAATAATCAGATGAAACTCTAGAACTATATCTGTCAGACAGAAAACTACAGCAGCAGAAGAAAATTCATAACTTATGATTGGCTTAACCAAAATTCAATATTTGTAACAATCTGGAAAGCTTATCAAATTTTCTACGACAATCATGTTGGGTAAAATCCCTGAATCAGCCCTTAACACGATCTTAATTAATGAACAAGACGACTGCTCAAGTTCGTCAGACTTTCTGGACAGCAGCAATAAATTCAACGTAACTTTTAGACCACAACTATGATTTGGGTGATCTTTGAACCTATGGAAAGCTGAGAACGAGCCCCACAATTCTCTAGAAAATGAAATACTTCAATTCGGATTCTAAATACGCCAAAACTGACGCACAAGTAATGGACAAAATCTAATTCTAATCACAGCAGGATTAACGACTCTAATTACAATATCGATCCATAGAGAATGATTGAATTAAACCACAAGGACTCGAGATTACCCTTGAAGACCCTCAAGAACACGCTGAACAAACCCCGCGAGGACAACCACTCCTCTTCTACTCCTTTCTCCCTTCTTCTCCTTCCTGTTGGCCGGCCACAACGCAGGGGAGGCAGAAGCTCCGATCTTCAGGCAATGGCGGCACAAGGAGCAGGGAGGGGTGGCACCAAGCGGTAGGGCGGGTGTAGGACCGGAAAGGCGACTAGAGGGGGGGTGAATAGGAGCACGCCTAATTTTTCACCTTGATTAGATTCAACACAATATCACTCCAATAGCTACGGAAGCTATGAAGATCAACATTCAAGTACTGCAAAGGACTTATATTGAACCCAAATCAAAACCCCAAGCAAAACACCTAAAATAACCCAAAAACTCAAATCACAAAGAGTTGGGCGGTTAGACCTCACAAATTGGCGGGTTGATTTTTTGCCTAGCGGTCAGACCTCTCAAATAGGCGGTCTGACCGCTACATGGGGCGGTCTGACCTCTGATATTGGCGGTCTGACCGCCACCGACGATGAACAAATTTCAAATAGCACAGACAACCTGAAAACCGAAACGAAAATCGGTCTAACTTTTGATCCGTATGGCCAAACTCCATGAAATTTGAAACAAACCTTCTTAAAGATATTAGGAACCTATTCCAATCAAAGATTGTAGAGATCTATGCCAAAGTTCCTATCTTTTTCAGTTTGAACGAAGGTGGGTTCAAAACCGAGCCAAATGCGAAAACGGTGATTGAGATGATTTCGTGGGAGGAATCAATCCAAGATGGCTAAGGATGGTCTCCCATACATCTTAGCACTCTCAATCACAGGAAGAATCAAGCCAAAAGCTCTCAAGAGCAAAACCCCCAAAAATCACCCTTTCTTTCACCAAAACCGGGCAAAATCAAAACTTAGATCCAAAAGCTTGCTCGTGGGTGGATGATGATCTAGATGACCTTAGATGGGTTCCCACATATCCCAGCAAGCAAGATCAAGAATAAAAACCAAGTAAAACACCCGGATCAAGAAAAGCCCCAAATCATCAAATAGAGAGGATGAACACAAAAACGAAATAGAGACTCATCTCATGAAATCAAACTGGATTGATTGGAGATGGATGATTGTTGATTACAGCCACTCTTACCAAGGAGGACAATGCTCTCTCCAACAGCACTCACTCTCAATCCCTCTCTAGAAACCCTAGCCTCTTCTCTCTTTCTCCTCAAAACCCTAAAACACACAATTAGGGTTACAAATGGCCAAAGGGTTCTAAGTGCAACCAGCACTTAGCTCTTATATAGTGGAGGCTATATTCTAGAGAATATTCCATTAGGGCACCCATTAAACCCTAACACACAATGGGTTAACACACGCACGCATCTCAAAGCGCCGTCTTCGTCATCAATTGACCGAAACTGCTTCACCATGCGCCGGCCCGCGCCGCGGTTTAGCCAAAAGGTCACCAAGGCGGTATTTGGTGAAATTACCAAAATACCCCTTCTCGATCCTTCTCCAAGAATCGAGTCCACAGATCGTGAAGCAATCCCATGCTTCGCCACGTGTAGGTTGATCAACTCTCCCGTCCGGATCCCACCGGCACCACTGAGCACTTGCAACGACTCCCGCGCCGCTTGATCCAACCAGTCGCACCGAACCGCCCGTTCGGTCATCTATGTCCATTCTGCGCCCCGCTTGAGTCCTCTAACCTCACCCGGCATCCTTGATCGTTCTGGACCTCAGCTCTCCAAGCTTAGTCCCGATCCACCTCCCGATCCACCTTGCCGCTGATCGTCATAGACCTGTAAGCCACCTGCACACAAATAGACCAACAAACCGTTTCCGGGAACAAGTTCTTCACAACTTTACCCACGTTAGCCAAAACATGCATCATCCAACACATATGCAATGATAACCATGAACTTGACCTAACAACCACAAAATGCCGCCACGCGAGACGACGAAACAAGCCAAAACCGGTCAGACCGCCACCATGGCCGGTCTGACCACTCCCAAAACGGTCTGACCGCCAAGCAAAACCGGTCGACCGCCACCCAGACTTAGCCAAATTTCTCCTCGAACCAAACTCTCGAATTTTCAATCGAATAGAACTTTTCCTTGAAGCTCCAAAATTATAGGACCAAGTGTAGAAGAACCCTCTCACTTGCCTACACCTCTATTTTTGCCCACTCCAAAATCCACAAACTATTAAAGAGGCCGGTCTCGACCGCCAGCAAAGCCGGTCAAACCGCTCTATGGCGGTCGATCGCCACCTCGCCGGTCAAACCGCCAAAGAACCAAACCAAACAAATCAACATAAGGCATGACCGGTCTGACCGCCACCATGGCCGGTCAGACCGCCAAAGGCCTGACAGAACTGGAGCAACGCCGAAAACGGGTTATTCCGCAAACCCTCAACGCCATTGCTAATTGTCTCATCATCCTAAGATCATGGCCATATCCCCATGATATCCACAATCTCCTCCTTGATGAACACATTGGCAATCTCTCAGAAAATGTAAGTTTGAGGTTTGAAAATTAAAATACTCGACGTTACAAGAAAGGCACAACTTGGTCCATTAGCAAGAGAAAGCAATGGAAATGACCAAGCTGGCTTCAAAATAGCATGGGCAAGTGAGATACAGCAAAAGAACGCAAGAAAGCTTCCAATTCCAGAGAATCGACAAAAATCTCACTTAAGGTCCATATGAAAGAACAATTGTTCTATTTGACCTTATATCATTGTGAGGCTTTAAGATTTGCAATTCAAGTTCAGAAAGGCAATAAGACCAAAAGAATGCAATATGAATGCTCCCCCTCACTATGATCATCATTTTTCAAGAGAGAATTTTCAATTTCTCCAATTCTCTCCAAAAAGCTCCTAACTTCTCCCCCTTACAAAACTTCTCCCCCATAAGCAACAAGCTCTTTATTAACATTACATTTTCGCTATATCTTCTCCCCCTTTGACAATGGATTCATCAAGGAATCATACCTTCCTCCCATCCAGAGAAGACAAATGCACAAGAAAGGAAGAAGCAAAAGAAAGAGCATGCATGAAATACAATGGGGTGGCTTCATTTTTGTTTTGATTTTTCAATTTTTAAGGTAAAAGAAGCTTTGTAGATTACTCAATTGAACAGGCTAGCATTTCTACCATTACTCAAGATACAACAAGCCTGACAAAGCTAGCAAGATCATGTTAAGACATATATAGCAAAGCTAGGCTAATGAGCTCAATATATCACATGTTGTTGGATTAAATTAAGCAATACGTCAAAATTAGCAAGTTCAACAATAGTTATCCTAAAGTGATAATGGCCATGTCAGAATGTCATTGTGAGATCCAGAAGCTAGCAAAGACCATCTTAGAGACAAAAAGTTCTAAATTGAATCATTTTGCTCAAATTGTCTCAAAAGCCCAATTTTCAACTGTTTCTCATTTGCAATGAATGTTCAAGTTGATAAAAGGTCTATCTTAGTAAAGAAGCTCCTGGACTAGGAGCCATCCACAACCTCTTCCTAAGCTTCAACCAATTTTGACAATTTGCTTTTTAGCCATGTGCTAGATCTCAAGCCTTGCCGCGACCATCTCAAGCACAAAAAGCTTAAAAGAGTGCTCTAGGTCATCCAAAACTCCCCCTGAGTTCATGCCTAGTACAATGGCAAGCCGTCTCACGAGAAAGAATTGGTGAGATCAGTTTTTTCGCACAAAAGAGATCATTTTTTATTGTGCACAAAGGCTGTTTTAGATTCTTTAATGAACTGAAAGCTCAAAGATGTTCAATTCTAGATTCTAGAGCTAACAAAGCAATTTTGACAGGGCCAATGTCACAAAAGGATCACTAATTGTGCAACTAGCTAAAAGATCCACAAATTGCTATTTTCAGTTCAGGTTAATTAACAGTTCTAGCTCATATAGCAAAGACATTGCTGCACATGTGAAAGCATGATAATTCTAGCAAGCCAAAGAACTAGACACAATCTTGAGCAAGAATTGAAATACTAAAGCTCAATAGGGTAATAAGCAAAGCTTCATCAATTTAAAAGATGAGCAGTAAAGCTTATATTACAATGTATCTTTTTGGATTTTTCATATGAATGCAATATGATACAATGAGATGCACAAAAAGACTTAAAAGCCTAAAAAGATCAAAAAGTTTCGAAGAAGATACAACTTGAAGAAGGTATCAGAAAAAATCCACAAAAGCTCAAATGAACAAGGAAAGTTCAGATGAACAAGGAAAGTTCAGAAAAGAACTAACTCCCCCTCAAACCAATCCATAGGGATAAATTATCCCTAACTCGCTTCTCAAGGTGGCAAACCTTGTTGGGTCTAAAGGCTTAGAGAGGAGATCTGCCAAAAGTGCCAGGGACTCACAAAATAGCACAAAGACTTCAACCACCACACGATCTCTAGGGAAAGCAACTCGAAAAACTAGGGAGCGAAACACCAACACTAAAAAGCCCTACAGGCAGCTCAAAACCTGCTAAGACAAGTGATTGGGAGACAAGCTCGACCTAGGCTGTGAGTAGAGTGTATCCTAGAAAAACATGGGATAAGAAGAGTGCCTAGAAAGGACACGTGCTAGAACAGAGCCTCCTATCTACCCTGAACTCGACAAGCCCAACACCTAACACAACCCAGATGGTATGCAAGGTAGACTAGGGATACCATACACAAAAGTAAGGTATAGAAGCTCGAACCTGAGTCGCACTGCTTGGCAGTGAGATGTAGTCATGATGGATGAAGATCCATTCCCTGAAGCTCCAGAAGGTAGTTGCGCTCACCCATCATCCTCATCTCAAATTCCTTCGTGTCCGAGAAGTGATAGTCATCATTGAAGGCACAAATGAAGAAGAACCAACAGCTTGAGGTGATACTACTTGTTGGACCACATGTTCTTCTTCTCAGCTGAAAGACTACACCAAAGAGATAGAAAAAGTCCATGCCTTGGTACTGGGTTAGTGAAACATTATCTAGGGAAAATAGTACCAAGACACGTGACTAGCAAGGATAGCAGCAAATGATCCAAAACTCATGAAAGCATATAATCAACAGTTCAGGACATGAGCATGAATATAGACAAATCAATTGCAACATATGCTATCCAAGACATGACAAAGCTCAAACTATCCTTAATCAACAATAAGGCATAGGAGCAAGCAAACAAGCACATAGCATATCACCCATCATATACACAGTCAAAAGTAAAGCATGCTAGTGAAAGCTATGGCAAGAGTCATGCATCCACAAATAACCGTAAGGCACAAAAACCATGTAAGCATAAAGCATTTTAAGAGAAAATCATGAATGATGTATGCTAATATGGATATCAGGTGAACATGTGGATACATACATCAAATATCAACACGAGCAAGATAAATCATGTACAAATAGCACATGCTCATGAAGACAAGACCAAGCTTATATACCCATGGAAGTAATGAACAACAGTCTAATACTTGGATACATAAGCAAGAATCAACATGAGCAAGATAATAAGGGTACAAGACAACACAAGCTCATGATGATGAGACCAAGCTCATACACCCATGGAAATTAAGAACAACAATATGATACATGTATATATAAGCAAGGTAAAAGCATGATGAAAGATATCAAAGGAGTATCACATGCCAATATTATACAAGTGAGCACAAAGATAAGCACAACATGCCAAGATTGAATAATCATGAAGGTAAATGCATGAAGGTATAAGATTGCTCACAAAACAGGTGTAGATGCCGATCATTAAAGCACATGCCTCTTGGAGGCCATCATTGGAGTGGAGAACCATCAAGTGTCCCGATTAGTGATGAAGCAAAAGATCAGAATCTTTAAGTCCATGTTCTCCAATCCGCGTTCTTGGTACCTACACATGAGAAAGGCAAGGTGTTCGAGTCTTGGGTCCCGAAGGGTTAGAGAGCAAATGCTTGGGAACCCAAACCTTGGACACACCACCACCAGAGACAGTCAAACCATTATGTGAGTTAGCATGATGCAAATGATGGTCCATGCAAGAAGATCCAATCTCATTCTTGGAGGCACGCCGCGAGTGGACCACTCGAAGAGGAAAACGAGGTCCATCTCTAGAAAAGCGGTGATGACCTTGCTTGAAAGCACCATGATGAGAACCAACAGAAGCATCAAAGAAACTCACACAACCTCGCCGTGGGTGTGTACCTCGATGAACAGAACGAGGTCCACCTCTTGGAGAACGGCGGAAAACCTGCCTCGGGGCAGCTCGTGGACCAAAACCAAAACCACACAAACCATGTCCACGGTGCTGTCCGACACCCCTAGAAAAGGTGTCAAAGAAGCCATCAACAAAGCGAGTTCTCGTGCTTGGCTCTTTAGTGTGCATGTCATGAGAAAGACTATGCCCACTAGGAGACTTAGAAGCATGAGCTCGACGCAATTGTTTTGCACGCCGAAAGCAGAAATCCACATGATGTCCATTCTTCCCACAAAATGAGCAATAGTGCAAAGGTCTACTAGTAGACATGGTCCGAGAAGACAAAGCACCATTGTCCCTCAAAGAAAAAGTCCTTTGGGACAAGCTGGAAGAAGCAACATCATAAATGGTCCTCGTATCGGCACTAGATTCACACATGCCATGAGAAAGACTATGTGTGTTCCTAGAGGTACGACGACGCTCGTGTTTCATACGGCGAAAGAAAAACTCAAAAGTGTGTCCATTTTTCTTACAAAAGGTGTAATGGTACTTCTCTTTTGAAGCTTTAGTACCATTTGAGAAAGAAGCACCTTTGTCTCTAGAAATACGTTGGACAACACAAGAAGAGTCCGTGAGTGTCGAACTCACCAAAGAAGAGCTATCTAAAGCAATGGGACAAAAACCAACATCAAATGACTCACGTTTAGCACAAAAAGACTTCAACTCCGAGTGCAAAGAAGTAAGAGAAATCTTGAGAACATCAATTTCGGAGTGAAGGCAAATACAAGAGTCACATGATTTGGCGCTCATATCATCGCGCAAAGACTCAACCTCGCTCTTCAATGAAATGCAAGATGTGCAAGAAATTAATGATGCATTTGAATTAAACATGCAGTTCAAAGCATCAATTTCAGTTTCTAGACAAGCACAATTCTTGCAAGAGACTAAACCATCCTTAAGCAATTTTTCATATTCAAAGCACATGCTACAAGGCCTAGCTTTAATATCAACAATTTCAGCTCTAGCATTCTCTAATTGCTCAAGGTGAAAGGTATTAGTCAATTTCAACTTCTCAAAATCAGCAAGCATGCCTACACAAGATTCACAATCATTTCTAGTCATAGATCTAAGATTGTCTATTTCTAACTTAGTATTATCAAGCTCATTATGTAAGGCAACACAAGAATCACATGGCATAGAAGCATTTAATTTCAACGATTCATTTTCAGATTCCAGGCACGCAAGTGAATTATTCAAGTTCTCCATGTCTATAAGCAAAGAATCATAAGAATTCATGGAGGTTTTTAATTCGGAGAGCTCATGAGACAAATCACCCTTCTCTTTTTCTAACAATTTTACTTTCTTTCCAAGAGCAAGCAGTTTAAGATCATATGAATATAAAACATCTTCAAGTTTTTCTTTGCTCACCTTGCTTAGCTCAAGTAGGGGATCATCCTCGGAAGAATCATCACTATCATCCTCAAAGAGCTCTTCATCGTGTTCATCCTCAAAAGCTACTGCGCATATGTCAATTGGCTCATTCTCCTCAGGCTCTAAAAATGACTTATCCCTGAAACTAGGACAATCAAAACGAAAGGGATAGCCACAAATATCGCAGGTGAATAGCTCCTTAATAGACATCCAAAAATTCGTATGTTCAAGCCTCTCGTCACGACGGACATCAACGGCAAAAGAACTACGATAAGATGCAAAGAAGCGCTCACAAGTTCGCACTCTAGTCGCCATGCTCAAAGATCAGTTAAGATCACAAAAGAGCAAACTTGGCTCTGATACCACTTGTAGGATCGGAAAGGCGACTAGAGGGGGGGTGAATAGGAGCACGCCTAATTTTTCACCTTGATTAGATTCAACACAATATCACTCCAATAGCTACGGAAGCTACGAAGATCAACATTCAAGTACTGCAGAGGACTTGTATTGAACCCAAATCAAAACCCCAAGCAAAACACCCAAAATAACCCAAAAACTCAAATCACAAAGAGTTGTGCGGTCAGACCTCTCAAATTGGCAGGTTGATTTTTTGCCTAGCGGTCAGACCTCTCAAATGGGCGGTCTGACCGCTACATGGGGCGGTTTGACCTCTGATATTGGCGGTCTGACCGCCAGCCTGACGATGAACAGCCCAAACAGCACAGACAACCTGAAAACCGAAACGAAAATCGGTCTAACTTTTGATCCGTATGGCCAAACTCCATGAAATTTGAAACACACCTTCTTAAAGATATTAGGAACCTATTCCAATCAAAGATTGTAGAGATCCATGCCAAAGTTCCAATCTTTTTCAGTTTGAACGAAGGTGGGTTCAAAACCGAGCCAAATGCGAAAACAGTGATTGAGATGATTTCGTGGGAGGAATCAATCCAAGATGGCTAAGGATGGTCTCCCATACATCTTAGCACTCTCAATCACAGGAAGAATCAAGCCAAAAGCTCTCAAGAGCAAAACCCCCAAAAATCACCCTTTCTTTCACCAAAACCAGGCAAAATCAAAACTTAGATCCAAAAGCTTGCTCGTGGGTGGATGATGATCTAGATGACCTTAGATGGGTTCCCACATATCCCAGCAAGCAAGATCAAGAATAAAAACTAAGTAAAAACACCCGAATCAAGAAAAGCCCTAAATCATCAAATAGAGAGGATGAACACAAAAACGAAATAGAGACTCATCTCATGAAATCAAACTGGATTGATTAGAGATGGATGATTGTTGATTACAGCCACTCCTACCAAGGAGGACAAAGCTCTCCCCAAGAGCACTCACTCTCAATCCCTCTCTAGAAACCCTAGCCTCTTCTCTCTTTCTCCTCAAAACCCTAAAACACACAATTAGGGTTACAAATGGCCAAAGGGTTCTAAGTGCAACCAGCACTTAGCCCTTATATAGTGGAGGCTATATTCTAGAGAATGTTCTATTAGGGCACCCATTAAACCCTAACACACAATAGGTTAACACACGCACGCATCTCAAAGCGCCGTCTTCGTCATCAATTGACCTAAACCGTTTCACCATGCGCCAACCCGCACCTCGGTTTAGCCAAAAGGTCACCAAGGCGGTATTAGGTGAAATTACCAAAATACCCCTTCTCGATCCTTCTCCAAGAATCGAGTCCACAGATCGTGAAGTAATCCCATGCTTCGTGTGAGACCCCGACGTTTATTCGGCTCATAATACTTAGTCATCCAATTGACCCTAGTATTATCAACCAAATAAACCCGGTCTCGAGAGATGTATACTTCCTGTAATGCAAGATACATACCTCACAACAAAAGAATGTATCAATTCCATACAACACATAGTACATAAGCAACAAACCGAAGTTAATATTAATATGGAATAGCTATTACAAAAGAGGGCCCTTAGGCCAAATAGCAACAATTCTACAAAGATAACAATGAAGCAAAAGTGCCATAAAGATGGCTATAACACAAAGCCAATCGGTGTGCCTCAACCCCTAGGCATCTCGACCGACCGCCAAGCTAGTCGTCAAGAAAGCGCAACACGTGGCACGTAAGTAAGGCTCTTGGAGCTCACCTCCGTCTCTCGCAACAAAGTTGTTAAGCAAAGCAAATGAGTACAATAACTTGTTTATTGTACTGCAAGACTGACGACGTAAGATAATGTAACTATAATTTAGCTATATGCAAGCTTTATTTAAGTGGATGAGGCTTTGGACTCATTTTAGCATAAAGCAATTTTCATTTGCAATACCATAATAGATTGAAGGCAATTTGACAAAGCATTTTTAATTGTTGAAATAACAACGAGATATTAACATAGTAATGACAACAAGAACATCCCGAAGTGACTAACCCAAGTCACCACAACAATAGCATGAACATCCATTCATGCCAACCCATCAAGTTTTAATTAAATGGTTGAGTCTAGTTCTTACGGGGCGTTTCCGAGCGTGTCCATAACCTAGGACGAGGCTATTCGAATAGTTTTAACCCTGCAGGGTGTACCAATGTACCCACACGCCTGCATCGCCTTTCCTTTAGGCACACTACCTTTGGTATGCCGCACGGCTAAGTCCTACGAGATATTTCCAATGGACGATGCTAATTACGAGCCGCAACCCACGGGAACAAGGACACATTAGACAGACCTAACCGGTGCGCCAATGCTCAAGTCCCAACACCACACACACACATTTTATCAAAACATACCCACCAACCAGCTCATAATTAACACCTCCCAAAGTACTTAGTCAAGAGAGGTCCCATATCCCCTCGTGTGGTTAGCACGCAACATTGCTCGTAACGGTGGCGCAAGTAACTCGGTCCTAATGACTCGAGCATACTACCACATTCCAAAAACCGCACCATCCATCCAATATGCCCAAGTCTAAATCAATCCTTTATTTTCAGTTTTGATTTTACAATTAATCAAAGCACAAGTGCTGGACATATAGGAGGAATAATTATCCTTGTGTGATCAAGACCATCGACTAAGTCGATGATCGCCCATTACTACCGATTAGCTAAGTATGTCTAAGCAGAGGGAATGCAACTACTAAGTGATAAGAGCTCATCCAACGAGCTCAAATCACAGCAAATAACCTAGGCTCATTGGTAGTAGAGGATAAACAACTCCTACAGATTATGCAACTATAGGATTGCTAGCGACATTTAACACAAAGTAGCATGCATACATAGAAGTAAAACAACATATTAACCTTTAAAGTAATGGGACGTTAGAGGGGATATGATCAAACTGCTTGCCTTGTTGCTGGTCACTTTGTTGCGGAGGGTCACTCTCGGGATCACCACAAATGTCGAAACCTAACGGAAAAGCAATAAAGAACCGATAAGAACGACGAAAAACAACAAAGACAGCACAGAAAACGAACTCCAAATTCCCTGAATTTTCTACAGCAGTAAGAGAGTGATTTTTAGGGGATTTTGCAACAAGAACCAATTGATTTGGATTCTCGATGCAAAAGTTATGAGCAAAACAATTCTGCTCAGCCCCTAAAATACCAAACTGCACTATTCACTAATTTAATTATGAGGCAACATTTTCTAGAACAGAAGTGAAGCTGAAATTTTTACTGTAAAACCAGCACCTCATGAGATGAATAACACAATTGAGTTCACCTCATTTGGAGCTATATTGCACTTTCTATAATTTTTCAAAAACAAGAACTTGAACAAAATTATAATGCACAAGTCCTCATTTTCCTAACAGCAACATGCTCAAAACTAATTTTCACAGTGAGTTCATTAATAGAGGAAACCAACAAAGTTGGTCTCGCCCAAAAATAATCTACAGAGCATTAGTTATGTATTTTACAAGTTAAGCATTAATTTGAGTGTATATTTAAAGTGAGTTTTAAAATCTAATGGCAAAACTGTGCTCTGGAGCTGAACTCAACTTACAATCATTTTTGGATTAAAGTCAAGTTCAAGACAGAGCTAACACAATTTGAATGACCTCATTTGGAATTGAAAAGAAAAAGATACGAAATTCTAAAGTTTATACCTTATTTCAGTTCATAATTAAGAATTTACTGGAATTTCTAAAACCCATAAGGACATGGGAGGTCATGAGCCACAGATCACAGATCTAACGGCTCAGACCTCCCAGGTGAACAACGCTGCGCGCTCAGAGGTCCAGAGGTCTGGACCTCCTAGCAACGCATATGCGCGAGGTGAGGGGGAGGTCGGGGCCGTAGATGGGAAATCCAACGGACCACAACATGGAAAGGAGGTCCGGAACGGACCAGATCTAAAGGGGGAGGTCCTCAACGGTTGGGATGTCCTCGAGGAGGTCCCGGAGGTCCTCAACGTCCTGAACCTCAGGAGGTCCGGACGGCCACGATGCGCAAGGGAGGTCTTGGATGCTCGAGATCTCCCTGGGAGGTCTCGGGCGTGCCCGGACCCAGACGCCGCTTGGACACAAGGCATTAAAGCGCGGGACCACGAGGAGGTCCGCTGGAGGTCTTAAATGCACGCATTAAAGGGTGGATTTAAGGCGGTTAAGACGCCCATTGATTACAATGATGGGAGCAAATGATTAGCGCATTAAAATGGTGAATCTTTGTCCAAAACGACAATGACACGCCGGACGTCCGACAAAGATCCCGGCGTGAAGAAGTGGTCTCGCCGGCGATGTAGAGCCCGCGGTGAGGTCAATGGTACCACCGAGTGCACAATAACGCTTGCACCAGTGGACCTCTCTCAACGGCGACGGCGGCTTTGAACGCCCGGAGCCGGAGAGGGCAAATTGACCAAAGACGGCCAAAACCGAAAAGCAAAAATGAAGCTCAGCGCGACATTCAAGCGTATGCTCAAACAAAAGCTCCGCGATATTCATTCATGCGGTGCCAAGAACTAAAGGACTACCGGGGAGTTACTGGAGGTCCTAAAGATGCCGATGAGGTTGAGGATGGTGCCGGCCGGAGTTTGGGAAGATGGAGAGCTCCACCGCTCAAGTCCAAGCTCCAACTCCAAGCTCCCAGCTCCACTAGGCTACCTCTCGCAAATGCCCCAACCCGGTGAAGTTAGGGTTGAGGTCACAGAGATGCCCAGATAGAAAGAGAGAGAGGAGGAGAAGCCACTGGAAATCTGAGCCACCGAGAAGCTTCAAGGACCTTGACAATGGCGACCACCAAAGTGAGGAGGGAGAGTTTGGGATGAGGAGCTCACCACGCACAAAGTGCAAGGCCGAGATCAATTGTGTGCAAAGGAAGCCACGGAGAGTTCCAAGGGTAACTTATAGCCCGAGTGAAGGTTATGATCTGGGGCTAAGCTCCATGGTGAGCTTAGCCCACGGGTTGGTCCATGGGGTGGCAAGGACATGAGGTTGACAAGGTGCTTGGTCTGAGTGACCAAAGAGGCGGAAGGTCGACAGCATTAAATCTTGGTCAAGAAAGAGTCATGAAAAGGTACCAAGTGGACAGACGTGCATTAACTCCATCGCCGAGCTCAGTAGCGCCAGAGGAAGGAGAAGAAGGGGAGGTCTTTATGACCGTTGGATAAGACTTGGGAGAGGTCCTAACCATCGGATCCCATTTTTGAACCGTTATGTTTTAAGTGGCCGGGAGGAGGTCCCACCACACGATCAAGGATGGGAGGTCGTGGCCCTCCGATTTCCTTAATGTGTAAGCGCACGGGGAAATAGGACAGAGGTCCAAAGCGTTGGATCTCCATCCAACGTGCGGACCTCTGTGAGGTCTTAACTGCACGCCAACATAAGACATGAGGGGAGGTCATGGCCTTTGGATTAAAATCCAAGGGCACACAACCAAAGGAGGTCTCGAGGCTTTTGCGTGAAGCGCGAGGGAGGTCAAGACCTTTGGATTTTGATCCAACGGTGGTGATCAAAACAGGGGAGGTCCTGAGCCTCGCACGTGGCGCAAAGGAGATCTGATGCGCATAAGACAAGGAGGAGGTCGTGACCGTAGATTTTTAATCCAACGGTACACAACATGAGATAGGGGAGGTCTTGTGCGCTGGATATTTTGAGGGGAGGTCGTGGGCTGTTGGATCTGATCCAACGGCTACGACCTCAAGTGAGTGCAAAGGGAGGTCTGATAGTTAGGTTGAGAGGAGGAGGTCGCGACCATGGATTTCCAATCCAATGGCTGTGACCTCACGTAGGTGGAATGCCTAAGTGGTTTGACAGTGAGGGGAGGTCAGGAGCGGTTGGATGTAGATCCAACAGCTATGACCTCGCCAAGGTGGAAGGTGGCCTTTGAGGTTTGATAACAAGGGGAGGTCAGGGCCGGTTGGATCTTAATCCAAGGGCCAAGACCTCAACAAGGTGGGAGGTCTTTGCGGTGTTGATCATGAGGAGGTCGTGGTGTTGGATGTAAATCCAACTACCGTGACCTGATCAAGATGGAGGGAGGTCTCACGAGGTGCAGACTGGTCGGGCCGACCACTTTGGGAAAGCGGCTAGCCCAAGGAACAGTGTAGGCTTTTAAATTTAGTTTTAACAGCTGAAACTTAGCAGAATTATTTGAGATAGCAAATGAACTCCAAATTTAATGAAATTTTAACTGGAGCTTGCTGACAATGAGATTAACCTTGCATAAAATTTCCAGAGGTTATTATGCAATGCATTTTTCTCAGGAAATTCGTTAAGGTTGTTTAAAGGATTGTTTTACCTCCAAAATTTATCAAACTAGTTTTACAACTTGTGATGTTTTTCAGAGGGGTCCCACATCAGTTTTTGGGACCAAGGAAAATATATTCCAATGTTTGACACCAGATTTAGACAATTGGAAAAATGAATTTGACTTTTGGGCCAACAAGAGCTTTGTGTTTTTGGATTACACAACTCTTGGACAAGAATTACATGAGATTTTAGGGGTTTTCAAGTTGTGAGAAAAAGTTTTAATTTCTACACATATAATTATACTTGAATAACCCAAATTATACAGTTGGGATGTTACACTTCGCCACGTGTAGGTTGATCAACGGCTCCATGTCGTCAAGTCTCTCCCGTCCGGATCCCAACGGCACCACTGAGCACTTGCAACGACTCCCACGCCGCTTGATCCAACTAGTCGCACCGAACCGCCCGTTCGGTCATCCATGTCCATTCTGCACCCCGCTTGAGTCCTCTGACCTCACCCGGCATCCTTGATCGTTCTGGACCTCAGCTCTCCAAGCTTAGTCCCGATCCACCTCGCCGCTGATCGTCATAGACCTGTAAACCACCTGCACAGTAATAGACCAACAAACCGTTTCCGGGAATAAGTTCTTCACAACTTGACCCACGTTAGCCAAAACATGCATCATGCAACACATATGCAATGATAACCATGAACTTGACCTAACAACAACAAAACGCCGCCACATGAGACGACGAAACAAGCCAAAATCGGTCAGACCGCCACCATGGCCAGTCTGACCGCTCCCAAAACGGTCTGACCGCCAAGCAAAAACCGGTCTGACCGCCAGTCCAGGACTTAGCCAAATTTCCTCCCTGGAAATCCGAAACTCTCTGGAATTTTCAATCGAATAGAACTTTTCCTTGGAAGCTCCAAAAATTATGGGACCAAGTGCAGAAGAACCCTCTCACTTGCCTACTCCCTATATTTTTGGCCCAGCTCCAAAATCCACAGTCATTAAAGAGGCCGGTCTGACCGCTCAGGCAAAGCCGGTCAAACCGCTCTATGGCCGGTCTGACCGCCACCCTGGCCGGTCAGACCGCTAGCAACCAAACCAGCAAATCAACACAAGGCATGACCGGTCTGACCGCCACCATGGCCGATCAGACCGCCAAAGGCCTGACAGAACTGGAGCAACGTCGAAAACGGGTGATTCCGTAAACACTCAACGCCATTGCCAATTGTTTCATCATCCTAAGATCATGGCCATATCCCCATGATATCCACAGAGGGCGACACCAAGGGGCAGGAGGTTCGGTGCCAAGGGAGGAGGGGGCGGCGGCTTAGGCAGGAGGGGGTGGCGGCTTGGGGTGGAAAGGGAAGGGAGGGGGCTTCGGCCAGGGTTAAGGGGGAAAGGGTGGCTTGGGCCTTGGGCCCTAGGGGTGCCTCCCCCCTCTTGGCCCACTTATGGCCGGCCACAGGGATGCATAGGCTTGGGCCGGAGGCCCACACTCCAAAGGTCCCCCAAAAACTCTGAATTTTAATTTAATTCCCTCTCCCGATTAAAATTTCCTGTAATCGATATTCGGGGTATTACACCTTCCCTATAAAAGGGAATCTCCAGATGTGGAGTTCCCAAGTCCTTCTGAGATAAAAACCCTAATTTGTGATTTTGGGATTTTGGAGTAGTTGAGGCTAGGTTTTGTGAGAGATGGATTGATTGTGTGGTCAAGTGTTGAACATTTGTTCTCTATGGTGGAGCGGCTGTAAACCAACATCAATCTCAAATCAATCTAAGTAAGATTGCTTCAAAATGAGTATCTTCTTGTCCTTGCTCTCTTATGTGACTTTTGTGATTTTGGTAATCCTTTGGTTTCTTCTTGTGATTTTGCTTGCTGTGACGTGTGAAAATGCATCTAGAATCATCTTTACCCACGAGTAACTTTTAGGATCAAAATTTGATTTTCCTATGTTCTTGTGCCCTCCTTCCCTCATATATGAAATTCATGGAACTTGGGACTTGATCTTTTCGATTATCGATTGGAATAGGTTCCTAACTTTCTTGATGAGCTATGGTTGAAATTTGAAGAAATTTGGATCGACGGATCAAAAGTTGAGTCGATTTGTGATTTTGAATTCGTACTGATTTCACTGTTCATCGGGCTAGAGGTCAGACCACCTCTGATGAGATGTCGGACCACCAGGCCATCAGTTAGACCTCCGAACTTACTTTGATTTGAGTTTTTGGTGTTTTTTTGTTGTTGTGCTTCGGGGTTTTAATTGGATTCAATACAAGACTTCTGTTGTGCTTGTTCTTTGATTTTCATAGCTTTTATGGCTATTAGAGTCAGAATTGAGTTGAATCCTATAAAGGTGAAGAAGAGGTAGTGCTCCTATTCAATCACCCCCTAGTTGTCCAACACATTCTGTTTAGACAAAGTAAAATACTTGTTTCTGCTTAGTACCGGAAGAATTAAGGATCCCTATTCTTGCAAAAATGTAATAAGAACAAGCTTTGCACGAAGCATCCAAACATAACAGGCCAGAACGTCCAAATTCCAACAACAGATTTTGAACGTTTTTTGGGCGGGCACTTGTTGTCAGCAGCTCCCAAGTACCACCTGGAGGTTAACCGGAAGAGTGGATCAGAACAAAAAGGATTCTTCTTTCAAATTAAACCTCGAGTGGGCCAGGCATAAACACGTTGACGTTCCGTCACCCTCTTCGAATTGAAGCACAGGTGGATGCCAACCGCGCGCGGACACGGCGCTAACTGAAGCCCCGCACGCTCGGGGACTGTGTGGTTCAGCAAAAGATGAACAGGGGTACGATCGGAGGGCATATTTACATGCCTCGTACCTGAGCTAACTTGGGTCAGGCACCGACCGCAGCATTTGGCCGGCGAACGTGGAGGAGCATAGTGAGGGCATTGTCTTCACCATACGATCTAAAATAAACGGTTTAGATCGAACGATACAGTATCAATGAGGAACTTAAAACACTGTTTACACAATATTCTCTACAGTAACAGCCCGTGCCTGTGCTGGTGCTGCGCCAACCGCACACTCCCTACATGGCGGATTGGCCGGCTCACCCGTGTGTGCGCTGTACGTAGGCTTTGACCCTCTACCGCTGAGTAGGTCAAAGATCTTTACTATCATAAAAGGAGGACTTAGTGGTGGTGGTGAGTCTGCCATCTACCTTCCCATCCCTTAAATTGTTAGAATCTATTGTGGATAAATATGTGCATAAGTTACTTGAAGGATATTCTATGGATAATTAATTATCTGTGCATGTGGCATGTTGATTGGATGCAAATTATGTATAAAACTTTTATTTGTAGAGATAAGTATTTTATGCATATTGATTTTTTAAGTTTATAACTTATATTATGTTTGTTTAAAATCTATTGCAACGCACGAACACGTGGGTGGGCACTCGGGTAGTTACAACAAAATAACCAAACCGGCGTTTTGTGCTACAACCGTTAGCCGGTGACTCAGCCACCGGATCACTAGGCGACTACACAGTATAGACCGAGCCTCAAAGCAGAAATAACCCTACGCCGCTACAGCTTCAAGTTGTCCGCACAACCCCCTGGCCCCTGCAATCCAGGGAACTACGGGCACTGACCCATAAAATCTTTTTTTGGACCAGTGAACTACATATAAACGCAAACGCATGGAGGCAGTGGCGGATATAGGGCCGGTTTAGAACGGCCGTGATTTTCCTGAAAAGTAGTTTTTTGTTGGGTTGCAGGGCTGAATGGTTGGGCTGAAGAGATTTGGTGTTGGCTATCTAGCTTTTAGGTAGGCTAGCTGCAGCTTTCGAGATGAAAAATATCTGAAATACCCCTGAGGACAGCAACAGCTTGTTTGATGTCGTTTAACGCAATTAACAACATTTAACGAGAACTAACGACAATTGACGATAAGTAACGACGTTAAACGCAATTAACGGCATTTAAAGACATTGAACAACTAGCACAATTGGCGACAAGTACCGCAATTAACGATATTTAATGATAATTAACGACGACTACTGCAATTAGCACAATTGGTCGCATTTGATAACGACTACTGCAATTAGCGCAATTTATCGCATTTGACGATAGTTACCGCAATTAATGCAATTGATTGCAATTGGCGACAAGTACCGCAATTAACGATATTTAACGATAATTAACGACGACTACTGCAATTAGCACAATTGGTCGCATTTGATGAAGACTACTGCAATTAGCGCAATTTATCGCATTTGACGATAGTTACCGCAATTAATGCAATTGATTGCAATTGACGACAAGTACCACAATTGATGATATTTAACGATAATTAACGACGACTACTGCAATTAGCACAATTGGTCGCATTTGACGACGACTACTGCAATTAGCGCAATTTATCGCATTTGACGATGGTGGTACCACAACTGATTGCATTTGACGACAACTACCGTAATTAACGCAATTAATCGTATTTGATGATAATTAACATAATATACTGCAATTTAGCACAATTAGCGCAATAAACCACAATTAACGTAATTAACGGTAATTACTACAATAAACACAATATATAATTATTAAAAACAATTATTACAATGATTAAGTATTACAAGAAATAATTATTAAAATAAGCAGTTATTACAAAAGAATTAAATTACAACATAAAGAAAAAGAAAAAAGTAAAGAAAAACATAGGCGACGGCTAGGGTTTGGGCCGTTGCCAGCGGTAAGGGAGGGAGCCGAAGGAGGAGAAGCCGCCGCATCGGGGGAGGAGGGACCGAGGGAGTCGGGGGAGGAGGCGTCGTCGCGGTGCTAGCCGGTGGAGGATAAGGGAGCCGAAGGTGAGGTGGGGGGTGCCAAGGGGGGAGGACGGCGGTGAGGCGACTAGATCTGGGTGGAGAGAGGAGGAGACGAGGCAGAGATGCCGGTGGAGGGAACCGGAGAAGGAGGAGGGAGGAGGCACCGCGCCGGCGGAGGAGGAGGGAGCCGGAGGTGTCGAGGAGGAGGAGGAGGGCCGCCACGGGTAAGATCCAGATATGGATCTGGGCCACACAAGCGCCAGGGAGGAGGCCAGCGGGGAGGAGGGCGCCAGGGAGGAGGCCGGGGGAGGAGGGAGCCAGGGAGGAGGTCGGTGCGAGAGGAGGAGGGTGTCGGCGGGGGAGGAGAAGGAGTCCGGCAGGCGGGGGAGGAGGAAGTGGGCGAGCGGGGTGAAGAATCTAGACCCGCCATTATGAGTTAATAAAGCATTTTGGTGATTAATGACAAATCTATATGTGAGACTAACATGTTTGTTGACTATGATATTATTTAGTCTCAATTGGATAAAAAGGTGAAAATCAAAGAGGTATGCATTAGACATCTTATTCCTATATCTTGTTGCGTTCCTCAGATCCAAAATATAGGTTGAACTCCACTAAAAGTCTAACTTGAATATGTGCATATGTTTTTATTACACATTCGTGTATGCACACATTTAGGGGGGGGTTCACTCTATGTTTTGTGGTTTCATTAGTATTGATCCATATTTCTTTATCCACATATATTGGGGATCTCTACTTTGAAACATATCCTTTGAGTATATAAAACTTGTGTAGTTCATATATACTCATATTACTTTATATTCAATTATTTGCAATTGTGTTGTGGGACTAATGTGTGTGCTAAGATATTTTCAAGGCTTAGTCCTAGAGTTTGAATGATGACACGAAAAGGAAATGCAAAGATGATAAAAGATCAACATGGCTCAAGACAAAGGAGTCATGCATTGCATTTCGAAAAGCTTCTAGAAGAAGTTCAGTGGAAATCGGTATGATCGCATTTGGTAAGCGGTACTACCGATGTGCGGTAGTACCAGAGTTCATTTGGTGGAACTACCGCGTTGCGGTATGACCGCATATTCTTGGCGGAACTACCGCTGAACGTTCGGACCGTCCGTCTGTGTGGTCCAATCGTGTGCTCCAATCGGGTGAGCTGGTCAAGTCGGACCAAGTGGTCCGGTCGAAAACGGTATTACTGGAGTTCATTGGGTGGAACTACCGCGTAACAGTATGACTGCAAATCCTGAGTGGAACTACCGCAACCTGGTCTTTCGGAAAACTAGTCGGCGGTATATTATTTACAGATAGGGCCTGTTATGGACCTCGAAGGGAAGCGGCCATACCGCCCTTGTGATCGGAAGTACCGGTGAGCGGAACTACCGCATGATCAACGACAGTAGTACCGCACCTTTCTGCAACGGCTTGTTAAGAAGTATTTGATGCAGGTATATCTTGGTAATTAATGTCAATAACATTATGGGACTAACATTTTCCATGAGGTTGATGAATAGGTTATGTTCCATAGTAATAGAGACTTTGGATGGCATCATGAGTAGATCATCGTCAAGTCAAGGTTCAAGAAGAGGATGCATTATGTGTTGATGCATATCAAGATCTTGAACAGGTGATGATCATGAGTTGATCATCAAGTCAAGAGAAGACCCGTCATGTGTTGATGGAGGTCAAGTAAAGGATGCATCATGGGTTGATACATATCAAAATGATGACCTAGACTTGAATTGAAGATGTGCGTCATCAAGCTTCAAGAAGACGCTCAAGGTAAAGGTATGACTAGCTAGCACTAAGGATGTGTTCCTAGTATTTTATCAGTTTTGGTGTTTATTTGGAAGACCGGATTGCTAGTATAGGTTTGCCGTACTATTAAGAGGGGTTTTGTTTAGTAGCTTGAGTCTCATTATGTATTGATAGCTCAATCTTGCTTGCTCTAGCTCTCCATGGCATGATGCTATTATTTGTGAATGTGTTTTGCAAATAGCCGATGCTCATGCATTTAATCCTTGTAGCATGTGACTACACTTTGCAAATGTGTTTTGCAAATGGTTGAAGTCGATGCACCTACTCCTTGTGGCATGATCTAAGTTTGTAAATGTGTTTTGCAAATTTTTGGGATTCATGCATTTTTTCTTGGCATGGTCTAAGATTGCTTGTTGATATTTCTTTGGACTTAGATGATGGTAGTGGCTCTTTGGAGTTGTGCCTTTTGATTTGATCAAACATGTTTGAGATCAATCAAATAGGTGGGTTGTGTAGCCCTCTGAATAAGCTTTCCATAGAGTCGAAGATCACTCAATTCCGACATTGGAGCCAAAAGTTATGACTTTTTTTACGAAGTGTTGTCTATGCTGAAATTGGACTGCGGTAACACCGTCCGAGAAGAGTAGTGCTACTACAGAACGGTAGCACTGGCCTTTGTATTGCGATACTACCGCACTAAAAACTTTAACGGCTAGTTTTTTAGTGTTTAATGCACCTGTTTCAACCGTTGAACAGTAAAAACGGTAGTACCAGGGTTTGTACGGCGGTACTATCGCAAATCCTGATTTTTGGGGATTTCTGCTCACAACGGCTAGTTTTTGTGTGCATACTATAAATACCCACTTTGGCCAGTTGAGGGATAACGCTTGGCATCCCATTTCACTCTCTTGAGCTAGTGTGAGCTTCTCCTCTCAATTGTGCATATGTTGCACCTTGTGAGCAAGGAGAGAGGTCTCTAGTTGCATGTGTTGCATCTAGAGGTGGATTTCGTATCCACTTGAGCTTGTGCATTCGTTGCACGTGGTGAGAGTAAAGCAAGGGCTTGGCTTATTACTCTTAGTGTTTGCCGACACCTAGACAGTGTAGAGGCGTCATGATCCGGTGATCTTCTCAAGTTTGTGAGAAGGCCCGACGTGTTGTGAAGGTTGGAGCTCACCTACCCGAAGCGGGAAAGAGCTACTACTAGTGGAATCGAGGTGTTTGGCTTAATTCGTGGAACCGGTCTAATTACTTTAGGCTTACGTCAACGTGGATTAGGGGAGACCGGTAAGTCTCCGAACACCACGATAAAACGTCCTTGTGTCATCGTGGTTTACTTTCTTGTGCTTTACTCTATTGCAATTTACATTCCTAAAATTAAATTGTTTACTTGTCTTTGTGTGATTGCTATATTTATCAATAATCTTATATTGTTGGTGCACTTAATAAAGACTAGTTGATTTAGGTTTTAATTGGGCAAAACCGAATTGATTTATAATTCCGCATAAAACTCAGTTTTAGCCAAAAGATTTTTAAAACCACCTATTCACCCTCCTCTAGTTGTCCTCCTCGATCTTACCATGGGGGGGAGGAGGTGGGTGGGTGGGTGGGTGGGCGGGCGGGGGGGGGGGGGGGCTGGCGGGATTTTATGGTGTGGCATTCGGTGGGTAATTACCCCTGAACTTCGGTGGTAATTTCAAAACAGAGGCTGCGGGAAGCCGCGGAAGCTCCCTTCGGGCGGCTTTTGGCTTCCGTGCGTTGTAACATGAACCCGCTTCGGAGAAAAGCAACTGTGAAACCCTCCCGTTTGGGACGGCTTCCGGCATTTTCAGGCGAAAAGCCGAAGCTGTACCAAACACGGTCATAGGATTTCCACGATGGGTGTTTGGAGTTACAAAAAGGTTGTTCAATGTAAAAGATAAAGGTTCACAATAGGAAAAAAATTTGTTTTTACTAGAGACAACATCTCAAATAATTTAGAGAAATTATGAAATAATTAAGAAAATTACAATCTAAATCGATGTTCCTTCATGGCTTAGAAGCGAGATATGATGCCATCATCCATAACTTTTACAAAAAAATCTCACTAAAGAAATGTAACCGAGCAATCATTCAATTATTGTTGCCCATCCTATTCCTTTGTTTATTCTTCACATAATTCATTGAAGAAAATACAATTCCAACACTAGCAGTTGCTGAGTTTTTGCATTAAATGGCACTGTTGCCGTCGTTATTAACAAAATTTGTCGTTGACGCGCCGTAATGCCAAAAATGGCACAACGGACGTGCCGATGGCTGACACGTGTCCAAATCGGTTCCCCTACGCTCAGATGCGTTCTCTACCGCTCCTCGGGGGGGCCAGATGCCCCCAACTCCCCCCACCCGTGCCGCCATGTCGACACTGTCGCACCCCTGGGGGCCGAACAAGGCGCGTCCGCGCCGCTAGGTGACGGAACAGCCGAGTCTGTGCCCCCAGGCCACGATGCCTTGCCCGTGCCGCCATGTGATCGTGCACGCCTTTTGTCGCTCCCCTGGCTCGGACGCCTCACTACTGTGCCACCCTGGTGGCACAATATTGCGTAATGCCGTGCGTCAAGGGCCCGGTCTCGCCGTCCTTCCGTGTTTGATTCTTGAGTACCATTACTTACTGGTAGGGGTGCTAGTGGGCTAAAACCCTACAGAAACCCACCCCAACTCATTTCTATACAACACATCTCACCCAATCCAACCCAACCCAACCCATTGCTCTACCTCCAAAACCCAATCCAACCCGCATGCAAACCCAATCCAAACCAACTCAAGCCAATCATCTCAATACAGGTTCAACCTGTTTTCAATCCATGGAAACAATCTTAAGCACAACCTTCAACCCATGAAAATGTCACAGGCAACATTATAACCTAATAAAATAAAATGTTAAATTGGCATGATAATGTTGTTTGCAGTTTGCTATAGGGGCCAGATGATTAATTATTCCCCCACTAATTAAAGATTTTCTTAAAGGTAGCCTAATGATGGCTACATCGTACGGATCCATACATCACCGTCTTTATTTTATAGTAAATAAATGAAAAGTAGATCGACGAATCGAGCAGAGATTATGCATATTTTTCCTACGTTGCAACCATGTCCGTTGACTGCATGATCAGATAAATGGATCAAAGCCAGATTTTCAATCACGTGAACAGTGATTTGAGTAAGCAACACGCGTCGGTACTGTAGTAAACACTGTAGAAACAGTCAATATCTACTGTAGCTGTAGTAACGCTGTGTTGCAACCGTGTGCAAGTAGAATTTGGCCGGTCTGGTTCACATCGATTGGACACTGCGTTACTCATTTCAACAGCAAAAACAAGATATTCCTTTGCAGTTGGGTTGTACTCTCTCTTTTTGTTTTCTCACAATGCTAAGCTAGGAAGCAATACTGAAAAGAATCCAATGCTATTACACGTCACCAACTGACCTATCTAATTTGCTAGGCCCCAGACGACCAGATCCAGTATTGGACTGGGGCTCGTCATTTTCCTCTTCATTACTTCCTCCAGGGACCAAGAAGAAAAAAGCTGTACGTTTGATGTATGTATAATTAGCAACCCCACCCTGTCACCCATGCCAACCTACAAGAGAAAATCCAATCCGGATTTTTTTTAACCCGCACCAATCCAGCCTAACCCATTTTTACTTAAAACCCAATCCAATCCAACCTGTTAGCTATCTCAACCCGTTTACACCCATTCAAAGCCAACCCAAATGAAAACCCAACCTGTTCAGCTCATTTTAATCCAACCCATTATCAGTCCTACTTAATGGACATGGAAAAGGGAGCAGCAACAATTGTTCATCTATGCTGATCATTAATTATTTCATTATTCATGGATGTAGGGCGACATTTCTGGTGCACAAGGGTGCATCTGTGCACATATGCACATAGAGAATCCTGACCGTCCATCGCTCATCCAATGGCCACGACCGAGCCCCCTCCCACCCACCACTACTTTGTGTAAGCCCCCTCGCCCGACGCCGCCTCTCGTGATTTCACCTCATACCATCTCCTCCGGCCGAAGCGGCCGTGCTAGGGTTCACCGTCGCACCGAACGCCTCCCCCTACGCCTTTGCCTCCACCCGAGCCCCTGCGCTGCCCCTGCACCTCGACCCTACCCCCTAGTGCCCTTGAGGAATAGTATCCTTCCTTCGTCCCTCCGCACGATTCCACTCACGGCCAGGTGCTCGATTCGATTCAGGTAGTCTTCTTCAGCGACGCAGCACCTACTAATCCAATCGCAAGCGGCGGCATGCGAATGGTACTGCCGCGGCTTCGGCGACCACAATAGCGGCAGCCACAACAATGGCAGATACCGAACCCTTGCTCGACGAAGATGCACCGGTAGTGGCGTCGCTGCTGTGGCACTGCATCAAGCGCGTTGAGGGTCAGCCATGGCCATCCCCATTCACCGGTATTTAGTAACCACCCTCCTCCTCATCCCCCTTCCAATCTACTCTACTCTATTCTATTCTCCACCCAATCCTAGGTCTTACTTGATTTGCCTCTGCTATTCAATTTCGCTTAGGTCACCTATGGATTTATGCAGCATCCAAAGTTCCCGACCCCGACTCCATCAGAGCCATGGAGGATTTCTACTGGGAGATTTATGCCGTCAACGGAATCACCGACATCAAGTTCCCATGGTCTTACTGATTATGGGATTATTCAAGATAGTGAATACAATTTCAACGAAATTGATCGATGGATGATGATTTTTCTGGTTTCTATCTGGTTGTGCATATGCACACAATTCCAGTCGCGTGATGTTGTATATTGTATACTGTGTGATGCAGTTGATTAATTCCTGTAGCAATTGTGGTCCTAAATCTGAAAGATAAGCATCACACCACACAAAGATTAAGACCAGAAACTTCTATTTGTTTCCTTGCAGGTGGCTGATCCTAGATCTGATGAGCATGTTGTTATTTCTCATTTATATTCAATGTGTATGTGTGGATGGAATCTCTGAATTGAGGTCATTTATATTCTGTATTCAATTTATATTAAGGTGAAATGAGGTGTTGATTGCTGTCATTGAGTTGTAACTCTGGCTAGCAAGTATTCAGTGGCCCATCTCATTTTTGATATCAAGTGAGGTTTCTAGTTGAAGAACTGTTGTAGCAAAAATACCATGACAACAATTAGAACTGGGTGGGCAAAAGGAATTGTTAAGAACTTATCAACCTTGAATTGTTAATGTTTCATTGGGTCTTTCCTTCTGCTCACAAAGTGGTGGTTGTCTTGTTGATGCAATATTGCAGGTCAAACACAGCACATTACCTTCTACGTAGATGCCACCATAAGCATCCTATGGACTCACTCAGACTTTATTCCCTCCTGACGCAAGCAAGCAAGCTGTTCCATGCTCTTTTCTGGGTCCCCGTCATGAGTTGTCTGGCAGCATCGTTTCTCCTTTTTCTACTCGTGTTGTAGTTATCACTTGTTCAGAGTATCAGATACTCGCATATGCGAGATGCTCTTTTCTGGGTCCCCGTCATGAGTTGTCTGGTAACAAGGTTTCGGACGTTAATCATAACAGAAATACTCCAAGAAAAACTATGTTCAGAGGAAAGGGGATATCTGTGGGTATTCTGACTAGTCCCACACATGTAGAAGAGTGCACAAACGTGTACATGTGAGAGGTCAGAATTCAAAATAGCTTAGGCAACAGCCAGGACCACCCCCCACCCCCACCCCACCCAAAAAACTCACATCGGACATGACATGCAATAATAACTTATAGAAACCCAGCTCAGCTATCAATGGGCCTTTGTTTGTCACCAGATACCCCAAGTACCGAGTCATCTAATACACAATCATTTTATCCATCGTATTACAGATCCACAGACAGTTGGGGCATCGCAAGCACATGGGGATCATTTGGTTCAGATGCCCCTAAATGGATCATATTCCTCTCAAAATCACGAGATCATACACATCATATGTTTTAACAGTAACCAGGTAATCGAACAACAATTGAAAAGAATGAATTGGTCTCAGGAAAATTTGAGCCTGTTCAAAATGAAATGTACACGAAGCAAAAAATGAGACTGAAGAAACTTGACACAAGCCAATAGCAATACATTGCCAGACAAATATGTTGATGCAACAGCCCGCCTAATATGGGGATTTTCAAGAGCGGATCATATGAGGTGAATTTTTAGGTCGCCTTATCTTCCCATTATTTGGGATTTTTGGCTCATTTTGACAGCAAATAATTCCTTTGGGAGGTCCTTCTGGTCCTGTTATAAATTGCAAGATTAGATGACTGATAGGGAAGGTGAAGTTTGTAATTTGAGAACATTTCTGATTTTTCGAACATGCGTACCTTAATGCTCTAGATATACAATCCACACTTCTTAAATAGCTCCCAGAAATATGCATCAGATCTAGTGACACTGTTATCAACCTTGTCTAAAACAAATCTTACCATACAGTATATTGTAGTAATTCACCTCGTATGATCCGCTCTTCCAAATAATAGGAAATAATTCCCATCGTTCAGATCTAGTGGCACGGAAGGACGGCGAGACCGCGCCGCATCCAATCGTGTTACCACTCCATAACTGGCACCCGACGACGGTGAGACCGTGCCCGTGGGTCACGGTGCTGCCCACTTTCGTGCCACCAGGGTGGGGCATCCGGGCCAGGGGGTGGCACGGCCATGTGGTGGCAGGGGCATGGCGCCGTGTCCGGTACAAGCAAAGACGGTTGTCCTCGCGTTGTATTTATAAATTTGACAGCACAAGCACGTTGGTGGTGGACATGTGTTCACGTTCGTGCCTCTGTCCTGCGGAGCCAATCTGCACTGTATGGAAAAAGAGCTGTGTTAAACTCCATTGGAGACGTCGATATACAATATATTGCTTTCTGGAGGCGTGCAAGGCATATTAGGGTTTGCAATGAATTAGTGTTTGAAATGAAGTTGCAATGTACGTTTTCATACAGATAATTGTCAACATTTCAAGAATTACAAACATTACATAAAACATGCGGGAGTTTTATTACAATCGGGATGTAGGAGGAGGGGTATTATCACAAGTAACCCGATCAAATAGTATACTCTTTGTTTATTTGTCGGTTTAATGTAGATGATGTTTTTTAATATTTTATTGTATGACAGGCTAGATAAGGTTGTGTATGAATCAACTGAGGAAAATACGTGGCATGCGGATCATATAATGATGTACCGTAACCTCCGACTTGTGTGCGTTTCGAAGGCTACCGTATATCATTATATGATCTGCACGCCACACATTTTCCTCAATTGGTTCATGCGCAATGTTATCTAGCCTGTGGTACAATACAATATTAAAGAATATCATCCACATAAAATTAATAAATTAACAAAGAGCGTCCTATAGCATAAAAAAATAGGTGTGTGCAACTAGTCTCCGCGGCAATATCTTTTCTTGCTGAGCTCATCTCATCACATAGTAGCACCTTCGATGCATGTTCAGGGCACAAAACATTACCATTAATCTATAGCATAAAAAATAGGCATGTTAGAACATTACAGTAGTGATGAGAAATACAAAATTTTGAAGCACAATTGATTTCTGATTCTATGTTCATAACAGTAATATTAAGAAGACTTCAACAGATAATCTCTGACTTGATAGATGCAAATGATTCGATTGTATTACCCGACTGATTCTAAATGAATGGCAGAAAGCACATTTATCTTCAAATAAGTTGATTGGTGTTTGCAGTCTCTTCAAGCCAGTAGCACCTTCGTTGTCTTCTTGTGACATAACAAAAACATAGTAAAGATGTCAGTGTACCGTACAGTGAAGAACGTAGTAAGGATGCAAATTATTTATAACTCGTACAAGTTTCGCTGTACATAAGAAAACAAGGTTGAGAAAAAAATTACATTAGACACCGAATAATGACTAGACGAGCTCGGTCTGTTGGGACAATCCTTTGCTGAGTGCCCAGGGGTCTTACATATCTTGCACTTGCTTGTGTGGCTAATGCTGGTTTGGCTGGCATCCATATCATTCTAGAAGCGCCGCGTCTACCGTCGCCCCTTCACTGTTGTCTTTAAGTTCTTGTTCGGGCCCCATTGCACCATGTCCGGCCAAAGATCCTTGTACTTTCATTTTCAGGCTGTACGAGTGAAACTCCACACTCCATGTACCGAAAAGGTGCCAGCATGGGTTGTGCAAGAGCTTCATCTTATTGCAGGTGCATGTCACCACATCACCCAGGGTGCATGCCTGTTTCCTTCCCCCTGGCATGACTTTTGACGTGTTTCTGCCGAAGCCTGATCTCGTACTTCTTCCTGAGACCATCGACCACCCGGATGTCGTGCATCCGAGCCTTCTCCATATTCTGGTCCATGTGCCTCTACATGTTCTCAGACCATTGCCTACCTTCCTCCATCTGTCGCTTGGCTGCGGTGGCTCTATTGACGAAATAACAAATAGTGTGAGTCCGTGTCTCCTCGACAATCACGGTGATAGGGAGGCACCGCACACCTTTAAGGACGCTGTTGTACACCTCAGACATGTTGGTCACCATAATCCTGTACCTCGCACCATCTGTGTCAAACAGAAGGGACTATTTCTCCAATTCAAAAGCGTGGCCATTAATCCACTCCGAGAAACTTATGGCACTATGGGATTGCTCTCCCTCTAATACCTCTGGAGTGGACTCCCTTATATGCCTCGTAGTCCGGTGTTCGATGTTTCTCCTGTTGGAGTCAAACCACCGCCTCTGGTTCTGCAGACACAATGCCTTGAACGTCTTCATAATGTCCTGACTGCGAAACCGCTTGAATAAGTTAGATGCAAGATGCCTCACGCACCACCTGGATTGCACGTCGTTCCATTGGTAGGGGGGGTTGTCCCATGCTGCATGGTGTTGATGGCCGCCAACAACCGAGCATTGCGGTCTGTGATAAGGCATACATTGGGCCGGTCTCCCACCATCGCCGTCTTCACGTTCGATAGGAACCATAGCCATTTGGATGTGTTCTCGCTCTCCACAATGGCAAATGCAACATGGAAAAGCTGGTCATTCGCGTCGGCCGTCACCGCGGTGAGGATGGTGCCCTGGTACCTCCCCGTGAGGAAAGTACCATCCATCGTCATCACAGGACGACAGAACTGGAAACCCCTGATAGCCTGAGTGAAAGCACAGAACACTCGGTCCAGTATGAAGCGGTTGGGCCCTTTCTTAGCATCTTCACACTCAAGCTTGTTTATGTACGTGCCGGGGTTTGATTCGGCAATCTGGTGAAGTAATATTGGCACAAGGTTATACGCCTTTTCGTATGTCCCGTACATGAACTCGATGACCTTCTGCTTAGCTCATCGGACCTTGTCGTAGATGACTGGATAGCCAACCTGATTGGTGACTTCCCACATCAGCAGCTTGGGGGAGACTGACACATCCGCCGCAACTAGGTGCTTGATGAGGTTCGCCACATATGCGGAAGTCACGTTCCGATGCTGTCGCAGGGGCTCGCTAAGCTCACAAGTGTGGTCGGTCATTGCCTTGACTGCGAATATCGAGCCAAAGATCTTTGCTCGGTGAGCGCTGACCTTGCTAGGGCAGCCTTCCACTACGCACCTCACCGCGTAATGTTTGGGGTTGGACCGGTGCACTCGGTACACACGCCTGATGGACAAGGCATACTGTGCTATAGCATGTTGCATGGCCTCCTTGTTAGGAAGCGCTGCCCTTCTAAGAGGGTCTCGACATCAAACCCCCAGTGGGAGCCTTCTTCTTGCGGCAGTATGAGCGAACGCACTACGACATCATCAAGTCTAAATGCCATGTAAGGCACCTTCGATGACAAAATTCCCCTGGTTGGACCACCAGCCTGGTGTGCGTCATCGTCGCTACCATCCGAGCTTCGGTTGGTGTCCTCGTCGGACTCCAATGCGAGAGTCTGGTCCGGTAGATATTCGTCGCAGTTAATACAGGCCGACCACCACGATTCCGCGCCCTCATTTTGCACAAAATTATGTGCGGGACAATCCTCCGCGGCAACACATTCTGTGCTATCGTCCTCAGGCTCGGGATGCGCTTGCTCGCTTGTAGAGGCCTTGTGTAAGGACTCGGGATTAATACTCCTAAATCCTCTGTGTATTCCACACTAGTCTCGTAATCAGTAGCTAGTGTACACTAAATAGATCAAATAAAATAGTTTTGGATTTTTTTTTTGAAGTTTATTTTAGCCATTTAAAATGTTTTTCCTTCAGAAATTCAATTTAAGCTTTAAATTAAATTGATAAAATCCAAATGATTATTTTATCTTTAAAGCTTCCAAAGGAATCCCCACTTTAAATTAAATAATTTAAATTAATTTTTTCAACAAATAAAATAACTTTTGGGAAAACAGAAAATAAATAGAATAAATTGTGTTGCTAGAACAACAAGGAGCTTGGAGAATAATGAGGGCATCCCTACGACACCTTTTTCTCCTCCACCTAATGCTCAAGATATACGCATCGAATTGCCGACTGGGCCAATTACAAGAGCACGTGCCAAGAAACTACATGATCAGGTGAACTTACTCCTTAATGAACACGTCATTAATTTTAACGAGAATTTTATACTACCTCACGCTTGTACTTTACTTGTTCTTAGGTTTGAGGAAGGAGAAGAAGAGATGTCGCAGATGGTACAGGAGTCGGCACCACTGTGCCTATTAACGATTCCAGCTCGAGTACAAGAAGGCGGGCGATGGGCAATTCTGCTCCATCCAGGGGCAATTCTGCGACGCGCAATTCAGCACAAAAGAAGACAGATAGTACACCGCCACCGGCACGCTGACCACCGGCGCCTGTTGCTAGCGCGGCATCCTCAATGGGTTTGGCCGGTCACGTGATGTGACATGCTACAAGTGCAAGGGAGTTGGTCATTTTCAGAAAGATTGCCCAAATAATAAAGTTATGATACTTACTGATGATGGGTATATTTCAGCTAGTGATGAGGACGATACTACTCCATTTGCTAATTTTGCAGAGGATCCCACAGAGGATGAGAGATTAGACTATAGGCCGGGGTCGCCAGATGGAGCACATATGCTAGTGTGCACACCTCGTGTACTTAGCGTGTCACAGAGTCAGTCTACTGCACAACGGTGCAATTTGTTTCAGTCATGGGCGACAGTTGGCGGTACAGTGTGCAAAGTCATAATTGATGGAGGAAGTTGTCATAATCTGGCTAGCAAGGAGATGTGCACAAAATTGGGCTTAAAATATTTACCGCATCCTCATCCTTATCATGTGCAGTGGTTGAGCGATGTGAGCGAGGTGAAAGTCAGTCATATGGTGAAGGTGCACTTCAAGATTGGCAAGTATGAGGATACCATTGTGTGCGATGTGGTGCCCATGTCAGTTTGTCACTTGCTGTTGGGGCGTCCATGGCAATTTGATCACCATGTTTATCATGATGGGCATACAAACTGCTACAAGTTTAAGTGGAGCGGCAAAGATGTGATTTTGTATCCACTTACACCGACAGAGATAGTCAATGCTGATAAGAAGAAAATTGAGGTGAAAATTGAGAGTACACCAACTAGCGAGATTCCACCTTCGGTGAGTGAGAGCCACAAGCCAAAATTGAGCGGTAAAAAGAAAAGTGAGGGAGAGAAAGGCTTAGTAATGTTAGCCACCAAATCAGAGATGAGAGCTTTTTGTGAGAATCCCAATTTGGTGCACTTTGTACTCCTGTACAAAGATGTTTTGCTTTCTACTGACGACTTCACGTCTCTTCCTAGTGGTGTCTCTCATGTTTTGCAGGAATTCAACGATGTTTTTCCAAAGGAGGTGCCCGCTGGTTTACCACCAATCCACGGGATAGAGGCATCAAATTGATTTGATTCCGGGAGCGACGCTACCAAACCGACCACCATACCGTACCAACCCCGAGGAAACAAAGGAAATTCAGAAACAAGTACAAGAGCTTCTCGACAAAGGGTACGTATGTGAAAGCTTAAGCCCTTGTGTTGTTCCTGTTATTTTAGTTCCTAAGAAAGATGGTACTTGGCGCATGTGCATAGATTGTAGAGCGATTAATAATATCACTATTCGATATCGTCATCCTATACCTCGCTTAGATGATATGTTAGACGAATTGAGTGGTGCTATTATTTTCTCTAAAATTGATTTGCATAGTGGGTATCATCAAATTAGGATGAAAGAAGGGGATGAGTGGAAAACTGCTTTTAAAACAAAATTTGGTTTGTATGAGTGGTTAGTCATGCCGTTTGGGTTAACAAATGCACCTAGTACTTTCATGCGATTGATGAATCATGTTTTGAGGCATTTTATTGGGAAATTTGTGGTCGTGTATTTTGATGATATCTTGATTTACAGCCATAATGAATCTGATCATATTGACCAAATTAGACAAGTGCTACAGGTTTTACGCAATGCTAGGTTGTTTGGGAACTTAGCGAAGTGCACTTTTGCAAAGATCGTGTAATATTTTTGGGCTATGTGGTTTGACACGAGGAGTAGAAGTAGATGAGTCTAAAATTGAAGTAATTAAAATTGGCCTACTCCTATGAATGTTAGTCAAATTAGGAGCTTTCATGGTCTCCTGGTTTTCATCGGCGTTTCGTTAAGGATTTTAGCACCATCGCTGCCCCATTGAATGAATTAACAAAAAAGGTGTTGAGTTTACATGGGGAGTGGCACAACAAGCTGCATTTGATGAATTGAAAAAGCGTTTAAGCGAGGCACCAATTACTTGTTTTACCGATTTCACTAAAATTTTGAAATTGAATGTGATGCTAGTGGAATTGGTATTGGCGGTGTTTTGATGCAAGAGGGAAGACCGGTTGCTTATTTTAGCGAAAAACTCAAAGGTGCACAATTGAATTATCCGGTCTATGATAAGGAGCTGTATGCTTTAGTGCGAGTTTTAGAGGTTTGGCAACATTATTTATGGCCTAAGGAATTCATTATACATTCTGATCATGAGGCTTTAAAATATTTGCAAGGCCAAGCTAAGTTGAACCGTCGACATGCTAAATGGGTGGAATTTATTGAGTCGTTTTCTTACATTGTGAAATATAAGAAGGGAAAGGAAAACGTGGTTGCTGATGCTATTTCTAGGAAAAGTGTGCTTTTAAATTGCTTAGATGTGCAAGTTCCTGGTTTAGAGAGTTTGCGTGATTTATATGCTAATGACCATGATTTCTCTTCACCTTATGCGCATTGCAAAAATGGGAAAGGCTGGGACAAATTTCATATTCATGATGGATTTTTATTTCACGCTAACAAACTATGTGTTCCAGAATCGTCCGTGCGTTTGTTATTATTGCAGGAATCTCATGCAGGTGGATTGATGGGACATTTTGGGCGTGAGAAGGCGTTGTCTATCTTTGAGCGATCATTTTATTGGCCTAAGATGAGGCGTGATGTGGACAGATATGTACAACGGTGCATAACTTGTCACAAGGCGAAATCGAAGTTGCATCCACATGGTTTGTATACTCCTCTTCCAGTTCCTAACGCACCATGGGAAGATATTAGTATGGACTTTTTTTTAGGACTGCCTAGGACTAAGAGGGGGAGAGATTCTATTTTTGTCGTTGTGGATCGATGTTCGAAGATGGCACACTTTATTCCGTGCCACGAGAGCGACGATGCGTCGCATGTTGCTGATTTATTTTTCAGGGAGATAGTGCGGTTGCATGGCGTACCTAGGATCATTGTCTCGGATCGCGACGTCAAATTCATGAGTTATTTTTGGAAGACACTTTGGGGGAAGCTAGGGACAAGGTTGTTATTCAGCATAACTTGTCATCCCCAAACTGATGGTCAAACAGAGGTGGTGAACCACACACTTTCGATGCTACTAAGGACCATGATCAAGAAAAATATCAAGGAGTGGGAGGACTGTTTGCCACACGTGGAGTTCGCCTACAACAGAGCCGTCCACTCTACTACACAGATGTGCCCATTCGAGGTGGTGTATGGTTTCAAGCCTATTACGCCACTTGATTTGCTGCCTCTTCCAAGTCAACAACGAACAAATATGGAGGCATCAAAGAGGGCTGAATATGCGAAGAAATTGCACATCAAGGTGAAAGAAGAAATTGAGCGCAAGGCGAAGTACTATGCTGACAAGGCACGTGCCAAGAAACTACATGATCAGGTGAACTTACTCCTTAATGAACATGTCATTAATTTTAACGAGAATTTTATACTACCTCACGCTTGTACTTTACTTGCTGTCAGGTTTGAGGAAGGAGAAGAAGAGCTGTCGCAGATGGTACAGGAGTCAGCGCCACTGTGCCTATTAACGATTCCAGCTCGAGTATAAGAAGGCGGGCGATGGGCTCGGTGCTGCCCCGAGTCTATGCATCGAGATCATCAAAAGGAAGTCAGCCGGCTGTCACATGTTCTAGCCAAGCATCAAGGCCTAACATACACATATATGCCTCATCAACACCACGTTACATGTACTGCTACTTCTATTGGTACATTTCGGATAGTGCCATGCATGCATCCAAGTAGCACACGTCAATGCTTTGGAGATGGCCAGCGCACCTTGTCAATCGGTAGAGCCATGCAAGAGAGAAAGCGTGTGGGAGACAAAATTTGGAAGAATCGAACCAAAGTCATGCACGTCTACAACATATACGGGTGGAATCAATTCCAATAGGGATTTCCTTTTATGCTCATATTATTTCCAAAACATATTTATGTATTTCCTTTTCTTGGTCAGTTTCCTTTCTTAGCGGTTTGTTGCGTGCGTGTGGGGGCTCGGCCATATATAGGCCTAAGGCTTCAGCCATGGAGGGAGACCACGTTTATGCCAGAATTGAAACATAGCAATATTGCTTGTTCTTTCATACCAGAATTTCATGCGAGGATTTCTGAGAGAGAATTAGGCAATCCGTTGTTTCGTTCTACAAATCAAGGTCAAGTTTGGTTTTCCGCTGGGAATTGAGGGCTTGGCGATCTCGCTCGTGGTCTAGCGGCGATCATCCCGTGCGTGTTGGCGAATATCCATAGAGTTTGCAAGTCCGTGCACTAGCGGCGTGGTGTCTGGTGGCGTTGTTAGTCATCAAGCACTATTTATCCACGGTTCTACTCGAGAAGATCGGGCCACCCCGTATCAGAGAAAATCCAAGAGACCCGGAAAATTCAAATGGTTTAATTTATTTTTAAAGCTTCTAAAAGGCCTTAAAAATATGGGTGTTATTTTTGGAATTTAATAAAATTATTTCCAACTTAGAGTTGGCTTTTATTTCTACACGTAATTTATTTTAAGTTTCTGGAAAATGGGAAAAACCTTTTTAAAATCCAGAAAATCAAAAAATTAATTTAGTTTTTTATTTTAGCTTTAAACTCGATAAAAACTGAGTAAACTCAATAAATTTTATTTTTGACTTTTTAAAACTCAGGAAATACAACAAAATAATATTTCATTAACTTTAAAATTGGTAACAGAGCTTTGGGATGTTACAAATTGCCCCCCTAAAAGGAATCTCGTCCCTGAGATTCGGAGAGTCTAGAAGGAAAGACAGATATAGGATGACTGTATTGGGAGGCTAGAAGGATATAAGAAGAGTTCATCTTCAAGTCGTCTTTATGTCCTCGGGTCTTGAGTTGTCCGAAGTTTTGAAGTGTCGGTTCGTCCTTCAAGTCCTTTGTGCATTGATAGGTTTGAGTTGTCCAATCGATTGATAGAGAAGAGGGAAAAGTAACGGATGAGAAGAAAAGTTATGAGGAGATAAGTCTACCCCCCTTAAGCAAACGTTACACACAAGATCGAAAGGATCTGCGTACGATGTACCAAAAGAAGATATATTATGCAAGTTAAGAAACAATACAATGCGCTACTCGATCGATATTCTTAAGCGGGTGAAACAACTCAATACACAGAATGAGTCTTGGCAAACTTAAACTTTATATCATGAAGAAGGTAAGAATAGAAAGATGACCAAAGATGAGGAGAGAACAATTTATCTTTTTGTTATGTAAAATAAGTTTTGAAGTTCTTCAACTAACGGCCATTCTAACTAGGTCACGACCTATAGTCGATATGGCTCTGATACCACTTTGTAAGGACTCGAGATTAACACTCCCAAATCCTCTTTGTATTCCACACTAGTCCCGTGATTAGTAGCTAGTATACACAGTTAAACAAAATGATAACAATCCATATCACACATTTATTGAATAATAATCAGAGTGTTATTACTAGAAAGGTTTACGAGCCAACAATGATGAACACATCGGAAGACGAAGAAAAAGTAGTATAGCCCAGCTAATCTACCACAGGCAATCGCCTGGGGTAGTGGCCTAGTCGTTGAGATCCTCGGCAGTTGCGAAGTCCTTTTCCTCTGATCAACATTTTATTAAGCAAGGTGAGTACAAATAAATGTACTCCGCAAGTTACACCCAATAACAGATTATAATGCATGAGGGTATAACAAAGGATGGCTTATATGGTTTATTTTGCATAAAGCGATGTTTTCTTTAAATACTTGTACTAAGTTCTAAGGCAGATATTCTATAACTAAAATTCATTTTCTAAATTATCAGTTTTATAGTGACATAACATTCACACAAGAGTGGTCAAGGATACCCTCCTATCACATGACTACCCGCCCAATTTCCTATTTGGATAAATTATTTGATAAAGTCTTTTGAAAACAAAATCAAAGTCTATGTAACAGCCCGATTTTATGGTCTTTTTGAAAAAAATTCAAAATAAAAAGAACAATTCGATTTTGTTGAAGTTCTAAAGCTTAACTTGAGATTTTGTAATTTAAATTGTTTTAAATGACTAAATCAAGCTTCAACTAGTTCAAAAGTTGGGTTTTCGAGTTTTTGGAGTTCTCTGGTGTTGAAATCCCCTTCTTTGTTCGCTTCATGTTCCCCTTGGCCCAGCTCTTTCTTCTCTAGATCTCCCTTTCGTTTGGACCACTCCCTTAGTCCAGACCTCCCTTTTGTTTGACCTCCCCCTCAGTCCAGACCTCCCTTTCGTTTGGACCTCTCCCTCAGTCCAGACCTCCCTTTCGTTTGGACCTCTCCCTCAGTCCAGACATCCCTTTCGTTTGGACCTCTCCCTCAGTCTAGACCTCCCTCTCCGCCCAAGACGTTTGGGTGGTCCTGGCGACCTCCGGGTGGTCCTGGAGGCCGGCCGCGACCTCCCCTTCGATCACGACCACCCCTTGGGTCACGACCTCCCCTTGGATCACGACTCCCCCTTGGGTCACGACCTCCCCTTGGGTCACGACCACCCCTTCGGTCACAACATCCTCTTTGGTCATGATCTCCCCCATTGACCGCGACCACCCCTTTGGTTGGACCACCCTCCCAAGTTTTGACTAGCCCCACCTGTGAGCCCTGCTCACCTTCTCCTTCCTCCCGCCGCGTCACTGCTGATGCAATTGTCCTCCCGCATTAAATGCCGTTGTGTCGCATTAAATGTTGTTGCTTCTGCAGTACCTGCCCCCATCTCCTCCTTCACCTGCCATCCGTGCTTTGTCCTATCGTACACCTCCCCTTGATCGTGTGCACCTCCGAGTATCTTGGTGACTCTCTTCGTGGCTATATAAGCTTGAGCACCCCTCCTTTATCACCTTTTCCGCACCCAACCCTTTTGCACTCGCCTAGTTTCGCCGTGCTTCAGTTTCATCGCCAAGGAGTCCACTGGAGCCTGCGCCGTCGCTAAGGAGTTCGCTGGAGCGCTTGCGCTGTCTTTGATCGCCGCCCGCCGTCCACCAACTCTCCCTCCTCCTTCAGTCTCCCTCTCAGCCTTGGTGAGTTCTCCGTGCCCTGTTCTCTTCCCTTGTTTCTATGACTACGTTGCGTAGTCGTATCCTTCCTGTATCCTTCTTGTGACTACGCTGCATAGCCGTATCCTTTTGTATCCCTCGTGTAACCACGTTGAAGTAGTTGTACCCTTCATTGGACCCCCTTTCGCCCAGTCGAACCTCTTCAACTAGGTCGTTGGACCTCAGGACCTCCCTTGACCTCCTTAGGACTTTCTCAAGACCTCCTGTGACCTCCTCGGGACCTCCCCTGACCTCCTCAGGACCTCCTCCCGACCGGGTCGTTGGACCTCCTCCCGAGAGCATGTCCCTAATTCTTTTAATTCAGTTTCTTGCTGTTGGTTCTAGTTTGGTTTGTTTTGGAGTTCAATTGGATTTTATTTGGTCTTTATTTGATTTGCCTCATTCTCACGTGTAGATTTTGACGACTCTAGAGAGCCCGAGTACTCCGAAGAAGTAGACCCTCAAGATTTCGAGCAAGGCAAGTTACACCCTTGATCAAATTGATCCGAGTATCTCAAATTATGTAAGTTCTGTTTCAAATTATTATTGCATGCTTATTTAAATTCAAGTAATTTAAATCCCTATTTTAACTTTATAGTTACTCCTAATTCCTTTGTACATCTAAACTTGATTATTGATTCGACCTCCCCTTGTCACCCTAGTAAAGAGCTAGTTGGTACATTAGTATGAACTAGCGTGTTGCAAAACTCTATGCTTAGTCAAAGTTTAGACCCAAAAATCTTGACTTGGGAATTTTACTACCAAAGACCAATGTTGTCAAAATATTTTAACCATAACATTGGGTTGTCGTGGAAGTTTGTAAATGTTTTTGAAAAGCAAAGGAAAAGGAAAATTGGTTTGGACTTGGATGAATTGGTTATTTGGATGGGTGCATGTTCATGCATGGGATCGAGTCATTTCTATGATCGAGGCCCAGGGTTCTGTTGGAAGTTGCCCAAGTCAATTAAGGACCGGTCTTCGAGCCGCATGTTGCTAGCCCATCGTGCAACCACATGTCCAGGGTGGGGTGGACCTGGCCATCTAATTTGCAACGTTTCACCGTAGTCGTTCCATCCGGTAGTGTGGGTGTCTTGACGACCAACTTTTATTTATTCCCACCTGGCGCAAGAGGGGGCTATGAACCCGATGGGTTTCTATCCAAAGGGGGCAAAACCTTAGCGAGGGGGACTGCGGTGGAATGGCGCATTGTAAAGCCTTGTCACGTGCTCTAGACCGCCTACCTACGGTAGTGAGTGGTGGTATCGACGGATGCCAAACAAACTAGAGAAGTCGTGGCGTGTGGATAAAGCTGTACAACCTCTGCAGAGTGTAAAACTATTCGAATAGCCGTATCCACGGCCAAGGACATGCTAGCAAAGCCACTCCAAGTTAGATTTTGGTTTTGTTTTCAAAATGCTTTCTGAAATGGTTTTGGATGTCTATCCAAATAGGGTTCGGGCAGGGAGCCTTGTGATAGGAGGGTATCCTTCACCACTTGTTGATGAATGTTATCCGACTATAAAACTTAGATTTAGAAAATGAATTTTAGTTATTGTATAACTGCTTTGGAACTTAGTACAAGTATTTGGAAAGAAACTTGGCTTTATGCAAATCAACTCTATAAGCCTTCCTTTGAGATATCCTTGTATGCATTGCGTTCTGTTACTTGACGGGTGTGACTTGCGAGCACGGTTATTGTGCTCACTCTTGCTTGATTCAATATTTGAGCAGGAGAGGACGTCTACGAGGAGCCTTCTGACCAGGACGTCCAGGCTGCGCCCTCCAGACGATTGCCTGTGGTGAATCATGTGGTCTACCGTGTTGTCTTTTGCTTCTGCTGTAATTTTACTTGTCGGCTGTATGCCCCTTTTGTAATCAACTCTGTTATTTATTAATAAAGTTGCGTTGATGGATGTTACCACATTTTTTTACTGTGCGAGCTAGCAGCTGATCCTTTGGACTAGCTCGGTTTGCACAGAGGACCTCCGGGTGCTCCTGGGACTGGTCGTACTAGGGTGTTCCAGGGTCCGACCGTACCAGGACCTCTGGTCCTGTCCTTACAGTCTAACTTTGAGTGGCTTTGCTAAGCATGTCCATGACCGTGAACACGGCTATTCGAATAGTTCTTAACATTCTGCAGAGGTTGTACAGCTTTACCCACAAGAGATAATCACTCGTACTGTTCGATCACACACTTCCGAAGGTGTGCGACTAAGAGATTATCACAAAGCCTTTACAATGCACCATCCCACCGTAGTCCCGCCTCGCTAAGGTTTCGCTTCCTTTGGATTGAACCATCCGCCGGATTTAAGTCCCCTCTTGTGCCATGTGGAAATATATAAAAGTAGGTCATAAAAGACACCCACGCAACCGGATGGCACAACCACGGTGAAATGATATAAATTATTTTGCTAGGTCCCGCCCACATAGGATATGTGGTAGTACGATGGGGCTTAGCAAGAAGTGGCTCGAAGACCGGTCCATAATTAACTTGGGCGACTTTCCAATAAAACCTTGGGCCTCAATCATAGAAATGAATCGATCCCATGCATAGACATGCACCCATCCAAACATCCATTTCGCCCAAGTCCAAACCAATTTTCATTTTATTTCGCTTTTCAGAAATCATTTGCAACAGTCCTATGGTAAACCAATACCATAGGCTCAATTAAATCATATTTGAACATTTGGCTAAATTCCCCTAATTCAATATTTTTGGTCTAAGCATGACTAAGCATAAAGTTTTTCAAACAAAAGCATCTAGTCAATACTATTGTATTAACTAGAGTTTTGTCTAGGACGCCAAGGTATGAGGGATTAATGTTCAAGAATTGTCAATTCCAAGGTCAGTTGGTCAACCTCCAATATTGTATTCCAATAATCCAACTTCCAGTAATCTAATATCCGTAAATCACCTATCCCTATAATTCGACATTGACCATCCATTCTCCAACAATATTCTATTTCTACAATCCAACATCCGATAATAATATATTTCTATTACCTAACAATCATGTATACCTATTATCCAATAATCATGTAAGACTATAATCCAATAATCATGTAATCCTATAGTCCATTATTCAACAACAATCTACTCCTATAATCCAACATTAATATATTCCGATAATCCAATATAACCAATTCTTCCCACTAATTCCACAAGGTTTTATACATCTTGCTTGATTCAACTAATCCACCAAAATTTAACATCATGATTTGCTAATCCTATAATCCAATAATCATATATTCATATAATCCAATATCCAATAATCATGTAATTCTATAATTCAATATCCCTCCATAATGTATATCTACAATCCTATATTCATCAATTATGTAATCCTATAATTCCATCTCTAACAATCCGATGCCCAATAATAATATATTTCTATAATTCAATCTCAACAATAATCAAATTCTATAATCCAATATCTAACAATCGTATATTTCTATAATCCACATTCGTCAATAGTCCAATATCAATAATTACCTATTTATGTAATTCAACATTCATTAATCCGATATCCATCAACAATCTTCCTTTATTATCAAATATCTATCAACAATCTACTTTTATTATCCAAACTCCATCAAATTCTAACTGCAGATTATATCGCATTCGGAAAGATTCTTCATACCACCTCTCTTGACAATTATTGGTCATACAAGGGAATTGGGAATAGCTATAAAGCTTAAAACGGGAATTTAAATTACTTGAATACAAATACGCATGCAATAATAATTTAAAACAGAATTTAAATAATTTAAAATACTGGGATTCAAATATGATCAAAGGATGTCACTTACCTTGCTTATTTAGTTTTTATTCCTAAACGGCGTCGAAATGCGGAGAAGTGTCGAAATCCGGTTCTCCGCTGTCGTCGTAATCTATATGCGAAACGAGCCAAATAAATATAACAAATCCAAATAAAATCTAAAAATAATAAAATTATTACCAAAAGAAATATACCGACCTTTATATGAATTTAGGAACGAGAATCGGCGGAATCAGATTTTGTATGAATGAGAATGAGCATCCGAAAGTTCAAAAATCACATAAAATGATAGAAATAAAAAAGGGAATAGAATATTCTGGAATATTCTATCTCAGATTTTGGGGATTCGAGAAATGGAAATGTGGGCCCGTCTTGCTAGTGAGAGAGAAATAGAGAGAGGATGGGATGAGAGGCTTACACAAGGGCCCCACATGGAGGTGGCTGAAAACAAAGAAAGAAAGAAGGGAGAAGAAGGCAGTAGGGAGCAGGCAGCTTGGTTCATGGGGCGGCGCCGGCGAGGGAAGGGGTGGCGGCGACCGAAAAAGGGCGAAATGAGATCCTCCGAGGATGGGGATCGCAATGGTGGCGATGTGGCGCCAAGGATGGCGGAGGTGATGTGTGAACAAGCGGCGCATGGCGCTGAGCTACTCGAGGCGATGGCATTTTGGGTGGCGTGAGCACATGGTGCGCGCCGGCTTGGGGGAGGTGTGGCCAGGGTCGGGGAGGTTCGCGGAGGCAGCTCCACAGTAGCCATGGCCGGCGGGGAGGAGTTGGAGCTCGGTGGAACTTTGGCGCGGCTTAAGGGGAGGAGAGGAGAGGAGGGGGAGGAAGGGAGGGGAGGGAGCTGCTGGACGGCTGGGGGCGGCATGGCCATGGACGGCTATTGGGGATGGGGCATGGCAGGAGATGGGCGGTGGCGTGCGGCGTTGGGGTGCCATGGGGTGGCTCGGATGGGCAGGAGATGGGCTGAAGGGCAAGCGACATGGGGAGGCCAGGGCATGGAGGAGCGGCGACGTGCGCATGGGAACAGTAGCAAGGGGGTGGTAGAGGGAGAAATGGAGGTGGCGCATGGGGGCGATGCCATGAGCCAAGAGCTTCGGCCGGAGCAAGCTTCCACCAGGAAAATAGAAACTAGGAAGTGGGGAGGCGCCAAGTCGCTTTCGGTTTACCGAAGAGGAAGGGAGGAGGGAGCTTGCTCCTTGGTTTTTATAGACGCGGGCGGAGAAATGAGAGCAGGAGGCATGGGGGCGGCCGAGAGTTGCGCTCGGCGGGCCTTGAGCGAGCGCGATCCAAGACGCTGCTAGGAGCTCGAGTCGAGGCGGTTGCCGGCGGCGTGGCACTCGGTGACGTAGGGAGGTGGTGCGGCGTCATAGAGTGAGTACCACTTGGTGCACGGGCGGCAAGGTGCTGTCGGCAGCATGGGCAAGGCCATGGGAGGAAGAAGACCAGTAGAAAGGGAAGAGAGAGAAAATGAAAAGAGAAAAAGAAAAGAAATCCGGAGAAATAAAAATAAATCTGAAAATTCAAGAAAATTTTATAAAATACTTTGGAATTTCAATAGATCAAATGAAATAGTTTTGGATTTTTTTTTGAAGTTTATTTTAGCCATTTAAAATGTTTTTCCTTCAGAAATTCAATTTAAGCTTTAAATTAAATTGATAAAATCCAAATGATTATTTTTATCTTTAAAGCTTCCAAAGAAATTCTCACTTTAAATTAAATAATTTAAAATAATTTTTCAATAAATAAAATAGCTTTTGGGAAAATAGAAAAGAAATAGAATAAATTGTGTTGCGAGAACAACACGAGCTTGGAGAAAATCCAAGAGACCCAGAAAATTCAAATGGTTTAATTTATTTTTAAAGCTTCTAAAAGGCCTTAAAAATATTTGTGTTATTTTTGGAATTTAATAAAATTATTTCCAACTAAGAGTTGGCTTTTATTTCTGCACATAATTTATTTTAAGTTTTTGGGAAATGGGGAAAACCTTTTTAAAATCCAGAAAATCAGGAAATTAATTTAGTTTTTCATTTTTAACTTTAAACCCTATAAAAACTCAGTAAACTCAATAAATTTTATTTTTGACTTTTTAAAACTCAAAAAATACAATAAAATAATATTTTATTAACTTTAATATTGGTAACATAACTTTGGGATGTTACACCCCGACATCAAAATTGGTAACAGAACTTTGGGATGTTACACCCTAACATCATCAAGGTGCAGAGGCGGATCCAATATAGGGACATGGGTGTACAGATTACACCCATTTTTTTGGAAAACAAACCCAGTATTTATTAGGTATTTTAGGTATATACACTAGTAAGTATACTTTAAATATGTATTTCAACTGTGCACTGCATCCCAATCGCGATTCAGCCTAGCGGTATCCATCCGCGCGTAGCCCACTCGGTCAAGCCACCTCACGCATCGCCACAGGCCACCACGGCCCAATAGAACTCCAAGCGTCGCGAGTCGCCCTTGGTAACGAGTCCCCACTGCTCACGCAGCCAAGTTGCTGAGACTCGAGAGACCGAGACCGAGCTTCAGCCTTCAGCTAACCCTATCCCTTTCGGCCTTTCCTCCCCTTTCTCACTCTGCAGCAGCGGTGACACAAGGACGCGCAGCAAGGCGGGGCAGGGATGAGCGCCGAGTCGAAGTCAAGGATGGAGGGTGCGGTGCACGGCGGGCTGCAAGGGGAGGGAAGCCCTACGGCGTGCGGCAGCGCCGAGCCCAAGCTCGAGCAGGAGCAGCCATCGGCACTGGCGCAAGGAGTGGCAGTGGCACACGGCAAGGTCAAGGTGAGCTCCTTTGCTAGTTTCTTTCATCTTGCACTTGGTGACTTTGGTGTGAGATTTGTGTGCATCGCTAGTCTCATCTCGTCTTGTCTTGTGTCCTCCACTTCCCACTCGGGCCGGCTCCCAAGTCCCTAGGGGGCAGGTCGACGGTGCTTGCCTCCCGTGGTTGTTCCTCCTCCGCTGCCACCACCACCGTGATGGGGAACAGCTGAACAGGGGAAGGCCGGCACCGTCAACACCGAAGCGGGGATGGATTAGATGCCTCCCCAGATTGGCACAATGGCACTGATTTGCTCCTTAGTTGAGTTAGTTCAGTAGTTCTGATAAGACAATAAATGGATGTGTATTGGCTATTTGGCTCATGGAAGATGGAATGGAATCAGATTGGCAGTTTGCACTGAGGTGATTGAGCGTAAGAGTGTTACTTGTTAGCTTGTATATATATGTTAGTGGATCTGTCGATGTGCATTGGCTGATGCCTCATGGAATCAGATCAAACATGCAAAACTAAGGCATCGATCACTTGCATTTGTAACTCTGAACACCTATTCTGGAAATCCTGGATCCGCCATTGCCAGCACCGTCGACGCCGAAGCGGGGATGGATTGGATGCCTCCCCAGATTGGCACAATGGCACTGATTTGCTCCTTAGTTGAGTTAGTTCAGTAGTTTTGATAAGACAATAAGTGGATGTGTATTGGCTATTTGGCTCATGGAAGATGGAATGGAACCAGATTGGCAGTTTAGCACTGAGGTGAGTGAGCATAAGAGTGTTACTTGTTAGCTTGTATGTATATGTCAGTGGATTTGTGGATGTGCTTTGGCTCATGCCTCATGGAATTAGATCAAGCATGCAAAGCTAAGGCATCGATCACCTGCATTTGCAACTCCGAACACCCATTCTGGAAATCCTGGATCCGCCACTATTGTTGAAGCTCAGAAGTTGGCTGACTTTGGTTGCCTCAGCATCAATAGTGACTGCCTTGATGACCCTCTGTGAGGCTATGTATGCCATTGTCAGTTAGGATATGAAGGCAACCCTTACATGCCAAATGGATGCCAAGCAGGGGCGGACCCTCCCTTCGGGCCCGAGCTCCCTTCCGGCATGGACTCCCCTCTTGGTCTTGGCGGACCCCTCTGGCGCCATCGTCGCTATATGCTGCCTGACCATCGCCCAACACATCAGGCCAGCCCAAGTCCAGGCGCCTAGAAGGCCAGCACATCATGCCCCCACTCCCCAACTGACTTAGCCCTCAGGAGCTCCCCCGACTAACCCTAGCCACGACGCGATTCGTGAGGCACGTGGCGGCGAGTGAGGACTTAGGGCAGAGCCGCAGAGGGCATGAGGCGAGGTGAGGGCACGAGGTACGGGCGGGGGTAGGTAGGGGCACATGGTAACCAGCAAGGGGCAAGGGCGAGGGCGTGCGACGGCGGCTAGTAAGGGGTTAGGGCGCATGACGGAGGCAGGTGAGGGCGCGAGGCGAGGCGGGGCACGAGCGCGAGGCGAGGCATCTGGCGTGTGGCAGCAAGAAGGTCCTGTGGCATGGCGTCGTGTAGCGGCTCCGAGCACGCGGCAGCAGCTCCTAGGGTCCATGGCACACGGTGCAGCGGCCAACTCCCACTCGGCCACTCCTAGGGTGAGTTCAACATTGAATCATTAAGGCACCTTATTGGTTTGGATTTTGCTTGAAACAACTACTAGGAGATAACAGGTTGTAATTGTATGGACTATGGAGGGAATTTATATACTTTTGGAGAATTGGAGTTCTATAGCCTATAGGGAAAGTTTCTTCCTTTGTCTATTAGAGCAGTTTGGAGTGGTGTATAACTAATTATTCCTTATCTATTAGAGCTGCTTAGTATCACTTGTTCAATTTCCTTTTTGATAATTTACTTGTTCAATGTCCTTAGGTTAATTGCTTCATGTGAACATATCCACTCTGCAACATACTTCCCATGGATGAAAAAATATAGTGCTCTGTCTATTGTATATTGGCATTGTTGTGTAGCCTAAGAACTATCAGTGTTTGATTCCACTCAGAAGTTTTGAGTCCTATCATTAATTAAGATTCTTATTTTTAAGCCACGTGACCAAAAAAAAGGAAATTATACTGAAAGCAACGAATGTCCTTCATTTTTGTTTTCTTTTAGTTGCTCTTCCATTTTGTCTTTATGCTATATTATCTTATTCTTGAACGATCATGTTCTCTTCTATTCTTATGTGAATTGTAGTTGAGAAATATAAAAGTAGTTGGCAAGGCCAGCGGGGGCCTTGTCAAGTCAAGATGAGCAAGCAACATGGCAATAAGACGGGAAAAAGCTCCAATAGTAAATGTATAGGTGATAAATATTCAGTCTTTACTATTCACTTGTCAAAATCAAATGGAGTATTGAAATGTGTTGTCATCGGTAGAAATGGATCGGAAGAGGTATTTTAGCAAAATTTCGAGCATAAGCACTAGGGGCCTGTTTGGTTTGAATCCCCGAGTTGCCAAACCAAAATTTTGGTAATGCCAAAACCTGGGCAAAAAAATGGTGTTTAGATTGTAGCCATACCAATTCACGGGCAATGCCGAAATTAATGTGTTTGGATTGCAGCCATACCAAAATTTGCCAAAATTGTGACTATGACACGTGGGTCCCGTATGACATCTATTTTTTTTTGCCCCAAAATATGTCAACATGGGTCTTATTTTATTGATAAAATGATAAGGAACACAACGGTTTTATTGATAAAATGATAAGGAACACAACGGTTCAAACGGATCACAAATCGGATACTCGGTTTAGCAAATGTGAATTATATGCATGTTATCCTATTGCTTGCTACCACCTCATCACAAGAATTGGTAGAAAGGCCGCCAAAGTTGGGGCGAGCAATTTGAGCGCCCAGAAATCGCCACAACAAATGAACCAGGAGGCTTTGGCTCTACCAAATTTTTTTGGACACGCTAAATATTTGGTACCAATTTAAATGCTAGCTAAATTCCTATGGTATTACCAAAATTTAATTTAGCTCACTAGGACACCAATCAAACAGCCCCTATGTCCGTCCTACATAAAATTGAGTCATGGTCTGCCCCTGATGCCAAGGTACGCTACTTTTCATGCAGATCTAGCTTCACTGTGTGATTGCTTTGCACTATTTTACTTGTTATCTATGTTGTCACAGACATTGACGAGTGCAGTGCACGCTGCCAAATCCAGCCCCATGCTTTGGGAGACGCATAAATACAGTAGGTTCATATGACTGTATCTGTCCGGATGGCACCTCCGGTAATCCCCAAATACAAAATGAACGTGTTTCAAGCAAATTGAAATTTTCAGGTAGAAAGCAGAAAGTATATCCAATATCGAGAACTATTGTTGCAGGCTTGCAGCGCTATCCTTTTTGTTGACAAAAATTATAACAGTAAATCATTCAGAATTTACCTTTTTTTACATTATCCAGGATTAATCATTGCAATAGGACTTGGCAGTGGTATAATCATTCTGCTAATGATTCTTGGAAGTTTTTTTTTGATTTGGCCCTGTAGCGCCACATAAATGCAAAAATAGCCCCATTTCTAGCGTATTTGCAAAATTAGCTTCCCGATGAGCGCGGAACCGTCGGGGAGTCGACGCGTGTCCCATTCCGCGGTTGCCGAGCGCGGAAAGTTAATAGCCATCACGGCAGGCCGCGCCAGTGCGGAAGCGAACGATTGGCGCGGGAGGTGGCGGGCTCGGAGACATTCATGATCGCCGCGCGCGGAGCATTGCTCCTTCATGTGGGCGAAGCGCAGAGCATGGTCCCCCTGCCGCGCGCTTTTTGTGGTCCCCCTCGGCCTCGGGCAAGCGGTATGTCAATTACGATTTGTTGTCCTAACTATTTGTACATGCCCTTATTTGTAATGTATGTCTCACTTCTGTTTGTTCTTTCAGCACTTGCGACATGACAGCACTCTGATACCGCTGCCGTCGACACGGAAGGAGACACAGGACCGGACTTTGTCGTCGGGTCCATAGGGTGTGACTGCAGACAACGACCCTGACTCGCCCCAGCGTCGAGACGAGGCGTTGCCCACGTTTGCACACGGCGTCTAGTCAAACCTGTATGAGGGCAACCCGTGGTTCGGGCAGTCGTTCGGAGCAAGCATTGTGCACTATTTCGGCGCCGATTGCCCCGGAGCTTCATCGTCCGCACAGCCACATACACAGGTACGCTGTAACGTACTTAATTCAATCTTCCCGTTGCACGCTACGGTAAACTCACGTAGCCCACCGAATTTGCAGGTCTGGAGTGACCAATTGGGACATGAAGGCCAAGGATCGCAGTCTGCACTTCCGACTCTGCAGGTACATCCTTTCCAACATGACTACAATTGCAAAGGTCATAACCTCTGCCCTAACGCAGCAGTGCCGTTTCAGTAGGACGAGTGGGTGGACGATATGCTCGAGTCTCGCCCGGCTCCCTATAATGAGTTCTATGTGACACCGCCTCCCACGCAGCAGTCCCACTATAACTTTCGAGAGGCACGCCACTCCCCTGACAGGTTCACATTCCCTTCGGAGCAGCTACAGCGTCGGGGCAGGCGGCGGAGGCAGGGACCATGAGTTTTAGTGTGTTCTACTATTATTTCTTGTTCCTGCTAATTAGAAGTTCAGTTGTAATGAGATTGTAATGTCCACTATTTACCTATGCATCGCAATCCTTCATGAATGGATTAACTGTCGTGTATCCTTGCATTACACGAGTTAGGGTTTGGGTTTAGGGTTTAGGTTTATGGTTAATGCACATGACACATCGATGCAATAGTCAACTCGGTGAGATTGAACATAATTGCGTACAGAACGGGAGACTACCAAGGTACAAGCTTCTCTACCCATGCCTAATGATAAAAGGTGCCTCGCACTACCCACATAGAGTGTTGTACAGGGGGGCACCTCGGACGTGGCTAGCCATCATTGTAGTGGCACACACATATGCAGCTAGGGTTTGCGCAACAGCATGTGGGATTATAGGAACTTCCTATGTTCACGACCTCCTCGGTGCCCCTCTCGCGCTGCATCTGTTGGCGGAGGTCATCATTTGCTCGTTGAGATTGTCAATCCGCGCCTCCAGCTCAAAGATTCGGTCCCACAATGTATTCACGTACATCACAACATGTCGTTCATGGGGAGGATCGATCCAACAGACAAAGTTGCATTTCGCCATCTGCTGCATGGGACGGTTAGCATGGTGGATGTATTAGCAGTAACATGAACAAAACTATTTGCTAATTGTATCCCAGAGTGTGGGCATCGGAAGAAACGTCGTTCGCCATCGAAAAGGCCGTCTGTGACCTGCATGACAGCGTCCTCCCTGTGTCCACATTTCGGCCATACCGGTTGAGCACGCTTGTTCGGCATCAACCGGTAGTTAGGGCCGAAGTCCTCCCTCCTTTCCAGGGGAAGGTCTTGCTTCGGCGACCCCGGTTGGACTGGTACCTCGGCGTCTGCCATGGTATGTTATTGTACGACGGAGAAGGTTCTTCTTCCTATGGTTTCAAGGGTCGAGTGGTCCTACTTTCGGAGCGTGGGGCGTGCATTTTATAGCCCGTGGGAGGAGGCTAACAAAGCGGGTAATGTGTTAGCTTGCAGATGACAAGACTAGACAGAGCTGGTTGCTTTGCGCAGAGACAAGACCAAATGGGACAGATTTGCGCAGTGACAAGACCAAAGGAGACAACCATGCGTAGTGACAAGACTAGACGAGGCAGCTTTGCACAATGACAAGACCACACGGGGCAGCTTTGCGCAGTGATAAGACCAAAGGAGACAGCTTTGCGCAGTGACAAAACCACACGGGACAGCTTTGCATAGTGATAAGACCAAAGGAGACAGCCTTGCGCAGTGACAAGGCCAAAGGAGACAGACTTTTGCGATGACAAGACCGAGACAAAGACAGACTTTTGCAGATGATAAGACCAAGCAGGCAGCTTTGTGCAGTTTAGGGTTTAGGTTTAGGGTTAGGCTTTTCAGATCGACTTGACAACCCTGACCACCTCGCCAGCTTTTCAGACCGAAAATACAAGACTCTGCAAAGAAAGACGTGACAACACTATGCCTCGTCAGCTTTTCAGACCGATAAGACAGCACTCTGCAAAGCAAGACATGATTTCTCTCTGCAAAGTAAGACGTGACAACACTATGCCTCGCTAGCTTTTCAAATTGACATGACAACACTCTACCTCCTTAGCTTTTCAGAACTAAAAGACAGGACTCTGCATGAAATTAACCACACCATGCCAATCCTAGGGCTTATAAAAGGGGGTTGAACCAAACCCAACACTACACAACCAAACCCAACACTACACCAGAGCTTCCTTCACCACGCCGGGAAGGATAACAGGCAGAGGCAATGGGACCGGATCCGCGAACCAGCAAGGGCTGCTGGGGAGCGGGACGATCGAGCAAGGGCTGATGCGGCTCGGGTCGAACAAGAGATGCGTGCCTACATGGCATCTCTTCGTAATAAAACCCTCCGTAGCAGCAACCCCATGCCGAACGTTCCAACCGAGCATTCGCCGCAACACCCACCTGAGGGGGAGACGGCGCCCTTCTATTGGTGCAGGGACAGATGCAAGTTCTTCAAGTCCAAGCACCCGCTCAGCCTGGGCATGCGTTACTGTGGTTGCATGAACTACTCCAATGACTATCCCGACCGACGTCGGGACACGAGCAGCTCAGCAGCAGATAAGGACCAGTTATAATGTGTTCCCGTACTATTTCTCTTTCAAAGTACGCACTAACAACCTCTCCCGTCTACCTGTAGTCCCCGGATCCGCTATATGGTTACCGCAAGTGGATCAACCACGAGATCCACCCACATGACAAGTGGTCTCTCGACATGGACGAGTGGCATGAACAAAGAGACCGTGAGATCCTAGAGGAGCGACGCCACAATGATGAGCACAACGAGCACATACGTCGGGAGACGCAAGCTCATCTGGAGGCGTGCAGGCGCAGGGAGCGCGTGGCTCGCGAGAGGAAGCGCGAGAGAAAGAGGGAAATTGCAGCCAAGGCCAAAGAGGCTGGTGAGGAGTTCAACACCGAGCTAGCAAGGAAGGGAAAATGGCCCCGGTCCACGCAGTAGGTCAGGTCATTCCGTAGTAGTCCCCCGTCCTACCCGCCATGTTTTTTACTATCCCCTAAAGGCATGTATACTTACATGGTCCGGATGCTTATATCGCAGTGTACCGTAGTAGTAGCGAGATGACTAAAGCAATTAGCCGAACCATCATGCCATGTAACTACGTGTAACGTGCTTCTGTCTGCGGAATTTAATGTAGTTCTAGTTCCGTGTCTCCGTTAAGCCATCAAAGCAAGCCTATATTGCAAGTATGTCTCTTCTAGTGGAATCCCAGAAAGAACCATTCGCACTGACATTGAATCCTCCATGTTTTAGGGCATCTCCATAATCACAACGAGCATTCCTGTCGAACCCGGGAGCGAAGGATCCCGAATTCTCTGTGTTCATACACTAGTCCAGGATTTCTAGTGTACACAGTTAAACAAAAGTGATAATCAAAACATATCACGCATTTTATTAATAATTATTCAGAGTTTATTACAAACGGGCCTGAGGCCAAATAAAGTAAAACACAGCGGAAATAAAATAGTAGTAGTAGACCCAACGATTCACCACAGGCAATCGTCTGGGGGAGCGTGGCCTAAGCATCGATGTCCTCACCGTCTTGATAGAAGTCTTCTCTGAATAAAGATTATTCAAGAAGAGTAAGCACTACCACTTGTGCTTGCAAGCTACACCCGTAAAGTGATTGAATGCATGCATAGAGTGAGCAAAGGGTAATGGCAGGGTTTATTTGCATAAGACAGCATTTTCAGTTTAAATACTCTTAGTAATTTCCAAGGCCATTTTTAGAATAAGATCAAAATCATATTTCAATTTCTCAATGTCAAGTGTAGGATGAACCTCCATACACAAATGGTGAAGGACTACCCCCCTTACACCAGGCTTCTGCCCAATCCCATTTTCATAAACCAGGTGACAAAGTCTTTTCAAACAAAACCAGAGATTAACTTTGAGTGGCTTCTATTAAGCATGTCCATGACCGTGGACACGGCTATTGAATAGATTAATACTCTGCGAGTTGGTACGGCTTACCCACAAGGGATAGTTTGCTTATTATGTCGGCCAATACACGCTTAGTAGGCGTGCGACTAAGCGACTATCACGAGGCCTTTACCCTACATTATTTCAACATAATTATGCCCGCTAAGGTTTCAGAATCGAAGGCTTCGCACCAAACGACTACCCCTCTTGCGCCATGTGGGTATCATCAATAAGTCTTCACGACTCCCACATCTTTCCAAGACATAAACATGGTGGAATGATATAGCTTATTTGGCCAAGTCTGTCCCATTCGGACTTGTGGTGGTACGAGTTTGGCTTAACATCCATGCCCGCAGACCGGTCCTTACATGGTGGGTGACTTCCAAAACAAACCACAGGTCTCAAACATTATTTGTATTGAGCCCGTGCATGAACTTGCACCCACCAACAATCCACTTCACCCAAGTCTAAACCAATTTCATTTATTTTTCTTTTGTCAAGACATTTTCCAATCATCTATGGTAAAAACAATACCATAGATTCATTTTCAAAACAACTTTATATTTTGGCAAAATTCCCAAATCATCTTTTGGTCTAAGCAATGACTAAGCATAAATATCTTAATTATTTTACTAAGGTGACAAGGGCATGGCATTCCAAGCATCAAGATTGGCTATACAAAGGAATTGGCATAACTAAGAATTATAACAGGAATTTAAAATACTTGGATACAAATATGCATGCAATAATAACTTTAAAAACAGAATTAATTAACTTTGAAATACTGGGATCAAGATGGTCAAGAATGTAACTTGCCTTCGTTGAAGTCTTGAGATTCTAAACCCTCTGAAAGATCTACCTCTCCTAATCGTCAAACTCTATCTACGAGAGTACGACAAATTCAAATGAAATTCAAATAAATCCAAAAGACAGATCAAACTAACTCCAAATGAAATAATTTTATTTTATTTAGCTAGATAATAATTTTCTAAGATTTTAGCAATTTGTATCACTCAATTTGAAGTTGTGGTTCAAAAGATATGAATTTTACAAGTTTTAGTCTAAATTTGATATTAAAAGAATTTCTAAATTTAAATACAGATTCAAAGTAGCTTCAAATTAAATAATTTTGGGTTTAGTTAGTTAGATAATGATTTTGTAAGAATTTAGAAATTTGAAACACCCAATTTAGAGATTGGATGCAAAAGTTATGAATTTTACAAATTTTAAACCTAAATCTGCAATTTAAATGAATTTCCTGATTTCTTTTCCCGAAGGAAATTCTGAATTATGCGCAACATGACGTCGGCGCCCAGGTTGCGTCTCGACGGTGGGCCCGTGGTCAATGGACCACGCCCACGGCGATCAATGGTCCATGATGGACGGTGCATGCTACTGAAGGCGAAGGAAGGGTGCGTCTTGGTTTGTGAGTTGACGTGGCGCCACGTGGCGACCACGTCCGATCTACGCTTAGGTGGCGCCGATCGCCCGACGCGTGGCGAGCCACGAGGTCCGACGATTCGCGAACACGGCGGCGAGCTCGCGGCGTTCTACGCCACGGCGAGTCACGCGGATGGTAGCAATAGAGAGAGGCGAGTGAGGGTCTTGATGTGCTACCTTGGGCGGCGGGGTGAGGCTAATTGGTCGTCGCCGGTGAGATTTGGCGGCGGCAAAGGGGTCGACGGCGCGAAGGGCTCGGGGTTCTCCGAGGAATGGTTGGGCGCAATGTGTTCGTGGACGCTACGAGGCTGTTGGTGAAGATCTCGGGCGGAGCGTCGACGGGACGGCGGAATCTGGCGAAACTCCAAGCGGGCTTCGTCGCACGAACTTCAAATTCAGGTGCACTGGCGAAGAGGAGGGATGTGGGTGGCGGCGCTGGGTTGCTGTGAAGGAGGCGCACCCGGAGCACCTATTTATAGGGCTAGGGCGTGGCCGGATCGACGTGGAGGGCAAGAAGGTTGCGTGCGGCATGGCGGCGAGAAAAGAGGGATTCGGGGCTCGCAGATGGAAAGGGGAGGCCGTGTCGGAGGCGGAGGAGATCGAGGAATTGAATGCGCGTGTCAATCACGGGGATGCGGTCGGATTTGAACGCGTTTGGCAAGTTTTTGGAAACCGGCCATGGCGGACACGGTGAAAAGAAAAGGAAAGGGGCGCGAGGAAGGGGAAGGCGAGGTTGAAGACGCACGGGCGGGCCCACGCGTCAGTGGCAGCGGAAATAGGAAAGGGAGAGGGTGAGTGCGATTCGTTGGATTGTAATCCAACGGTCGCAACGAAAGGAGGGCGCGGAAATTGGGCCGCCTTGGCTCTTGGCGTCTTGTGAGGGTGGTTTGGTAGGACAAGTTTCGCCCATTCAACTTTGAGGGTTTTTCTTTGATTTTTTCCAATTGTTTTAATTCAAATAATTAAAAAGGGCTTTAGAAAATAGCAAATAAATTCCAAAAATTCTAGAAAAATTCACAGAAATTCCTAGAATGATTTTGGACTTAAATAAAATAATTTCAACTTAAACTTGTTAATAGTTTTTGTATTTAACTTTGTTTTAGCTTTAAGGTTAATAATAAGAGCTTTAGAAAATTTGGAAAATCCACCAAAATAAATAAGTTTTAAATTTTTCTCGAATTTGAATTTTGGGCTGTTACAAACCTACCCCCTTAAAGGAATCTCGACCCGAGATTGAGACTTGGTTAGCAAAAAGGTGGGGATACTCGGCTTTCAAATCTTCTTCTCGCTCCTGTGTGGCTTCTTCTTCGAATGATTGCTCCTTGAACCTTGCATGAGCGGATGACTTTGCTTCTAGTGACTCGTTCGCCACATCGAGAATCTTGATTGGTCGCTCACGACGTGAGGTCTTCTGAAGGTCAATGTCCTCAAGGGTGTTTTTCTTGTTGGCACTTTCGGAGACACTTCTTGAGTTGAGAGACATGGAAGACGTCGTGGATCGCCGACAAGGAGCTTGGAAGTTCAAGCTTATATGCAACTTCACCTCTCTTGGCCAAAATCTTGTAAGGTCCCACAAATCTAGGTGCAAGTTTTCCTTGGTGGGAACCTTTTACCCTCAAGTGGAGTAACTCGAGATAAACAAAGTCTCCTATTTCAAAGGTTAATTCCTTCGACGGTTATCGCCAGTAACTTTTACGCCGAGATTGAGCCACCTTCAAACGTTCCTTATCGCTTTAACCTTGCTTTGACTTCTTTTATCAATTTCGTCCGAAGAATTGATGCTCTCCTACTTCATCCCAAAGAAGCGAGTCTGCATTTTCTACCATACAAAGCTTCAAATGGAGACATCTGAGGTCGGCTTGGTAGCTATTGTTGTACGAGAATTCGCATAGGGCGATTCTTGTCCCAAATTTTTTCCATATTCTAAGGCCACAGGCTCGAAGCATGTCTTCCGAACTTGGTTGACACGCTCACCGCCGTCTGTCTCATGGGTGATAAGCGATCTTGAAGTTGAGTCTTGTTCCCAAAGCTTCGTGCAAACTCGCGGAATCTTGAGGTGAATCGAGAGCCTCTATCGGACACGATCTTCTTGGGTACTCCGTGTAGATGCAGACAATCTTGGCCATATACAATTCCGCTATTCGGTCATTCGTAAGTGGTCTTGATGGAATAAAGTGAGCCACTTTAGTTAACAGGTCAATTATCACCCGGATGGAATCACATCTGTTTGGGTCCTAGGAGTCGGTGATGAAATCCATACCAACCTCCTCCCACTTCCATTCGGGAATTGGTAATGGTTGTAACAGACCAGCGGGTCTTTGGTGTTCTGCCTTGACTCGTTGACAAATATCACAACGAGCGACAAACTCAGCGATTTCTCGCTTCATGCTGACCCACCAGTACTTCTCCTTCAGATCCTGGTGCATCTTCGTGCTTCCGGGATGGATGGAGTATGGCGATTCGTGAGCTTCCTTTAGGATCGACTGTTTTATCTCCTGATGGTTGGGCACACATATGCGATCTCCAAACCACACTATTCCTTGTTCATCCTCAGAAAATCCTGGGGCTTTGCCTTTTCTCATATTCTTCTTGATTTCCTTGATGTAAATGCGTCTTCTTTGTTTTTCCTCGATCGACCACGAAGAGTGGGTTGAACTTCCAAAGCATTCACATAGCCTTGTTTGACAATCTCCAAGTTCAAGTGCTTCAGTTCTTTATATAATTCTGGCTGATTATTCTGAACCAAAATGGTGTTGCAATACGCCTTTCTGCTCAGGGCATCTGCAACAACATTTGCTTTGCCTAGATGATAATGAATTCCGAGGTCATAATCTTTTATCAACTCTAACCATCTTCTCTGTCGGAGGTTGAGTTCAGACTGGGTAAAGATGTATTTCAGACTCTTATGATCCGTGAAAATCTCTAGCGGTTACCAATGAGGTAATGCCGCCAGATCTTCAAAGCATGCACAATTGCTGCTAACTCGAGATCATGAGTTGGGTAATTTCCTTCGTGTGGCCTCAACTGACGGGATGCATAAGCCACGACTTTGCCTTCCTGCATCAGGACACATCCAAGGCCTTGTCGAGATGCGTCGCAGAAGATTTCAAAGTCCTTATGAATATCGGGTAATACTAGCACAGGTGCAGAAACTAAACTCTTCTTCAGCTCCTGGAAACTCTTCTCGCAGGCATCTGTCCATTCAAACTTCTTTTCCTTCTTGAAGTTGTGTCATAGGCCTTCTTTGTCTTGGAGAATCCTTCAATGAACTGCGGTAATAACAGGCTAGTCCAAGGAAACTCCTTATACGTGATGGACTTTGGTTGCTTCCAATCCATAACGGCCGACCTTACCGGGTCTCTGAGAACTCCTCCTGCTGACACGATATGACCAAGGAAGGCCACTTGCTTTAGCCAGAATTCGCTCTTGCTGAATTTGGCGTAAAGCTGGTGTTCTCTGAGTTTCTCCAAAATCATCCTTAGGTGCTTCTCGTGTTCTTCTTCATCCTTTGAATAAATGAGAATGTCATCGATGAAAACAACCACAAACTTATCCAAGAATTCCATGAACACTTTGTTCATCATATTCATGAAGTAAGCAGGGGCGTTTGTCAAACCGAAAGACATGACTGTAAATTCATACAACCCATATCTGGTCGTGAAGGCAGTCTTTGGGATATCTTCTGGCCGGATCTTTAGTTGATGATAGCCGGATCGTAGATCGATCTTTGAGAAGATGCTTGCTCCCTTCAATTGATCGAACAGATCATCAATCCTGGGTAGCGGATACTTGTTTTTGATCGTCACCTCATTGAGCGATCTATAATCCACACACATTCTCATACTATTGTCCTTCTTCTTGACAAATAGTACGGGTGCTCCCCAAGGTGATGAACTTGGTCGAATATAACCCTTGCTTCTTAGTTCTTCAATTTGTTTCTTCAGTTCTGCTAGATGTTTCTAAGGATTTTAGAAGAGAGAGATAGAACGAAAGCTCTAAAGGGGGTAAATCTAATTAGCCCAAGAACAATCACAAGACAAAGAGCCAAAATTTTCTAAAATAATTCTTTTATTATTTTATTTTATTCTTTGGTTATGGCTATCACAATGGTAACGATAGCTCATAATTCGCATCTAACGGTTACAATATGGGAAACAACTAAGGGGTGATTGGGGTATAATCCTGCTCACTAGAGCTACCCTCGCCGGCCTTGTAGCAAGCTAACTCTTCTTCCACGGCCTTCAGCCTTTCTTCCACCTCTTGTAGGATGTCTTGAGCGGTACGCAGGTCGTCTAAAGCGTTTCCATAGGCATAGTCCATCGCCTTGCACAAGTTCACCTGATGCGTAAGCTCAGGAGAGTCCTCTTCCTCGGCTGGGCAAAAGGTGCTGTCCAGCCTGGTCGGAACGTGCATTGGATGGTAGTGAAACTCGAAGCCATGGAATCGATTGTTGTAAGTGTAGCGAAGGCGTCTTGTGGCTTCTCTAGCTGCGTCTTGAATGCCTTTAGCGAAGGTGCCACGTCTTATTGGAGCGTCGATGATGTGGAAATCCGTGTTTGGGTTATGGTTGGCGTAGGGGATCACTTCAACTCTCCAAATGATATTGGCTTCCCACTTTATCTTTGGTACCCTTGATATGTTGGTCTTTCGTTGTAGTCCGGTGTTGCATCATCTTCCAAAGAAGTGCAGACCCAATGTCCTGCGAAAATTCGTGGGAGATCCGGGTTGGTTTTTGGCCATCTACAATTTTAGAGAAGGAGATGAGTTAGTAATTGTTTTAAAGAGAAAGGTTGAGAAGACTCTTGGATAGACCCAAAATACTTTTAGTTTTTGAAAATAAGTCCTTAAGGCATTTTCTAAGGCCACGACCTCTGATCGATATGGCTCGATACCACTTTTGTCGAACCCGGAGCGAAGGATCCCGAATTCTCGTGTTCATACACTAGTCCAGATTTCTAGTGTACAGTTAAACAAAAGTGATAATCAAAACATATCACGCATTTTATTAATAATTATTGAGTTTATTACAAACGGCCCGAGGCCAAATAAAGTAAAACACAATGGAAATAAAATAGTAGTAGTAGACCCAACGATTCACCACAGCAATAAATGCGGGGAGCGTGGCCTAAGCATCGATGTCCTCACCGTCTTGATAGAAGTCTTCTCTGAATAAAGATTATTGAAAGAAGAGTAAGCACTACCACTTGTGCTTGCAAGCTACACCCGTAAAGTAAAATGTGATTGAATGCATGCATAGAGTGAGCAAAGGGTAATGGCGGGGTTTATTTGCATAAGACAAAGATTTTAGGTTTAAATACTCTTAGTAATTTCCAAGGCCATTTTAGAATAAGATCAAAATCATATTTCAATTTCTCAATGTCAAGTGTAGGATGAACCTCCATACACAAATGGTGAAGGACTACCCCCCTTACACCAGGCTTCTGCCCAATCCCATTTTCATAAACCAGGTGACAAAGTCTTTTCAAACAAAACCAGAGACTAACTGTGAGTGGCTTCTATTAAGCATGTCCATGACCGTGGACACGGCTATTCGAATAGATTAATACTCTGCAGAGTTGGTACGGCTTTACCCACAAGAGATAGTTTGCTTATTATGTCGGCCAATACACGCTCAGTAGGCGTGCGACTAAGCGACTATCACGAGGCCTTTACCCTACATTATTTCAACATAATTATGCCCGCTAAGGTTTCGTAATCGAAGGCTTCGCACCAAACGACTACCCCCTCTTGCGCCATGTGGGTATCATCAATAAGTCTTCACGACTCCCACATCTTTCCAAGACATAAACATGGTGGAATGATATAGCTTATTTGGCCAAGTCTGTCCCATTCCAGACTTGTGGTGGTACGAGTTTGGCTTAACATCCATGCCATGAGACCGGTCCTTACATGGTGGGTGACTTCAAAACAAACCCAGGTCTCAAACATTCGTCAGATTGAGCCGTGCATGAACTTGCACCCACCAACAATCCAATTCACCCAAGTCTAAACCAATTTCATTTATTTTTCTTTTGTCAAGACATTTTCCAATCATCTATGGTAAAAACAATACCATAGATTCATTTTCAAAACAACTTTATATTTTGGCAAAATTCCCAAATCATCTTTTGGTCTAAGCAATGACTAAGCATAAATATCTTAATTATTTTACTAAGGTGACAAGGGCATGGCATTCCAAGCATCAAGATTGGCTATACAAAGGAATTGGCATAACTAAGAATTATAACAGAATTTAAAATACTTGGATACAAATATGCATGCAATAATAACTTTAAAACAGAATTAATTAACTTTGAAATACTGGGATCAAGATGGTCAAGAATGTAACTTGCCTTCGTTGAAGTCTTGAGATTCTAAACCCTCTGAAAGATCTACCTCTCCTAATCGTCAAACTCTATCTGCGAGAGTACGACAAATTCAAATGAAATTCAAATAAATCCAAAAAGACAGATCAAACTAACTCCAAATGAAATAATTTTATTTTATTTAGCTAGATAATAATTTTCTAAGATTTTAGCAATTTGAATCACTCAATTTGAAGTTGTGGTTCAAAAGATATGAATTTTACAAGTTTTAGTCTAAATTTGATATTAAAAGAATTTCTAAATTTAAATACAGATTCAAAGTAGATTCAAATTAAATAATTTTGGGTTTAGTTAGTTAGATAATGATTTTGTAAGAATTTAGAAATTTGAAACACCCAATTTAGAGATTGGATGCAAAAGTTATGAATTTTACAAATTTTAAACCTAAATCTGCAATTTAAATGAATTTCTGATTTCTTTTCCGAAGGAAATTCTGAATTATCGCAAGAACATGACGTCGGCGCCCGAGGTTGCGTCTCGACAGGTGGGCCCGTGGTCAATGGACCACGCCCACGGCGATCAATGGTCCATGATGGACGGTGCATGCTTCTGGCGAAGGAAGGTGCGTGCGGGTTTGTGAGTTGACGTGGCGCCACGTAGGCAGCCACGTCAGATCTACGCCTAGGTGGCGCTGATCTGGCCACGACGTGGCCGAGCCACGTAGGCCCGACGATTGCGCAACACGGCGGCGAGCTCGCCGGCGTTCTACGCCACGGCGAGTCACGCGGATGGTAGCAATAGAGAGGGGGCGAGGTGAGGGTCTTGATGTGCTACCTTGGAGCGGCGGGGTGAGGCTAATTGGTCGTCGCCGGTGAGATTTGGCGGCGACAGTGCGGGGTCGACGGCGGCGAAGGGCTCCGGGGGTTCTCCGAGGGAATGGTTGGGCGCAATGTGTTCGCGGTGACGTCGCGGAGCTGTTGGTGAAGATGCCGGGGCGGAGCGTCGACGGGGACGGCGGAACCGACGAAAAACCGGGCCGGCTTGACGCATTTAACTTCAAATTCCGGGTGCTACGGGCGAAGAGGAGGGATGTGGGTGGCGACGCTGGGTTGCTGTGAAGGAGGCGCACCCGGAGCACCTATTTATAGGGCTAGGGCGTGGTGGATCGGCGTGGAGGGCAAGAAGGTTGCGTCTTGGCATGGCGAGAAAAGAGGATTCGGGCTCGCAGATGGAAAGGGAGGCCGTGTCGAGGCGAGGAGATCGAGGAATTGAATGCGGTGTCAATCACGGGATGCGGTCGGATTTGAACGCGTTTGGCAAGTTTTGGAAACCGCCATGGCGGACACGGTGAAAAGAAAAGGAAAGGGGCGAGGAAGGGAAGGCGAGGTTGAAGACGCCAGGCGGGCCTGCGTCGATGGCGTGAAATAGGAAAGGAGAGGTGAGTGCGATTCGTTGGATTGTAATCCAACGGTCGCAACGAAAAGGTATGCTGAATTGGGCCGCCAGTCAGCGTCTTGTGAGGTGGTTTGGGCCGCAAGTTTCGGCCCATTCACTTTGTTCGAGGTTTTTCTTTGATTTTTTCCAATTGTTTTAATTCAGATAATTAAAAGGGCTTTAGAAAATAGCAAATAATTCCAAAAATTCTAGAAAAATTCACGAAATTCCTAGAATGATTTTGGACTTAAATAAAATAATTTCAACTTAAACTTGTTAATAGTTTTTGTATTTAACTTTGTTTTAGCTTTAAGGTTAATAATAAGAGCTTTAGAAAATTTGTAAAATCCACCAAAATAAATAAGTTTTAAATTTTTCTCGAATTTGAATTTTGGGTGTTACAATTCCCAAACCTCTTCAATCATATTCTGTATAAGCTTCATAAAGTACTTCATCGACTACCTGCCTATATACGCCAGATACGCTCGAGACAACTTCATCGAGGAGAGACTCCATGTTTTAGGGCATCTTTATAATGACAACGGCGTTCAAATTTCAGCCCCTTCAATCATATTTTGTATAAGCTTCATAAAGTACTTCATCGACTGCCTGGCTATATACGCCAGATATCGTTCGAGCAACTTCATCGAGGAGAGACTCCAATAATCTTGGTGCCTTTTATCCCACTTCTAAAAGACAACAAGTATTTCAGCAGACAAAGTTTGCTTGGACGACGTCCTTAGGGTTATACCTCATCTGATATGCTTATCAATCATCCTTTCTCTAAACAAATAAAATAATAGAAAAATTACAGAAGCAACAACACTATGATGGGAGGCTCCACAAAAAGTTTTGTAATTTTCTAAACTCATTTGCTATATTTTGAAATTACTACAAGCAATATAAACCGCTGATTGAAACCACGATTTTGGAGAAAAGGAAACCCTAATTCACAAACCTCGGTGCCCATATTTCTTAATGAATGTTTTTTTTACAAATATCAGTACCCGTTGAAACCCTAATTGAAGTGACTGAAAAAATTTCATATTCGTAGAAGCGCTAACCTGAACGAAACCCTAGACCGCTGAAACCCTAATCGCTGCCGATCCCGCTGGTAATCGCTGCCGATCCCGCTAGAAACCCTAATCGCGGCTGGAGGATTTACCGGCTTCTTTCATGATCGGCCATCGCGATTGTGGCGTACCTTCCGCCTTCGGCCACCGAGGAGGTCGCCGCTTCGCCATGTTGCTCCCATCATGGAAGGTGGCCTTTCCCTTCAGCCCTGCGCCCGCGTCTTTGGTCCCGCGCCCGTGTCCCTTGCTACGCTCCGCGACCGCGGAAGGGGACACGCGTCAGCGCCCCGGCGATTCCGCGCTCATCAGGGGCTAATTTTGCAAATACGCTGAAAAGGAGGCTATTTTTGCATTTACGTGGCGCTATAGGGCCAAATCAAAAAATAAATCTCGATTCTTCTTCTTTGTTGTCATAGGGCTTAAAGCTCGAGGGCTCAAAAGCCAAAAAAGCGAAAGAATTACTCTTCAAGCGTAACCGAGGACTATTGATGCGACAACTAGTAGACAAGGATATTGTTGAAAGGATGATATTCAGCTTAGAAGAACTCGAAAAGGCCACTAATAGTTTTGATGAGTCACGAAAGCTGGGTGGTGGAGGCCATGACACTGTTTACAAAGGCATTTTGTCTGATCAATGCATTGTTGCTATTAACAAGTCAAGACGTGCAATTAAGAGAGAAATTGATGGCTTTATCAATGAGGTTGCCATACTTTCTCAAGTAAATCACAGAAATGTAGTGAAGCTTTTTAGATGTTGTCTTGAGACAGAGGTTCCATTGCTAGTCTATGAGTTCATTTCAAATGGACATCTTCACGTCAGTACTCCACAATCACTGTCATGGCAGGAACGACTGAGGATTGCCCCCGAAATTGCAAGATCTCTTGCTTATCTACATCATCTGCTTCAGTATCAATCATCCATAGAGATATCAAGACTGCCAACATACTACTTGATCGGCTCATAGCATGACTTTGGAGTTTCTCGAGGCATCCCCATTGAGCTATTAACACAGAGGAAACCATCTGCCTAAATATCACGGAAGGCTTCAATCTAATCGCAATTCATCTTGTTGGTGAGTAAGAACAGCTCAGTAAAATACTAGACCCTCAAGTCACGTAAGAGAGGGAAGAAGAAGAAACCAGAGAAGTGGCAAAGAATGGCGTTGACGTGCTTAAACTTAAAGGGTGAGGACAGCCTACAATTAGGCATATTGAGATGAGAATTGAAGGGTTGCGGAGTGTAGCAAACAATACCGAAGTAATAAGATAACTCGGCGGCAGGATTCAAATTGAACTACTCATCGGTGAAGGAGTCGTTGACGCCAAAAATCAACACACAAGGTCGCAGATAACCAGATCGTTTCACTTACGTAGAAGCGTGTGATTAGTTTTCGAGCAAACTAGCAAAGGGGGTAATTCTTCAATTACGGTGAAGAACCGGCTGTTTTACAAGCAAGAACAGCAAAGAATAGCTACTCCAATCTCGCAGGAGCATGCGGCTGGTTTACAGGCAAACTAGCAAAGCATAGCTACTTTACACTAGACCTAGATGCGAAAAGTAGATGCAAATTGTATTAATCGATTGATGATGATTTCAATCGGCCATGACCCTCTTCTATTTAAAGGGTGGTAGGTCTTAGCCATAAGAGATCAGGATTCCTAAACCGAACAAGATTTACAGATATGATTTCGGTTACCACTTGATCTCTAGACTTTCTAAAACTGATAAATCTTTCCTTAAACACGTAAGTTTCCTTGAGGAAGTCTTCATCGAAAGTCCTGAGGCCTTCACGGAAAGTCCTGATGAAGCCGCGCGAGATCTCCGGAAGAGGTCCTGAACGGCCCTGATGAAACCATGTAATACTCCCGAGGAGGTCCTGAGTGACTCTAATGAAGCTACGTGAGCACCTTTGAGGAGGTCCTGGATGATCCTGATGAAGCCATGTAGCGCTCCTGAGGAGATCCTGTGCGGCCCTGATGAAGGTGCGCGAGCGCTCCTGGGGAGGTCTTGGGCGGTCCTGATGAAGCCACGTGAGTGTTCCTGGGGAGACCTTGAACGGCTTTGATGAAGGCGCGTAGCACTCTGGAGGAGGTCTTGAGCGGCCCTGATGAAGACGCACGAGCGCTCTTGAGGAGGTCTTGAACGGCCCCAATGAAGCCGCGTAGCGCACCTGAAAAGGTCTTGGACGGTCTTGATGAACCGCGTAGTGCTCCGGAGAAGGTCCTGAACAGCCTTGATGAGGACGTGTAGCACTCCGGAGGAGATCCTAAACGGCCTTGATGAAGACGCGTGAGCGCTCCTGAGGAGGTCTTGAACGGCCCTGATGAAGCCGCGTAACGCACCTGAGGAGGTCTTGGGTGGTCCTGATGGACCGCGTAGCACTCCGGAGGAGGTCCTGGATGGCCTTGATGAAGACGTGTAGCACTCCGGAGAAGGTCCTGAGCGGCCCTGATGAAGGCGCGTGAGCACTCCGGAGGAGGTCCTGAACGGCCTTAATGAAGACGTGTAGCACTCCGGAGGAGGTCCTGGGCGGCTCTGATGAAGGCGCGCGAGTTCTCTTGGAGAGGTCTTATGCGGTCCTGATGAAGCCACGTGAGTGCCCTTGAGGAGGTCCTAGGTGGCTCTGATGAAGGCGCGCGAGTTTTCCTGGAGAAGTCTTGTGCGGCCCTGATGAAGCCACGTGAGCGCCCTTGAGGAGGTCCTGGGTGGCTCTGATGAAGGCGCGCGAGTTTTCCTGGAGAAGTCTTGTGCGGCCCTGATGAAGCCACGTGAGCGCCCTTGAGGAGGTCCTAGGCGGCACTGATGGAGGCGCGCGAGTTCTCCTGAAGAGGTCTTGTGCGGCCCTCATGAAGCCACGTGAGCGCCCTTGAGGAGGTCCTGGGCGGCTCTGATGGAGGCGCGCGAGTTCTCCTGGAGAGGTCTTGTGCGGCCCTGATGAAGCCACGTGAGCGCCCTTGAGCAGGTCCTGGGTGGCTCTAATGGAGGCGCGCGAGTTCTCCTAGAGAGGTCTTGGGTGGTCCTGATGAAGCCATGTAAGCGCCCTTGAGGAGGTCTTGGGCGGCTTTGATGAAGGCGCGCGAGTTCTCCTGGGGAGGTCTTGGCCGCGTTTTTCCTTGTCTTCACGGCTTTCTGCTTTGCAAAGACCACCTCTTGGACGTTTTGCAAGGATCACCCTTTTGAGCCAAGACCTCTTGTTTTGCGAAGACCACCCTTTTGGTCATGTTGCAAAGACCACCCTCCAGGTCCTCTTAGGAGGTCTTTGTGGATGTTTTCCAGGACCACTCAGGACGTCCTTTAGGACCTCCCAGGAGATCTTTGAAGATGTCATCCAGGACCTCACGGGCTGTTCACTGAGGTCTCAGAGTGTGGAGGTCTTCCAAGATCAGAGCAAGGAGGTGGTCTTTCAAGATCAGAAAGTGTGGAGGTGGTCTTTACAAAAAAGACGCTTTCTCAAGAACACTTGTTGATCTTTGTAGAGGTTGTCGAGGATCACCCAGGATGTCCCCTAGGACCTCTAAGGAGGTCTTTGAAGAGGTCATCCAGGACCTCTCGGGCGGATTTTGAAGCTAGGACCGTCATCCAGGACCTCTCAGGAGGTCTTAAAAGCCATTCTGCTTTCCGATTCAAAACCGAATATCGGTTGGATCAGCAATAGTTTTAAGTTCTTATCGTTGGACCAATCAGTACTGCAATGACCATCGTAGATGCTAAATCTTGTCATCAACACATGCCCCCTGTTTTTTGGTAAAATAAGCACGTTTGCCATAAAACAATAATATCTTCAATTTCACTTCAGGATGATGATTAAACACCAGCCATATGTATGTTTCTCAGGATGATGATAATCAACTCATCGGCCATGTGTGTTTCTTAAGCATCTTGCCAAATACTTGGATAGTACTTTTTCAAATACTTGCCATTAAGGGCTTTAGGCAGCTTAACTCCCTATAAACATTGCACCATATAAGAATTTCTAGGAACGATCTCTACCGCCTTATATGGACCTTCCCAATTCAGAGACCACTTCCCAAACTTATTATCCTTAGATCCAACAGGTAAAATCGTCTTCCAAACTAAGTCTCCTATTTGAAACGATTTTTCCTTCACTCTCTTATTGTAGGCCTTGGCTACCCTTACCTTATCCTTTTCAATCTCCTTCAAAGCTTTTAATCTTTCATCTGCAACTTCATCTATCATATCCATCATCAAGTTATGGTAATCTACGGTCGACAAATCATTTTGCTTGGCCAATCTAAGGGCACCCAGATTTACCTCAACAGGTAAAACGGCCTCTTGCCCATACACTAACTCAAGCGGTGTTACCTTTGTAGCACTATGCTTAGATATACGATGAGCCCATAATGCCTTAGATAACACTTCATGCCACCTCTTAGGATGTTCCTCTATCTTTTTCTTAATGAGCTTAATCAAGGTCTTATTACGTAACTCGGCCTGACCGTTGGCCTGAGCATAATAGGGTGAAGAATTAAGAAGCTTGATTCTAAGCGACTCGGTGAGTTCACGTACTTGATGAGACATAAAAGATGAACCTTGATCAGTAGTTAAAGTTTGTGGTATGCAGAATCTTTGAACAATATGCTCCAAAATAAAACTAATCACTTCCTTATGTGTCATGTTTTTAAGAGGAACAGCTTCTGTCCACTTTGTAAAATAATCAGTGGCCACTAAAACAAAACGATGGCCTTTAGAAGATGCAGGGTGTATTTGGCCGATGAAATCTAAACCCCAACCACGGAACGGCCATGGTTTAACAATAGGATGCAACATAGCGACGGGTGCCAATTGTAGATCACCAAACTTCTGGCATGACTCACACCCTTTATAATATCTGAAACAATCTTCCAACATAGTCGGCCAATAGAAACCAGCTCTTTTTAATAACCACTTCATCTTATGAGCCGACTGATGTGTACCACATATACCTTCATGCACCTCACCCATGGCAACTTTAGAATGATCCGACCCTAAACATTTTAAAAGTAACCCTTCTATAGTTCGGCGATACAACTCTCCATCAAGCAATGTATACTTTAATGCTTGTCGCCGAAGCTTTCTATCAACAGATTGACTAGGGCTTTCTAAATAACTAATTAGAGGTTTTCTCCGGTCATTAGGTTCGGCAAAATTTGATATTTTCAAAGCATCTGAACTGCCATTATGTTGTTCGGCTATACAAATTGTAGCACCTTCTAGCATCGGTTTTTCTATCATGAATAATTTACCTCTTCTAACTTGATAACCAGATACTTGTTGTGCCAAATCATTTGCCCTAATATTCTCTTTTCTAGCAACATGGCTAATAGTAAAATCATTCAAAGTCGCTATTATTTCCAAGCACCTTTCCAAATAAATATTCAATGATCCATCGAAGCATTGATAATTCTTAGAAACTTACTGCATAATTAATAATGAATCACCAAATGCCTCTATATTCTTTACACCCATGGACTCTAAAATTTGTAATCCTAACAGAAGAGCTTCATACTCGGCCTGATTATTGGTACAAAAATATTCTAGGCGAACCGATGTTTCAGAAACAACACCTCTAGGCGAAACCAAAACAATGCCAACACCTTGTCCTTCTCTACAAGCCGAGCCATCAAAATACAAATTCCATGGACGGACAGATAAATAATCAATCAACTCTACCTTATTATCAATCCTATGATCAACAATGAAATTAGCTACGACTTGGCCTTTCGCAGATTTCAAAGATTCATAAGCCAAATCATACTCTATTAATGCATAAGCCCACTTTCCGATCCTACCACTTAAAATCGGCTGTTGCAACATATATTTAATGACATCGGTTTGACATGCAACAACACAAGTACTAGATAGCAAGTAATGTCTCAACTTGGTACAAGCATAGTACAAAGATAAACATAATCTTTCTATAAATACATACCTCGTCTCAGCTCCCAGGAGACATCGACTCAGGTAAGTAATCACATATTCCTTGCCATTTGTTACTTGTGTCAAAACATCGCCAATGACACCTTCTTCTACAGTAATATATAGCCGAAACGGCGTTCCAACTTGAGGTGCTCTCAACACAGGAGGTGTAGACAAATACCTTTTAATTTCCTCAAATGCCTGTTGCTGTTCTGCCCCCAAGTAAATTCGGTCTCTTTCTTTAACCGAAGTATAGGAGTGAATGCACTAACTTTGCCAGACAAATTAGATATAAACCTCCTCAAATAATTCACTTTTCCTAGGAACTTTTGCATGTCCCTTTTACACTACGACGCCTTTACTTTCTTAACAGCCTCTATTTTGCTAGGGTCTATTTCTATGCCTCTCTCATGTATTATGAATCCCAAGAATTCACCAGCCGACACACCAAAAGCACATTTGAGCGGGTTCATTTTCAAACCATACCGACGCATTCGTTCAAAGGCCAGACATAAATCGGCTAAGTGATGATCCATACCATCCGATTTAATCACTATATCATCAATGTATACCTCTATGATAACACCAAGTATATCATGAAAAATCAAATTCATAGCCCTTTGATAAGTAGCACCGACATTCTTTAAACCAAAAGTCATAACAATCCACTCAAACAAATCAACGAAACCAGGACATCGAAAGGCTGTTTTAGACATATCCTCTCCGGCCATAAAAATTTGATTATAACCAGCATTGCTATCTAAGAAACTAATTATTCTATGCCCTGAAGCATCGTTAATTAACATGTCGGCTATAGGCATGGGATATTCATCTTTAGGAGTAGCTTTATTTAAATCTCTAAAATCAATGCATACTCTCAACTTACTAGTATTTTTCTTCTCAACCAGGACGATGTTAGAAATCCATTTAGCGTACCTACATGGCCTAATAAAACCAGCCTCCAATAATCGACCTATTTCTTCTTTGATCCGATCATATATATCAGGATTAAATCTTCTAGGTGGCTGTTTATAAGGCCTAAAACCAGACTTAATAGGCAACCGATGCTCAACTAATTCTCGGCTGAGTCCTGGCATCTCATGATACTCCCAAGCAAAGCAATCAACATACTCTCTAAGCAATTTCATCATGTTGCTCTTGTACTCAACAGACATATTTTTGTTTACAAACGTCGGTCTAGGAATAGTTCCATCGCCTATATCAAGCTCCTCTAATGGGTCAACCGACGAGAAACCTTGCCCCAACTTTTCTACTTCATCAAAATCATCAATAACTTCACAAATATCGTTCTTTTTTTATCGATATTGTTCTGCACGCTTTTGCAACCATTCTAAATTGCTTTCTTTGTTCATTTATAACATCATGTTACTAAGCCTAGCTGCGGAGGCCGGCTGTACAAACACGGGTACAAAACCATCTTTAGTAACACTAAGATAATCATAATTAGAAAGATCTAGACCCGTCAAACATTGGACATCACCATGCTGCCAATCAGCTGAAGCATTGGCCAAAGCAACATAAGCCGACGTGTCCGCTTGAACCACTTCTATGTCATCATCAATCCATTGTACTAGTGTTTGATGCAGGGTAGAAGGAATGTAGCGATTTGCATGTATCCAATCATGACCTAATAAAACACTATAATTACCTTGCATGTCAACGACGAAGAAGGCCGTAGATAGAGTCTTACTCCCAACAGTAAGTTCCATAGAGATGACACCCTTGGCTTCCGTGGAGTCACCCGTGAAACCATTAAGCATCAAATTAGTTTTCACAAGCTCACTATCCTCTCGCTCAATTTCTTGAAAACTGAATATGGCATCAAGTTCACAGCAGCCCCACCATCAACTAACATCCTAGAAATCAGCTTACCATTGATATGTCCCCGAACATACAATGGTTTCAAATGTCGGCTCGATTCCTTGGGCTTCTCAAAAATGGCTTCTTTAGGGCCGAGACACAACTGGGCATTCTCCTCACTAGCAATCTAAAACTCCAAAGGCAATGTAAATACCATATTAATGTCCATACCTTCACGAGGCGGGGTATCATTTTTAATCATTGGAGATCCCTCATCATCCAGCAAATCATCCTTGTCATCATTAGGTGTCCGAACTGGTGTTTCAACTGACTTTATCCTCCACTCTTTTCGGACAGGCATCATCGGCTTTATTTTATTAAATAATTTGTCTCTCATCTTCTCTGCCCGAGCTTCTCTAAGTTCTTGCATGCGCAGCCGCTGCAACCTTCTCTTTTGGGAATGAGATAGACCGAGAGGGCACCAACGGGGCTGTGGCTCCGTCCCGGACAGCAAAGATGTCTTTCCTTTAAATTTCTCCACTGTTTTTGGCACTTCAAAATCAGCATACGACGTGGTTTGTTCGGCTGCTACCGTAGTTGCAACTGTGGCTGAACTGATGTCCACGGGCACTATAGCCACGGTATTGTTTATGGCTGCTGTGGACGTGCTACTGCTTGTATCCGAACCATGTACTACCATTGCTGCCGTGCACTTCCCATTACTAATACTCGGAAGACTACCAGCACTGGAAGACCTCCTCGCTTAAAGATCTTAGGAAGACCTCCCGCTCAAGATGCAGAAGACTTCCCTTCTGATCGAAGACCTCCTCCTTCTCGATGATCGGCTCTTTTCCCTTTGAATTCATACCTGATCTTTTACCTAAATTACCATCGCTCTTCACACGATACACTTTTTTCACCACTTTATTACCTCTCCCATCATAAGGCCGATTTCTTTGATCAACACGGTCATTATTAGGACGTGATAACCTATCAAACACAAGCCTTCTTGGTGCTGTCCACCCCGGATGAAATGGTCTAAAAGGCATTGGAGGTGGCATCCATGGGCCACACCAGCCCCACGGTGGACAGGGAGGAAAACCAGCAGGAGGAGGTCCCTATGGGACGGGCATTGGCTGCCCAAAAGGATGGTATGACACTGCTACACGGAAGTTCCCTCGACGATGATCCCGACCATCAAACTTTTGCCTTGTAGGTGATCTTGGTCGCTTAAAATTATCGGGCCGACTAGCATTGTTTCTACCAACCTTGCCATCCTCATATTTAGCCAGAAGCTTTTTAAACGTGGGCTTTGGCCTTTCAACTCTTTTGATGGTTTTGCCTCTACCTTCATTAACCTTCCAATGATCAACTTCTGGATTTTTTTGGTTTGATCATCTTTGGCCTAACGCTTTGCATAACCTCGGAATTCAATGTTCCTACGCTTCCCTCTCCTATCATCACATTCTTGCCTTTTGTAGACTCGGCCTGAGATGGCCGAACAAGCACTTTCTTGTTCTCAAAATCAATCACATTGACAGGAAAGGGATTGTGGTCTAGCTGCATTTTCGGACTTTCAGCAAATTTCAATCGTCCTTCATTAATGGCCGATTGAACCTGTCGACGAAAAATATTGCAATCATTAGTGGCATGAGAATAAGAGTTATGCCATTTACAATATGCACGCCTCCTTAATTCTTCAGGTGTTGGTATAACATGCTTGTCAGGCAATCTAATTCGTTTCTCTTGTAGCAAATAATCAAAGATTCTATCGCATTTGGCAATATCAAAAGTATATTTAATGTCTTCTTGCCGATTCTTTTGTGGAACCGGCTTTAAAGCCAAGCAAACAAATGGTTTAGATTTTGAGGACCAATCCCATTCGGCAACACACACATCAACATCATCGTCGTCCGAATTTTCAGATTCATACTCAAGCATATGAACATTAGGACGATCGATTTTTACTTTGTCGCTTGACCTTTGAAAGTTTCTGGACTCTTTAGCCCGGCTCTCTTGTTCTAGAGCTTTTTGTAAAACTTGACTAACATCTAGGAAATCATGATTCTCTAGCTTTTCTTTTAATTGAGATAGTAGACCCGAATAAGCTAGATCAGCCAAGTCTCCATCAGAAATTGTCAAATTAAAACATCGGTTCCTCGTATCTCTAAACCTTCGAATGTAATCAGTAACAGGCTCATTGGGTTTCTGTTTAACCGATGTTAAATGTGACAATCTAAACTCAGTGTCCCCAGTATAAAAATATGCATGGAATTTTTGCTCTAACTGAGACCACGTATAAATAGAATTAGGTGCCAAAGACGTAAACCAGGTAAATGCAGGGCCAGACAACGACAAAGGAAATAGCCTCAGTTTTAATGCATCGCTAGCACCAGCTTCACCACACTGCAAGATGAATTGACCAACATGTTCTAACGTGGTCCTACCATCATCTCCAGTGAACTTAATAAATTCAGGCGCCCTAAATCCTCTGGGATACTGAACATTATCATAGAAATCGGGATATGGTTTTTGATATGCACGTGCTCTACCTTTGGGCTCCACCCCAAACTATTCTCTCAAAACACTGGCCGCTTGCTCTCTAACGTTTTTAGTCCCCATATATGGCTCGGCCGTAGGCCGAGTGGGTGTTATATCAACTGGTTGTGGTGGCCTATAAACATTGGGTTGTGGTGTCTCATAGACGTATGTAGTATGGTTCGGCTGATATGTTATATGTTGCGGAGCACTATTGAAATTATTAGCAGGTAGTGGACCATATGGAATGCCAGAACCTTGAGGCGGCACGGGAGGTATACTGTATGCTACAGTGCGGTACAAAGGTGCCTACAAATTTGTTGAATTTTCTCCCACGCTAGTGTAATTGCCGATATTAGGTTCGCCCAAATTGACCATATTAGCATTTGTATATGATGAAGGCACAGGGGCTGCAGATTTGGGTATAGCAATATTTGGAATAGCATACGATGGTGCGCTATGACCAACCAAACTTAACGCGTTAGTTCGGCTATGTATATATTGTATCGGCAAACCATGTGGTATAATTTGAGATGGTATACCTGCTGCCGATGTGTTAACAAGCAAGGAGCCATGCTGAACATTGTTATCATTGTTAATATTGTAAGCATTAATATGAGGCAAAACGGGTTGTTTTAGATCTTTTTCACCTTGCACTTCAAGACCCATGGCCTTAAGATGATTAGATAGCAACCTATCCACGGTATTAGATACGGAAGCACCCAGTTGCTGATCAATCATCAAAGCAACTTGCTCTTCAGTAAGAGATGCGTTACTCACAGTGGGAGTTACCTCAGACTTGGTGTAGACAGGTGTGAATTCTCCTCCTTTCCGGATGACGCCCTGTCTCGTCTTTTGATAACACGACGCGAACACCTTGTCAAACTCCATCTTGTGTTTTTTGTACTCTCATTGCGCCTCCTCATCTAGCTCCTTAATGGCGGGGGCAATGACGTTGTCGGGGTCTACTTCGGATCCGTTCGTCATGGCTAGGGAATAGATCGTTTCCCCAGTGGAGTCGCCAAATTGTGTTGACGCCAAAAATCAACACACGAGGTCACAGATAACCAGATCGCTTCACTTACGTAGAAGCGTACGACTAGTTTTCGAGCAAACTAGCAAAGGGGGTAATTCTTCAATTACGGCGAAGAACTGGCTGTTTTACAAGCAAGAACAACAAAGGATAGCAACTCCAATCTCGCAAGAGCACACGGCTGGTTTACAGGCAAACTAGCAAATCATAGCTACTTTACTCTAGACCTAGATGTGAAAAGTAGATGAAAAAGTAGATGCAAATTGTATTGATCAATTGGTGATGATTTCAATCGGCCATGACCCTCTTATATTTAAAGGGCGGTAGGTCTTAGCCGTAAGAGATCAGGATTCCTAAACCAAACAAGATTTACAGATATGATTTCGGTTACCACCTGATCTCTAGACTTTCTAAAACTGATAAATCTTTCCTATTTAAACACGTAAGTTTCCTTGAGGAAGTCTTCGTGGAAAGTCCTGAGGCCTTCACGGAAAGTTCTAATGAAGCCACGTGAGATCTTCGGAAGAGGTCCTGAACAGCCCTGATGAAACCACGTAATACTCCCGAGGAGGTCCTAAGCGGCTCTGATGAAGCTACGTGAGCGCCTTTGAGGAGGTCCTGGACAATCCTGATGAAGCCACGTAGCGCTCCTGAGGAGTTCCTGTGCTGCCCTGATGAAGGTGCACGAGCACTCCTAGGGAGGTCTTGGGCGGTCCTGATGAAGTCACGTGAGTGTTCCTGGGAGACCTTGAACGACTTTGATGAAGACGCGTAGCACTCCGGAAGAGGTCTTGAGCGGCCCTGATGAAGGCGTGCGAGCGCTCTTGAGGAGGTCTTGAACGGCCTCGATGAAGCCGCGTAGCGCACCTGAGGAGGTCTTGGGCAGTCCTGATGAACCGCGTAGTGCTCCGGAGGAGGTCCTGAATGGCCTTGATGAGGACGCGTAGCACTCCGGAGGAGATCCTGAATGGCCTTGATGAAGACGCGTGAGTGCTTCTGAGGAGGTCTTGAACGACCCTGATGAAGCCGCGTAACGCACCGGAGGAGGTCTTGGGTGGTCCTGATGGACCGCGTAGCATTCCGGAGGAGGTCCTGGACGGCCTTGATGAAGACGCGTAGCACTCCAGAGGAGGTTCTGAGCGGCCCCGATGAAGGCGCGCGAGCACTCCGGAGGAGGTCCTGAATGGCCTTGATGAAGACGCGTAGCACTCCGGAGGAGGTCCTAGGCGGTTCTGATGAAGGCACGCGAGTTCTCCTGGAGATGTCTTGTGCGGCCCTGATGAAGCCACGTGAGCGCCCTTGAGGAGGTCCTGGGCGGCTCTAGTGGAGGCACGCGAGTTCTCCTGGAGAGGTCTTGTGCGGCCCTAATGAAGCCACGTGTGCCCCCTTGAGGAGGTCCTGGATGGCTCTGGTAGAGGCGCGCGAGTTCTCCTGGAGAAGTCTTGTGCGGCCCTGATGAAGCCACGTGAGCGCCCTTGAGGAAGTCCTGATGAAGGCGCGCGAGTTCTCCTGGAGAGTTCTTGGGTGGTCCTGATGAAACCACGTGAGCGCCCTTGAGGAGGTCTTGGACGGCTCTGATGAAGGCGCGCGAGTTCTCCTGGGGAGGTCCTGGTCGCGTTTTTCCTTGTCTTCACAGCTTTCTACTTTGCAAAGACCACCTTTTGGACGTTTTGCAAGGATCACCCTTTTGAGCCAAGACCTCTTGTTTTGTGAAGACCACCCTTTTGACCATTTTTCAAAGACCACTCTCTAGGTCCTCTTAGGAGGTCTTTGTGGATGTTTTTCAGGACCACTCAGGACGTCCTTTAGGATCTCCCAGGAGATCTTTGAAGATGTCATCCAGGACCTCTCGGGCTGTTCACCGAGGTACTGTAGTGTGGAGGTCTTCCAGTACTGTAGTAAGGAGGTGGTCTTACAGTACTGTAGCAGAGAGGTGGTCTTTACAAAAAAGGCGATACAGTATGGAAGAGGAATTCTGGTCATCCATGAGCTTTCCTGCTGACCAGCTGATTCCCATCCAACTCAAAAAAAATTTGTGGGTCTTATTAAGCTTCTTTGAAGAATCCGCAAGCAACTTGCAAACTGTACCAGTAGGATCGTCCGTTAGTCGCACTATGCAGAAAAACATGAAAAGTTGCACTTTTCTCCAGTCCTACTCATGTATATTGTAATTTGTTAACACAGGTTGAACGCTATCGTGGTTTGAATGCATACTCAGACTCAGTTTTGGAGTTTCACTGTGTCAAGCAAAGTAGTACGGATCCGAATCCTCTACTGTAAACATACCCACACAGGTTGCCGCCCTGAGGCTTATAACACTCTCTAGTTGTGCTTTCTTGACTCTTTCATGAAAGTCGCCAAGAATATAAACGTGATATAAATCCAATAATAGTGGTTGCACTTTTCTATACAGAAAACAATTCAGGGCGATTGGGACTCCTCGTTGGCTCTTTACCACTTGCTAGGCATAGGCATTTGGACTAGACAAGTTTTGATTTCCATCCGAGCCTGTTCATGTACTATATATGTAGCAATACGAGTCGATCGTTGCGTGGTCGAGCATATCTCAATCTTTGTGTTGCGCAATGACATATGATGTTTCCTGTCTATTCTGCGGTAAAAGAGCTTGCAGTTTGACACAAACGATGGCTTTATATACAGGAATAAGTCCATTTTACTCCCTCCAACTATTCGAAAAGTCCGGTTGACCTCCTGAACTTCAAAACCGGTTTTTTAACTCTCTAATCTTGCGAAACTAGGCCACTTAACCCCTCAAGCTGGTTTTAAGGGGCGATTTTGCATATGTGGCAGCATTTGTCCATGTTAGCATATATGTGTCATCCTGTGTCGTGGAGGGGCCATGTAATTGGTGACATAGCAGTATATCTTTCCTCCAAAATCCAAAAAAAGAGAAAAGCAAAAGGATAACATTTCCTCTAATATATTAGGCCAATAGCCCTAAACAGGTGTCCATCCCCTTCGTGCAGGTCGGCCATGGAGAGTAGCACGGAGAGCTCGAGGTCTTCTCGCGTGCGCGCTTCTTCCCAATCGCCGGTGCCATACAGGGAGAACCCCATGGAGTATGCACCTACTCCGCTTTGCTCGTGCAATCCGAAGGTGCCAAGGTGGCTTTCATGGAGTGATGCGAACCCAGGCCGCTGGTATTGCATGTGCGAAAGATACGTAGTATTTTTCCCATTTGAGATGCTTTTGGTTCGATTGGATCTATCGAGATGGAGTTTTATTGTGTTTTTCGGTTGGATTTGCAAATCGGTTGGTGGTTGTAGCTTTTGGGCTTGGCACAATCCAAAAAATCCCCCATTTGTCAGGCAATTGCTGTTGGATTTGCGTGATACTGTTTGGGGATTGAAGAAGGACAATATGGAGTTGAAGATATGAATCAAAGATTCAAGGATAGAGAATAAAGAGTTGAGAGATGCGCACAAATCAGAAGTGGTTACTTTGGAGAGAAGGTTGCAAGAGAAAGATGCTCGTATTGAATAATTATGCGTTGTTGTGAAGAAGTAGAGATTTCAGTGCCTAGTTTATGCAATTGTGACATCCTTTATTGTTGTGGTTGTTGTATGTGTTGGGTTTTAACGACTTGTCAAACATGTTTGAATGTAATGCTTTCTGAATCCATGATGTATGTATGCAGTTCTATCACAATGATGCTAGACATGTTTGAACGTAATGCTTGATTTTTGAGATGTCAATCATGGTTCCCTGGTGTTTAGTGAACTATCACAACTCACAAATCAATAAGCAAGCATACATAAGACCATGTGAACCGATGTATGTATGCAGTTCTATGGCAATGATGTCAGACATGTTTCAATGTAATGCTTGATTTTGAGATGTCAATCATGGTTCCTTGATGTTTAGTGAACTATCACAACTCACAGATCAATAAGAAGACATGCATAAGACCATGTGAACCATTTAAGCAAAGTACCATATGTTCTAGTAAATAGAAGTTCCAGTGTTCTACACAACCAAAATAGCATCACAAATTACATCTAGTAGAACATGACAGATAGAGTACCATACAAGTTTTGGTCTCATAGGCAAAAAAAATCATCCCACATGCTTCATTCAAGATCAGAAGAGTCTTTGTCTCTTGTTAGGAGCATTTTTTTGCAGAACAGTAGAAGATGTGCACTGCTAGGTATTGGCAACCTCAGTCTGCAACACTCCATGCCCTGCTTCAGTATTTTTCCTTCAGCTTCTGCCGACATCCCTAGCTGGTTCCTGTAGTCATGACAAGTTACAAAATGGTTGTGTAATACTGTAATGTGCAATTTCATGGGCATAGTTTCAGCTACTTACTTTGCCTTTTGTTGGCTTCTTTCTTCTGGCAGCATTGTTAGGCTTCTTAGTAGTATTTGGATTTAATGGACACTTCCTAGTGTTGTGCCCAGTGTTTCTTCAAAGCTTGCATCTGATTACAATGCCTACTTTAGGCATTGCTGTTGGTTTCCTTGGCTCTGAGCCATCTCTCCTCCATTCTTTCCTTAGTCTTCCAGGCATCATCACATGACGTGGTGGTGCAGGTTTTAGATCAGGTGAGATAGGACAGCTTTCCATTCCCTCAACACGCATAAGATAGTGTTGATATATGTTCTGGTACTCCTCTATGGAATAGCAGTTGGAAATGAACTCATCTAGCTGTAGACCAGCGTTGTACATAGAAGCAATTGCATGGCAACATGGAAGCCCTACTAGTTGCCAATACCCATAGGAGCAAGTTCTTTTGGCCAAATCAGTTGTGTACCTTATCTTCTCCTTTTCTTTCACTTCATACTGATCTTTTCCATTACATATAACATGGCACCATCTAGATTGTTTGATGTTGATCTTGAGCTTCTTGAAAATATTAGGACAGATAGTCCCTTGCAATGCAACACACTTGTTTCTGTTGATTTGTATCCTTTCCATTACCTTCCTCCTAATGCCTTCAAGCATAGTTATGACTGGATGAAACCTTGTGTCAATAATCCAACCGTTGAATGACTCGCACATATTGTTGTCAACACTATCACGGTTGGAGCCAATGCTAAACCATGCCCTGCTCCAGTGAATGGGATCAGTGCTCATCAAGTCTTGCCCCTTGGGGTGTCATCTGGGCCAACTTAGCTCTGTTGTAGTTGAACAGAGTCCTACAAGATGACTTTGCACACCTCCAGAATCTCTTTTGGTACTTCTAATATTTATGCTTCTTCCTCCAATTGGCATATATGTGTCGAGCACACATCGTATGCTCTGCCTGAGGGATCAGTGTTGCAATAGCATTGAGCAACCCCTACACAACAAACATTGCAACATGTTATTATGAAGGAATCAATGTATCTTTGTGTAATCACAAGAATAGCACTTTAGGACTTACCTTTTGTTGATCTGATATAATAACCCAGTCTTTTCCACCAGTGATGCCAAGATCTTTGCACAAAAGACCCAAAAACCACTCTCATGAATCCATAGTTTCTTTCTCAACCACTGTCCATGCAATTGGATACATTTGATTGTTTGCATTCCTCCCAATGGCACAAACAAGCTCACCATTGCAAACACCCTTGAAAAAACATCCATCCATACCAATCACCTTCCTATAGCCAGCTAGAAAACCTTTCTTGCAAGCATCAAAACAAACATAGAATCTCTTGAATGCTGTCACCTCACCACTGTAATCAAGAATAATAGAACAAGTGGTCCCAGGATTACTCCTCAGCAACTCAAGTTGGTAATCAAATACCTTAGAATACTCCCCATTGGTTGCATCAAGTAGCTTCTGCATGACTATTTCCTTTGCCCTTTTGCACTTAGATATACTGACATCTGCAAACATATCCTCCAGAATCGTCTGCTTTTGACTGTGAACTTTCCAGGTTGGTTGTGCTTTCATAAACCTCTCAAACCTGTTAGCAATCCTCCTTGCAGTCACAAGCCTGCTATCCCTTCTTTTTGGACATATTTGCACACCATTGAATGTAACAACTTGAAACCAATCACTTCTGTTGTTCTTCGAACCATATATCATCCATGGGTAGTTCCTCCATGAACACTTTGCCCTAATCTTATCCCTCTCATCCTTGAGGAATAAGAGATGTCTATGTGCGGCCAACCCGTACTTTATGAGAGCTTTCTTGAATTGCTCTCTTCCTCTGAATGTCATGCCTAGAGTAAACACATGAACAACACATTAGCCATCATACCTAGGGAACCTGCTCTTCCTCCTCTCTACATTACTGCCATCAAGCTCATCATATAATGCTTCCTCACTGGAGTCCATATAGGGAGTTTCATTGCCATCTTCCAGATTGCCTTCATCCACAAGCAAGTCACGCACCATGGCCTTCAGCTGTGTTGTAGATATTGGGGTCTTCAATTTCTTTTTTGAAAGCCTTGCACTGCCTTCTGATTTCATCCACTTCCTCATCCTTGCTTGAGCTATTATCATCTCTAGGTAAATACTCACTATCAGATACATCACCTTCTAGAGCAGCAAGTACCGGAGCATTGTCTTTGCTTGTGCCTACACCATGGCCTCTAGAAGGAGACTTGTAAAAAGCCCTAATGGCACTCAAATCTTTGTCAGCCTACTGGGGTGATGGAGTCAATATAATCTTTTCATTGCTCTTACCTGAAACTTGGGATTTCACAAGTTCATCATCTGTATACTCTTCTTCGTCATCTGTATGATCTTCTTCCCCATCTTCATAACTAGACTCAGCTATTGTGATGGCTTCGACATACACATCAGCTACACCACCTTCAGTAATACAATCAGACATGAAAGTGCATGATTGGTCATCCACCAATAATCTGATACACTTGTTCAATTCCTTCCCACGGAAAAGCCAATTAAGATTAACTTCATCAGTTTCTCCAATATGGTATCCCATATGTCCTTTTAACTCGGGAAGAGAAAATTTATCACGCTCAATGTATGACATCGCCTCATCTCCCCCCAAGTAATGCACATTTCTCCCATAATTGATGAACTCCCCATCAATGTGAAATCTCACAGCAAGTATACTAAGATTGTCCATACTGGAACATCTACAATACCCAAATAATCAAACAAAAACTCGTATCTCAGCCCAAAAGAATACTAAAGATCCAGCATAGTGCATCTAAAATTGAAGTGAAAATGGCTCTCGATCATCACATCACCATCAAAATTTTAATTTCACAAAAACCCTATCGAACACCCAAAGAATTGAACGCCAGAAGAATCAAACCAAAAACCGGATCTCAGCCCTAAAAAAACTAAAGATCCAGTATAGTGCGTCTAAAATTGAAGTGAAAAAGGCTCTCGATCATCACATTACCATCAAAATTTCACCTTCACCAAAACCCCATCGAACACCCAAAGAATTGAACACCCGAACAATCAAACCAAAAACTGTATCTCAGCCCTAAAGAAAACTAAAGATCTATCATAGTGCGTCTAAAATTAAAGTGAAAATGTCCCTCGATCATCACATTACCATCAAAAATTCATCTTCACCAAAACCCTATGAAACACCCAAAGCCGTCGACGGAATTAAGGTATCAAAAACACAATGTTAAGAGGGCAAGGGGCCAGCTAACCTCAAACATGACGTGTAGAGCTTTGATCACCTCATTGCTCCCCTAACCATCGCTTCCCCCGCACTAGATCGTTGGAGTCGTCGCCGCCTAGAATAGGGTGCGATGAGTCCCAGCGAGACAAAATAGGATGGGGACTAAAGCGTTAGGGGTTGAATTGCCCGTTTATTTCACTTGAGTGGACTAGGTGCGCCACGCCTACCGCATAGGATGACACATATATGCTGATATGGACAAATGCTGCCATGTATGCAAAACCGCCCCCTTAAAACCGGCTTGAGGGGTTAAGTGACCTGGTTTTGCAAGATTTGGGGGTTAAAAACCTGGTTTTGAAATTGAGGAGGTCAACCAGACTTTTCGGAAAGTTGAAGGTAAAATGGACTTATTCCTTATATATACACCACACAGACTAGCTAGCACTTCCTTGTGACCAAGCCTGCCACATGACACAAATGCCTACGGCAGGTTTGGCAACCATGCTGCACCTTGTGCAGCCTCTAGCCACCATGCTGGTGCTAGCTTCAGCCAACATTGCATCACCCAATCATTGTTTAAACAGTGATTTCAGTCTACACGAATAGTGCTCGTCAGTAGTACCGTAGCAAATACTGTAAAAGCAATGAAATGACTATTGTAGTGATTTTACTATAGCGACCAATCTCCCCCTGTCGGGTTGTGTCCGGAAAGCGTGCACTGTGCTCCCGCTTTCCAGACACAATCCCTTCCTTTCACCTTGTTATATATGAACCATACACAACAAATCTCCACCTTGGCGAATACACCATCTTGAAGAGATAAAAAAGAAAACGCTTTGACACTCCTCGCGCATCCGTGGGCAGGGGGTTATCTCCTTGCTCAGCAACTTGTGACTCCCAACAAGTCGAGGCAATATTTAAACTTGTTGGCGGTGATGGGCTTGATCGACATATCTACAACATTATCATCGATATGCACCTTCATCAAATCAATTTTTTCAGAGTTAATCAACTCCTTGATCATGTGATATCTTTCATGAATGTGCTTCATCCTAGCATAATACACTTAATTTTTGGCCAAATAAGTTGCACTCAGACTATCACAATGCACCTGAACTCTACATTACTCAACACCTAGTTCCTTCACTAATCCTACCAGCCATAACGCTTCCTTTGTAGCTTCAACCACAGCTATGTACTCTGCTTCAGTTGTAGACAATGCAACAATAGACTGAATTGTTAACTTCCAACATATAGGCCCTTCACCTAGAGTAAAAACATACCCTGTAGTAGACCTCCTATTATCCAAATCAACGACATAGTTCGAATGCATATATCCAACAACCAAAGGATTACCTTGCTATCCGCCAAAAATAATACCATGACTTGTTGTACCTCTCAAGTACTTGAATATCCACTTGACAACCTCACAATGTCACTTTCCTGGTTTTTGCCATAAACTTGCTGACACTAAAAACATGCACCAAATCAGGCCTTATGCAAACCATAACATACATTAAACAACCTAGTGCACTAGCATATAGAACATTCGCCATCTCTTCAAATTCTTTGTATGATTCAGAATAAAGTTTAAAGTGTTGTGCCAATGGAGTATTTACTAGTTTGACCTTACTCATATCAAATCGCTTCAGGACTTTCTCAACATACTTCCCCACTTTCCGAATACAACCTCTTCTTTACACCTTGTTATATATGAGTCATACACAACACAAAGAGAACTCTTTCTGATCTCTTCATGTCGGTACTCCGATATCATTGCCATGGAAAGAGCGACTAAGAATAGCCCTTGAAGCTTCAAGATCTCTTGCTTATCTGCACTCAACTGCTTCAATATCAATAGTCCATAGAGATATCGAGTCTGCGAATATACTACTTGACGATCAGCTCATAGCAAAAGTATCAGATTTTGGAGCTTTTCGAGGCATTGAGCAATCTGGAGTTACAACTGTTGTTTAAGGAACTTTTGGATATTTGGGTCTAGAGTACTACCACACGTGGCGACTCACCAAGAAAAGCGATGTATATAGCTTCGGTGTCATGCTTGTGGAGCTATTAACAAGGAAGAAGCCGTTTGTCCCCATGTCATCAACAGGACCAAGTGTAACAGCAAAATTCATCTTGCTAGTGGACCAAGACAAACTCTTCGAGATACTAGACCCACAAGTCATCGAGGAAGGAGGTCAAGAAGCCAAGGAAGTTACAGCGGTTACCATTGATGTGCTTAAGCTTGAAGGGTGAAGATAGACCCACAATGAGGCACATCGATGCAACACTTGAAGCAATGCAAACTGTGGCAAACAACACACCAACAGAACAGAACAATGCCAATGCTGATGATGACAACTTCAGTAGGTGATACAGTATGGAGGAAGAATTCATGTCATCAATGAGTTTCCCTCAGTAACGCGATTGATATCCTGTTTATCGGTTCCAATAAATGAAGCCTATGAAGTATGGTTGTGCGACCACTTAACTCCTTGACCTAAAAAAACAACTATTTAACCTCATAACGTTGCAAAACCAGGTTGCTTAACCCCATGGCTACTATGGTGAATGGTTTTGCTTACATGGCATTGTGTTAGGCCAGTTTCGCCATATGGAAGGCTGAGTTGGCAAGGTGGGAGGCGAAGCGGTCGGGGATCTACACCTACGAGGCCATGTTTATCTTAGACCCGCACACCATCTGCCCCGATCTACTCGCCACCTCTGTCGACCTTCGCATCTAGCGCATCACCTCCTCGGACGACGATGACGACGACACCGGCAACTCCAACTCTGGCTCCGTCCGTTGCATCGTGCGTCGTGAGCGGCGTGTGCCGCCAGCGATGGCGAGGAGGCCGTCGCTAGATTTCTGTAGCCGCCGACGAGAGGACCAAGGAGGAGTGGTAGTGAGGCCGAAGTACTCCAGAGGTGGAGTACTCGTGGCCGCCGCCGAAGTACACGAGGCGATACTCGAGAACGATGTTCGGTTGGCGGGGCAATACTCTCGGCGGCAGACGAAATACTCCGCGGTGATGGGGAGGAGGCTGAGTACACTGGCAGCTGACGAAGTGCTCCTCCGGCGGTCGATGGCGAGGAAATACTCTGTCGGCGGTGTACTCCCACTGGTGAGGGAGTACTGCTCCTGGTGGCAGTGGATATGGCATACTCCAGGTGATGGAGCACTCGAGGCTTCCATCCGCTGTCACGGAGAGAGAGTGTGTGTGAATGGGAAGGTGAGGAGAGAGAGACAGGGCGATTTTTATGTGTTGCTCTGTGGGCCCACCCATGTGGTGTATGATGTCCTTTGTTACTATGTATTCTGGGTATTTACATTTTGTAAATAAATCTGCATGAATCTCAATGTGCACATAGACGATACAGATAGGGTTTGGAGATACAACCAGCTATACAAAATCCATTCCTTATTACCGCGCCAGCTCAGCCGCCCATGTGGCGAAACCGGGCTAACCTAGTGCCACGTAAGTAAAACCACTCACCAAAACAACCATGGGGTTAAGTGACATGCTTTTGCAACGTTATTGGTTAAATATCCGTTTTTTAGGTTAAGGGGTTAAGTAGACGCACAACCATAGTTTAGGGGGTCATATAGATTTCTTCCAAAATAAAACGATTGCTACCCAAAATCAAAATTTTCTTGTATTTTTGTTTTCCTTAATTCTTCAGTAAACTAGCAGAGTCCTTTGTAAATATATGCTTAAAATTATTGTTCAACAACCGATATTGTTGATTGTTTGCATAGCACAAGGTTTTGATTAACTATTCCAGTGATTAATTTAATAAAAGGCAATAATAAGAGGCCACATGCCTCAAGTTGGATGGCATCATCAGCACTATCTTTCACAATGCTTACTAGTGGTAACTAGCCAGGAATGATCGTGTAACTGGGAAAATTTAAGAATAATTAGCAGCTAACCTACTCTGATATGTATCAAAATTTGTTACATTATGTTGCAGTTTGCTGACAATGCCCATTGATATTTCCCTTAATGTACTGATAGTTACAGAATTCATGATATTTCCCGTAATGTACTGATAATTATAGAATTCATGTCTACATAGAAAAGCAAGAGCTATACATGACAGGGGAAAATCCTCTCAGCAAGGATACTCAATTCGACTTTGTGTTGATAATGAACTTTCAAAAAAGTTCTACCAACATTTCACTCTCCACCTTCATGTCAAAAGGAACATGCCAAGACAAGACATGGTGTAAACAACAAGGCGGCTTGGCTAAAGAAGAAAATTTTACAAGAGATGGTGTAAACAACAAAAATGTTTGGTTACTGAAGAAACCATCATTTTGAATTCATCCTAATCTTCCTTGATGGCAGTGGATATCCCCCAAGTTCTATTGGCAATTTGGAATTCCAAGCTCAAACAGAATCACATAGCGGAATAAGTTCCCTTAATAGCAAACTGGTGTCCTCATATCTGTTGCCAAAATTTCAAGTAGTTTATCATATACCCCGCTAGCACATGTACTAAACTCCAAACATAATCTAGACTATTATTATCCCCCAGTTGGCAGCTAGAAATAGTAGCAATGACAACTAAAGTAGCAACAAGAATGTCTCTGTTGGAGATATTAGAGATTAGGAAAGAGTCTAGAGTTTTGGTAAGAATCCAAATCGTGTTAGAGTCGAACTGTATTATTTAGCACTATAAATAAAGGGCACGGGGATCCTAAGGAACACACAATATTCCTGAAATTCTACATGGTATCAGAGCCTAACCCTAATCCCTAAACTCACCTCAGATCTGAGTCGTAGTTGCCGCCATCCTCGAAGTCGTCCTCGCATAGCCAGCTACTAGCCGCCGCCACACCTTGTGGGCACACGAGCCGCCGCGGCTATGCCTTGCGGGCGGGCGTGCGGGCCGGCTCGGGGCTCTGGGGAAACGAAGCATCCGGGGGGGAGGAGGAGGCTGCTCAGGGGAAGAGGATCCGGTGTGTAGGACCGGAAAGACGACTAGAGGGGGGGTGAATAGACGTTTTCTCTATTTTTCACCTCGATCGAACTCAACACTACTTTCACTCCAATAGCTATAAAAGCTATGAAGATCTATATACAGGCACAGCGGATATCCTGTGTTGAATTCGATCAAACCCCGAAGCAAAAGCCTAATCAACTCAAAGCTGCATCAAGCACATCAACATGCCATAGCCGCATAAACAAAATCCAAGGTGCTGCTGCTTATATTCACCTCCAGATAAACAAGCCGCTGCTCACATGACAAGCAAAAGGCTGCATCCAAAATAAACAAATCTAGAAAAGCACAGGCTAAGAGAGCTCCAAATTGATGAGACAAGCAAACAACTTGCAGCCACCAAGATCAATTCAAACGCTCACAAATTTTCTGACTGTTTTCAGAAAGCTACATGCTGCGCCGTCGACAAGGGCTCCTAAATCCACCGAGGCACAGGGCACCAGTCAAAAAGGAACTACTCACGAGCAGAAGCTTTGTGTGGAACTAGCGCCGCAAGCTGTAGATGATGGCAGCCCACCAAGCAATAAACAAAAGCATTCAAAGGACTTCAGATCATACAAGCACAAGCAGGAGCTTCTGATTCCCACAAGTCAAATCTCTCCATTCAGAGCACACCCGCACATCACCAGCAATAAACAAAAATAAACAGCAAATTACCAGAAGCTTGGATCAATTCAAAGCACTGCAGCACACCATCACACGAATCATAGAAATAACAATTGGCCAGCTTTTCTCCAGAAGAAACGGCCGCCTCAGGCTGCGTTTTCCTTTTCTCCAGCTATAGCCGCCGGCCGTCCTACAAGCTGCCGCCGCTGCTCCTATTCTCCAGCGCCTAATCTTTGGGGGCGCCCAAAACAGCGCTTCACCCGATGGAAATCAAACCCAAAGACTCACAGCAGTACTTGGAGATCCACAAAACGATGGGAATAAAAGAAAAATCTTACAGCCACTACCAAGAGATCTGTTTTCCGGGAAACCAGGCCGCGGCACAACTAGATGACCCACCACTGCACAGCTTGGCTCATGATTTCTCGCTGGAGCAAGCGGTTTCTGCGGGAGCTCACCAGGTCGCTGGATTCACTCGATAGGCAAGAAGAAAAAGGAACCGGCAATAAAATAATCCAAACAGATTCAAAGCAATGAAAAACTGAACAAGGAACTGCACTGAACTATCAGTTTTTCACTGAGACTAAAAGCCACAGAGGCTCCTGTTTTTCAATGGTCTACAAGCCGACGCCCTCGGCATTTCTCCCAGGCGCTCAACACAGGCGCATCATCTTTTCTGCGGGCGCAGCAATGAAGTGACAAAGCTCTGCTCTACAAGTGCTGCAAGCCACGCACTCTGGATAACTCTTTTCTGGCCAGCGGCAGCACAGATCAAATCACAAGAACGAGCCGACAAGGATTGAAGGGACAAGCACACAGAAAATGCAGCCAAACAATGAGCTAGTCTAGAACAACAAAGCGCTCAGCAGATTGAATCAGAGAGAAGGAAAGCCAAGATAATAAACAAAACTAAATTCCAAGCAAGACTCTGTGATTCATAAACAGATGGAATCCAGTAAAAGGCTTACAGCCTCTGCCATGAGCAATCCACTCAAAGAAATTTCTCACCAGCAAGAAGCAAAAGCGGCGATCAGATTTCAGATCAGCCGCCACCACTATTCTCTTGGACGCGCCGTTCTTTTTTTCAGAGGCAGGCCAACTCTCCAGCGGCCAAAAGCCCTAATGTTCCATTCACTCTTTTTCTTTTTATATGGCAGCTACCAAACCTAATGGGCTCACTTAAGGCTCAACAATAACAGGACACACACGTACGTAAATTAAAGCGCTGTCTTCAACATCGACTGATCTAAACCGCTTCACCATGCGCCGACCCACGCCGCGGCTTAGTCAAAAGGTCATCAAGATGGTATTTGGTAAAATTACCAAAATACCCCTTCTCGATCTTTTCCGAAGACCGAGTCCAATCGATTGAAGCAATCGCTCAGATCGCCACGCGTGTAGGTTGATCAACGGCTCCATGTCGTCAAGTCTCTCCCATCCGGATCCCACCGGCACCACAGAGCACTTGCAACGACTCCCGCGCCACTTGATCCAACCAGTCGCACCGAACCGCCCGTTCGGTCATCCTCGTCCATTCTGCGACATGCTTGTGTCACCTGACCTTACCCGGCATCCTTGATCGTTCTAGACCTTAGCTCTCCAAGCTTAGTCCCGATCCTCCTCGCCGTTGACCGTCGTTGATCTTCAAGCCACATGCACAGCAATAGACAAGCAAACACGAATCCGGGAACAAGTTCTTCACAATTTGACCCACGTTAGCCAAAACATGCATCATGCAACACATATGCATTAACAAATATGGATATGACCTATCTCATAATCAACTCACCACTTAAATCAACATTCAGCACAAAAGCCGGTCAGACCGCCGCTGACCTGACAGATCTGAAACTTTGTCGAAAACGCGTGAAACTTCAAACCAAAAGCATCATTGCCAATTGTTTCATCATCCTAAGATCATGGGCATATCCCCATGATATCCACACGGTGGTTGCTCAGTGGATCCTGGATCTGGTGGTTAGCTGCGCCGCTCGGGAAGAAGGGAGGAGATCTTGGTGGAGAGGAGAGGACGGGGAGAGAGAGCTGTGGGAGGAAGATCGTGTGGCTACCGTGCTTTGGTGGTGACGAGGGGATCCGGATCCGGTGTGGATTTGCTTCGGCGCTTTGGTTGTGAGGAGGGGATCCAGTGTGACTTGCTTCGGTGGGTGGTGAGAGGAAATCAACTAGTTTTGGAGATGGTTCAAAAGGTGTTGGCAATTATGCTGGTGATCATGGAGTCGTGATCTGTTGATGCGTGAAGAAGTTGCCGTGATCGTCTATATGCGCGGCAATAGGCAGGAGGGGTATGATTTGGTGAGGGCTGTGTAATCGGTGTTGAAAGTAGAAGATGAATGCTAAGGAGATTGAAGCTGTGAGAAAGGCCGAGGAAGAAATTGTACAAAAAGCTGCGGAGAAAAGTATTGTGACCATGGATGGGGGAAGTGGAGAATCCTCTTTGGTCACAAAAGGTGAGATGAGAGGTATATTGAAGAACCTTATCACGATGGGTTTGATAGGTCCTAAGGCTGAAGCGAGATCATCTGAGTTGAAGCTGGAATCACTACTACAGGAAGCCACATCACAGACGGTTCGGAACCGTCATCACAGACGGTTTCCGAACCATCTATGTTTGTTGGTCTGCGTGAGAATGTGCCATTATCACAGACGGTAAAACCGCTCGTGATACGCAATATCACGCAGCGGTTTTAATAAAAACCGTCTGTGAATGCTAGTATCACAAACGGTTTGGACTAAAAACTGTTTGTGATCTGCGAATATCACAGACGGTTCTAAAGAAAAACCGTCTCTAATCCTCGAATATCACAGACGGCTTTTATTCGTAACCGCTCGTGATATTCCCTTTATCACTGACGGTTTGTTTTATAACGATGCATGATATTCGCGATCACTGAGCGGTTTGTTTTATAACCGCTCGTGATATTCGCGATCACGATGGTTTGTTTTTATAACCGTCAGGATACTTATTTCACGAGCGGTTTTACCAAAAACCGCTCGTGATAGCTCACACACCGACCACAATTTTTGTTTTTCGCTAGCCTCAGAATTGCTAGCCATGCCCTCTGAAAACAAGCATGCACAAAAAGATTCAAGCATGCACAAAAACAGATTCTTCATCGAGATAATCAATTGTTGACAACTCAAAGTGATCATTACTCAAAATAAATTACAAAAGATCGATTTGTTCAAGTATTGTCGCTATAGTTACAACTGGATTACATTTGTTTACGTTGAGAGGTGTCAACGGGGTGATGCTCTCGGTTGGCGACAGAGTGAAACTCTCCATTGTCGTTAATGATTTCTGTGTTGATAAAGGTGCAGAGCTTCCCTCGAATGTCCTTGATCTCTTCCGCAACGAGTGAATCACATTGTAAATGCAAGACCTGTCGATACCAAGAGTAAAGTGGTAAGCTATATATATTTGAATTTATAATTAGGAAATAATTATTTCGAGATTGACAAACCTCAGGATCCTTCTTCCTAGCTCTAAGGATTAGTCGCATATGATAGCGCACGTAGATTGCACACAACTCATCATCCTTTTGTTTGGCAAAGATCGCAAAAATAGAATTACATATATAGGTATAGTCGGTTCGAGACGCGTTATTCAAGTATGATATATGATTATCGTGTTGTAGCGCTGCATCGAAAATCCATCCGTGTGTTAGTTAGGCGCTCTTTCCATTGTATATTCCTTTGTTGGCAACATAATTGATGAACGACCTACATATGATTCAAAAAGTTATCCTCGCCATTTCAAACAAATGAAGATTACAATAGAGTTATGTAAGAAGGAAATGAGCATACCTCTCGAGTATTCCTCTTAGAATGTCAAGTCGTGCTTGTTGCGGTTTAGGGAATCAAGGTATATCACATGGTTCCTCTTGGGTATAATAACTAAAAGGATCCGATGGTACCTACTCATGTATGTCGCTATAGTCATTAAACCTAAGTTCGTCTTCACAGATAAAGTACAAATGAAATTTGTATAGCAAGTAGTGACACTTACCCCGGTTGTAGGGCACCACTATGTACTTCATGTTCATCTCAGAGAAGCAATGACCTCGTTATGTATTTCTCGGCGAAGGGCTAGTCTTCTTGGATGGTTTGTACGATACCACGTGTGGGTCGAGGAAACCCAGGTTCTTTCCATTCCGTACATTTTGCAAAGATGTATCTATACATAAGCAATGAGTTATGATATTTATCGGTATTACATGAATGTAGAACTTGATTGTACGCACTTATAGTGTCCAACATCGTAGAAGCGAGACGTCGAGGCCAACAAGGTTGAATAGTTCATATAAGTCGTTGAAGCCCACGACGAAGTACCTCGTCCCGTTGAAGAAATGCTTGTCCTCGCATCTGACGGTGATTCCAGTATCACATCCCTTCTTTTGGGTCTTGTCCAAGTACCAGGCATGCAAAGCCTGACAAGCATATCCAGCGTGCATCAATACTGCGTCGGAGCACAACGGTTTTCCGATGATGTAGTTCCCAGGTATCGCGGACTTCCCAGACTTCCCGGACTTGGGAGGCGCCTTAACGTTCGTTGATTTCGATTTGGCCTTAGCGATTGGCAGCGTCTTTTTGTGAGACGACTCAGGAACCGATACGTCGGCACACTTTTTCTGTTCCTTCGACGTCTTCTCCACGGGAATCGAAGAGGTGGCTTTCTGAGGCGAAACATGAGGTGGAGTCATCGAGGGTCCCGTTGGAGAGGAATGGTTGTGTCCAGATCGCAAGACTTCGCCGGGTCGAGGCGATGTTGTTCTTGGGCCATCGATAAAAGAGAGGATGGCATCCCTAGTGTTATGATCTCTTCGTTCGGGCGAATCTTCACGGATGGCTCGAAATTGACATGTACCATATCCACTGGACCTTGGTGTAACCCACGTCACGGGCACCGCGTCAGACCGCCTCTTCCTCGTATGGATACACCATCCTGCGCAATTTCAATACAAAGGGACCCATCCATCCTCACTTGGAGCTTGCACGGCGTCGGCTCCTATAAAACGATACGCAATTAGCTAAGGCATCCTATAGGTCTATCTTTGGTGCATTCCATAGATGTATGTTACCTTGATGTCGTCTATCAGTAATCGGATGTCGTCTATCGGTAATCGGATGTCGTCTATCGGTTTTCGGACATCGTCATGTTCGAATTATCTTGCGACGCGACGCTACTCGACGCCGAGGAGGAATGCCTCCCGATTTATCAGGGCGGCTGCGGTATTTGGCTCAGAGTATCTCCATTTGACCTCGCAATTGTGCTATCTTTTCTTCAAATTTGTTAGTAATCATCTGCACTAATCGGCCGTCGGTTTCGCCTTGGATCTCTTCCTACTACTATACGCAAGAGTCGTCCGCGAATCCATGACTCCAAGGCACGTTAACCCCAAGGCCTCGCGTGCGACCAAGGGTGCTCCTTGTTTTCCAAGGCAGAGATAGTATATCCTTCTCCCTATCTCGCACGGAAGGAGCCTTGGGAAGCTTGGGCGATCAAGTCACGCCGCAAGAGGTCATCATGTTATTATAGACACTATGAAGTTATTGACTTATTAACTAGGTAGTTCGACATATTTACCACACGCTGAGACACTTCCCGGTCCCGCGGGTTTGTGAAAGAGATGTGCCTCAAGATGAGACTTTTGCCCTCGCTTAACCAAATTTTAGGGAACAGGGTTGCGTGACATCGAAACGGGTTCGCTCCTCCACGCCCATTCCTCAGATTTACCCGCGTACCAGCGGTGCTGCGAGTCTCAAGGCGGGTGAGTGTTTCAGGATTGCGAGCTTTGCGCGCCGACGCCGCTCCTTAAATTCGCCGTCGTTTTCATAGCCACAAAGGTGTCCCATGCTTCCGCGTCAAGAATCTATCTTTGCGTGAAGGGCGTCGACCGTGTTCACGTTTCGTGACAAGAATGCTCTTGAAGGTCCTCCACGATTTATCCATCGTGAGCATCGCCGTCCGTCGACGCATGCCACGTCATTCGAATAGTGAACTTCTCGAAAGTTACGCCCACAGTAGCGCCTTCGCTTCTTTCGTCAGTCCTTCCACCTTGGTATGGTGATGGGGACCCGTTCCTTCCAAGTATCCCGCAGATGGTCCGAATCTCGCCATCGATCTCTTGGGACTCGAGAGGGACCCCAAAGTCATCGACCCGTGATGACCAATCGCCCAAAGGCATTTTCGATTGTCCTCGCCATCTCGCTTAGTGTCATTATCGCCGACGGTGGCGGTGGCCTCGTCGGCGCCTCTTCCATCTCTGGCGTCGGTGTTGGCGGCCTCGTCGGTGCCTCTTCCATCTCTGGCGTCGGTGTTGGCGCCTCTTCCATCTCATGGCGAAGACGGTGCATCCGCCATCTCGCTTACTTGCTATCTATATAAGTTACATATGCAATAAAATTTATTGCAAGTGTCCCAAATTAACATATACATTTAAACTTAATAATATGCTCAACATGTGCAATATTAGCAAATAATCATAATTAATTCCAAAGATAAATATGAAACAATTAATCTCGTGAAGAAGTACAGAGGTTGACTATAGAGATGAAGATGGCAAATGAAAAGTTGAATGAGCTCATACAGACTACTAACATTCCTAACACTCCTTAATCCACCAGCTTCTATTGTAACACTCCTAACACTCTGTAGGACCGGAAAGGCGACTAGAGGGGGGTGAATAGGAGCACTATTTATTTTTCGCTTTGCTGATCAGATTCAAACATGATATTGACTCCAATAGCTATGAGAACTATGAAGAACAATATATATAAGCATAGCGGAAGTCTTGAATTGAATCTCCTTCAAATCCCCAAAAGAAACGACCAAAAACACAAAAATCAGCCTAATGAACAGTGTTGATGAACAGTACCGTTCGAACCGGATGAACAGTGCCGGTCGCTCCGCTTTTCGGTACAACCAGATGAATAGTGTCGGTCGTTCAAGATGAACGAAGAATCAAAGCGAATGAACGAGAAATGACTGAAAAACGAAAACAAAAATCGACGTAACTTTTGATCCGCTGGCCAAACTCCACCAAATTTGAAACACATTTTCTTAATGATGTCAGAACCTATTCCAAGCAACGATCGTCCAGATCTACGCCAAAGTTTTGATCTTTTTCCAATTTATCAAGGAGGGTTCAAACATGAGCAAAAATGAAAAACTTGATCCAAAACTTGCTCGTGGGAGATTGATGATCTAGATGATCTTAGATATGTTCCCACATGTCCCAAGCAAGGAGTAAGAGGGCACGAAATCAACCAAAAACTACAGGATCAAGGAAGCACTCAAAATCATCAAAATAAGGTGCAAGAACAAGAAAAGAACGAAGAGAGCTCATCTCAAAGAACTTGCAAGGATTGATTGATGATTGATGCTTCGTGGTTACTGACCACTCCCTCAAGGAGGACAAGAGCTCAATCCATGAGCACACACACAATCCATCTCTAGAGCCTAAGCCTCTCTTTTCTTCCCTAAACCCTAACACCAAACTAGGGTTTGCAAATGAAGTGCTTGGCTGCTGTGAACAAACCCTCTCTATTTATATGAGGCCTAGAGCTTCTAGAAGACTTAACCCTAATGGACTCCGTTAGGCCCAATAACAAACAGGACACACACGCACGCATCTCAAAGCGCCGTTTTCACTTTTCTTGACCTAATCCACTTCTTGACGCACCGCCTTGCGCCTGGGTTGGCATTAGGTCACCAAGGCGTATTTGGTGAAATTACCAAAATACCCTTCTCGATCCTTCTCCATGGACCGAGTCCAATCTCGTCAAGCAATCGCCGCTTCCGCCACGTGTAGGTTGATCAACGGCTCTCATCATGTCGGCAAGTCTCTCCGTCCAATCCTTCGAACCTCCAAGGCACTTGCACCGACCCCGCCGCTTGATCCAACCAGCTGCATCGAACTGCCGGTTCGATCCACCTCGTCCATTCTATGCCATGCTTGAGTCACCTGACCTCACCCGGCATCCATGATCGTTCTGGACCTCAGCTCTCCAAGCTTAGTCCCGATCCTCCTCGCCGCTGACCGTCGTTGACTCGCAAGCCACCGCACAAAGAATAGACCAAGAAATCGTCTCCGGGAACAACGGGAACAAGTTCTTCACAACTTGACCCACGTTAGCTCAAAACATGCAATATGCAACACATATACAAAGATAAACATGGATATGACCTATCCCAAAACCAAAACTCCAAAATGGCCGACAATCTCAACACAATCGGTACAACCGCCGTGTTACCAGCGGTACTACCGATCTGCGGTCGTACCGCTCCAATAACTGCGGTCGTTCCGATTTCCAATGAAGACTAGAACTCCCAAAACACCTTCTCTGGAATTAAGCTACCGCCAACTACCAATCGGTATAACCGCGATCCGGTACTACCGCCACACAACTTGTGGTCGATTGATTCTGGGTCGTCATCGCCTTTTAAACGCCGGTTCTTCCGATTATCCTGACACTTTGCTGAAACTTTCTGAAAAACAAGAATTCCAACAAACCTTCAACCAAATTGCCAATTGTAACATCACCTAGGATCATGAGCATATCCTCATGATGTTCACAATCTCCCCCTTGATGAACACATTGGCAATTTCCAAAAATGAATGTTTTGATGTTTGAAAGAAAAGGAAATCGGGCCAAGACAAAGGCACAACTTGGTCCTAAAAGCAAATGAATGCAAGGAAATGACCAAGTTGGCTTCAAAAGGCTTCAAAGAAGTGAGATAAGGCAAAGTGAAAGCAAAGAGAGCTTCAAATTCCAGAAAATCTCACTCAAGATCCATAAGAAAGAACAAGTGTTCTAATTGACCTTTCAGAAAATGCACAGAGAGCATCCAAAACAGCATTTTTGTCCCATTTTTCTCCCCCTTTGACAATGAATTCATCAAGGTGCATGGAGAAGATAGAGCATGAAAGTAATGGAATGGCTGTAATTTTTGTAATTTTTCATTTTTTTTGTTTTGTTTGTAATTTGAGCAAAAGGAGCCATGAAGATTATCCATGAAGACTGTACAAGTATTACACCAAGCCATATTATGTGAAGAAGCTATAATCAAGTATGGCAAAACATGTACAACAAAGCTAAGGCCAAAATAGCAACAATCTGATATTAAATGAATTGAAGGCATGACAAGGTGCTCAAGATCACAGTTTAACTAAAGGTATCCAAAAATGAGTCAGGCCATGTCTATAGGCAAAATGGAGCCAGAAGCTAGAAGAAGAGTCAATTTTGAGCATTTTGAGATCAATTTTGAATCAATTTGTTCAAGCATTTAGAATTTAGCACATTGGGCACTTTGCTGAAAATGATTAGTTTTATCTTAGTAAAGCAAGTCCTGGACTAGGAGCCATCCACAACTACCTTCTAAGCTTCAACCAATTGCCAATTTGTTTTCTTAGCATTGTGCTAGATCTCAAGCCTCACTACGACCATCCCAAGCAACACAAGCTTAAGAGAATAGTCTGGGTCTTCCAAAACTCCCCCTGAGTTCATGCCTAGTGCAATGGCAAGCAGTCTCATAAGAAAGGATTGGTGAGATCAGTTTTTTTCGCACAAAAAACTCATTTTTCATTTGCTTGACTAGAGAATTAGCATAGCTCAATTTAAAACTCAGAATAAGTTCAAGACTCAATTAAGCCTATATGACATGGCATGAATCATAAGAGGATCACTAAAGCAAAACTAGTCACAAGATCCAACAAGTCATATTATAATTCAGTTTGCACACAGATAATAGAGCTAGCATGACAAAAGCTAAACTATACATAAAAAGCCATAAAAGATATCTAGCAAGCTAGCACAAGACATGGCAGGGTATAAAGTATGAAAGCATGTCATACAAGGATAATAATCAAAGCTCCATAAGGTTATATTACAATGCAAGTTGCTGAAGTTTAAAATGCATTATGGTACAATGAATGCAAAAAGAGCAGAACTCCCCCTCAAAACAGGCCAAGAGGACTAACAACCCCCAATTCTCCCCGCAGAAAAGCAAAACGAGAAGAATCAAGAGCTTTAGTGAAAATGTCAGCAACCTGTTGCTCAGACTCAACAAAATAAAGCACCACATCACCCTTCTCAACATGGTCTCTAAGGAAATGGTAGCGAATGTCAATATGCTTAGTCCTAGAATGTTGCACTGGGTTTTTAGCAATGTTAATGGCGCTAGTGTTGTCACAGAAAGGAGGAACACTATCCAAAAACAACCCATAGTCCCGAAGAGTAGATAAGATCCAGAGAACCTGAGAGCAACCATCGTCTGACTACATACTCGGCCTCGGCGATGGATCAGGCAACAGAGGATTGTTTCCTAGAAGACCACGAGATAAGAGATGTGCCTAAGAAATGACAAGTGCCGAAGTACTCTTCCTATCTACTCTACACCCAAAGAAAATCGGCATCGAAAATGCCCGAATAGAGAGAGCGAAGAAGAAGAATACCAAAGTCCAAAGTCAAGAGTGTCTGAAGGTACTGAATATGCGACGACCGCTTGACGATGAGAAGCTCGAGGAAGCTGAAATCGGCGCATGCACACACAAATAATTGTATGTCCTACTCGACGTTGTGAGGTAGAGGAGGAGCCAATCATGCTACGGTACTCTTCGGTCCACGGGCTCTCCATCCTCATCTGGGTGGTCCAAAGATGTTGGTCGTGGCAATGGGAGTAGACATTGGTCTACTGCTTCCCATGTCGAAGCGACGAAGAAGGTCCTTTGTATACTTACTTTGATGAATGAAGGTGCCTTCTTTCAGTTGCTTGACTTGAAGACCAAGGAAGAAGGTCAATTCGCCCATCATGCTCATCTCAAACTCCCTGCTCATAGAATCTGAAAATCTAGACACCAAAGCATGAGAGGAACCACCGAATATGATATCATCCACATAAATCTGAACCAATAAGAAGTCACTGCCATGCTTGAGAGTGAACAAGGTTTTATCAACCATTCCCATTTTGAAATCATTACTAAGCAGAAAACTTTTAAGCCTATCATACCAAGCTCTAGGGGCTTGCTTCAGTCCATACAAGGCTTTGGAGAGTTTAAAAACACGGTTTGGGAATTTTGGATTTTCGAAACCAGGTGGTTGCTTGACAAAGACCTCTTCTTCTATGAAACCATTCAGGAAAGCACTTTTGACATCCATTTGAAAAAGCTTGAAGCCCTTAGATGTCGCAAATGCTAGCAAAATGCGAATGGCTTCCAATCTAGCTACAGGAGCAAAAGTCTCTTCAAAGTCTAAGCCCTCTACCTGGGAATAACCTTGAGCTACAAGCCTAGCCTTGTTGCGAACTACCAACCCATCCTCACTTTGCTTGTTTTTGAAAATCCATTTTGTTCCAATTACATGTTGATTAGGTGGAGGTTCAACTAAGGTCCAGACTTGGTTTCTTTCAAAATTTTCAAGTTCTTCATGCATGGCATTGACCCAAGAGGCATCAGAAAGAGCATGGGTGACATCTCGGGGTTCAAAAGAAGCGACAAAAGCAGAATGTGCATGAGAATCAGAAGAAATGAACCTGGAGCGAGTGACTCGCTCATGAATATCCCCAATAATCTGCTTTCGGTGGATCTTTGTCATTTGAATGTGAAGAGGAGCTCTGGTGCGTAGTGGCCTCTACCTCACGGGTCGTGGAGGTAGGCACAGAGCCACTCGATCGTCGGTGAAGGTAGGAAGAGGCGCTCATCTGAAGTCTGGTGTAGTAGAAGCGGGCTCCCCAACCCTCTCGTAAATGGTGGAGGATGGATTGGGTCCTCATCCTCGAGTCATCGTCGATTTAAGATGCTTTCTCGAATATCGAAACACGTGTACTGCAAAGATCGGGTCTAGTACGGGACTAGCCTCATCAAAAGTGACTTCGCAAGTCTCAACAATTTTGTTAGTGTCAAAATTAAATACACGATAGCCACGAGAATGAGCGGGATAACCAAGAAATATGCCATCGTAACATCTAGATTCAAATTTATCAAGGTTGCCATGTTTAAGAATGAAGCACTTACAACCAAAAATCTTGAAATGAGAAACTTTGGGCTTATGAGCAAATCTGAGCTCATAGGAAGTCTTACCAATAACAGATCTCAAAAACACCCCATTAGAAATATAACAAGCAGTAAAGATAGCCTCATTCAAAACCTCCTAGGTGTGGAATGCTCATCTAGCATGGTCACAGCCATCTCTACAAGGGTCCTATTCTTCCTCTCTACAACACCATTCTGTTTGGGAACTTTAGGTGAAGAAAAGCGGTGCTCTAGCCCCTATCGAGCAGAAGGTGGCAAAGGAAGAATTCTTGAATCTGTCCCATTGTCACTCCTAATGGCTCTCAAAGCTCCAGAAGATCAACAAGAAGTCTAAGGACCAAATTTCTAAAGAAACCAAATGCCTCGTCCTTAGAGACCAGAAAATAAACCCATGAATACCTGGAGTAATCATCCACAATCACAAGCACGTACCACTTACCACCGGCAGACTGGACTCTAGAAGGACCAACAGTGTCTAAATGCAAGAGCTGACCTGGTCCATCGGTCATCACTAAGGTAAGAGGAGGATGAGAAGCAGAAACCATCTTACCATGTCTACAGGTGTGCACACAAGGTCTCTAATGACCTTGACCTAGGCAAACCTCTAATCAAATCCTTACATCGACTCTAGTCAAGTGGTGAAACCTATGTGACCAAGCCTACGATGCCACAAAACTAGATCATGGGAATCGAAGCAACAAGACACCTAGGGCTAGAAGCGTAAGAGATACGTAAATTAGCACAAAAGATCCTCTCAAACCTCGAAATCTTAAAACAAGCTCACCAGAGGAATCTAAAACCCTGCACTCACTACTCTTAAATCTCACCTCTAGACCCTCATCAGCGGTGAAAGCGAAAGCAGATTATATTTCAGCTTACTTACCAAAGCGACGCCCTTGAGCATGAATTTGTTGTTGACGCCAAGACTGTGCCCTTCTTTGTCATCACGGTCCGGTAGAAGCATCCCCAAATGTGATCAATTCATTGCCGGATGCTCGTGTGAGGGAGGAGAACCATCTAGAATCCCCAGTCATATGTCGAGAATACCCGGAGTCAACAATCCATATGTCCTCCTTCCTTGCACGCCGAGCCTAATGAGCACGAACAGGAAACATATGTGCCTCAGTACTGGGGTTAGTGATAACAGACTTGGGAATCAAGTACTGAGTCACATGATGCTTAGGCAAAATAGTAGAAGCAGCAGTAAAACGGTTAGGAATAAAATCATAAGAATGCACACGAGAACCACCTAGACCTCTCCGAATCGACCTACCAAAAGGTCGGTACTCCCCCTGTCTAGATGCTACCCGTGGTCTCTCCTTACGAAATCCTAAACCAGAACGCTGCCTAGAGCCACCAAAAGAGTCAAAAAAAGTCATCTACGAACCTAGGCCTATGTCTAGCAGGAAAAACAGGCTGTTTGGCTCTAGAGACTATAGCAGGTGAAAAAACTCCTCTAATGGTCCTCAAGGCACTCATCCTCTCCTTCCTCTCAATCTTGGCTCTACGGAAGCAGAACTCAACAATGTGGCCATTCTTCTTGCAGAAGGTGCAATGGTACTTGACCTTTTGAGGGGTCTGACCTGATGAAGTAGAAGCACCTATCTTGCTAGAAGTGGTTTGGGCAAAACCAGCAGATTTGAAGATTATTTTGGATGGCTTAGAGGGTTCTACCTCAAACAGGCCACTCTCAACAGCTCTAACAACCTTAAGTGGATGATTCTTGGAATGCTCTAGGGAATCAAAACCTAGGCCACTATTATTCACACTCACCTTAGATTTGTCTAGAATCATGTTGAGTTTCTTCTTCCCACCAACAAATCTCTCAAGAGATCCTCTGAGATAGTCATTTTGATTGGCTAGTTCAACACAAGAAACACACTTATTTGACTTGCTAGCCCTATCAGACTTTTCCTTATAGTGAGCTACCTCGGCTTTCAAAGCCTCACAAGACACACAATAGTTATCCCTAATCTTATCCAACTGCTCTTTGAACTTAACTCTAAACGCTTCTTGTATCCTATCTACATTATGCCCAAGTTCAATACAAAGAGTACAAGAATCAGAATCAACAACTTTCTTGGAAGCAGTCATGGACATGGATTGTTCAATTTTAGCCTTTTCTTCTAGTGTCTTGTTTAAAGCATCATTCTCAAGTGTGAGTTTAACACGTTTTCACATGAAGCAGTTTTTAGTCTGAGTAATCATTTAGACATCTCCTTCATTTTAATCTTATTTTTCTCACAATGAGAGCAGTGTGACTAGCATCAAATTTACTCAATTCTTTTGTAGCACTATCCAATTTTAGTTCAAGCAAAGCACAATTTGAACAAGGCAAAGGGATAGCATCAACAAGAGTCACATCTAAAGCAATGGCATTCATGCAAGCGTGACTAGACTTGAGAGTTTCTAGTTCATCAAGAGCATCTTTTAATTGATTTGTAACAGAGGAATGAACAAGTCTTAGAGTTACCAATTCATCATACATTCCGAACAAGCATCACAAACATCTTCGAGATTTAATCGATTTGAGTGTAGCAACTTCTAGTTTCAAGTTATCAATCATGATGTCACGATTCTTAAGCATTCTAGCTTGCTTATCTAATTTTCGTTTAGAAATGACCAAAGCACGTTTCATCTGAGCAGGTGAGGGACATACCTCATCGGGATCGCTGAAAAGGTCGTCATCGTTGGAGGAGTCGACGTTGTGGCTGTCCTTGGCCATGAAACACATGCGGTGAAGTCTTGATCCTTCTTCTTGCCATGAGAGTCGCTGCCGTCCTCCGTCCTCGAGTCCACATCGCTCATGTCAACAGACTCAAGAGCGGTAAGGACCTTGTCGACGAACTTGCGATAGTTCGGCTTCTTGGGCTTCATATCATTAGCTTGAGGACGCCTCCGAAAGTCCTTCTCCATCTTGCCCTTGACTTGGGGCAACTGGAGCGAATGTGGTTTGGTTCACCACACTCAAAGCACGTAACAGGCCACCTCTCCTTCTGTTCCTCACCTTGTTAAAGACTCTCGAGAATTTGGTGGTTAGGAGGGCTAAATCATCCTCAGGTATTTTCTCTAGCTGCTCATCGCTCAAAGAATGCAAAGCGGACAAGGAAAGACCAGATGAGCCAAAATCCAAAGAATCAGAAGAGCTACCCTGAGATGGGTCAACCACTAAAGCCATCGACTCTGTCTTGGGGAGTCGCGAGATGAAATCAATCTCATGCGACTTCAACCTCGAGTAAAGCTTATCCATGGTAAGCTCACTCATGACAGTGTTGTCATTGATGGATGTGATCTTCATTCCCCAGACTCTCACATCAAGAGCACCCAAGAACTGGCGTGCATTCTCAGACTTAGTAAATGTGAGACCTACAGCACGTAAATTATGAAGAATCTTGGAAAACCTTCCCAATAACTCATCCAAAGATTCACCAGGCTTTTGTTCGATCTTTGAGTATTCTTTCTTGAGTTGGTTCTCTCACTTCCTTGATAGTCATAGAGCCCTCGTGGTAATCACAGAGGGTCTTCCAGATCTCATGAGCAGACTTCAGATGAGACACACGCTCAAACTCAGATCGACTAAGCCCTTGAATCAAGAAGTTCCGAGCCTTGCTGTTAGCCTCTACATCAGGATTGATTACATCTTCATCGGCCAGCACGACATAAGCATTTTTGACCTTAAGTCAAATTGCGTGCCCTTGAGCCTCGATGTAGGCTTGCATGCGAGCCTTCCAGTAAGCAAAATAAACTCCATCGAAAATATGAGGTTTGAGTGAATACTTGTCAGTCGCCATGGCTCCAAAGATCGGTTAAGATCTACGAGAAGAGCTTAACCGGCTCTGATACCAATTGTAGGACCGGAAAGGCGACTAGAGGGGGGTGAATAGGAGCACTATTTATTTTTCGCTTTGCTGATCAGATTCAAACATGATATTGACTCCAATAGCTATGAGAACTATGAAGAACAATATATATAAGCATAGCGGAAGTCTTGAATTGAATCTCCTTCAAATCCCCAAAAGAAACGATCAAAAACACAAAAATCAGCCTAATGAACAGTGCTGATGAACAGTACCGATCGAACCGGATGAACAGTGCCGGTCGTTCCGATTTTCGGTACAACCGGATAAATAGTGTCGGTCGTTCCGCATGAACAGTAAAATCAGGCGAATGAATAGTAAACAGCCTGAAAAACGAAAACAAAAATAGACGTAACTTTTGATCCGCTTGGCCAAACTCCACCAAATTTGAAACACATCTTCTTAATGATGTCAGGAACCTATTCCAAGCAACGATCGTCCAGATCTATGTCAAAGTTTTGATCTTTTTCCAATTTATCGAAGGAGGATTCAAACATGAGCAAAAATGAAAAACTTGATCCAAAACTTGCTCGTGGGAGATTGATGATCTAGATGATCTTAGATATGTTCCCACATGTCCCAAAGAAGGAGTAAGAGGGCACGAAATCAACCAAAAACTACAGGATCAAGGAAGCACTCAAAATCATCAAAATAAGGTGCAAGAACAAGAAAAGAACGAAGAGAGCTCATCTCAAAGAACTTGCAAGGATTGATTGATGATTGATGCTTCGTGGTTACAACCACTCCCTCAAGGAGGACAAGAGCTCAATCCATGAGCACACACACAATCCATCTCTAGAGCCTAAGCCTCTCTTTTCTTCCCTAAACCCTAACACCAAACTAGGGTTTGCAAATGAAGTGCTTGAGGCTGCTGTGAACAAAGACCCTCTCTATTTATATGAGGCCTAGAGCTTCTAGAAGACTTAACCTAATGGGCTCCGTTATGCCCAATAACAAGCAGGACACACACGCACGCATCTCAAAGCGCCGTCTTCACTTTTCTTGACCTAATCCACTTCTTGACGCACCGCCTTGCGCTGGTTGGCATTAGGTCACCAAGGCGTATTTGGTGAAATTACCAAAATACCCCTTCTCGATCCTTCTCCATGGACCGAGTCCAATCTGTCGAAGCAATCTTTGCTCGCCACGTGTAGGTTGATCAACGGCTCTCATCATGTCGGCAAGTCTCCCGTCAAGAATCCCTTGAACCTCCAAGGCACTTGCACCGACCCCGCCGCTTGATCCAACCAACAGATCGAAGCGCGGTTCGATCCACCTCGTCCATACATGCCATGCTTGAGTCACCGACCTCACCCGGCATCCATGATCGTTTCGGACCTCGGCTCTCCAAGCTTAGTCCCGATCCTCCTCGCCGTTGACCGTCGTTGACACGCAAGCCACCGCACAAAGAATAGACCAAGAAATCGTCTCAGGAACAAGTTCTTCACAACTTGACCCACGTTAGCTCAAAACATGCAATATGCAACACATATACAAAGATAAACATGGATATGACCTATCCCAAAACCAAAACTCCAAAATGGCCGACAATCTCAACACAATCGGTACAACCGCAGCGTGTTACCGGTACTGCAGATACTGACCATGGTCGCATCGCTCCAATAATCATGATCGTTCCGATTTCCAATGAAGACTAGAACTCCCAAAACACCTTCTCTGGAATTAAGCTACCGCCAACTACCAATCGGTATAATCGCGATCCGGTACTACCGCCACACAACTTGCGGTCGTACCACCCTTTAAACGCCGGTTCTTCCGATTATCCTGACACTTTGCTGAAACTTTCTGAAAAACAAGAATTCCAACAAACCTTCAACCAAATTGCCAATTGTAACATCACCTAGGATCATGAGCATATCCTCATGATGTTCACACACTCCTTAATCAACCAGCTTCTGTTGTGATCTTTGTATAGATAGAAACTAGTGATACAAATCTTTTGCCCGAGCCTATCTTTGCCCGAGCCTACTTCATCGAGCCCGACACACTAGAGTGTACCATTTGCTTCATGCCGTGGAGGATTGGCACGAAGCAAAGGTACACTCAAGTGTGTCAGGATCGACGAAGAAAATGCTAAGCAAAGGTTTAATGCTCTAGGGCTCACCGCCTCCCTGCTCCTATTCTAACACTCCTTAATCCACCAGCTTCTCTTGTGATCTTTGTATAGGTAGAAACTAGTGATACAAATCTTTTGCCCGAGCCTATCTTTGCCCGAGCCTACTTCATCGAGCCCGACACACTAGAGTGTACCATTTGCTTCATGCCGTGGAGGATTGGCACGAAGCAAAGGTACACTCAAGTGTGTCAGGATCGACGAAGAAAATGCTAAGCAAAGGTTTAATGCTCTAGGGCTCACCGCCTCCCTGCTCCTATTCTAACACTCCTTAATCCACCAGCTTCTCTTGTGATCTTTGTATAGATAGAAACTAGTGATACAAATCTTTTGCTCGAGCCTACTTCATCGAGCTCGACACCTTTGGAGTGTACCATTTGCTTCATGCCGTGGAGGATTGACATGAAGCAAAGGTACACTCAAGTGTGTCGAGATCGACGAAGAAAATGCTAAACAAAGGTTTAATGCTTCATGTACGTAAGACTAGCCTTTAATAAAGACATAGAAACAAAATAGAATCAAGTAAAACTTTCTTTTTTGATTGTTGTAAAAAATGCGATTTTAGCAAAATTTCAGAATTAATCCCAACAAAATTAATTAGCATTAAAGCATAATTCCTAAAGAATTTAACACTCCTTAATCCACCGGCTTCTCTAAGGAAATGCAAAGGAATCACAGAGCGGTTCTTAATAAGAACCGCTCGGATTAAACTCTCACCAATAAAAGGTCTAGAGATTAACGAAGGCATGCACACTATTCCAACATATTGATTGGTGATATTATGTGCTCTCGAAGGAGAGTAGCTAAAGAACAAGTCATGCCATCTCAATCCTATTGTCTATACTCTTCATTAAATGAGTATGATAATATAAATTCAAACTATGAGCTCTAAACAACACTTTGCTTAGCTGTCAAATGATCTCAAGCTAATTAAAACAGATTAAACTTCGATCAAGCAGAGGTTGACTATAGAGATCAAGATGGCAAATGAAAAGTTGAATGATCTCATCTGAGACTACTAGAAGAATCACAAACTGGTTAATACAAGCGATCAATTTGCAATAGAACTATGAGCTCAACCGAAAGTAACCAATTAACGATTACATCATATTAACAATAGCAAGTAATACAATAGAGCTCAAGTATGAACTAACTATCACATTCAATCTCATTAGATAAGACGAGTTCATCACGAGCATGTCAACAAAGCCCATCGATCAATTTGCAAATGTAACTATGAGCTCAACCGAAAGTAACCAATTAATAATTACATATTGATAGTAGCAAGTAATACAATAGAGCTCAAGTATTAACTAACTATCACATTCAATCTCAATATAAGATGAGAGTTCATCACGAGCATGTCAACAAAGCCCATCGATCAATTTGCAACTAGCTTTGCAAATATATATATGCAAAGATCAACCGAATCGCCACAGAGGAGCAATACTCACAGAGAGGATGCCGCACAAGAACTCACGGTGCAAGGAGGAGGCCAGTGCAGGGGAGGAGGCTGATGCGGGGAGGAGGGAGGTGGGGGAGGAGGTCGACACGGGGAGGAGGACGGCGCGGGGAGAAGTCCGGTGCAGAGGGAGGAGGCCGACACGGGGAGGAGGACGGCGGCGTCGAGGTTAGAGGCACCAATGTCGGGGGCGGCGGCACCGAGGTCGAAGGCGGTGACGTCGGGGCTTACGGCCGGGGAGGTGAACGGGAGCGCCGAGGTCGGGGGCGGTGGCACCGAGGTCGAAGGCGCTGAGGTCGGGGGCACCAAGTTCGGGGGCGCCAATGTCGGGGGCGGCGGCGCCGAGGTCGTAGTCGGCGGTGAACGGGCGAGCCCTAAACCCTAGAGGAGGCGAATGAGCGCGCGAGAGCCTAAGGGGCGCGGGAGAGGAAGTGACAAGTGAGAGCAAAACCCTAGCATTTCCCGCCTTATAAAAAGTATATCACAGACGGTTCTAGAATAGAACCGTCTGTGATATTGAAATATCACAGACGATTCGATTATAGAACCGTCTGTGATATTATTATCACAGACGGTTCTCATCAGAAACCGTCTGTGATATTCTTATCACAGACGGTTGTATTATAAAACCGTCTGTGATAGCCTGACAAAACCTGATGACAATGTGTGATATCCTGTCAAAACATAGTGAACCTGGTGACAAGTATATATGATGATAATCATGACAAGTCCATATGAATTCGAACCTGGTGACAAGTATATGATGACAATTAAGTTCATAACACATTTGACTTCAAAATTTCATATCTAATTCAACTCAACTCCAAATCAAGTGAAACCAATTTTGATACTCCACATTACAATGTACGTCCACATTGACATCAATATCAATATCAGCCATACACTCTTCGTAGCATCTAGCGCAAAGGCGATGGGCTTTAGCTCCTTTTGTCTTGGCTTGACCAGTTACCAAGGGCGGAAAATCATTGATGGTGCGAGAACAACATGGCACGTAAAGTGAAGTTCTCTCGTTTATGCGCATCCTATACTGCACCCTTCGTTCCACGGTGTCACAAGATCTTCCAAACAATGGTGCTAGGTACACATCAATATCATTCCTAGGTTGCTTCGCCCTTGGATAAGTAATGACATCAAAATGTACTTCCGCTTCATACACGACCAAGGAGGAAGGTTGTACATACATAGATTCACGGGCCAAAAGTGCTATGTCGGCCGCTCATGTTACCGAAAGGATTCATTCCATCGTGCTCAACCCTAACCTTATGTTCCTCGGTTCGCGACCGAACTCTTCAAGCTCGATCGAAGTTTCTCCACCGAGCGAATCGTGCAGGTGTCTTAGCTTTCCATCTCTCTTACGCTCCTCCGAGTGCCAACGCAGCAATCTTGCCTCCTTTGGGTTCTCAAATAAGCGCTTCAAACGTGGGATCACAGCAGATACCACAACATCTTAGCAGAGGTCCTTGCTTCACCTTAGCGAGATTCGACGCTTGTATCGGGATGCTTTGCACACGGGACATACATGCATGTCTGCATACTCTTTACGATAGAGGATACAATCGTTCGGACATGCATGTATTCTTTCTACTTCCATTCCCAATGGACAAATAACCTTCTTTGCTTGATAGGTGGTCTTTGGGCAACACGTTTCCCTCCGGAAGGATGTCCGCTAGGAGACCTAACAACGCCGTGAAACTCTTATCGGACCAACCATTGCTTGCCTTCAATTTCAGCAGTTCAAGCACGGTTGACAACCTTGTATATTCCGGCTTGCAACCAGGGAATAAAGGTCTCACCGAGTCCTCCCTTAAGCCCTCGAATTTACAAAACTCTCTCATCTTTATAGTTCTCTTCTGCGTCACGAAAGCATCGATCCAGTTGTCATCGTGCCACCTATCCTCATCAAAAGCACAGTCCACATCTGGGAAATCGTTGACTTCCTCGGCAAAGTCATCATTATTAACTTCTGGTATAATCTGCTCTTCACCATGAGTGGTCCAACATGTATACCCTTTTTTGAAACCCCTTCGAATCAAATGCGCTTCGATCTGCGCGTTGTTAAACATCTTGATTACGCAATCAATGCATGGACGATTACATAAAATTTATCCTTCTTCAACATATCCCCTCGTGGCTCTTCTAAAAGCAACCACGCCATTAATGTACTCTTGACTCACACGGTTCACACCGTACATCGATTCGATCCATCTACACTACGCATGTAACAAATTAGTGTCAAATTGATTAGCGATTAATTTATAGCAAACATGAAGGGTTATAGATCGTTACCCTTGGAGCTCACAAAGAAAATACGATTCCTCTCTCCTTTCCTTCTCCTCTCTAAGGTGGCGCAATGGGGGAGGCGGTGGGTGTTGGAGGCGCGAGGGGCAGGGGTCCAACCTTCTCCTCTCTAAGCTGGCGACGGATAATTATCGATTATCTGCATGATTGTTGATTAGATACGAGACAAAAGACAAGAGGAAGATCCTAATTAATAACTAGCAAGTTGGTCGCGATGATTGTGTGTATCCGCTTTTGATATAATTGAAACAATAAACCACTGTGATGACGTTTCTTCATGGATAAATGGAGGAAATATAAAATAGATCATTGCACATGTGACTTATCTTAGTGTGTCATAAATTCTTCTTTTTAATCTGTTCTAGAAAACAACTCATGAAATTAGTTTTGATTAAGACTTTCACCTCTTTGTACGTACTTACTCGTTTTGGCTCATCGTTGCACAAAGGAATTACACCAGATTAAAGGCTACATGTTTTGCTTTTCATTTTCTGGAATTTATATCGTCATAGTTTTGGTTCAATAACATCCAATGGCTGCTATAGTTTAGGTTTAATTAGGGTCCATCAAATTGAGAGCTAAATGTTTAAATTTGCCTTTTTCTAAGAATTTATTGCTTTGTGAGAAGTATTAATTGAAACTTAAACCCTATGCTTTCGATTAAGGAATACAACAAAGAAAACAAATAAACATTAGGGTCCATGTACAGAGTAGCAAAATAAGGGAAAATCATTAATCAATAGAGTGGATAAAGGAGCCGTAGGTTGGAGGAGAGCTAGGGCAAGGAAGTGTGGCACCTGGGGAGGAGCAGCAGATCTAAGTGGAGCCAGCTGCAGGGGGTTTTAATTTGCTCTCCAAAGCGGTATGTAGGCAGAGTGGCAGAGGCAATGGCAGCAGCAGCAAGTGTCTTGTGATGGACACAACGGCAGTCTTGGCGATGAACTGGGCTGGAAGTCTGACTGAGGGATGTGTCGGGCTCAATTTATAAGGAGTGGAGATATCACAGGCGGTTCTTAATCGTAACCGCTCAGTGATAACTCAATATCACTGAGCAGTTCTTATTCAAGACTGTCGTGTACTATCCTGACGGTTCTTGTTGTAACCGTGCAGTGATATCCCGCCAATCACTGAGCGGTTTGTTAATAGTACCAAATGCAGTGATAGTACATGAACAATTGTAAAATAAAACCGCTCGTGATTTGGCGGATTATCACGAGCGGTTTGTAAATAGAGCCGTCTGTGATCCTGACAACTCTATTTACAAACCGTCGTGATATATGACTATCACTGAGCGGTTCTAAAAATACCGTGCGTGATAGGCTTCCCGCCACCATTGGTCTCGGACAGACCCAACACGCATAGCCCAAAGGAAAATGCGTGATGGGGCGTCTACTATAGCCTGTTTTGTAGTAGTGAATTGATGTCGAATGATGTGAAGTTGGAAGGGAGTAAGAATTACCTGAGTTGGTCCAAGAGAGCTCAGTTAATTATGAAGACGAAAGGGGTAGAGCACTATCTACAGGAGGCCTGCGTCGAGCCTGCAGACAAAGGGAGTACTGATTGGAGGGTGTGGAACACCACCTGTTGGTGATATGCCCTAGAGGCAATCATAGAGATGATTGTATCACGTCTATGTTTATGAGTTATTGAATAAGTGTTATTCTGTTCCTTGATTGAATCATCAGTTATAAAGATCAACGAGTATGTGACTTGTTGGTGAAGCTCTTTTAACTTATGATGATGTCATTCTAGAAGGTATCCCTGGTCGAATGTCACTTGTCGGGACACTAGTGACTCTACGACCAGCACATGTATTGATTGATGACCATATTTTATCGGTCATGGATATAGGGATATCGAATTAATAATGTGAACACATGTTAGAGAACATGGGGTTGGATTGATCCACCTTGAGACACTGTTGAGATTATTATGATTTCGTGTGTCATCAGTTGGTCTTAAGCAATGATGATGTATAATCCTTAGACCTGAGATCAGCATGGTTTCTGTAGGACCGGAAAGGCGACTAGAGGGGGGGGGTGAATAGACGCTTTCTCTATTTTTCACCACAATCGAACTCAACACTACTTTCACTCCAATAGCTATAAAAGCTATGAAGATCTCGTATCTGAGCACAATGGATAACCCGTGTTGAATCCGATCACACCCCGAAGCACAAGACTAAAAACACCTCAAGACCGCACGCACACCCACAGCAAACAGAGATTCAGTCCAATCAAGATGATAGCCCAAGCTAATAAAAAGACTAAACAGATTCGGTCACGGTAATAATAAACAAAAGTTTAGTCACATCAATGATGGATGAAAATCCTTAAGCCTTCCTGTGTAGCAACTAGAATCGGCAAAGATCGGTATACATGCATACGCTCAAAAGCCATTCTAGTGCCACTTAACATAAGTTGCACACCAATTAATGGATGAACAATAAGTATGCCGCCACTCGGGATTAACCACACCAATCCAAATCGACAAACACCCATAAAGAGACAAATGATCAAAGCTAAAAATAGCGCTCGGCTTTTCTCCACAGGCGAGGCATTGCTTAAAAACTTCGATGGGCGCAAAGACAAGGAAGCGATGAGCGAAAACAAATCAAATAAAAATCTCAAGTTCCTTGACAATTAAACACAGGGCTCGGTCGCAACACTGATGGGAACAGATTCGGTCAAATTTGGATCGGTAGAGGACACGGTTTACGTGTGTACCTGCGCCGATCAGCAAATCAAATCATTGATGGCAAGCCAAGGAATGAAAAGATCTAGCCGCAAGAAACAAAACACAGGCCGCCGCAGCCTCTTCTCTGCCCAGAGCAGCGCAACCAAGGAAATCAAAACAGATCTCGGCAGCTTCAATGCATTTCAGATCAACAATGTACATGATCTCACACACAGCATGGCTGTACCAACCTGCACAGTGCCGAGCCGCAACAAAAACAAGCAGGGTCGACAATCACGCAAGAAGAAAAAGCTCTGGTTTTTGCGGGTCACTACAGCGCCGATTTTTTTCTCAGTGGAGCCGGCCACCGCCCAGACTCTCCAAGCGCTAAGGCACACAGGTTCTTCAGATCCGACACGAAATCAGCCAAACAGAGCAGACAAGGATGCACACAACATTGGGAATTAAACCAAGGACTCTTACATGCATAAGGAAAAATAAATCTAAACTGCAATCATCACATCTACCGATTCCTTCGGTCTTTACTATGCCACCGCCGGCCAGATCAACCAGCAGATAATAAAACTTGCGAATCCACTACAGGGCGCCGACACTAGAGTCCGGTTTTTGCGGCGTCTCCAGGCGCATCAGATGACAACCAAATAAAATAATCCGCTCATGTTTGATGTGAAGACACAGAAGCAGAAAATCGACAGAGAATAAGACTTGCGCACACACTGACAATCAGCAATAAATTCCTCACAAGGTTTCTCTGATATCTCACGCACGCAAGAAATGGCCGCCGCCACAGGAGACCAATTTTTCTTGGGGGGCACCGCCACCAGCTCTCCAAAAACGCCCCAGCTGTTTTTTTCTCAACAGCACAAACACTCCCTTCTATAGTTCCTTTTATAGGGCAACAACAAACCCTAAAAACCTTCTAGATGATTTACCCTAATGGGCTTCTGTTAGAGCCCAACAACAACGGAACACACACGCACGTAAATTAAAGCACCGTCTTCATCGTCGATTGATCTAAACCGCTTCACCATGCGCCGACCCGCGCCGCGGCTTAGTCAAAAGGTCACCAAGATGGTATTTGGTAAAATTACCAAAATACCCCTTCTCAATCTTTTCAGAAGACCAAGTCCAAACCTATTGAAGCAATCGCCTGCTTTGCCACGTGTAGGTTGATCAACGGCTCCATGTCATCAAGTCTCTCCCGTCCGGATCCCACCGGCACCACTGAGCACTTGCAACGACTCCCGCGCCGCTTGATCCAACCAGTCGCACCGAACCGCCCGTTCGGTCATCCTTGTCCATTCTGCGCCACGCTTGAGTCACTTGACCTCACCCGGCATCCATGATCGTTCTGGACCTCAGCTCTCCAAGATTAGTCCCGATCCACCTTGCCGTTGACCGTCATTGACCCGCAAGCCACCTGCACAGCAATAGACAAGCAAACACGAATCCAGGAACAAGTTCTTCACAACTTGACCCACGTTAGTGAAAACATGCAACATGCAACATATATGCACTATAGCCTATGAACTCAATCTATCCCAAAGCCAAATTTCGAAAATGACTAAATATCAGCCTTTTAACTTTGCCGAAAACGCGTGAAACTTCAAACCAAAAGCAACATTGCCAATTGTTTCATCATCCTAAGATCATGGGCATATCCCCATGATATCCACAGTTTCCTACATGTGTAATAGCACTCTTAGGGGTTGCCAAACGCTACACCATAACTAGGTAGTTATAAGGGATAATTGGTTACAGGACACTGCCCATTATCCACCTTTGCCAATGGACATCCAAAAAATGTGGTACAGCCAGAACACACTAACATTTTGTGGTATTTTGCTGTAGGACACTGACCCCATTAAAATATTATTTTCGGACTGAAGAGGATAGAGAAAGGCAGTGAAAAGTCCATTTTACCCTCCATCTTCTTCAATCCCGCGCTGCTCCTCCTTGGCTCGGGTCCCCTCCCTGGCACTTTGCTCCTCCGGCACACGTCGTGGCCTCCCGCGCGCCTCCACCGGCCTACTGGCCTCTGGCCACCAGCCGCCTCCTCCTGCGATCACATGGCCCGTCTTTGGGGCTGCTGCGCGCGTGCAGCACTGGCCCAGCCCAGCTACTTGGTGGCTTAGCCCGCCTGGCTCGGTCCCCTCTCGCGCCAATGGTGGAGACCTCCGCTTTGACCCGGGGTGGCCGAAATGGAACCCTACGGTCACGGCGCATCTACAAGCAGCGACGGCGCGGACCGAAACGAGCCATAGCGGTGGTGGCCATGCGGCGGAGCTAGGCGACCGGTCGTGGGGGAGATAAGAGGCGGTGGCACTCGGGTGTGGGAGGAGGGGAGTTAGCGTGCGCATGGGCTCCGGCGGGGTGTGGGGAACCCACTGGCGTGGTCGTCGGTGACGAAGGAGGGCTGGGATGGCTTGGCGACGCCAGCCCGGCGATGGCACGATGAGGGCGCCGTGGCGGCGAGGTTAAGGAGAGGGAGAGCTCAAATGGATGACGGGGGAGGGTTAGGGGAGGCGTGGAGGTGCTCCCGTCGGGTTTAATTGGGTAGGGGCTCACCGGATAGGGCACGGAGGCGCCGGCGGCGGAAACGGCTGGAAACAGTGAAGATGACCGTGCGGTGTGCTCTGGTGGAGGAAACTCCCAATTTCTTGGGGGCTTTTGCTCGCGGAGTCGTGTGGCACGACGTGATGTGGTCGGTTGGCGGTTGAGCTTGTCGGAGCGGCGGAGAGACGAGGTGGCGCGCGGCGGCTTGTGTGGCCGAACGGCGTTGCGTGGAGGGGAGATGCTTCCATGTGGGGCCCGGCTGTGAGCTGGAGGGAGGTGAGGGGCATTGAGGACATTTTACAAAGTTCCTCTCTCCTAATCACTCGGATATATTATTTTAATGAGAGAAGTGTCTAACAGCAAAATACCACAAAATGTTAGTATGTTCTGGCTGTACCACGTTTTTTTAGTATCCGTTGGCAAAGGTGGACAATGGGCAGTGTCCTGTAGCCAATTATCCCTAGTTATAAAGGTAGCTTTCAGGTATGCTATGAAACATGGGGAGGAATGTGACTGGTCGGATATAGGATTTGCCCCTCCTAACATAACAGGAGAGATGTCTTTGGGCCCCTTATTGTGGTTGAATAAAGAAAGTGCATGGACATGCCACTAGTGGTTGAAGTGTCGACCACATGAAGTTATTCGACACTTGATCGAGAAAGTATTGAACAGTCCATGGATGACACAATCTCACCTGGAGTTCAACCAGATGTCGTGAGGCAAAGGGATAATACACAAACAGGTTGTACGGCTGATATCTGTTCTCCACTCCTGGAAGACCTCCTGGGTGGTCGTGGAAGACCACCTGGGTGGTCCTGGAAGACCTCCAGGTGGTCGTGGAAGACCTCCGAGGTGGTCCTAGAAGACCTCTGGGGTGGTCGTGGAGAGAACATAATCACCAACTAGTCGTAAGGAGTTACGAGCTGTTCGTAAGTGATAAAGACCTGGCCATAGATCATATTACATTAAGGTTCATCCGATACATTCTATGTGTGTTCGGGAATCGTTATGTGCTGCTAGGTACCGCTAACGACTCATGGTCGGAAAGGATGTCCGAATCACAACCGATCACACATGAACCTTTAGGGTCACACACTTAATGGGTTAGAACAAACCAGTATGAATACGATTCGTCAAACGTGTTCGGATAGGATCCGTCATAGGCACTATATAAGGAGATGTTTGAGGCCAAGGGAAAGAGGGCGAGAAAAACAGACAAGACACACGAAAGTCGTGAGTTGAGTTGTTCCTCTAAAACCCTAGCCGCTATCTTCTTGAGAGAGCCTTATGTGCGACTTGGTGCTAGCACACCAGTGTACGACATTCCTGCCCTGGACGTGTAGATACCATAGAGGTGCAGCGTTACTACGGTAGCTGTTGCGCTTAAGGATGATCCGCAACGTTGGCGAAGAAGTAGATTGGTTCCTGGAGGAGACGATCGACTACGGTGGAAGAACGCCTACAACCACTTCACCGACGCGCTTTTCGTTGGACCAGGCTGCTCCAACTCTTCTTCCGCTGCACTGTGCGGCTGGTGGTAACGATCTGTGATCATTTACTTGCTTGACATCCTGGTTTACATGGTGAAATTTTTGAATTGTTGCTAGCGTAGCCTACCCATATCCCAACACCACCAACTCTGTGGTGGTGGCATGGTTGTTGACTTTGGTGTCCCCGTTCATTGCTAGGATGGTGGAGGCGATCCCAAGTGCAACGGTGATGTGGAAGATGTTGGGGAACATGTACTCCGGAGCTGGCAATGTGATGAAGATGGTGGAAGTTCAGGGCAAGGTAGATGCTCTGAAACAGGGTGAGAAGAATGTTCAAGAATATGCCAGTGAGCTGCAGCAGTTGTGGGCAGATTTGGATCAATATGATCCACTGCAGCTGACGTGTGCCGGTGATATTGAGTTTGGTAAGGTGTGGCTGCAACGTAGGAGGGTCACTCACTTCTTGAAAGGTTTGAACCCTGAGTTTGAGAGCAGGAGGGCTTCAATATGTCATCAGGTAATATTGCCAACTATACAGGAGGCTATTTCAGCTATGGTTGTCGAGGAAACTCGACAGAGAGTGATGGTGGGTAATAACCCTATAGGGTCAGCGTATGCCATAGCCGATGACAGGGAGTGTTACAACTGTAAGCAAACAGGACATCTGAGTTGGGTGTGTCCTCTCTCACGAACTGGAGGTCGCGATGGTGATTGGATTTGCCGTGATGCGACATGCGGCAACTCAAACTTTACAAGGAGGACTGAGTGTTACAAGTGTGGGGCATCTCGCCCTAGTAGAGGTGGTGGTGGGAATAATGATCTGCTGAAGGAGGTCAAGGTGGAGGTAGAGAAATAGGTGGCAACAGGGCCAATGCAGCTATGACAGAGGAGAAGACTACACAGTCAGAGAAGTGGCAGAAGGGAGAAAAGAATTGGGACTAGAGTCAAGCGTGATGGGCTATGGTAGAGGTAGAGGTGGTGGAGGCCGAGACTGAGGGTGTGTGGGCAGAGTGGTGGAGGCCGGGGGTGGCTGGGGCATGAGGGTAGAGGAAGATGAGGTTGAGGTCGGGGCAGTTGGTAGATAGTGGAGATGGATTTAGTGACGTTCCTGGTAGCAATTGGTGGTGAACAACTTTTTGGTCTTTGTGATGGTATTAATTATAGAGTCGATGGTAGGTTTAATAAATTCTAGTAATAGTATTGCGATATGTAATAAGACGGACATAAGTGTTATCTCATGCCTATCTTGAGGGAGAGTGTTGAAGATATTAGAGATTAGGAAAGAGTCTAGAGTTTAGGTAAGAGTCCAAATCATGTTAGAGTCGGACTGTATTATTTAGCACTATAAATAAAGGGCGTGAGGATTCTAAGGGACACACAATATTCCCGAAATTCTACAGTCTCAGTAGTTCTTTCAAAGAATTGAAACCACTAGCTATCCCAAGTTCCAAACTAAGTAAACTGTTTGTCTCAATCCCTTTGATCTTTGCTATAATCACCATAGCCCTGTCATATTGATATGTCCAACGTTGTCACAACCTTATATGCAGAACTAGCAACTTAATTTACGAAGGACATCCAATTAAATCATGCACGCCTGTCCATAAATACATGTTGGTGTACTAACACGAGGTGATCAAATCACTCCATTCACTATCTCAGTTCACCCATCCTCTACAGGAAAAAATGTGCTTACAGTGCTCCTGTTCTTGCCATCTCAAGCTGATTTGGGACAGAATGGTGCCCAGCTGCCTGCAGAAGCAAGAGCATGGTGAAAGCATAGCAGTAGGAGCAGAAGTGAGACAACTCACTCTTGAAGAAATTTTGTATCCACCACTAAGTCAGGAGATGGACGCGATCGGAGCAACACCAGTTCGAAGGAACTCTCCAAAGGTCTGCCCACTGAACTTGGACTTCTCTTCCGAGAGCAACCCACCGATCATCAACGAAAGCATCTCCATCAGTGGAGCCTCTCTGAGAAGCCAAAACAGCATCGTGAGGAGGGTTAGCTTTAGATCACCTGATGAATCCGATGTGTTTATCATTCCTGCAAGAAGAGATTCAGATGATGATTCCAGTGACAATGAACCACGTAGGATGTGAACAAAGGAAGGATTGGTGATTTGGTGCAGAGAGGATTCACCATGCTACAGCTAGTTTCTGGCAGGCTTGCTCTCCTACGCAAGACTAGAAGAGAATTAGGAGGAGAATTATCTTGGGCTCACCGATGTACAATATTAATAGAAGTATGTATCGGCATACTTGCGCTCATGAAGAGAGCATATGAGACATCGGAATTTCATAATTATTACTTTGTTAGCAGGAAAAAACATATGCATTTTTCATTTTGCATTTCAGCTATCCCACCTTGCAGCAAGGATCACAACAGACTTTTCTTACACTTTTGCGCTACTCTGAAAAGTGGAGAATATATGTTACTTGAAGATATCCTTTTAATACAATAATTTTATTATGTTGTTTGAAAAAATACAATAATTTTCTTGTGTGTTCGCTTCACCAATGTTAAATGCTTTGTTTGGTTAACATATTTCCTTTTATAAAAGAATGTGTTAGGCATCAAATGCTCCCCCAACAACACATGCTGCAAGGTATACACTGTCTTTTCGAAGGTAAAAGGATAATAACTAAGAAATGCATATCACCACATAAAACAGACATAGCTAAAGGCAATTATATTGTGAAGAATGCAATTAGTACAGCAAGATAGGAAAGAATATATGTTTTCCTACAATTCGGAGGTAACTTCATCGATCTGTAGCCTGCCCTGGAAACAGCAAATCGAATATTAATAGAAGGATGGTCCTATCTTCTTCTCCACCTGGAAAGGTCCAAAAAACCGAAATGCCAGTTTCTGGTTAACTCGAGTTGCAACAGAACTCTGAATGTAGGGCTGTAGCTTCAAGTACACCCAATCCCCTTCCTGGAAGGATCTATCAAATCTCTTGGTATCTGCTTGAGCCTTCATGTGTTGGTTGTCCCTATTAAGGTGCTGTTTCAGCAATTCAGTCATGAGTTTCCTTTCATTCAACCAATCCGACAACTCATGGCTCCTGCAAACTACGGTTGTTCTGATTCCGAAATGTCGAGGGCTGTACCCGTACAGAACCTCAAAAGGAGTCTTCCCAAGAGTAGAATGTAAGGCGGTGTTGTACCAACATTCCGCTAGTGCTAACCAATGGAACCACTTACTTGGGCAAACATGGACAAAACAGCGTAAATACGCTTCAACACATTGATTAACCCGTTCGGTTTGACCATCCGTTTGTGGATGGTATGCCGAACTCATTCTGAATTGTGTTTGGGCCGCATGAAACAATTCCTTCCATAAGAGACTTGTGAATACCCGATCTCTATCAGAGATAATTGATAACAGTAACCCATGAAGTTTGAAGACATATTGCATAAACAGTTTGGCTACGTGGAATGCGGTGAAAGGATGGCCCATGGCTATGAAATGACCATATTTTGAGAACTTATCAACTATCACCATAATACAGTTGAAGTTTGATGAACGGGGTAGCCCTTCGATGAAATCCATAGATATAATCTGCCATGCATGATCAGGAACATGTAAAGGTTGTAACAACCCGGGATAATGCACATGTTCCACTTTAGCTTGTTTGCATATAGAACATTGATCCACAAACTGCTGTACATCTTGTTTAAGTCCGGGCCAAGCAAAGAGTTTTCTAATCCGGTGGTAAGTGACTTGAACACCAGAGTGGCCTCCAATCGCACTGGAGTGCAAGGATTGCAAGATATTTTGTTTTACTGTTTCATTGTTTCCAACCCACACTTGATCTCCTAATTTTAGAATCCCACTGCTCAACTGAAATTTGTATGTTCCCTTTCCTAAGACCATCAGGTCTTTCACCAATTTACAAGCTTGCCGGTCAGACTGATACCCATTTGCAATGGCTTCCATCCAATCTGGTATAACGGTAGATATTGTAGTGACCTCCCCATTATCTCCCTTTTCCCGACGCAACAAAGCGTCTGCTGCTCTATTTGTTGCTCCGACCTTATAGACAATACGGTATTGAAGACCAAGTAGCTTGGTCATTACCTTCTGTTGCCAGGTTTTTGTCAATCTTTGATCACCTAAGTGCACTAGGCTCCTTTGGTCAGTCCTGATGAAAAATTCTCTCGCCTACAGGTAAGCTCGCCAATGTTCTACCGCCAGCAGAATTGCTAAGCCTTCCTTCTCATAAGTAGAGAGTCCTTGTGCCCGGGGTCCCAAAGCCTTGCTCAAGTAAGACACCGGATGTTTGTTCTGCATAAGCACATCACCGATCCCTTTGTCTAAAGCATCTGTCTCTACTTCGAACTCCTGGTTGAAATCAGGCAACGATAGGACTGGTGCAGAGATTAAGGCTTCTTGCAAGGCCCGAAAGGAAGTTTCCTTGTCCTCAATCCAAGAAAAAACCACGTTCTTCCTTAATAGATCGGTCAGAGGATGGCTAATCATGCCAAAGTTTCGGACAAATCTCTTGTAGTAACCGACTAAGCCCAAGAACCCTCTCACTTGTTTGACATTTGTAGGAACCAGCCAATTCTGCACTGCTGACACATTCTTTGGGTCAGTGGCCACACCGGCCTCACTGATAATGTGTCCTAGGTATGTTAATTGCCTTTGAGTAAACACACATTTAGATCGCTTGAGTTTCAATTGATTGTGAGTCAAGACCTCCATTACTTGTCTCAGTTTCTTTTCATGTTCTTCTAGTGTTTGACTATATACGAGTATATCATCTATGAAAACCAAGACTCCCCGGTGTAACAGATGCCCCAAAATAGTGTTCATTAACCCCTGAAAAATCACCGACACATTGGTCAAACCATAAGGCATTACCTTGAATTCATAATGCCCTTGATGCGTCTTGAAAGCAGTTTTGTGCTCATCTTTTAGGTCCATGCGAATTTGGTGGTAACCGGCTCTCATATCCAAGCTAGAGAACCATTTGGATCCTGCTAATTCATCTAGCAGTTCTTCTATGATGGGTAATGGATAGCGGTTCTTAAAGGTGATCGCATTCAAATGGTGGTAGTCCACACATAGATGCCAGGTTCTGTCTTTCTTCGGCACGAGCAGCACGGGTGAGGAGAACGAATTGGCACTGGGCTGAATCGTCCCTTGTCGAAGCATTTCAATAACCTGTCACTCTATTACGTCCTTCTGAGCTGGCCGATACCGTTACGATCGTAAATTCACTGGTTGCGCTCCTGGCAACAGGGGAATCGAGTGATCGAACTATCTTTGTGGCGGCAGACCTTGCGGTTCCTCAAAGAGTTCAGCAAATTCTGACAATAGACCATGAATAGTATCCGGATAGTAAGATGGTTCAGCTGTGACTGCATTGAATTGCGAGGTGTCAGACTGGGTTGTTCCCTCAATTTGTGTTGTCAATAGTAGACAGTGAGGACTGATCATCTTTTCACCTCGGAGTAGGATCCTTCTTCCCTGATACAGAAAGGATATGGTTTTCTTGCGCCAATGTATCATCATGGGGCTATTTTGCTCCAACCAATCCATGCCCATTATAAGGTCATAGCAACCGAGGGCTAACACCCTCAATGTGGTTAGAAATTCCACTCCCTAAACTTGCCATGGACAATTTGGAAATTCTCTTTGATAGGATAGAATTCCCCCATCAGCTACCTTGACTGATAACATAGTGAGTGACTTTTGTTCACCTGTAAGTTTCAATGCCAATGCTTTCCTAACAAAACTATGAGTGCTTCCAGAATCAATCAGTATACTGACCTCTAGCCCTTGAACACTGCCCTTGAGTTTTACTGTTTTTGGTGTGTCGATATCCCAGTAGCTACAGCTGAAATAGCTAAGACCTCTTCTTCTTGAATACCTTCAACTTTAGAAGGAGCTAGCTCTGATTTTTTTTATCTTGAATTAATTCCCACAGTTCTTGGACCACGTGGAGCTGAACGGTAGGACCACAACGGTGTTCACGACTCCACCTTTCTCCACAGGTGTGACATAAGCCCTTAGCTCGCCGATATGCTCGGAGGGCCGCCATTTTATCATTCGGTCCATTGGCCCGAGCAGCTTCGACCCCTCTTCGGTCATCAGCTCTATTTACTGTAAAGCCTGACGACCTTCCTGGTGGTACTGGTAACGGCAACGCCGTGCGAACTTGAGTCCTAACACCAGCTGAATATTCTGGTCGTCGCGTCTCTCTTCTCATGCTCTCCAGCACTTCTTCCTGTAAATAGGCAAGGGAAACTGTAGTGTCCAGATCGTTTGGCTGATGCAAAATAACTGCCGCTCTAATATCACTGCGTAATCCATCTGTGAATTGTGTGACAAAAAACATCGGATCCCACAAATGGTGAGCAATAAGATTGTGCATACAGGTATTGAACTTCTCGACAAATTCAGCAACGGTGCCGTTCTGCTTGAGCCGATTAAAATGATGAAGCTGTTGTTGGAACTCCTCCCGACTGAAACGAACACAGACGGCATCAGCAAACTCATCCCAATTTGAGCATCTGATATGGGCTTGAGTTGATTGCAACCATAAAACTGCATTTCCCACGAAATGCATAGTGGCCACGCTAACCCATATATCTGACCGAGTATCACAAACTCTGAAATACACCTCACATTTCAACCTCCATGCTCTGTGATTCTCTCCATCGAATTTGGGGAAATCCAGTTTTGGTGGCGCCGGATGATGGTAATAACCTCCTGAAGATCTATAGCCTGAATCACCCGCCTCATGAGGCAAGGGTAAGTGCTGCAGGCTAGACATACCATTGCCTGTTGGTATCTCAGATTTATAGTTTCCCATGGCTTTTCCCTGGTTTGGCATTGATGCACCATGCCCATTCAGTCCTTGACCGTTAGCGCCTTCCTCTTTCATCTCCTTGTGCTTCAAGTGTTATGGAATTGGTAGCAAGGGAGGCAACGCATTTGCCTTGGAGCCTGAGGTTGATTCACAGGATATTTGTTGGATTTGTTCCCGCAACTCACGGACCTCACCATGAAGATCACCCACCGCCGCAACCATAGTTAGCTTCCACTCCTTCATCTCCAGGACCACCGGTTTGATCTCTGCAATGGAATCAACCAGAGTCTGGATCGTGCGGGTAAGCGCCGATAGTTCTTGATCCATCGCCAAATTCTTCTCCTGAGCTCGTGTAAGATACTTGGCCTTCTCCAGCGTGCCGATCGCAGAAGATCGGTGGCTCTGATACTAGTGTTATGATCCGATACGAAGAACGAATTGAGATAGTATATGAAGTAAGAAATGGGGAAGAAGAACAGGATTCAGGGAAGAGGAGGTAGTCTTTTAGAAGGGGGGAAAATAGTGGTTGTCTTTTACAGAATGATCGATACCCTCCTGGCACGCAGACCGGGCAACATATATGCTACAGTTATCGTAACCAATACGACTCTCCTTTGGCGCAGCCCACGGCTATTTAGCCCATTCGGTTGTAGGGAAACGGCTGCTGGGCTTCTTGCTCCTTTGGCCCCTTCTTCTGATATCTTCTCCCAAGACAAAGTTCGAGAGTGGACGGACACAACAACGCAGCTTTTGAAGTCCGAACTCGATCTCGATGATTCCTCAAATGCTATTCGAACCAGAGATGAGCATTGATGAGAAGGATAGTGGAGAGCTCGATCCCGATGACACTACTCGTGGAGCCGTTTCGGAATCTGGAAATAAGATGGAAGTGGAAACGAGCAGAGCGTAAACTCCGCAGATTTGAAGTTTGAACTCGATCCCAATGATCACGCCGGTGATTCAAGCATCGATGAATCGCAAAGGATCGAAGAGCGATGGCGCCTCTATTCACGCTCTCGAAGGCCATTGAAATGCTTCGTTGCAAGTGAGACTCAAGAGGGAGCTTCAGACTTCAAACACTCTTTAAGATTATCAAGAATGTGATAGAGCACCCAAATGATATTAAATATAGGAGATTGCGTAAGGTATGCTTGGTTATTCTCAAAATTCTCTGGTGTTAAGGTGTATCTTTGATATACTGAAACAAATTCTTACAAATCGTCCCCCTTTTCCAAATTTGCAGTCCAATCCGCAATTCCAAAGGAGTGTGGCAAACTACAAAGGTATAAATCTCTTAGCTCTGCAAGCTGTCACTTTAGTCTTGAAAATGTAATGTCCTTGAATTGATTGGTTTCCGCTAGGATGTCGTGTCGGATGAGATTGGGCGTGCAGAGACTTACTTGGTATTGAAAAGGAACGATCCTGGATTGCTGTGGCTTGCAAAATCCTCTCTTGAAGTTTCCGTGGCTCCATAAAGGTTCATCATACCCTATTGATTGTATACATTTCCCGAATAGAAATCTATCTATCTTCTATCTATTATATTATTAAAGCGATAGAAAAAGAAGCCATCACATTCGCTCTTAAAGGCTAGAAATTCTCACGTTAATCGGTGAAAAAGAGAAACATCCACACCGTTGATTATGATAGGTCCAGATTACAACGATCTAGATTAAAGGAAAGAGTCTACGTGGGGTACAATATAGAAATAAGAGTCCATCTTAAGTACAACGTAAAAATAACTAAAATTCGGAATAAAAAATAAAATAAAATTAACAACTTAATTTTGATACTTAATTCCCAAGTAAAATCACTAGACAAACATAATTCAGTAATAAAAATAAAAAATTAGTAATTGAATTAGTACACTAATTCCAACAAAAAATAATCGAATTCGAATAAAAAAACAAAATAAAAATAGCAAATTGATTTTGATACTAATTCCTAAGTAAAATTCCTAAAAATATATAATTCAAAATAATTTTTATTAGTATACTAATTCCAACAAAAATACCTAGATTTCAAATTAAAAATAAAATAAGAAATTTGATTTCAATACGATTCCAATATAAAAACCTTAATAATCAGAATTAGAATATTTTTTATACAAAAATAGCAATTGGATTAGTATACTAATTCCAACAAAAATAATTGAAATTTCGGATAAAAATAAAAAGAAAATTTGCAATTTGATTTCCATATGCATTCCAAAGTAAAATATTTAAATAACTAAAATTTAGAACAAAAAATAAAATAACATTATGAATTTGATTTACATATGAATTCCTACGTAAAATCCTAAATAAATATAACTAGGAATAAAAATTAAACAAAAATGGCAATTCGATTGTTGTATGAATTTCAACAAAAAATAACTACTAATTGAAATAAAAATAAATCAAAATGGGATATTTGATTTTGATGCTAATCGAAATGAAAATTCATAAATAAATTTAATTCGGTATAAAAATTGACAATTGGATTAATATATGTATTCCAACAAAAATAACTTAAATTAGGATAAAAATAAAAGAAAATTTGAAATTCTATTTCTATACTAATTCATCCACGCCATTGATTATGGTGGGTCTAGATTATAATGATCTAAATTAAAGGAAAGAGTTTATGCGGTACAATATAGAAATAAGAGTCTCTCTCAAGTATAACGCAAAAATAACTAAAATTCGAATAAAAAATAAAATAAAATTAACAACTTAATTTTGATATGAATTCCTAAGTAAAATAATTAGATAAACATAATTCGAATAAAAAATAAAAAATTAGTAACTGGATTAGTACATGAATTCCAACAAAAAATAACTAGAATTGGAATAAAAAACAAAATAAAAATAGCAAATTTATTTTGATACTAATTCCTAAGTAAAATTCCTAAAAATATATAATTCATAATAATTTTTTCAAGATACAAATTCCAACAAAAATACCGAGATTTGTAATTAAAAATAAAATAAGAAATTTAATTTCAATACTTAATTCTAAAATAAAAACCCTAATAATCAGTAATTCGAATATTTTTTATAAAAAATTAGCAATTGGATTAATATACGATTCCAACAAAAAATAATTAAAATTTGGGATAAAAATAAAGATAAAATTTGCAATTTGATTTCCACATGAATTCCAAAGTAAAATATTTAAATAACTAAAATTCAGAACACAAAATAAAATAACATTATCAATTTGATTTACATATGAATTCCTAAGTAAAATCCTAAATAAATATAACTAGGAATAAAAATTAAACAAAAATCGTAATTGGATTGTTGTACTAATTTTAACAAAAATAACGCTATTTGGAATAAAAATAAATTAAAATTGGCAATTTGATTTTGATGCTAATTCCAAATTAAAATCAGTAAATAAATTTAATTTGGCATAAAAATTAAATAAAAATTAACAATTAGATTAGTACATGAATTCCAACAAAAATAACTTAAATTAGGGACAAAAAATAAAAAAAAATTTGAAATTCTATTTCCACACGAATTCCAAAGTAAAATCCGTGAATAACTAAAATTTTGAATACATTAAATATAAATTATAGTGAGGATACCACGAATGGTGTCGGATGAGACCACAAAAGAGTTGAATGATGTCGATCTGTCATACATGAAGACTTTGATCCATAAGGAAACGAAGAGCCATGATAGCGACGACGAAGATAAAAACAATATCATGTAGCTCACCTTAGCCGTTCCACAAGGACAATGTCATGCTACTTGCTGGAGTTACTGAAGAGAAAGACCGGAGTCAAAGGAGCCAAGTGTTGTGACGATAAGTGGTGAGCATCAGCATTGTTGAAGAAGTTAGTGGCCAAAGAAGCTTGATGATGGGAAAGCCCTAGCAAAGAGGAGATGAAGCTTTGCATTGAAGACGAGCTATCGGCGATATGGGGTTATCGCGTAGCTAGGAGTTGCCATTGTTGGTGACACGGCGTCGCCAGCGATGGTGAAAAGATTCTCCATATCATTAAACAACGACTAAAGCAGACATACCGACATCAGTGAAGATAGGAGGTCATAGCAGTTAGTAAGGAAGCCACATTGTTGAGTTGGACAACGTCGAAGAGGAGCGACCAACATGGTAGAAGAAGACATCGAGCAAGTATAATATCGTCATGTGTATATACATGCATGCATCCATACGAATATAAACATGAGTGTACATAAACAAAGGAGCAAAGAGCTCAGAGTAGAGATGGCGCAATAGTAAGGAATAAGTTCGGGGCCACCAGAGAGAGTGCAGAGGGTGTCCCCGGCAAGGATCAGCAACATTTGCATGTATTCGTGTTGATGTCACAACGGTTGGTATTAAACAATAATTGGAGAGAAGTAGAAGATAACTATGTGGTAAGTATTGCATCGGAAGGGGTAGCAGCTAAGAGATATTGATCAAGAATTAGGCTTGCTATTGGAGATTGAAGTAGAAAAAATGTGACGGGGTGAAGAGATAGAAGACACACGGTTCGGTAGGGCAACCGACGTGAGGAAAGATAAGTTCAAGGTAGGTCACCCATAGTGCATCGGTGTATACGTGGGTAAGGTACTCTAATACTATGTAAACTAATGTCCAATGTGTGAGGAGTCTAATATTTCATAATGTAAGGATATTATGAAATTGCATTAATTAATTTAGTAAAAATTCTAAAAAAATTACAATCAAGTCTACTATGTAAGGAGACTGAATTTTTTTCATAATGGTTGGATCTCATTTTCTATATTAGAAAATTCCTACAAACAGTATAATTAAATGAATTTTAGAGACAAAATCAGAATGTATAAAGTTTTGAAAAAAAATACACAAGCAATTAAACTGTGTCGGGAGGCTCCACAAAAAAAATTGATAATTTTTTGAGCTCAATTTCTATATTTAAAAAAATTTAGAAACGGAAGTAACTAGTGGCGATGTCATTCGTCTAATTTTCTAATGTTCGCGATGTCATTTTTCAGTGCGTCACGAACGGAGTGTCGTTCCTTTAATTACGCTCTAACGAGATGTCACTGAGCTAATTTTCCCTATCTTAAAAATCTAAATAGCTATGAGATACGTAAATATATTCTCAAGCATCTATGTTATATCATTTGATATTAAAAACTTTAAAACAAATCTAGCCGCGTAAATGCGCGGGGCACCCTGCTAGTTATTGTATATGAGAACATCAAACTGTATGTGTTGTCTGTCAGCGCTCCTAAACTGTACATGAAACATGTGATTGTAGATAGACTCCGATAAATGAATGATGTTTGTTCTTTGTGAACTACTTGCTAGAAATTGGTTCTTGATGCTCAAATATCCTGACCACCCAATGACTAAAACCCTACTGTGTAAACCATGGACCATCACAAGGTGTTGCGTGGAACTGAAATGAAAAGTTCATCCCCAGATCAGGAATACCACATTTGTATGCTTCTTTTGAGGGAAAGAAATATCACATTCATTTGCCTTCGGTTGGAACCACATTATGATCCTGGACAGTAAAAATAGTGGGCTTGTTGTACTATAGCCCAACACACCATCCCTGAGAGGTCATTCGAGTATGCAATGTAGCGCACATTCTCGAGTTTTTGCTTATTTTTTTTAAACAAAATAGCAAATGTAGCCCTCCCGCGCCTAAAATGATAAAATTGACACCATTACCGTGCTCCTAATCCGCAGAAGCCACCTGCCATTCTCTAAGACCGCGGTAGGATGACATGCAAGTGTGACAGGTAGCCTGCACATGTTCCCACTGCGGGCAAACACATTATTGCCGCAGATTGCAATCGTGGAAGGTGGCTTGCAGCAGACTGAGAGCGAGATAGGAGGCTTCCGCAGACTGGGAGCCATAGTTATAAAATCCGGGCCGGTCATCGACCTGGTTGAGGTCTTGAGTCATTGACCCGGTGATCGGACTGATGGGTCAATGGTCAGACCGCATGTTTTATACACACACACACACAAAAGAAAAATCAATGATACACAAAAAACAACAATAATTAAATAATCTGAATTCAGAACCACAAATTAAGTCAATCAAAGAGGGACATCGTAGATTCATACAATAACGAGATCATTAAACAGTTGATGTTCTAGTCTATTTTTCTTCTTTGAATGAATATGTTTTAATACACTTCAATTCCTCTTACATCCAGATGCACTACATGTTTGGCTTAATACATGAATTGTCAACTTACATTTTACTATATATGTCTTAGATCTAACTATATATTACTCTGATTAGAAAATAGAACAGTAAAATTCTAACGCTTACATCTTAACAAAGACTAGAGAGTAAAGACAAGCAAAACAAGAAAGTAGGGAAATGCATCATATCTTGCTGATAGAGGTGAAGCGAGCAGAGAACGAAGAGGAGTTGCCGACTGGAGTGAGAGAATGAGAAAAATAAAAATTATTTATGTGTAACCACCAATTTCACAAGGGGATTCCTACTAAAACCTAAAAGCATCCAAAGTATGAACACGCCCTTCAGTTTTGTCTTGAAAAACTGCTTCATTTGAGGGATTTTTTGAAAATTGGCCTCATGAGCAAAACTCGGCCGATCGACCGAGTTTTTCTAGGTCAATTGCATCTTCGGTTTTATGAGTGTGCCTGACCCGGCAAAGCTTCTGGGTCCAGGTTTTTTCGGTTCAACCGTCGGTCCGGTCTGGGTTATATAACTATGTTGAGAGCACGGCAGGTGTCTATCGCGATGCTATTCTTATAATTTCATGTGAGTGGATACTATTTTTGCTATTGCAAATAAAAATGGAGTTAATTCCTTATTTGCCATTGGAAGTTGGCAAGCTCTCCAAAATGCCATCGCAAAAATTCTCTTCCCTCCATTGCCACTCAATCTCAACTTCTATCCCCATTTTGCCATTCCCATGAAAAGACTTCAAGAAAAAGCGATTTTGATGCAACTAAAACTTGAAAGATTTTTAGATAAAAACATGTTACAAATAAAACCCTATAAAAATTACACAATAATATACACTATGTCAAAAACTTTCTCTAAAAATTTCATAATTTTTGGAACTATATTACTATGTCAAACAATTCCCTAAAGATCTCAGTATACTTAGAGGCAAAATCGTCTTTTCGCGGTCAAGTCAACGGTCAACTCACAGGAATGGCAAAATAGGGATAGAAGTTCAGATCGAGTGGCAATGGAGGGAAGAGAAATTTTACAATGGCATTTTGGGGAGCTCGCTAACTTCCAATGGCAAATAAGGAATTAACCCGTAAAAATGACGACACTTGTTCTCTCAACTCTCGAGCGTTCGCTGTGGCCGAGTGGCCTCGACGGCGACCGGCGGCGCTTCGGTTCATCGAGACTACGAGATCCGTAAGCATCTTGTCGTTTTGTTCTCGCTGATCTTCCGAATACTCAAACTCCTCTTCTTCCCTTTTTTTTGTTTATGCAGAGACCGGGTTAATCTCCCGATGGAAGCGGCGGTTGCTTCCTCCGGCTCCGGGCTACGCTGCTTGCCCAACCCCATCCCGAAGCAGCAAAGGCGAAGCGCGCGAGTGGGCTTTGTCACCAGACAATGACCTTGCTCTGTCACCTGCAAGCGGCCGCCCCACTCGAATGCTTGCGCTTACGTGGCGCGGTAGCGATCTTTGGGAGCTTGGGAGGACGGGTCGACGGCGACTCGCCCGTGTTCGTGTCCGCAGGGCTCGAACTTCCTGGCCGATCCACGATGCCGCTAGGGCGGAAGGGTGAACGAGGATGTGGTTGCACTCGTCACCGATAAGCCAGGTGATGATGATGCTTGCACTACTACAGGAAGTTACATCACGACGGTTCGAAATCGTCATCACGCACGGTTTCCAACCGCCTATATTTGTTGGTCGTGAAAACAGTGCGCTATCACGACGGTACAAAATCGCTGCGTGATATGCAATATCACGAGCGGTTTCACTAAAACCGCTCAGGATACCGAATATCACAGACGGTTTTCAACAAAAACCGTTTGTGACACGTGAATATCACAGGCGGCTTTTTTTTATAGCCGTCTCTAATATTTGAGTATCACAGACGGTTTTCGTTAAGTACCGTCTGTGATATTCGAGTATCAGAGATAGTTTTTAGTGGAAACAGTCTGTGATACTAGCCTTCACAAACGGTTTTAACAAAAAACCGTCTGTGATAGTTCATACTCCCGACTTCATTTTTGCTGTTTTTTTGGCTAGCCTCAAGAATTGCTAGCCATGCCCTCTGAAAACAAGCATGCACAAAAATAGATTCATCAGAGATAATCAATTGTTGACAACTCAAAGTGATAATTACTCAAAATAAATTACAAAAGATCGCATTTGTTCAAGTATTGTCGCTATAGTTACAACTGGATTACAATTGAGTCAATTGTTTGCGTTGAGAGGTGTCGGCGGGGTGATGGTCTTGGTTGGGGACGGAGTGAAACTCTCCATTGTCGTTAATGATTTCTGAGTTGATAAAGGTGCAGAGCTTCCCTCGAATGTCCTTGATCTCTTCCGCAACGAGTCCATCACATTGTAAATCCATGGCCTGTCGCTAGCAAGAGTAAAGTGGTAAGCTATATATATTTAAATTTATAATTAGGAAATAATTATTTCGAGATTGACAAACCTCAGGATCCTTCTTCCTAGCTCTAAGGATTAGCTGCATATGATAGCAGACGTAGATTGCACATAACTCATCATCTTTTTGTTGGCGGCACTGCAAAAATAGAATTACATATATAGGTATAGTCAGTTCGAGATGCATTATTATGAAGTATGATATAAGATTATCGTGTTGTAGCGCGTACCGGAAAATCCATCCTGTGTGTTAGTTGGGCGCTCTTTCCATTGTATATTCCTTTGTTGGCAACATAATCGATGAACGACCTACATGATTCGAAAAAGTTATCCTCGGCCATTTCAAACGAATGAAGACTACAATAGAGTTATGTAAGGAGGAAATGAGCATACCTCTCGAGTATTCCTCTTAGAACGCTGAAGTCGTGCTTGTTGCGGAGTAGGGAATCAAGGTATATCACATGGTTCCTCTTGGGTATAATAACTAAAAGGATTCAGTGGTACCTACTCATGTATGTCGCTATAGTCATCAACCTAAGTTCGTGCTGCGTATAAAGTACAAATGAAATTTGTATAGCAAGTAGTGACACTTACCCCTGGTTGTAGGGCACCACTATGTACTTCATGTTCTTCTGACGAAGCAATGACCTCGTTATGTATTTCTCGACGAAGGACGAGTCTGCTTGGATGGTTTGCAACGATACCACATGTGGGTTGAGAAAACCCACCGGTTCTTTCCATTCTCGAACATTTTTCAGCATGTATCTATACAAAAGCAATGAGTTGTGATATTTATCGGTATTACATGAATGTAGAACTTGATTGTACACACTTACAGTGTCCAACATCGTAGAAGCGAGACGTCGAGGCCAACGAGGTTGAACAGGTCATATAAGTCGTTGAAGCCCACAACGAAGTACCTCGTTCCATTGAAGAAATGCTTCTCCTCGTATCTGACGGTGATTCCAGTATCACACCCCTTCTTTTGGGTCTTCTCCAAGTACCAGGCATGCAAAGCCTGACAAGCATATCCAAAGATGCATTATCATCGCGTCGAGCACAACGGTTCTCCGATGATGTAGTTCCCGGATATCGCGGACTTCCCGGACTTGGGAGGCGCCTTAACGTTCGTCGATTTCGATTTGGCCTTAGCAATTGGCAGCGTCTTCTTGTGAGACAACTCGGGAACCGATACGGCGGCACGCTTTTGCTGTTCCTTCGGCGTCTTCTCCGCAGGAATCGAAGAGGTGGCCTTCTGAGGCGAAACATGAGGTGGAGTCATCGAGGGTCCTGTTGGAGAGGAATGGTCGTGTCCAGATCGCGGCACTGCTGGGTCCAGGACGATGTTCTTCTTGGGCCACTGGATAAAAGAGTGGACGGCATCCCCTAGTGTTATGATCTCTTCGTTCGAGCGAATCTTCAGCGGGACAGCTAGGAAATTGCCATGTACCATATCCACTGACCTGGCATAACCTGCGCCACCGGGCACCGTCAGACCGCTTCTTCCTCGTATGGATACACCATCCTCGCAAGCAACCTCAATAGAAAGGGACGCATCCATCCTCACTTGGAGCTTGTAGGGCGTCGGCTCCTACAAAACAATACGCAATTAGCTAAGGCGTCCTATAGGTCTATCTTGGGTGCATTCCATAGATGTACGTTACCTTGATGTCGTCTATCGGTAATCGGACGTCGTCATGTTCAGAATTATGCGCGGATGCGACGCTACTCCGATGTCGAGGAGGACTGCCTCCCAAATTAACAGAGGTGGCTTGTGACTGCTGGCTCAGGAGTTGATTCATTTGATCCTGCAATGCTGCTATCTTTTCTTCAAATTTGTTAGTAATCATCTGTACCAACCGGTCGTCGTGCTCGGCCTTGGATCTCTTCCTACTCCTATACGTGCAGTAGTCATCTGCGAATCCATGACTCCAAGGTACGTTAACCCCAAGGCCTCGCGTGCGACCTGGGTGCTCCTTGTTTCCCAAGGCCGTAAATAGTATATCCTTCTCCTTGTCTGCATGGAAGGAGCCTTGGGAAGCTTGGGCAGTCAAGTCATGCTGCAAGAGGTCATCATGTTATTATAGACACTATAAAGTTATGGACTTATTAACTAGGTAGTTCGACATATTTACCACACGCTGGGACACTTCCCGTCTCGCCGGGTTTGTGAAAGAGATGTTTGCTCAAGACGAGACTTTTGCCCTCGCTTAACCAAATTTTAGGGAATGCGGTCTCGTGATATCGTGAAATGGCCGGCTATGTTCTCCTCCTCCGCCGCCCATTCTCAGATTTACCCACATACCCAGCCGTGCCGAAGTCAGGCGGGTGAGTGTTTCGTGTCCGAGAGCTTTGTGCGCCGCACTTTGCTCCTTAAATTCGCCGTCGTTTTCATAGCCACAAAGGTGTCCCATGCTTCCCACGCCAAGAATCTATACTTGCGGGGGCGTCGACCCGTGTTCACGCATTTCGTGACAAGAATGCTCTTGAAGGTCCTCCACGATTTATCCATCGTGAGCATCGCCGTCTGCCGCACGCGTGCCACGCTCGCTTCGAATAGTGAACTTCTCGAAAGTTCTGTCCACGCCAGCGCTTTCGCTTTTTCGTTAGGTCCTTCCACCTTGGTGTGGTGATGGGGACCTGTTCCCTTCCAAGTATCCCGCAGATGGTCCGGAATCTCGCCGCTGATCTCTTGGGACTCAGAGGGACCCTAAAGTCACTGACCTCCGTGATGACCAGTCGGCCCGCAGCATTTTCGATTGTCCTCCGCCATCTCGCTCGTGTCATTATCGCCGACGCGGTGGCGGTCTCGTCGGCGCCTCTTCCATCTGCGGCGTCGGTGACAGCGGCCTCGTCGGCGCCTCTTCCATCTGCGGCGTCGGTGACGATAGCGAAGACGGTGCCTCTGCCATCTCGCTTACTTGCTATCTATATAAGTTACATATGCAATAAAATGGATTGCAAGTGTCCCAAATTAACATATACATTTAAACTTAATAATATGCTCAAAATGTGCAATATTTGCAAATAATCATAATTAATTCCAGCATAAATATGAAACAATTAAGCATTACTTCATTGAGCCCGACACACTGGAGTATACCATTTGTTTTATGCCATGGAGGATTGGCATGAAGCAAAGGTACACTCAAGTGTGTCAGGATCGACGAAGAAAATGCTAAGCAAAAGTTTAATGCTTCATGTACAGAAGACTAGCCTTTAATGAAGACATAGAAACAAAATAGAATCAAGTAAAACTTTCTTTTTTGATTGTTGTAAAAAATGCAGTTTTAGCAAAATTTCAGAATTAATCCGAACAAAATTAATTAGCATTAAAGCATAATTCCTAAAGAATTTAACAATCCTTAATCCACCAGCTTCTCTAAGGAAATGCAAGGAATCATAGACGGTTCTTAATAAGAACCGCCTCGATTAAACTCTCGTGCAATAAAAGGTCTAGAGATTAACAAAGGTATGCATACACTATTCCAACATATTGATTGATGATATTATGTGCTCTCAGAAGGAGAGTAGCTAAAGAACAAGTCTTTGCCATCTCAATCCTATTGTATATACTTTTCATTAAATGAATATGATAATATAAATTCAAATTATGAGCTCTAAACAATACGTTGCTTAACTGTCAAATGATCTCAACTGTTAACAAAAACAGATTAAACTTCTAGTCAAACAGAGGTTGACTACAGAGATCAAGATGGCAAATGAAAAGTTGAATGAGCTCATACAGACTACTAGAAGAATCACAAACTAGTCATTAGATTACCAACGAAAACTGAATACTCTCAATAGAACTGAACATGAAGACACAGGTTCAGTGATAAAACCGATTGGCTGACATAACAATATCCACTTCAGATGCTAGAGATCAAATGAACCAGAAGAATCAGAATAACTAGCTTTCAACTGAAAGTAACCAATTAACAGTACATCATATTGACAGTAGCAAGTAATACAATAGAGCTCAAGTATGAACTAACTATCATATTCAATCTCAGTATAAGACAGAGTTCATCACAGAGCATGTCAACAAAGCCCATTGATCAATTTGCAATATCTTCAGTATTAGATTCAAAAATCAGAACTAATACAGATCAAGGTATCAACTAGCACTGCAAATATATATATGCAAAGATCAATCGAATTGCCACAGAGGAGCAATACTCACAGAGAGGATGCCGCACAAGAACTCACGGTGCAAGGAGGAGGCCGGTGCAGGGGAGGAGGCCGACGCGGGGAGGAGGGAGGTGCAGGGGAGGAGGCCGACACGGGGAGGAGGATGGCGCGGGGAGAAGGCCGGTGCAGAGGGAGGAGGCCGACACGGGGAGGAGGACGGCGCGGGGAGGAGGCCGGTGCAGAGGCAGGACGCCGACAAGGGAGGAGGACGATGCAGCGTCGTCGATGTCGGGGGTGGCGGCGTCGAGGTCGGAGGCGGCGACGTCGGGGCTTATGGCCGGGGAGGTGAACGAGGGCGTCGAGGTCGGGGCGCCAAGGTCGGGGGCGGTGGCACCGAGGTCGAAGGCGCCGAGGTCGGGGGCGGCGGCGCCGAGGTCGTAGTCGGTGGTGAACGGGCGAGCCCTAAACCCTAGAGGAGCGAACGAGCGCGCGAGAGCCTAAGGGGCGCGGGAGAGGAAGTGACGAGTGAGAGCAAAACCCTAGCGATTCCCGCCTTATAAAAAGTATATCACAGACGGTTCTATTAAAGAACCATCTGTGACAAGGATATCACAGACGGTTCCCTAATAGAACCGTCTGTGATATGTTCCATATCACATACGGTTCTCGTAGGAAACCGTCTGTGATATCCTTATCACAAACGGTTCTGTTAGAAAACCATTTGTGATAGCCTGACAAAACCTGGTGACAATGTGTGATATCCTGACAAAACCTGGTGATAAGTGATTGTCAAGTCCATATGAACCTGGTGACAAGTATGATGACAATCATGACAAGTCTATATGAACCTGGTGACAAGTATGATGACAAGTTCATAACACATTTGACTTCAAAATTTCATATCTAATTCAACTCAACTCCAAATCAAGTGAAACCAATTTTGATACTCCACATTACAATGAACGTCCACATTGACATCAATATCAAATATGACAAGTCCATAACACATTAACACATGACAATTTCACGTTGACATCAAAATATATGAGAGATTACAAGTCCATAACACATGATGTTGTGGAATAAATTAATTACAATGGAGTAAATTCTTAATTAAAATACAGTCCTTCATGATGATCGATGCGCATATAGCTAGCTTCCTCATTGGGTTCTTCATCGAGCCTGATGCCGTTTCCGAAAGGAGGCAACTCGTCAAATTGATTGTATTTTTCCTCGTCCACTACATTCTCAACTCCGACAATCCTCCTTTTTCCATGAAGAACTACGTGGCGCTTTTTATTAGCCGGGTCGGTTACATAGAAGACTTGAACAACTTGGTTAGCCAGTACGAATAGTTCGTTTTTGTATCCAACACGTTTGAGGTCCACGGTAGTGACGCCATACTTGTCGACCTTCACCTGTGGGAGATGGACCCAACGGCACCGAAATAGGGGGATCTTGAAAAGCACGTAGTCGAGCTCCCATATCTCCTCTATTTGCCCATAGTAGAGCTCCTCACTCATCCAGATCGAATGCATCTATGCGACACCGCTGCTCGATCAGGCTCTTCTTATCCCGAAGTGCCAGATAAAATGTGTACCCATTTATGTCGATCCTTGCCATGCGACAATTGTAAATTGTGGCCCTCGTACAACCATAGCAACAGATCATCACTTGATGACCTCCTAGTGATTCGCACCTTTAACCATTCGCTGAACCGACGGTTGTGCTTTCTTGTGATCCAAACCTCCGATCGGTCTCGGATTCTCATATGCACCATGTCTTTGTGCTCGCCGATGTACGGGGACACTTGGGTCATGTGTTGCAAGACCGTGAAATGGGTTTGAGCATACGTATCCAGATCGGGAGTGATTGATTTCCTTCCGATGGTCCCGATACCATCCAGTCTCCCCTCATGGTGAGATAGAGACACACCTATCGGTTCCACCTGAGCCATGTAGTTGATGCAAAACTCAATGACCTCTTCGATTGCATAACCTTCGATGATGCTGCCCTCCGGTCGAGATCGATTTCGTACGTAGGACTTGAGAATTCCCATGTACCTCTCGAACGGGTACATATGACTCAAGAACACAGGGCCGCATATCTTTATCTCTTTCACAAGGTGAACAATGAGATGGACCATGATATCAAAAAATGACGGAGGGAAATACATCTCAAGATGACATAGAGTCGTCACCACCTCGGCCTGTAGAGCATCTAGTCCTTGGGGATCAATGATCTTCTGAGCAATTGAGTTAAAAAAATAACACAACCTCAAGATAGCCACTCGGACCTTGTTCGGCAAGATACTTCTAATTGCAACAGGAAGCATTTGTGTCATTAGCACATGACAATCATGAGACTTCATACCAATTAATTTCAAATCTTGCATAGAAACACGGTTCTTAATGTTAGCGGAGTAACCAGATGGGACTTTCACACCATGCAAGCTCTAGCACAGTTCATTTCTCTCGGCCTTGGACAGAGTGTAGCAAGTTGGGGGAAGGTACGTTCGTCCTGTATTGGTCACTTCCGGTGCTAACTCGGTCCTTATGTTCATATCAACCAAGTCACGCTATGCTAACACCATCCTTTGTTTTGCCACTAATGTTCAAAGAAGAGACCAATCAAACTATCACATACATTCTTTCTCACGCATGACGCCGATGCACGGTGGTGAACTTCTAAGTGCTCCCAATAAGGCAAGTCCCAAAAATTGATCGCTTCTTCGGATGTTCTTCTCACGGGTTCTTAATTTACGCCCTTCCCAAGCACAACATCGATATCCTTAACCATATCATAGACCTCTTTCCTCTAAAAGCCCTTGAGTGAATCGTTCTCCTTATTTCCGTCGAATTATTTTTTCATCTTGCGGTATGGGTGACTCTGGGAAAGAACCTACGGTGACGATATATACGCTTTTATGCGAGTTGTTCACCATACACTCTCCGTAGCATATAAGCAAAGGCGTAATGTGCTTTGGCTCCTTTTGTGTATCGAAGCCCGACAGTTACCAAGGGCAGGAAAATCATTGATGGTGCGAGAACAACATGGCGCGTAAAGTGAAATTCTCTCGTTTGTACGCATCCCATACCTGCACCCTTCGCTCCACAAAGGTCACAAGATCTTCCAAAGAATGGTGCTAGGTACACATCAATATAATTCCTGTGTTGCTTCGCCCTTGGATAAGTAGTGACATCAACATGTACTTCGCTTCATACACGACCAAGGAGGAAGGTTGTACATACATAGATTCACGGGCCAGTGCTATGTGTCACGCTCATGTTACCGAAAGGATTCATTCCATCCGTACTCAACCCTAACCTTATGTTCCTCGGTTCCGCACCGAACTCTTCAAAGCTTCGATCGAAGTTTCTCCACTGGGCAGAATCAGCAGGGTGTCTTAGCTTTCCATCTTTCTTACACTCCTCCGAGTGCCAACGCAGCAATCTTGCCTCCTTTGGGTTCGCAAATAAACGCTTCAAACGTGGGATCACGGTAGATACCACAACATCTTAACAGAGGTCCTTGCTTCACCTTAGCAAGATTCGACGCTTGTATCGGATGCTTTGCACACGGGACATACATGCATGTCTGCATACTCTTTACGGTAGAGGATACAATCATTCGGACATGCATGTATTCTTTCTACTTCCATTCTCAATGGACAAATAACCTTATTTGCTTGATAGGTGGTGCTGGGCAACACGTTTCCCTCCGGAAGGATGTCCGCTAGGAGACCTAACAACGCCGTGAAACTCTTATCGGACCAACCATTGCTTGCCTTCAATTTCAGCAGTTCAAGCACGATTGACAACCTTAGGTATTCCGGCTTGTACCAGGAACAAAGGTCTCACGAGTCCTCCCTTAAGCCCTCGAATTTACAAAACTCTCTCATCAGTAGTTCTCTTCGCATCGCGTAGCATCCGATCCAGATTGTCATCGTGCCACCTATCCTCATCAAAAGCACATCCACATCCGCAAATCGTTGACTTCCTACGATGTCGTCATTATTAACTTCGGTATAATCTGCTCTTCACCGTGATTGGTCCAACATGTATACCCTTTTTTGAAATCCCTTCGAATCAAGTGCGCTTCGATCTGCGCCGCGTTGTTAAACATTTTCAGATTACCGCAATCAATGCATGTACAGTACATAAAATTTATCCCCTTCTTCAACATATCCTGCTCAGCGGCTCTTCTAAAAGCAACCACGCCATTAATATACTCTTGACTCACGCGGTTCACACCGTACATCCAGTTTCGATCCATCTACGCTACGCATGTAACAAATTAGTGTCAAATTGATTAGCGATTAATTTATAGCAAACATGAATTTAAATATGCAAGTGAAGCTTCATAACGAAGTTTTCTTTCTTGCTTTAGGCATCTGATATGCCTCCAGGAAGAGAGAATTATACCAACTCCAAATTTCAACATTTTCACAAAACATCTAGTCATAGATAACTATTGCATACGACAAACATCTAAGACCATACCAAATAGGACTAGAGTACTGAGCATCTAATCCTCAATTAGCTACAATGTATGGTAGAAGACAGGACGTTTCACATGACAAAAGAACGACCCTATTTGCATCCCATCTACCTGAATTTATAGTGATATGTTGATATTACTTTGGACTAATTAACTTGACCTAGTTGTTATTTGCCTACAAAACCACATATGCCAGTTCATCACAGAATATCCAGCTCAGCTTGTGTTTTCAACTATGTAAATATGTGATACAAGATAAATATGTAAGTACGTAAATAGCCATACATCAAACATCATATTACAATATGTGAAAGTCTCACGGATTATTAGAGGGAATGTAAATATGCAATACAATCATCCAAGTTCGAACTTCATAATTCATAGTTCATAGTTGTAGTTTCTAGAGATGCATTCAAATTTTAAAAAAAGTACATGTAGCCATCCATGGTGGTAACATAGTAACATGCATCATGCACTTGCCTCAACCACCTCGTTGCCTTGCGAACTTGCTTCACTACCCTTCGATCTTATGCCAGATTGGCAATGTCATTGTGCACTTGCTTCTTCAACAACCTCATCATCATTGGCCTCTACTCCTCTTCATCTTCTTCAATACTCGCTACAGGGCTCCAAGGACTTGCCATATTGTTTCCAAGTTGCAACCTAGCATAGAATGACCATCAAAAATCAACAAATAGCAATACACCATTGACCAATACCTCAAATAGTCAAACTACAGTACCTTGCAACAGACCGAGGAATGGGGATGTGGCCAGCAGGAAAGGAGGAAGGATGTGGCCGGCAGTGCGTCACCGACGAGGGAGAGGACGATGGCCTAGGGATGCACACGGCCACGGGAGAGGGCAACGAGCGAGGTGGCGGCGACCAACGAGCCTGAGGATGCGCACAGGTGAGGACGATGGCCTGGAGGTGGCAGCGGCAATGCGGCAGTGGACACAGGGCCTCCAGAGCGGCAGTGCGGCAGAGGCAGCGGTAGTGCGGCAGAGGGATGTGTCGGGCGCAATTTATATGATGTCAAGATATCACAGACGGTTAATAATTCGAACCGTCTGTGATAACTAATTATCACAGACGGTTTTCATTGGTTCTTATTGAGAACCGTCTGTGATAGTATCACAGACGGTTCTCAATAAGAACCGTCTGTGATTGGCTGAATTATCACAGGCGGTTTGTGAATAGAACCGTCTGTGATAATTCACAGACGGCTCTATTAATAAATCGTCTGTGATAGGCTGCCCGCGCCACATGCAGGTCCGGACAGACTCAACACAGACGGTTCTAAAGGAACCGTCTATGATGGGACGTCTACTATAGCCTCTTTTGTAGTAGTATTGCTTCCTGCAGCTCTTTGAGTTGTGAGGGGAAGTGTTGGGGATTGGAAGTTCTGATGTGGTGGAATGGAATGTTTCAGGCTGCGGTGGCGCGGAACATGCGAGGGGTAATGGCATTCCGGTGGTCGTTGTCTGGTGAGCTGTTGAATATTCTGAAGTTGTTAGTGTTGACCTCATCTCACGGCTGCGGTTTTTCACTTTGCAGATTTTTTATTTCATTTGCGTGGCGGTAAATCTCTGAATTTACAGAGAAATGGTGGTAAATGGCATCATTTGAGCTGTTAATTCTTTCACTTTTAGTTGTACTTGCAAAATGCATAGACCAATCACTTGTGACAGAAAATTGTCTAATCGTTTCGTCTATCTTACATATCATGGTTTGAAGCTGTCAACTAAGATGATTTGGTAAATTACTTAGCTTTTACAGGTCAAATATATTGCTGTTATGTAGCTTCTAAGCATATTTGAACTTGCTCACAGTATATACTTTATTGTGAAGCTTTGTCAGAAGAACTATATACAAAATGTTCTTCATAAATTCTATCCGTAAACTTGGTAAATATTGCTAAGACGTTTGGATGACGTGGTATTCTTGTTACCAACTGGATGATACACAAGTATGTCCCACTGTTGATTTCTGAGCCATACACTGCGTATATTATTATATACTTGCCCCCAAATGCACCCATCTCATCTTCTACGAGCCTTGCCTATCTAATGTCAAGGTTATATTTCTTGACACACGCAGTAGGTCTCAACTCATGTTTATGTCTACTTTTAAATAGGGAACTCAAGGTAGACTTCATTCTACTCGCTGATTACTTGAAACTTATACCTGTTGAGCTAGTTCAGGCGTATCCAAGATCCATATTGAATATCCACCCTTCCCTTCTCCCAGCATTTGGAGGCAAGTGTTATTATGGTTTGAAGATGCATAAAGCAGGCATTGCATCTGGAGCCAGGTACTTTACAATTTGTCTAGCATCTACCATTAACTACCGTCCAATTTGCTTGTATACCCAATGTTATTTCCAAGAAAAGTAACACCTTTCAGTTTCCTCAGGTCGGTACCTTGCCTCTAGAAAAATAAAAATCAGAGTGTAAGCATCATTATTCCCAACTCGTGGCGAAGTTGATTTGTTTAATCAAGGCAACACATGTCACATGCTAGATTTATTGTTTGTAGCTTCTGGGGAAACTGATATTTTTATTTAACATTAACCAACCATATGTAGATACTCGGGTCTAACTGTGCACTTTGTTGATGAACACTATGACACAGGAAGAACATTAGCCCAAAGGGTTGTGCCTGTGTTAGCCAACTCGAGTCCTTAATGAGGTAACATATCTTATTCTCAGCTGTGATGATTTGGGTTTATGAATGATTTGGGAAGCAACTAAGGTTGCTTCTTGTGTTCATCACCCTTCTCAATTTGTTTTAAATCCCGAGGAAGATGGGCGGGAGGCTCATCGTCCAGGCAATCTGTGTTTCTTTCCCAACCATAGATTGCAGTCGTTGATGCCTACATGGCTACATTTCAGAGTGTCCAACCATACTACATCATAAGTGGTTACATACAAGACTTAAGGAAACAATTCAGTTGCATTATCTCAAGAATACAATTCCCTAGTCGTTGCAGCGAATTGGAAACCAAATTAAGGGAGGCAACATTTCACATCCAATTAGCAAACATCAAAGCACACACACTAATGACTTTATTAATTATGCATGGAAATATGCGAAATCTACAACCAAACAAATACAGTCACCAAAAGATTTTCAGAATAATTTAGAAATGAACGATGAAAACTACTTTGGTTCCTTGACTTGCTGTGCATTAGAACTGAATATATGAAGCATTGGTAGTCGGGACAACAAGATCATCAGGGATACCTTGCGGACAACAAGATTTCCTCTTCCATAGTGTATTGTCTGCTTGCTTCCTAAGTAACACCTTCAATTGACATGCAATGAGTCACAATGTCATCCCCATCATACCTACTTGGTGTTGTATTACGTGTAGTTTGCTTCTTAACTCACAAGTTTTCGAGTGTCATCTCTACTTCCCTCATTGTAGGCCGATCTTCTCCCGTCAATTTAGTGCACAATGCCGCAAGTGTGGCTACTTCTTGGACTTCTCCATCTTCCTCTTCCATTACTTGAGGATCCATGATGTCAACAAGGTTACCTTCTGTGAGTAGCGAGGCGAAATGTGAAACAAGACTGACACCATTATCGGTCCGATAGAAGAATGGTTTCTTCCTTGTAAGCAATTCTACAAGAAGAACACCGAAACTAAATACATCGCTCTTGTCTGTTAGTCGGCCTGTATAATAGTACATGGGATCTAAGTAACCAATTGTTCCTTGAACAACCGTAGTCACTCCTATTTGATCAATTGGGATGTACCTTGAAGTTCCGAAGTCTGATACCTTTGCTGTGAAACTATCATCAAGAAGTATGTTGGAAGACTTAATATCTCTATGATATATTGGCATCGAAGCAGTTGAATGCAGATAGGATAGAGCTCTAGCAACTTCAAGCGCAATCCTTATCCGATCATCCCATGACAGTGATATTGGTCCTTCAACATGAAGATGATGGTAAAGGGTTCCATTTGAAATGAACTCATAAACCAACAGTGGAACTTCTGTTTCAAGGCAACATCCTAAGAGCTTTACCACATTTCTATGGTTCACTTGGGAAAGAACTGCAACTTCATTTATGAATTCATCGATTTCTCTTTGTACTACAATCTTTGATTTCTTGATGGCTACAACATGTAGGTCCAGAATCCCTTTAAATACGACGCCATGTCCTCCATCACCAACCTCACGAGTTCTGTCAAAATTGTTTGTGGCCTTCTCTAACTCCTCCAAGGTAATGATCATTCTTTCGCCAAAGTCTGTGTTTTGTGATATTAATTGCTGCAATAGCAACCCGTGATTTTGCTTGAGAATTTTTCTTTTAAAATTTTCACCCTCTGTAGCTTGATCATGCGTGTTATGAAGGGAGTAGCAAGCGCCAGAATCAGAAGAATTAAGCCACCGCTGACTACTAGACCTATGATTAAACCTGAAAAAAAAAGGAATATATGAAGAGGCGAATTTCATGGATTTGGAGAGGACAAGTTTAATTGAGAACGAGTTAATTAGTGAATGCTCACCAACAAAAAGCCATAGATACAACAGTGTCATTACGTGTAGGGGCGAATCTAGGTCCAGGAAACCTGGGCTTTAGCCCTGGGCCTAGGACCTAAAGCCCACAAAGAAATTGCCAAAAAAGCAAAAGACAGTGGGCTTAGCTAAGAAAGGAGCTAGTCCAGTTCAGACGTTACCAAGTTTGGCTTCACCCCTGGTTACTACGTGAATACAAATATTTAATCAGGTAATAGATGCCACGTTGTGGCTTGTCACCTGGAAAGGAACTCTTGATGCATCCTCCTCTTGTGAAGGGATCCCCATGGGTTCCCTTGTGGCACTGGCAACGATATCCTCCTCGTGTGTTGTTGCAGTCGCCGTAACACGGGTAGATGTCCGGAGAAAGACATTCATCGATATCTAGACAAGCACAAAGGCATTCGTTAGTTAGAAGTGTTTCATGCATCTATAGGTGCCTATATACCCAAGGCAAAACTACAACTAATGTGCATCAATGTGCATCAAGATTAGCGATATTTAACATGGCTATCTTTTCATATCTAGAAAGTGTATTTGAGATATCAAACTAAAAAAATATTAAATTCATCTTGATTTGAACCAGTTTGAGCTAGATGTTGTGGTACGTGCCTTTACATCCATCTTGTATAGAAGCGTTGCCCCTGGAGCCATGAGGGCACTGGCAATGATATCCTCCTGGTGTGTTTATGCAGTCGCCGTAACACGGGTTGATGTGATCCGGAGAATGACATTCATTGATATCTAGACAAGCACAAGGGCATTCGTTAGTTAGGAGTGTTTCATGCATCTATAGGTGCCCATATACCCAAGGCAATACTACAACTAATGTGCATCAAGATTAGCGATATTTAACATGGCTATCTTTTCATATCTAGATAGTGTGTTTGAGATATCAAACTCAAAAAATATTAGATTCATCTTGATTTGAACCAGTTTGAGCTAGTTTCATCGTAAAAAAGTAACACAAAAACCGATTAAATAAGTTTCAACTGAGTTCAAAACTCACTGCCTTACTGCAAATATATCAAGTGCACAAAAGTTCCGTCAATCGTGCTCCCCCCACCCCCACCACACACAAGCTCGAGTTTGAGCTCGCGCCGTTGGCCCCGGGCGAGGCAAAAGTAAAGGACCCTTTATTCCAAGACAAACATATAGTAGCATTTTTTGTTCAACCACAAATTCACTGTTTACCGTATCACAAAAGGCACAAACTACTCATCGTTGACAATCAAATAGGTTAGTATCGTTAACAAGTCCAGGAATTAATAGTGTACTACTACATGAGCAGTGTCAAGGATAAATTAAACTATAACACGCAACTAAGTAAAAAAAACTCTCCTTAGCATGTCACAAAAATGGAGGGAGAGCTTTCTTTTTTTTCCTTCCCTTTTCCCTTTTTTTCACTTCAAGATAAAAGCTTTATATACAACATCTTACCACACAATGATATAATATAAGCATTGGTTTGGTCAAATAACAAAAGCTTCTGGATTTTTTTGTATTGCATAGGAACCAAAGCGTTAATGAAAACATGAACCAGATAAACTATGCAAAAGGACCTAACACAAAATCTTCAGACGAAGAATGCTATCGTCCAAAGGAAACATTACCATCAACAATCGACAATAATTAGCAATCCTAATCACCTCTATTTAAGCCTCTATCTCAGAACTAATAGAGATCTTTAAACTTCAAGGGGATCAAGACCAAAAGAAACCAAATTTACAAGAAAATTGTGTCACTTTGGATAATGCAGATGTTGCTTCTGAAGAGTGAGTTGGGCAAGCAAAAATCATGAGCACATATAGTGTTTTCGGGGGATTTTGAGGAGCCATTGAAAATTGAAGGAATCAATGGCGGGTTCGTTGGGAATCCAGGAAATTGACTACTGTCCTTCAGGAAATTGACTACAGTCCTTCTACATACTCTCCTCCATTAATGACACCGACCTGGGAAGTGGGACACAATGAACAGAGGACGCGTGCGGAGTTGGAGCGGCTGCGGAGTTGTTTCGGGGAAAGGCGAGAACGAGCAGTAACGATGCGTTGTGCCAGCATCTTCCTTGCTTGTTTGACTTCCTGCCGGCCTGCAGGCTGCCTCAAGGATAGAGCGATGGGTTGTTCTTCTGCTTGGGCCTTTACCACAGTATACATACATGTTTACATGGCCTGGGGGCCCTATTTGTCGTTGGTCATAGGTGATTTTCAGGCCAATATTTTTTTTAAGAATCACATGGATACAGGTTGAGTGTCAAAGTGCAGCTATTTCAATCTTTGCAGTGACAAATTATTAAGAAAAGGTGTTTTGGATGGCAAATAATCAAATTTCGTTCTTTCGAGTGTCAAATCCTTTCCTAAAGAAGAAGAAGAAAGGGGATGGGGAACGAGCTAGGGAGACAGACTATTGGATGGTGGTGTGCTCAGAATCTGGCTACGGTCCGTGAGAAACCTTCGTGCGGTTATAGGATAGCCGCACGTCCTCAGCATTCCATACCCAAACTCCAAATTTCATACCGATCAAACACATATATTGGATGGTTCTTGTTGTAGTGATTTCTTGGAGCTAAGCAATATTCACTCGATTACTCTGTTCTTTTTTAGATGCCGTTTTAAAATACAAGCAATCAACCTTTTAAGACTTTGACAGTTAATTTACATAAAAGTAATTAGATTTGTCATGTAAAAATTATATTACTAGATTTGTCATCAAAATTACTTTGATATCATTATTTATTTTTTAATTTTTACTAGCATACAATTAGAAAAGATAATAACAATCAAATACATGTATTGGAGATAGTGTCGATGTCTAAATTAATTGACAAGTAAAAGGAATTGGAGGTAGCATATATGTGCACGCGTGTATTGTAGTACGTACCGTTGCATCCATCGGGGACATACGGATTGCCTTGATAACCATCAGAGCAGTAGCACCGATACCCACCGTGGCCAGCAGCGAGGTGATCTTGGCAAGAGCTGTGGGCACTTCGACATTCCGGGGCGGACGCATTGGCATTACAAGTAGTCGAGTGGCTGATCACAAAGTCTAGCAAGGCTGGGAGCGCTTCGGGAGGATCGAATGTAGACAAGTACAAGTTATTGGTATAGTTGAATCCCTGGTCGACTATGTAGACAGAGTGACCCATACCGTTCGGTGAAACGTTGTGGGTCTGGATGTGGTAGGAAGAGTAGCCTAGAAGGATGTCCGCCTGACAGCAGCCGATGCCAGAGCAGACACCGCCGATCACCAAAGAATTGTTTGAGACCCATGGGCTGATGGCAGTGCAGGAACTGACCAATCTGTCCTTCTCTCCCCCCCAGAGGTCGACCTGGATGCCCCAGGCATCCAACACTATCATGTTCGTAAACTCCGACAGGAAGTACGGGCCGCCCTCTCGGAGGCCGGTCCCCCATGTTATATTTCTACCAATACCCGCTTTCCTGTGCTCATCGGTGTCCGCGAAGCCCATGCGGCTGCTGTTGATGCGCACCGTGCCGTCGGGAATGGAGATCTCGAGCACCTGCACGGTGCCGTCGCCCAGGAACAGCTTGGGCGGCCCATGCCCGCGTGAGCCGTTCCTGCAGGTGAGGTTGAAGCCGTCGTGGTAGCACCCGGGCTCCACGCCGAAAGGGTAGTCGAAGCTGATGTTGCCGCAGCTGGTGCTGCAGTTGCTGCGCGGACCGGTGGCTGTCGTCGATGCTGCCACGGCGGCGGGAACCAACAGCTGCGGCAGCAGCACCGCTGCAACAACACAGGAGAGTATCGCAGCTCTCCTGCTTGCCGCAGCTACCCTCACACTCTCCATATTCATTGATCTTAATCTTCACAAACGAGAGGGCCGCGACGATAGATTTTCTTATTTTCCTTCTAGCCAGCAAGCCAATATTTAAGCAGGACACAGGGACGGGGGGGGTCGTCATTGCAATGGGTCACCATTGCGTCACCATTGCTGGGTCACCATTGCGTCACAATTGCTGTTTTCGTAGCCATGGGCCACCATGTCGTCTTTTCCTGCATTGCCTCGACCGTTGGTTTCTCCTAATTTGAGAATTGAGAAAAATGGAGAGAATAGAGGAGTCTAGAGTTTGAGATAGATGTATTAGAGATTAGGTGTTTATGAGTGAGATTTTGTCCTCCATAGTGGAGTGGCTGTAAACTTACAATTCCTTTAATAAATCCAATCAAGTTTGTCTTAAGATGAGTTCTCTCTTGTTTTGGTTTCCTTTCGTGATTGGGGGGTTCTTGTGTTCTAGGGGTTTTTGTCTTTGTTTTTTGTTGTGATCTAGCTTGCTAGGACTTGTGGGATCTGATCCAAGGTCATCTGGACCATATTTCATCCACGAGCAAGTTTTTAGATCAAAGTTAGGTTTCCCCTGGTTTCGTGTCTTCTTGCCCTCAATAAAGAAATTCATGTAACCTTAGCTACGATTATCTCGATCGTCGATTGAAATATGTTCATAACCTTCTTGTTAAGCTATGTCTGAAATCTTAGGTTTGGATCACTAGATTAGAAGTTAGTTCGATTTGTGGATCAAAAGTTGGCTTGGCAGTGAGACTGGCCTTGGCTCGGTAGTCAGACCGGTCGAGGGTGTTGAGGGTTGATCTTCTCGGTTTCAGCAAGTCTTTCGTTGTGATTTGAGGGAGATCATACCCACCCAGTGGTCGCAAGTTATTTTACGACCACCCTATATGGTCGTAAGTTTTTCTACGACCACCTATTGATTGTAAGTTATACTACAATCATCCTATATGGTCGTAAGTTCTTCTACAACTACCTATTGATTGTAAGTTCTACTACATGATCGTAAGTCTTATTATGGCCAGGTCATCTACGACCACCCTATGGTCGATAAAGCCTACAGACATGTGGGACCAATTAATTAGGGACATTTGTGCGCTATGTTTAATACATGATATAGTTAATGTGTGTCGTTATTCCAGAGATAACTGCACGTATTAAACCTCTGTATCTGACATAACCGCAAGACGACGTGGGGGATGCGTCTCTGACAATAACTACCCTTGAACGTGCACATTGCATCAAATGACAAGATGCCTCTTGACGTAAACAACTGTCACCCCTTCATGCACTATATAAGGAGTAAATTTGACGGACAGAGCAAGACACAGACGAGAAGCGAGAGACAAGAAGATTAAGCCCTAGCTTTAGTAACTTCTTGTTGTAAACATAATAAATACAACAAACACATGAGTAGGGTTATTATTCTCTCAGGAGAATGCTTGAACTTGTATAAAATTCATGTGTCCTTTTTTTTGTGTGATTTCGCTCCAAGAGAGCCCCTAGCATTCATTCATAAGATCGATACTAAACCATCGATAATTGGCACCGTCCGTGGGAAGCTTTTGATTTCTCATTTCCTTTTCAATAAATTGTCTTCATTTTTCAACTCTGATGCTTTCGTGGCAGGAGAGTGGAATGAAGAGAATTTGTTTGATTTGGCAGACTATGCAGAACTTGACATGGATGCTTGCTACGAGTACGAGTAGAGCATCATTTCATCTGATGGCAGTGCCATTTTGTAGAACCTGGGATTTGAAGGATCCCAGATTCTCTATGCTTACAACACTAGTCTAAGAACAGCTAGTGTACCCAATTTAACAAATATGGTAACAAGTCCACATCACGCACTTTATTCATAATATCAAAGTATTTATTACAAAAGGGCACTTGGCCTAAAGAAAATTACAGCGGAAAGCAAAAGATAGTAGTAGGCCCAACGATACGCCACAGGCAATCGTCTAGGGGCGCAGCCTAGCCGTCCAAGTCCTCGTTGTCCACGAAATACTCCTTCTCTGAGATTATTTGCATTAAGCAAGGATGAGCACAACTTCTATACTCGCAAGTGTGGAGATCATGTGGATATGATCCTAATATTAGTGTGTTGAACAATTGGCAATAGCGTCGAGGTGTTTGGAGAAACCATCGTTTTCGGTAAAGTCCTGCTGCTATTAGGTCTCAGGTGGTCAAACCGGCCAACAAGTGGCGGTCAGACCGGCCAAGCCTCAGGTCAACTGGCTGGCGGTCAGACCAGCCTTTGGGCAGCGGTCTGACCGACCAAAATATATATATTTTTTATTTTGGAGTTGGGCCAAAAATAGAGGCTGTAGGCAAGAGAGGGCTTTCTTCTACACTTGGTCTCATAATTTTTGGAGCTTAGAGTCAAAAGATCTATTCATTTGAAATTTCCAGAGAAGTCTCGGATTTCCAGGGTTGAATTTTGGCTAAGTCCCAGCTGGGCGGTCAGACAGGCCAACGGGTGGCGGTCTGACCGGTTTTCACTTATTCATCGGCCATCTTGGCGGCGATGATTGTTTGGTTAGGTCAAGTTCATGTGTTTCAGTGCATATGTGTTGCATGATGCATGTTTTGACTAACGTGGGTCAAGTTGCGAAGAACTTGTTCCCGGAATCGATTTCTTGGTCTATTGTTGTGCAAGTTGCTTGGAGGTCAATGACGGTCAACGGCGAGGATGATCGGAACTAGGCTTGAGAGCTGAGGTTCAGAACGATCGAGGATGCCTGGTGAAGTTAATGGATTCAAGCATGGTGCAAAATTGACAAGGATGACCGCACGGGCAGTTCGGTGTGACGGGTTGGATCAAGCGGCGTGGGGGTCGGTGCAAGTACCATGGTGGTTTCTATGGGAACCGGATGGGAGAGACTTGCCGACATGATGAGAGCCGTTGATCAACCTACACATGGCGAAGCATGGGATTGCTTCATGAAGATTGGACTCGGTCTTCGGAGGAGGATCGAGAAGGGGTATTTTGGTAACTTCACCTAAATACCGCCTTGGTGACCTTTTGCTAACCTGCAGCGCAAGACGGCGTATGGAGAAGCGGTTTAGGTTAAGAGGAGATGAAGACGACGCTTTAAAATGTGTGCGTAAGTGAAACCCGTTTGTGTATGGACTTAACGGGTGCCCGTTTGGGATGTCTCTCTAGGGCTAGCCTCCACTATAAAAGAGGAGGGTGCTGATTGTAACCCTCAATCCTTTGAGAATAGAAACCCTAATTTGGGATTTAGGGTCAGGAAAGGAAAGTGGAGAAGCTAGGGTTCATGAGAGATGGATTGATTTGAGTGCTCAAGTGTTGATCTTTGTCCTTCATAGTGGAGTGGCTGTAAACATACCATCTATCCAATCAATCCATGCAAGATTTGCTCCAAGTTGAGTTCTATCTCTTTCTTGCTCTCTCTTTGATGCCTTTGGGATTTTTGTTGTTCCTTAGGTTTTTATTTGGGATCTTGCTGTGATCTTGCTTGCTGGGATGTGTGGGGTATGATCTAAGGTCATCTTGATCATCATCCACCCACAAGTAAGCTTTTGAATCTAAGTTTTGATTTTGCCCGGTTTTTGTGAAAGAAAGGGTGATTTTAGGAAGTTTTGCTCTTGAGGGCTTTTGCTTGATTCTTCCAGCGATTGAGGATGCTAGGACGTATGGGAGACCATCCTTAGCCATCTTGGATTGATTCCTCCCATGAAATCATCTCAATCACCGTTTTCGTATTTGGCTCGGTTTTGAAGCAACCTTCACTAAAACGGATAAAGGTCGGAGCTTTGGCAACGATCTTCACGACCGTTGATTGGAATAGGTTCCTGACATCCTAAGGAAGGTATGTTTCATGTTTCGTGAAGTTTGGAGTTGCGGATCAAAAGTTAGACCAATTTGTGATTTTGAGTTCGGGCTGATTTTACTGTTCATTGATCTGGAGGTCAGACCGCCATGTATATAGCGGTCAGACCGCCCCTGGTGAGAGGTCAGACCGCCCAACTCATTTGAGTTCTAGTTTTTGAGATTTTGGTCTATTTGCTTCGGGGTTTTGATTAGATTCAATATAAGTCTTCCACTGTGCTTGTATATTGATTTTCATAGCTTTCATAGCTATTGGAGTGAAATTAGTATTGAATTCAATCGAGAAGAAAAAGAGGTTGTGCTCCTATTCACCCCGCTCCATCTAGTCACCGTTTCGGTTCAACAAGTGGTATCAGAGCGAGGTTTGCTCTTTTGTGATCTTCACCGATCTTTGAGCATGGCGACTAGTAGAAGGTCTTGTGAGTCTTCTAGTTTATCTTCTTGTGACTCTTTGGGCGATGACCATGTGAGGCATGAATCTTTTTGGAGATGGTTTGCTAGAGATCAAATTTGTGGTATGTGTGGCGCTCGTGGCCACTTTACCCATATGTGCTCTAGTTTCAAATGTGAGTTCTCCATGGAGCCCGAGGAGAAGGAGCCCATTGGCATTTGTGGAGTAGCGATCGAGGATGATCATGATGGAGAGCTTTTCGAGGATGATCATGACGAGTCATGTGAGAATAATCCCCTACTCAAGCTAAGCAAGGTGAGCAAAGAAAAACTCATTAAGGGCTTGTTGTCATATAATCTTAAATTGCATGCTCTTAGGAAGCAATTGAAATTGCTAGAAAAAGAACATGGTGATTTGTCTCATGAGCTCGCCAAATTGAAAACCTCCATATATGCTTTTGATTCCTTGCTTGTGGACATGAATAACTCTCTTGCATGCCTAAAATCTGAAAATGAATTATTGAAATCAAATGCTTCTATACCATGTGATTCTTGTGTTGCCATACATCATGAGCTTGATAATGCTAAGTTAGAAATAGGCAATTTTAGATCTATGGCTAGAAATGATTGTGATTCTTGTGTAGGCATGCTTGCTGAATTTGAGAAGTTAAAATTGACTAATTCCATTCACCTTGAGCAATTAGAGAATGCTGAGGCTGAAATTATTTTAATTGAAGCTAGCCCTTGTAGCATGTGCTTAGAGTATGCAAAATTGCTTAAGGATGATTTAGTCTCTTGCAAAAATTGTGCTAGCTTAGAAAATGAAGTTTATGCTTTGAATTGTATGCTTAATACGAAAGCATCATTAATTTCTTGCACCTCTTGCATTGCCTTGAAAAGCGAGGTTGAGTCTTTGAAGAAATTGCGCGATGATATGAGCACTAAGTCATGTGACTCTTGTATTTGCCTCCACTCCGAGATTGATGTTTTCAAGATTTCTCTTGCTTCTTTGCATTTGGAGTTGGAGTCTTTTCGTGCTAAACATGAAACATTTGATGTTGGCATTTGTGCCATTACTTTGAGTAGCTCTTCCTTGGCAAGTGCGACTCTTTGTGACTTTTTTTGTGTTGTCCAAGGGATTTCTAAAGACAAGGGTGCATATTCCTCAAATGGTACTACATCTTTAAAAGAGAAGTATCATTGCACCTTTTGTAAGAAAGATGGACACATTGTTGAGTTTTGCTTCCGCCGTGTCAAACACCGGCGTCGAATGTGTTGTCGAGCTTTTAGGGACACACATTTCTCATCTCATGGCATGTGTGAGCCTAGTACCGATACGAGGGTGAGTTATGATGTTGGTTCTTCCAGCTTGTCTGTCGGGACCCCGGATCTCCGGATCCAGGACCCTCTATGTATATCTGCACTATTCCTTGGATTAGTAGCTAGTGCACACAGTTGCAACATTGGTGTAATCAAAACCGTACAATGAACTATAGATGAAGCAGACAAATTAATATTTAATAGGAAAAAGGACCTTATGGTCAAGTCTTACAAAGGTTGCCGCACAGGGCTAAAGATAACAGAGTAAACCTGCAGTGGAAAATAAACAAATTTGTGGAAGCCATCCGACATGCCCACAGGCAATCGAGTGGAGAACACATCCTAGTTCGCATAGTCTTCAAAGTATTCCTTATCTTAGATTCCTGAATTCCTTGGTTCTTCTTCAACAACTGACCAACCAGAGGGCATAAAGCCATGAGTACTTTGAATGTACTCAGCAAGTCATAGGGAAATGTATATAAATATTATTTATGCAAGGCTTGACAATGATAGCTTTATGGTTATTTTGCATAAAGCAGTATTGACAGTAAATACAGTAAGTAGATTGAAAAGCATAATTTAAAAGATTAATATATAAATAATCAAGTTTATTTGAAACAACTAGTGAACACCCTGTTCACTTCCCAACCAACGACCAACACCAACTACTCAGATCCAACTGAACCATTCCAACATTTTTATGAAAATCTACCCCTCGTGTGAAATCACCAGGCATATCCATAACCGGGGACACGGCTATTCGAATAGTTTTACACTCTGCAGAGATTGTACAGCTTTACCCACAAGACACGAATTCTCTAGTTGGTTGGGCATCCGTCGATGCCCCTGCTCACTACCTTAGGTAAGCAGTCTAGAGCACGTGAGAAGGCCTTTACAAAGTTCTGTTTTGACCCGGTTCTGCTCACTAAGGATTCGCCATACCGGCCCCCTCTTGCGCCATAATCAACCAAAACAGAACCAAACCAAAACATTGCTAATCAGTTGGCCCAGTCAACCCCATAAATGAACTTGTGGTTGCACGGTATGGCCCAGATCAATGGCGTACAAAGTTAAGTCCTTAGTGGTTACTCAAGTGAGGCAACCTTATCCCAAAATCATCCCCTTTACCGCACGATCACTCGCTCAAGTATAAATCATTTTTGATTCAACCCAGCCAAATGATCACCCTAGTCATGGCTCAACAAATTTTATCAATAGTGGCTCCGCCACGGTTCCATAATTCCTTTAGTCAAATTCAATCATTCTTTGTGTATGTGATCGTGAATCCCATCGTGACTAGGCATGGCTAAGCATAATACGGTACCCATGTTGGCAGTACAATAATATCCAACTAATAATTAACCGTCCTAAAGTGTCCAAGGATTTATGTCATTCAAGGATACATGTCATTCACAATTTATCAAGGAGGCATGATGGCAAATAGGTAATTAACTAATTCCCGAAACCATTTATATAAAAGTAGCAATGCATGCTTATATCAAACAATATACTTTTTATAAAATGGGTTCAATATAATCAAATGTCTATGACTTGCCTTCGTTGAAGAGTAGAGATGCTTCGGTCGTCGGGTCCACGAATTCTTCCGAAACGCTGGAATCTATACGTGCGAACAAAGCTAAATAAATAAAATAACTCCAAATAAAATTCAAATAATTACCAAATAAATACTAATAGGAAGATAATGAATTTATATAAATTTAGAAACTTGAATCACTCGAATCGGAGTTCAAATGAGGAAGTTATGGCCTTCGGAAGTTTGAAATTGCATAAAATGACAAAAGAATTGGATTTTTCGGATTTTTCGGATTATTTTTAATTCCGAGAAAGCTTGAACCGCTGATGGGTGGGGCCCGCGGCACTGTGCCGGGCCACGCACGCGTGATAGTAGCGCGGGCCACGTCAGCATCGGGCAGAGGTGGCGCTGAGGTGGAGCCGAAGCCGAGGCGAGGTGGCGCCAGTCATGTGGCATGGCGTGGTGGCTTCGAGGCAGGCGTGGGTTGCTCGGCTCGCGGCGCTTGCCATGGCGAGCCCGGCGCGTGGAGGCAACGTGAAGAGGGAATGCGCGGCCGCACGGCTTGGTCTCGAGGACGCGGCGGCAAGGGGAGGCCGACGACGAAGACGAAGAGCGGCGGAGGCGGCGGCTCGAAGGCGGTGGCGGGTTCCGTGACCTCGGGTGGAGTGAGCTTCAGACCAAAGCGCCATGACGAGGCGGTGCCGGTGGCGAGGTCGATGGCGCCGGAGGAGGCTCGACGACGGTGGCGGATGCGGCGGAGCGAAGCTCAGCGGCGGCGGTTGAATCGCAAAATACGGCGAGCTCGGAGGGAGAGAGGGGAAGTGAGGTGAGGGGTAAGAGAGAGGAGAGGGAGAGGCGCACAGGGCGCTCTTTTATAGGCGGCAGGGATGACTGGAGCGGCGGCTCAACGGGCGGGAGCGCACGAGGAGCTCTGTCGGCTTGCGTGTTCCGCGGATTCCGCGCGGAGGAGACAGGTCAAGGGAGGGGGGGACGCGGTGGCAGCGGATGCAGCGGAGCACGCCGCCTTCAATGCGCGTGATAGGGCGACGCGACGGGACGGGTCAGGCGGCGCTGGCGCGAAACACGCGCACACGCCATGTGCACCCAACGGGCAGAAGCGGGAGGAGGGAGACGACGCGGCGTGCGGCTGACAGGGCGGGCCCATCGGTCAGAGAGAGAGAAGGGGGAAGCGGCGGAAACGCGCGAGGGTGTGAGCCGTCCAATTAAAATCGGACGGTGACCGATGAAGGGGCGCGGCTGAGCGACGTTGGCGGGCTGGCGCGGGTCGCGCGAGGGGGAGGGGAGAATGGGCCGAAGAAATTTGGCCCAAACAGTAGAAGGGGGATTTTTAAGGATTTTTTTATTAAATAAAATACCAGAAAAGGAAAAGCATTTTTAGAAAATAGCTAAAGCCGTCCAAAAATTCAAGAAAAATTCATAGAAATCTCTTGAATTATTTAGAAGTTAATAAAAATATTTTCAGCTCAACTCTTGCTTTTATTTTTTGCAATTAATTATTTTTAACTTAGGGACAAAAGGAAAACCTCTTTTAAAATCCAAGAAAAGGCTTAAAATAATATTTTTGATTTTTAAATCCAATTAAGATCCAGAAAATTTAATTAAACCAACTTGAATTAATTAAAGTTGAATTAATTCAAATTAAATTGCTTTTAAAATCCTAAAATTTCAAGTTAAGCTTTAGCAATTTAATAAAATCAAATGGTTACTTTTAAATTTTGAAAATTTTCAAAAATTCTGGAAAATTTGGGATGTTACATTGTCCAAAAGGACTTCTTCTTTGAGCGACAATGGTGCTTTGTCTCCTAGTAGACCTTTACACCATTGCTCATTTTGTGAGAAGGATGGGCATCTTGTGGATTTCTGTTTTCGGCGTGCAAAACACATCTGTCGAGCTCATGCTTCTAAGTCTCCTAGTGGGCATAGTCTTTCTCATGACATGCACACTAAAGAGCCTAACACAAGGACTCGCTCTATTGATGACTTCTTTGACACCTTTCCTAGTGGTGTTGGACAATGTCATGGACTTGGTTTCTGTAGTTTTGGTTTTGGCCCACGAGCTACCCCGAGGCAGAATTTTTGCCGCTTCCCAAGAGGTGGACCTCAATTTATTCATCGAGGTACACACCCACGACGAGGATGTGTGAGTTCCTTTGGTGCTTTTGTTGGTTCTCATCATGGTGCTTTCAAGCAAGGTCATTGCCGCTTTTCTAGAGATGGACCTCGTTTTCCTTATCGAGTTGTCCACTCGCGGCGTGCCTCCAAGGATGGTATTGGATCTTCTTGCATGGACCATCATTTGCATCATGCTGACTCACATAATGGTTCAATTGCTTCTAGTGGCCGTGTGTCCAAGGTTTGGGTTCCCAAGTATTTGCTCTCTAACCCTTCGGGATCCAAGACTTGGACATCTTGCTTTTCTCATGTGTAGGTACCAGGGACGCAGGTTGGAGAACATGGACTTAAAAGGTTCTGGTCTTTTGCTTCATCACGTGATCGGGACACTTAATGGTTCTCTAACCTCATGATGGCCTCCAAGAGGCATGTGCTTTCATGATCGGCGTCTTCACCTATTCTGTGAGCTATCTTACACCTTCATGCCTTTACCTTCGTGATTATTCATTCTTGGCATGTTGTGCTTGTCTTTGTGCTCACTTGTATCATATCGGCATGTGTTACTCTTATGATATATTTCATCATGCCTTTGCTAGTACCTTGCTTATGTATTCATGTATTAGATTGTTGTTCATTATTTCCATGGTTGTATGAGCTTGGTTTTGTCATCAAGAGCTTGTGTTGTTTTCTACTTTTATTATCTTGCTCTTATTGATTTTTGCTTTATGTATCCACATGCTTACTTGATATCCATGTTAGCATACATTATCCATGATTTGTTCTATAACATATTTTATACTTACATGATTTTGTGCCTTATTGTTAATTGTGGATACATGAGCTTTGCCATAGCTTCACTAGCATGCTTTACCCTTGACTGAGTGTATGTTGTGTGATATGCTATATGCTTGCTTGCTCCTATGCCTTATTATGGATTTTAAGGATATTTTGAGCTTTATCATATCTTGGATAGCATGTGTTGCAATTGATATGTCTATCTTCATGCTCGTGCCCTGAATTGTTGATTATATGCTTTTATGAGCTTTTGATCTTCTACTGCTATTCTTGCTAGTCGTGTGTCTCGGTACTGTTTTCCTAGATAAAGTCTCACTAACCTAGTACCAAGGCATAGACTTCTTCTGTGTCTTTGGTGTAGTCTTTTCAGTTGAGGAGAACATGTGGTTCTTGACTTCAGCTGTTGGTTCTCCCTCCTCATATGTGCATTCGATGCTGGCTATCACTCCTTGGAGACGCAGTATGGTCCAGCTTCTACTTATTTGACTACATCTCACTGCCAAGCGGCACGACTCAGGTTCGAGCCCCTGTACCTTACATTTGTGTATGGTACCCCTATTCTACTTTGCATAGCATCTGGTTCTTGTCAGGGGTTGGGCTTGTTGAGTTCAGGATAGATAGAAGGTTCTGTTCTAGCACGTGTCCTTTCTAAACACTCTTCTTATCCCATGGTTTGCTAGGATGCACACTTCCCACAGTCTAGGTCGAGCTTGTCTCCCAGTCAATAGTCCTTAGCAGGTTTTGAGCAGCCTGTAAGCTTTTTAGTGTTGATGTTTCGCTCCCTAGCTAGTCGAATCTTTTTCCCTAGAGATCATGTGGAGTAGTAAGTCTTTGTGCTATAGTGTGTGGAATCCAAGGCACAATTGGCAGATGTCCTCACCAAACCTTTAGACCCAACTAGGTTTGCCACCTTGAGGAGTGAGTTAGGGGTAATTTATCCCTATGGGTTGGTTTGAGGGCGAATCGAGCGTGCAAGGTCGCAGGTGGAGGCGTTTGATCTGACAGTCGCTGATCCCGCCACCATTGAAGCCGACGAGAAGGCTTACGAATGTTTGAAGGCTAAGATAGGATCGCTAATCCTTTTTTTATCATCTGTGATGTAAAAAGGATATGGTCTTTTTTATCATCTGTTTATTACAAGTGCATAATATTATCATTCCACATTACAATAGAGTAAATTCTTAATTAAAATATAGCACTTCATGATAATTGACGCGTATATAGCTAGCTTCCTCACTGGCTTCTTCCTTGAGCCTAATACCTATCACAGACGGTTTTTTACTAGAACCGTCTGTGATAGTTCACAGACGGTCTTCGTTGACAACCATCTGTGGTACAGGAGATTATCACAGACGGTTCTTTAATAGAACTATCTGTGAATTATCACAAACGGTTCTATTAAATAACCATTTGTGATAGGTGAATATCACAGACAATTTGTAATACGAACCGTCTGTGATAGGCTCGCACGGTAAATGCCTGGTCCTGATAGACCCAACACAGATGGTTCCTTTTTAACCGTCTATGATGAGCCGTCTACTATTGCCTGTTTTGTAGTAGTGTTTTACCCTAAGCTGATGTTACTTCAATGGGTTTACCACGCATACCTGATACTCCTATGTGATTACTTGTTCAACCTGTGTGGTGGTTGTATGATGCACAGAAATGTGTCAAGCGGGTTGAGAATGATGATACTGGGCACAAACACTGCATTGGGCAATATTTTGACTATTGGTCATGCATCAATAAATGTGTAAGCACTTACTTTTAAGTTACATATTAATATTTTGAAAAAATAATTGTAGAAAGCACCGCCAAGATAGAGAATAACAATCTGACTGAAATATGCATCTGCAGGTAGCACCAAAGCTCTTTGAAAAGCTCAAATGATGATGGGATGCTACTTTGGACGAGTGGCCTTTTCATTTGCCTTAACGTTGTTCACTGCAAAAATTGGATGAGTTTGCAAACTGTCTCGTGGCTATGTTTCGATTTTGTGAACTTGTAAATTTCTTCCTCAATAGATATAGCATTTTCAGATCTTTCACCTTTCTTTATTCCATGGAAAATTGCAGATGTCAAAACCAGTCAAAATTGTGTCATTTGCAAGACTGGATTAATGCATGTTTTGTCATATGCGTGACTTAATTAGCTGTGTGTTTCCGTAGGAAAGTTGCCTACGAAGAATGTAGATCAAGACGGTCCAATATAGGCAAATGGATTTGACCGTGCTTCTATTACAAATCAATGGGCTATAGGTAAATACAATGTGCTTTTATATAGCTTTATCTTTTCTTTTCTTTTTTTTTTTTAAAGAAGGGCTTAATCAAGTCACTAATACTTAGTTAAATATAATCTCTTTGATATGGGCTATAGGTAAATACAACGTGCTTTTATGGGGCTTAATCAAGTCACTAATACTTAGTTAAATATAATCTCTTTGTGAACTTGTGACTTGCTAGTTAGTAGTTACACTTGTTTACTTCGCCCCTGTTATGTACTTGCTACTTGCTAGTTAGTAGTTACTACTACTTGCTTAAATAGCCTATGTTATTATGTGATATATTTAAATTTGTTTGTTAAACTACTAATCTAGTTGTATTTTGGACATGTAGTATTTTTTATTGATCTTTATTTGTGCAATATATATGGTTTATGTTTTCGCGCAATATCCGAATAAGTATTCATGACCGAGATAATCTGTATTCGGCTCGGCATGTATTCGCTCCGTATTCATGACCAAGACTATCCGCATTCGTATTCGTATTCGACACTGTTCATGTCCGATTCCGAATTCGAGAAAAAAATATGAAAAAGGATACGGGATGAGCGATATCCGTCCGTATCCGCTCCGTTTGCACCTCTACTTACTGGTAGGGGTGCTAGTGAGCTAAAACCCCATCGAAACCCACCCCAACCCATTTCTATACAACACATCTCACCCAACCCAAACCAACTGAACCCAATTATCTCAATATAGGTTCAACCCGTTTTCAATCCATGGAAACAATCTTAAGCACAACCTTCAACCCATGAAAATGTCACAGGCAACATTCTAACCTAATAAAATAAAATGTTAAATTGGCATGATAATGTTGTTTGCAGTTTGCTATATGGGCCAGATGATTAATTACTCCCCCACTAATTAAAGATTTTCTTAAAGGTAGCCTAACGATGACTACATCGTACGGATCCATACATCACCGTCTTTATTTTATGGGAGCAACTTACACTCGGACGTCCGATTTGGGACATAGGATCGGACGCCCAGGTTCCCCGCCGCAGGATTTGCTCCATAGTAACACGCCATTGTACGTATAGTAGCGCTCTTTGTTGTCACTTTGTGCAACTAGCTAGCTAGCTATTGTCCTTCCGTTAGGCTTTGAGGAATCGCACTGTGCCCAAGTGTATGCTTACATATGCCTTCAAGTTTTGTGGACTAGTACTCAATTGTCATTGTGTTGGTTGTCCGATCGATGGATTAAGGGAGCAACTTATAAATTGCAATATTGTTGTGAACAGTATATAATTTTTTTTTACAGATGCAATATTTTTTTTCTACAGATACAACACTTGCAACATCCCCGGACAATGGTTGTAACATCCTAGAACAATGGTTGCAACATTCCCCTGGACACGGTTGCAACATCCCCGGATAACGGTTGCAACATCCTAGGACAATGTTTGCAGCATCCCCGGACAATTGGCGATGGCGTTGAAGTTTTGTCAAAACACACGTTTTCGGCTGAGTTCAAAGTGTTGACAGGCAAGGGGCGGTCAGACCGACCAATGTGTGGCGGTCTGACCGGCTGTGACTTGTTCGCCGACCAACTCGGTGGCGATGATTGTTTGGTTAGGCCAAGTTCATGGGTTTGAGTGCATATGTGTTGCATGATGCATGTTTTGATTAACGTGGGTCAAGTTGTGAAGAACTTGTTCCCGGAATTGATTTCTTTGTCTATTGTTGTACAGGTTGCTTGGAGGTTAGCGACGGTCAACGGCGAGGATGATCGGGACCTGGCTTGAGAGCTGAGGTCCAGAACGATCGGAAATGTCGGGTGAGGTCAATGGACTCAAGCATGGTGCAAAATGGACAAGGATGACCGAATGGGCAGTTCGGTGCGACGAGTTGGATCAAACGACTCGGGGGTCGATGCAAGTGCTATGGTGGTTTTGGTGGGAGCCGGATGGGAGAGACTTGCCGACATGAAGAGAGCCGTTGATCAACCTACACGTGGTGAAGCATGGAAGTGCTTCACGAAGATTGGACTCGGTCTTTGGAAAAGATCGAGAAGGGGTATTTTGGTAATTTCACCTTAATACTGCCTTGGTAACCTTTTGCTAACCCGCGACGCAAGACGGCGTAAGGTGAAGCAGATTAGGTCAAGATGAGATGAAGACGGCTTTTAAAAATGCGTGCGTAAGTGAAACCCATTTGTGTGTGGGCTCAACGGGTGTCCATTAGGGTTTACTCTTGTAGAAGCTAGCCTCCACTATAAATGGAGGAGAGTGCTGGCCAGCACCTCCTGAATCCTTCATTCGAGAAACCCTAGTTTGTGTTTTTAGGGTTTGGAGAGATTAGTGGGAGGTTAGGGTTCTAGAGAGTTGGATTAGATTTCGTGCTCATGCGTTGAGTCTTTGTCCTCCTTGATGGAGTGACTGTAAACCAACATCATATCAAATCAATCCAAGGAAAGATTTCACAACATAAGTTCCTTTGTGTTCTTACTCTCTATCTTGTGATTTTGGGTCTTTCTTCGATCCGCGAGTTTTCTTTTGGTTTCTTGCCTAGATTTAGCCTACTGTGACATGTGGGAATATATCTAGGATCATCTTGATCATCAATCACCCACGAGTAAGTGTTTAGATCATATTTTGGTTTTGACTCGGTTTTAGAGCAACCTTCGCTCAAACGGAAAAAGATTGGAACTTTGGCATGGATCTTCACGATCCTTGATTGTAATAGGTTCCTAATATCCTAGAGAATGTGTGTATCAAGTTTGGTAAGGTTTGGAGTCACGAATCAAAAGATAGACCGATTTGTGTTTTGGTTTTCGGGTTGTTTATCCTGTTCATCGTGCTGCCGGTCAAACCGCTCTGTAGCCGCTGGTCAGACCGCCCTCCGGTCAGACCACCTCATAGCCGTCGGTCAGACCGCCCTCCGGTCAGACCGCATCATAGTTGCCGGTCAGACCGCGGAGCGGTCAGACCACAGAATGCACGCCGGTCAGACCGCACCTCTCAATTAAGGTTTGAGTTTTTGTGTTTTGCTTTGGGGTTTTGATTGGATTCAATACAAGTCTTCTGCTATGCTTATATATTGATCTTCATAGCTTCCATAGCTACTGGAGTGAAATTGGTATTGAATTCGATCAAGGTGAAAAAGTGATCGTGCTCCTATCCACCCCCCCCATCTAGTCGCCTTTTCGGTCCAACACCCACCACCGCCGTCTTCACATTCGACAGGAACCACAGCCAATTGGATATGTTCTCGCTCTCCATAATGGCAAATGCCACAGGGAGAAGCTGGTCATTCACGTCGGCCGTCATAGGACGATAGAACTGGAAGCCGCCGATAGCCTGAGCGAAAGCCCAGAACACTCGGTCTAGTATGAAGCGGTTGGGCCCTTTTTCAGCATCTTCACACTAAAGCTTGTTTATGTACGTGCCGGGGTTTGATTCGGCAATCTGGTGAAGTAATCTCGGCACAAGGTTTTACGCCTCTTCGTATGTCCCGTACATGAACTCGATGACCTTCTGCTTGGCTCATCGGACCTTACCATAGATGACTGGATAGCCAACCTGATTGGTGACTTTCGACAACAGTAGCTTGGGGGAGACGGACACATCCGCCGCAACTAGGTGCTTGATGAGGTTTGCCACATATGCGGAAGTCACATTCCAATGCTGCCGCAGGGGCTCGCTAAGCTCGCAAGTGTGGTCGGTTACCGCCTTGACCACAAATATCGAACCAAAGATCTTTGCTCGGTGAGCGCTGACTTTGCCAGGGCAGCCTTCCACTACGCACCTCACTGCGTAATGTCCGGGGTTGGACCGGTGCACTCCGTACACACGCCTGATGGACAAGACGTACCGTGCTATAGCTTGTTGCGTGGCCTCCTTGCTAGGGAAGCGCTGCCCTAGTAAGAGGGTCTCGGCATCAAACCCCCAGTGGGAGCCTTCTTCTTATGGCAGTACGAGCGAACACACTACGACATCATCAAGTCTCGATGCCACATAAGGCACCTTCGATGACAAAATTCCCCCGGTTGGACCACCGGCCTGGTGTGCGTCATCGTCGCTACCATCTAAGTTTGGGTCGGCGTCCTCGTCGGACTCCAACTTAAAAAGGAGCTTGGAGAAAATCCAAGAGACCTAGAAATTTCAAATGGTTTAATTTATTTTTAAAGCTTCTAAAAGGCCTTAAAAATATGGGTGTTATTTTTGGAATTTAATAAAATTATTTCCAACTTAGGGTTGGCTTTTATTTCTGCACATAATTTATTTTAATTTTCTGGAAAATGGGAAAACCTTTTTAAAATCCAGAAAATCAAGAAATTAATTTAGTTTTTCATTTTTAACTTTAAACCCGACAAAAACTGAGTAAACTCAATAAATTTTATTTTTGACTTTTTAAAACTCAGGAAATACAATAAAATAATATTTCATTAACCTTAAAATTGGTAACAGAACTTTGGAATGTTATAAACTACCCCCCTTAAAAGGAATCTCGTCCCCGAGGTTCGGAGAGTCTAGAACGAAAGGCAGATATAGGATGACTGTATTGGGAGGCTAGAAGGATATAAGAAGAGTTCATCTTCAAGTTGTCTTTATGTCCTCGGGTCTTGAGTTGTCTAAAGTTTTGATGTGCCGGTTCGTCCTCCAAGTCCTTTGTGCATTGACAGGTTTGAGTTGTCCAATCGATTAATAGAGAAGAGGGAAAAGCAATGGATGAGAAGAAAAGTTATGACGAGAGAAGTCTACCCCCTTAAGCAAATGTTACACACAAGATCGAAAGGATCTGCGTACGACGTACCAAAAGAAGATATATTATGCAAGTTAAGAAACAATACAATGCGCTACTCGATCGATATTCTTAAGCGGGTGAAACGACTCAATACACAGAATGAGTCTTGGCAAACTTAAACTATATGGTTTGGCTGACATCGTGATCTTCGATTCACAGTCATCGATGAATCTTGCATGTTGCTCTTGAATGGTGGAGACGATGATACTTTGTTGACAGTTTCTTGCCTTGTGGTCTTAAACGTAATGGCAAGAAACGTGTTGACCATCTATAGAAATTTACAGGGGAAAGTGCATCCATTTAACATTATAAAATGGTGAAGAAAGACCAAGATAAGAAAGAATATCATGAAGAAGGTAAGAATAGAAAGATGACCAAAGATGAGGAGAGAACAATTTATCTTTTTGTTATGTAAAATAAGTTTTGAAGTTCTTCAACTAATGACCATTCTAACTAGGTCACGACCTACAGTCGATATGGCTTTGATACCACTTTGTAAGGACCCGGGATTAACACTCCCAAATCCTCTGTGTATTCCACACTAGTTAGGTAACGATCAGTAGCTAGTGTACACAGTTAAACAAAATGATAACAATCCATATCACACATTTATTGAATAATAATCAAACTTTTATTACCAGAAAGGCTTACGAGCCAACAATGATGAACATAGCGGAAGACGAAGAAAAAGTAGTATAGCCCAGCTAATCTACCACAGGCAATCGACTGGGGTAGCGGCTTAGTCGTCGAGATCCTCAGCAGTTGTGAAGTCCTTTTCCTCTGATCAATATTTTATTAAGCAAGGTGAGTACAAATGAATGTACTCTGCAAGTTACACCCAATAACAGATTATAATGCATGACGGTATAACAAAGGATGGCTTATAGGGTTTATTTTGCATAAAACGATGTTTTCTTTAAATACTTGTACTAAGTTCCAAGGCAAATATTCTATAACAAAAATTCATTTTCTAAATTCTCAGTTTTATAGTCAGATAACATTCACACAACAGTGGTGAAGGATACCCTCCTATCACATGATACCCACCCAATTTCCTATTTGGATAAATTATTTGATAAAGTCTTTTGAAAACAAAATCAAAGTCTAACTTTGAGTGGCTTTGCTAAGCATATCCATGACCGTGGACACGGCTATTTGAATAGTTCTTAACACTCGTACTGTCCGCTCACACACTTCCGAAGGTGTGCGACTAAGAGATTATCACAAGGCCTTTACAATGCACCATCCCACCGTAGTCCCGCCTCGCTAAGGTTGCGCTTCCTTTGGATTGAACCATCCATCGGATTTAAGTCCCCTCTTGCGCCATGTGGGAATATATAAAAGTAGGTCATAAAAGACACCTACGCATCCGAATGGCACAGCCACGGTGAAATGATACAAATTATTTAGCCAGGTCCCGCCCACACAGGACATGTGGTAGTACGATGGAGCTTAGCAACATGTGGCTCGAAGACCGGTCCTTAATTGACTTTGGCGACTTTCCAATAAAACTCTGGGCCTCGATCATAGAAATGAATCGATCCCGTGTATAGACATGCACCCATCCAAACATCTATTTCGCCCAAGTCCAAACCAATTTTTATTTTATTTTGCTTTTCAGAAATCATTTGCAACAGTCCTATGGTAAAACAATACTATAGGCTCAATTAAATCATATTTGAACATTTGGCTAAATTCCCCTAATTCAATATTTTTGGTCTAAGCATGACTAAGCATAAAGTTTTTCAAACAAAAGCATCTAGTCAATACTATTGTATTAACCAGAGTTTTATCTAGGGTGACAAGGTATGAGGGATTAATGTTTAAGAATTATCAATTCCAAGGTCAGTAGGTCAACCTCCAATATTGTATCCCTATAATCCAACTTCCACTAATCCAATATCCATAAATCACCTATCCCTATAATTCGACATTGACCATCCATTCTCCAACAATATTCTATTTCTACAATCGAACATCTGATAATAATATATTTCTATTATCTAACAATCATGTACACCTATTATGCAACAGTCATGTAAGGCTATAATCCAATAATCATGTAATCCTATAGTCCATTATTCAACAACAATATACTCCTATAATCCAACATTAATATATTCCGATAATCTAATATAACCAATTCTTCCCACTAGTTCCACAAGGTTTTATACATACTGCTTGATTCAACTAACCCGCCAAAATTTAACATCATGATTTGCTAATCCTATAATCCAATAATCATGTATTCATATAATCCAATATCCAATAATTATGTAATTCTATAATTCAATATCCCTGCATAATGTATATCTACAATCCCATGTTCATCAATTATATAATCCTATAATTCCATCTTCGACAATCCGATGCCCAATAATAATATATTTCTATAATTCAATCTCAACAATAATCAAATTCTATAATCCAATATCCAACAATTGTGTATTTCTATAATCCACATTAAATCAATAGTCCAATATCAATAATTATCTATTTCTATAATTCAACATTCATTAACTGATATCCATCAACAATCTTCCTTTATTATCAAACATATATCAACAATCTACTTTTATTATCCAAACTCCATCAAATTCTAACTCTAGATTATATCGCATTTGGAAAGATTCTCCATACCACCTCTCTTGACAATTATTGGTCATACAAGGGAATTGGGAATAACTATAAAGCTTAAAACGGGAATTTAAATTACTTGAATATAAATACGCATGCAATAATAATTTAAAACAAAATTTAAATAAATTAAAATATTGGGATTCAAATATGATCAAAGGATGTAAATTGCCTTGCTTATTTAGTTGTTATTCCTAAACGGCGTCGAAATGAGGAGAAGTGTCGAAATTCGGTTCTCCGCTGTCGTCGTAATCTATACACAAAATGAGCCAAATAAATATAACAAATCCAAATAAAATTCAAAAATAATAAAATTAGTACAAAAAGAAAGATACCGCCTTTAGATGAATTTAGGAACAAGAATCGACATAATCAGATTTTGTATGAATGAGAATGAGCATCCGGAAGTTCAAAAATCACATAAAATGATAGAAATAAAAAATGGAATAGAATATTCTGGAATATTCTATTTTAGATTTTGAGGATTCAAGAAATGCTGAAATGTGGGCCCCTCTTGCTAGCGAGAGAGAAAGAGAGAGAGGATGGGATGAGAGGCTTACACAAGGGCCCCACATGGAGGTGGTTCAAAACAATGAAAGAAAGAAGGGAGAAGAAGGCAGCAGGGAGCATACGGCTCGGTTCATGGGGCAGCGCCGACGAGGGAAGGGGTGGCGGCGGCCGAAAAAGGGCGAAATGAGACCCCCCGAGGATGGGGATCGCAATGGTGGCAGTGGCGGCACGGAAGGATGGCCGGAGGTAGCGCGCATAGGAAAGGTGGCGCATGGCGGCACGAGCTGCTCAGGGCGGCGGTGTTTTGGGTGACGGCGTTTTGGGCGGCGGCTAGACCAAGGCGGCGCGAGCACAAGGTGCGCGCCGCCCTGGGGGAGGTGTAGCCGGGGTCGGGGAGGTCCAGGGAGGCGACTCCATGGCAGCCATGGCTGGCGGGGAGGAGCTGGAGCTCAGTGGAGCTTTGGCGTGACTTAAGGGGAGGGAAGGGGAGGAGAGGAGGGGGAGGAAGGGAGAGGAGGGTGCTGCTGGACGGCATGGGGGCAGCATGGCCGTGGACGGCTGTTGGGGATGGGGCATGGCAGGATATGGGCGGTGGCGTGCGGCGCTGGGTGCCATGGGGTGGCTTGGATGGGCAGGAGATGGGCTAAAGGGCAAGCGACATGGGGAGGCTAGGGCATGGAGGAGCAGCGACGTGCGCATGGGAGCAGCAGCAGGGGACGGTAGAGGGAGAAATGGAGGTGGCACCATGAGCCAAGAGCTTCAACTGGAGCAAGCTTCCACCAGGAAAATAGAAATGAGGAAGTGGGAGAGAGCTGCCAAGCTGCTCGGTTTTACCGGAGAGGAAGGGAGGAGGGAGCTTGCTCCTTGGTTTTTATAGACACAGGCGGAGAAATGAGAGCAGGCGGCATGGGGGTGGCTGGGAGTTGCGCTCATCACAGACGCCGGGCAGGGCGCAGTCAGCGCGGCGTGGAGCTTGGCGCGGGCGCGGGGCAGCTACCATGTAACATCCCTATTTTCTGGGCTTTTTGAAAATTTTGAAAACTTTAAAAATTAACCATTTGGTTTTATTAATTGCCAAAGCTTAATTCTTAATTTAGAATTTTAAAATCAATTTAATTTGAATTAATTAAAACTTTAACTAATTCAAGTTGGTTTAATTGAGTTTTCTGGATCTTAATTGTTTTTTTTCCTTTTGCCCTAAGTTAAAAATAATTATTTGCAAAAATTAAAAGCAAAAGTTAAGCTTAAAATATTTTTACTAAGTTCTAAATAATTCAAGAGATCTCTGTGAATTTTTCTTGAATTTTTGGACGGCTTAAGCTATTTTCTAAAAAATGCTTCTCTATTTCTGGTATTTTATTTATTCAAAAATCCTTAAAATCCCTTCCTATTCTTCTTGGGCCGAATTTCTTGGGCCTGTTTCCTATTTCGCCCACGCTGCCCACCTCGCCGGCCCACTTCACCCGCACAGCAGTGCCCCCTCGATCGGACACCGTCCGATCTAAATCGGACGACTCCCAACCCGCGAGCCTCCCCATTGCCTTCTCTCTCGACCATGGTCAGAACGTCCGCTTTCTAGAGCCCTTGCCGACTTTAAAAATCAAAAGGAACCAGCTTGGTTTGTTTGCTGCTCAAGCTTAACTTGGTATTTTGGAAGTTGGAGAGTTTAACTTGACCTAACCAAAACTTGAACTAAGTCCCTTGTTGGTGTTCTCTGTTGGTTGGGGCTTCTTGTTGTCCCTTGGTGTTGCGTGGTTTGGTTTTTCTCCCAAGCTCCCTCTCGATGCCTCTTGGCTTAACCTTTCTCTCGCACCTCTTTGTTGGTTTGAATCTCTTTTCGTGGTTTAGACCTCCTTCTCCGCTCGAACCCTCCTTTGGTTTTGACCTTCTATTGGGTCGTGTCCACCCCGCGGCGTTTTAGCTCGGGTGTGTGTTTCAAATGCCTTTGATTTCAAAATTCTAATCTTGGGGTCGAGTTTCCCCTTCGTGTGGACCTCCCCGGGTCCGTAGGGATCTCCCTAGCCCTTCATCTTAACCGCACAGACCTCCCCTTGCTTAGATCTGGCCGTTAGGACCTCCTCTCTGGAGATCTTAACCGCACAGACCTCCCCTTGCTTAGATTTGGCCGTTAGGACCTCCTCTCTGGAGATCTTAACCGCACAAACCTCCCCTTGCTTAGATCTGGCCGTTAGGACCTCCTCTCTGGAGATCTTAACTGCACAGACCTCCCCTTGCTTAGATATGGCCGTTAGGACCTCCTCTTTGGAGATCTTAACCGCACAGACCTCCCTTGCTTTGATCCTGGCCGTTGAGATCTCATTTGAGAGATCTAACCCCTAGGACCTCTTTGTGACCCTAGGACCTCTCTGTACTCCTTTGGACCTCTCCGTGTCCATAGGACTTCCCCAGGTCGGACCTACTGTTCGCTTGACCGGACCTACCGCTCGAGCATGGTCTCAGTCACATAAAACCTCCTTGATCTCATCTTAGCCGTTGAAGACCTCCTTTGAGTTCATCCGGACCGTTGGGACCCCTTTTTCATTGGTCTTCCTTATCCCTCGCTGGTCCGAACATCCCATCCTTCCTGAGCCGTCGGATCCGTGTCGGATGGTCCGATTTGATGAGGCATTCGGCCGGTCCGAACGTCCCAATCATTTTGGACCACCCGATCCAGTTCAATGGCTGAGATCTAGTGGTAGCTTCGGATGGTCCGAACGGCCCAATCGTTTTGGTCCGTTCGTTCCGAATCCAACAGCTCCTGCTCCTCCCGCTTCTTATCTCGCTATCGCAGACCCCTCCTTGCGGATCTTGACAGTTGGAGCTCCCTTCTGGAGATCCAACCGTCTAAGACCTCCCTTGCGGGTGAGGCTCTCCCTTTTGCCTTTACAGACCTCCCCGTTCGTGTTTGATCTTGACCATTGGACCTCCCTTCTGGAGATCCAACCGCCTAAGACCTCCCTTGGGCGAGGCTCTCCTTTGCCTTTGCGCACCTCCCGTTTGTTTGATCTTGACCGTTGGACCTCCCTTCTGGAGATCCAACCGTCTAAGACCTCCCTTGCGGGCGAGGCTCTCCCTTTTGCCTTTGCAGACCTCCCCGTTCGAGTTTGATCTTGACCGTTGGACCTCCCTTCTGGAGATCCAACCGTCTAAGACCTCCCTTGCGGGCGAGGCTCTCCCTTTTGCCTTTGCAGACCTCCCCGTTCGTGTTTGATCTTGACCGTTGGACCTCCCTTCTGGAGATCAACCATCTAAGACCTCCCTTGCGGGCGAGGCTCTCCCTTTTGCCTTTGCAGACCTCCCCGTTCGTGTTTGATCTTGACCGTTGGACCTCCCTCCCAGAGATCCAACCGTTTAGACCTCCCCTGTGGGTGAGGATCTCCCCTTGTTCACTGCAAGACCTCCTCAATGTCTTCGCAGGACCTCCTCTACGGGTCTTGGCTGGACCCACATGGCAGTCACACCCAGTTTTCTGTATCCTTTGACTGTGTCCTTTGTGCAAGGAAGTCTCCCCCACATTTAATGCATGTTGTATCGCATTAAGTGTCATCACTTTTGCAAGACTCATATCATTCTTTTGTCACATTCCTTGCCTACTTCCTTGTCCTCTTTACCAACTCTGAGGATCGCACCTTAGGGCAACCTCTTTGGCTCCAACTATATATAGCTTGGGCAGCCCATCTTTTCTCACTTTCTTCCTCATTTCTCCTCCCCGTTCAACAGAGCAGGTCTCGACCTCTCCAAAGAAGCTCTTGGGACCTCCTCTTGACCTCCTAACCTTTCTGTTGGTTTCAGATTTGAGCTTATTTGGAGTTTCTTTTTGGTTCTTGTTGGAGCTCTATTTGAGTCATTTGGTTTTCACCGTGTAGATTGCCAAGACCATGAGGAACCAGAGTTCTGTGAAGGGGAGGAAGAAGCTCAAGGCTTTGAGCAAGGCAAGTCACAGCCCTTGATCATATTGAACCTAGCCTTTCAAATATATTTTGGTTTTACTTTATCATGCATGGCTACTTTTATATGAAAATGTTTGGGCTGTAACTACTCTTCCTTAATTGATATTATGCCTCCTTTGGACTTGCTGCTGGACATGTTGACATACTCCCTTTGGAAACTTTAGGTTGGGTATTTTAGTTGGTATTTTTTGTTATTACCAACATGGGACCACTAGTTTATGCTTAGCCTTGCTATAGAACCGTGGGTCTGGTGAATCATGCTTCATCAATTAATAATCTTAACTAATGATCTATGGAATCTGTGGTCGGTGCCACTATTAAGCAGCTATGGCAGGATGCCTAAGTTGTGTTGAGTATGGTGCGAGATCACCCTAGTAACTGTTTGAGCCAGGACTGGGTGGTCCAGTGGCCGGGTTGAACCCAATTGGTTTTACTTGGGCAAGAAGGCAGGGAGTGAGAAGTGGATGCTATGCACACGGGTTTGTGGAAGTCTTGTCTGAGCACAATTAAGGACTTAACTTTGTGTTCCGTTGATCTGGGCCAATCAGTGCAACCACAAGATCACTTTATGGGGGTGGTCGGGGCTGAATAATTAGCAATGAGATGGCTTGGGGCTGTTTTGGATGAGCGTGTTGATTCGTTGGCGCAAGAGGGGGCACCCCATAACCCTGCGGACTTCTAGACCAAGGGGGGGGGGGAATGCGAAACCTTAGCGGATAGCTCCGAGCCAGTTCAAAGCTTTGTAAAGGCCTTGCCGTGCTCTCTAAACTGCTCACCTTCGGAAGTGAGCAATGGTCTTTCCGAAACCCGTCCCGCTAGAGAGATCGTGGATTGTGGGTAAAGTTGTACACCTCTGCAGAGTGTAAAATCTATTCGAATAGCCAAGTCCTTAGTCATGGACAATACCCAGTGAAAATGGTGCAAGGGATAGCTTTTGAGAACTGGTGTTGCCTGGACTCTTCTGCGAGAGGTCGTGGCCTTGCCTCGAAGAGACCTTGGCCGGCTTAGAGGGGTTGTACTCAGGGCTCTAAGCCCTGTGTCAAAGCAGTGTATGAAGATGACCAAGTGCATGGAAGCTTAGACCTCTTTGAAGAGGACTTCTTTGATGACTTCGCTGCCTAGGACGTCCTCCACTCGACAGCCTGTGGGCTTGCCGTTTGGCCTCTAAGTGTTCTGGTGTTTCGGCTGTCAAGGTCCTTTTGTTGTCGGTTTGTAAGCCCAAGTGGCAAACCTTCTGTAAGCAAGCTTGGACCATAAGGTCTTGTTTAATACTAAGTTTAATTTGTCTGCTTCATCTCTTGTCTTGACCTTGTGGTTATGATCACACCAAAGTGATTCTACGCGAGCTAGCTCTGTTGTCCTAGGACTGGCTCGTGCAGCGGCCAAGACCTCCAGGAGGTCTTGAAGACCTCCTGGGAGGTCCTGGTGGATCTCCTCTCGGTATGAACTGAGCGGTACTGCCGCTCCTCTGTGCGGTAGTACCGCAGCTCAAAAAAAAAAGAGCCCGGTTCCCAGTTGATTCTGAGAAGGTCGCCACATGGGCCCGCCCTGTCAGCCGCACCGCCCTCGCCTCCTGGTCATCTCCTTCCTCACGCCACCGCCCTCGCCGCTCGCGTGCTCGTGCGTGCGTTGTTCGTCGACTCGCCTGCCTCCCTCCCGTTGCCGCACCTACTTCTGGCGGGCGCATTGAATGCGTCGTCCTTCGCCGTGCCCGTTGCCGTGCACACCTCCCTCTTCCCTGCCTTGTCCCGTTCGCGCAGAATCCGCGGAGCACGCCAGCTCCGCAGAGCTCCTCGTGCGCTTCCGCCCGTTGAGCCGTCGCTCTGCCCATCCCCGCCACCTATAAAAGCGTGCCCCGTGCACCTCTCCCTCTCCTCTCTCTTTCCCCTCACCTCGCTCCCCTCTCCTCCGAAGCTCGCGATTCGCGATTCGCCGCCGCAGAAGCCGCTCCGCCCGCACCACCGCCGCCATCGACCACCGCCGGCACCTCCTCACACGACTTTTGGCGCGCGACTCACTCCACCCGAGCCCACCGAACCTCACATCGCTGAAGCCGCCGCCCGCCGCTTTTGTCGCCGCCGCCATTTCTTCGCCAACCGCCGATTTGAGTGCGCCTGGATTTGCCGCACCTCCTCTTCGCGATTGCCGCCACTCATCGGGCTTTCGCCACGGCGCGGAGCGCCGGCGAGCCAAGACAAGCTTCGCAGTAGCCCCTCGGCGCCGTCGCCGGGTCCGACGTGGCCGAGCCACGTGGCGCCATGTCACGCCCAGTCAGTGGCCATGACAGCCCTCTACTGATGTGGCAGCCTCGTCATGCCCCATCAACAAGCCCACGTGGCTTTTTCCGGATTTTGTTTAGAAAAATAAATATGGAAATTCAGAAAATCCAATTCTTTTACCTTTTTATGCAATTCCAAACTTCCGGAGGCCATAACTTCCTCATTCGAACTCGATTTGAATGATTCAAATTTCTAAATTCATTTAAATTCCTTATCTTCCTATTAGTATTTATTTGGTATTTATTTGAATTTTATTTGGAGTTGTTTTATTTATTAAGCTTTGTTCGCACGTATGGATTCCGGTGTTTTGGACGACTTCGCAGACCCGACGACCGAAGCATCTCTACTCACCAATGAAGGCAAGTCGTAGATCTTTGATCATATTGAACCTAATTTACAAAATTATATTGTTTGATATAAACATGCATTGCTAATTTTATAACAAATGGTTTCGGGATTTGTTAATTACCTAATTGCCTTATGCCTCCTTGATAAATTGCAATTGACATGTATCCTTGAATGACATAAAACCTTGGACACCCTAGGATGGATAATTATTAGTTGGATATTATTGTACTACCAACCTGGGTATCGTAAATACTTAGCCAATGCCTAGATATACGATGGACTCACGATCACTGACTCAAAGAATGATTGAATTTGACTAAAGAAAATATGGAACAGTGGTGGAGCCACTATTGATAAAAGATGTTGTGCCATGACTAGGGTGGTCATTTGGCCGGGTTGAACCCAAATGATTTATACTCGGACGAGTGATCGTGCAGTAAAGGGGATGATTTTGGGATGAGGTTGCCTCGCCTGAGTAACCACTAAGGACTTAACTTTGTGCGCCATTGATCTGGGCCATACCGTGCAACCAAAAGTTCATTTATGGGGTGGACCTAGCCAACTAATTAGCAATATTTTGGTTCAGTTCTATTTTGGTTGGGAACGACGCAAGAGGGGGCCAGAATGGCGAAACCTTAGCGAATAGAACCGAGTCAAAATAGAACTTTGTAAAAACCTTGTCACGTGCTCTAGACTGCTTCCCTAAGGAAGTGAGCGGTGGCATAGATATATGCCAAACAAACTAGAGAATTCGTGTTTTGTGCGTCAAGCTGTACAACCTCTGCAGAGTGTAAAACTATTCGAATAGCCGTGTCCCCAGTTATGGACAATGCCTAGTGATTTCACACGAGGGGTAGACTTTTGTCAAAGATGTTGGAATGGGTTGTTCGAATCTAGTAAATGGTTGTGGTTGATGGTTGGGAAGTGAACAGGGTGTTCACTAGTTGTTTCAAAGAAAATTGATTACCTATGTATTAATCCTTTAAATTGTGCTTTGCAATCTACTTACTGTATTTACTATCCAATATTGCTTTCTGCAAAATAGCCATAAAGCTATCCTTGTCAAACCTTGCATGAATATTACTTGCATACATTTCCCTGTGACTTGCTGAGTACATTCAAAGTACTCACGACTTTATGCCCTCTGGTTGATCAGTCACAGAAGAAGAACCAAGGAATACAGGGATCTAAGATGAGGAATACTTTGAAGACCGTGCGAATTAGGATGCGTTTCTCCACTTGATTGCCTGTGGGCATGTTGGATGGCTTCCACGAGTTTACTTATTTTTCCGCTGCAGGTTTACTCTATTATCTTTAGCCCTGTGTGGCAACCTTTGTAAAACTTGACCATAAGGTCTTTTTGCTAAATAATATTAATTTGTTTGCTTCATCTATAGTTTGGTTGTGTGGATATGATTACACCAATGTTGCAACTGTGTGAGCTAGCTACTGATCATGGGACTAGTTCAGAATGCACAAAGGGTCCTGAGGTTGTATACTCGGGGTCCCGACATGCCACGGGGGCGGCGTGGCACTCGACGACGTAGGGAGGTGGCCCGGCGTTAGAGGGTGAGTGCCACTTGGCGCACAGGCGGCAAGGTGCTGTCGACAGCATGGGCAAGGCCATGGGAGGAAGAAGACCAGTAGAAAGGGAAGAGAGAGAAGATGAAAAGAGAAAAAGAAAAGAAATCCGGAAAAATAAAAATAAATCTAAAAATTTAAGAAAATTTTATAAAATACTTTGGAACCTGAATAGATCAAATAAAATAGTTTTGTATTTTTTTTGAAGTTTATTTTAGCCATTTAAAATGTTTTTCCTTGTAAATTCAATTTAAGCTTTAAATTAAATTGATAAAATCCAAAGAAATTTTTTTATCTTTAAAGCTTCCAAAGGAATCCCCACTTTAAATTAAATAATTTAAATTAAATTTTTCAATAAATAAAATAACTTTTGGGAAAATAGAAAAAAATAGAATAAATTGTGTTGCGAAAACAACAAGGAGCTTCGAGAAAATCCAAGAGACCTAAAAAATTCAAATGGTTTAATTTATTTTTAAAGCTTCTAAAAGGCCTTGAAAATATGAGTGTTATTTTTGGAATTTAATAAAAAAATTTCCAACTTAGAGTTGGCTTTTATTTTTGCACATAATTTATTTTAAGTTTCTGGAAAATGGGAAAAACCTTTTTGAAATCTAGAAAATCAAGAAATTAATTTAGTTTTTCATTTTTAACTTTAAACCCTATAAAAACTCAGTAAACTCAATAAATTTTATTTTTGACTTTTTTAAACTCAGGAAATACAATAAAATAATATTTTATTAACTTTAAAATTGGTAATAGAACTTTGGGATGTTACTCCCCGACATCATCAAGGTGCAGGAGCGGATCCAGTATAGGGACATGGGTGTACAGATGTACACCCATTTTTTTGGAAGTAAACCTAATATTTATTAGGTATTTTAGGTATATATAATAGTAAGTATACTTTAAATATGTATTTCAACTGTGCACTGCATCCTGATCGCGATTCAGCCTGGCGCTATTCGTTCGCGCGCAGCCCACTCGGTCAAGCCACCTCATGCATCACCACAGGCCACCACAGCCCAACAGAACTCCAAGCGTCGTGAGTCGCCTGTGGTCACGAGTCCCCACTGCTCACGTAGCCAAGTCGCTGAGACTCGAGAGCTCGAGACCGAAGCCACCTTGACTAACCCTATCCTTTCGGCCTTTCCTCCTTTTCACTCTGCTGGCAATGGGCACAAGGATGCTTGAGGCGGCGAGCGGCGAGGCAGGGATGAGCGCCGAGCCGGAGTCAAGGATGGAGGGTGTAGCACACGGCGAGCGGCAAGGGGAGGGAAGCCCTGCGATGCGCGGCAGCGCCGAGCCCGAGCCCGAGCAGGAGCAGCCACCGGCACTGGTGCAAGGAGTGGCGACGGCACACGGCGAGGTCAAGGTGAGCTCCTTTGCTAGTTTCTTTCCTCTTGCTCTTGGTGACTTTGGGGTGAGATTTGTGTGCATCGCTACTCTTGTCTCGTCTCGTCTTGCGGCCTGCTCCTCCCACTCGAGCCAGCTCCCCAGTCCCCAGGGGGCAGGTCGGCGGCGCTTGCCTCCCATGGCCGCTCCTCCTTCGCCGTGATGGGGAACAACCGAACAGGGGAAGGTAGGCATCGTCAACACCGAAGCGGGGATGGATTGGACGCCTCCCCAGATTGGCACAATGGCACTGATTTGCTCCTTAGTTGAGTTAGTTCAGTAGTTCTGATAAGACAATAAATGGATGTGTATTTGCTATTTGGCTCATGGAAGATGGAATGGAATCAGATTGGCAGTTTGGCACTGAGGTGACTGAGCGTAAGAGCGTTACTTGTTAGCTTGTGTGTATATGTCAGTGGATTTGTGGATGTGCATTGGCTCATGCCTCATGGAATCAGATCAAGCATGCAAAGCTAAGGCATCGATCACTTGCATTTGCAACTCCGAACAACCATTTTGGAAATCCTGGATCCACTTGGTCGGTGTCAAGCTCGGTTGGCCAACTTTGGTTGCCTCAAAGATCAACAAAGGATCGCCTTTGATGACCCTGTGCGAGGCTAGTGTGCCATTGTCAATCAGGATATGAAGGCAACCGTTACATGCCAAATGGATGCCAAGTAGGGGCGGAGCCTCCCTTCGGGCCCGAGCTCCCTTTCAGCGTGGACTCCCTCCCTTCGGTGCTGGCCAAACCCCCTCCTGAGCGCCATCACCGCTATGTCTGCCTGCCTATCTCAAGGAGGAAGAAGAGCCCACAGCCCACTGGCCCAACACATCAAGCCAGCCCAAGTCCAGGTGCCTAGAAGGCCAGCACATCAAGCCCCCACTCCCCAACTGACTTAGCCCTCAGGAGCTCCCCCGACTAACCCTAGCCACGACGTGATTCGCGAGGCGCGTGGCGGCGAGTGAGGACTGAGGGCAGAGGCGCAGAGGGCGTGAGGTGAGGGCACGAGGTGCGGGCGGGGGCAGGTGGGGGCGCGTGGCAACCAGCAAGGGGCGAGGGCGAGGGCGCGAGGCGGCGGCCGTGGGGGCAGGCGCATGATGGAGGCGGGTGAGGGCGCGAGGCGAGCTGTCACGGGCAGCGGCGGGCGAGGGCGTGTGGCGTGAGGCGTGCGACAGAAAGGTCCCAGGGCATGGCGCATGGTAGCTAGCTCCCAGGGCACGCGGTAGCAGCTCCCAGGGTCCATGGCGCACGGTGCGGCAGCCAACTCCTACTCGGCCACTCCTAGGGTGAGTTCAACCTTGAATCATTGAGGCACCTTGTTGGTCTGGATTTTGCTTGAAACAACTACTAGGAGATAACTGGTTGTAATTGTATGGACTATGGAGGGAATTTATATACTTTTGGAGAATTGGAGTTCTATAGCCTATAGGGAAATTTTCTTCCTTTATCTATTAGAGCAGTTTGGAGTGGTGTATAACTAATTATTCCTTATCTATTAGAGCTGCTTAGTATCACTTGTTCAATTTCCTTTTTGATAATTTACTTGTTCAATGTCCTTAGCTTAATTGCTTCATGTGAGCATATCCACTCTGCAACATACTTCCCATGGATGAAAAAAAATATAGTGCTCTGTCTATTGTATATTGGCATTGTTGTGTAGCCTAAGAACTATCAGTATTTGATTCCACTCAGAAGTTTTGAGTCCTATCATTAATTAATATACTTATTTTTAAGCCAAGGGACCAAACAAAGGAAATTATACTGAAAGCAAAGTGTGGATATCATGGGGATATGCCCATGATCTTAAGATGATGAAACAATTGGCAATGTGGCTTTTGGTTTGAAGTTTCAAATGTTTTCGACAAACTTTCAGATCTGTCAGGTCAGCGGCGGTCTGACCGGCTTTTGTGCTGAATGCTGATATAAGTGGTGAATTAATTTTGGGATAGGTCATATCCATATTTGTTAATGCATATGTGTTGCATATTGCATGTTTTCACTAACGTGGGTCAAGTTGTGAAGAACTTGTTCCCAGATTCGTGTTTGTTTGCTTGTCTATTGTCGGGTGGCTTGCGTGTCAATGACGGTCAACGGCGAGGAGGATCGGGACTAAGCTTGGAGATCTGAGGTCCAGAACGATCATGGATGCCGGGTGAGGTCAAGTGACTCAAGCATGGCGCAGAATGGACGAGGATGACCGAACGGGCGGTTCGGTGCGACTGGTTGGATCAAGCGGCGCGGGAGTCGTTGCAAGTGCTTAGTGGTGCCAGTGGGATCCGGACGGGAGAGACTTGACGACATGGAGCCGTTGATCAACCTACACGTGGCGAAGCAGGCGATTGCTTCAACAGATGGACTCGGTCTTCGGAAAAGATCGAGAAGGGGTATTTTGGTAATTTTACCAAATACCATCTTGGTGACCTTTTGACTAAGCCGCGGCGCGGGTCGACGCATGGTGAAGAGGTTTAGATCAATCGACGATGAAGACGGCACTTTGAGATGCGTGCGTGTGTGTTCCGTTGATGTTGGGCCTTAATGGAAGCCCATTAGGTTTTTAGGGTTAAAGGCTGCCCTATAAAAGAAATAGATGATGGGACATTAGGTTTTGATGCTGCCAAGAGAAAAAGGGGAGCTTTTGTGTGGCAGCTTGTTCGCTACTGTAGTGCCCCAATATGGTGCCTTGAAAATTTCAATTAGTGGCGGCGCCTTGTGTCCGAGAAAAAATGGGCGGCGCTTTTGTCCCGAGAGAAACTAGTGCCCTGTTGAATCGTAAACCGAGCCTGTCTTGCCTTTGCTAGATAAAGCGTGTGGCGTATTTGTCTCTCGGAGAAAAAGCCTGTTCACTCACCGAAAAATTGTGGTGAGGCGGCAATGTAAATTGATTCTTGATCGGCAACGTGTCTCGAGTCCTTGGTTTAATTGAAAGCTGTTTTGTTTTTCTTATTGCTTGGCTGCATCTTTTCTACCTGCTTGTTGCCTCTTTGACCGAGCGTTTCTTTATGTGATTGATGTCCCATCTTGTTTGCTTGGCATCCATGAGGACTCCTGAGCAGGATCAAGATTGCCGGATCGCCATCGTGTTTTGATTTGGTTTTATTGTTCTACTTGTCCCATCAGTTGTGAAATCAGTTTTTGCTTAAAGTTTTTTTTATTGGCTTGCTGCTTTCTTTGCAGTTGCTGTCGGTTGGAAGCGGCGGCGGCTTGTTTGAGCGCCTGTAGGAGCTCGCAAAAGCGGATCTGGCGGCGCTCAAGCTCCCTCAAAACCAATCTGACGGCGGATCGCTCTCCTCTGCAGATTTGGTAGCACCTTTGTAGAGCGTCGGAGAAAGCGAAGCTTGCGCTGACTATCTTGAGTTCTTGCAAATGAGTCTTGGTTTATTGGAAAGGGATTTGAGTTTTTAGTGCTTTGGTCGCTATTCTGCTTTTGCCTGCCGGCGGTTTCGTGTCTTTGTAGAATTTTGGGGGCTTGAGCTTAGTGAAGCTTGCGGTAAAGAGTTCTTATTGCTTTTGGCTTCCTTCATTAATTCGCATGAGGTCCAGGTTTTATTTGCAAGCAGTTTTGCATAGATCTTTTATTCTTTTATTGTCCTGGCTTGTCATCAATGATGTTGGACTTGTGTATGCGGCTATGACATGTTGATGTGCTTGATGCAACTTTTAGTTGATTAGGCTTTTGCTTCGGGGTATTGATCGGATTCAACACAGGTCATCCGCTGTGCCTGTATACAGACCTTCATAGCTTTTATAGCTATTGGAGTGAAAGTAGTGTTGAGTTCGATCAAGGTGAAAAATAGAGAAAGCGTCTATTCACCCCCCCCCCTCTAGTCGCCTTTCCGGTCCTACAATTGGTATCAGAGCAAAGTTTGCTCTTTTGTGATCTTAATTGATCTTTGAGCATGGCAACAGATATGAGGACTTGTGAGCGTTTCCTTGCATCTTGTCGTGGTTCTTTTACCAATGGTGTTGGACGTAACAAGATATTTGAATGTATGTTAAGTGTAATGGCGATGAAGGAGGAAGTCTCCTGTGATATCTGTGGCAAATCCTTTTGTTTTGATTGTCCTAGTTTCAGGGATGAGTCACTTTTAGAGCCCAAGGAGAAGAAGCCCAGTGGCGTATATGCAGCACCTTTTGAGGATGAACATGATGGAGGGGATTTTGATGATGAGCATTTTGATGATAGTGATGACTCTTATGAGGACGATCCCCTACTTGAGCTAAGCAAGGTGAGCAAAGAAAAACTTGTAAAAGTCTTATATTCATATGATCTTAAACTGCTTGCTCTTAGGAAGAAAGTAAAATTGTTAGAAAAAGAGAAGGGTGATTTGTCTCATGAGCTCTCTGAATTGAAAACCTCCATGAATGCTTATGATTCATTGCTTGTAGACATGGAGAACTTGAACAATTCTTTTGCATGCCTAAAATCTGAAAATGAAATTTTGAAATCAAATGCTTCTATTCCATGTGATTCTTGTATTGTCTTACATCATGAGCTTGACATTGCTAAGTTTGAAATAGGCAATCTTAGATCTATGGGTAGAAATGATTGTGATTCTTGTGTAGGCATACTTGCTGAAATTGAGAAGCTTAAATTAACTAATTCCATACATCTTGAGCAATTAGAAAATGCTAGGGCTGAGATTATTGAAATTGAACCTAGGCCTTGTAGCATGTGCTTAGAACATGAAAAATTGCTTAAGGATGGTTTAGTCTCTTGCAAGAATCGTGCTTGTTTAGAAACTGAAATTGATGCTTTGAACTACATGCTTAATTCGAAAGCATCATTAATTTCTTGCACATCTTGCATTTCATTGAAGAGCGAGGTTGAGTCTTTTGCGCGATGATATGAGCGCCAAATCATGTGACTCGTGTATTTGCCTTCACTCCGAGATTGATGTTTTTAAGATTTCTCTTACATCTTTGCATTCGGAGTTGGAGTCTTTTTGTGCTAAACGTGAGTCACTTGATGTTGGTTTTTGTGGCATTGCTTTGGATAGCTCTTCTTTGGTGAGTTCGACTCTTTCGGACTCTTCTTGTGTTGTCCAACGGATTTCAAAAGACAAATGTGCTTCTTTCTCAAATGGTACTAAATCTTCAAAAGAGAAGTACCATTGCACATTTTGTAAGAAGAATGGACACACTCTTGGGTTTTGCTTTCGCCGTTTGAAACATGAGCGTCGAGTGCATCGTCGTATCTCTAGGAACACACATAGCCTTTCTCATGGCATGTGTGGGTCTAGTGTCGATACGAGGACGAGTCATGATGTTAGTTCTTCCAGGACTTCTTCTTGGAGCGACAATGGTGCTTCGTCCTCTCGGACCGTGTCTACTAGTAGACCTTTACACCATTGCTCATTTTGTGGGAAGAATGGACATCATGTAGATTTGCTTTTCAAGTGCAAAACATTTGCATCGAGCTCATACTTCTAAGTCTCCTAGTGGGCATAGTCTTTCTCATGACATGCACACTAAAGAGCCAAGCACGAAGACTCGATTTGTTGATGGCTTCTTTGACACCTTTTCTAGTTGTGTCGGACAGCACCGGGGACATGGTTTGCATAGCTTTGGTTTTGGTCCATGAGCTGCCCCGAGGTAGGATTTTCGCCGTCTTCCAAGTGGTGGACCTCGTTTTGTTCATCGAGGTACTCACCCACGGCGTGGTTGTGTGAGTTCTTTTGATGCTTTTGTTGGTTCTCATCTTAGTGCTTTCAAGCAAGGCCATCGCCGCTTTTCTAGAAATGGACCTCGTTTTCCTCATCAAGCTGTCCACTCGCGGCGTGCCTTCAAGGATGAGATTGGATCTTCTTGCATGGACCATCATTTGCATCATACTAACTCACATAATGGTTCGACTGTCTCTGGTGGTGGTGTGTCCAAGGTTTGGGTTCCCAAGCATTCGCTTTCTAACCCTTCGGGACCCAAGACTCGGACACCTTGCCTTTCTCATGTGTAGGTACCGAGAACGCGGGTTGGAGAACATGGATTTAAAGGATTCTAATTTTTTGCTTCATTACTTGATCGAGACACTTGATGGTTCTCCACCCCAATGATGGCCTCCAAGAGGCATGTGCTTTAATGATTGGGATCTACACCTGGTTTGTGAGCAATCTTTTACCTTCATGCATTTACTTTCGTGATTATTCAATCTTGGCATGTTGTGCTTATCTTTGTGCTCACTTGTACCTTTATGGCTTGTGTTACTTCTTTGATATACTTTATCATGCCTTTACCTTGCTTATGTATCCATGTACTATATTGTTGTTCATTATTTCCATGGGTGTATAAGCTTGGTTTGTCAACATGAGCTTGTGCTGTCTTGTTCCTTTATCATCTTGCTCTTGTTGATTTTTGTCTTATGTATCCACTTGTTTACTTGATATCCATGTTAGCATACTTTATTCATGATTTATTCTAAAATGCTTTATGCTTACATGATTTTTGTGCCTTACGGTTAATTGTGGATGCATGAGTCTTGCCATAGCTTTCACTAGCTTGCTTTTGACTGTGTATATGATGGATGATATGCTATGTGCTTGTTTGCTTGCTCCTATGCCTTATTGTTGATTAAGGATAGTTTGAGCTTTGTCATGTCTTGGATAGCATGTACTACAATTGATTTGTCTATCTCCATGCTCATGTCTTAAATTGTTGAATATATGCTTTCATGAGTTTTGGTTCATCTACTGCTATCCTTGCTAGTTGTGTGTCTTGGTACTGTTTTTTTAGACAATGTTTCACTAACCCAGTACCAAGGCATAGACTTCTTCTGTCTCTTTTGTGTAGTCTTTTCAGTTGAGAAGAAGAACATGTGGTCCAACAAGTGGTCAAAGACTCCAGTTGTTGGTTCTTCTTCATTTGTGCATTAATGATGACTATCACTTCTCGGAGACGAAGGAATTTGAGATGAGAATGATGGGTGAGCGCAACTACCTTCTGAAGCTTCAAGGAATGGAACTTCATTCATCATGACTACATCTCACTGCCAAGCAGTGCGACTTAGGTTCGAGCTTCTATACCTTACATTTGTGTATGGTATCCCTAGTCTACCTTGCATAGCATCTGTTTTATGTCAGGTGTTGGGCTTGTTGTGTTCAGGGTAGATAGGAGGCTCTGTTCTAGCACATGTCTTTTCTAGGCACTCTTCTTATCCCATGATTTGCTAGGATGCATTCTTCTCACAGCCTAGGTCGAGCTTGTCTCCCAATCACTAGTCTTAGCAGGTTTTTGAGTTGCCTGTGAGCTTTTTAGTGTTGGTGTTTCGCTCCCTAGCTTTTCGAGTTGCTTTCCCTAAAGATCGTGTGGTGTTTGAAGTCTTTGTGCTAGTTTTTGTGGAGTTCAAGGCACCTTTGGCAGATCTTCCCTCAAAACTTTTTAGACCCAACAAGGTTTGCCACCTTGAGAAGCAAGTTAGGGATAATTTATCCCTATGGGTTGGTTTGAGGGGGAGTTGGTTCTTTTCTGAACCTTTTCTTGTTCATTTGAACTTTTGTGTGGATCTTTTCTGATACCTTCTTCAAGTGGTATCTTCTTTGGATCTTTTTGATCTTTTTAGGCTTTTATGTCTTTTGTGCATCTCATTGTGTCATATTACATACAAATGAAAAATCCAAAAAGATACTTGTAATATAAGCTTTACCGCTTCTTTTTTTAAAATTGTTGAAGCTTTGCTTATTATCCCATTTGAGCTTTAGTAATTCAATTCTTGCTCAAGATTGTGTCTAGTTCTTTGACTTGCTAGAATTATCATGCTTTCACATGTGCAACAATGTCTTTGCTAAATGAGCTAGAACTTTAATATAACTTGAACTGAAAATTGTAATTTGTGGATCTTTTAGCTAGTTGCACAATTAGTGATCCTTTTGTGACATTGGCCCTGTCAAAATTGCTTTGTTAGCTCTGGAATCTAGTATTGATCATCTTTGAGCTTTCAGTTCATTAAAGAATCTAAAATAGCCCTTGTGCAAAATGAAAAATGATCTCTTTTGTGCAAAAAAACTGATCTCACCAATTCTTTCTCATGAGACGGCTTGCCATTGTACTAGGCATGAACTCAGGGGGAGTTTTGGATGACCTAGACCACTCTTTTAAGCTTTTTGTGCTTGAGATGGTCGTGGCAAGGCTTGAGATCTAGCACATGGCTGAAAATGGAATTTGTCAAATGTGGTTGAAGCTTAGGAAGAGATTGTGGATGGCTCCTAGTCCAGGATATTCTTTACTAAGATAGACCTTTTATCAACTTGAACATTCATTGCAAATGAAAAATAGTTGAAAATTTGAGCTTTTGACAAAAACTTGAGCAAAATGATTCATTTCATGACTTTTGTCTCTAAGATGGTAGTTGCTAGCTTCTGGATCTCACAATGACATTCTGATATGGCCATTATCACTTTAGGATAACTGTTGTTGAACTTGCTAATTTTGAAGCGTTGCTTAATTTAATCCAACAACATGTGATATATTGAGCTCATTAGTCTAGCGTTGCTATATATGTCTTAACATGATCTTGCTAGCTTTGTCAGGCTTGTTGTATCTTGAGTAATGGTAGAAATGCTAGCCTGTTCAATTGAGTAATCTCCAAAGCTTCTTTTACCTAAAAATTGAAAAATCAAAACAAAAATGAAGCCACCTCATTGCATTTCATGCATGCTCTTTCTTTTGCTTCTTCCTTGCTTGTGCATTTGTCATCTCTAGATGAGAGGAAGGGATGATTCCTTGATGAATCCATTGTCAAAGGGGGAGAAGATATAGCGAAAATGAAATGTTAATAAAGAGCTTTTTGGTTATGGGGGGGAAGTTTTGTAAGGGGGGGAAATGTAGAAATTGAAAAAGATGATCATAGTGAGGGGAAGCATTCATATTGCATTCTTTTGGTCTTATTGCCTTTTCTGAATTTGAATTGCAATTCTTGAAGACTCAAAATGATCTAAGGTCAAATAGAACAATTGTTCTTTCTTTCATATGGACCTGAAGTGAGATTTTTGTCGATTCTCTGGAATTGGAAGCTTTTGTGCTTTCTTTTGCTGTATCTCACTTGCTTATGCTATTTTGAAGCCAGCTTGGTCATTTCCTTTGCTTTTTCTTGCATTTGGACCAACTTGTGCCTTTGCGCGAAAACTGCAAGTATTTTACTTTTCAAACCACAAAACTACATTTTCTGAGAGATTGCCAATGTGTTCATCAAGGGGGAGATTGTGGATATCATGGGGATATGCCCATGATCTTAGGATGATGAAACAATTGGCAATGTGGCTTTTGGTTTGAAGTTTCAAGTGTTTTCGACAAAGTTTCAGATCTGTCAGGTCAGCGGCGGTCTGACCGGCTTTTGTGCTGAATGCTGATATAAGTAGTGAATTAATTTTGGGATAGGTCATATCCATATTTGTTAATGCACATGTGTTGCATATTGCATCTTTTCACTAACGTGGGTCAAGTTGTGAAGAACTTGTTCCCAGATTCGTGTTTGCTTGTCTATTGCTATGCAGGTGGCTTGCAGGTCAATGACGGTCAACGACGAGGAGGATCGGGACTAAGCTTGGAGAGCTGAGGTCCAGAACGATCATGGATGCCGGGTGAGGTCAAGTGACTCAAGCATGGCGCAGAATGGACGAGGATGACCGAACGGGCGGTTCGGTGCGACTGGTTGGATCAAGCGGCGCGGGAGTCGTTGCAAGTGCTTAGTGGTGCCGGTGGGATCCGGACGGGAGAGACTTGACGACATGGAGCCGTTGATCAACCTACACGTGACGAAGCAGGCGATTGCTTCAACAGATGGACTCGGTCTTCGGAAAAGATCGAGAAGGGGTATTTTGGTAATTTTATCAAATACCATCTTGGTGACCTTTTGACTAAGCCGCGGCGCGGGTCGACGCATGGTGAAGCGGTTTAGATCAATCGACGATGAAGATGGCGCTTTGAGATGCGTGCGTGTGTGTTCCGTTGATGTTGGGCCTTAATGGAAGCCCATTAGGTTTTTAGGGTTAAAGGCTGCCCTATAAAAGAAATAGATGATGGGACATTAGGTTTTGATGCTGCCAAGAGAAAAAGGGGAGCTTTTGTGTGGCGGCTTGTATGCCTGCCTGTAGTGCCCCCAACATGGCTGCCTTGAAAATTCTGAATTAGTGGTGGCGGCCTTGTGTCCAGAAAAATGGGGCGGCGCTTTTGTCCTGAGAGAAACTAGTGCCCCTGTTGAATCAGAAATTGATTGCTGATCGGCGCTGTGTCTGAGTCCTTGTTTTAATTGAAAGCTGTTTTGTTTTTCTTATTGCTTGGCTGCATCTTTTCTACCTGCTTGTTGCCTCTTTGAACGAGCGTTTCTTTATGTGATTGATGTCCCATCTTGTTTGCTTGGCATCCATGAGGACTCCACGAACAGGATCAAGATTGCTGGACTGCTACTGTGTTTTGATTTCGGTTTTATTGTTCTACTTGTCCCATCAGTTGTGAAATCAGTTTTTGCTTAAAGTTTTTTTTATTGGCTTGCTGCTTTTCTTTGCAATTGCTGTCGGTTGGAAGCGGCGGCGGCTTGTTTGAGCGCCTGTAGGAGCTCGCAAAAACGGGATCTGGCCGGCGCCTGAAGCTCCCTCAAAAACCAATCTGGACGGCGGACTGCTCTCCTCTGCAGATTTGGTAGCACCTGTAGAGCGTCGGTAGAGAAGCGAAGCTTCTAAATGGCTATCTTCAAAGTTGCAAATGAAGTCTTGGTTTATTGGAAAGGGATTTGAGTTTTTAGTGCTTTGGTCGCTATTCTGCTTTTGCCTGCCTTGGCGGTTCGTGTCAGAGAATTTTGGGGGCTTGAGCTTAGTGAAGCTTGCGGAAAGAGTTCTTATTGCTTTTGGCTTCCTTCATTAATTCGCATGAGGTCCGTGTTTTATTTGCAAGCGCTTTGCATAGATCTTTTATTCTTTTATTGTCATGGCTTGTCATCAATGATGTTGGACTTGTGTATGCGGCTATGACATGTTGATGTGCTTGATGCAGCTTTTAGTTGATTAGGCTTTTGCTTCGGGGTATTGACCGGATTCAACACAGTCATCCGTGGCTCAGATATCTGCACCTTCATAGCTTTTATAGCTATTGGAGTGAAAGTAGTGTTGAGTTCGATCAAGGTGAAAAATAGAGAAAGCGTCTATTCACCCCCCCTCTAGTCGCCTTTCCGGTCCTACACAAAGAATATCCTTCATTTTTGTTTTCTTTTAGTTGCTATTCTATTTTGTCTTTATGCTATATAATCTTATTCTTAAACGATCATGTTCTCTTCTGTTCTTATGTTAATTGTAGTTGAGGAATATAAAAGTAGTTGGCAAGGTCGGCGGGGGCCTTGTCAAGTTAAGATGAGCAAGCAAGGTGGCAATAAGACGGGAAAAAGCTCCAATGGTAAATGTATAGGTGATAAATATTTAGTCTTTACTATTCACTTATCAAAATCAAATGGAGTATTGAAATATGTTGTCATCAATAGAAATGGATCTGAAGAGTATTTTAGCAAAGTTTTGAACATAAGCACTAGGTCTGCCTTACCTAAAATTGAGTCATGGTCCGCCCCTGATGCCAAGGTACGCTACTTTTCATACAGATCTAGCTTCACTGTGTGGTTGCTTTGCACTATTTAACTTGTTATCTATGATGTCACAGACATTGGCGAGTGCGAAGGCACGCCGCCAAATCCAAATTTCTTGCTTTGGGAGATGCATAAATACAAGATGGTTCATATGATCAGTAGTGTTCTGGATGGCACCTCCCAGAATCCCCAAATACAAAATGGACGTGTTTCAAGCAAATTGAAATTTTCGTAGAAAGCGTAAAGTATATCCAATATCGAGAACTAGTGTTGCAGTTTGCTTGCGGCGCTATCCTTTTGTTGACAAAAATTATAACAGTAAATCATTTAGAATTTACTTTTTTTTTTACATTATCCAGGATTAATGATTGCAATAGGACTTGGCAGCGGTATTGATAGCAAGATAATTCATGTGTAATTGTATCATTGTATTACTCAAAGGTATACATTACAATATATAGCCCAAGCCAAGAGAAACAATGGTTGGGCTGGGTGTGATTGGCGTACACGCGTGAAGACATGCAAGGCAAGTGCTGTGTGTGATTAGCATACATGTGTGAAGACATGCAAGGCAGCAGGAGTCAAGCTTGCTAACACCCTCATGATCGAGACGTCGGCACAGAGACGCTCAGACCGAATGGAACTCGTGAAGACAGCGCCGGCAGCCCTTGGTGAAGATATCGCGAACCGATGTGGTCGGCACATGTAGAACCCGGACGTCATCGACAGCAACCCGCTCGCGGACGAAATGAAGATCAATCTCCACGTGCTTGGTGCGTTGGTGCTGGATGGGGTTCGTCGAAAGATACACGACGCTGATGTTGTCGCAGTAGACAAGTGTAGCCCGAGGTAGGGGACTGTGGAGCTCCTGAAGGAGTTGCCGTAGCCAGGTGGCCTCGACAACACCATTAGCCACGCCAGCGATACTCGCCTCTGCGACTTGAGCGGAGACGATCTGCGCCGCTTGAAGACCAGAAACCAAAGTTGGCACCCAAAAGACAAAGATAGCCCGGTGGATTTGCGTGTGTCGGGCACTGCCCGGTCCAGATCCGAGTAGACAACAAGCTCCGAAGGCACAGAGTGGCATAGAAGGATGCCATGGTCAAGAGTCCCCCGGATGTAGCGCAGGATGCGTTTCACAGCAGTGAGATGATGCTCGCGTGGGTCATGCATGTAAAGGCACACCTGCTGAACGGCATAGGAAATGTCAGGTCGAGTGAAGGTCAGATACTGCAGTGCACCAGCCAGGCTGCGGTAGTGAGTAGGATCACTGACTGAGGAGCCGACGGAACCAGACATCTTGGCCTGAGTGTCAACGGGCGTGTTGCAGGGCTTGCAATCACCATGCTCGCAAGGCCCAAAATATCCAGTGCATACTGTCGTTGTGAGAGGAACAACCCAGCCGAGCACCGCAAAACAAAAACTCCCAAGAAATGGTGCAATTCACCAAGATCCTTCATGGCAAACTCGTGCTGAAGGGCGGTGATAGTCTGACGTAGCAAAGCTAGGGAGGATGCAGTCAAGACTATGTCGTCCACGTAGAGCAGCAGATATACTGTGTCAGTGCCTCGTCGAAAAATAAATAGTGAGGTGTCAGACTTGGCCTCCACAAAAACCAGGCTGAGCAAGTAGGTGGCAAAGCGACTGTACCATGCACACGGGGCCTGCTTGAGACCATACAGGGACTTGTTGAGACGGCAGACCCAATCAGGATAGGAGGAATTAGTGAAACCGGTCGGTTGGGGAGCAAGAACTGCTCTCGATAGAGTGCCGCAAGAAGGCGTTTTGACATCAAGTCGATGGGCAAGGCGGCCGTGAGACAAAGCGAGGAGAGCACAAGATGGTGATTGCGGGCTTTACGACTGGGCTAAAAGTCTTATCATAGTCGACGCCTGGGCGCTGTGTGAAGCCGCGGAGAACTCAGCGAGCCTTGTAGCGGTCCAATGTGCCATCGGCATTGAACTTATGCCTGAAGATCCATTTGCCGGTCACAATGTTGATGCCAGGAGGGCGAGGGACAAGATCCCAGGTGCGGTTCGCTTGAAGGGCGTCGAACTCCTCGGTCATCGCAGCGCGCCAATTGACATCGGCAAGGGCGTGGCGGTAAGTCTTCGGGAGTGGCGACATGACATCCGCGTGAAGGGTCAGCAAATCAGAATCCACACGGAACCCCGCTTTCCCACGTGTGACCATGCGATGAGCATTGGTGACGGGCGGGACGGTGGTGACTGCGCGGGAGCCCGTGCGGGTGGTGACGCTCCGGGGAGGTGGTGCCGACGGGTTGGCCTCCGGGACTGCCACGGACGCAGGCACCACGGGCGCGGCGATGGTGGCGCCTGGGTTACGGTGGCGCTGTGGCATGGCTCAGCAGTGCGAGCACCGAGGGTGGCGTGGCCGCGCGGGGTGAAGGCGTAGTGGCCGTGGCCGCGCGTGGCGTGCAGGATGAAGAGCTTGAGGGCGTCATGGCCGCGCGTGGCGCGCAGGCTGAAGAGCTTGAGGGCGTCGTGGCCGCACGTGGCGCGCAGGCTGAAGAGCTCGAGGGCGTCGTGGCCGCGCGTGGCGCGGGGGTCGACGTTGCCATGCGTGGAGTGGACAGGCACGGAGGTGCCACAGTGGGTGCGGCTGGAGAAGCCGCAGTGACCATGGGCGGCACAGCATCAGGCGTCGTTGGCGCAGAACGTCGAGTACCTACAGGAGAAAGCGAGCTAGGCGGGCCAATGGGCACCAGCTGGACCGCAAGGTCAGTGAGAAAATCAAGATCACCGATGGCCGATTTCTGGGTGTTGGAGAAGGGACACTGGGACTCGTCAAAGGTGATGTGTCGGGAGATAACAATCTTGTTAGAAGCAAGATCGAGACACCGGTAACCCTTATGCTTGTTTGAATAGCCCAAAAACACGCAAAGAGATGAACGGGGCGCGAGTTTGTGGGGTGCAGTGGAGGAGAGGTTGGGGTAGCAAGCACAACCAAACACGCGGAGGTGGGTATATGAGGGATGAGTACTGTACAGGGCAAAGAAGGGGGTTCTAGAGGGGAGGGTCTTGGATGGCAGACGGTTAAAAAGATATGTGGCTGTGTGGAGACCCTTGACCCAGTAGGATGGAGGAAGGGACGCTTGGAACAGAAGCGAGCGTACAATGTTGTTAACGGAACGGAGAGTCCGCTCAGCTTTACCGTTCTGCTGGGATGTGTAGGGGCAGGACATGCGGAGAGCAACGCCATGCATGAGGAAAAAGTTGCGGGCGGTGGAGTTGTCAAATTCGCGGCCGTTGTCACACTGGACACCCTTGATTGTGTAAGAAAACTGAGTTGCCACGTAGGAAAAAAAGTGAGCTAGTGTGGAAAAAGTATCGGATTTGAGACGTAAAGGGAACGTACAAACAAAGTGCGAGCAATCATCGAGAATGACCAAATAATATTTATAACCGGACACACTCACGACAGGAGAGGTCCAAAGATCACAATGAATAAGATCAAAATTCTGGAGAGCCCGAGAAGATGAACTAGCAAAAGGCAAGCGAATGTGGCGACCAAGCTGACATGCATGGCAAATGGTGTCGCAAGTATTTTTATTACACGAAATAGCAGAAACACTTGCAAGTCTGGAGAACACCTCGTGTCCAGGATATCCAAGGCGGCGATGCCAAACGGTGGAGGTGATGCCGGCGAGGAGGGCGCATGACGATTGCCGTGGTGTAGGAAGGTGCAAGGAGTATAGGGGGCCGGAACTATTGCACCTGGCGATCACGTTCCTAGAACGAAGATCCTTCACAGAGAGGCCAAACGGGTCAAACTCAACAGAACAATTATTGTCGGCAGGTCAAGTGGCAGAGATAAGTGACTTAATAATGTTTGAGCAACTAGAACATTGTTAAGATAAAAGGGACCGTAAGACTGTGTGACCAAGCAGCGTGATAGGTAAAGAGGACCCGCTACAACAATGATAGATGAAGGAAGTGTGGAACGTGGCGGCTAAACAAGGATATGTTACCGGTGTCAAGGCCATATGCGAAGAAGCTCCGGAGTCCATAACCCACTTGTTGGTAGAGGGGGAGTTGAGGGACATGGTGCTGAACGCATTGGCAAGTGCCTGCTGATCCCAGGAAGCCCCAGACCAAGGTGTCCATGGTGAGGGCGACAGGGGCAGCTAGCCGGGTGGGGCAGTCGATGCAGGAGGGGGCAGCCCGTGCTGCTGCTACGGCACTAGGGGATAGCCATAGGGCCCGGGCGTAGCAGCAACAAGTGCATGCGACGGCTGGATGCCAGCGCCAGCGGGCACGGGGGACCGAGCACGGGGCTGCGACCTGTCGGGAGCAGCCGGTGGACCGAGCCACATCTGAATGGTGCCGGTCCATGGGTTGTAGAAGGACGGCAGTGCGATGGATCGCCGACATTCTTCCTCCGCTATTGCCACTATGGATGCACGGCGGCGCTGCACCAGAGCCCGAGCTAGGCTGTGTGAAGGAGCCCGAGGATGCCCCCTTTGGGGCAGAAGGACCGCCAGGGCCTCCGGCGCCCTTGGCATCACCGGGCGTCGTGGCGACTAGGGCGGTGGACGACGTAGAAGACGTGGCTGACCCCGTCAGCTCCTCGAGGAGAAGATCAGCGCGGACCTCATTGAAGGTTGGGAACGGACGTTGCCGCTTGAAGTGAGGGGTCATGTAGGCGAATTTGCCGCTCAACCCGCGGAGGACATTCAAGACCAACGTGCTGTCAGGAATGTACTCGCCGAGGTCGGCAAGCACTTCCGCCATGCTCTTCATTTTGCGGCAGTAATCCGTAACGGAGAGATCGCCCTGCATGAAGTTGCGAAATTCAGTGTCGAGATATAAGGCTCGGGTTTCACGATTACCGAGGAACTGATGCGCGATGTCGAGCCACGCAGTGCACGCGGTGTTGCCACGAACGCGGACGACCTCCATAAGCTCGGGGGAGACGGTGTCGTAGATCCAGGATAGCACAACGCAGTCCATGCGATGCCAGGCGGGATCGTCGGGGAAGGCGGCATCAAATGTCACGTGATCGGCGAGGGAGTACCGGCTGAGGGTGAGGAGAACCAGATCACGCCATGTGTTGTAGTGGGATGACGTCAAATCAAGCACAATGGGTACAAGGGCCCGGATGTTCTGGATGCCGGCGGCCTGAGCATGGAGGTTGGCCACGGCGATGGCCTCATAGGATGCGGAGGCGGCGTCCTCAGGAGGGTCATCGTCGGAGAGCAGAGCGCCGTCCCCGAGGGAGGCGCCTTGCGCGCGCCGCGCGCCTCGCGCCGTAGGCGGCAGCGCCTCGCTTCGCGTTCAAGAGCGGCGGCGGCGGCACACACACGGGCCTGGCGTCAGAGGCCGCCTTGGCGGCGGCGTCGGCGGCGCTGGTGAGGATCGTGCGTTCACGATCTTTATCGGCGGCAGTCTCTCGATCGCGATCTCGGGCAGCGGTGGCCAGCGTTCCTTAGCGGCAATTTCGCATGGCTATTTGGTGGCGGCTTCGTTCTCGCCGACGAGGGCGGGCTTCGCCGTCGAGGACGGCAAGAGAAGTGGCGAGATCGCCATGGATGAGAGCACCACCTTTGTTAGGATTTGTGTAGCGAGCGGTGGGTCATAGGAAAAGAAATCTTCTGATACCATGTAGCAAGATAATTCATCTGTAATTATATCCTTGTATTACTCAAAGGTATACATTACAATATATAGCCCAAGCTGAGAGAAACAAAGGTTGGGCTAGGTGTGATTGGCGTACACGCGTGAAGACATACAAGGCAAGAGCTGTGCGTGATTAGCGTACACGCGTGAAGACATGCAAGGCAGCAGGAGTCAAGCTTGCTAACAGGTATAATCATTCTCGCCATCGATTCTTGCTGCTTTGTTGTCATAGGGCTTAAAGCTCGTGGCTCGAAAAGCCAAAAATCGAAAGAATTGCTCTTCAAGGTAACCGATGACTATCGCCGCAAAGAACTAGTAGACAAGGATATTGTTGAAAGGATGATATTCAGCTTAGAAGAACTTGAAAAGGCCTCTAATAGTTTTGATGAGTCACGAAAGCTAGGTGGTGGAGGCCATGACACTGTTTACAAAGGCATTTTGTCGGACCAACGCATTGTTGCTATTAACAAGTCAAGACGTGCAACTAAGAGAGAAATTGATGGCTTTATCAATGAGGTTGCCATACTTTCTCAAGTAAATCACAGAAATAAAGTGAAGCTTTTCAGATGTTGTCTTGAGACAGAGGTTCCATTGCTAGTCTATGAGTTCATTTCAAATGGAACACTTCATGAACATCTTCACGCCAAGATTCGCAATCACCGTCATGGCAGAGCGACTAAGGATTGCCCTCGAAATTGCAAGATCTCTTGCTTATCTACATCATCCGCTTCAAGATCAATCATCCATAGAGATATCAAGACCGCCAACATACTACTTGATCGGCTCATAGCATAAGTATCGACTGGAGTTTCTCGAGGCATCCCCATTGATCAAACTAACAGAATAACTATCCGCAGTACTACCATACAAGCCGCCTCACGAGAAAAGGGCGGTACAACTTTGGTGTCATACTTGTGGAGCTATTAACACGGAGGAAACCATCCGCCTAAATATCACAGGAAGGCTTCAATCTAATTGTGCAATTCGCCTTGTGGTGAGTAAGGACAGCTCTACTAGACCCCGAGTCATCAAGAGGGGAAGAAGAAGAAACCAGAGAAGTGGCAAGAATGGCGGTGGCGTGCTTAAACTTAAAGGGTGAGGACAGCCTACAATTAGGCAAATTGAGATGAGAATTGAAGGGTTGCGGAGTGTAGCAAACAATACCGAAGTAATAAGATAACTCGAAGTGAAGTTCATTTGAACCACTCATCGGTGAAGGAGCAATGCCAATGTCAATGCTAATGCCAATGATGGTGACCACTTCTTGAGCAAAGCGACACAAGATGGAAGAGGAATTCTAGTCATCCATGAACTTTCCTGCCGACCACCGATTCCCATCCAACTCAAAAAATTCCTATCCTTTTTTTGTGGGTCTTGTTAAGCTTCTTTTGAAGAATCGCAAGCAACTTGCATCTTGCATCAAGAGGATCGTGACTATGCAGAAAAACATGAAAAGTTGCACTTTTCTCGATCCTACTCATGTATATTGTAATTTGTTGACACAAAGTTGAATGCTATCGTGGTTTGAATGCATACTCAGACTCAGTTTTGGAGTGTCACTGCAGTGATCTCAATCTCTGCTTGTAAACATACCCACACAAAGTTCTTACCGAGGCTTATAACACTCTCTAGTTGTGCTTTCTTGACTCTTTCATGAAAGTCATCAGTAAATATAAACTGTATATAAATCCAATAATAGTGGTTGCACTTTTCTATACAGAAAACAATTCGGGGCGATTGGGACTCCTCGTTGGCTCTTTGCCACTTGCCAGGCATAGGCATTTGGACTGGACAAGTTTTCAGTTTCCATCCAGTTCTGTTCATGTATTATACGAGTCAGTCATTGCAGGGTCCAGGCATATCTCAATCTTTGTATCTGCCGGCGGCATATGATGTTTCCTGTCTATTCTGCGGTAAAAGAGCTTGCAGTTTCACACAAACGATGGCTTTATATACAGGAATAAGTCCATTTTACTCCCTCCAACTTTTCGAAAAGTCCGATGGACCTCCTGAACTTCAAAACCAGTTTTTAACTCCCTAATCTTACGAAACTAGGCCACTTAACCCCTCAAGCCGGTTTTAAGGGGCGATTTTGCATACGTGGCAGCATTTGTCCATGTTAGCATATATGTATCATCCTATGTAGTGGAGGGGCCATGTAATTGGTGACATAGTACTATATCTTTCCTCCAAAACCCAAAAAAAGAGATAAAAAAGCAAAAAGATAATATTTCCTCTAATATATTAGGCCAATAGCCCTAAAGAGGTGTCCATCCCCTTCGTGCGGGTCGGCCAGGGAGAGCAGCATAGAGAGCTCGAGGTCTTCTCGCGTGCGCGCTTCTTCCCAATCGCCGGTGCCATATAGGGAGAACCCATGGAGTATGCACCTACTCCGCTTTGCTCGTGCAATCCGAAGGCGCCAAGGTGGCTTTCATGGAGCGATGCGAACCCAGGCCATCAGTATTGCACGTGCAAAAGATACATAGTATTTTTCCCATTCGAGATGTTTTTTGGTTCGATTGGATCTATCGAGATGGAGTTTTATTGTGTTTTTCAGTTGGATTTGCAAATAGGTTGGTGGTTGTCGCTTTTGGGCTTGGCACGATCCAAAAAATCCCCTATTTGTCAGGCAGTTGCTGTTGGATTTGCGTGATACTGTTTGGGGATTGAAGAAGGACAATATGGAGTTGAAGATAGGAATCGAAGATTCAAGGATAGAGAATAAAGAGTTGAGAGATGCGTACAAATCAGAAGTGGCTGCTTTGGAGAGGAGGTTGCAAGAGAAAGATGCTCGTATTGAATAATTATGCGTTGTTGTGAAGAAGTAGAGATTTCAATGCCTAGTTTATGCAATTGTGATATCCTTTATTGTTGTGATTGTTGTATGCGTCGGGTTTTAACGGCTTGTCAGACATGTTTGAATGTAATGCTTTCTGAATCAATGATGTATGTATGTAGTTCTATCACAATGATGCTAGTCATGTTTGAATGTAATGCTTGATTTTGAGATGTCAATCATGGTTCCCTGGTGTTTAGTGAACTATCACTACCAAATCAATAAGCAGACATACATAAGACCATGTGAACCGATGTATGTATGCAGTTCTATCGCAATGATGTCAGACATGATTCAATGTAATGCTTGATTTTGAGATGTCAATCATGGTTCCCTGATGTTTAGTGAACTATCACAACTCACATATCAATAAGCAGACATGCATAAGACCATGTGAACCATTTAAGTAGAGTACCATATGTTCTATTAAATAGAAGTTCTAGTGTTCTACACAACCAAAATAGCATCACAAATTACATCCAGTAGAACATGACAGACAAAGTACCATACAAGTTTTGGTCTCATAGGCAAAATAAATCATCCCACATGCTTCATTCAGGATCAGAAGAGTCTTTGTCTCTTGTTAGGAGTAGCTTTTTGCAGAACAGTAGAAGATGTACTCTGTTGGGTATTGGCAACCTCAGTCTGCAACACTCCATGCCCTGCTTCAGTATTTTTCCTTGAGCTTCTGCCGACATCCCTAGTTGTTTCCTGCAGTCATGAAAAGTTACAAAATGGTTGTGTAATACTGTAATGTGCAATTTCATGGGCATAGCTTTAGCTACTTACTTTGCCTTTTGTTGGCTTCTTTCTTCTGGCAGCATTGTTAGGCTTCTTAGTAGTATTTGGATTTAATGGACATCTCCTAGTGTTGTGCCCAGTGTTTCTACAAAGCTTGCATCTGATTACAATGCCTACTTTAGACATTTCTATTGGTTTCCTTGGCTTTGAGCCATCTCTCCTCCTTTCTTTCCTTGGTCTTCTAGGCATCTTCACATGACATGGTGGTGCAGGTTTTAGATCAGGTGAGATGGGCCAGCTTTCCATTCCCTCAACAGGCATAAGACAGTGTTGATATGTCTTCTCGTACTCCTCTATGGAATAACAGTTGGAAATGAACTCATCTAGTTGCAGACCAGTGTTGTACATAGAAGCAATTGCATGGTAGCATGGAAGCCCTGCCAGTTGCCAATACCCATAGGAGCAAGTTCTTTTGGCCAAATCAATTGTGTACCTTATCTTCTCCTTTTCTTTCACTTCATACTGATCTTTTCCAGTACATATAACATGTCACTACCCAAATTGTTTGATGTTGATCTTGAGCTTCTTGAAAATGTTAGGACAGATAATCCCTTGCAATGCAACACACTTGCTTCTGATGATTTGTATCCTTGCCATCACCTTCCCCCTAATGCCTTCAAGCATAGTTATGACTGGATGAAACCTTGTGTCAATAATCCAACCGTTGAATGACTCAAACATATTGTTGTCAACACTGTCACAGTTGGAGCCAATACTAGACCATGCCCTGCTCCAGTGAATGGGATCGGTGCTCATCAAGTCTTGCACCTTGGGGTGTCATCTGGGCCAACTTAGCTTTGTTGTAGTTGAACAGAGTCCTACAAGATGACTTTGCACACCTCCAGAATCTCTTTTGGTGCTTCTGATATTAATGCTTCTGCCTCTAATTGGCATATATGTGTCGAGCACACATCCTATGCTCTGCCCTAGGGATTAGTGTGGCAATACTATTGAGCAACCCCTGCACAACAAACATTGCAACATGTTATTATAAAGAAATCAATGTATCTTTGTGTAATCATAAGAATATCACTTTAGGACTTACCTTTTGTTGATCTGATACAATAACCCAATCTTTTCCATCAGTGATGCCAAGATCTTTGCACAAAAGACCCAAAAACCACTCCCATGAATCCATCGTTTCTTTCTCAACCACTGTCCATGCAATTGGATACATTTGATTGTTTGCATTCCTTCCAATGGCACAAACAAGCTCACCATTGCAACACCCTTGAAAAAACACCCATCCATGCCAATCACCTTCCTGCAGCTAGCTAGAAAACCTGTCTTGCAAGCATCAAAACAAATATAGAATCTCTTGAATGTTGCCACCTCACCACTGTAATCAAGAATAATAGAACAAGTGGTCCCAGGATTGCTCCTCAGCAACTCAAATTGGTAATCAAATACCTTAAAATACTCCCCAGTGGTTGCATCAAGTAGCTTATTGTGGATATCATGGGGATATGCTCATGATCTTAGGATGATGATATAATTGGCAATGGCGTTGAAGGTTTGTCGAAACACTCGTTTTCAGCGAAGTTCAAAGGCTGTCAGGCCTCAGGCGGTCAGACCGGCCAAGGTGGCGGTTCGACCGGCCAGGGGGCGATCAGACCGGCCAATGTGTGGCAGTTTGACCGATTTTCACTTGTTCATCGGCCAACTTGGTGGCGATGTTTGTTGGATAGGTCAAGTTCATGGGTTTCAGTGCATATGTGTTGCATGATGCATGTTCTGACTAACGTGGGTCAAGTTGCGAAGAACTTATTCCCATAATCGATTTCTTTGTCTATTGTTGTGCAGGACACTTGGAGGTCAACGACGAGGATGATCGGGACTAGGCTTGGAGAGCTGAGGTTCAGAACGATCGAGGATGCTGGGTGAAGTCAGTGGATTAAAGCATGGCGCAAAATAGACAAGGATGACCGAATGGGAAGTTCGGTGCGACGGGTTGGATCAAGCGATGCGGGGGTCGGTGCAAGTGCCATGGTGGTTTCGGTGGGAGTCGGATGGAGAGACTTGTCGACATGAAGAGAGCCGTTGATCAACCTACATGTGCCGAAGCATAGGATTGCTTCACAAAGATTGGACTCGGTCTTCAGAGAAGGATCAAGAAGGGGTATTTTGGTAACTTCACCTAAATACCGCCTTGGTGACCTTTTGCTAACCCGCGGCGCAAGATGGCGCAAGGAGAAGCGGTTTAGGTCAAGAGGAGATGAAGACGACACATTAAAATACGTGCGTAAGTGAAACCCATTTGTGTATGGGCTTAACGGGTGCCCATTAGGGTTATTCTTCTCGAAGCTAGCCTCCATATAAATAGGGGAGGGTGCTGGTTGTGCATCTCTCAACCCTCATATCGAAAACCCTAGTTTTGTGTTTTAGGGTTAGGAGAGAAAAATGGAGAGGTTAGGGTTCTAGAGAGTTGGATTGATTGTGTGCTCATGCCTTGAGCCTTTGTCCTCCTGAATAGAGTGGCTGTAAACTAACATCAATCTCAAATCAATCCAAGCAAGATTCCTCAAGATGAGTCTCTTTGTGTTCTTGCTCTCTATTTTGTGATTTTGGGGCTTTCTTTGATTCGTTGGTTTTCCTTTGGTTTCTGGCCAGGATCTTACTTGCTGTGACATGTGGGAATGCATCTAGGATCATCTTGATCATCTTCTACCCACGAGCAAGTCTTTAGATCATATTTTGGTTTTGGCTCGGTTTTGGAGCAACCTTCACTCAAACGGAAAAAGGTCAGAACTTTGGTAACGATCTTCATGATCATTGATTGGAATAGGTTTCTGACATTCTAAAGAAGGTATGTTTCAAGTTTCGTTAAGTTTGGAGTTGCGGATCAAAAGTTAGACCAATTTGTGATTTTGAGTTCGAACTGATTTTACTATTCATTGGCCTGGAGGTCAGACCGCCATGTATCTAGAGGTCAGATCGCCCATGGTGAGAGGTCAGACCACCCATGGTGAGAGGTCAGATCACCTAACTCATTTGGATTTGAGTTTTTGGTGATTTTGGTCTATTTGCTTGGGGGTTTTGATCGGATTCAATACAAGTCTTCCGCTATGCTTGTATATTGATCTTCATAGCTTTCATAGCTATTGGAGTGAAAATCGTGTTGAATCCGATCAAGGAGAAAAAGAGATCGTGCTCCTATTCACCCCCCTCTAGTCACCTTTTCGGTCCAACAAGTGGTATCAGAGCCCAGTTAGTTCAATCTTGATCTTAACCGGTCAATGAACTTGGCGATAGAGAAGTACTCTACCAAGCCGCATATCTTCGATGGGCTCGACTATGCCTATTGGAAGAATCGCTTGCGTGTCTTCCTTCAGAGCGAAGGTCAAGCTATATGGGTGGTTATTCGAGCCCTACTCGTTTTGCCTGAGGTTGCTACGCTAGCTTCAGCAGCCCTCTTGGCTAACAATCATAAGGCAAAGAATCCCCTATATGTTGGGCTTGATAGACAGGAGTATGACATGATTTGCAATCTTGAGACCGTGCACGAAATTTGGCACACCCTCGAAACCTACCATGAAGGTTCGTCCCAAATTAAGCAAGTACGACAGACGGTCTTCAAGCGAGAATACAACAAGTTCGAGATGCGTCCTGGAGAGAGCATCGATGATGTATTCACTCGCTTTAACAAGGTGATTAATCTGTTGAGAGCAGTAGACATCGAGTATTCTCAATTTGAGAATGCCACCCACCTCTTGGCTGTAATCAACACCAAGGAGTGGGAGATGAAGGCTACTGCCATTGAGGAGAATGTCGATCTCTCTAGTCTCTCTTTGGAGCTGCTCTATAGCAAGCTCAAGACTTATGAGATCAAGAGAGTTAGCTATCCTAAGAAGGAGAGCATGGCTTTGGTGGCTAATCCTCTTAAAAGAACTTCTGATGATTCTTTTGAGTCTTTCTCTGGATTTTCACTTGCCTGTTTATCTGCAATCCATGAAGAGGAACTTGAGAGTATTCCTGAGGCTGAGTTAGCCCTTCTAGCCAAAACATTCACACGTGCCTATAACAATGTGAGAAACAAGAAGAGAAGCTGCCCTGTGACATGCTATGAGTTTGGAGAGCTCTATCATATCCGGGCGAACTGCCCCAAGCTAAAAGGGAAGGGCAACCACAAGGATGAGAAGGCAGCTTGGAGGAAACCTTAAGGGAATAAGTCCAAGTTTGATGCTGCCAAGCTCATGAAGGCCGCTCACCGGGTTCTTGCCGCTTTTGGAGAGCAATCCATGAGCGATGTGGACTCCGGGAGCGAGGAGGACAAGGAGGAGGAGCTCCCTCAAGACAAGAAGAAAGGGAAGGCAAAAAACTTCACCGGCATGTGCTTCATGGCCGACTCCGCCAACAATGATGACATCGATGAGGTACCTCCATCCTATGAAGTTCTCTCTGCTAGATGTGATACTATCTTTGAGCAAATGCTTAGTCAGGATAAGACATTAGAGTTTACCATGGCTAGGGATAAGGACTTAGAGTCACAAGTCGATAATCTCACACTAGAACTTGTGAATGCTAAGAATCTTGATACTGATGAATGTTCATCCTGCCATGCTTTACACTCTGAACTTGCTAAATTGCAAACTGCTCATGATGTTGCCTTGCACCAACTAGAAAATGCTAGGACTGAGTTAATTGAAGTTAAATCTGCTCCATGTGAAAAATGCTTAGAATCTAGTAAGTTGGTCGTTTCTGATAAGGCTGAATCTAGCACTTGCTCTTTCTGCTTAGAACGTAAACATGAAGTAAAAGATATAATAGAAGCAGTTAGAGCTAAGTATGCCAAGCTTAAGGACAGAATTAATTCTGCTGCCTGTGCTTCATGTGAAGACCTTAAGCTTGAAGTTGCTATTCATAAGGAGAAGCATGCTAGAGCCATTAAGGCTAAAACTTGTGAATCATGTCTTAATCTTGAAAAAGAGAATGCATATATCAAGGATAATTTAAAAAAATTCTCTAACGGTAAGAAACAGTTAAACATAATTCTTGACACATCAAAAACTCCTTATAAGAAGCAAGGGTTAGGATACAACTCTGTTTAATACAAGTCCAATTCAAATGTCATTCAAATCTTGGAAAATGGCTTAGTTGAGTTCAAAACCCAACCTGCAAAAACCCTGTTCCAATCTGTAGGGTTTGCCCAACCATCTGTTGAGTCAAAATGTGCTTTTCCCAGTGGTACCAAGTACCATTGCATCTATTGCAAGAAGGATGGGCATTTGCTTGAGTTCTGTTGGCGTAGGTTGAAAAATACTAGGAAAAATCTTAGTAGAATTTCAACTCATCAACCTAGAGCTTCTATGAGATATGGTCAGAAACCTGGACTAGGATTTGTTTCACATGCTCATCATCATCATGTTCCTAGATAGGATGCATCTTATGTTCGTGTAACCATTTCTCATGATAGAACCTCAAATAGGATCAAGGATAGCAATTCTGCTTTGTATACTACTCGTACACGTGTGTCTCCGTACTGAGTTCCCAAGTCATGTTTAACTAACCCCAGTATTGAGACACATCGATCTTTTATGCATTGATTTTCAAGATCGCCGCGGAAGGGGGAAGAACATGTGGTTCGTTGACTCTAGTTGTTCACGTCACTTGACCGAAGACTCAAGATGGTTCACCTCCTTCACGCGATCGACGGGTGATGACTTCATCACCTTTGGAGACGATACACAAGGGCAGATTGAAGGAACATGATCGATTAGGGTGAACGATAAATTCATCCTGAAGGACGTCGCTCTTGTGGACAAGCTAAGGTACAATTTGCTTTCTGTCTCGCAGCTTCTTGATGATGGCTATGAGACTAGATTTAAGAAAAATGCTTGTCGTGTGCTTGATTCAGCAGGTGAGCTTGTTTTTGGGATTTCTAGAATTGGTAGGATCTTTGGAGCTGATTTTTCTGAATCACTTGCTGGATCTCTCAAGTGTTTAATTGCATCTTCTTCTGAGTTTTGGCTTTGGCACCGTCGTTTGGGGCACATTGGTTTTAATCATCTGACGTGAGTTAGCAGCCTTGATCTCATGAGAGGTTTGCCCAAACTCAAAGCCGTCAAGGATGTCAGATATGCATCAGAGGCATAGCAAGCAAGTTGCCGCCTCACACCCTTCATTGACTATAGTCATGACTGATGGACTGGGACAGTTGCTTCACATGGATACTGTAGGTCTTACTCGGGTTCGATCAGTCAGTGGCAAATGGTATATTCTTGTCATAGTCGATGATTTTTCGAGATACTCTTGGGTGTTCTTTTTTGCTTCGAAGGATGAAGCCTTTGATCATTTTCATGATCTTATTCTTCGCTTGGCTTCTGAACTCCTTGGTGCCCTGAGAGCGATTCGTAGTGACAATAGCACGGAGTTCAAGAATGCCTCATTTGCCTCTTTTTGTGCTGAGCGTGGTATTGAGCATCAGTTCTCTTCTCCACACATCCCTCAACAAAATAGCGTGGTGGAAAGGAAGAATAGAACCTTAGTTGAGATGGCTAGGATGATGCTAGATGAGTATATCACTCCGAGGAGGTTTTGGGCCGAAACTATTGCTATAGCTTGTCATATTGCCAATCGTGTCTTCTTGAGACCTTCTTTGGGTAAGACATCTTATGAGCTTCGATTTGGTAGAAAACCCCTTGTTTCTCATTTTTTGAGTTTTTGGAGCCAAGTGTTTTATTCTCAAGACAGGTAACCTAGATAAATTTAAGTCAAGAACTTCTGATGGTTTATTTCTGGGTTATCCTGCACATTCGAGGGGTTTTTGGGTTTTTAATGTTGAGACTAACATTGTCCAGGAGACATGCAATGTCACCTTTGATGAGACTAGCCCTAGTGCTAGATCAGACGTTTCAGGTGATACATAGGCAACGGAGAGCACCTTTGCAGAGGAAGATGATGATGAAGTTGATAATGCTCTTCCACCTGTTGCTGATGCTCCTGTCCCAGCTCCAAAACCTGCTTCGACTACTTCACCTTCAGTTAAGGCTCCTGCTGCATCTTCATCATTAGCAGTACCTGCGGAGATCGAAGAGATGCTATCTCCCCCGGGCGCACCACTTCACATTCAGAGGCATCACCCTCCGGATCATATCATTGGTCATCTTCATGAGCAAATCACTCGCTCCAGGTATCACGATCTGAGTCTCTACTCCCATTCTGCATTTGTTGTTTCTTTCGAACCCCGCGATATATCACATGCTTTATCTGATTCTAGCTGGGTTAATGTCATGCATGAGGAGTTAGAGAATTTTGAGAGGAACATGGTCTGGAACCTAGTAGAGCCTCCTAGTGGTCATAATGTAATAGGAACCCGTTGGGTATTCAAAAACAAACAAAGTGAGGATGGTTCTGTGGTTAGAAACAATGCTAGATTGGTAGCTTAGGGTTTTAGCCAAATTGAGGGGTTAGACTTTGATCGAACCTTTACTCCTGTTGCTAGATTTCAAGCCATTCGCATTCTGCTTGCATTTGCTGCATCTAAGGGCTTTAGGCTGCATCAGATGGATGTCAAAAGTGCATTTCTGAATGGTTACATAGAGGAGGAAGTGTATGTTAGGCAACTCCTAGGCTTTGAGAATCTCAAGCATCCACATCATGTTTTCAAGCTATCCAAAGCCTTGTATGGTCTTAAGCAAGCCCCTAGAGCCTGGTATGATAGACTTAAGACCTTTTTGCTTAAGAACAAATTTGAAATGGGTAAGGTAGACAAGACTCTATTCGTTCTTTGGCATGACAATGACTTCTTGCTTGTTCAGATTTATGTGGATGATATTATCTTCGGTGGTTCTTCTCATGCTCGTGTTTCCAGTTTTTCTGATACCATGTCTAGAGAATTTGAGATGAGTATGATGGGAGAACCACTACTAGAAATCCCTGTTTTCCCTACAGTTTAAAACGTTCCCTAGCGGTTGAATTGTAATCCAAAGGAAAGTATCTATCCTTAGGGTGAGGTAAAAAAAACCTAGGGAACGAAATCATTCCCTAATGTTTACATAAATTGCTAGGGAAAGACTATGGAGAGAGAAATGGACTATGCCATGTCAGCGCTATGGTGGCAACTTTCTCAGCTCGGATGGACAAAACCGTAGGGAATGTATTTTTCATTTTTAGCTCCAGTTTTTTTTAGCGTCCTGCCTTTTTATTCGCTGCGCGCGACACTTTTTTTAGATGCCATGCCAGTTTTTACTTGGCTGCGCTCTATTGCCTCGTCCACACGGTGTGCCCTACCAAATTCCCTGAACCAACGCTCCCTGCTGCCCCTAGCCGCCACCGCCGTCCTCCCCCGAGCAGTGCCGCCCCCTCCCCTCCTTCTCCTCCTCTTCGTCCTCCTTCAAGTCGCCACCGTCGCCCCGTTCCCCTTCTTCTCCTCCCCCAAGCTGTCGTCGCCGGCCCCAAAGTAGCAGCTACTCACCCGACGCCGCCGCTGCCGCCAGCCCCGAGCCGCCCTTCTTTGTAATACCTCGAATATCAAATAGAGAGAATATTATTCGGGAGAGGGAATTTATTCAATTTCAAATTTCTCCTAACAAAGAAAGTATCCAACAGCGGTTATGTAATATTCTGTTTAACATTAGAGAATTAATTGAAATGAAAAAGATATTTAACAGGAATTAAAAAGAGAAATCAGATTTTTAGAGAAGAAATAATCTTGGGCTTTCGGCCCACGTTGTTTGCCCAAGTGGGAAGTTGGTTTAAGAAGGGGGCAACCAAACCCTAGGCATTTTTTACTGTAGCACGCGGCTACTGTAGCACGCCACCGCTGTAGCAAATCCTCCCCTCCCTGCTGCCACGCCCTCCATGTCGCCCCCTTTGCTACTCCTTGCTGCCGGCCATCGGGAGGAAGAAGAAAAGGGGAGAAAGGAGGAGAAGAGAAGGGATCATCTTCTTCGAGGCTTGATCATCATCTTCCCATGGGTCTACAAGGGTAACGAAGTGTTTTCCCCACTATTTGTTGACGATTAGAGGTGATTTCGATTAATTGGGTTGGATCGTTTTGCTGCCGGTAGACGTTCAATTCTGTCCGGTACATTGCGTGGTAAATTTTGGATTCTTAGAGACAGAATTCGAGATGTCCATCTCCTAGTTATTTTTAGATAATGTTTTTATCTTTCCGTGGCCGCTAAGAACACCTAATTCTGACATACGGATCAAAAGTTATGATAGTTTCAATCTTGCTGCCCAGAATTCTGACGAGATTGATCTATTAATTTATATTTTAATTTATGTTCATGTTAGATGCAAATTCAGGGTTTGCACCCAATTAGATTGTTTTAGAAAATTTCATAACCTTTCTAGAATGTCAAAGCATGCCCTAATCGGAGTTGTAGATCAAAAGTTATGCTATGTTCTTTACTGCTGTTCGTTTCGTTTGGGCAGAATCTGTCTTCTGAGTTCAACTGCTTGTTACCATTTTATTTTGGCTGAATTGGGTTATCTTGCCAACTAGAATGTTGTAGATATGTTAGTTAAGTTTCTTTAGGAACTGGGCTCACCTCGTTTCGAGTCCCAGGTCAATAGTTATGGTTATTTTCGTTCTGCTGTCCAGATTCGATTCCGTGGTTGTGTTGCCTGTTTTCAGATTAGGGATTATGGCTATTTCTTAGGTGTTCGGGAGGGTATTGTAGAACGTTAATGGTAGTGTCTTGTACCATGTTGTTCTTATTTCGAGTATATATTGTGTAGGCGGAGAGGCTTCAGGTTTAGGAGTACCGTCATTGCCTACTAACGCGTCGCATCGCGGAAGGCAAGTACTTTGATGTTTTTATGATTAGAAAATGATGTATGCTTGATGTTCTTATTGTGTTTTCTGTGATCCATGAGAATAGTTAATGTTCATGTTCTTTCCATATGTGTTATCTCCATGATTAGAGATGATGTCTTTCAATATTCATATTCCATTCCATGCATCCATTATTCATGTTTCATCCATGGGAGTGGATTAAAAAGACCCATCAATTCCAGTATGGACACGTAAGACCCACCATTCCAATGTGGGCAGTTTGGGACAACCGTATGAAACGTTCTTCATACGGGGCTTGGATCCCCGCATTTTGTTAAATACGGGCTTAGGTGAACACCGACGGGTGTGTCACTAGCTATACCGGTATATGCATGTGTGTGGTCCCTTCATTTCATTCAATTCATTCATTCCATTCATTCAAATATTCGATTCGTGATTTATTCATATTCTTCAATGTTGTTGTCATGATCATGTTTGTAGTATGTTCCATTTATTCATCAGACTTGCTTGAGTCTCGGACTCATTCTTGCATTGTTTGTTTATTTTAGGTGATCATTGATGTTGGCTCGATTGGGAGGGAGTAGACACGCACTACTCATTCACTTTACCCTATTCAAGTTCAAGATTACAAATTAGTTCTATCTTTCATTCGTTATTGATGAACTGTAATAAATAAATTTAGATGGTGATTGATACCTAGTGCTATGTTTTGCTGATTCAAGAGTACTTGTGATCTTTGATTATTCCTTCGATATAAATTGCTTAGATTCATACTATTTTCATGCTATGGTTCTACTGAATGTTGATCTCTTTATGTCATTAGATGAGATAGTGTTCAAATTCTTCCGCTTTATGGTTGTATGTTAGATTATTTAGGTGACATCTTGGCTTCCGAATAGCCAGGGTGTTACAGTTGGTATCAGAGCGGGCTTTAGGTCCGTGGTAAATAAAGTATTAAAATGACACACTTTGCATAATAGGTGGGGATTGGGTAATTCATTGTCTCCGCATTTCTAGTGGTATGATTCATTATGTTGTACTGCATTGAATCGCTTTCGTACTATCGTTCTTATTGTTAAACCATGATATGATATGATATTCTATATCTATGTATTTATACTATGATTAGCAATATTGGATGATAAGAAGTGGAGGTCGTGGTTGTTACTCTGGGATTCACCAGGTTACACCACCGTTCACGGTATGTGGTTACGGGAGTAGTTACCCCGAGTACCATGGTTTCAGGTGTTAAGTGTGAGTTGCTTTAGAAAGTTGTTCTCTTCCTTGATTTCTGAATTTGGCAATTCTTGTCCTGTGGTGGTTAATGAATTTCTCCTGGGTTCGTGATTCATGATAGTTGATGGTTTTCAATAGATCTCTAATGGTTCTCTGAAACATTTATTGCTTTTCGACTGTTGAGTTGCTCTTACTACTTGTGATTGTTGTCAAGTGACAAGATTGATGTTTCCAGGGTTGTTCCTTCTTTCTCATTGGAAAAGAATGACTCATTTATTTGTTTGATAGTTTGGATAATGAAAGTTTTCTGTTGCCAGTTCGTTAACATGTGAAAGCTTTGGCTTTATGTGTTTCTTTTGGATTACTTTGAGCGCTGAGGTTTAAAGTCTCTCTTTTGCTGAATGAAGGCGTTAGAATCCTTTTGTGATGTCTTATCATGCTTAAAATGAGAAGTTATAACTAAACAAATAAATTGTTATGATATGAGTTACCAAGTTGGGTTCTTACTATGGTGCAAATCAATTATTCTTAACTACCATCCATGAAAGTGAAATTGATTAATTTGATATGTCCTTGTATTTGATACATGGTGTATGTTAAATAAAAGACTATCCATATCCGTTTAGAACCTATGGATCTTACATAGGTGCTAGATTTACCTATTTCCGGATATGCTAAAATTGTTGAAACCTGTATAAAGAACCAGATGAATGCTGGTGTATCGATTCGTGAAACCTTGATTATAGAAAATTATGTTAGTGAATCGTTAATCATGTTTTGAACTGATTTCTGAACAAAGGTGAAATGTTGAATCTATGTTTATAAATGGTTATGTGATTGCAAATGGAATTAGTACCGTATGAACACACATGATTAGTACAATCATCAATTGTTAATGAGCACTGAAGATGGTGTTGAGCAACACCAACAGTTGAGTAGATGAATTTCGTAAGTAGTCTTTGATAGCGTGTCTTGTGATTTTGTTATTGCCTAGCAGAATCTTGATATAATAAATTTGTTTCAACTTTGTGGTTTGTGTTTCCTTTGGGAAATTTTAGTATGGAGTAATAAAGTTTGATGATTCTTGGTACTAGTGTATGTTGTTGTTATTAAATCGTCAGAATATGAGATTGATGTTAATTCTTATAGTAATTTGATCGCCATTGGTGATATCGTTTAAATGAGAATATTTCAAGTTTAGCTTTCATGATATTTTGGAGCTCATGAATCATCTAGTAGCTGAAATTATTCTGAATAAATTGAGGTATTGGATTGTCCTATTGCTTCTTAAGAGTTTCGTGTGATTTAGTCTTAAAGGTTCTTTGGTTTGAGTTCGCAAAGTGAGGTTGCAATCAAAGAAATTTTTTTTGTTGATTTCTTCAAGAGGAAATTAATCCGTTTGCTGTCCGTGAAATCCCGTAAATGAAAAAGTTTCGAGTTTTGTGGCTGGGATAATTTGGATCTCATGTTTCATGAGTAGTTGAACTGTTCCGAGCAAATATGACATGTTGAAGAATTGTTTTGGTTCTTAATTAGTTCTTGTGGTTTGGACTAAAGACCTTATCTTGTTCGTTGTGGCAAAGTGTTGTTAGTCAAAGGATTAATTTCATTGTTAAAGGAAAGAGTGCAATAGGAGTATTTGAGAATTTGAGTCAAGTTTTGTAACTTGTGGTTATTTGAATCATTCCTAGACTTTCTGCGCTTTTCGCTCAAGAGATGTCGAATTTCAATCGCAATGTCTTTTTCTTATTGGCTGTTATTTGCTACTCCTTTTTTTAGGGATGTGTGCCCTCAACTGTGAACTCAACTTTCGTTTTTCCAAGATCCTCGTTACCAGATTATTTCTTTTGGTTTCGTGCTCGCTGTGAGGAGCAACGTTTTCCTGTGTGACGAAACTTATCCTTGTTCGCCTCTTTGTTTTGAGAAAGGATCAATAGTTTTATGTTGCAAAGTTTACAAAGCGTAAATGGGCAACTGTTTGGTGGTGGTTAAGTAATGGTAATGGTGAGATTTTGCTACCAAGCTATTGGAGGACTAGTAGAAGATGAATTGGTTTTGACCTGTACCTCTTGGAGGAAAGTTCATTCAAATGGAATGTTTGGCTTCGAAGTAAATCAACAAATTGTTACTAATCGAGTAGAACCTATAGTATAGCGAAATTCCAGAACTTCAGTTCATGTTGAAAGGTTGGGGATTATCGAAGGTATAGATATCTTGATCAATTTTATTGAGTAACACAATTGGAAAGTATTGCGATAATGTGTGGGTGATTCCTGATGATGTCAATGAGTGAGTATGTTAGATTTGTGGGGATGTTGGAGATTTAATCCGATGATTTCACTATCGATTATAAGAGAAATTCGTTGTAGAGGTCTTGGAGGTTAAATTTGGGCTTTGCATTTTTATGCTAGATTTTTTTTGGTCGCCCAAAGATTGTGTGTAGAGAAGATAGAAAACTGGAGTATTCTGAGCAGTGGAATGATTGTTGATAGAACCCTTCTGATGTAGTTCATGAGCGAGTGTACTGAGGATTCTGAGTTGTTATTCTGGAAAATTGGATGTAAGGTGATTGCGTGGGACCTAGTTTGTGAACTTTTGGGAGCCTTCTATCAAATTAATTTTCACAAGGGATGAGTCGCCTAGAGTATTCTTGGATTTAATAGAGTCTCTCCACAACGGTGTGGATGATGTATTTCAGTTTGAGCATAATTTGAGGAGGTTTAATTAAGAGGTTGAAGCTCGTGTGGTAAGCGATGAATTCGAATTCCAAGGTTCGAGAGAGTTTTATTCCTAAAAGAGAAACTGAGAAAAAGGATGTTTCCTCGGCTGGTGAAGCGTTTTCTTGTTTCTTGTTTGAGTTTTGTGTTGTTGACTGGTGTCTTCCGCACTTTGAGTTGGCGCTTTCTTGGCATGTTTGATTCTTTCCAATTCAGACAAACCAAAAGAAGTTTTTGGTTTGGACATTCGAGTGATTTCTCCTTTGGCTTTCATGATATTCATTCATAAACTGCCTATTTAGGAAGTGGAATTGTTTTCATGATGAATTGTCAAATTTGGGATTTTATCTTTTGGTAGAGAGTTAGTATTGCGTGGATGCGATAAGAACTCTCTATTTCCAGTTGGATTCTCTTTGTGAGTCAGTGGTTTAAGAACCAGTTCTGTTGTGCATTCTTGTTTAAAGGAGGTGATCCTTGTTAGATGAAGAGTTTGATTTTGAGCATCAACCTTCGTTGCACGAGCGCGTGCGAGACAGGGGCGTGGGCATATGGCTCATGGCGCGTGTGGTCCCGGAGTGGACATACGGCATGGCATATGTGCCGGCACTGGACGCACGGACGTGTACCGAGGGGTGGTTCTGGGCATTTGTCGTGTGTTTTCGTACCAAAGGGGAGTTTAGTCCAGGTACTTTGGTTCGTTTTCGATAGTTACGGAAATTAGTAATTTGGCATATCACTTTGACTGTCTCGGGTCCATACGCGACGTACGCAACGTCTAGTGTGTTCTGGTGCTAAGTGAGTAGCTAAGCAATTTAAAGCTTGGGGTTTCATTAAAGACGTTGACCATCGAGTAGGGTCTTATCTTCGATCCTCTTCTGATGAGTGTACCTGAAAATACCGGGTTGAGTGTTAGGACAGACGTCGTTTTACGTCTTTGTGTTGTGGTCTCGCTAGTCCGAGAGAGAGGCTACTTGGGAATTGGAGTTTCGTATATGCGAGCGTTATCCGGATTTGTTCACTTTAGGTACGTGGTTACCGTTGATAGTGCTCAATTGTGGTTGTTCTTTCGCGTAGTGCTGTGTGAGGATTCGGGGTCGAATCCTGTTTAAGGGGGTAGAATGTAATACCTCGAATATCAAATAGAGAGAATATTATTCGGGAGAGGGAATTTATTCAATTTCGAATTTCTCCTAACAAAGAAAGTATCCAACAGCGGTTATGTAATATTCTGTTTAACATTAGAGAATTAATTGAAATGAGAAAGATATTTAACAGGAATTAAAAAGAGAAATCAGATTTTTAGAGGAGAAATAATCTTGGGCTTTCGGCCCACGTTGTTTGGCCCAAGTGGGAAGTTGGTTTAAGAAGGGGGCAACCAAACCCTAGGCACTTTTTACTGTAGCACGCGGCTACTGTAGCACGCTGCCACTGTAGCAAATCCTCCCCTCCCTGCTGCCACGCCCTCCATGTCGCCCCCTTTGCTGCTCCTTGCTGCCGGCCATCGGGAGGAAGAAGAAAAGGGGAGAAAGGAGGAGAAGAGAAGGGATCATCTTCTTGGAGGCTTGATCATCATCTTCCCGTGGGTCTACAAGGGTAACGAAGTGTTTTTCCCGCTATTTGTTGATGATTAGAGGTGATTTCGATTAATTGGGTTGGATCATTTTGCTGCCGGTAGACGTTTAATTCTGTCCAGTACATTGCGTGGTCAATTTTGGGTTCTTAGAGACAGAATCAGAGATGTCCATCTGCTAGTTATTTTTATATAATGTTTTTATCTTTCTGTGGCCGCTAAGAACACCTAATTCCGACATACGGATCAAAATTTATGATAGTTTCAATCTTGCTGCCCAGAATTCTGACGAGATTGATCTATTAATTTATGTTCATGTCAGATGCAAATTCAGGGTTTCCACCCAACTAGATTGTTTTATAAAATTTCATAACCTTTCCAGAATGTCAAAGAACGCCCTAATCGGAGTTTTAGATCAAAAGTTATACTATGTTCTTTACTGCTGTTCGTTTCGTTTGGGCAGAATCTGTCTTCTAAGTTCAACTGCTTGTTAGCATTTTATTTTGGCCGAATTGGGTTATCTTGCCAACTAGAATGTTGTAGATATGTTAGTTAAGTTTCTTTAGGAATTGGGCTCACCTCGTTTCGAGTCCCAGGTCAATAGTTATGGTTATTTTAGTTCTGCTGTCCAGATTCGATTCCGTGGTTGTGTTGCCTGTTTTCAGATTAGGGATTATGGCTATTTCTTAGGTGTTTGGGAGGGTATTGTAGAACGTTAATGGTAGTGTCTTGTACCATGTTGTTCTTATTTCGAGTATATATTGTGTAGGCGGAGAGGCTTCAGGTTTAGGAGTACCGTCATTACCTACTAACGCGTCGCATCACGGAAGGCAAGTACTTTGATGTTTTTATGATTAGAAAATGATGTATGCTTGATGTTCTTATTGTGTTTTCTGTGATCCATGAGAATAGTTAGTGTTCATGTTCTTTCCATATGTGTTATCTCCATGATTAGAGATGATGTCTTTCAATATTCATATTCCATTCCATGCATCCATTATTCATGTTTCATCCATGGGAGTGGATTAAAAAGACCCATCAATTCCAGTATGGGCACGTAAGACCCACCATTCCAATGTGGGCAGTTTGGGACAACCGTATGAAACGTTCTTCATACGGGGCTTGGATCCCCGTATTTTGTTAAATGCAGGCTTAGGTGAACACCGACGGGTGTGTCACTAGCTATACCGGTATATGCATGTGTGTGGTCCCTTCATTTCATTCAATTCATTCATTCCATTCATTCAAATATTCGTTCTGTGATTTATTCATATTCTACAATGTTGTTGTCATGATCATGTTTGTAGTATGTTCCATTTATTCACTGTACTTGCTGAGTCTCGGACTCATTCTTGCATTGTTTGTTTATTTTAGGTGATCATTGATGTTGGCTCGATTGGGAGGGAGTAGACACGCACTACTCATTCACTTCACCCTATTCAAGTTCAAGATTACAAATTAGTTCTATCTTTCATTCGTTATTGATGAACTGTAATAAATAAATTTAGATGGTGATTGATACCTAGTGCTATGTTTTGGTTGATTCAGTAGTACTTGTGATCTTTGATTATTCCTTCGATATAAATTGCTTAGATTCATACTATTTTCATGCTATGGTTCTACTGAATGTTGATCTCTTTATGTCATTAGATGAGATAGTGTTCAAATTCTTCCGCTTTATGGTTGTATGTTGGATTATTTAGGTGACATCTTGGCTCCCTCTTAAGGAGTTGGCTGATTTATGTATGGACCCCCATATGTCAAGTCCACCCCTGTCATTCATAGTGATTCTCTGTGCAAACTTGACTTATTGTTGAATGTAGATCACTAGATTGTTATTTTTCTTGCCAGTTGTGCTTTACTAGATTATATGTACTTTCATTAACTTGAATATAAAGTATATGTTTTGGATTGTTAGTCAGTTGTAGTTTTGTTGAATTAGAGTTATAAGACTTGTTATTTGAGCCCTGCATTTGATGGTCATTTGGTCATTAAGGGCTTCACCTTTGGTATTGCCAGTAGCATAGGTGAACTTGTCCACCTGAGCTCCTTTGGATTAGTTGATGACTTTGACGTCTTTACATATTAGAAACAGATGTGGTTAATTTTGTTATTTCACACCATTTTGGAGGGAGGATAGGAGAGTGCATGAATAACACAACATCTTTGGGCTAGAACTATTGTTGTTTACCAAATAATTGAAAACAATGACACATGCAGAATATAAATAACGATGTGAATCATGTGACTACTAACTTTTGCTTCGTTCAATACAAACAGGAACAATTGCACCTAATTGTTCTGACACATGTATTGGTTGCCTTGTGTATTGACTAAAACTTGCTAATGGACTACTTATGTTTATTCCATGCTCATAATGGACTACTTATGTTATCCCATGAATAACCATACTTTATGTTTGTCACAACTAAGGTTCAGATATGAACCTGAGCATGAAAACGCTGCAAGATTGCATAGAAGAACCGCAAGACACAAAAAAGTTCATTTGCTAACCATAGAAGCTTGGAAGTAAGTATGCTCATCTCCTTCCTTCATGATTGGCATGCAAATTGTTTATTGTGCACTGTTGTACAATTTTCGTGGTTTTGATGAGGTAGTCAGATTATATAAATAGGGATATGTGTCAATGCTTTGTTAAATAAATGGGAAAGATTGTTTATCCCCACTTGTAATAAGAAAATGGCTACGCGTGTGCGATAATCTCATGTGCGATAATCATAGGAGAGGACATTGTTATTTTGTGTGGCATACTTCTGTACATTTTTACTACTTTTTCGCTGCCCCTTCTACTGGGCTGATTTTGTTAATAATACTTAGCCAAAAGTGAGTGGTTTTGAACAATATTAGTCATACTTGACAGTCTTGTTAATTAATGTAGACAAGGATTCTCTCAAGGGATTCATCTCAACGGTTTGCTGGGAAGTCTCCTCTTCTCTGGCATAGTTGTTAATCATTCTTGACCGACCCATTTTATTCCGAAGATTTGGAAGTATTAAGCCTCTATTGTTTGATACTTCAATTTTTCCAAGTAGATTATTGTTTGTCACACTCTTTGCTCTATTGTTTATACTGCAACCTACCATTGAGTTTAATTTCTTATCTATTTCTACTTTAAGGAGTGGGCCCTTTGGGTTTGTTGTTCTATCCTTATGTTAAAGAAGATAGAAAAAAGGATAACAGATTCTCCAGCAGTGATGAGAAAGATGATAATGAAGCACAGGTATGGACCGTGCAGTCTATGGAATCCATCTCATCCACATATAGGTCTAGCTTTCTCCATATTCCTGGACCTCTGTTATATACTTACATATGCTCTGCAGCTGAAACAAAGTCAACTAGATATGGAAACATTATGCGAAGATAAATCAAAACTGGAGGTCAGTTATAAATGTCTTAATGTATCTATTACATATGGTACACTTATTAGTTATCGAGTTAGAAATGTGTACAGATGAATTGAAAAGTTGATGCCTAATTGAGGCCGTTGTCTTGGCCAGTTAGCCACTTGATTGCATGTTTAGTTGCATATATTATTTGAATTGTTCCTTTTTTTTGTTATTTTGGCCTGCCTTAATCAATATGGTTATGTATGGGAACTTTTTTTGTTAGGGAAATATAAAATTTTCAAGTTTATGTGAGATTCACTCCATTGAAATGTAATCATGCATTCATGCCAGAGGAACTACTAATGTTTTGGCTCTATAAACTATGATGCTAAATATTGATGAGTAATCATTCATGATTGGGCAAATATTGACATGGAATCGTGTTCTAATTAAACAATAGGATGGCTAGTTAGCCCATCATAAGTGGCCCAGTTAGATGCCTATTTAAACTTCTCTGAATTGTCATTCTGTACTTGCTTATGGTTGTTCTTAAGGTGTCCCTGATTTTCTTCCTGCAATAGCCGCTCATTTTTTCTATATCTGAATATTGCACTTTATTTAATGGTTCATTGTATCATAGATGATATTGGACAAGAAGATTGATGAAGCATGCATACTTTCTACTAGAACAGTCTTGAATCACAATTGAATAAAGAGAAAGAAGATTGCCAAAGGTTTTCTATTTCTATTTCTATGATACACGAGCATACTACTATTTATTTTTTGATGTCAGTTGGTGGGTTACTTCAGTATAAACAAAGATTCCCAAGTATTTGGTTCTTCATAGTTCATAATACTTCTCTTTTGATATAGGATGACCTCAAAAGTAAAGAAACTCATCAGAGCACATGGGTGTTATGTGAAAGCACAGGACAATTTAAAAAGGTATGTTTCTTTTATATGAACCACTCCTAAATTTCTATTTGGTCTGACTCAGCACATAGTTGCACTCCTATTTTTAGTCGTATAGCTATTGACACATTCAAAAGGTCTGCAGATCTCAGGCTCGTTTTGAGAGGTTTGCTGATTTGCTTGCTTCAGATACCTTGAAGTCTGGTACCAAGGAACAAGGTTCCAGTGGGAGTGCTGGTAATGAAGATCCGTATAATGCTTATGAAATGAGCCCAAATGATCAACGACACAATCATGTTTCAACTGCTGTCTTAACACTGTCAAATGAGTCTGGAATAGTCAAACTAGTTATTCTACCGGTCATTTGTACTTCAGTATGCATGTGTGTTGTGCACTTGTGGTGCAAGCGTGGGTGTTGTTTTTTGACTTTATGGTAGTGTGATGTTTACACTTAGATATGTTGGTGCAAATGTGCCTCAAATAGTACTTGATGGTCTATTGGAAATATATGATATTGTTATGTTTATCTTCTGCATAAACTTTGTTTTGAGTGATAATGTGAATTTAGTGTTTTTGAATGTAAATAAATATTTGAATAATGTATATATATTAAAAAATAATAAATTCAGTACCCCTAGTATTCATGCCAAATAGTAGGACGAATTTCGAATTAGCAATAGGAAAATAATGTTTATATAAAAATGTTCCCTAGGGCATACAAGAAATAACGTAGGGAATTTGTTGGATTCTTTCCCTAGGCTGGTAGAAAGGTAATGTAGGGAAATAAACTTTTGTCAGATGACAATGCTATGTGGATGAGATTTCCCTATCGTTTAAAATCCTAGGGAACGATTCTTTCCTTAGGTTTTCCCAAAAAAACTGCAGGGAACGTTTTCTTTCCCCACATTCTTTCCCCTAGTAGCCGTTCCCTACGAATGCCACTAGGAAAACCAATTCCCTACAATTTTTTTGCATGTTCCCTAGTATATTACTCACTAGAGAAAACAGGGATTTCTAGTAGTGAACTCAACTACTTTCTGGAGCTTCAAATCAAGCAATGCAAGTAAGAGATATTCATCCATAAGACGAAGTACACCAAGAATCTGCTCAAGCGCTTCGAGATGGGTGACTGCAAGCCGATCGCCACTCCCATGGTGACTTCGACTGTTTTGGACCCAGACGAGGAAGGAGAAGCCGTGTATCAATGCTAGTACCGCAGCATGATCGGCTCCCTCCTTTACCTGACGGCCTCAAGACTGGACATCCACTTTGCGGTCTGCCTCTGTGCGAGGTTTCAGGCGTCTCCGAGGACTTCCCATCGCCAAGTCGTCAAGCTCATTTTCAGGTACCTTTACTCTACACTATAGTATGGCATTTGGTATTCCTACTCTCTTCCTTATCATTCGGGGGTTTTCTGATTTTGATTTTGCGGGCTGTCGGCTAGATAGGAATAGTACCTCAGGCACTTGTCATTTCCTAGGCACTTCTCTCGTCTCTTGGTCTTCTAGGAAGCAGTCTTTTGTTGCTCAATCCACTGCTGAAGATGAATATGTAGCGGCCGCTAGTTGCTATAGTCAGATTTTGTGGATGGTGTCCACTCTTAAGGACTTTGGGTTAAACTTTGCTAGTGTTCATCTTCTCTGTGATAACACTTCTGCCATTAATATTCCTAAAAACTCTGTGCAACATTCTAGGACCAAGCACATAGACATTTGCTATCACTTCCTTAGAGACTATGTAGAGAAGGGTGATATTGTGCTAGAATTTGTGGAGTCCGAGGCTCAGTTAGCTGATATCCTCACTAAGCCTTTAGATCCGATAAGGTTTGCCACCTTGAGGAGCGAGTTAGGGGTAATTTATCCCTATGGGTTGGTTTGAGGGGGAGTTGGTTCTTTTCTGAACTTTTCTTGTTCATCTGATCTTTCATTGTTCTTTTTCTGAACTTGTTGATCCTTTTGATCTTTTTAGGATTTTTGAGTTTTTCCTGCATCTCATTGTATCATATTGCATTCATATGAAAATCACAAAAAGATGCATTGTAATATAAGCTTTACTAGTTGTCTTTTAATTGATGAAGCTTTGCTTATTACCCTCTTGAGCTTTAGTATTTCAATTCTTGCTCAATGTCATGTGTAGTTCTTTGACTTTCTAGAATCATCATGCTTTCACATGCGTAGCTAAGTCTTTGCTAAATGAGCAAGAACTTTAAGACGACTTGAACTAAAAATTGCAATTTGTGGATCTATTAGCTAGTTGCACAATTAGTGATCCTCTTGTGACACTGGCCCTATCAAAATTGCTTTGTTAGCTCTTGAATCTAGTATTGAACATTTCTTAAGCTTCTTGTTTCTCTGTGAATCTAAAACTGCACTTGTGCAAAATAAAAAATCAAATTTCAAGATTCTCATGTGGTTAAATTGTGCCAAACTGCTCTCATGAGACTGCATGTCAAAGACATGAACTTGGAGATAGTTTGATGATCCAGACGATCTCATTGAGACTACTTGTTAAAATTGACATGAACCTCAAGATTTGTCGCCCTGGTTGAAGCTTAGGAAGAATTTGTAGATGGCTCCTAGTCTAGGATCTTCTTCACTAAGATAGACCTTTAATCAATTTCAATATTCATTGCAAATGAAAAACTATTGTAAAAATGGGTGATTCAAGTTGTTTGAGCAAAATGATTCATTTTAGGACTTTTTGTCTCTGGAATGGTCGTTGTTAGCTTCTTGATCTCATATTGACATTCTGACATGGCCATTATCACTTTAGGATCCCTGTTGATGAACTTGCTAAATTTGAAGCTTTGCTTAAATTGTTAAAATTCATTGCTTTATCTTAAGCCTTCTAGCTTAGCTTTTATATATATATATATATATATATATATATATATATATATATGTCTTAACATGATCTTGCTAGCACTTTCAGACTTGATATGTATTGTGTAATAGTAGAAATGCTAGCTTGTTCTTTTGGGTAATCTCTAGAGCTCCTTGTATTAAAAATTGAAAATTACAAAAAAAAAAAATGAAGCCACTCCATTGCATTTCATGCATGCTCTTTCTTATGTTTTTTCCTTGTTTCTACATTTGTCATCTCTGGATAAGAGGAAGCTCACATTGACATTCTGACATGGCCATTATCACTTTAGGATCCCTGTTGATGAACTTGCTAAATTTGAAGCTTTGCTTAGATTGTTAAAATTCATCGCTTTATCTTGAGCCTTCTAGCTTAGTTTTGATATATATGTCTTAACATGATCTTGCTAGCGCTTTTAGACTTGATTTGTATCGTGTAATAGTAGACATGCTAGCTTGTTCTTTTGGGTAATCTCCAGAGCTTCTTGTACTAAAAATTAAAAATTACAAAAAAAATAAAATAAAGCCACTCCATTGCATTTCATGTATGCTCTTTCTTATGCTTTTTCCTCGTTTCTGCATTTGTCATCTCTGGATGAGAGGAAGGTGTGATTCCTTGATGAATCCATTGTCAAAGGGGGAGAAGATCAAACAAAAATGATAAAAAGGGGAAGCTATTTGGAGAAAAAGGAGAAAAATAAAATCAGTTGAAAAATGGTGATCATAGTGAGGGGGAGTATCTAATTTGTATTTTTATAATCTTATTGCCATTTCTGAACTTGAATTACAATTCTTGGAACCTCACAATGATCAAAGGTCAAATTGAACCATTGTTCTTTCATATAGACCTTAAGTGAGATTTTTGACTCTTCTCTGGAAATTAAAGCTTTCTTGCTTTCTTTTACTTGATCTCACTTTCCTATGCTAATCTGAAGCTAACTTGGTTATTTGCATTGCTTTCTCTTGCATTTGGACCAAATTGTGCATTTGCGCGAAAACATGAGTATTTTCATTTTCAAACCTCAAAATTACATTTTTGGGAAATTGCTAATGTGTTCATCAAGGGGGAGATTGTGTATATCATGGGGATATGCTCATGATCTTAGTACGATGATACAATTGGCAATGACGTTGAAGGTTTGTAGATACACTCGTTTTCGGCGAAGTTCGAAGGCTATCAGGCCTCAAGCGGTCAGACCGGCCAAGGTGGCGGTTAGACTGGCATGTGTGGCGGTAAGACCGGCCACCTCTGGTGGTCAGACCGGCCAACGTGTGGCGGTCTGACCGGTTTTCACTTGTTCATTGGCCAACTTGGTGGCGATGTTTATTGGATAGGTCAAGTTCATGGGTTTCAGTGCATATATGTTGCATGATGCATGTTTTGACTAACGTGGGTCAAGTTGTGAAGAACTTATTCCCGGAATCGATTTCTTTGTCTATTGTTGTGCAGGACGCTTGGAGGTCAACGACGGTCAATGGCGAGGATGATTGGGACTAGGCTTGGAGAGCTGAGGTTCAGAACGATCGAGGATACCGGGTGAAGTCAGTGAATTCAAGCATGGCGCAAAATGGACAAGGATGACCGAATGGGAAGTTTGGTGTGACAGGTTGGATCAAGCGGCGTGGGGGTCGGTGCAAGTGCCATGGTGGTTTCGGTGGGAGCCGGATGCGAGAGACTTGCTGACATGAAGAGAGCCGTTGATCAACCTACACGTGGCGAAGCATGGGATTGCTTCACGAAGATTGGACTCGGTCTTCGGAGAAGGATCGAGAAGGGGTATTTTCGTAACTTCACCTAAATACCGCCTTGGTGACCTTTTGCTAACCCGTGGCGCAAGGAGAAGCGGTTTAGGTCAAGAGGAGATGAAGACGACGCTTTAAAATGTTTGCGTCAGTGAAACTCGTTTGTGTGTGGGCTTAACGGGTGCCCATTAGGGTTATTTTTCTAGAAGTTAGCCTCCACTATAATTAGGGGAGGGTGCTGGTTGTGCAGCTCTCAACCCTCATATCTAAAACCCTAGTTTTGTGTTTTAGGGTTAGGAGAGAAAAGTGGAGAGGTTAGGGTTCTAGAGAGTTGGATTGATTGTGTGCTCATGTGTTGAGCCTTTATCCTCCTAGATGGAGTGGCTGTAAACCAACATCAATCTCAAATCAATCCAAGCAAGATTCCTCAAGATGAGTCTCTTTGTGTTCTTGCTCTCTATTTTGTGATTTTGGGTCTTTCTTTGATTCGTTGGTTTTCCTTTGGTTGCTGGCCTGGATCTTGCTTGCTGTGACATGTGGGAATGCATCTAGGATCATCTTGATCATCTTCTACCCACGAGCAAGTCTTTAGATCATATTTTGGTTTTGGCTCGGTTTTGGAGCAACCTTCACTCAAACGGAAAAAGGTCAGAACTTTGGCAACGATCTTCATGATCGTTAATTGGAATAGGTTCCTAACATCCTAAAGAAGGTATGTTTCAAGTTTCGTGAAGTTTGGAGTTGCGGATCAAAAGTTAGACCAATTTGTGATTGTGAGTTCGGACTAATTTTACTGTTCATTGGCCTGGAGGTCAGATCGCCATATATCTAGAGGTCAGACCGCCCATGGTGAGAGGTCAGAACGCCCAACTCATTTGGATTTGAGTTTTTGGTGATTTTGGTCTATTTGCTTTGGGGTTTTGATTGGATTCAATACAAGTTTTTCGCTATGCTTGTATATTGATCTTCATAGCTTTCATATCTATTGGAGTGAAAATCGTGTTGAATCTGATCGAGGAGAAAAAGAGATTGTGCTCCTATTTACCACCCCCCCCTCTAGCCACCTTTTCGGTCCAACACTTATGCATGACTATTTCCTTTGTCCTTTTGCACTTAGATATACTGACATCTGCAAACATATCCTCCATAACCGTCTGCTTGAGACTGTGAACTTTCCAAGTTGGTTGTGCTTTGATAAACCTCTTAAACCTGTCAGCAATCATCCTTGTAGTCACAAGCTTGCTATCCCTTCTTTTTGGACATATGTGTACATCATTGAATGTAACAACATGAAACCAATCACTTCTGCTGTTCTTCAAACCATATATCATCCATGGGCAGTTCCTCCATAAACACTTTGCCCTAATCTTATCCCTCTCATCCTTGAGGAATAAGAGATATGTATGTGCGGCCAACCCATACTTTATGAGAGCTTTCTTGAATTGCTCTCTTCCTCTAAATGTCATGCCTAGGGTAAACACAGGAACAACACATTTGCCATCATACCTAGAGAACCTGCTCTTCCTCCTCTCTACATTATTGCCATCAAGCTCATCATATAATGCTTCCTCACTGCAGTCCATATAGGGAGTTTCATTGCTATCTTTCAGATTGCCTTCATCCACAAGCAAGTCACACACCATGGCCTTTAGCCAAATTGCTTTAAAAAAAATCAAATTGTTTGAAAGACCGCTTTTAAAAATTAAATTATGGAATGCGCGAACTAAACGCTAAAATGGAATGCTCTCGAGACAACGATCGCAATGGTATAACATGCATTGCACGATTTTTGGTTTTTGGTTCTGATTGTGAAGAGAGAAGTTAGGGAAAAGAATGTGCATGCAGGCGTTCCATCTGCTACTTCTTTTTGCCTTTTCGTGAATTCGCTCAAACTGCCATGCATGTGAAAACGAATTGCAGAAATAGGTTGGTCGTACGATGACGATCGCGGTGATATGCCATGCATGACTTGGTTTTGATTTTTTTCCATAGTTTAATCAAAACATTGCTTTAAAAAAAATCAAATTGTTTGAAAGACCGCTTTTAAAAATTAAATTATTTTGATCTCTTGTTTTCACATGCATTTCAAAAATCATACCATGATGCATGCATTAGTACCGTCATTTTATTTTTCTGGTTCGACCGACCGCAGGCGAAACGCCTGTGTGTCTCTTCTTTTCCGGTCATCTCTCCCATTCTTTTCGACCCTGCTAACTCCTTTCGCTTCTGTCCATCAAATCTCATCCAAAAACTCAAAACCAAGTCATGCATGGCATATCACCGCGATCGTCATCGTACGACCAACCTATTTCTGCAATTCGTTTTCACATGCATGGCAGTTTGAGCGAATTCACAAAAAGGCAAAAAAGAAGTAGCAGATGGAACGCCTGCATGCACATTTTTTTCCCTAACTTCTCTCTTCACAATCAGAACCAAAAACCAAAAATCGTGCAATGCATGTTATACCATTGCGATCGTTGTCTCGAGAGCATTCCATTTTAGCATTTAGTTCGCGCATGCAAGGTCGTTGGAGCGAGTCGGAGAAAAGAGGAAGAACTGTACTGATATTCATCTTCCAAGCAAACAGGAACTTCAAAGATTTTTAGAGAGCATCACACTCTGAAAAAATTCCTAAAATTTTTATCTGAGCATCAACATTATGTCAGAACCTTCCATAAAAATTTCGTGATTTTTGGAGCTAGTCAACTATGTCTAAAAATTATCGAACTCTCCGCTGCTATTTGTTTTTCCCCAAAACCGAACACTGTTCATCCGAAATTTTTACTTCCAAGTTCCAACCGAACCACATTTCTTTAGTTCTGAACCGAGAGGTCCTCCTTCTCACTGCCATTTCTTTGTATCTATCTCCCACTACCATTTTCTGCCATTTCCTATAACCGAGCCGAACACACACTATCTAACCTGCAATGCTCCAACCCCTGCCACCTTTTTCCCACCTTGTGCACAGCTTTCCCTGCCCTTTTCCTTTATGCAGCCGAGAGCTCCTGCCATTCGGTTCTTTCCCCAACCGAACAGCTCTCTACCTTTTTCTCCCCACACAAACTGAGCAAAGGCTCCATCCCCATTCTTTATTCCCAACACAGCATCCCACCACCCATTTCATTTCTTCTCTCACTGCCATCTTCTTTCTCCACGCTACTGCTGCTTCCCAAAACATAGACCAAGAACACATGTTCATCCCACACATTCTCTCCTTTCAATCTCTATCAAAAACCAAAAATCCCGTATTGCATGTTATATGGTGGCGTTCCTCGTTCCACAAGCTTTCCAAATCTGCGATTAGTTTTTGCATGCACTGAAGATTGAAAGTTTTGGAGACAAGAGAAGAGGAGGAGGCTTGGTGGCGACCAGCAGCCCCATGCGACTCGGCTTCAGCAGGCGAGCAAGGAGGTGCTGCAGCAGCAGCGGCGTGGCAGCATAGAGAGCGGCATGCACGGCGTGGCCTACGCCCGAGAGTGGCAAAGCCGAGGCCGGCGTCCAATGCACGGCATCAGAGCGGCGAGCAGTGGGCAGCTGCGGCAGCCCAGCGGCATGGGAGCGGCACGAGGTCCATGAGGCGGCCGAGAGCTAGGACGCGACATCGGTGCGGAGGCGAGGCAGCTTGTTACTCGGCGTGGTGTGGTCGATGCAGCGGCAACCGAGAGGGAGGGCGGTTCGGGAAGTGTTTCAGAAGGCGGTGGTGCTTGTTAGGAATAATCAAGTTCGGCAGTTTTGCATCTATTAGTTGAGTTGGTCAGTTTGTTAGTCATGTTAATTAGTTTTGCATAAACGGATGCATTTAGTTGAATAGGTACTCAATGCGTGTGTTACTAGTGTGTGAGTGCATGAGTTACTAGTGTGTGAGTGTATGGGTTACTAGTGCATTAGTGTGATATTAGTGGTAATACGTTAGTGTTGCATGAGTGCTTTATATATCGTTGTAGTTGTGTTGTTTCAGTGTGGAGTGAATAACAGAGAACAAAAGTGAAAAGAGACCAAGCAGTTGCGGTCTCGCAAAACTTTCCGTGTTCCTGCCGTGTGTTCATCTTCCACCTTCCGTGAAAGTGTGCGTCCATGAGTAGAATTTCCAACAATTGGTATCAGAGCCTGAGTTCTTGATCCGTGTATGCCCAAGATCATGCCGCGCTCTCTGGGAAGTGGTGTCACCGGTGATGATGCGACATCGAGTCGCACCGTCGTTCTGGCGGTGGTTCGTCGAGGGTTTGGAAAGAAAGCGGCGTCTCTCTTCAATACCCTATGCTGAACAAGAGTAACTATGGCGCGTGGGAAATCAAGATGAAGGTGTTTATGAAGGCACAAGGTGTTTGGGAAGCTGTGGTGGCCGGCGACGTTGATGAGCGCCAAGATCAGATGGCTCTTGCGGCCATCTTTCAAGGAGTCCCGGAGGAGACTCTCCTCCTACTCGCTGAAAAGGAGACAGCGAAAGATGTGTGGGACACGCTCAAGACGATGTATGTCGGCACCGACCGCGTCAAGGAGGCGCGCGCAGACCCTCAAGAGCGAGTTCGAGGCTTTGCGCATGAAGGGAACGGAGTCGATGGACAACTTCGCCGTGAGATTGACGACTCTTGTCAACCAGATTCGTGGTCTTGGTGAAAAGATGGAGGAGAGCTACGTCGTGAAGAAGCTTCTCCGCGCTGTCCCGAGCAAGTACCTGCAGATTGTCTCAACCATTGAGCAATTTGGGGACTTGAAGACAATGATGGTGGAAGAAGCGATCGGCCGTCTCAAGGCGTACTACGTGGTATGAGCGGCAACAACGACGACGAACAACTTCTCCTAACGCGCGCCGAGTGGGAGGCCCAATCGGCGAAGAATAGAGACGGCGAGCCCGGCCGTAGGAATCGTAAATTCTATAAGGCTAAAGTAAGATGCTACAATTGCAACAACTATGGGCATTTTGCTTCCGAATGCCGCAACAAGAAGGAGGAACAGACGCATCTCATGGAGGCGGATGCCGACGATGAACCGACATTCTTTGTGAAGCCATCTTGATTAGGGGAGATTGTTAGGAATAATCAAGTTCGGCGGTTTGCATCCATTAGTTGAGTTGGTCGGTTTGTTAGTCATGTTAATTAGTTTTGCATAAGCGGATGCATTTAGTTGAATAGGTACTCAATGCGTGTGTTACTAGTGTGTGAGTGCATGAGTTACTAGTGTGTGAGTGCATGGGTTACTAGTGCATTAGTGTGATATTAGTGGTAATACGTTAGTGTTGCATGAGTGCTTTATATATCGCTGCGGTTGTGTTGTTTTGATGTGGAGTGAATAACAGAGAACAAAAGTGAAAAGAGATCAGCGATTGCGGTCTCGCAAAACTTTCCGTGTTCTGCCGTGTGTTCATCTTCCACCTTCCGTGAAAGTGTGCGTCCACGAGTAGAATTTCCAACAGTGCTGGCCTGGCCAGTAGTCACATACTCACATGCAGCAGCTTGGTGGAGCACTGGTGCGCACGGCCTAGAGCACGGCGGCGGCCTGGCGTGGTAGCAAGCAGTGCTGCAGTGGCGGCCCGGCCGGCGGAGCGACGAAGACGGAGGCGAGGTGGTGGCGCTGTCCAGCGGTGTCATGAGCACGGCGAGGCGGAGCCCGAGACCGAGGCACTGCATGCTGGCAGCGGCTCACCGGTGGCAGCCGAATGGTGACGGCGATAGCGGAGGATGGTCGAGCCCGGGGGAGCCGAGGTGAGGAGGCATGGGCAATGGCGGCCCGAGCGAGGCGAGGCGGTATGATGTGCCGTGCTTGAGCACGGTGTCGGCAAGGCGGCTCCGTGGGCATGGCCGAGAGCGACGGCGACGATGCGGAGCGGGACACGGACGCAGATGAGCTCGGTGATGACTACGGTGGACGCGGAGCCGAGAAGACGACGTCCGGTGATGATACGCACGCCTAGTGCTGTGGTAAAATCTTAAATGCTATTTTTGTTACCGCGCTACGATTTTAGTCATGCATGTTGCATATTAGTCATGTGCATGTCATCTATATATGCGTGTTCAATTGTAAAAATGATTTGGTAAATTAAGACCGGTATAATTCCCCGGCTAGGTCGTATTTGTGCATAGGCATGATTATGTTTTGTTATATTGGTGAATGCGAATAATTAGATTTTTGTGGCGGAATGTGTGTATTGTTGATCGGTGGATGCTAGATTAAATGTATGATTGGATTATTTGATCGGATGATGTTATTTTTGAAGTGGCATGGATGTTAGTAGTGATCTTTGGATAATACATTAATTGGAGATTTTTCCTCGTGTTGGATTAGTAATTTTATGAGATAGGATGTAAAATGATTTTATGATTTATTACTTGATGGATAGCTCTTGTGATAATATTGAATGAGATATGGAGGTTGACTCGAATAATTTATTTAATCATGAGTAATTTGTGCTAGAATTTGGAGAAGGTAGCAATTGATCATTTGGTTGCGAATAAATATTTGGATTTGCCATGTACTTAGTAGGTAAGTCTCATATGCCGAGTCGGTGAAATTGTACTCTCTATTGGATTAGTAGCTAAATGATTATTAGTCGATCGTAGAGGCGCATATGTGATTGGATTAGTAGTTGTCATGCACGACTAGTCTGGTGAAATGGACGTAAGTTGATTTATTAGTGAGCTATTAAATGTTGGATGTGCTATTAAATTGTAAAGCTCATTAAGTATCGGTAAGTCAAATAAATCTCGATTGGTGGAAATTTTGGTGTATACGAATGTGATTTGCCGAGGCAAGACTAGTAGAGCTAGATAGTTAGTATTAGCTTAAATAGCATATTGGAGAATGATTGATGGATTTAGTCATGGTCATATGCCCATAAGTCGGTGGATTTCGTATAATTATTGGATAGGTTGTATAGTTGGAGTATCGTGAGTTCGGGCATCACTCGATGGATTGACTACTTTGATAATACCTTAGTGAAGGTTAGTACGGGATTTAGATCAAGGCATGCGAATATGATCGGAGAGTGTTATGCATGTGAGTGGATTCAACACCGGAGAATCGGTTAAGTCAATGATCATGAGAATATTAGATTTACCGATAGATGTGTTCCTTAGGAATTAAATGGAATAGAAAAGAATATTTATAGGCCTCATTTGTCATGACAGAGGCTAGGTTAGCATGTGTGCAAAAAGTATTAAATGATTTGGAAAAAAATTCGGAATACAATTATTTTTGCACTAAAAATGCTTTTAACTTTAAAAATTCATAACTATTTCATAAAAACTCCAAATAGGATGAACCAAGTTATTTTGGTCTTATATTAATATTATATATCCATCCATATAATCCTCATCCTCACCACTGCTCTGCAAATTTTGGCCAAATAATTAAATTAAGTAAACAGTAACCGAATTGAATTAAATTGGAATTTCCTGAAAACTGATTTTCAAACCTTCATAACTCTCACATACTAAGTCCAAATGGAATAATTCTTTCACCTAAATTCATCTAAAATCATCATATAGCTACTGTAGAAAATTCATGCATTTTTGAGTAATTTGAATTTTTCGGCTTTTCTCGATGTTTATTCGATATCGTCTTTCTATAGTTTCCGAGTTGCCGGAAGTAAGCGAGTACGTAACCGAGATTGAGCAAGTGAACTCCCAGCAAGGCAAGCATCATTTGAACTTTCTTTTGCATCATATTTGATCCCAGTTTTGTTAAGTTAGTGCAATGATAATTGCTTGCATGCTATTTTGATAATGTCGCTATTTTTATGATGTGTAGATTAGTTATCTCCTAATTCATTGAGGTTATACTTGAATTATTCCAGTACCAAATGCTTAAGTTAGAATGGTTGAAATATATTGTTCGAGTTTGCTTAGCCATGCAAGTCTATAACCGGTAGTTGATTGTCGGGAATAACACGATAATTATGGGATAAACACAACTATCATTATATACTTTTGTTTCAGATATTCGTATCTGTTTTGTGAGTCAAATTTTATCATTTTAAATGAGCTTTTGGTCTGGACAAGTGATGGTGACTTTGTGCACGAGATTTGGGTAAGTGATGGACTTGTCTGGACAATTAAGGACCGAACTTTGGTAACATCTTTGATTCAAGTAAAACTCGTGCTTCCACATGCGGTGTATGAGCGCTGCTTGGTTAAGTAAGGGGTTGGTGTTGTTGAGTTGATGACTGGTGGTGTGAGGACGTATATGTGTTCCATCGCATATATGTTTCGTAGGGTGCCGATTGCAATTCTTTATTGTGCGGGTGAGCCTTATTTAAACTTGATTAATTGGGTCGGTGATCCCGGCACAACTTGCGTGTCCATTTGGTTGGTAGGTGGTATAGCCTATCCTAAGTGGGGTTATGTCACGCATGGGTGATTCAACTCAATAATATCAATTTGCTGAAAAATACTAAGTCTTGATTTACCCGGCCGACATACCATAGGAAGTATGCTATATTCGGAGGCATCTGGAGGCTTACGGGCTAATCAAGTCGTGTGGGTAAAGTAGTACACCCCTGCAGGGTATAAATCTATTCGAATAGCCGTGTCCACGGTTATGGACGACCACTTGAGTTATATAGTTGCTATTGTTAGACTTGGAATTAAAATTGTGGTTATAACTTGGTATCGTCATGAATAGGATGTTCATGTTTGTTGTTGTATCAAAGTGGACAGCCACTTTGTCATTTGTATGGTTCATTTGTTATTCAATTTACTACTTATTCACATGCTTTACTTCTACTTCAAATCTGATTTTGAAATGACACTTGAAAAACTAGTATGTGTAGGTTGTAAATTGTTGCGTCTCTTTTGCAAAACTAAGCCAATATGAGCCATCATTTGGAATAACCTCTAGCATAACTAATTTTTATTTGTGTAAGACTTGCGAGTACCTTTGTACTCAACCCGGTTGCTGCAATTTCAGGTGAGGAAGGGTATGAGCCCGTTGAGCTTGTTAGCGCCGATTTTGGCGACACTAATGAGTAATGCTATCATTTAACTCCCAGTCGGTTGCTGATGGGTTATGGGGGCATACCATGCTGGATATTTTGGTTTATTTACTTGCTTCCGCTGTTACTTAATACTCTTATTTGAATTTGGCCGATCGGCCGTTTGTAATAGTTGTAGACTTTAACTATTATGTTGTATGTCTTTTGAACTATCTATGTATGTTGTTGTATGGTTGTGATCAACGTTGTATGAGAGTATGAGCATATTGGTCGCTGATCTTGGGAGCCAATATGATTGCATACTCACTGTTCATGGCTTTCTATTTAACTCACTAGGTGTAACATCCCAACTGTGTAAACAGGGTTTGTTCAAATATAATTAAGGTGTAGAAATTAAAACTTTTTCTCACACCTTGGAAACCCCTAATCACTCATGTAATTCTTGTCCAAGAGTTGTGTAATCCAAAAACACAAAGCTCTTGTTGACCAAAAGTCAAACTCCTTTTCCAATTATCTTAAATCTTGTGCCAAACATTTGGAAAATATTTTTCCTTGGTCCTAAAGTTGTTGTGGGACCCCTCTGAAAAATATCACAAGTTGTAAAACTTGTTTGATAAATTTTGGAGGTAAAACAAATCCTGAACAACCTTCGAATTTCTGAGAAAAATGCATTGCATAATAACCTCTGGAAATTTTATGTAAGGTTAATCTTAATGTCAGCAAGCTCCAGTTAAAATTGCATAATTTTTGGAGTTGTTTTGCTATCCCAAACAATGTTTCAAAGTCTCATTTGTTAAAAACTAAATTTAAAAGCCTACACTTTGTTCCTTGGGCTAGTCATTTGTGCAAAGTGGTCCGGCCCAACCATGTATGCACTTCACAGACCTCCTCTCCACCTTGATCAGTCGTAGCCGTTGGATTAACATCCAACCGCCACGACCTCCTCCTCGCCTAACGCAGCCAAGTCCTCCCCTCACATGAGGTCATCGCCCTTGGATCAGCGATCCATGGCCATGACCTCCCTCGCTACTCAAACTACTCGAGACCTCCCTTTTTCACTCACTTGAGGTCGTGGCCGTTGGATCCAATCCAAAGGCCACGACCTCCTCTGCAAACCATCGCTGCGTGGATCTTCCACCTTGTTGAGGTCATTGCCCTTGGATCAAAAATCCATGGCCATGACCTCCCCTCACTGTTAAACTAAGCAAACCGCCCACCTTGTTGAGGTCGTAGCCGTTGGATTCAGATCCAAAGGCCACGACCTCCGCTGCAATTCATCGCAGCCCAGGACCTCCCCCATCTCGTGTTGTGCACCGTTGGATTTAAAATCCACGGTCACGACCTCCTCCTTGTCTCGTGCGCATTAGACCTCCCCGCGCACGTGAGGTCGTTGCCCTTAGATCTAAATCTAATGGCCATGACCTCCCTCGCCCTCTCATCGCCGCTAGATCTTGATCTGATGGCCATAACCTCTTGTGCGCTGCGCGCAGCGCTAAGACCTCCCTTTGGTTGTGCGCCCTTGGATTTAAATCCAAAGGCCATGACCTCCCCCTCAGGTTCTGAAGTTCATGTGCGGTTAAGACCTCACAGGAGGTCCGCACCGTTGGATTGAGATCCAACGCTTTGGACCTCCTGTCCCATTTTCCCACGTGCGCTTACACATTAAGGAAATCGTGAGGCCATGACCTCCCATCCTTGATCGTGTGGTGGGACCTCCTCCCGATCATTTAGGCGTAACGGTTCAAAAATTACATCCGAGGGCGGGACCTCCCCATCCACTTGATCCAACGGTGGATGTGAGGTCTGTTCTTCTTCTACCTTGGGCACAGCGTGCGGTAGTGGCGATGGGCAAAGTCGAGCCTATCATTTCCAACGGCTCTGCCCTGCAAGCATTAAATGCATGTCAGCCCTTTCTGCACCTAGCCCATGCCCTGTCCTGACCTACTCTGTCCTATCAATCGTGTCCAAGCTCAGGACCCCCCATGGACCTCCCCATGGGCTAAGCTCACCATGAGCTTAACCCATGGTGCAGGACCTCTGTGCCATTGGTATAAGTTTCCCTCGAGCTCCCCTTTGGCTTCTTTTACACACTTGGAGCTTGGCCTTGCTTGTGCTTGGCTGAGCATCCCCTCCACTGACCTCCCCTCTTGGCCGCCATTGTTGAGAAGCTTGGAGCCCTTGGTGAAGGCTTGCTCCAGTGGCTCCCTCTCAACCTCTTGCTCAATTAAGCTCCCCCGAAATCTCCTGAGTTGAACCTAACTCATTGTTAGGTTGACCTTTTCAGGAGGGGCTAGTGGAGCTTGAAGCTTGGAGTTGGAGCTTGGACTTGAAGCGGCGAGCTTCCATCTTCTCCAACTCGGGCCGTCGCCATCCTCGACCTCCCGGCACCTTGGGACCTCCGGTACTTCTGATAGTCCTAGGCTGGGCACCAGATGTATGATGTCGCGGAGCTTTGTTTGGGCACCGCTTGAATGGCGGTGCGGAGCTTCTTTTTGCTTCTTGCTCTTACCGTGTGATCTCCTTCGCGTTCCTCTCGGCTCGTCGGCGTTTAAGACCGCCGCCGTTGTTGAGGAGGTCCACTGGTGCGCATAAAGTTATTGTGCACTCGGTGGTACCATTGATGTCGCCGGCGAGGCCTACATCGCCGGCGAGAACCATCTTTAAACTTCGGATCTTGTCGGACGTACAGCAGTATTGTTGTCGTTTGAGGACAAAGATTTGCCGAGTTTAATCGTTCATTGTGCTCAAATCATTGAAATCATTGGCGTGTCTTAAAGCGCATTTAATCCTCCCTTGCGGCGCATTTAAGACCTCCCGCGGACCTCCTCGTTGTCCCGCGCATTTATCCTTGTCCAAGCTGCGCGGCGTGGCGCAAAGCGCGTGGTCGCGAGCTCTGGGGCGTCCATGACCTCCTCCGAGGAGATCTTGGCGCCCAAGACCTCCCCCTTGCGCATCGTGGCCGCCCAGACCTCCACGGAGGTGCTGTGGACGTTAGGACCTCCCTTAGGACCTCCCGAGGCCATCTCAGCCGTTCATGACCTCCCCGGGTAGATCTTGACCGTCAAGGTCCTCCCTCGGACGATCTGGACCATCAAAGTCCTCCCTTGGAACATCTGGACCGTCCAGGACCTCCCTGTGAGGTCTGGACGATGTAGATCTTCCTCGGGGAGATCTTGGTAGTTTAGATCTTCCTTTGGAAGATCTCAGCCGTTCAGGACCTCCCTCGTTTGATCTGGACCGTCCCGGTCCTCCCCCCATCGTTGTGGTCCGTTGGATTCCCCATCTACGGCCACGACCTCCCCTCACCTCGCACATGCGCGCTGCTAGGAGGTCCATGACCTCTGGACCTCTTGAGCACGTGTGTGATGTTCACCTGGGAGGTCTGAGCCGTTAGATCTAAGATCTGTGGCTCACGTCCTCCCTTGTATTTCTGGTTTTTAGAACTTCAAGTGAGCTGTTATTTTAGCCAACTGAAAAAGGTATAACTTTAGAATTTCATATCTAATTCATTCTAAATCCAAATGAGGTCATTCAAATTGTGTTAGCTCTGTCTTGAACTTGACTTTAATCCAAAAATGATTGTAAGTTGAGTTCAGCTCCAGAGCACAGTTTTGCCATTAGATTTTAAAACTCACTTTAAATATACACTCAAATTAATGCTTAACTTGTAAAATACATAACTAATGCTCTGTAGATTATTTTTGAGTGAGACCAACTTTGTTGGTTTCCTCTATTAATGAACTCACTGTGAAAATTAGTTTTGAGCATGTTGCTGTTATAAAAATGAGGACTTGTGCATTATAATTTTGTTCAAGTTCTTGTTTTTGAAAAATGGTAGGAAGAGCAATCTAGCTCCAAATGAGATGAACTCAATTGTGTTATTCATCTCATGAGGTGCTGGTTTTGCTGTAAAAATTTCAGTGTCACCACTGTTCTAGAAAATGTTGCCTCATAATTAAATTAGTGAATAGTGCAGTTTGGTATTTTTAGGCTGAGCAGACTTGTTTTGCTCATATCTTTTGCATTGAGAATCCAAATCCATTGGTTCTTGTTGCTAAATTCCCTAAAAATCACCCTCTTGCTTCTGTAGAAAATTCAGAGTGTTTGGAGTTCGTTTGTTGTGCTGTCCTTGATTACTTTCGTCGTTCTTATCGGTTCTTTATTGCTTTTCCGTTAGGTTTCGACATTTGTGGTAATCCCGAGAGTGACCCTCTGCCACAACTTGAGCAAGATCAGCAAGGCAAGCAGTTTGATCATATCCCCTCTAACGTCCCATTACTTTAAAGGTTAATATATTGTTTTACTTCTATGTATGCATGCTACTTTGTGTTAAATGTCGCTAGTAATCCTATAGTTGCATAATCTGTAGGAGTTGTTTATCCTCTACTACCAATGAGCCTAGGTTATTTGCTGTGGTTTGAGCTCGTTGGATGAGCTCTTATCACTTAGTAGTTGCATTTTCTACTGCTTAGACATGCTTAGTAACGGTAGTAATGGGCGATCATCGACTTAGTCGATGGTCTTGATCACTCAAAACTGATTATTACTCCTATAAGTCCAGCACTTGTGCTTTGATTAATTTGTAAAATCAAAAACTGAAAATAAAAGATTGATTTAGACTTGGGCATATTGGATGGGTGGTGCGGTTTTTGGAATGTGGTGGTATGCCTGGGTCCCTAAGGACCGAGTACTTGGGTCACTAAGCCAAGCGCTTTTGCGTGCTAACGACACGAGGGGGATATGGGACCTCTCTTAACTAAGTACTTTGGAAGGTGTTAATTATGAGCTGGTCGGTGGGTATGTTTTAACAAAATGTGTGTGTGTGGTGTTGGGAGGAGCATTAGCAGACCGGTTAGGTGTCTAATGTGTCCTTATCCCGTGGGTTCTTGGCTCGTAATTAGCATCATCCATTGGAAATGTCTCGTAGGACTTAGCGTCTTAGGCATACCAAAGGTAGTGTGCTTAAAGGAAAGGCGATGCGGCGTGTGGGTACATTGGTACACCCTGCAGGTTAAAACTATTGAATAGCCTCGCCCTAGGTTATGGACATGCTTGGTAAGGTCGTTCAAGAACTAGTCTCAACCATTTAATTAAAACTTGATGGGTTGGTATGAATGGATGTTCATGCTATTGTTGTGGTGACTTGGGTTAGTCACTTCGAGTTAATCTTGTTGTTGTTACCATGTTATTATCTCGTTGTTATTTCAACAATTAAAATGCTTTGCCAAATTGCCTTCAATCTATTATGTTATTGCAAATGAAACTTGCTTTATGCTAAAATGAGTCCAAAGCCTCATCCACTTAAATAAAGCTTGCATGTAGCTATTTATAGTTCTGTTATCTCACACGTCGGTCTTGGAGTACTTTATGTACTCATCGCGTGGTTGTGGCATTTTGTGACTTTTGTTGCAGAGGGAGAAGGTGAGCTCCAAGAGCCTCTCTTTTGTGCTACGTGTTGCGGCTTCTTGACGACTAGCTTGGCGGTCGGTCGAGATGCCTTGGGGTTAAGGCACACCGGCGGCTTTGTGTTATAGCCATCTTTATGGCACTTTTGCTTCATTGTTATCTTGTAGTACTTGTTGTTATTTGGCCTGAAGGCCCCTCTTTTGTAATAACCTATTCTTGTTAATATTAACTTCTGGTTTGTTGCTTATGTACTATGTGTTGTATGGAATTGATACACTCTTTTGTTGTGAGGTATGTATACTGCATTCTGGGAGTATACATCTCTCGAGACTGGGTTTATTTGGTTGATAATACTAGGGTCAATTGGATGACTAAGTATTATGAGCTTAATAAATCCGGGTGCTCACACTAGGTGTAGTGCTTGACTTGTTGGAGAACTGACAATCATGCAGTGCTCGCAGAGGAGCAGCACGCATGATCGTCGGGGCTCTAGTTTGTAGTTAAGCCTTTCACTGAGATTGAGTTAAGTTGGAATCCATTTACTTGAGGCCCTAGAGTTATGTCCTTAAGACCATGCTTAGTCTCAGTCTTACGGAGATAACCCGGGGGTCCTCACAGTGATGGCTTCGACATACACATCAGCTACACCACCTTCAGTAATACAATCAGACATGAAAGTGCATGATTGGTCATCCACCAATAATCTAATACACTTGTTCAATTCCTTCCCATGGAAAAGCCAATGAAGATTAATTTCATCTGTTTCTCCAATATGGTATCCCATATGTCCTTTTAACTCGGGAAGGGAAACTTTTAACACGCTTGATGTATGACATCGCCCCATCTCCCCCCAAGTAATACACATTTCTCCCATAATTGATGAACTCCCCATCAATGTGAAATCTCACAGCAAGCATGTCAAGATTGTCCATACTGAACACCTACAACACCCAAATAATCAAACAAAAACCTGTATCTCAACCCAAAAGAATACTAAAGATCCAGCATAGTGCATCTAAAATTGAAGTGAAAATGGCTCTTGATCATCACGTTACCATCAAAATTTCAATTTCACCAAAACCCTATCGAACACCCAAAGAATTGAACGCCAAAAGAATCAAACCAAAAACCGTATCTCAGCTCTAAAGAAAACTAAATATCCAGCATAGTACGTCTAAAATTGAAGTGAAAATGGCTCTCGATCATCACATTACCATCAAAATTTCAACTTCACCAAAACCCCATCGAACACCAGAACAATCAAACATAAAATTGTATCTCAGCCCTAAAGAAAACTAAAGATCTATCATAGTGCGTCTAAAATTGAAGTGAAAATATCCCTCGATCATCACATTACCATCAAAATTTCATCTTGACCAAATCCCTATGAAACACCCAAGCTGTTGGTGGAATTAAGGTATCAAAAACACAACATTAAGAGAGCAAGGGGCCAACTAACCTCAAACACAACGTGGAGAGCTTTGATCACCTTATAGCTCCCCTAACCATCGCCTTCCCCGCACTAGATCGTCGGAGTCGTCACCGCCTAGAATAGGGTGCGATGAGTCCCAGCGAGACGAAACAGAATGGGGACTGAAGCGTCGGGGGTTGAATTGCCCGTTTATTTCACTTGGGTGGACCAAGTGCGCTGCATCCACCACATAGGATGACACATGTATGCTGACATGGACAAATGCTGTCACGTATGCAAAACCGCTCCTTAAAACTTGCTTGAGGGGTTAAGTGACCTGGTTTCGCAAGATTAGGGGGTTAAAAACCCGGTTTTGAAGTTCAGGAGGTCAACCACACTTTTCGGAAAGTTGGAGGGGGTAAAATGGACTTATTCCTTATATATACACCACACGGACTAGCTAGCACTTCCTTGTGACCAAGCCTGCCACATGACACAAGTGCCTGCGGTAGGTTTGGTAGCCATGTTGCACCTTGTGCAGCCTCTGGCCACCAAGCTGGTGCTAGCTTCACCCAACGTTGCATCACCCCATCACTGTTTAAACAATGATTTCAGTCTATGTGAATAGTGCTCGTCAGTAGTACTGCGGCAAATACTGTAAAAATCAATGAAATGACTATCGTAGTGATTTTACTATGGCGACCAATCTCCCCCTATAGGGTTGTGTCCGGAAAGCGTGCACTGCGCTCCTGCTTTCTAGACACAATCCCTTCCTTTCACCTTGTTATATATGAACCATACGCAACAAATCTCTACCTTGGCGAATACACCATCTTGAAGAGAAAAAAAGAAAACGCTTTGACACTCCTCGCGCATCCGTGGGCAGGGGGTTATCTCCTTGATCAGCAATTTGTGACTCCCAACAAGTCGAGTCAATATTTAAGCTTGTTGGCGGTGACGGGCTTGATCAACATATCTACAACATTGTCATCAGTATGCACCTTCATCAAATCAATTTTTTCAGAGTTAATCAACTCCTTGATCATGTGATATCTGTCATGAATGTGCTTCATCCTAGCATAATACACTTAATTCTTGGCCAAATAAATTGCACTCTAACTATCACAATGCACCTGAACTCTACATTACTTAACACCTAGTTCCTTCACTAATCCTGCAAGCCACAATGCTTCCTTTGTAGCTTGAACCACAGCCATGTATTCTGCCTCAGTTGTAGACAATGCAACAATAGACTGAATTGATAACTTCCAACATATAGGCCCTCTACCTAGAGTAAAAACATACCTTATAGTAGACCTCCTATTGTCCAAATCATCGGCATAGTCCAAATCCACATATCCAACAACCAAAGGATTACCTTGCTATCCGCCAAAAATAATACCATGACTTATTGTACCTCTCAAGTAGTTGAATATCCACTTGACAACTTCCCAATGTCACTTTCCTGGTTTTTGCCATAAACTTACTAACTTAACTAACAACATGTGCCAAATCAGGCCTTATACAAACCATAACATACATTAAACAACCAATTTCACTAGCATATGGAACATTTGTCATCTCTTCAAATTATTTGTCTGATTCGAAACAAAATTCAGAATAAAGTTTAAATGTTGAATATATACTAAGGCTAAACATGATTAGATGACATTAATCCTAGCTTAGTGAAGAACACCTAGCCTAATCCTTAGAGCGGAAGCGTAATTTGTGTACCCGAACCTAAAGATACCATTAGAGCTTGTAGATGCGTCGATGTAGGGGGTCAGCGGCCGTAGAGATGGCGTGGGCGATGTTGGCAGTGTCGCGGTGATGGTGGAGGCCTTCGGTCTTCGCCCACCACAGCGCCCGTGAGAGATCGGATCTGTTGGGACTTCGTAGCCTAGAACCACACGATGAAAGGGCTGCCGAGTCCCCTATTCTTTATATGGCGCTAGGTGAACGGGACCGAAACCATAACTTGTTGGTTGCGCCCCCGATCAGGGCGCGAGTGGGGCATGCCCCCTTGGATCTCGGGGTTTGTTAGCCGAGATCAACCCAACATTCTCCCCTTTGATCGTAAGGCTAACACCACAAGCCCAGTCTCAATAAAACAGAATGCATCGCATGGCCAATGAAGTGACATACAACCCCAGTACCTATAGTGTACTATCCCATCTTGAAATAGATATTCATTATACTTGATGGGAGTTGGTTTGCTTTACGGTCCTTTTATTTAGAATCAGAGGCTTTCCAATAGACCCATGCCGGCAACATGATCACAAAAGATATTGGGTGGTAAGCCTTTAGTAAGTGGATCCGCAAGCATTGACTTAGTACTAATATGCTTGATACTAATGGTTTGATCCTGGATTCTGTCTTTCACAACATGATACTTAATGTTAATGTGTTTGGCAGCACCACTTGACTTGTTGTTACTCGCATAAAAGACTGTGGGTTTGTTATCACAGTATAAGGTGAGTAGTTTAGAGATGTTGTCTACTACTCTAAGTTCCGGGATAAAGTTCTTAAGCCATGCAACCTGCCCGGTAGCTTCATAACATGCCAGAAACTCAGCTTGCATCGTTGAAAATGCTGTAAGGGTTTGTTTTGAGCTTTTCCAAGAGATAGCTCCCCTAGCGAGTGTGAAGATATAACCTGACGTGGATTTCTTAGTATCAACACATCCCGCAAAATCTGAATCTGAATAACCAACAATTTCAAGGTTGTCAGAATTCTTATATGTGATCATGAAATGTTTAGTAGCTTGCATATAATGCAAGACTTTCTTAACGGCCTTCCAGTGGTCCGGTCCTGGATTTGACTGATATCTGCCAAGCATCCCGGTTACAAAAGCTAAATCAAGGCGCATGCATACTTGAGCATACATAATGCTTCCGACAGCTGAAGCATAAGGAACCGACTTCATCTGATCAGTTTCATATTGGTTCCTTGGACATTGAAATGTCCCAAACTTATCGCCCATAACAATAGGAGCAGGCGAGCCAGAGCACTTATGCATATTATATCTCTTCAGTACTCTGTCAATGTATGCCTTCTAAGATAAACCAAATACTCCTTTGGACCTATCTCAATGAATCTCAATGCCAGGAACGTAAGAGGCATCACCAAGATCCTTCATATCAAAATTAGATGAAAGAAATCTCTTGGTCTCAAACAGCATATCTTTATCACTACTAGCCAATAAGATGTCATCCACATAAAGAACTAAGATGGTGAATTTACTCCCCTTGAACTTAACATATATGCAGTTATCAACTTCATTTTTCTTAAATCCAAAATTCCTTATGACCTTATCGAATTTGAGGTACCATTGCCTCAATGCTTGCTTTAAGCCATAAATTGATTTCTTAAGTCGACATCCCATATGCTCCTTGCCTTCCACAACAAAACCTTTCGGTTGAGCCATGAAAACGTTTTCTTGCAAGTTGCCATTAAGGAATGTCGTCTTAACATCCATCTGATGCAGTTCTAAATCATAATGAGCTACAAGTGCCATAACAATTCTGAATGAATCTTTAGTTGAGACCAATATTCACCTAGGCGCTAGGTGGAAGGCGGGCGGAGGATAGCTGCCTAGCGCCTAGCCCGCCTAGGCGCCGCCTAGGTGTCAGAACAGAGAAGCAGTCAGGAGTTCGAAACGATGAGAACAAGCAGTCGGGCAGTCGGGAGTTGAAACGACGAGAAGGAAATGAGAAGAAAAACGACGAGAGAAAAATGAAATACTTAACTGGCTGGCCAGCCCAACCCGGCCCATCAGCCCATCACTTGTTGCACTTCTCCAGGTTCTAGCCTCTAGATCGCGTCGCTCTCCCATCCCATCGTTGCCTTCCTGTCTGCTAGTTTTGCTTCCACCTCTCTCTCTCTCCCTTCTCTCTGCTCTCCCATGCCGCCGCCACCCCCCTCTCTGCTTCCACCTCTCTCTCTCTCTCTCTCTCTCTCTCTGCTCTCCCATACCACCACCGCCTCCTCATCTCCTTGACTCCTTCTCTCCCCTCTCCCACTCCCTCGACTTGGGAGATGACGGGACGAGACGCGGCGACGGGGAGGATTCGAGGCGCTTCGGCGACGGGGAGCCTGGCCCGGAGGCGGCGCGCGACGGGGATCCGGGGAGGAGGCGGCGTGCGACGGGGATCCGGGGAGGAGGCGGCGCCACGGGTGAGTCATCTTCAGTCTTCACTCACCTCTTCTTGTTCTCCCCGTGCGCCTAGCTCCGCCCGACCCCGCCTAGCGCCGCTGCGCCTTGCCCGCCTATGTCCGCCTTTGACCGGCGTTGATAGCCTAGGTGGGCCGAGCGCCTAGGGGACCGATTGAGGCCGAGTCGCGACGGTTGCCCTGCGCCTAGCGCCTAGGTGGCTGCCTAGGGGATCACTGGTTGAGACAGGAGAAAAAGTGTCATTATAGTCAATCTCCTCTCTTTGTGAGAAGCCTTTTGCTACAAGTCTTGCTTTGAACCTTTCGACATTTCCCTTAGAGTCATGCTTGGTTTTGTAGACCCATTTACAGCCTACTATTTTGACTCCGTCAGGAATTTCTACTAAGTCCCATACATCATTAGTGCTCATAGACTTTAGTTCATCCTTCATGGCATCAAGCCACTTAGGAGAATGTTCACTCATCATGGCCTCCTTGTAAGAGGTGGGATCATCTACCTTCCCTATATCATTAATGTCCTCATTCATATCAACAACATAATCATTTGGGATGGCAGATCTTCTCTCCCGCTGTGATCTCCTAATAGGTTCAACAACTATTGTAGGGGACTACTAAGGCTCATCATTAGGTGCGACATTAGGAATTTCAGAGACCTCAACAGTGGGTGTAACAACAGTATTCTGTACTGGAGATACAACAACCTAGAGCACAGGAATAAAGGTCTTTGGGATAAGCGGTGAAGGAACATAAACCCACTTCTCTTCAAGATCTATTTTCCTGGGCTCTAGGTCCTCGTCATTCTCTAAGAACACAGCGTGTCTTGTTTCTATAAACTTAGTTATCCTATCAGGACAGTAAAATCGATACCCTTTTGATCTTTCAGGGTACCCAATAAAATGGCAACTTACTGTCTTATGATCTAATTTTTCCAATATGTGGATTAAATATCTTAGCTTCAGCACGACAACCCCACACTCGTAAATATTTCAAACTTGGTTTCCTTCCATTCCATAATTCAGAAGGTGTCTTAGGCACTGATTTACTAGGAACCCGATTAAGAATATGTGCAACTGTCTTTAGTGCTTCCATCCACAAACCAGTTTGTAAACTAGAATAGCGAAGCATGCTCCGTACCATATCCATAAGTGTACAGTTGCGTCTCTCAGCTACCCCATTCTGCTGAGGTTCACCTGGTGTAGAATACTGGGCAACAATGCCATTTTCCTGAAGGAACTTAGCGAAAGGGCTAGGAATTTGCCCATAAGAGGCATGTCTCCCATAATATTCTCCCCCACGGTCCGATCTTACCACTTTAATTCTTAGGCTATGCTGATTTTCAACTCCAGCCTTAAATATCTTGAATTTGTCAAGTGACTCAGATCGGTCTTTAATGGGAAAGATATAATCATAACGGGAGAAATCATCAGTGAATGTGATGAAGGAATTAAAACCATCCACTGATGTCATAGGAAAAGGACCACAAATATCAGTATAAATTAATTCTAAGAGTCATGTGCTGCGAGTGGCTCCCTTCTTTATTTGCTTTACATATTTTCCTTTAATACAATCAATGCAATGGTCTGAGTCAGAGAAATGTAATGGGTGGAGAATTTCTTCCTTAATGAGACGCTCCATTCTCCACTTCGAAATGTGGCCTAAACGACAGTGCCACAGTTTCGAAGAAGTCTCATCATTCTTTTTACGCTTAGCATCACACACATTCAAGGATACAAGAGATTCATTAAGGGAAAGCATATAGAGCTTGCCTTGTCTAAAAGCAAGACCAACATCATTTGAATTAAATGTAATAATTTATTTATTGTTACCAAAATTACATTTAAAACCATCATCGTCCAATAAAGAAACCGAAATCAAATTCCTCCTAATGGAAGGAACATAGACTACATTATTAAGACGAAGTATGAAGCCGCTATCTAAAATTAATGAAACAGATCCAACTGATTCAACTTCAGCTTCTTTTCCATCCGTGACTCTAAGACTTCGCTCCCCCTTTCTTAGTGTTTTCACGGTATGGAATCCCTGTAAAGAGTTGGTAATGTGCATAGTTGCACCTGAGTCAATCCACCAAGACTTACGGGAGAAATCAGCATAAAGAGTTTCATCAATGAACGTTATTGTATCATTATCCTTCTGAAAATGTCATGGCTACTTGCAGAAGTGACATTCATCCCCATTAAGTGCTCCAGCGGGAGCAACATGGGGCTTAGGTGCATTGTGCACCTTAGGCCCTGACTTATCTGAATTAGGGGAGTATTGCAGCTTTTTCTTGGATTTGAAGTCCCCTAAGAACTTCCTTTTGTTAGGGCCGCCAACTTGATGCACAAAATCTTTCTTTTCGGTCCTTATTCTTTCTTCCTCCTGGACACACATGGCGATTAAATCGCTCATGCTCCATTTATCTTTATGAGTATTGTAATTTATCTTAAATGCAGTGTACTCAGAAGGAAGAGAAGTCATAATAAAGTGGACTAGGAAACCATCGGATATCTCTATGTCCATGCCCTTGAGCTTTCCAGCCATATCGGTCATCATCATGATATGCTCTCTTATGCTGTTGGACTATAATATCCCGTTCAAATATAAAATATATAAGTGACTAGTATTAGAATTAAATATAATTAGAAAGGGGAAATTCAGAATTTTGGAGGAGTTTTAAAACTCGGGCCTTTGGCCCATAGCTCTTTGGGCCCATGTGGGAGGGGAACTAAACCCTAGCACCTAAGTAATGTAGCATGGGTACTGTAGAGCCGTCGTCACTGTAGCACGGCACTACTATAGCACGCCCCTCCCCTCCAGTGTTTCTCCATTGTTGTCAGCCATAAGGAAGAGGAAGGAGAGGGAAGAAGAGAGGAGAGGAAGAAGGAGAAGGTGGGTGTGATCTTTGCAAGGGCTTTGTGAAGGTTTCAGCGGCATCTCGCGTCATTCTTGTGGGTAAATTCATGATCCCAATTAGTTTTGGTAGATTGATCTTATGCTAGATGATAGCTGCTGTAGTAGATCGGTTTAATCTGTGATATATTGACTTGCAAGTTTGAGGTAGTTCTAGGTGGATTCTGTGTTTAGGGTCTCCTAGAGTTAGATGGGGAATTGCGTTAGCTTTCCAGAAAGTCTTAAATCATAATTTTTGGATAAACGATGATTTAGTTATGAATTTCGCAAGACTGGGTGCTAAATCAGTCTCAAGACTTGTGCAGCGAACATAGATCTATAAGTTTGATCTTGGAGAAGGCCGAATTGGGTCAGTTGGTCTCTGTGAGATTTGTAGGTATTTTCATTATGATTCCAAAAAATTAAATTTCATAATTTTTGGATTTCTAGATCAAAAGATATGAATTTAGAAGCTAAGGCTATAATATGTCTCTCTGTTGTGGACAGAAGAGTTTTACTTGACTGTTTGCAACCTTGTTGCATAGCAGAAATATTTGAGATAATTTTATTAAGATAGCTGGTTTCCTGTAGTTTCCAGAAAGTATTAGAACAATGTGTTTGGTTGAGCCAAACAAAAGTTATTAAATTCACAAGTTAGTGGTACCGGAGATGACAGATCGGTCTTTGGGATTAAAAACAAAGGCTTATATGAACTAGTTTGATCTTTCAGTCACCTGAGAAGTTGTAGCTAGGCTTTTCTAGGTTCTAGGAAAATTGGATTCATGGCTTTTGGAGTTTTGAATCAAAAGTTATGAATTTTTCCTTAACCGCTGTCTGTTTGGGCAGATTTGGGAATTTGAGAGTGTATTGATTAAATGTTCGGGTTGTGGGTAGGGACGCTTGTTCTCGTTTTGTTCAATTGCTATGTTGTACACTGTTGGTTAGTGTACTTAGTATATTGTTTTACGGCTGCCAGGTGGTGGTGAACCCTGAGGCTAGAGCTTTCCATCGTTGTCTTCCGTCTCACAGTTGAGGCAAGTACAATTGAATTGTCTTGTTTGTTGTTTGTTCCATTTGATTGTTGAATATGCAAATGGGTAATATTGGTATTTCTTGTTTCCCTTCATAATTGATATGCCATGATTCTTCGATAATATGTTTACGTTCAGTATATTCATTCGTTCCTCATTTCATGTTCACCACGGAAGTGGGTAGTGAAGTCCCGTCATTCCAATATGGGCAAGTGCCTTGTGATTCTTATTGTTAGTGAATGCTGAGTGCTTGTTGTTCATACTGTTGTTTCTATGATCCATGAGTAGATTCAATGCTTCATGTTCATTTCACATTCGTTAATCCATGTTTAATAAGATGATGTCTTTCATTATTCATAATTTATTCCATTTATTCATTGTTCATGTTACATCCACGGGAGTGGAAAGTAAAGACCCATCAATTCCAGTATGGGCACGTAAGACCCACCATTCCAATGTGGATAGATTTGGATCCCCGTATGAAATGTTCTTCATACGGGCCTTGGATCCCCGCATTTTATTAAATGGGGGCCTAAGTGAACACCGACGGATGTGTCACTGGCTATACCGGTATAAGTAAAAGTGGAGTTCATGCATTTCGTTCATTCATATGTTTTCTGCCATTCTACCTTCATATTCTTTAGTGTGATGTTATGTTCTTATTCCTCCATTCCACATTCGAATTATATTCTGTTATATAATGATATTACTCATCCGTTCTACATTCGTATTATATTTTGTGATTGTTATGTTCTTATTCAGTACTGTTCATATTGTTCTGTTGTACTTGCTGAGTCGTGGACTCATTCTTGTTGTGTTTATTTGTTTTAGGTAAACATTGAAGACGCATGCATGGGAGGGTATAGTCGCGTGGATCACTTCATCCACTTCACAATCTTCCTTTCACTTCACAATATTCACTTATAAATTAGATGAACTTGTCATTACCTTTCCTTTGATAATAATTGGGTTGTAATAAAAGGAGGTTGATCGTTGATATTATCTTAGTATAGACTTCTGATAGTTGCATCATAATTGATTCGATATGATTAGATGAAAGAGTTTGATATGTTATTGAATTCCGATTCAATTCTTATATTCATTCTATCAGTTGTTGATTCTTACATGTCGTTAGTTGATAGATTGCTGAAATTATTTCGTATTGTTGATGAATGTTAGACTTCTAGGTGATATCTTGACTTCCGCATATCCAGGGTGTTACATGGACCCGTCATACTTAGTGGATAAGAGCCTCTGGATTAAAGTACTGGCATAAACTTTAGTGGAGCCTTTGAGTTTCTCGTCAATTGAAGCCAAGTACTCCTTAGCATTTTCGGAATCAGGAATTGCTCCCCTGATCCCAACTGAGATAGAGGTCTTCATGATCATTAGTGACAGGCGGTTGGACCGCTCCCATTTTTCAGCATTAGCATCGTAAGTTTTCTTTTTCTCATCATAATTATCCTCACCGTCGGTGTGGGGAATGGGAGAAGTCACCCTTAACGCATAGTCAAGGTCTAAAACTCTAAGAACAATATGAATTCTTTCTTTCCAAGTGGGGAAGTTGCTTCCCGTGAGCTGCTCAATATTGTCAATTGTGGCGGCAACATTCGAAGCGTTTATAGCTGCAAAATTAGATAACATAAAGATGTATTGCATGTAATTAACCCTACGTTGGTCAGATTAACAACATGCAAAACTACAGTTCTAATCCATATCACCGTTGGACAGAAAATGGAAAAAGAACTTAACAATTTAATATGGCGACACATGACTATAAACAATGTTGGTCAGAATGTAATCATGTGCATACATAATGCCAAAATAAAACATAAAAATCTCTAATCAAAATATCTCGTTGGTTCAATTTTAATTAGAGACTAAACATATGTATAATACATTGTTATTGTTATTGGGCAACTAAACATTAATTAAAAACAGTGCACGAACTTAACTCTCAGCCGGCCAAATCCAATGCACCGGCCCGTTTCTATTTCACTCAGTCGACCCATTTGAATTGCAGCTGGCCCATTACATAGCATCAGACTTAACTTCTCAGCCGGCCATTGGATCACAACGGACGGCCGAGGATGGCTCCCGAGAAAAATAAAAGTCCCCAAAACCTAACCCTAATCATTTCTCCCCTTCTCCTCCCGAAAAAATCGGGGTTGCTCTCGCCAAGACGAGCGGGATGACGTTAGCGGTGGCGACGCTGGGAGCAAAGCAGCAGCTATTGTCGGTGATGCCGCAGAGGAGGGCGCAGAACGGCGGCTTGAGGCGGGCAAGAAGATGTGGCGGCGCCACTACTGCCTTTCGCCGGCAGCGTGAGACCGAGGTCACAAGGCAATTGCCGAATGGGAGCTGATGGCGCTGAGACCGGAGAGGCTCCAGTGATCTCCAAAAACATAAGTATTCGCCACACTTTAGGGTTCCGATTTGGGTTTGAATGCTTCGGGATTTCGTTAGGGTTTGCAAAATTTCTTAAATCCCCTCATTCACTCCCTCACTCTCGCTCAATCGCCGGGATGAAGCAGAGCACCGAGCCCCAGATCAGCCACGATCCTCACCATCGTCGCTAGTTCCTCGTCGCCCCAGGGAGCCCCGACCTTGAAGATCATGCCCTTCAGCATCACCTCGTTCTACTCTTGCTTATGCTCCTATTCTTTTTCCAGTTGGAGCACCGGAGGCCCCTTTCACCTCACCGTCGGAACAGTGCCGTCGCCGAGTCCCTTCTTCCTCTTCTTGTCTCCGGTGAGTCCTTTCGACCATTCTCCATGTCATATCATGTTCCTCGCTCCCATGAACCTTCTAGGCTAGTCATAGTAGCAAGTTGAGCTCTGTAGCGTCGCCGCCGTGTTGGTTGTCTTCTTCACTGTTAGTCGCCACAGTTGCGCCGCTCTCGTGCGCCTTTTTGCACGCCGCTACCGTAGATAGTGTCGCCATAGCCCGTAGAAGCTTCCTCGAGCGATGATTTAGTTGCCAATAGCCTCATAGTGTAGAATGCCTTTGTAGCACAGTGGCGCCGTCGCGCCGCCACCTTGGGCCATCTCCCGACATGTCGCCGCCACCAATAGGATCGTCGTAACGTCTACAACCCATTTTGCCCCTCCTAGGTTCTAGTCTCGCCTTGCCTCGCCTCGCCGGCGGCATGCTCCACCTGAGCCAGCCTAGAAGATCCCTTGTGTCATTCCTCTGTTCTGGGGGAAGCTGGCGTGGCCGCCATGTGGACATCATTAGTGTTAAGCCAGTAGGGTATGTTAATTAGTTAATTAGTTGTGAGTATGATAGCGGGCCGACGCGATTAAAAGTCAAGTTAAACCGCAGGATTAAATGTTTAGTTCATAGATTGAGTCTGTGGACCATTAGTCTCTGACTAGTGGGCCCTAGCCCTTGTGAACCGTTGGGTGGACCTGGCCCAATGGACCGTGGCCCCACCTATCAGGCTCTCGGCTTTTCCTGATTAAAAATAAAGATAAAATAAAATAAAACCATGGTGGACCCCATCTATGTGGAATTTCTTAAATAAAAATAAATTTAAAATAAAAGAATATCCCAGTGGGACCCACCTGTCAGAAATTTCAGATTTTCTGGAATTTCTCTCGGATCAAACTTTGGAGAGGTCGTTCTCCCTCATTTTAAATCCAAATCAATTGATTTTCTTTACAAATTCATCTAAATTCAAGATCTTTCCAACAATACCAAAATCATAATTTTGGGATTTCATTTGAATTTAATTATGTTATGAGTATTTATTTGAAGCCGTCATTTTCGCGTTAAATAGATTCGAACATCGCCAAAGACATCATCACTACTTCAAGCCAAGACCAAGATCAATCCACATCTGAGCAAGGCAAGTCCTTACCATTGATTAGACTGAACCTATATTTCAAATGCAAAGTATTTCAATTTAAATTCTTACTTGCATGGTTATTATTATTTATAAAATGCTATGTTAAATGTTGATATCTAGTTATACCAATGTTGATTATCATTATGAATCCCCTCCTTGTTTATTAACACCCTTATACTTTGTCACCCTAAGGATAACTATTACGGTGGAGGTGACAAGGCGAGGTGGGTGACGCGGCGCTCGTGTGCGAGCGCAGAGCACAGAGGAGGGCGGCATGGGGAGCTCGGACGTTCCTAAGGTGCGGCAGAGGGGGCAGCACGGGCTGCTCAGGTGCGGCAAAGACTTGTGCGGCCTGGGCGAGCTGGTGATGGGACCGGGCAGTGGAGGGGAGCTGGAGTCCACGGGAGTAGGTGGAGGCAGCAGAGGGAGTAGGCGGAGCCAGGAGGCGGTGTGGGTTGCATCGGCACACGGGGGCGCTGCAGGCGACGTGGTGCTTCTAGGGGAGAAGAAAGGCAGAGGGAAGAGGAAGTTGGGCGAAGGAGGAGTTGGGCCAAGAGGAAGCTGGGCTGGGCCGGTCAACGGAGGAAGGGAGATGGGCCAGCCTAAGGAAGGATGGGGCTGAGCCCAAAACAAGATAGGCGAGCAAGGTTGAGAAAGGAGCCCAAATCCGAAAAAGAGAATTCAAAATCGAAATTTGAATTCGGATTTTGCAAAGAGGTTTGAAACACAAACCCGAGCTGGATAGAAACTAGGAGATTTTGAAAATATTTGCTAATTTGAATTAAGGTTTTGAAAATCCAAGAACCGAATTAATTACTATTCACCGTTCGAAAATCGAAATGTTACATTCCTAGCTTTTACTCCATCTCTTTTGCTATATTTGTCCATGACCGTGGGAGTATTTGTTTCAATATATTTGTTCATTATAGGAATATAGAATGTACTTATTGTAATTTTTCCTCTTTGTCTCTGTTTAAATGTTTTGAAAAAGGTTAAGTGGTCGTGGTATGTCATTTAATAGATGTATGTACGATCATTTCTCATTAAGTATTTGTTAGAATTAGTGTTTCCTTGGTCTGTGCATATAGTAGGCTATGAACAAATACAGTGAAACCGATGGAATAGCTTCTTGCCCACACACAAAGAACAAGTATGGGATTCATGATTTTTTTTCTTCGAGGGGAAATTACATGAAACTTCTCAAAAGTAGTCACGAACATCTCTGTTAAGGTACCAAGCCTTGATATAAGTAGTTATGACCGCAACAAAAGTTCCTACTATATGCTGGATCCAATTGTAATACCCTAGGATGCATTTGGTTGGCGGAATTATCTAAGGATTACCAAGAATCCTTTAGTAATCCTATGAGATTACCTTGTTTGGTAAAACATCTAGTAATTTAAACCAAAAATCTAAGATTACCTTGAAAAATAGATTACCATTAATTCAAGAAATCTGTTTCCCGTAGAAAAGGGTGTTTATCTTATATTACCAAGGGAAAGGAATCTTTGTTATTACGTTTTTTATCATAATCTTTTGATTCATCAAAGTCAAATTTTGAACTTTCAAAATTCAAAATCCAATGTATGGAATTTAAAAATATATTTTTAAAAAATATGAATTTCAAACCAAAATATCAAATTTTAGACAATTTAATTTGAAAATTCAAAATTTCAAGGTTGGATTTCGAAAATCATTTTTAAATAATTTCAAATTATGGATTTCAAATATTCAAATTCCGAGAATTTAAATCTTAGAATTTAAACTCGAACTCAAAATTTAAAATTTAAAATTACAAAATTTGACCGTTTGAATAATAAAAATGAATTTGGAATGTTGTAATTTAAAATTTATTTATGTTAACCTTTATGGTTTGAAATTTCAAATCCTGTAATTTAACTTTGTAAATTTGGTGGTTCGAGTTATGAAATATTTGAACTATGATAAAGACTACTATGTAGTTTTCTTCAAATCAAGTAAACATTGGAATCTAAAATTACTGGTAATACGTTTATCAGTAACTAGATTGAGAGAAATATTAGATTACAGCAGATATACGTACCAAAACTCGCTCAAGCCCAGCTCCCAGGTGGAATGGGCCTCTGCATGCGTAGCAACTCCTTTCGTCGTCGTTGCGCGTAAAAGAGCTTAACCTAGTACACGAAATCCACAAGTCCAACAAATGATGTAATGGAAAGAAATGCATACATATAATAATAACGTTTTTGTTGGGCCCAAAACTAAACGTCATTGATGACAATTTGCCGACAACTACCTATTGTCTGCTTGCCTCGCAAGAAAATGTTGTTGTCCGCAGCTTGGTCCCCCCACACACACACAGAGAGAGAGAGAGAGAGAGAGAGATGTGATGCTGGAGCTATTTGTTCTGTCCTGCTGTGGAGAGAGAGAGAGAGAGATGTGATGCTGGAGCTAATTGTTCTGTCCTGCTGGAAGATCAACAGCGAAAGCAAGATATTTTTTTTTTAAAAAAAGTAATAAATCTATTTTACACCCCTCAACTTCACAAAATAAAAACCCATTTAACTCCCTCAATACAAAACCAGATATTTAACAAGTTTAACCCCCCAAACTTATAAAATCAGGTCACTTTACACCTTAAAGTGGTTTTAGAGGGTAGTTTTGATGATGTGGATCCTACTTAATGTGGTTTTCGTTGTATTAGCAGCCATATGATCATGTTTTGCTAATTAGAATCTAATTAAGGATGTTGACGTACACCATATTGTTGACCTCTTTCTCACTCCCCCTCTGTCTCTACATTCTCTTTCTTCTTCTCGTCATCCTCCCATTTGTATCTACGTGAGTGAAAACTGATGTGGCTGCCAACATGGTAAAATTCACCCTAAGTTGGATCACTGTCAGCAAAACCGTCCTCTAAAACCACCTTAGGGTGTAAATTAAACTGGTTTTGTAAGTTTGAAGGGTTAAATACCCGGTTTTGTAGTTGAAAGTATTAATTGTACTTTTTTGTAAAGTTGAGAGGTGTAAAATAAACTTATCCCTTAGAAGAATAACTAAAGTCTAAAGCCGTGGTTATTTTACAGACAAAGAATTTTGGAAAGTGCGACCGATAGAGGATCACCAAAGTCATTTGTAGTAGATAAATATATCACGCCGAGCTAGTGGGGGTGGACACTGCAACCCGCAGTACCGCACGAGCTAAAGCAGAGAAGGAGCTCGGGGAGGCAGCGAGCGAGCGAGCCATGGCGACCGGCGGCGACATCGTGCCTAATGTCCACGGCAACATCAACAGCAGTAACAAGACGCTGCTCAAGAGCGAAGCCTTGTACAAGGTAACACAAGCCACATCTATGCCAAGAACGCTCGACGACGCAGTGAGTGTTGCATGGTTCTTTTGTTTGCTGATGGTATGGTCGTCGCCGTTGACGTGCAGTACATCCTGGATACGACGGTGCTGCCGCGCGAGCCGGAGTGCATGCGCGAGCTGCGCCTCCTCACGGACAAGCACGAGCGGTAGGAACTGCGCGCGCTATACATCTCACTGTTTTTAGTAGCAGCCGCTTCTCGCTTGCATCGCCACTTTGCCCAGACAAATGCATGATGGATGATGCGTGTTTTTGTTATGGTTAATTAATTTGCTGAATTTGCTGTTGCTTGGTTGGCATGTGCATATATATAGGTGCATCATGGCGTCGCCCCCGGACGAGGCCCAGCTGCTGGGGATGCTGATCAAGATGACGGGCGCCAAGAACACCATCGAGGTGGGCGTGTTCACGGGCCACTCGCTCCTCGCCACCGCGCTCGCGCTCCCCGACGACGGCAAGGTGGTGGCGATCGACGTCACCCGGGAGTACTTCGACCTCGGCCTGCCCATCATCCAGAAGGCCGGCGTGGCGCACAAGGTGGACTTTCGCGAGGGCGCCGGGCTCGCGATGCTTGAAGAGCTCCTCACCGAGGAGGGGAACGAGGCGCGGTTCGACTTCGCGTTCGTGGACGCGGACAAACCCAACTACGTGCGGTACCACGAGCTGCTGCTGCGGTTGGTGCGCGTGGGCGGCACCATCGTGTACGACAACACGCTGTGGGGCGGCACGGTGGCGCTGCCGCCCGACGCGCCCATGTCGGACCTGGACCGGCAGCGCTCGGCCGAAATCCGTGACCACAACGCAAAGGTCGCGGCCGATCCGCGCGTCGAGGTGTGCCAGCTTGGCATCGCCGACGGCGTCACCATCTGCTGCCGCCTCGCGTGACCGACACAGTGGTCACGACTCCGCGTTTTCGGTGTGATTTCAATAAGATTTCCCCAGTTGACTGAGTTGAGGGAGACGGTTATCGTACTTGTGCTGAACTGAACTAGTTATGATGCAGTGGAGTGTCAGTGTGATCGATCGCTTTGTTTGGGATTACGAGTTTACGACTCCCTATAATAGCTTTACGAATTACGATCATCAGCTCATGTTTTCCACAAAAAGAATCAGCTTATGAAAAACGTTCGAGGTTGGCTCGTGCGCCTAGCCCATCAGGCCGAGGCAGCGTGCATAACATAGGTGCCGGCCGAACCAGTCCCGAACCTACCTCACGAAGATCTTCGGCAGGGAATAAAGTGAGCAAAGCAGTATCCGAAAAAAATATGTTCAGGATACCATTTTTTAGTCCTAATCCATATCCGTATCGAAAAAATAACATAGATAAATAATTCTCTAATAGGAGCATAATTTGACACTTCCGTTGGTAAAGTTATATATTTTCTTTATGTGTACACTATCCGTCAAGCTATTCGTGACCGATTCGAATTCGCATCTGCATCCACATCCGTCATGTACCCATATTCTGAAAAATCTATATTCATATCCATATCCGAAGTAAAAATATAGATTAGAATACCAGAAAAACAATATCCGATCCGTTTTCACCCTGCTCCTCCCTGCCCCAGCTCTCTGAGCCCAGTTTCGCCCGCCGTGGCGTTCCACCATCTCCATGACATGCAGTGCTCGGGGCCGATGGGCCACTGCAGGCGCGCCCAGGCTAGGCGAACTGTGGCTGCACGCGAGTCTGTTGGCCAGGAGCGGCCGAACCCCGTGGGCGGAATCCCAACTTCCGCGCCGAGAGTAATCCAAGAGCGCGACGTGATGCCCCTCAACTCTCAAGTTTGGCCGCGCCGTGCGCCCGTCCCGTTGGTCGTCCACTCCATCGTCCAGCGTTGATCAACTCTGCGCCTCGTCTGCAGGCTCGACGACCAACGGAACGACCGTTTCGATGGAACCCGTGCTGAGCATTTCAGCTGCGTGTACGATGCTAGTTCTCCTAGCCGTGCGTTGGTGAACGCCTGAACAAAGCCGAGGTCACTGTCCATGGCTCCTCCTTCGGCCGTTCTCGCCAGCAGAGCACGTGATCAGGGCGTTGGCCGGCAAGCGCCTCCCTGCATCAGCGCTGATTGCCTTCGTTTTTTCGAGGGGTATTTGCATGCAAAGTTTATTAAGATAGGGAGCAAAACAAAGTTACATACTGGCCACCGACGAGTGAACAGCCAAAACGGCCTTCGGTTTTGGAGGAGGAAGAATTATTGTTTCGCACCAAATATAGAAGCTATGCTTTATTCTACACTAGAGCATATTTCAGTTGCATTGTCTACAGAATGCAGAACGGCAAGAAGTACTCAGCAGAGTAGGCAACAAATGAGGGTAACTAAGAACTCACAGACATCAATACACAAGCATTGCTGACTCTGTTTTTTACACATGAAAATGTACGACAACAACTTGCTCAAAGAGATGGAAGCTACCTAAAGATTTCCAGAGTGCTTAGAAGAGAACAAATTAAAACAATATTTCCTTTTCAGAGAAAGGGAGAGAGCGAGCAGCAACAATTGTTCTTTCGATTTGAAATGCATTACAAAGGCCTAGTGATATATTTTTTTGGCTCGACATGCATTAGAAAGGAATATGGACATCAGCTCATTTGATGATTAGAATGCCAAATCAGCTAAAAACAGGGGGTATCCGGTCAGGAGGTCGGGTGATCTAATATTGAAAGTTCGAAGGTACAAACTAAATAGTACTGGAGTTGAGAGGGTTTTTTTTTATACTCTCACAACAATTCAAGAATGTAATATGAACTTATTCGTTGTGGTTGACGCCAAGACGAAGCATCATCGAGGATACCTTCCTGACAACAAAATTTCCTCTTCTATAGTGTATTGTCTGCTTGCTCCCTCAGTGCTCCCTCCAGCTGATGTACAATGTGCCGCAATCTCATCCCAATCGTATCTCCTAGATGATGTATTATGCGGAGCATGCTTCTTTGTTGGAAATTTTCCTTTCACCCTTTGCTCTGTTACTGCTCCGTCCAGGAAAAATCGCACGTAACTGCTTTGTCCAGACCAGAGTTGCGCTCTGCTTTCCCGTGGGACCCGCTGGTCCTTTTCCCCTCGACGTGATCCGCCTGGAGAAGCCTGAAGCAGCGTTTCTTTGGTTGCTTCACGTGATGTCTTGTCTTGACAAAAGCTGCACATCTTTCTTTCTTCGGTTTGTTTTCACGTGATATCAGCGCCTAGCTTCGGTCTTCTTTCCTCCTGTAATTTAATTTTGTGAATTTGGTGGTTCGAGTTATGAAATATTTGAATTATGATAAAGACTACTATGTAGTTTCCTTCAAGTCAACCAAACATTAGAATCTTAAATTACTGATAATACGTTTATCAGTAACTAGATTGAGATGAATATTATATTACTGACATATACATACCAAAACTCGCTCAAACACAGCTCCCAGGTGGAATGGGCCTCTGCATGCGTAGCAACTCCTTTCGTCGTCGTTGCGAGTAAAAGAGCTAACCTAGGACACGAAATCAACAAGTCCAACAAATGATGTAATGGAAAAAAATGCATACATATAATAATAACGTTGTTGTTGGACCCAAAACTAAACGTCATCGATGACAATTTGCCGACAACTACTTATTGTCTGCTTGCCTCGCAAGAAAATGTAATGATCCGCAACTTGGTCCCCATCACACAGAGAGAGAGAGAGAGATGATGCTGTATTACGATTTACGGGGAGGATGGAGCTTTCCGAGATTCGATTTGATTTGTTCTGTCCTGCTGTGGATGAAGATTGCGAATAATAAACAGGATGAACACGGAAAAAAGAACACTTTACGCTTTGATCAATCAACAGTGAAAGCAAGAGAATTTTTAAAAGAAGTAATAAGTCTATTTTACATCCTCAACTTCACAAAAAACCCAGCTTGACACCCCCCCCCCAACTTATAAAATCAGGTCAATTTACAACTTAAAGCTGTTTTGGAGGGTAGTTTTGATGGTGTGGATCCTACTTAATGTGGTTTTCGTCGTATTAGCAGCCATATGATTGGGTTTTGCTAATGAGAATCTAATTAAGGATGTTGACACCACATTGTCAACCTCTTTCTCACTCCCCCTCTGTCTCTACATTCTCTTTCTTGTTCTCGTCATCCTCCCATTTGTATCTACGTGAGCAAAAACCGACGTGACTGCCAACATGGCAAAACTCACCCTAAGTTGGATCACTGTCAGCAAAATCATCCTCAAAAACCATCTTAGGGTGTAAATTGATCCGGTTTTGTAAGTTTGGAGGGTTAAATACCCGAGTTTGTAGTTAAAAGTATTAATTGTATTTTTTGCAAAGTTGAGGGGATAAAATAGACTTATTCCTTAAAAGAATAACTAAAGTCTAAAGCCGTGGTTATTTTACAGACGAAGGATTTTGGAAAGTGCGACCGATAGAGAATCACCAGTCATTTGTAGTAGATAAATATCACGCCGAGCTAGTGGGGGTGGACACCGCAACCCGTAGTACCGCACCAGCTAAAGCAGAGAACGAGCTCAGGGAGGCAGCGAGCGAGCGAGCCATGGCGACCGGCGGCGACATCGTGCCCAATGTCCACGGCAACACCAACAGCAGTAACAAGACGCTGCTCAAGAGCGAAGCCTTGTACAAGGTAGTAACACAAGCCACATCTATGCAAAGAACGCTCGACGGCGCAGTGAGTGTTGCATGGTTCTTTTGTTTGCTGATGGTATGGTCGTCGCCGTTGACGTGCAGTACATCCTGGATACGACGGTGCTGCCGCGCGAGCCGGAGTGCATGCGCGAGCTGCGCCTCCTCACGGACAAGCACGAGCGGTACGTACTGCGCGCGCTATACATCTCACTGTTTTAGTAGCAGCCGCTTCTTGCTTGCATCGCCACTTTGCCCAGACATATGCATGATGGATGATGCGTGTTTTTTTATGGTTAATTAATTTGCTGAATTTGCTGTTGCTTGGTTGGCATGTGCATATATATAGGTGCATCATGGCGTCGCCCCCGGACGAGGCCCAGCTGCTGGGGATGCTGATCAAGATGACGGGCGCCAAGAACACCATCGAGGTGGGCGTGTTCACGGGCCACTCGCTCCTCGCCACCGCGCTCGCGCTCCCCGACGACGGCAAGGTGGTGGCGATCGACGTCACCCGGGAGTACTTCGACCTCGGCCTGCCCATCATCCAGAAGGCCGGCGTGGCGCACAAGGTGGACTTTCGCGAGGGCGCCGGGCTCGCGATGCTTGAAGAGCTCCTCACCGAGGAGGGGAACGAGGCGCGGTTCGACTTCGCGTTCGTGGACGCGGACAAACCCAACTACGTGCGGTACCACGAGCTGCTGCTGCGGTTGGTGCGCGTGGGCGGCACCATCGTGTACGACAACACGCTGTGGGGCGGCACGGTGGCGCTGCCGCCCGACGCGCCCATGTCGGACATGGACCGGCAGCGCTCGGCCGAAATCCGGGACCACAACGCAAAGGTCGCGGCCGACCCGCGCGTCGAGGTGTGCCAGCTCAGCATCGCCGACGGCGTCACGATCTGCTACCGCCTCGCGTGACCGACACAGTGGTCACGACTCCGCGTTTTCGGTGTGATTTCAATAAGATTTCCCCATTTGACTGAGTTGAGGGAGACGGTTATCGTACTTGTGCTGAACTGAACTAGTTATGATGCAGTGGAGTGTCAGAGTGATCGATCGCTTTGTTTGGGATTACGAGTTTACGACTCCATATAATAGCTTTACGAATTACGATCATCAGCTCATGTTTTCCACAAAAAGAATCAGCTTATGAAAAACGTTCGAGGTTGGCTCGTGCGCCTAGCCCATCAGGCCGAGGCGGCGTGCATAACATAGGTGCCGGCCGAATCCAAAAAAAATATGTTCAGGATATCATTTTTTAGTCCCGATCTACATCCGTATCAGAAAAATAACATGAATAAATAATTCTCTAATAGGGAGTATAATTTGACACTTTTGTTGATAAAGTTATATCTTTTCTTTATATGTACACTATCCGTCAAGTTATTCGTGACCGATTCGAATCCACATCTGCATCCACATCCGTCATGTATCCATATTCTGAAAAATCTATATTCATATCCATATCCGAGATAAAAATATGGATTAGAATACCAGAAAAACAATATCCGATCCGTTTTCACCCTGCTCCTCCCTGCCCCAGCTCTCTGAGCCCAGTTTCGCCCGCCGTGGCGTTCCACCTCATCTCCATGACATGCAGTGCTCGGGGCCGATGGGCCACTGCAGGCGCGCCCAGGCTAGGCGAACTGTGGCTGCACGCGAGTCTGTTGGCCAGGAGCGGCCGAACCCCGTGGGCGGAATCCCAACTTCCGCGCCGAGAGTAATCCAAGAGCGCGACGTGATGCCCCTCAACTCTCAAGTTTGGCCGCGCCGTGCGCCCGTCCCGTTGGTCGTCCACTCCATCGTCCAGCGTTGATCAACTCTGCGCCTCGTCTGCAGGCTCGACGACCAACGGAACGACCGTTTTGATGGAACCCGTGCTGGGCATTTCAGCTGCGTGTACGATGCTAGTTCTCCTAGCCGTGCGTTGGTGAACGCCTGAACAAAGCCGAGGTCACTGTCCTTGGCTCCTCCTTCGGCCGTTCTCGCCAGCAGAGCACGTGATCAAGGCGTTGGCCGGCAAGCGCCTCCCGGCATCAGCGCTGATTGCCTTCGTTTTTTTCGAGGGGTATTTGCATGCAAAGTTTATTAAGATTGGGAGCAAATCAAAGTTACAAACTGGCCACCGACGAGTGAACAGCCAAAACGGCCTTGGGTTTTGGAGGAAGAATTATTGTTTCGCACCAAATAGAAGCTATGCTTTATTCTACACTAGAGCATATTTCAGTTGCATTGTCTACAGAATGCAGAACGGCAAGAAGTACTCAGCAGAGTAGGCAGCAAATGAGGGTAACTAAGAAATCTCCACATTCAATCAGCAGACATCAATACACAAGCATTGCTGACTCTGTTTTTTACACAAGAAAATGTACGAAATCAACTTGCCCAAAGAGATGGCAGCTACCAAAAGATTTCCAGAGTGCTTAGAAGAGACCAAATTAAAACAACATTTCCTTTTCAGAGAAAGGGAGAGAGCGAGCAGCAACAACTGTTCTTTCGATTTGAAATGCATTACAAAGGCCTGGTGATTTTTTTTTTTGGCTCGACATGCATTAGAAAGGAATATGGACATCAGCTCATTTGATGATTAGGATGCCAAATCAGCCGAAAACAGGGGGTATCGGATCAGGAGATTGGGTGATCTGATATTGAAAGTTCGAGGATGCAAACTAAATAGTACTGGAGTTGAGAGAGTTATTTATACTCTCGCAACAATTCAGGAATGTAATATGAACTTATTCGTTGTGGTTAACGCCAAGACGAAGCATCATCGAGAATACCTTCCTGACAACAAGATTTCCTCTTCTATAGTGTATTGTCTGCTTGCTCGCTCAGTGCTCCCTCCAGCTGACGTACAATGTGCCGCAATCTCATCCCAATCGTATCTCCTAGATGATGTATTATGCGGAGCATGCTTCTTTGTTGGAAATTTTCCTTTGACCCTTTGCTCTGTTACTTCTTCGTCCAGGAAAAACCGCTCGTAACTGCTTTGTCCAGACCAGAGTAGCGCTCTGCTTTCCCATGTCCCCTCGACGTGACCCGCCTGGAGAAGCATGAAGTAGCGTTTCTTTGGTTGCTTCACGTGATGTGTTGTCTGGACAAAAGCTGGCTGGTCCTTGTCCCCTCGACGTGATCCGCCTGGATAAAGCTTGAAGCAGCGTTTCTTTGGTTGCTTCACGTGATGTGTTGTCTTGACAAAAGCTGCACCTCTTTCTTTCTTCGGTTTGTCTTCACGTGATAGCAGCGACTAGCTTCGGTCTTCTTTCCTCCTGAGAAGCAACCGTCGAGACAAAAAAGAAAAACGATCCAAACTGATTTTGTCGGGAGCCCCAAACGGTTGCTCCTCTTTTTGATCTTTTGTGTTTATTTATACTCAGAGACTTATAGATTGGAAATGAAAACAGTATACAAAACCATACAAAAAAACAAACTCCAACACACTCGGACTCCTACCAAAATTAACAACTCTCACCAAAAAAAGAAACTAACATAATTTACTAAAACAACAAGATTAAATCCATCAATCTTCTTTAGTCTCAAGTTTTCAAGTGTCATTTCCACTTACTCTCTTTGTAGGTCGGTCTACTCCTTTCAATTGAGTGCACATTGCCACTAGTGTGGCTACTTTGCGGACTTCTCTATCTTCCTCTTCCATGACTTGCGGGTCTATTATTTCAAGCAAGTTTCCTTCTGTGAGTAACAAGACGAATGCAAAACAAGGCTATCACCGTCGTCATCAGACCTACAGATGAATGGTTTCTCTCTGGTAAGCAATTAAATAAGAACACCAAAAGTGAAGACATCACTCTTGTTTGTCAGACGACCCATATAATAATATATGGGATCCAAGTAACCAAGAGTTTTTGGTTTATTTAGTCTTTTTTTAAGCGAAATAGCAAAATTAGCCTTCTAAAAACAAAATGGCAAAAATAGCACCACTGCCACGCGAAAACGTCGTGGTAGGGGGCCTGCCGCGCACCCAGATCGCGGTAGGCCCCTGCCGCTAACCTAGTCTGCTGCGGTCTAGATGCACAATAGGTCGTCACATTTGGGGAGGTAAATCACGTGTCCCGCCAAGACTGGTGCGCGACACAGCCCTGTCGTGATGTTTTTGCACAGTAAGAGTGTCATTTTTTCTATTTCATTTGTTTGGAGGGCTATTTTTGTTTTTTCGCTTAAAAAAACGTGTTGAATGAGCCAAAAATTCATTAACCAATTGTTCCTTGAACGGTTGTAGTCACCCTAACTTGAAGCTCCAAAATCTGACACATCTGCTGTTAAATTACCATCAAGAAGTATGTTAGATGACTTAATATCTCTATGGAATATTGGTATTGACAGGGGCGGAGCCAGCGCGGCCCGACGCCTCGGGTCGGCCTAGCAGGATTTCAGCCCAAGTATCAAATTACATTGGGTTTTCACGTTTTGTTTTTCCTTTCGCTGGGCCTCGGGCCATGGCCCGAGAGGCCCGAGGCCCAGCTCCGCCCCTGGGTATTGAGGTGGCTGAATGTAGATCTGCCAGAGCTCTAGAAATTTCGAGAGCAATCCTTAATCGATCGCCCCATGATAGTGATATTGGTCCATCAGCATGAAGATAATCATCAAGGGTTCCATTTGAAATAAAGTCTTATACCAACAATGGAACTTCTGTCTCAAGACAACATCCAATTAGCTTCACAACATTCCTATGGTTGATTTGGGAAAGAAATGCAACCTCATTAATGAAGTCATCGATTTCTCTCTGTACGACAGTCTTTGATTTCTTGATGGCCACGACATGTAGGTCTAAAATTCCTTTATACACTCGTGTCCTCCATGACCAACCTCACGAGACTTATCAAAATTGTTTGTAGCCTTCTCTAGCTCCCCTAAGGTAATGATCATCCTTTCACCAATGTCTGCCTTTTGTGATATCAATTGTTGCAATAGTCAGTCGTGGTTTTGCTTGAAAAACCTTTATTTCATCTTTTTAACCTTTCGTGGCTTGATTTTTCGTGATACGAAGGGACCAAATGCCAAAAGCAAAAGACTTGCCACCGCCAACTCCTAGCCCGATGCTTAAACCAAAAAAACATGAAGAACCAAATTCACAATTTAGAGCTAGCCGACGGGTTTAACTAATTACGATTAGTGAATGATTATCAACGAAGTGCTGTACTGCCACAATCTATATAAAACTGTGATGGTATGAATATTCACAAATTTAGTTGATATAGTGTCCGTAAGGATTCTACACAGTGGCTGGTTACCTGATAAGGAATTCTTGATTTTGATGCATCCTTGTTGTATGGAGACATTCCCGTAGGTCCCATCTGGGCATCGGCAATCAAAAGCTCCATGCAGATTTGTGCAGTTTCCGTAGAATGAGTGTTGTAGATGGTTTAGTATCGATCTTACGAATGAATATTGAAACCAAGTAGAAAAAGATATAGTGATTTTATGCAGGTTCGGGTCTTCTCCTAAGATAATAATAACTCTACTTCTGTTTTATTGTATTAACTATGCTTTACAACAAGAAAGAAATCACTAGAACTAGGACTTAATGATTTCTGTCTATTAATCTTGTCGATACTTGTCTTGTGTTTGTTGTCATTGTTCCTTGTCCTCTGTCCACCAGGTTTACTCCTTATATAACACGTGAAGAGATGACAGTTGCCTTGTATTAAGAGGGGTCTCACCGTTTGCTGAAATACGCACGTTCAGTGATGGTTATTGTCAAAAGCTAACCTTCCCACAACACCTTACAGTTATGTCAGAGGCAGATGCTTAATACATGTATTTATTTCGGAGAATAACAACACATATTAACTATTGTGTGTATTAAACAAACGCATAAGTATCCTTAGTCGATTGGGCCCACATATCTATAGGCTTTGTTGACTATAGGGTGGTAGTAGTAAAGCTTATGACCATAAAGTGACCGTAGTAAGATTTACGATCACGATTTGGTCGTAGAAAATATTACAATCAATAGGTAGTCGTAGAAGTACTTACGACCATATAGGATAGGGAAAATTAGCTCAGTGACATCGCGTTAGAGTGTAATTGGAGGAATGACGCTCCGTTCGTCACGCATTGGAAAATAACACCGCGAACACCAAAAAATTAGACGAATGACATCGCCGTCAGTTACTCCCGTCTCCAAATTTTTTAAATATAGAAACTTAGCTAAAAAATTATCAATTTTTTTTGTGGAGTCTTCTGACACAGTTTAATTGCTTGTGTATTTTTTAAAAAACTTTATACATTATGATTTTGTCTCTAAAATACATTTAAGTATACTGTTTGTAGGAATTTTCTAATATAGAAAATGAAGTCCAAACATTATGATTTTTTCAGATCCTTACATAGTGGACTTGATTGTGTAATTTTTCTATAATTTTTACAAAATTAATTAATGCAATTTCATAATATCCTTACATTATGAAATATTAGACTCCTCACACAGTGGACATTATGAAATTGCATTCCTTAATTTTGCAAAATTTTGAAAAAATTATACAATCAAGTCTGCTGTGTAAAGAGCCTGAAAAAAATCATCATGTTTGAACCTCATTTTCTATATTAGAAAATTCCTACAAACAATATACTTAAATGAATTTTAGAGACAAAATCAGGACGTATAAAGTTTTGAAAAAAAATACACAAGCAATTAAACTGTGTCGGGAGACTCCACAAAAAAATTGATAATTTTTTTAGGAGAGTTTCTATATTTAAAAAATTCTAGAAACAGAAGTAACTAGTGGCGATGTCATTCGTCTAGTTTTTTGGTGTTCACGATGTTATTTTCCAGTGCATCACGAACGGAGTGTCGTTCCTCCGATTACGCTCTAACGTGATATCACTGAGCTAATTTCCTCTAGGATAGTCGTAAAATGGTTTACGACCACTCGACTAAGCTTCTCCCTTATTAATGATAAGAGATATCTTTTATGAATAATATAAAGACATTATATCTATAATAACAATTATAGATAAATAATTTAATTAATTAAAGATTATTAAATCATCGTCAAGTGTTCCTTGGGTGCGCACATTCGTCAATGTCTGGCAAATACAGACACCAAATATCAGTAAGCAAACCATAAAAGCTGAAAAGAAAGTCAAACAAGTCTAGTAAGTAGCGGCGTAGCCAGAACTGCTGCAGGCCTCAGACCGGTCCAAGCAATTTTGGCCCAACATCGTTTCTATGGCATTTTTGGCCATCTTTCCATGAGATTTTTTGACTGAGTCTTGGGTCATTGTCTAAGAGGCTTGAGATCCAGCTCTGCCCCTACTGGTAAGCAGTAAAACTACAAACGAAACGACAAAGATGAGCGAGCTATTCTTTCTCGGTTTGGAGTAGGAACATTGGCTAGCATAGTTATCTCTTACGACTCGCAGCCTGCGGGCCAAGGGATCAAATCACGTTCCCGGAAGATCAATATAGAAATTAGAAAATCCGCACATATATACCGCAACTAACATATAGTATGTGGGGTTTGAACTACAGCCGTCAGCCAGAAAACCAAAATTGCACGCTGGTTAGTCTATCCAACGGTTGGCATAAGCAAGGTAAATCTACGATGGCAAATGAAGATCTCAAGCATAAAGCCGTAGCTACTAAGTTGTAACCAACTGATCTGATTTGGATTCTGGTACCTTTGCATCCATTTGGTATAGAAGCGTTGCCCTCGAAACCAGGAGGGCACCGGCAGTGATACCATCCTTGTGTGTTCTTGCAGTCGCCATAACACGGGTAGGTGGGAAGAAAATTGTCTGGGACGGGGCCGCGCAACCTGCCTCCTGAGGCCCCTCTCCGATTTCTTCCATGTGTCATCGGTGATCCATCTCAAAGCACTTCCCCCGAGCTGCCTCTTCCCGTTCCCCTCCGCGCGAACACTGCTCCCCCATTAGCTTCGCTCGCGCCAACGCCGCCCGGTCCAATCCGCCGTAGACCTCCGTCCCCACCGACGATCGAGTGCGCTGCTCGCTCCCGGCGGCGGCCGTCGTCGATGGCGAACTCCTTCGACGGCATCAACGCAGCTCCCAGCGGCCTCGGCGGCCTCGACAGCAGCGACATGGCGCGCAGCCCTAGTTCGTGCGCTGCTCACGCCCGACGGTGTGGCGGCTTCGACGGCAGCACAGCTCCTTCGACGGCTTCCATGGCAGCACAGATCCTTCTGCGGCAGCACATCTCGGCGACGAGGGAGGCGGAGGAGCGGTGCATCCCGACATCGAGGGATTTGGCGGTGTGGTGGCGCCATAATCCCCCCAACCGGACGGCGCGCCCGGGCCCCGCACCACAGTCATCGCCCGACCTCCTCGCTTTGCCGACCACCCTGCATCCGGATTTTGATGTTGAATGAATGTTTGTAAATTGTTTGTCTGGATGCGTTTCTCTGAAGTTGACTGGATGTTTTGTAAATTGTTTCTCTGAATGAATGAAAGTATGAATGCGTTGTCTCTGAATGTATGCATATCTGAATGAACATGTCATTTGTTTCTCTCTGAATGCATTGCCGTTGAATGTATAGCTGTGTTGTCTCTGAATGCAATTTCTCGGAATGAACAGTATCAGATAGAGGAAGCTTGGCCTCAGAAATTACAGTTAGAAGATTTCTGATCCTGCATGTTCTGATTTCTGGCCCCAACCACAATTTACAAAATAAAATGAGAAGATTTCTGAGGCCAAGCTTCCTCTATCTATTTTTTTAACTGCATGTTCTCATTTTATCTTGTCGGTCAATTCAAGGATCGAGGCTCCAAAATTCTGATCCTGCTTGTATGTTGATAATAGAGGTATGTCAATCCATTTTCTTTCTTGCAACTAGTGTAACTATTCAAATTGTATGGAAGCAAGCTGTAATCTCTTTTGCCCCCTGATGTATGAATGCATACACCAGTAGTAAATATATGAATTATCCATCCCTGAGTCATCTTCCATATTTCAGCTCCATCAGGCTGTCCAGGTTCACGCAATCAACAATAGGCAACAACTGACAAGAATCTGATACTGTTCATTCCGAGAAATTGCATTCAGAGACAACACAGCTATACATTCAACGACAATGCATTCAGAGAGAAACAAATGACATGTTCATTCAGACATGCATACATTTAGAGACAACGCATTCATACTTTCATTCATTCAGAGAAACAATTTACAAAACATCCAGTCAACTTCAGAGAAACGCATCCAGACAAACAATTTACAAACATTCATTCAACATCAAAATCCGGATGCAGGGTGGTCGGAGCAGTGCAGGGAGGTCGGAGCAGTGACCGTGGTGCAGGACGGGGCCAGCGCCATCCCGGTTGGGGAGGGGATTATGGCGCCACCACACCGCCAAATCCCTCGATGTCGGGATGCACCGCTCCTCCGCCTCCCTCGTCGCCGAGATGTGCTGCCGCAGAAGGATCTATGCTGCCATGGAAGCCGTCGAAGGAGCTGTGCTGCCGTCGAAACTAGGGCTGCGCGCCATGTCGCTGCTGTCGAGGCCGTCGAGGCCGCTGGGAGCTGCGTTGATGCCGTCGAAGGAGTTCGCCATCGACGACGGCCACCGCCGGGAGCGAGCAGCGCACTCGATCGTCGGTGGGGACGGAGGTCTACGGCGGATTGGACCGGCGGTGTTGGCGCGAAGGTTAATGGGGAGCAAGATGTTCGCGGAGGGGAACGGAAGAGGCAGCTGGGAAGTGCTTTGAGATGGATCACCGATGACACGTGGAAGAAATCGGAGAGGGGCCTCAGGAGGCAGGTTGCGCGGCCCCGTCCCAGACAATTTTCTTCCGAAGATAGGTGTTGTTAACAAACCGGGCTCAGGTCTCGTAGGTTCGGTCCACGATAGACTACTCATCCACTCAGTAGCTTATATAAAAGAGAGGGATCCCAACTATTATACTACAGTTTTATAGAAGAGCAATAAATAGAAGCCAGAAGTCTCCTCATATCTCTGTGTTCAATCTACTATTGTGTTCTTGCATTGTTTTTACGATTCCGAGTTTGTCTACGAGGTAATCATTCAAACTGAACTCACCAGCGACGGTTCCTCAACACGTTATCAGCACGATCGACTCTCCTCGGATCGAAAGGTAACCGTCGAAGAACAACGCTCGTAGATCGAATCGTTTTTTTCTAGATCGCTTTTAATTCTGTAATTGTTGCATTCTAGATTGTTTTATCCTACGGTGCAAATCCGCTCTAATCTACCGTGAGCCGACTTGAAGTCGCCGGTACAATGTCGATCGGTAGATTGCATGAAAGAGTAGACGATGATTGCACTGTGGATTGCAAATACGTTCTAATCTACCGCGAGCCGACGTGAAGTCGCCGGCCAAACCGATCGGTAATTGTATGAATGGTAATTGCACGAACAGTAATTGCGCATAAACAGTAAAAGACTCGTGCGCATCGCTTGCTACCCTGCATGGCCGCACCACCGCGCTGGCTCGAAGCCATGCCAGCCAGAAGCCGCAGCACCCTTGATCAGTGCAACAAAACTTCGAACCTAACTAAGCAAGAAACAATTTTTCAGATCTAACTAATACAACTGCCAGTATCGAACTGCAGTAACAATTACAAGTTACTCCTAAAATACCGAACTAGGAACATTTCCATTCTCATACTAACAACAAAAAAACAAGAAACTATTTGGTCCTAAAATTTACAACTGCCAGCGCATCACTGCCAAGCCGCTCATAAAAATCGGACCTTTACACTCTTCCAGGCCGAACCACACGCGCCCAAATCAAACGCGGCCACCAAAAATGTAAAAAAGTTTGAGAAGAACTGACCTGGGCGGAGAGGATCTGGAGGTCGATGCTGGCGAGGCGCTTGAGGTGCTCCTTGAGGAGGCGCTTGGAGTCGTACTCCCGGATCTTCTTGCGCGCCATGGCGGCAGCTAGTCGGGGAGACGTGAAGGATGTGAGGGACGGATAGGGAGACGGTTAGAGGACCTAGGGGCAGGCGGCGTGATGGAGGGACGAGGTGAGCTGCGGATGCGATGGAGGGACGGAGGGGCGAGGGCGTTGCGGTAGGAGGGGGGTGAGGGCGATGAGGACAAGGATGATGGGGAGGTAACGAGCACCTTGTTATCTAGCCTGGCCTTGAGGCGGTGGAAGACAGTGTTCTTGTCGGTGAAGGCATCGAATGCCATGGCTGCCCTACCCGCGGGATGGATAGATGGATGTTTTGCTTTGCGCGACAGAGAGGAGCGGCGGAGGAGGGAAAGGGAGGGGCGCTGGGAGAGAGAGAGAGGGGGGGGGGAGCGATGGCACGACAGAGAGGGAGAGGGGGTTGGAGGGCAGGGTAGCGTGGCGACGGGGGAGGAAGAAGGGCGCGGGGCGGATGAGGAAGGGTCAGGCGACGGTTTGAACTTTAGAGGCTTTAGTGGTAGTGGGTGGGTGGCAAACCATGCGTACGGGACCGAGAAAGCACGTGCATCAGATCCAACGGCTCAGATCGTACAAAGAAAGACAGATCCAGCGGCTCACGTCGTACAAAAGAGGACGGACGACCACCAATTCCTTCTTTTAAGTAGTAGAGATCCCCCATCGGTTTGTTAGAAAAGATGTCTATTATCACTTGCTAGTTAGACTCCAATCATCAGAATTGAAAAAATATATCCAAAACCACACCGTTTTTTGTCCGCATAATGGTTTATAGTTCGCATCCCATCCATCTCATGGAAAATAAATATATGATCGTTTTGGTTGCCAGCGGGAATCAATCCGTTGTGTTCATTTTACCGCACCTTGGTTCTATAACATGTATAGACTTCGATCTGTGCGATTCCAATATTTGCATCAGCTGTTATTGTCTTCCTCCATTTTGATTTTCATGTCTTCCTCGTTCGATTTTGAGAAGGGCGGTGAATAAAAGGTTCTCCCATTCAAATATATTCAGGCTGAAATTTACAACCGATTTGGGTGTAGCTCGCAACACTTCTGGGACGAAAAGTTTGCCAATGTGCAGCATTGATCCAAACAAGCCTTTACTCTTGATTGTGGTCTCAACATGGGAAAGATGTGTGAAGATACCACAAGTTCAAAAATAACATCGATGTATCACTGACATATGGTCATATGACTCACCTGTCATCCTCACATCGGATGTTATTTTTCAATTTATACATCATCGCAATGTTACTGAGCAAAATTTTCCAATGATGTGCTATACTCCAGCAAAAATCAGTGGTATTATCCCGAGAATGCATAAAAACATGAGACAGTCTGAGTCTGCAATTTTACTACCTTACAGCAAACTTGTGGGGACCCCTGAAATCGAATCCGTTTCAAGTAAAGAGATTATACCAGAGGCATAACTCTTAACAGGGAACGAGCCCAATTCCAACTCCCCGGATATGTGTCTCGCATTAGCTCCCAAGATTAATGGATAATGCACACATATCCTGAACAACATTATACACAGTCATACACAAGTCATACATTATTAGCATTAATTTACAAGACTAGAATTTAAGTTTACATGTGACCAAGTGGTCAACTAGACATAAAGTACACAGTGGAAACAAATATAAAACACCAAAAGTCCAACCAAGTGTGCCCAATACCCGCAGGCAACTGAGTGGAGGTAGAAAAAAATATCATTCGTTAGCGTCGCCATACTCGACGCTAACGGGTGGATCGTAAGCATATTCGTTTCCACCTGCAACAAGTGGTTAATCTGTTTGAGTACAAAAGGTACTCGCAAGACTTACACAAACTAATAAAAGAAAGTGTATTATAGGACCTATCCAAAGGATTAGAGATTATACATGCTAAAGGTTGTTCAAAGGGAGGTTGTATTGGTATTAATTTTTGCATAAAGCGACAAGTTTTCACTACTACAGGAACCGACATCACAGACGGTTCGGAACCGTCATCACAGACGGTTTCCGAACCGTCTATGTTTGTTGGTCTGTGATAACAGATATTATCACGCACGGTACAAAACCGTCGTGATAGAAATATCACGAACGGTTTTATTAAAAAACCGTCTGTGAAGTCAAGTATCACAGACGGTTTCAACTAAAAACCGTCTGTGATCTAAGAATATCACAGACGGTTCTAAACAAAAACCGTCTGTGATAGGAGAATAGCACAGACGGTTCTAAATAAAAACCGTCTGTGATTTCTGAATATCACAGACGGCTTTTGTTTAAAACCGTCTGTGATATTCTCCTATCCTGACGGTTTGCGTTGAAACCGCTCGTATACTGCCTTCACAGAGCGGTTTTAACACAAAACCGCTCGTGATAGCTCGTACTTCTTCCCACAAATTCTTTGTTTTCTTAGCTAGCCTCAGAATTGCTAGCCATGCCCTCTGAAAACAAGTATTCACGTAAATGATTCAAGCATTCACGAAAATGATTCAAGCATTCACAAAAATAGATTCAAGCGGCTATGACAACTCAAAGTGATCATTACTCAAAATAAATTACAAAAGATAGCATTTGTTCAAGTATTGTCGCTATAGTTACAACTAGATTACAATTGTTTGCGTTGAGAGGTTTTAGAGGGTGATGCTCGGGTTGGCGACGAGTGAAACTCTCCGTTGTCGTTAATGATTTCTGTGTTGATAAAGGCGCAGAGCTTCCTCGAATGTCCTTGATCTCTTCATAACGAGTGAATCACATTGTAAATTCAAGGCCCGCCGCTAGCAAGAGTAAAGTGCTAAGATATATATATTTAAATTTATAATTAGGAAATAATTATTTCGAGATTGACAAACTTTAGGATCCTTCTTCCTAGTCAGAAGGATTAGTCGCATATGATAGCGAGCGTAGATTGCACATAACTCATCATCTTTTTGCTGGCGGCACTGCAAAAATAGCAAGAGTATAGTCAGTTCGAGACGCGTTATTATGAAGTATGATATAGGATTATAGTGTTGTAGCGCGTACCGGAAAATCCATCCTGTGTGTTAGTTGGGCGCTCTTTCCATTGTATATTCCTTTGTTGGCAACATAATTGATGAACGACCTACATGATTCGAAAAGGTTATCCTCGACCATTTCAAACGAATGAAGACTACAATAGAGTTATGTAAGGAGGAAATGAGCATACCTCTCGAGTATTCCTCTTAGAGTGCTGAAGTCGTGCTTATTGCGGTTTAGGGAATCAAGGTATATCACATGGTTCCTCTTGGGTATAATAACTAAAAGGATCCAGTGGTACCTACTCATGTATGTCGCTATAGTCATTAAACCTAAGTTAGATGCAACAGATAAAGTACAAATGAAATTTGTATAGCAAGTAGTGACACTTACCCCTGGTTGTAGGGCACCACTATGTACTTCATGTTCGTCTGACGAAGCAATGACCTCGTTATGTATTTCTCGACGAAGGATGAGTCTTGTTGGATGGTTTGCAACGATACCACATGTGGATCGAGGAAACCCACTGGTTCTTTCCATTCCCGAACATTTTTCAAAGATGTATCTATACATAAGCAATGAGTTGTGATATTTATTGGTATTACATGAATGTAGAACTTGATTATGCGCACTTACGATTGTCCAACATCGAGAAGCGAGACGTCGAGGCCAACGAGGTTGAATAGTTCAAATAAGTCATTGAAGCCCACGACGAAGTACCTCGTCCCGTTGAAGAAATGCTTGTCCTCGTATCTGACGGTGATTCCAGTATTGCACCCCTTCTTTTGGGTCCTCGCCAAGTACCAGGCATGCAAAGCCTGACAAGCATATCCAGCGTGCATTAATACTGCGTCGGAGCACAATGGTTTTCCGATGATGTAGTTCCCGGGTATCGCGGACTTCCCGGACTTGGGAGGCGCCTTAACGTTTGTGGATTTCGATTTGGCCTTAGCGATTGGCAGCGTCTTCTTGTGAGACGACTCGGGAATGGATACGACGGCACACTTTTGCTGTTCCTTCGGCGTCTTCTCCACGGGAATCGAAGAGGTGGCCTTATGAGGCGAAACATGAGGTGGAGTCATCGAGGGTCCCGTTGGAGAGGAATGGTCGTGTCCAGATCGCGGTACTGCTGGGTCCAGGGCGATGTCCTTCTTGGGCTACTGGATAAAAGAGAGGACGGCATCCCCTAGTGTTGTGATCTCTTCGTTTGGGCAAATCTTCAGCGGGATGGCTCGGAAATTGACATGTACCATATCCACCTGGACCCTGGCGTAACCGTGCGCCAGCTGGGCACCGTGTTGCACTGCCCCTTCCTCGTATGGATACACCATCCCTGTGACCTCAATACAAAGGACCCATCCATCCTCACTTGGAGCTTACAGGGCGTCGGCTCCTACAAAACGATATGCAATTAGCTAAGGCGTCCTATAGGTCTATCTTTGGTGCATTCCATAGATATACGTTACCTTGATGTCGTCTATCGGTAATCGGACGTCGTCATGTTCACAATTATCTTGGACGCCGACGCTACTCCGACGCCGAGGAGGACCGCCTCCCAATTAGTGGGGGCGGCTTGCATCACCGGCTCATGAGTATATCCATTTGACTCGCATAATCTTGCCATCTCTACTTGAAATTGGTTAGTAATCATCTGTACCAACTGGTTGTCGTGCTTGGCCTTGGATCTCTTCCTAGTCTTATACGTGCAGTAGTCGTCCGCGAATCCATGACTCCAAGGTACGTTAACCCCAAGGCCGCGCGTGCGACCCGGGTGCTCCTTGTTTCCCAAGGCCGTAGATAGTATATCATTCTCCCTGTCTGCATAGAAGGAGGCTTGGGAAGCTTGGGCAGTCAAGTCACGCTGCAAGATGTCATCATGTTATTATAGGCACTATGAAGTTATGGACTTATTAACAACTTAGTAGTTCGACATATTTACCACACGTTGGGACACTTCCTGGTCTGCCGGGTTTGTGAAGGAGATGCTGCCCGAAGACGAGACTTGTGCCCTTGCTTTTAACCAGCTTAGGGAACGCGGTGCGTGACATCGAAACGGATTCTCCTTCTCCGCCGCCCATTCCTCGATTTACCCGCGTACCAGCAGAAGTCTTGAAGTGCATGCGGGTGAATGTTTCGTGTCCGAGAGCTTTGTGCGCCGCACTTTGCTCCTTAAATTCGGCCGTCGTTTTCATAGCCACAAAGGTGTCCCATGCTTCCCGCGTCAAGAATTTGTACTGCGCGAAGGGCGTTTGACCCGTGTTCACGTACTTCGTGACAAGAATGCTCTTGAAGGTCCTCCACGATTTACCCATCGTGAGCATCGCCGTCCGTCGCACGCGTGCCACATGTGCTTCTGGAATAGTGAACTTCTTTGAAAGTTCTGTCCACAGCGCGCCTTTCGCTTCTTTCGTCAGGTCCTTCCACGTTGGTGTGGTGATGAGGACCCGTTCCCTTGCAAGTATCCCGCAGATGGTCCGGAATCTCGCCGCTGATCTCTTGGGACTCAGAGGGACCCCAAAGTCACTGACCTCCGTGATGACCAGTCGGCCCGTAGGCATTTTCGATTGTCCTCTGCCATCTCGCTTCCGTGTCATTATCGTCGATGGTGACGGCGGCCTCATCGGCGCCTCTTCCATCTGCGGCGTCGGTGACGGCGGCCTCGTCGGCGCCTCTTCCATCTGCGGCGTCGGTGACGGCGGCGAAGACAAAGGCCTCTGCCATCTCGCCACTTGCTATCTATATAAGTTACATATGCAATAAAATGGATTGCAAGTGTCCCAAATTAACATATACATTTAAACTTAATAATATGCTCAACATGTGCAATATTAGCAAATAATCATAAATAATTCCAGCATAAATATGAAACAATTAATCTCGTAAGAAATACAGAGGTTGACTATAGAGATCAAGATGGCAAATGAAAAGTTGAATGAGCTCATACAGAGTACTAACATTCCTTAATCCACTAGCTTCTCTAAGGAAGCCTACTTCATCGAGGTCGACACCACCGAGTGTGCCATTTGTTTCATGCCGTGGAGGACCGGCATGAAACAAAGGTACACTCAAGTGTGTCGAGATCGACGAAGGAAATGCTAAGCAAAGGTTTAATCTGTAGGGCTCATTGTAAGATCGAGGTGGCCGACTAGAGGGGGTGAATAGGCGTTTTAAAATTCCTTAGGCTCTAAAACCGATTTCTAATTAGGAAGCTAATACAAATACGGTTTTGCACAATTAAAGCCTAAATCAACTAGGTTCACCTAAGTGCACCAACAATACAAGTCTATTGGTAAATATAACAATTGAGCATGGACTTGTAAGCTAATCAATTCTAGCAAGGTGAATGGCACTAAGCAATACAAGCATTCATACACAATGAATAAGCAATTTAATACAAGGTATATAAATTGCAATATAGTAAAGCTCAAGAATGCAAACCACAATGACACGATTATGTTTTACCGTGGTGGTCGGAGACTTGCGGTCTCCCATAATCCACGTTGAGGGAAACCCAAAATAATTGGGCGGCTCCACTAATTAAGCCTTCCTCCGAGGATCAAACACCTCGCTCCACTTGGGTTGCTCTTTCCTCCACTCCGGAGATGGCGAGCACCACACCACTCACAAACACCGGCCTTCTCACAAGCTTCACTTGAGAAGATCACCGACCACGACGCCTCCACGCCGTCTAGGTGTCGGCAAACACCAAGAGTAACAAGACTCCAACGCCACTTGAACCAATCAAGTGTCTAAGCTCCAATGGATACTAAATCCACCACCTAAGGCAACACATGCACTTAGGGTTTGCTCTCAATCACTCACTAAGTGCAACACATGCACAAAGGAAGAGAGGGCTTGCTCTTTTGCTCAAAGGAATGTCTAGGAACTTGCAACACATGCAAAGCCCTTCACAATATCACCAAGAACCTTCCACACACGGCCAAGGTGGGTATTTATAGCCCACACACGAAATATAGCCGTTGGAAGCAAAGTCCTCAAAAACGGGACAATCGGTACTACCGCCGTTATAAGGCTTAAGTACTATCAAGACTAAGGGTAACGGCTATAAAACTAGCCGTTGCAAAGGGATTCGATACTACCGCCAACATATATGCGGTAGTTCCTCTTAAATCGGTAATATCAAGACAACACATCAGCGGTACTACCGCTTAGCCAAAGAGAGCAACACATGCTCAAAATCCGCTAAGGACCGAATGCATTACTATCGAATTTCCATACCGCATGGAAAAACGGTAGTTCATGAGCCGTAGTTCGCGACACAACGCCGGTACTACGCGCTACCCCAGAGCGAGCCAAAACCAAATTGCAACGCCATCGAAAAACCGTATCGCTAACAAATAATCGGTACAATCGGGATGCGATCGTCATCATTACGAGCCGGTACTACCGCACCATCCAAAAGAGCCAAGTAAACCCAAAAACATGCGTTCTGGAATTTACGTACCGCTCCAAAACTCCGGTCCTACCGACATGCGGTAGTACCGCAAACACAACGCCGGTACTACCGATTCCAGAGAAAAGACAGTTTGCATTCGTTTCAACTCAATTTTGCAAAACACATATTTGCCAAATTGATACGTGATGCAAACACAAGTCAAAGGCAAGATTCTCAACAAGTTGCGAAACACATTTGCCAACTTTTAGAATCAATACCACAAGGAATAGGGTACATGAACTTAAACACTTTGCAAAACGCATTCGCAAATTAAGTCACATGCTACAAGGACTAAACATGAGCCACAACTATTTGTAAAACACATTCACAAATATTGGCAACATGTTAATCAAGGATAAGATACATGGACTACAACTATTTGCAAAACATATTTGCAAACTAGTCACATGCTACAACAAATAAGCACTTAGCTTAAACTATTTGCAAAACACATTTGCAAATAGCAACATCCCTTAAAGAGCATAGAGCAACCAAGGTGAGCTATCAACACATGACTAACTCAAGCTACTAGTCAAAGACCCCTCTTAATAGTACGGCAACCTATACTAGCAATCCGGTCTCCCAACCAAACACCGAGACCGGTAAAAGACTAGGAACAAATCCTTAGCCCTAGCTAGTCATACCTTTGCCTTTAGCAACTTCTTGAAGCTTGATGACGCACATCCTTGCTTCAACTACGGGTTCTTGACTTGATGTTCATCAACACATGATGACAACCTTTGCTCGACCTTCATCAACACATGATGACAACCTTTGCTTGACCTTCATCAACACATGATGAAGCTTCACTTCGATTTTGACATGATGCTCATCAACACATGATGACATCCTCCATCCCGACTCTTGATATGCATCAACACATGATGCACTTTTCACTTGACATCCATCAACACATGATGGGTCTTCACTTGACTTGATGATCAACACACGATCATCTCTTCTTGACTTGATGACTATCAACACATGATGTCATCCCAAGTCATCAACCACCGAACATAACCTATTCATCCAACTCATGGAAAATGTTAGTTCCACAATATGATTATCATTAATTACCGCAATATACCATTAACTCATAATGGCGGGACAAGATACCACAATCTTTCCTCATTGGTAATTGATGATAACCACTTCAATAGCAAATAATTGAATATAGAATGGTATGAGTATATAAGCACTACATAAGTTATATATACTCAACATGAGTGTATACGAACTACACAAGTCATATGTACTCAAGAATACATGAGCATATATGAACTACATAAGTCTCATATACTCATATGAATATATTAACTATGCAAGTTAAACATATTCAAGGATATGTGAGTACACATGAACTACACAAGTTATGTTATACTCATATACAAGTATATTTAGACTACACAAGTCTTATATACTCACAAGAATATGTTAACTACACAAGTTAAAGTATTCTAGGATATATGAATTATAATGTCGAATCGCATACCTTTGATTTTCACCTTTATATCCAAATGAGACTAAACATGATATAACAAGTAGAAGTGTTAGTCTCACAATTAGGTTTGTCATTAATCATCAAAACTCCATTAACATATAATGGCGGTCTAGATTCTTCAATCTCCCCTTTTGGTGATTGATGACAAACCCCATACAAATAATAACATTTGGATATAAGTCAATCATATGATAAGAATGAACGATTTTAATGACATGATGTGAAAATTGAAACCTTTGTTCTCCCTTTTGGTATTTGGTCTTCCCTTTAATTCATCCAAATGTAGCTCATAGCTCATACAAATTCTTCCCCATAAATTCTCCCCCTTTTGGCATTAATCACCGAAAAGAGATCTAAAAAGATTTATCCAAGAGGAGTTCCTGCAAAGACTTATGAGCTAGGGAGAAGAAATCATTTTAATTGAGTAGTGAGATATTTCTCCAAACAATCTCCATAGAGGTAACACTCCCCCTAAATATATGCATAGAGACATGTGAATTGAAGATTATGCATATTAAGGATTTTAAGAGAATTTCGACGGAGTTTCCTCTATAAGATGGATCCAAGGAGGCATGACAAATTATGAAATATAAACATGCAATCATCAATAATCATAATTCAGACAAAGATATTCAATAAGGCATAAGCATCATTAACCAACGAGTTCAACAGAGATAATAGATCCATAAGGTTAAACTATTACACACAGAAGTTCAACCATCAACCATAAGCCATAATAATCCATACATATAGTAGATGATTAGCAAAAGATCTTTCTCTCATGAAACTTTCTAAGTCCGCTTAAGTCTTCTTCTTCTCTCCATTTGACATCAAAGAGAAGAGGATGGAACTTGATCTTGAGCAGGACAGATGCTTGGTCTTGAGTAGCTGAATCGGAGGAGGAGAACCAGAGCTAGAGGGCTGCAGTTGAGGAAGAGGAGGCCTTGGCGGTGAATTGCGGCGATTTACAGCAGTATAGTGCCAAGGACCTAGGGAGTTCACACACTCGACCAAAGCCGCAAATCATTGTTTGTTTCTTCTCGAAAGTGAGTCAGGTTGTCCTTATCTCCAATTGAGAAGCCCTCATCTCCAATTGAGAAGCTCTCATCTCTTGCAAATTATTGAGGATCAATTGTTGGTTTTGAAAAATCTGAGCAAGAGTGACTTGGCCTTCTTCTTGGGTGCTGCCTCGAGCATCTTCTTCTTCTTTGTCGTTTGTTGTCTTTGGCTGTCCCATAAACCTGAACAGAGGATGTTCCTTGGTTTGTAAGGCTTGTGGATCTGTCCCTAATCCTCCTCTGAAGCGGTTTGCCTCACTATCAAAGCCATTATATAAGGAGCATGATAGATTCTTTTGATTCTGTCATTCTTGGAGGAGACGATCCTCCGATAATAACATCAATGACATCAAACTTTTGCCTTCCAAGATAAACTCCATTATGTTCCAAACATGCCCTCTTACCGCATCGAAATTTCCACTCTTAGGCAAAATAGTATGATTAATAATTCTATTGATCAAGCTAGGAATAGGTTTCATCCATGGATCCTTCCTAGAGTATACCGATAGTGGGATCATAAAACTCACCAAGCGAGAGAGGAAGGGGGGGCTATCATAGATTTTCTCATAATTGCTTGATTACGTATGAAGTGCAAGCTCAAAATCACGTTTAGTGCGATTCGTAACCCTTGTCCTGTCATCCAAGATATTTCATTTAAGTCCGAGAGATATAAACCGTAGCATAGAATTGCCTAATGATCTCTTCATTGTAATCACTTTTCGGGCTACTAGATGATAGATTCCACTCTTTGAAACAATCTATAAGCGCCATCATATTTATCCAAGTTATTCAAATGAGCCCATTTGATCCATTTATGATCGGCAAATTTTCTATCCGGCTATAGCATTGCTCATAAACTAGCTCTTGAAATTTCGTGTGGAATCTGAGATCAAGAGAAGACCTTGGAAGTAGGAACTGATTCTTGTGGCGCAATATTGCATAATCATCAGTTGAAATTGTCCTTAAGTCAATTTCTTGTTCTTCAAAGATCTCCCATATCCTCATCACTAGTGGCTGCTGCCTCACTGCCTGAATGATCTGAAATCAATTCATCTTCAGAGTCACTAGCTGGCCCTTTACCTCTGTCATTGTTTCCCTTTTGTCGAATTTCTGAGTATTGTTGAATTTCTGTGGATTGATGCGAAGAAGATTGACCTCGAGTGCCGCTTAATCGGTTTATGGATGTACCCTTGATCTCGGCATCTTCAAAAGGATATAACAGATACAAAGGAGTTTGAAAGATCAAACAAATAGGATTAAATTTGAATGGGACAATTTTTGTTCTGTCAGACAATCGGTAGTTCATTGTTCTTGAGCCGGTACTACCGCATTACGGTAGTTCCGCTATCAAGACGGCGGTAGTACCGCATTTCCAGAAACAGTTCGAGGGGCAGGAATTTCTATGAAATTTGTGATGTTCCTATTGGATTGATTCCAAGAAATGGATGTATGAACATCATGAGACATCAACATTGTCTATTTGCCCACTAGAACTACAAGAACACATCCACATTCAACTCTAACCCTAAAACAACCTAGGGTTTCCAAGATTTCGGTAAAACAAGGATTGAAGTTGTGTTTTACCTTAGGAATGAAGGAGTGAAGCCCTAGTGATGCAGGGAATCGACAGGGTTTGAAGGAATCCCGAAGAAACTTGAGGAATTGAAAGGATTTGGGTGGAGTTTTTCGGGGAGAGAGAGAGAGGGACTTGGAGGCGGCGGCAAAGAAATGAGAGGGCGGTAGTTCCTCTCGGGTGAAAAGGGTGAGAGAAGATAGAAACTGCCGCAGCAGTAAATGCCCTTTCACCAACACATGCGGTAGTTCCGCACTTATACCGCCGGTAGTACCGCGATGCGGTAGTACCGCAAGATATACGACAGTCGTACCGATTTACCTGGGACTTCCAGATTTAAGCTGAGATTTGAGGAGTTTGCAAATGATCCCAAGTTTTTGCACTCAATTAAATAACCTTTAGGATCATTATGCAATAGATCACAGATATAAACTTTAAGAACATAATTTTTGAATTACATTTTTGAATTTTGCAAATCAAACTTTTATTTTCGAAAGCACTTCTTTGAAAGAGCCAAATTTGTACAACTAAACAATTTACATAATTTAATGCATCCAATAGCATGTATGAGTTATGAATACCATTATGGACCTATTCATATGAATAATTCTGGCTCAAATGGTAAAACTCACTTAAGTGCTAGAAATTGACCACTTTGGTCAAACTAGAATTTTGGACGAGTTTCGAAATCAAATAACTTTTGATGAGTTGGTCTTTTGGAAATCTTTTGAATACCAAAAATGTTTAGAATAACCAACTCTATCATTTTCATTTTGGGACAAAAGTCAAATTCCTTTTCGAATAGATTTTGCATAAAGATCTAGTTTTGGTTAAAAACAAGATCCTATGATGTAGGATTTTGGTTAGAAATTCATTTTACTTAAAATAGGTTTTTCTTGAACCAAAACTTTTGCAAAACATTTGAATAACATTTGTATACATTTTGCAACTAGTTTTTCAAAGTATATACTAATAATTTTAAGATTTTGATTTTTGGCTAAAAGGTTCATTTTTGAAAAACATAACTAGCACTTAATTTATTTGGGCACACTTAGGGATGTGATATACATGACTATGATTTAGCACTCCCCTTAATGTGCCACAACTTTCTTGCTCAATAAAACAATAAACAAGCTTTAGCACAAGAGCAAGAACAACCCTATTAAGATTTTACATTAAAGCAACCTACACAAGGTATAAGGGCTAGATACTTCAATGTAAATACTTGTTACCGAGATAGCATTGGTTTATGATGTGAAATGATCTTCCTTAAGCTTGGCTCCTTTTTTTGCATATGATGGAATATATCTCTTTATGAGTGAGCCAAACCTCCAATGTTTCTCCAAGTACCTATTTGTCATTTAAGCAATTTTGGTACCCATACTCGGTTGGGTCCTTGAATGTTAGTCACAATAGATTTGGGCACCCAAATGGCCCTAGCATTAGTTTTATGTAAACTAACATTCCTAGCAAACACATTGCCATATTTATCCTTCCTAAGCAAATAATGATTATTATAAATAATTGGCTTAGGAGTGATACCTTTGGGACATTCCTTACTAAAATGTCCTTTCTCCCGGCAATTGTAGCAAGTAGGGCTTTTGCTTCCCCTTGATGTCTTCTTATCTTGCTCAATTCCGGTTTGCCTCTTTGTTGAATGTCTTGGCTTGACATCCTTTTGATTTGGGCACACCGAGGCAATGTGACCATTCTTTTGCATCCAAAGCACTTGACATTTTTGAATTGTCTTCCATTTGGCTTTGGGATGTTCTTCATCTTCTTCTTGGTGACAAAACCAAATCCTCTCTTGTCATTTTCCTTATTAGGACACACGGAGGAAATGTGACCCTTCTCATGACAATTAAGGCACTTAATATTCTTCGTGTGTCTTGCATTGTGCCTCATTTTGCTATTTTCCTTTTTCTTCTTGGGAGTAAATCCAATGCCACTCTTATCTTGTAAGCATATTTGCTTGCTCAATATTTCATCGAGAGTAGCCTTCCCTTTATAGCTTCTATCCAAGTCATTCTTCAAACTTGAGACTTGGGCCTTGAGCTTTTTGTTTTCCTCTACAAGGTTAGTCTCAACAAGTATAGAGGAAATAGGTACATCTAATTTTGAGCAACAAGGCATATCAATTAAATCATCACAAGAAGTGGATACATTAATTTTAGATGAATTGCAAGGAGTAGGAGCAATACAAGGCAAATCATCTAATAGATCACATGTAATCCCTATATCCACTTTAGAGCTAGTATAATTTTTAAGAAGGAGGGTTTCATGTTCATTCTTTAGAACATCATAATTATTTTGAAGCAAGTTCAATTCTTTCTTCAAAACTTTGAATTTTGAAACCTCCTTTCCCATAAAAGCATTTTGTTCTTCTAGCATATCTATCAACTCATCATAAGAAGGCTCATCATTATCATCATCATCATTATATACCTTCTTTTTACCTTTTGCCATAAAGCAATGAGGCGATGTTGATGGAGTTGATATATCATCATTGTCGGAGCTAGGAGTTGATGTGGAGGAGCTTGTGGACTCTTCATCGTCGGAGTTTGAGATTGAGCATTCTTCTCCGACGTCCACTCTTGTATGCAATCCTCATTTGTTGAAATGGACCTTTCATAATATTCTTGAAGATAGGTCCACATCTTATGAACATTTTTGAGATCACATACGGCATCAAACACATCTACACTCAAAGCACTAAATAAAGCGTTAGTTGCTTGAGCGTCGAGATGTAAGCATTTCTCTTCCTCATTTGTTGGAGCATGTTGATCCAATGGAGGAGAAAAGCCAACATCTACAATCCACCATATATTTAGGCCCATGGCCTTAAAATAACATGACATGCGGATTTTCCAATGAGCATAATTTGTGCCATCAAATTTAGGTGCTTCACCAAGGTGCACAATTTTACTAGTCGCCATCCTTTACTCTCTAGACGGTTAAGTCTAATAAATGAGAGACCAAGCTCTGATACCACTTGTAAGATCGAGGTGGCCGACTAGAGGGGGTGAATAGGCGTTTTAAAATTCCTTAGGCTCTAAAACCGATTTCTAATTAGGAAGCTAATACAAATACGGTTTTGCACAATTAAAGCCTAAATCAACTAGGTTCACCTAAGTGCACCAACAATACAAGTCTATTGGTAAATATAACAATTGAGCATGGACTTGTAAGCTAATCAATTCTAGCAAGGTGAATGGCACTAAGCAATACAAGCATTCATACACAATGAATAAGCAATTTAATACAAGGTATATAAATTGCAATATAGTAAAGCTCAAGAATGCAAACCACAATGACACGATTATGTTTTACAGTGGTGGTCGGAGACTTGCCGGTCTCCCATAATCCACGTTGAGGGAAACCCAAAATAATTGGGCGGCTCCACTAATTAAGCCTTCCTCCGAGGATCAAACACCTCGCCCACTTGGGTTGCTCTTTCCTCCACTCCGGAGATGGCGAGCACCACACCACTCACAAACACGGGCCTTCTCACAAGCTTCACTTGAGAAGATCACCGGACCACGACGCCTCCACGCCATCTAGGTGTCGGCAAACACCAAGAGTAACAAGACTCCAACGCTCACTTGAACCAATCAAGTGTCTAAGCTCCAATGGATACTAAATCCACCACCTAAGGCAACACATGCACTTAGGGTTTGCTCTCAATCACTCACTAAGTGCAACACATGCACAAAGGAAGAGAGGGCTTGCTCTTTTGCTCAAAGGAATGTCTAGGAACTTGCAACACATGCAAAGCCCTTCACAATATCACCAACAACCTTCCACACACGGCCAAGGTGGGTATTTATAGCCCACACACGAAATATAGTCGTTGGAAGCAAAGTCCTGAAAAAACGGGACAATCGGTACTACCGCCGTTATAAGGCGGTATTATCAAGATTAAGGGTAATGGCTATAAAACTAGCCGTTGCAAAGGGATTCGTACTACCGCCAACATATATGCGGTAGTTCCTCTTAAATCGTAATATCAAGACAACACATGCGGTACTACCGCTTAGCCAAAGAGAGCAACACATGCTCAAAATCCGCTAAGGACCGTAATGCATTGCTACTGGAATTTCCATACCGCATGGAAAAACGGTAGTTCCGCGAGCCGGTAGTTCCGCGCACACAACGCCGGTACTACCGCGCTACCCCAGAGCGAGCCAAAACCAAATTGCAACGCTACTGGAAAAACCGTACCGCTAACAAATAATCGGTACAACCGGGATGCGGTCGTACCGCTCACACAGAGCCGGTACTACCGCACCATCCAAAAGAGCCAAGTAAACCCAAAAACATGCGTTCTGGAATTTACGTACCGCTCCAAAACTCCGGTCCTACCGACATGCGGTAGTACCGCAAACACAACGCCGGTACTACCGATTCCAGAGAAAAGACAGTTTGCATTCGTTTCAACTCAATTTTGCAAAACACATATTTGCCAAATTGATACGTGATGCAAACACAAGTCAAAGGCAAGATTCTCAACAAGTTGCGAAACACATTTGCCAACTTTTAGAATCAATACCACAAGGAATAGGGTACATGAACTTAAACACTTTGCAAAACGCATTCGCAAATTAAGTCACATGCTACAAGGACTAAACATGAGCCACAACTATTTGTAAAACACATTCACAAATATTGGCAACATGTTAATCAAGGATAAGATACATGGACTACAACTATTTGCAAAACATATTTGCAAACTAGTCACATGCTACAACAAATAAGCACTTAGCTTAAACTATTTGCAAAACACATTTGCAAATAGCAACATCCCTTAAAGAGCATAGAGCAACCAAGGTGAGCTATCAACACATGACTAACTCAAGCTACTAGTCAAAGACCCCTCTTAATAGTACGGCAACCTATACTAGCAATCCGGTCTCCCAACCAAACACCGAGACCGGTAAAAGACTAGGAACAAATCCTTAGCCCTAGCTAGTCATACCTTTGCCTTTAGCAACTTCTTGAAGCTTGATGACGCACATCCTTGCTTCAACTACGGGTTCTTGACTTGATGTTCATCAACACATGATGACAACCTTTGCTCGACCTTCATCAACACATGATGACAACCTTTGCTTGACCTTCATCAACACATGATGAAGCTTCACTTCGATTTTGACATGATGCTCATCAACACATGATGACATCCTCCATCCCGACTCTTGATATGCATCAACACATGATGCACTTTTCACTTGACATCCATCAACACATGATGGGTCTTCACTTGACTTGATGATCAACACACGATCATCTCTTCTTGACTTGATGACTATCAACACATGATGTCATCCCAAGTCATCAACCACCTGGAACATAACCTATTCATCCAACTCATGGAAAATGTTAGTTCCACAATATGATTATCATTAATTACCGCAATATACCATTAACTCATAATGGCGGGACAAGATACCACAATCTTTCCCTCATTGGTAATTGATGATAACCACTTCAATAGCAAATAATTGAATATAGAATGGTATGAGTATATAAGCACTACATAAGTTATATATACTCAACATGAGTGTATACGAACTACACAAGTCATATGTACTCAAGAATACATGAGCATATATGAACTACATAAGTCTCATATACTCATATGAATATATTAACTATGCAAGTTAAACATATTCAAGGATATGTGAGTACACATGAACTACACAAGTTATGTTATACTCATATACAAGTATATTTAGACTACACAAGTCTTATATACTCACAAGAATATGTTAACTACACAAGTTAAAGTATTCTAGGATATATGAATTATAATGTCGAATCGCATACCTTTGATTTTCACCTTTATATCCAAATGAGACTAAACATGATATAACAAGTAGAAGTGTTAGTCTCACAATTAGGTTTGTCATTAATCATCAAAACTCCATTAACATATAATGGCGGGTCTAGATTCTTCAATCTCCCCTTTTGGTGATTGATGACAAACCCCATACAAATAATAACATTTGGATATAAGTCAATCATATGATAAGAATGAACGATTTTAATGACATGATGTGAAAATTGAAACCTTTGTTCTCCTTTTGGTATTTGGTCTTCCTTTAATTCATCCAAATGTAGCTCATAGCTCATACAAATTCTTCCCCATAAATTCTCCCCTTTTGGCATTAATCACCGAAAAGAGATCTAAAAGATTTATCCAAGAGGAGTTCTGCAAAGACTTATGAGCTAGGAGAAGAAATCATTTTAATTGAGTAGTGAGATATTTCTCCAAACAATCTCCATAGAGGTAACACTCCCCCTAAATATATGCATAGAGACATGTGAATTGAAGATTATGCATATTAAGGATTTTAAGAGAATTTCGACGGAGTTTCCTCTATAAGATGGATCCAAGGAGGCATGACAAATTATGAAATATAAACATGCAATCATCAATAATCATAATTCGCATAAAGATATTCAATAAGGCATAAGCATCATTAACCAACGAGTTCAACAGAGATAATAGATCCATAAGGTTAAACTATTACACACGAAGTTCAACCATCAACCATAAGCCATAATAATCCATACATATAGTAGATGATTAGCAAAAGATCTTTCTCTCATGAAACTTTCTAAGTCCGCTTAAGTCTTCTTCTTCTCTCCATTTGACATCAAAGAGAAGAGGATGGAACTTGATCTTGAGCAGGACAGATGCTTGGTCTTGAGTAGTGCAGAATCGGAGGAGGAGAACCAGAGCTAGAGGGCTGCAGTTGAGGAAGAGGAGGCCTTGGCGGTGAATTGCGGCGACAGCGAGTATAGTGCCAAGGACCTAGGGAGTTCACACACTCGACCAAAGCCGCAAATCATTGTTTGTTTCTTCCTCGAAAGTGAGTCAGGTTGTCCTTATCTCCAATTGAGAAGCCCTCATCTCCAATTGAGAAGCTCTCATCTCTTGCAAATTATTGAGGATCAATTGTTGGTTTTGAAAAATCTGAGCAAGAGTGACTTGGCCTTCTTCTTGGGCTGCTTGCCTGGAGCATCTTCTTCTTCTTTCGTTCTTGTTGTCTTTGGTTGTCCCATAAACTGAACAGAGGATGTTCCTTGGTTTGTAAGGCTTGTGGACTGTCCCTAATCCTCCTCTGAAGCCGTTTGCCTCACTATCAAAGCCATTATATAAGGAGCATGATAGATTCTTTTGATTCTGTCATTCTTGGAGGAGACGATCCTCTCGATAATAACATCAATGACATCAAACTTTTTGCCTTCCAAGATAAACTCCATTATGTTCCAAACATGCCCTCTTACCGCATCGAAATTTCCACTCTTAGGCAAAATAGTATGATTAATAATTCTATTGATCAAGCTAGGAATAGGTTTCATCCATGGATCCTTCCTAGAGTATACCGATAGTGGGATCATAAAACTCACCCAAGCGATGAGAGAGGAAGGGCGGGGCTATCATAGATTTTCTCATAATTGCTTGATTACGTATGAAGTGCAAGCTCAAAATCACGTTTAGTGCGATTCGAACCCTTGTCCTGTCATCCAAGATATTTCATTTAAGTGCGAGAGATATAAACCGTAGCATAGAATTGCCTAATGATCTCTTCATTGTAATCACTTTTCAGGGCTACTAGATGATAGATTCCAGCTCTTTGAAACAATCTATAAGCGCCATCATATTTATCCAAGTTATTCAAATGAGCCCATTTGATCCATTTATGATCGGCAAATTTTCTATCCGGGCTATAGCATTGCTCATAAACTAGCTCTTGAAATTTCGTGTGGAATCGAGATCAAGAGAAGACCTTGGAAGTAGGAACCGATTCTTGTGGCGCAATATTGCATAATCATCATTTGAAATTGTCCTTAAGTCAATTTCTTGTTCTTCAGCATCTCCCATATCCTCATCACTAGTGGCTGCTGCCTCACTGCCTGAATGATCTGAAATCAATTCATCTTCAGAGTCACTAGCTGGCCCTTTACCTCTGTCATTGTTTCCCTTTTGTCGAATTTCTGAGTATTGTTGAATTTCTGTGGATTGATGCGAAGAAGATTGACCTCGAGTGCCGCTAACTGGTTTGCGGGATGTACCCCTTGATCTCGGCATCTTCAAAAGGATATAACAGATTACAAAGGAGTTTGAAAGATCAAACAAATAGGATTAAATTTGAATGGGACAATTTTTGTTCTGTCAGGACAATCGGTAGTTCCGCTGTTCTTGAGCCGGTACTACCGCATTACGGTAGTTCCGCTATCAAGACGGCGGTAGTACCGCATTTCCAGAAACAGTTCGAGGGGCAGGAATTTCTATGAAATTTGTGATGTTCCTATTGGATTGATTCCAAGAAATGGATGTATGAACATCATGAGACATCAACATTGTCTATTTGCCCACTAGAACTACAAGAACACATCCACATTCAACTCTAACCCTAAAACAACCTAGGGTTTCCAAGATTTCGGTAAAACAAGGATTGAAGTTGTGTTTTACCTTAGGAATGAAGGAGTGAAGCCCTAGTGATGCAGGGAATCGACAGGGTTTGAAGGAATCCCGAAGAAACTTGAGGAATTGAAAGGATTTGGGTGGAGTTTTTCGGGGAGAGAGAGAGAGGGACTTGGAGGCGGCGGCAAAGAAATGAGAGGGCGGTAGTTCCTCTCGGGTGAAAAGGGTGAGAGAAGATAGAAAGCGCCGCAGCGATAAATGCCCTTTCACCAACACATGCGGTAGTTCCAAGACTTATACCGCTGGTAGTACCGCGATCTTGTAGTACCGCAAGATATCTGATATCGTCTGATTTACAGGACTTCAGATTTAAGTCGAGATTTGAGGAGTTTGCAAATGATCCCAAGTTTTTGCACTCAATTAAATAACCTTTAGGATCATTATGCAATAGATCACAGATATAAACTTTAAGAACATAATTTTTGAATTACATTTTGAATTTTGCAAATCAAACTTTTATTTTCGAAAGCACTTCTTTGAAAGAGCCAAATTTGTACAACTAAACAATTTACATAATTTAATGCATCCAATAGCATGTATGAGTTATGAATACCATTATGGACCTATTCATATGAATAATTCTGGCTCAAATGGTAAAACTCACTTAAGTGCTAGAAATTGACCACTTTGGTCAAACTAGAATTTTGGACGAGTTTCGAAATCAAATAACTTTTGATGAGTTGGTCTTTTGGAAATCTTTTGAATACCAAAAATGTTTAGAATAACCAACTCTATCATTTTCATTTTGGGACAAAAGTCAAATTCCTTTTCGAATAGATTTTGCATAAAGATCTAGTTTTGGTTAAAAACAAGATCCTATGATGTAGGATTTTGGTTAGAAATTCATTTTTACTTAAAATAGGTTTTTCTTGAACCAAAACTTTTGCAAAACATTTGAATAACATTTGTATACATTTTGCAACTAGTTTTTCAAAGTATATACTAATAATTTTAAGATTTTGATTTTTGGCTAAAAGGTTCATTTTTGAAAAAACATAACTAGCACTTAATTTATTTGGGCACACTTAGGGATGTGATATACATGACTATGATTTAGCACTCCCCCTTAATGTGCCACAACTTTCTTGCTCAATAAAACAATAAACAAGCTTTAGCACAAGAGCAAGAACAACCCTATTAAGATTTTACATTAAAGCAACCTACACAAGGTATAAGGGCTAGATACTTCAATGTAAATACTTGTTACCGAGATAGCATTGGTTTATGATGTGAAATGATCTTCCTTAAGCTTGGCTCCTTTTTTTTGCATATGATGGAATATATCTCTTTATGAGTGAGCCAAACCTCCAATGTTTCTCCAAGTACCTATTTGTCATTTAAGCAATTTTGGTACCCATACTCGGTTGGGTCCTTGAATGTTAGTCACAATAGATTTGGGCACCCAAATGGCCCTAGCATTAGTTTTATGTAAACTAACATTCCTAGCAAACACATTGCCATATTTATCCTTCCTAAGCAAATAATGATTATTATAAATAATTGGCTTAGGAGTGATACCTTTGGGACATTCCTTACTAAAATGTCCTTTCTCCCGGCAATTGTAGCAAGTAGGGCTTTTGCTTCCCCTTGATGTCTTCTTATCTTGCTCAATTCGGTTTGCCTCTTTGTTGAATGTCTTGGCTTGACATCCTTTTGATTTGGGCACACCGAGGCAATGTGACCATTCTTTTGCATCCAAAGCACTTGACATTTTTGAATTGTCTTCCATTTGGCTTTGGGATGTTCTTCATCTTCTTCTTGGTGACAAAACCAAATCCTCTCTTGTCATTTTCCTTATTAGGACACACGGAGGAAATGTGACCCTTCTCATGACAATTAAGGCACTTAATATTCTTCGTGTGTCTTGCATTGTGCCTCATTTTGCTATTTTCCTTTTTCTTCTTGGGAGTAAATCCAATGCCACTCTTATCTTGTAAGCATATTTGCTTGCTCAATATTTCATCGAGAGTAGCCTTCCCTTTATAGCTTCTATCCAAGTCATTCTTCAAACTTGAGACTTGGGCCTTGAGCTTTTTGTTTTCCTCTACAAGGTTAGTCTCAACAAGTATAGAGGAAATAGGTACATCTAATTTTGAGCAACAAGGCATATCAATTAAATCATCACAAGAAGTGGATACATTAATTTTAGATGAATTGCAAGGAGTAGGAGCAATACAAGGCAAATCATCTAATAGATCACATGTAATCCCTATATCCACTTTAGAGCTAGTATAATTTTTAAGAAGGAGGGTTTCATGTTCATTCTTTAGAACATCATAATTATTTTGAAGCAAGTTCAATTCTTTCTTCAAAACTTTGAATTTTGAAACCTCCTTTCCCATAAAAGCATTTTGTTCTTCTAGCATATCTATCAACTCATCATAAGAAGGCTCATCATTATCATCATCATCATTATATACCTTCTTTTTACCTTTTGCCATAAAGCAATGAGGCGATGTTGATGGAGTTGATATATCATCATTGTCGGAGCTAGGAGTTGATGTGGAGGAGCTTGTGGACTCTTCATCGTCGGAGTTTGAGATTGAGCATTCTTCTCCGACGCCCACTCTTGTATGCAATCCTCATTTGTTGAAATGGACCTTTCATAATATTCTTGAAGATAGGTCCACATCTTATGAACATTTTTGAGATCACATACGGCATCAAACACATCTACACTCAAAGCACTAAATAAAGCGTTAGTTGCTTGAGCGTCGAGATGTAAGCATTTCTCTTCCTCATTTGTTGGAGCATGTTGATCCAATGGAGGAGAAAAGCCAACATCTACAATCCACCATATATTTAGGCCCATGGCCTTAAAATAACATGACATGCGGATTTTCCAATGAGCATAATTTGTGCCATCAAATTTAGGTGCTTCACCAAGGTGCACAATTTTACTAGTCGCCATCCTTTACTCTCTAGACGGTTAAGTCTAATAAATGAGAGACCAAGCTCTGATACCACTTGTAAGATCGAGGTGGCCGACTAGAGGGGGGGTGAATAGGCGTTTTAAAATTCCCTTAGGCTCTAAAACCGATTTCTAATTCGGAAGCTAATACAAATACGGTTTTGCACAATTAAAGCCTAAATCAACTAGGTTCACCTAAGTGCACCAACAATACAAGTCTATTGGTAAATATAACAATTGAGCATGGACTTGTAAGCTAATCAATTCTAGCAAGGTGAATGGCACTAAGCAATACAAGCATTCATACACAATGAATAAGCAATTTAATACAAGGTATATAAATTGCAATATAGTAAAGCTCAAGAATGCAAACCACAATGACACGATTATGTTTTACCGTGGTGGTCGGAGACTTGCCGGTCTCCCATAATCCACGTTGAGGGAAACCCAAAATAATTGGGCGGCTCCACAATTAAGCCTTCCTCCGAGGATCAAACACCTCGCTCCACTTGGGTTGCTCTTTCCTCCACTCCGGAGATGGCGAGCACCACACCACTCACAAACACCGGCCTTCTCACAAGCTTCACTTGAGAAGATCACCGGACCACGACGCCCACGCCGTCTAGGTGTCGGCAAACACCAAGAGTAACAAGACTCCAACGCTCACTTGAACCAATCAAGTGTCTAAGCTCCAATGGATACTAAATCCACCACCTAAGGCAACACATGCACTTAGGGTTTGCTCTCAATCACTCACTAAGTGCAACACATGCACAAAGGAAGAGAGGGCTTGCTCTTTTGCTCAAAGGAATGTCTAGGAACTTGCAACACATGCAAAGCCCTTCACAATATCACCAGCAACCTTCCACACACGGCCAAGGTGGGTATTTATAGCCCACACACGAAATATAGCCGTTGGAAGCAAAGTCCCTGAAAAAACGGGACAATCGGTACTACCGCCGTTATAAGGCCGGTACTACCGCACTTAGGGTAACGGCTATAAAACTAGCCGTTGCAAAGGGATTCGGTACTACCGCCAACATATATGCGGTAGTTCCTCTTAAATCGGTAATACCGCACAACACACTGCGGTACTACCGCTTAGCCAAAGAGAGCAACACATGCTCAAAATCCGGCTAAGGACCAGAATGCATTGCTACTGGAATTTCCATACCGCATGGAAAAACGGTAGTTCCGCAAGCCGGTAGTTCCGCGCACACAACGCCGGTACTACCGCTACCCAGAGCGAGCCAAAACCAAATTGCAACGCTCTTTCGAAAAACCGCATCGCTAACAAATAATCGGTATAGCGGGATGCGATCGCACCGCTCACGAGCCGGTACTACCGCACCATCCAAAAGAGCCAAGTAAACCCAAAACATGCGTTCGGAATTTACGCATCGCTCCAAAACTCCGGTCCTACCGACATGCGGTAGTACCGCAAACACAACGCCGATACTACCGATTCAGAGAAAAGACGGTTTGCATTCGTTTCAACTCAATTTTGCAAAACACATATTTGCCAAATTGATACGTGATGCAAACACAAGTCAAAGGCAAGATTCTCAACAAGTTGCGAAACACATTTGCCAACTTTTAGAATCAATACCACAAGGAATAGGGTACATGAACTTAAACACTTTGCAAAACGCATTCGCAAATTAAGTCACATGCTACAAGGACTAAACATGAGCCACAACTATTTGTAAAACACATTCACAAATATTGGCAACATGTTAATCAAGGATAAGATACATGGACTACAACTATTTGCAAAACATATTTGCAAACTAGTCACATGCTACAACAAATAAGCACTTAGCTTAAACTATTTGCAAAACACATTTGCAAATAGCAACATCCTTAAAGAGCATAGAGCAACCAAGGTGAGCTATCAACACATGACTAACTCAAGCTACTAGTCAAAGACCCCTCTTAATAGTACGGCAACCTATACTAGCAATCCGGTCTCCCAACCAAACACCGAGACCGGTAAAAGACTAGGAACAAATCCTTAGCCCTAGCTAGTCATACCTTTGCCTTTAGTAACTTCTTGAAGCTTGATGACGCACATCCTTGCTTCAACTACGGGTTCTTGACTTGATGTTCATCAACACATGATGACAACCTTTGCTCGACCTTCATCAACACATGATGACAACCTTTGCTTGACCTTCATCAACACATGATGAAGCTTCACTTCGGGATTTTGACATGATGCTCATCAACACATGATGACATCCTCCATCCCGACTCTTGATATGCATCAACACATGATGCACTTTTCACTTGACATCCATCAACACATGATGGGTCTTCACTTGACTTGATGATCAACACACGATCATCTCTTCTTGACTTGATGACTATCAACACATGATGTCATCCCAAGTCATCAACCACCTGGAACATAACCTATTCATCCAACTCATGGAAAATGTTAGTTCCACAATATGATTATCATTAATTACCGCAATATACCATTAACTCATAATGGCGGGACAAGATACCACAATCTTTCCCTCACTGGTAATTGATGATAACCACTTCAATAGCAAATAATTGAATATAGAATGGTATGAGTATATAAGCACTACATAAGTTATATATACTCAACATGAGTGTATACGAACTACACAAGTCATATGTACTCAAGAATACATGAGCATATATGAACTACATAAGTCTCATATACTCATATGAATATATTAACTATGCAAGTTAAACATATTCAAGGATATGTGAGTACACATGAACTACACAAGTTATGTTATACTCATATACAAGTATATTTAGACTACACAAGTCTTATATACTCACAAGAATATGTTAACTACACAAGTTAAAGTATTCTAGGATATATGAATTATAATGTCGAACTGCATACCTTTGATTTTCACCTTTATATCCAAATGAGACTAAACATGATATAACAAGTAGAAGTGTTAGTCTCACAATTAGGTTTGTCATTAATCATCAAAACTCCATTAACATATAATGGCGGGTCTAGATTCTTCAATCTCCCCCTTTTTGGTGATTGATGACAAACCCCATACAAATAATAACATTTGGATATAAGTCAATCATATGATAAGAATGAACGCATTTTAATGACATGATGTGAAAATTGAAACCTTTGTTCTCCCTTTTGGTATTTGGTCTTCCCTTTAATTCATCCAAATGTAGCTCATAGCTCATACAAATTCTTCCCCATAAATTCTCCCCCTTTTGGCATTAATCACGAAAAGAGATCTAAAAGATTTATCCAAGAGGAGTTCTGCAAAGACTTATGAGCTAGGGAGAAGAAATCATTTTAATTGAGTAGTGAGATATTTCTCCAAACAATCTCCATAGAGGTAACACTCCCCCTAAATATATGCATAGAGACATGTGAATTGAAGATTATGCATATTAAGGATTTTAAGAGAATTTCGACGGAGTTTCCTCTATAAGATGGATCCAAGGAGGCATGACAAATTATGAAATATAAACATGCAATCATCAATAATCATAATTCAGACAAAGATATTCAATAAGGCATAAGCATCATTAACCAACGAGTTCAACAGAGATAATAGATCCATAAGGTTAAACTATTACACACAGAAGTTCAACCATCAACCATAAGCCATAATAATCCATACATATAGTAGATGATTAGCAAAAGATCTTTCTCTCATGAAACTTTCTAAGTCTGCCTAAGTCTTCTTCTTCTCTCCATTTGACATCAAAGAGAAGAGGATGGAACTTGATCTTGAGCAGGGACAGATGCTTGGTCTTGAGTAGCTGCAACTGGAGGAGGAGAACCAGGAGCTAGAGGGGCTGCAGTTGAGGAAGAGGGAGGCCTTGGCGGTGAATTGCGGCGGCAGCAGTATAGTGCCAAGGACCTAGGGAGTTCACACACTCAGTCAAAGCTGCAAATCTGCTGTTTGTTTCTTCCTGGAAAGTGAGCTGTGCTGTCCTTATCTCCAATTGAGAAGCCCTCATCTCCAATTGAGAAGCTCTCATCTCTTGCAAATTATTGAGGATCAATTGTTGGTTTTGAAAAATCTGAGCAAGAGTGACTTGGCCTTCTTCTTGGGCTGCTGCCCCTGGAGCATCTTCTTCTTCTTTGTTCTTGTTGTCTTTGTTGTCCCATAAACCGAACAGAGGATGTTCCTTGGTTTGTAAGGCTTGTGGACTGTCCCTAATCCTCCTCTGAAGCCAGTTTGCCTCACTATCAAAGCCATTATATAAGGAGCATGATAGATTCTTTTGATTCTGTCATTCTTGGAGGAGACGATCCCTCTGATAATAACATCAATGACATCAAACTTTTTGCCTTCCAAGATAAACTCCATTATGTTCCAAACATGCCCTCTTACCGCATCGAAATTTCCACTCTTAGGCAAAATAGTATGATTAATAATTCTATTGATCAAGCTAGGAATAGGTTTCAGTCCATGGATCCTTCCTAGAGTATACCTGATAGTGGGATCATAAAACTCAGTCCAAGCAGTAGCAGGAAGGGCAGGGCTATCATAGATTTTCTCATAATTGCTTGATTCTGTATGAAGTGCAAGCTCAAAATCACGTTTAGTGCAGTTCAGAACCCTTGTCCCTGTCATCCAAGATATTTCATTTAAGTGCGAGAGATATAAAGCGTAGCATAGAATTGCCTAATGATCTCTTCATTGTAATCACTTTTCAGGGCTACTAGATGATAGATTCCAGCTCTTTGAAACAATCTATAAGCGCCATCATATTTATCCAAGTTATTCAAATGAGCCCATTTGATCCATTTATGATCGGCAAATTTTCTATCTGGGCTATAGCATTGCTCATAAACTAGCTCTTGAAATTTCGTGTGGAATCTGAGATCAAGAGAAGACCTTGGAAGTAGGAGGCCGATTCTTGTGGCGCAATATTGCATAATCATCAGCTGAAATTGTCCTTAAGTCAATTTCTTGTTCTTCAGCATCTCCCATATCCTCATCACTAGTGGCTGCTGCCTCACTGCCTGAATGATCTGAAATCAATTCATCTTCAGAGTCACTAGCTGGCCCTTTACCTCTGTCATTGTTTCCCTTTTGTCGAATTTCTGAGTATTGTTGAATTTCTGTGGATTGATGCGAAGAAGATTGACCTCGAGTGCCGCTAACTGGTTTGCGGGATGTACCCCTTGATCTCGGCATCTTCAAAAGGATATAACAGATTACAAAGGAGTTTGAAAGATCAAACAAATAGGATTAAATTTGAATGGGACAATTTTTGTTCTGTCAGGACAATCGGTAGTTCATTGTTCTTGAGCGGTACTACCGCATTACTGTAGTTCCGCGCTCAAGACGGCGGTAGTACCGCATTTCCAGAAACAGTTCGAGGGGCAGGAATTTCTATGAAATTTGTGATGTTCCTATTGGATTGATTCCAAGAAATGGATGTATGAACATCATGAGACATCAACATTGTCTATTTGCCCACTAGAACTACAAGAACACATCCACATTCAACTCTAACCCTAAAACAACCTAGGGTTTCCAAGATTTCGGTAAAACAAGGATTGAAGTTGTGTTTTACCTTAGGAATGAAGGAGTGAAGCCCTAGTGATGCAGGGAATCGACAGGGTTTGAAGGAATCCCGAAGAAACTTGAGGAATTGAAAGGATTTGGGTGGAGTTTTTCGAGAGAGAGAGAGGACTTGGAGGCGGCAAAGAAATGAGAGGCGGTAGTTCCTCTCGGGTGAAAAGGGTGAGAGAAGATAGAAGCGCCGCAGATAAATGCCCTTTCACCAACACATGCGGTAGTTCCAAGACTTATACCGCCGGTAGTACCGCGATCTTGAGTACCGTAAGATATCTGACATCGTCTGGATTTTTACAGGACTTCAGATTTAAGTGAGATTTGAGGAGTTTGCAAATGATCCCAAGTTTTTGCACTCAATTAAATAACCTTTAGGATCATTATGCAATAGATCACAGATATAAACTTTAAGAACATAATTTTTGAATTACATTTTTGAATTTTGCAAATCAAACTTTTATTTTAAAGCACTTCTTTGAAAGAGCCAAATTTGTACAACTAAACAATTTACATAATTTAATGCATCCAATAGCATGTATGAGTTATGAATACCATTATGGACCTATTCATATGAATAATTTGGCTCAAATGGTAAAACTCACTTAAGTGCTAGAAATTGACCACTTTGGTCAAACTAGAATTTTGGACGAGTTTCGAAATCAAATAACTTTTGATGAGTTGGTCTTTTGGAAATCTTTTGAATACCAAAAATGTTTAGAATAACCAACTCTATCATTTTCATTTTGGGACAAAAGTCAAATTCCTTTTCGAATAGATTTTGCATAAAGATCTAGTTTTGGTTAAAAACAAGATCCTATGATGTAGGATTTTGGTTAGAAATTCATTTTACTTAAAATAGGTTTTTCTTGAACCAAAACTTTTGCAAAACATTTGAATAACATTTGTATACATTTTGCAACTAGTTTTTCAAAGTATATACTAATAATTTTAAGATTTTGATTTTTGGCTAAAAGGTTCATTTTTGAAAAAACATAACTAGCACTTAATTTATTTGGGCACACTTAGGGATGTGATATACATGACTATGATTTAGCACTCCCCCTTAATGTGCCACAACTTTCTTGCTCAATAAAACAATAAACAAGCTTTAGCACAAGAGCAAGAACAACCCTATTAAGATTTTACATTAAAGCAACCTACACAAGGTATAAGGGCTAGATACTTCAATGTAAATACTTGTTACCGAGATAGCATTGGTTTATGATGTGAAATGATCTTCCTTAAGCTTGGCTCCTTTTTTTTGCATATGATGGAATATATCTCTTTATGAGTGAGCCAAACCTCCAATGTTTCTCCAAGTACCTATTTGTCATTTAAGCAATTTTGGTACCCATACTCGGTTGGGTCCTTGAATGTTAGTCACAATAGATTTGGGCACCCAAATGGCCCTAGCATTAGTTTTATGTAAACTAACATTCCTAGCAAACACATTGCCATATTTATCCTTCCTAAGCAAATAATGATTATTATAAATAATTGGCTTAGGAGTGATACCTTTGGGACATTCCTTACTAAAATGTCCTTTCTCCCGGCAATTGTAGCAAGTAGGGCTTTTGCTTCCCCTTGATGTCTTCTTATCTTGCTCAATTCCGGTTTGCCTCTTTGTTGAATGTCTTGGCTTGACATCCTTTTGATTTGGGCACACCGAGGCAATGTGACCATTCTTTTGCATCCAAAGCACTTGACATTTTTGAATTGTCTTCCATTTGGCTTTGGGATGTTCTTCATCTTCTTCTTGGTGACAAAACCAAATCCTCTCTTGTCATTTTCCTTATTAGGACACACGGAGGAAATGTGACCCTTCTCATGACAATTAAGGCACTTAATATTCTTCGTGTGTCTTGCATTGTGCCTCATTTTGCTATTTTCCTTTTTCTTCTTGGGAGTAAATCCAATGCCACTCTTATCTTGTAAGCATATTTGCTTGCTCAATATTTCATCGAGAGTAGCCTTCCTTTATAGCTTCTATCCAAGTCATTCTTCAAACTTGAGACTTGGGCCTTGAGCTTTTGTTTTCCTCTACAAGGTTAGTCTCAACAAGTATAGAGGAAATAGGTACATCTAATTTTGAGCAACAAGGCATATCAATTAAATCATCACAAGAAGTGGATACATTAATTTTAGATGAATTGCAAGGAGTAGGAGCAATACAAGGCAAATCATCTAATAGATCACATGTAATCCCTATATCCACTTTAGAGCTAGTATAATTTTTAAGAAGGAGGGTTTCATGTTCATTCTTTAGAACATCATAATTATTTTGAAGCAAGTTCAATTCTTTCTTCAAAACTTTGAATTTTGAAACCTCCTTTCCCATAAAAGCATTTTGTTCTTCTAGCATATCTATCAACTCATCATAAGAAGGCTCATCATTATCATCATCATCATTATATACCTTCTTTTTACCTTTTGCCATAAAGCAATGAGGCGATGTTGATGGAGTTGATATATCATCATTGTCGGAGCTAGGAGTTGATGTGGAGGAGCTTGTGGACTCTTCATCGTCGGAGTTTGAGATTGAGCATTCTTCTCCCGACGTCCACTCTTGTATGCAATCCTCATTTGTTGAAATGGACCTTTCATAATATTCTTGAAGATAGGTCCACATCTTATGAACATTTTTGAGATCACATACGACATCAAACACATCTACACTCAAAGCACTAAATAAAGCGTTAGTTGCTTGAGCGTCGAGATGTAAGCATTTCTCTTCCTCATTTGTTGGAGCATGTTGATCCAATGGAGGAGAAAAGCCAACATCTACAATCCACCATATATTTAGGCCCATGGCCTTAAAATAACATGACATGCGGATTTTCCAATGAGCATAATTTGTGCCATCAAATTTAGGTGCTTCACCAAGGTGCACAATTTTACTAGTCGCCATCCTTTACTCTCTAGACGGTTAAGTCTAATAAATGAGAGACCAAGCTCTGATACCACTTGTAAGATCGAGGTGGCCGACTAGAGGGGGTGAATAGGCGTTTTAAAATTCCTTAGGCTCTAAAACCGATTTCTAATTCGGAAGCTAATACAAATACGGTTTTGCACAATTAAAGCCTAAATCAACTAGGTTCACCTAAGTGCACCAACAATACAAGTCTATTGGTAAATATAACAATTGAGCATGGACTTGTAAGCTAATCAATTCTAGCAAGGTGAATGGCACTAAGCAATACAAGCATTCATACACAATGAATAAGCAATTTAATACAAGGTATATAAATTGCAATATAGTAAAGCTCAAGAATGCAAACCACAATGACACGATTATGTTTTACCGTGGTGGTCGGAGACTTGCCGGTCTCCCATAATCCACGTTGAGGGAAACCCAAAATAATTGGGCCGGCTCCACAATTAAGCCTTCCTCCGAGGATCAAACACCTCGCTCCACTTGGGTTGCTCTTTCCTCCACTCCGGAGATGGCGAGCACCACACCACTCACAAACACCGGGCCTTCTCACAAGCTTCACTTGAGAAGATCACCGGACCACGACGCCTCCACGCCGTCTAGGTGTCGGCAAACACCAAGAGTAACAAGACTCCAACGCTCACTTGAACCAATCAAGTGTCTAAGCTCCAATGGATACTAAATCCACCACCTAAGGCAACACATGCACTTAGGGTTTGCTCTCAATCACTCACTAAGTGCAACACATGCACAAAGGAAGAGAGGGCTTGCTCTTTTGCTCAAAGGAATGTCTAGGGAACTTGCAACACATGCAAAGCCCTTCACAATATCACCAGCAACCTTCCACACACGGCCAAGGTGGGTATTTATAGCCCACACACGAAATATAGCCGTTGGAAGCAAAGTCCCTGAAAAAACGGGACAATCGGTACTACCGCCGTTATAAGGCCGGTACTACCGCACTAAGGGTAACGGCTATAAAACTAGCCGTTGCAAAGGGATTCGGTACTACCGCCAACATATATGCGGTAGTTCCTCTTAAATCGGTAATACCGCACAACACACTGCGGTACTACCGCTTAGCCAAAGAGAGCAACACATGCTCAAAATCCGGCTAAGGACCAGAATGCATTGCTACTGGAATTTCCATACCGCATGGAAAAACGGTAGTTCATGAGCCAGTAGTTCGCGACACAACGCCGTACTACCCGCGCTACCCCAGAGCGAGCAAAACCAAATTGCAACGCTCATGGAAAAACCGTATCGCTAACAAATAATCGGTATAATCGGGATCTCGATCACCGCTCACGAGCCGGTACTACCGCACCATCCAAAAGAGCCAAGTAAACCCAAAAACATGCGTTCGGAATTTACGTACCGCTCCAAAACTCCGTCCTACCGACATGCGGTAGTACCGCAAACACAACGCCCAGTACTACCGATTCCAGAGAAAAGACGGTTTGCATTCGTTTCAACTCAATTTTGCAAAACACATATTTGCCAAATTGATACGTGATGCAAACACAAGTCAAAGGCAAGATTCTCAACAAGTTGCGAAACACATTTGCCAACTTTTAGAATCAATACCACAAGGAATAGGGTACATGAACTTAAACACTTTGCAAAACGATTCGCAAATTAAGTCACATGCTACAAGGACTAAACATGAGCCACAACTATTTGTAAAACACATTCACAAATATTGGCAACATGTTAATCAAGGATAAGATACATGGACTACAACTATTTGCAAAACATATTTGCAAACTAGTCACATGCTACAACAAATAAGCACTTAGCTTAAACTATTTGCAAAACACATTTGCAAATAGCAACATCCTTAAAGAGCATAGAGCAACCAAGGTGAGCTATCAACACATGACTAACTCAAGCTACTAGTCAAAGACCCCTCTTAATAGTACGGCAACCTATACTAGCAATCCGGTCTCCCAACCAAACACCGAGACCGGTAAAAGACTAGGAACAAATCCTTAGCCCTAGCTAGTCATACCTTTGCCTTTAGCAACTTCTTGAAGCTTGATGACGCACATCCTTGCTTCAACTACGGGTTCTTGACTTGATGTTCATCAACACATGATGACAACCTTTGCTCGACCTTCATCAACACATGATGACAACCTTTGCTTGACCTTCATCAACACATGATGAAGCTTCACTTGGATTTTGACATGATGCTCATCAACACATGATGACATCCTCCATCCCGACTCTTGATATGCATCAACACATGATGCACTTTTCACTTGACATCCATCAACACATGATGGGTCTTCACTTGACTTGATGATCAACACACGATCATCTCTTCTTGACTTGATAACTATCAACACATGATGTCATCCCAAGTCATCAACCACCTGGAACATAACCTATTCATCCAACTCATGGAAAATGTTAGTTCCACAATATGATTATCATTAATTACGCAATATACCATTAACTCATAATGGCGGGACAAGATACCACAATCTTTCCCTCATTGGTAATTGATGATAACCACTTCAATAACAAATAATTGAATATAGAATGGTATGAGTATATAAGCACTACATAAGTTATATATACTCAACATGAGTGTATCTGAACTACACAAGTCATATGTACTCAAGAATACATGAGCATATATGAACTACATAAGTCTCATATACTCATATGAATATATTAACTATGCAAGTTAAACATATTCAAGGATATGTGAGTACACATGAACTACACAAGTTATGTTATACTCATATACAAGTATATTTAGACTACACAAGTCTTATATACTCACAAGAATATGTTAACTACACAAGTTAAAGTATTCTAGGATATATGAATTATAATGTCGAACTGCATACCTTTGATTTTCACCTTTATATCCAAATGAGACTAAACATGATATAACAAGTAGAAGTGTTAGTCTCACAATTAGGTTTGTCATTAATCATCAAAACTCCATTAACATATAATGGCGGGTCTAGATTCTTCAATCTCCCCCTTTTTGGTGATTGATGACAAACCCCATACAAATAATAACATTTGGATATAAGTCAATCATATGATAAGAATGAACGCATTTTAATGACATGATGTGAAAATTGAAACCTTTGTTCTCCTTTTGGTATTTGGTCTTCCTTTAATTCATCCAAATGTAGCTCATAGCTCATACAAATTCTTCCCCATAAATTCTCCCCTTTTGGCATTAATCACCGAAAAGAGATCTAAAAGATTTATCCAAGAGGAGTTCCTGCAAAGACTTATGAGCTAGGGAGAAGAAATCATTTTAATTGAGTAGTGAGATATTTCTCCAAACAATCTCCATAGAGGTAACACTCCCCCTAAATATATGCATAGAGACATGTGAATTGAAGATTATGCATATTAAGGATTTTAAGAGAATTTCGACGGAGTTTCCTCTATAAGATGGATCCAAGGAGGCATGACAAATTATGAAATATAAACATGCAATCATCAATAATCATAATTCAGACAAAGATATTCAATAAGGCATAAGCATCATTAACCAACGAGTTCAACAGAGATAATAGATCCATAAGGTTAAACTATTACACACAGAAGTTCAACCATCAACCATAAGCCATAATAATCCATACATATAGTAGATGATTAGCAAAAGATCTTTCTCTCATGAAACTTTCTAAGTCTGCCTAAGTCTTCTTCTTCTCTCCATTTGACATCAAAGAGAAGAGGATGGAACTTGATCTTGGCGAGGACGGATGCTTGGTCTTGAGTAGGCAGAATCGGAGGAGGAGAACCAGGAGCTAGAGGGCTGCAGTTGAGGAAGAGGAGGCCTTGGCGGTGAATTGCGGCGGCAGCGAGTATAGTGCCAAGGACCTAGGGAGTTCACACACTCAGTCAAAGCTGCAAATCTGCTGTTTGTTTCTTCCTGGAAAGTGAGTCAGGTTGTCCTTATCTCCAATTGAGAAGCCCTCATCTCCAATTGAGAAGCTCTCATCTCTTGCAAATTATTGAGGATCAATTGTTGGTTTTGAAAAATCTGAGCAAGAGTGACTTGGCCTTCTTCTTGGGCTGCTTGCCTGGAGCATCTTCTTCTTGCTGTTCTTGTTGTGCTGGCTGTCCCATAAACTGAACAGGAGGATGTTCCCTTGGTTTGTAAGGCTTGTGGACTGTCCCTAATCCTCCTCTGAAGCCAGTTTGCCTCACTATCAAAGCCATTATATAAGGAGCATGATAGATTCTTTTGATTCTGTCATTCTTGGAGGAGACGATCCCTCTGATAATAACATCAATGACATCAAACTTTTGCCTTCCAAGATAAACTCCATTATGTTCCAAACATGCCCTCTTACCGCATCGAAATTTCCACTCTTAGGCAAAATAGTATGATTAATAATTCTATTGATCAAGCTAGGAATAGGTTTCAGTCCATGGATCCTTCCTAGAGTATACCTGATAGTGGGATCATAAAACTCAGTCCAAGCGAGAGCGAGGAAGGGCGGGGCTATCATAGATTTTCTCATAATTGCTTGATTACGTATGAAGTGCAAGCTCAAAATCACGTTTAGTGCGATTCGTAACCCTTGTCCTGTCATCCAAGATATTTCATTTAAGTGCGAGAGATATAAAGCGTAGCATAGAATTGCCTAATGATCTCTTCATTGTAATCACTTTTCGGGGCTACTAGATGATAGATTCGACTCTTTGAAACAATCTATAAGCGCCATCATATTTATCCAAGTTATTCAAATGAGCCCATTTGATCCATTTATGATCGGCAAATTTTCTATCCGGCTATAGCATTGCTCATAAACTAGCTCTTGAAATTTCGTGTGGAATCGAGATCAAGAGAAGACCTTGGAAGTAGGAACCGATTCTTGTGGCGCAATATTGCATAATCATCATTTGAAATTGTCCTTAAGTCAATTTCTTGTTCTTGACATCTCCCATATCCTCATCACTAGTGGTCTTTGCCTCCTTTGCTGAATGATCTGAAATCAATTCATCTTGAGTCACTAGTGGCCCTTTACCTCTGTCATTGTTTCCCTTTTGTCGAATTTCTGAGTATTGTTGAATTTCTGTGGATTGATGCGAAGAAGATTGACCTCGAGTGCCGCTAACTGGTTTGCGGGATGTACCCCTTGATCTCGGCATCTTCAAAAGGATATAACAGATTACAAAGGAGTTTGAAAGATCAAACAAATAGGATTAAATTTGAATGGGACAATTTTTGTTCTGTCAGGACAATCGGTAGTTCATTGTTCTTGAGCGGTACTACCGCATTACGGTAGTTCCGCTATCAAGACGGCGGTAGTACCGCATTTCGAAAACAGATTCGAGGCGAGAATTTCTATGAAATTTGTGATGTTCCTATTGGATTGATTCCAAGAAATGGATGTATGAACATCATGAGACATCAACATTGTCTATTTGCCCACTAGAACTACAAGAACACATCCACATTCAACTCTAACCCTAAAACAACCTAGGGTTTCCAAGATTTCGGTAAAACAAGGATTGAAGTTGTGTTTTACCTTAGGAATGAAGGAGTGAAGCCCTAGTGATGCAGGGAATCGACAGGGTTTGAAGGAATCCCGAAGAAACTTGAGGAATTGAAAGGATTTGGGTGGAGTTTTTCGGGGAGAGAGAGAGAGGGACTTGGAGGCGGCGGCAAAGAAATGAGAGGGCGGTAGTTCCTCTCGGGTGAAAAGGGTGAGAGAAGATAGAAACTGCCGCAGCAGTAAATGCCCTTTCACCAACACATGCGGTAGTTCCGCACTTATATACCGCCGCGATCTTGATGCGGTAGTACCGCAAGATATCTGACGATCGTCTGATTTACAGGACTTCAGTTTAAGTGAGATTTGAGGAGTTTGCAAATGATCCCAAGTTTTTGCACTCAATTAAATAACCTTTAGGATCATTATGCAATAGATCACAGATATAAACTTTAAGAACATAATTTTTGAATTACATTTTTGAATTTTGCAAATCAAACTTTTATTTTCGAAAGCACTTCTTTGAAAGAGCCAAATTTGTACAACTAAACAATTTACATAATTTAATGCATCCAATAGCATGTATGAGTTATGAATACCATTATGGACCTATTCATATGAATAATTCTGGCTCAAATGGTAAAACTCACTTAAGTGCTAGAAATTGACCACTTTGGTCAAACTAGAATTTTAGACGAGTTTCAAATCAAATAACTTTTGATGAGTTGGTCTTTTGGAAATCTTTTGAATACCAAAAATGTTTAGAATAACCAACTCTATCATTTTCATTTTGGGACAAAAGTCAAATTCCTTTTCGAATAGATTTTGCATAAAGATCTAGTTTTGGTTAAAAACAAGATCCTATGATGTAGGATTTTGGTTAGAAATTCATTTTACTTAAAATAGGTTTTTCTTGAACCAAAACTTTTGCAAAACATTTGAATAACATTTGTATACATTTTGCAACTAGTTTTTCAAAGTATATACTAATAATTTTAAGATTTTGATTTTTGGCTAAAAGGTTCATTTTTGAAAAAACATAACTAGCACTTAATTTATTTGGGCACACTTAGGGATGTGATATACATGACTATGATTTAGCACTCCCCCTTAATGTGCCACAACTTTCTTGCTCAATAAAACAATAAACAAGCTTTAGCACAAGAGCAAGAACAACCCTATTAAGATTTTACATTAAAGCAACCTACACAAGGTATAAGGGCTAGATACTTCAATGTAAATACTTGTTACCGAGATAGCATTGGTTTATGATGTGAAATGATCTTCCTTAAGCTTGGCTCCTTTTTTTTGCATATGATGGAATATATCTCTTTATGAGTGAGCCAAACCTCCAATGTTTCTCCAAGTACCTATTTGTCATTTAAGCAATTTTTGGTACCCATACTCGGTTGGGTCCTTGAATGTTAGTCACAATAGATTTGGGCACCCAAATGGCCCTAGCATTAGTTTTATGTAAACTAACATTCCTAGCAAACACATTGCCATATTTATCCTTCCTAAGCAAATAATGATTATTATAAATAATTGGCTTAGGAGTGATACCTTTGGGACATTCCTTACTAAAATGTCCTTTCTCCCGGCAATTGTAGCAAGTAGGGCTTTTGCTTCCCCTTGATGTCTTCTTATCTTGCTCAATTCCGGTTTGCCTCTTTGTTGAATGTCTTGGCTTGACATCCTTTTGATTTGGGCACACCGAGGCAATGTGACCATTCTTTTTGCATCCAAAGCACTTGACATTTTTGAATTGTCTTCCATTTGGCTTTGGGATGTTCTTCATCTTCTTCTTGGTGACAAAACCAAATCCTCTCTTGTCATTTTCCTTATTAGGACACACGGAGGAAATGTGACCCTTCTCATGACAATTAAGGCACTTAATATTCTTCGTGTGTCTTGCATTGTGCCTCATTTTGCTATTTTCCTTTTTCTTCTTGGGAGTAAATCCAATGCCACTCTTATCTTGTAAGCATATTTGCTTGCTCAATATTTCATCGAGAGTAGCCTTCCCTTTATAGCTTCTATCCAAGTCATTCTTCAAACTTGAGACTTGGGCCTTGAGCTTTTTGTTTTCCTCTACAAGGTTAGTCTCAACAAGTATAGAGGAAATAGGTACATCTAATTTTGAGCAACAAGGCATATCAATTAAATCATCACAAGAAGTGGATACATTAATTTTAGATGAATTGCAAGGAGTAGGAGCAATACAAGGCAAATCATCTAATAGATCACATGTAATCCCTATATCCACTTTAGAGCTAGTATAATTTTTAAGAAGGAGGGTTTCATGTTCATTCTTTAGAACATCATAATTATTTTGAAGCAAGTTCAATTCTTTCTTCAAAACTTTGAATTTTGAAACCTCCTTTCCCATAAAAGCATTTTGTTCTTCTAGCATATCTATCAACTCATCATAAGAAGGCTCATCATTATCATCATCATCATTATATACCTTCTTTTTACCTTTTGCCATAAAGCAATGAGGCGATGTTGATGGAGTTGATATATCATCATTGTCGGAGCTAGGAGTTGATGTGGAGGAGCTTGTGGACTCTTCATCGTCGGAGTTTGAGATTGAGCATTCTTCTCCGACGCCCACTCTTGTATGCAATCCTCATTTGTTGAAATGGACCTTTCATAATATTCTTGAAGATAGGTCCACATCTTATGAACATTTTTGAGATCACATACGGCATCAAACACATCTACACTCAAAGCACTAAATAAAGCGTTAGTTGCTTGAGCGTCGAGATGTAAGCATTTCTCTTCCTCATTTGTTGGAGCATGTTGATCCAATGGAGGAGAAAAGCCAACATCTACAATCCACCATATATTTAGGCCCATGGCCTTAAAATAACATGACATGCGGATTTTCCAATGAGCATAATTTGTGCCATCAAATTTAGGTGCTTCACCAAGGTGCACAATTTTACTAGTCGCCATCCTTTACTCTCTAGACGGTTAAGTCTAATAAATGAGAGACCAAGCTCTGATACCACTTGTAAGATCGAGGTGGCCGACTAGAGGGGGTGAATAGGCGTTTTAAAATTCCCTTAGGCTCTAAAACCGATTTCTAATTCGGAAGCTAATACAAATACGGTTTTGCACAATTAAAGCCTAAATCAACTAGGTTCACCTAAGTGCACCAACAATACAAGTCTATTGGTAAATATAACAATTGAGCATGGACTTGTAAGCTAATCAATTCTAGCAAGGTGAATGGCACTAAGCAATACAAGCATTCATACACAATGAATAAGCAATTTAATACAAGGTATATAAATTGCAATATAGTAAAGCTCAAGAATGCAAACCACAATGACACGATTATGTTTTACCGTGGTGGTCGGAGACTTGCCGGTCTCCCATAATCCACGTTGAGAAACCCAAAACAATTGGGCGGCTCCACAATTAAGCCTTCCTCCGAGGATCAAACACCTCGCTCCACTTGGGTTGCTCTTTCCTCCACTCCGGAGATGGCGAGCACCACACCACTCACAAACACCGGGCCTTCTCACAAGCTTCACTTGAGAAGATCACCGGACCACGACGCCTCCACGCCGTCTAGGTGTCGGCAAACACCAAGAGTAACAAGACTCCAACGCTCACTTGAACCAATCAAGTGTCTAAGCTCCAATGGATACTAAATCCACCACCTAAGGCAACACATGCACTTAGGGTTTGCTCTCAATCACTCACTAAGTGCAACACATGCACAAAGGAAGAGAGGGCTTGCTCTTTTGCTCAAAGGAATGTCTAGGGAACTTGCAACACATGCAAAGCCCTTCACAATATCACCAGCAACCTTCCACACACGGCCAAGGTGGGTATTTATAGCCCACACACGAAATATAGCCGTTGGAAGCAAAGTCCCTGAAAAAACGGGACAATCGGTACTACCGCCGTTATAAGGCCGGTACTACCGCACTTAGGGTAACGGCTATAAAACTAGCCGTTGCAAAGGGATTCGGTACTACCGCCAACATATATGCGGTAGTTCCTCTTAAATCGTAATATCAAGACAACACATCTGCGGTACTACCGCTTAGCCAAAGAGAGCAACACATGCTCAAAATCCGCTAAGGACCGAATGCATTACTCTTGGAATTTCCATACCGCATGGAAAACGGTAGTTCATGAGCCAGTAGTTCGCGCAGACACAACGCCGGTACTACCGCGCTACCCCAGAGCGAGCCAAAACCAAATTGCAACGCTACTGGAAAAACCGTACCGCTAACAAATAATCGGTACAACCGGGATGCGGTCGTACCGCTCACACAGAGCCGGTACTACCGCACCATCCAAAAGAGCCAAGTAAACCCAAAAACATGCGTTCTGGAATTTACGTACCGCTCCAAAACTCCGGTCCTACCGACATGCGGTAGTACCGCAAACACAACGCCGGTACTACCGATTCCAGAGAAAAGACAGTTTGCATTCGTTTCAACTCAATTTTGCAAAACACATATTTGCCAAATTGATACGTGATGCAAACACAAGTCAAAGGCAAGATTCTCAACAAGTTGCAAAACACATTTGCCAACTTTTAGAATCAATACCACAAGGAATAGGGTACATGAACTTAAACACTTTGCAAAACGATTCGCAAATTAAGTCACATGCTACAAGGACTAAACATGAGCCACAACTATTTGTAAAACACATTCACAAATATTGGCAACATGTTAATCAAGGATAAGATACATGGACTACAACTATTTGCAAAACATATTTGCAAACTAGTCACATGCTACAACAAATAAGCACTTAGCTTAAACTATTTGCAAAACACATTTGCAAATAGCAACATCCCTTAAAGAGCATAGAGCAACCAAGGTGAGCTATCAACACATGACTAACTCAAGCTACTAGTCAAAGACCCCTCTTAATAGTACGGCAACCTATACTAGCAATCCGGTCTCCCAACCAAACACCGAGACCGGTAAAAGACTAGGAACAAATCCTTAGCCCTAGCTAGTCATACCTTTGCCTTTAGCAACTTCTTGAAGCTTGATGACGCACATCCTTGCTTCAACTACGGGTTCTTGACTTGATGTTCATCAACACATGATGACAACCTTTGCTCGACCTTCATCAACACATGATGACAACCTTTGCTTGACCTTCATCAACACATGATGAAGCTTCACTTCGGGATTTTGACATGATGCTCATCAACACATGATGACATCCTCCATCCCGACTCTTGATATGCATCAACACATGATGCACTTTTCACTTGACATCCATCAACACATGATGGGTCTTCACTTGACTTGATGATCAACACACGATCATCTCTTCTTGACTTGATGACTATCAACACATGATGTCATCCCAAGTCATCAACCACCTGGAACATAACCTATTCATCCAACTCATGGAAAATGTTAGTTCCACAATATGATTATCATTAATTACCGCAATATACCATTAACTCATAATGGCGGGACAAGATACCACAATCTTTCCCTCATTGGTAATTGATGATAACCACTTCAATAGCAAATAATTGAATATAGAATGGTATGAGTATATAAGCACTACATAAGTTATATATACTCAACATGAGTGTATACGAACTACACAAGTCATATGTACTCAAGAATACATGAGCATATATGAACTACATAAGTCTCATATACTCATATGAATATATTAACTATGCAAGTTAAACATATTCAAGGATATGTGAGTACACATGAACTACACAAGTTATGTTATACTCATATACAAGTATATTTAGACTACACAAGTCTTATATACTCACAAGAATATGTTAACTACACAAGTTAAAGTATTCTAGGATATATGAATTATAATGTCGAACTGCATACCTTTGATTTTCACCTTTATATCCAAATGAGACTAAACATGATATAACAAGTAGAAGTGTTAGTCTCACAATTAGGTTTGTCATTAATCATCAAAACTCCATTAACATATAATGGCGGGTCTAGATTCTTCACTCGCCGCCTCCCTGGTCCTATTATGTGCTCTCAGAAGCAGAGTAGCTAAAGAACAAGTCTTTGCCATCTCAATCCTATTGTCTATACTCTTCATCGACCCTGACACACTGGAGTGTGTCATTTGTTTCATGCCGTGGAGGACTAGCATGAAACAAATGGCACACTCCAGTGTGTCAGGATCGACGAAGGAAATGCTAAGCAAAGGTTTAATCCTGTAGGGCTCGCCGCCTCCCTACTCCTATTATGTGCTCTCAGAAGGAGAGTAGCTAAAGAACAAGTCTTTGCCATCTCAATCCTATTGTCTATACTCTTCATCGACCCTGACACACTGGAGTGTACCATATGCTTCTTGCCTTGGAGGATTGGCAAGAAGTAAAGGTACACTCAAGTGTGTCAGATCGATTTAAGGAAATGCTAAGCAAAGGTTTAATCTGTAGGGCTCGCCGCCTCCCCGCTCCTATTCTAACACTCCTAACACTCCTTAATCAACGAAGCAAAGGTTTAATGCTTCATGTACGTAAGACTAGCCTTTAATGAAGACATAGAAACAAAATAGAATCAAGTAAAACTTTCTTTCTGGATTGATGATATTATGTGCTCTTAGAAGGAGAGTAGCTAAAGAACAAGTCTTTGCTATCTCAATCCTATTGTCTATACTCTTCATTAAATGAATATGATAATATAAATTCAAACTATGAGCTCTAAACAATACTTTGCTTAAGCGTCAAACGATCTCAACTGCATAAGCTAAAACAGATTAAACTTCCAGTCAAACAGAGGTTGACTACAGAGATCAAGATGGCAAATGAAAAGTTGAATGAGCTCATACAGACAACTAGAAGAATCACAAACTAGTCAATAGAACTGATCAATTTGCAATAGAACTATGAGCTCAACCGAAAGTAACCAATTAACATTACATCATATTGACAGTAGCAAGTAATACAATAGAGCTCAAGTATGAACTAACAATCACATTCAATCTCAGTATAAGACAGAGTTCATCACAGAGCATGTCAACAAAGCCCACTGATCAATTTGCAACAGAACGATGAGCTCAACCGAAAGTAACCAATTAACAGTAGATCATATTGACAGTAGCAAGTAATACAATAGAGCTCAAGTATGAACTAACTATCACATTCAATCTCAGTATAAGACAGAGTTCATCACAGAGCATGTCAACAAAGCCCACTGATCAACAAAGCCGAACTGCCACAGAGGAGCAATACTCACAGAGAGGATGCCGCACAAGAACTCACGGTGCAAGGAGGAGGCCGACACGGGGAGGAGGACGGCGCGGGGAGAAGGCCGGTGCAGAGGGAGGAGGCCCACACGGGGAGGAGGACGGCGGCGTCGAGGTCGGAGGCGGCGTCGGGCTTCTGCCGGGGAGGTGAGCAGGGGCGCCGTGGTCGGGCGGCGGCACCGAGGTCTGGGCGCCGAGGCGGCGGCGCCGAGGTCGTAGTCGGCGGTGAACTACGGGCGAGCCCTAAACCCTAGAGGAGGCGAACGAGCGCGCGAGAGCCTAAGGGGCGCGGGAGAGGAAGTGACAAGTGAGAGCAAAACCCTAGCGTTTCCCGCCTTATAAAAAGTATATCACAGACGGTTTCTAACGAGAACCGTCTATGATATGGAACGTATCACAGACGGTTTTTCACTACAACCATCTGTGATATTGACGTATCACAGACAGTTTTTAAATAGAACCGTCTGTGATTCCTTTTCACAGACGGTTGTACAACGGAACCGTCTGTGATAACTCTCTTCATTTTCCCGCGTGTCTCTTCGTCTTCATTTTCTGCATGCTCTAGCTTCGTCTCACGATCACAGTAGCGACTTCATCTCTTCATTTTCCAACGTCGCTCTGACTCCTCAAATATCTCTTCGTCTCCGTTCGGCTTTAGAACTTGTTCTATATATAGATGTGTCCCCTTCTACAAAGTATTTCACACAACCTCCTTGATCCCCTTTCTCCACAAAAACAGAAATTAATGGCCGCCTCCTCTTACAGACACGCCTTTGACGCAGACCTCTCTCACAGACGTTGAATCGTCCGCTTGGAAGAACACTATTTCAACAATGTCTTCACTCCTCTGTCCGAGAATTTGCCGGAGCGGGTGACAGCCACCTTCCGCCGTCTTGACATTCTCCTCCGCCGTGTCTTCCGGGTGATCTCCCACTTTCGGCGAGTTTACCGTGTCGTCGACGTGGTCCTCCAAAATGAAGTTGCACGTCTCCAGGAGGCTTGTCGTCACTTGGACTGCTTAATCGAGGCAGCAGGCGATCGAGTCGACCAGGCCGAGACCCCTCAAGCAAGAGAAGAGAGCCTATGGGCTCAATTCTTCTTGGTTCAACAGTCCGAGGATCTTCGGGACACACTCGAACGAGCGCGTCAGCGGGTGGACGTATTTCAGGCTTCGTTCGATCATGAACCGTCCGCCCCCGACGCCGCCGCCTACGAAGTATTGAAGACGGAGATAGCAGCCTACCTCCGCCACTAGATAGGTTTCTAGTTTTTTAATCTTTTTGTAAGCGACTGGCCACATTGTTTGGCTATATATATGAAAATTACAAAATAAAAAAAAAGTTTGGAGGTGAAGTTACTATATCTATTTGCCCATAGTAAGAGCTCCTCATCCCATCGATACTGAAGTGTGTAGGTATGTTGATCTGGAGCCAGCGGCAGGGGGCCGGCCGGGTTGCTCCACTGCGGCAGTGGCAGAGAGGCAGCGTCCACTGCGGCGATCTGGCGATGGACATAAACGCTTGATCTTGGCGATGGGAGGATATCACGAGCGGTTCTTAATTAGAACCGCTCGTGATAATTCAAATATCGCTGAGCGGTTCTAAATAAGAACCGTCAGGATACTACACGATTGTAACGTAAAACCGCTGCGTGATTAGAGGATTATCACGACGGTTTTGGATAGAACCGTGCGTGATAATTCCTGACGGTTCTATTTATCAACCGTGCGTGATAGATGACTATCACGAGCGGTTCTAAAAATACCGTCTGTGATAGTTGTTCCACGCCGACGCGAGTTGGATGACCCAACACAGGCGGTTCCAAAGGAACCGTCCGTGATGGGGCGTCTACTATAGCCTGTTTTGTAGTAGTGTTTATTCATATACTTTCTAGTTTTACAAGGGCCATTTTGTAATCAAATTTTGGACCAAAGACATCAAGTAACTTTGACATAATCATAAATCCAAACATATCAAAGTGGCTATCCACTTTGACAAACTAACATGCATGAATAACCATTCATGTCGATACCAAGTTATACCCATGTCAATTTTGGTTTGGAAAATCTAACAATTGATGTATCGAACCCAAGTGGTTGTCCATAACCGTAGACACAACTATTCGAATAGTTTTAACCATGCAAGGGTGTACATCTTTACCCACACGACTTGATTAGCCCGTAAGTCTTTGGACAATGGCACACTTACTTAGGTATGCTGGCCGGGGAAATCAAGACTCAGTATTTTTCAGCAAAAAAATCTTATTGAGTTGAATTACCCTTGCGAGACGAGATCTCACTTAGTACAAGCTACTGATAGAACCTGCTAAGCGGGGCACGCAAGTTGTGTTGGGAATGCTGACCCAATGAATAGAAATGTAAAACTGTGCTCACTCGAACATATTAAATTGCAATCGGATCCCTATGAACATATGATCAAACACATATGTCCTCACACCACCTGTTTTCCAACTCAATAAAATCTTCCCCTTACTTGACCAAGTGGCTCCCACCCCGCGTGTGGTAGTACGAGTGTTACTTGGATTAACGAAGGCACAACGTTCGGTCCTTGGTGATCCGGACAAGGCTACCACAATACTCAATTCTCGTGCACAAAGACACCATCACTATCAATTACTTGTCCAGATCTAAATCATGTTTAAATAGACAAATTTTAGACTTAAACCTCAGATTCAAATATCTAGACAAAATCATAAAGATAAAAATATTCAGTGTTTCCCACGATCGACAGGCTAATCCCATCAATCGAACTACCATAACTACTAACCTGCAAGGCTAAGCATTCACATAAAGAATATATATATATATAGGAAAATGGTATGGTACTCCTACTTCTCATATACTACTTAAATCATATGATGATACCTCTTTATCTATTTGAGCATACCCCAATAATGATTATAAGATACTCCAAAGTGAATTCCATGAAAAATTTCATTAAAGTCTACTTTTTTTAGTAAAATTTGTATGTATACTTCCTTTTATATATGAAAAAGGGTATATAACTAAAATAAAGGGCTCCAATAGAAATTTTTCAGTCAAGTCTCATTAGAGAATCTTATAATTGGTATTTTAGTATACTGAAAGTGATAAGGAAGTATAATATGTTTGTTTAAGTGGTATATTGGAAGTGGGAGTACATACTCCCAGGAGTACGAAACGGGTGTCCTATACACACACACACACACACACACACACCATCACATGATTTATAAATTAGGTATAACTGTATAGAATGATTAGGGATAAACCACAATGATTAGGATATAACTAACTAAGCTCACAAATTATTGATATATCAAAATAGCATGCACGCAATTATCATTGCATTTCAAAATACTAAATTACCAAAACTGGGATCAAAATGATGCAAGAGGATGCTTGCCTTGATTATATTCCACTTGTTCAGCCTTAGGGTGCTTAGAAATATATTCACTCATGTCAGGCAATTCTGAATCTAAAAAGAGTGATAACAAATGAACACCGAGAAAAATATCAAAATACTTAAAAATGCATGATGAATTCACAGTAGTGATATTCTATTTTTAAGTGAAATTAGGTGAAAATTTTAGTTCATTTGGTGTTCATTTGAATTTTCTATGAATTTTATAAGGTTAGAGTCCTTAATGTACAATTAAATTAATTATCAAAATTTACTGTAATAGGGGCATGTTTAAAAGTTGCTCTAGATTAAAATTCAGTAAAAATTAGAACTAACAAAAATTATTTCACTTAATTTGGAGTTAAAATGAATTACTTATGAAGTTTAAACCATTTTTAGTGTAAAAGTAATTTATTCCGAGAATTAAAATTGTACTCAAAACGTTTTATACTGAGCCGAACCTAGCCCGAATCACTTACAAGCGGGGTCCAGTGTACAGTGATCCCTATTTCTTTTAAAACCTGAATTAAAGTGTCGACATGTGGGGTCCCCATGTCATTGACCCGGTCCACAGCACAATGCGTGGACCAGAGATCCACGAACTCGGTCTATGGCTCACGGCGGGAATCACTATGCACTTAAGTGGGCGGGCCCGCATGTTAGCGACACTACCTCAATTCGGTTTTCTTTAATTCCTTTATTTATGTGCACGGCCCCACCGGTCAGCGACACAGGCATTAAATAAAACAAAATCTAATCATTGATTAGGGCTAAACAACAGCAATTAACGCTAATCGTTTCTTATAGCCCCGGTCAAAAATCCGACAACAGGGGATCCCGCCACCGCGCTCTTGCTCGCCGGCTCGGCGACACGGTGGTCAATGGTGGTGTGATCCAAGACCCAAAATGGGTTCCTAATAGCCCACCGAACCTAGTGGTGGCCGGAGCACTGCCGGCGGTAAGCTCTAGCGGCGACGCGGCAAGGAGATGCGGCGACGCAAGCACGACAAGAGTGGCTACGTCAACTTGGCTACGCTTCAAACAAATTGACGCGTGCTTAAGCATCTATAGAGCATAAAGGACCTACCGGTGGGTCAAAGACAGTCAGAGATACACGATGGAGCTCCGGCGGCAGTGGACCGACGGCGGTAAAGTGAACTCCAAGTGGATACGACAATTTGGACAAAATGAACACAAATGATTGATCAGAACAGCTCAAGTAGACCTAGGAGATGCTATCACCGGAAAGAATTAACAATTGACTCGCCAGACTGGAGATGAGGACGAAAAGGGCATTTTCAGTCGTACTTAAGAGAAAACCAAATTCCCGAGCATCCTGTGAATGAGAGAACAAATTTATAGAGGGATTTTACTCCTTATATTCTATAATATGAAATGACACGCAAAAAATAGAAAGGAGATCACCGGATGCAATGGCGGCATGACAATGTCATTTGGTACACGCTCCGGACCAGCTGAAAGACAACCTCGTGGTTTGGGAGCTATGACCAAAACCAAGAACTCACATTAGTACCATGGATACGGCATGGTAAAAGAGAAATAACAGCACAAGAGCGAGAGGATACGCTGAAACGTAGAAGAAGAAAGGTTCAGTTCATCTTTTCAGCCAGAAGGAGATGGGGCGGTTTTGATGATTCTTCACGACTACAAACGACACAACGACGACCCGTGGCATCAAAGGATTAAGCGGCGTCATCAGTGGCAAGGTTACGTGGCCAATCATGCATGGAGATGCGCGGTTGCGACACCACCTCACGCTCGGTGGCGAGAGCTGGCCCGGGGTTAAAGCGGCGAAGCGGCGTGGTGACGAAGGGTGAGAGACCATGTGGAGGTCGTCCCGTATGTGAGTGATGAGTAATTGACAAAGTTTAGGATAGTCGAGTTTGGGTTGAGTGGTTCGGAGTCGAGTCGTTGCATGGCGCAATCGGGCTCTGTCGGACTTGGTCAAACTTGGTCGTATGGGATTAGGTTGTATATTCTGGTGTTTCGACAAGTTTGGATTTTGTCTTGGTAAGTTGATGGTTTTTACGCTTTCATGTATCGGCGGTGCTATTTGATGTGTTTCTTGTGCGTGTGTTGCGGGACATCGGGTGGAGTCGTGGCGAGACACGGTGGACCGGACTAGGTGCAGTGGCGCCGAGGTCGAACGGTCGGGATGTGTCGAAGGCAGCGTGGACTCGAGGTGGTTGAGGCGTCTTGAGACAAGGAGCGCTGAAGCTTCCGGAAGGTCGGGGGGCGAACGGGAATTTCGCAAGGTGCCTGGTGGGAGCGGGCTCAGTTGGACTTAGCGGGCGAACGGGAGGAGACCCGTTAGCCAAGGCTATATAAAGGGTTTTGGGAGAGAGTTAGGGTTGCGGCTCTAGAAAAGATAAAGGCAGTGGCGGCCAGAGCCACGATCGAAAAAAATCTGGCGGCGGCACGTCGTACGAGACAGGAGCCTGGCGGCGCCTGTGTACCCCCCTCAAAAATCGTGTAGCATCCACCGAAAATGAGGGTGTGGCGGCGTGTGGTGTTCACCGAAAAAATCTGAGTGCCCGTGTTTTCTTGCGTGTTGACTGGATCAATCTGGGCGACGGCTTGTGTCCTGATGTTCCTTCGGTTTGTGTGCACATATTCTTTTATTTGGATGCGCTAGTTTCAACTCCATGCTACTTGCTGTTTGTGGATTTTTTATTATCGCCTGCCATCATTTGATACGAGTGGATCTGTGAGTTTAGTTGGCCAGCAAATTGATGTGTTAATTGCTTGGTTACAGCTCGATGTGATGTTTAGAATATTTTATTGCCTTGAAATGGATGCCATACGTGATCCATCCGAATCATTTATTGTTTAGAATTTCCTTTTACTTGGCTGTATCCTTTATGATCTGATTAGCTCTGTTGTGGCTGAGTTAATTCTGCTTGTCCCATCGTTGTAAATTGTTGTGTTGACCGATTCTTTCGCAAGCGAACTTCGGCAGAAATTTCGAGCCCTTAGGTATTTGCTTATAGGTAGGGCTCCAAAAGAAACCAATCGGCTTTGCTCGGTTCGTGTGGTGTGTTGTAGTACATGACCAATCTTCTTTGATCTTGGATCGATGAAGATGTCGCGAGAAATTCACCGTTTAAGATTTGGTTATATTATTGTTGTTTGCTTGTCTGCTCTGTTGGTTGTTGCGGCACATCCTATGCGTGTGCGTGCAGTCTTGAGTAGTTTTTATTCTTTTGCTTCGGGGTTTGATCGGATTCAACACAGGTTATCCGTTGTGCCTGTATACAGATCTTCATAGCTTTTATAGCTATTGGAGTGAAAGTAGTGTTGAGTTCGATCGAGGTGAAAAATAGAAAAGCGTCTATTCACCCCCCCTCTAGTCGCCTTTCCGGTCCTACAATTGGTATCAGAGCCGGTTAGCTCTTTTCAATAGATCTTAACCGGTCTCAAGAGCCATGGCGATGGACAAGTACTCGACCAAGCCGCCCGTTTTCGATGGTATCGATTACCCCTTCTGGAAGAGCCGAATGGAGACATACATCCAGGCCCAGGGGTATGCCATCTGGCGAAAGGTCAAGGTTCGATTCGCTGTTCCTACCGATGAGAACATCAATGTCGGGAACATGGCTGATGTTGAGGCAAATGCAAAGGCAAGGAACATCATCATCCAGGGTTTGAGTCGTAGCGAGTTTGACCGCATATCTCACTGTCGTCCGCCTCGACATCCGGGTGACCCTCGCGCGATACCATGAGGGCACCACCCGGATCAAGGCAGTGCAGCGACAGACCGGTTCAAGCGAGAATACAACAAATTTGAGATGCTTGCTGGTGAGTCCCTAGATGAGTGCCATGCGTTTTCACAAGATCTTGAGCAACCTCCGGCGGTCGGTCTCACATACTCCGACTCGGACAACGCTCGTCGGATACAAAGACTCGATCTGCGGCGTGTGGGAGATGAAAGTGACTACCATCAAGGACACCACAGACCTCTCGACCTTGACTCTTGATGCGGCGTACTCGCGTCTCAAGACTCACGAGATTGACATTGTCTCGAAAGTCGAAGTCACGATCGATGGCCTAGTCACCGATCCGGTTAAACCGGTTCTCTTGCTAATTCGTTGTGTGGTTTCTCCTTGTCGCTCTCTGTGGCGAAGCGATGATCGGTTAGAGCACTCGAGGATGAGCGGTAGCCCTCCTAGCTCGGAAGTTTTCTCATGCTTACAAGAGGAGGAGGGACGAGAAGAGGAGGACACGTGATTTGCTTGAGTGTGGTGGCCCCAACCACATCCGAGCAACCGCCCCCTAAGCGGAGAAGGGCAAGAACGACTACGGCGGTTCGGGCAAAAACGACTACACCGACAAGTACCGCAACAAGAAGCCTCCGGCTCGGGCGCCCGGCAAGAAGAAGTTCCGCAACTTTGGCAAAGCCAAGAAGCTCTTCCACCGTCCTCACTGCTTTCGACGACCTCGACCTCGGCGAGGTGGAGGGATGGAGCGGCGATGACGGACGGGTGACCAAGAGCCCAAGGATGGCGGCGGCGACTTCTCGGCATGTGCTTCATGGCCCTCGAGGGCGAACTTCGTGACAATGTACAGACTCCGACTTCGGACGAGGTAGATCCCACCTCTGAACAGCTCAATCATGCTTTTCTTAAGCTAGGAGGTTTTCATGCTAAAGCTAAGGCTAGGTGTCTTTGAGTTAGAGAAGGAAATAGATAGGTGTCACTAGAGATTATTGCTCTTACATCCGCCCTTCTAGTGATGATTGTGATACATGCTCGCTTTCTTTGGTTGATATGGAGAAGTTAAGGACCTCACATGATAGTGTGTCCTCCAAACTTGATAGTGTTAAGGTGGAGAATGTTAGTGCGCTTCTTCGAGTTAGAGTTGAGTAGGATGGTGTTACCCTACTTATTCTTGATGAGACTACTTCTCCCACCTCATGTGAGGGTAAGGACATTCTTTGCTAGAGGATCTTATGCCATGCTCCTTGATCTGCCCGAGTCTTGTGAAAATTGCAATAACTTGAAGATGAACTTAAACAGGCGAGATCATAAAATTCTGAACTACAAGCTTCTTTACTTGAGCCGATTGTTTCATGCTTGAACTGTCCTAAGTTAGCTATTTGAACTTGAGGTCGTCTCAAACAGTTTCAAGATATGATTGATCATGAAAGGAAGTTTGCTCGGTTTGCTTCTAAGGACCTGTTAGCTCACCATGCATTAAGTGTAACAAACTAAAATCTAACTTGATTGCTTTGGATGAGAAATGTGTGAAGCTAACTAAGGATCTTCTAGAGAAGCCACATTGTGCTTGCAATATGATTGTGGAGAAGGGGAGAAGCCCGGGGTAAGGATGAGGCGCTTAGCAGCGTGAACCAAGCGGCTAGCGATGGGATGTCCCTTGAGTCGGTGTGCGTGCACAAGCCATTCTTCCCTCTCTTCTTTGGTTCTTCTTTTGCTCCTTACCTTCTTCATTGTCTCTTCTTCCCCTGCTCTTCTTGCACCTCTCTCTTCGGGAGTGTCGGTGCCTTATGAACACTCTCGAGAGATTTGTAGGAGGCAAGAAGAAGCTCAATCTTTTCTAGACCAATCTAAGATCTGCAGATTTAATCGGGGTCTAGGATATGACTTCTTTGAGGACATGAGGAAGCATCCACCGCCGTGCTCGGACCCATAGCACGGTGTGATCGAGGCGAGCCGGGACCGAGAAAGTCCATTTCAAGTCGGCGGGCTATGTCCGAGATTTCGACGAAGGTAATTTCACATCTTGCTTCTACCTCTCGAAGGTGAAGTATCCTTGCACCTTCGTCGGAAGGATGGACACACGATCGATCGATGCTTGGTAGCGCCAAGATCGCGTAGAGACCATGTTGAGTCTCTTAGGCGCATTGTGGTCGGCCCGGACCTTGAGTGCACCTAAGACCAACACGAGGTCTAGGCTTGTTTCTTCGATGGGTTTGTGCAAACATCGAGGACTTGGTTTTTCCGAGTTTTCGGTTTTCGTCCTCATCTTTGCTTTCGATCGTGACTTCCGCCGTCCCGAGGGTAGATCTCGTTTTCCCCATCGAGATAGCTACATGGCGTGTTCGATCTGTTGCGCAGTGCTCCGACTCGCTCCTTCGTAGCGATCGGACTCAAGAATGACTTTGGTCTGCTCTTAGACCTTCTGCTGAGAGTGACAGAGAGCGTAGGGTAGATAGAGGTCGATCGGGCTTGACTACTTCATCGCTTTCGGCGTGTTACTCGATATTGGGTGCCAAAATCCTTGTTGATTTATCGATCTTGAGACTTTACTCTGTTTGACTCGGGTTCGCCGGGTAGGGAAGGAGAAGGTTTGGCTTGTAGACTCGGTTGTTCTCGTCATATGACCGGAGACTCCGTTGGTTCTCCTCCTAGCCCGCGCTCGGTGATGAGGCGATCACCTTCGGAGACGCTTCGTCTGGGCGCGTCATCGCCAAAGGTTGTCGCGTATTAATGCTTCTTTTATTCTTAAGGATGTTGCCTTGGTTAGTAAGGCAAAGTACAATTTTCTTTCGGTTTCTCGACTTCTTGATGACGGTTTCGAGGTGAGCTTTAAGAAAAACAATTGCAAAATTCTTGATTCTTGGGTAGTCCGGTTTGCGGGATTTCTCGTTATGGGAGGATCTTTCGTCTTTGAGTTCTCTCGAGTTTTGGCGATCCTCTCGGGTGTTTAGTTATACGAGTCCGCGATCTCTCTTTCGGCATAGGAGACTTGGTCATATTGGATTTGACCATTTGACCCGAAAGTTAGCGACCATGATCTCATTCGTGGTCTCTTTGAAACTCAAGATGGTCAAAGATCTTGTTTGCACTCCATGCCCAAGACGCGGCAAGATAGTTGCCGCTTCTCATCCTCGGTCCACGATTACTATGACCGATGCAGACGACATTGCTCCACATGGACCGATTGGACCGGCTCGAGTCTTGATCGGCAGGAGGGAAGTGGTATGTTCTTGTTGTGGTCGATGACTTCTCGAGGTACTCTTGGGTGTTTTTCTTAGCCTCGAAGGACGAGACATTTACACATTTCCGAGGTCTTTTAGTAGGTCAGTCTGTTGAGCTCCGGGTGCCTTCTGAGCGATCCATGATGACAATGGCACGGAGTTCAAGAATTCCTACTTTGAGAGTTTCTGCGGTGAGGCAGTGTAGAGCACCGTTCTCTTCTCCATCGTCCCTCAACAAAATGGCGTTGTGGAGAGGAAGAACCGTACCTTGGTCGAGATGGCAGGCGATGCTTGATGAGTACTCTACACCGAGGAAGTTTTGAAATTTGAGGCCATTGCGACCGCGTGCCATGTTTGAATCGAGTTTTCTTGGGCACTCCTACACGCACTTCTTATGAGTTGAGATACGGCGAAAGCCAGCGTCTCTCATTTTCGTGTGTTTGGTTGCAAGTGCTTTATCTTGAAGTCTGGGAACCTAGACAAGTTCGAGTCACGTTCTTGTGACGGTATCTTTCTAGGCTACTCGACTTCTTCGCGGGCTTATAAGTGCAGGCTGCGAGTCTAGCGAGAATGGTAGAAACTCGTGAGGTGACCTTTGACGAGGCCAGTCCGGGGACTAGGCCAGATATCTCAGGTTCTTTAGAGCAGTCCGAGACCATCTTTGTGGATGATGAGGACGAGGGAGACGATGGTTGTTTACCTGATTCAGCTCCTTTTCCTCCCCTTGAGATGCCTTCTTCCTCGGCACCTCAAGGTGATCAGCCTTTGCCTTCCGTTTCCTCCGGAGCTAGTGGCTCTGTCCCTGCCTCGTCTGCACACGAGGTAGAGGCCACTTCTTCTTCTCATCCAGGACCTCCCCGTCATATCCAGAAAAGGCATCCTTCAGAGCAGATGATTGGAGACCTTTTCGAGCGTGTCACACGCTCTAAGTCCAGTTTTCTCAATTCTGTCTCCATTACGCCTTTGTTGCCTCCTTTGAGCCCAAGGACGTTTGTCACGCCCTTTTCGATGAGTCTTGGGTCAATGCCATGCATGAGGAGCTAGAAAATTTCGAGAGGAACAAGGTCTGGTCGCTTGTTGAGCCCCCACGAGGCCACAATATCATTGGAACCAAGTGGGTGTTCAAGAACAAGCAGAATGAGGATGGGTTAGTCATCCGAAACAAGGCGAGATTGGTAGCTCAGGGGTTTTCCCAGGTTGAGGGTCTAGACTTCGAGGAGACCTTTGCCTCTGTAGCTCGACTTGAAGCTATTAGAATCCTGCTTGCCTTTGCAGCTTCTAAGGGTTTCAAGCTTTATCAGATGGACGTGAAGAGTGCCTTCCTCAATGGCCTTATTGAGGAGGAAGTCTCGTCAAGCGACCTCGTGTTTCGAGAACCCCAAATACCCAAACCATGTCTTCAAGCTTTCAAATGTTTGTATGGACTTCAGCAGGCTCCCGTGAGCTTGGTATGAGAGGCTTAAGTCCTACTTGATGAGTCATGGGTTTGAAATGGGTAAAGTAGACAAGACCTTGTTTATCCGTAGGCTTGGTAGTGACTTTCTGCTCGTCCAAATCTATGTCGATGACATCATCTTTGGCAGCTCTTCTCATGCTCTGGTTTCACAGTTCTCGGATGTCATTAGCACCGAGTTTGAGATGAGCATGATGGGTGAGTTGACTTTCTTTCTTGGCTTCCAAATCAAGCAGACTCGGGAGGGTACTTTTCTTCATCGAGGGCAAGTACACTCGTGATCTCTGGCACGCCGACATGAGTGATGGTAAGCTTTGTGTCGACTCCCATGGCTTCTCTGACCTATCTTGACCCAGATGAGGATGGCGAGCCGCTTGATCAAAAGGAGTTTCGCGGCATGATTGGCTCCTCTTGTACCTCACCGCTTCGAGACCGGACATACATTTTTACGTGTGTTTGTGCGCTCGTTTTGAGCTTCTCCTCGCGTTTTCACCGCCAGCGGTGAAGCGCATCTTCGTACTGCGAGCTACCATTGACTATGGTATCTGGTACTCTTCCTCATCTGTCTTTCCTTGAGAGCCTTCTCGGATCTGAGACTTCATTTGGTGTAGGATAGATAGGAAGAGCACTTCCGGCACCTGCCAATTTCTTGGCACTTCTCTTGTTTCCTGGTCTTCGAGGAAGCAGTCCGGTGTTGCACAGTCCACCGCAGAGGCCGAGTACGTTCTTTGCTGCCGATTCTTTGTAGCCAAGTGCTCTGGATGGCTTCGACCCTGCGGGACTTTGGGTTAGTTATCGACAGTGTTCCACTCTTTTGTGATAACACTTCTGCGATTAACATTGCCAAGAACCCAAGTCAAACATTCGGACCAAGCACATCGATATCCGCTTCCACTTCCTTAGAGACCATGTAGAGAAGGGCGATATAGTGCTCCGGTTTGTGGAGAGTGACCACCGGTTGGTGACATTTTCACCAAGCCATTGGATAGTTCGAGGTTTTCACTCTGCTGAGGAGAGCTTGGGGTGGTTTGTCCTTATGGATGTAGTGAGGGGAGCTTTGGGTTTCTTGCTCTACTATATTATTTATGCTCTTGCTCCTTACTATTGCATTGCATTTTGGGTGCATTTGGGATTAGTCCTCCTAGCATAGATTAGAGTGCTTCTTTTGTCTAGTTGTTTAGATTTTGCTCTTATCTTGTGATTCTAGGATCTTGCTTATTAGTCATTACTTATCTCACTAGGTTGAGCTCACTCACTTCTTGTAGGTTCTAGCGAGGTTGGGCCACCCTCGGGTAGGCAGAGTGCGTGTTTGCTCCTAGGTGTGTTAAGTGGGCGCTTGATAGTCCTAGAGTCATATGGGGTAGATGAGAGTCGATCTGAGCCATAGTATTCTCTATATCTTATCTATGCTTTAAGGATTGCTGTTTTATGTTTTCTTTGCGACTTCTCGATTTATTGTTTTGGTTCAAGGGAGTTCTTTTGGGAGCTTCTGAAGCTTAATATTGACATAACTCAACTTGAACTAAAAGTTGCATCTGTTGTTGAGGGGCTGGATCTTACGCATTTCTAGCATTCTCGCATTGTAATATAACTACATTGAGCCTTGATTATTATCCTGCTATGACATGTTTACAATGCTTTACACCTTGCCATGACTTGTGCTTATTTGCTAGATTTATCATGACTTCATATGTGTAGCCTAGCTTTTGCCATGATAAGTTAATTAAAATTGCTCAACTTAAACTAAAACTTGTCATGTTAGCACTCGAGATTAGTCTTTCTTGAGCTATCCTTTTATGATTCATGCCATGTCAAATAAATTTGGGTAGAGTGATGAATCTATATTGAGCCTTAGATTGAGCTGTTTTAGTCTCTTGATGATGCATGAGTTAGTACAACTTGTTAAAAAAAGATCTCTTTTGTGCGAAAAAACTGATCTCACCAATTCTCTCCTATGAGACGGCTTGCCATTGCACTTGGCATGAACTTAGGGGGAGTTTTGGGTGACCTAGACTATCTTCTTAAGCTTCTCGCTTGGAGTAGTCGCATAAGGCTTGAGACCTAGCACATGATAAAACAAAAATCTGGTTGGAAACCACCATGAATTTCAAAAGAAAATATGTTTCATGTGCTTAAAGCCACAAAAAGTATCAAGTACTTTAACCAATGTTTCAATCTTGAGCATAGCACTCTATTTGGTCTCAATTTAAGCTTCTTAGTTCCGCTTAGCTTATTGACATGGCCTGCATCATCCTTGGATATCTCTAGCGAGACTTTGCTCATTGATGACTTGACTTGCTCACATAATGTACCTTATTTTCAGATTGTCATCTATGTGTTCTAGCTAGCTTATACATATCTTGTCATGATCTAGCTAGCCTTTTTATTGAGTTATGGCTTGGTGTATTACATTATGGTCATATTGGATAATTCTCATGGCTCTAACTGCTTAGAATAATCAAACTTCAGCCATTTCATCCATTGACTTGTCATATTCTCTCTTGAGCCTTCTTGATGTGTTTATTGCCAAAAGGGGGAGAATAGGAAGAAAAAGTCTGTTGGGAACAGTTTAGAGCTTTGGAGAACAATTTGCTCTTTTAGTTGTTGCTCTAGTGTTCCTTCTGTCGACATGGTCATTAGTTTCACTCTTCTTCTTTGGACCATGGTGGTTTCTTCAAACTCAATCTCTTCTTTGCGTTTTTTTTTTCGGAGTTTGTCAATATACTCATCAAGGGGGAGATTGAGAGACCATGTGGAGGTCGTCCCGTATGTGAGTGATGAGTAATTGACAAAGTTTAGGATAGTCGAGTTTGGGTTGAGTGGTTCGGAGTCGAGTCGTTGCATGGCGCAATCGGGCTCTGTCGGACTTGGTCAAACTTGGTCGTATGGGATTAGGTTGTATATTCTGGTGTTTCGACAAGTTTGGATTTTGTCTTGGTAAGTTGATGGTTTTTACGCTTTCATGTATCGAGCGGTGCTATTTGATGTGTTTCTTGTGCGTGGATTGCGGGACATCGGGTGGAGTCGTGGCGAGACACGGTGGACCGGACTAGGTGCAGGTGTGGCTGAGGTCGAACGGTCGGGATGTGTCAAGACGGCGTGGACTCGAGGTGGTTGCGAGGCGTCGAGACAAGGGCTTGAAGCTTCGGAAGGTGCGGGGAGGGGCGAACGGGAATTTCGCAAGGCTGCACAGGTGGGAGCGGGCTCCGTTGGACTTAGCGGGCGTAACTGGGAGGAGACCCGTTAGCCAAGGCTATATAAAGGGTTTTGGGAGAGAGTTAGGGTTGCGGCTCTAGAAAAGATAAGGGCGTGGCGGCGCTCAGAGCCACGATCGAAAAAATCTGGCGGCTTTGTCAGTGGCCCGAGACAGGAGCCTGGCGGCGCCTGTGTAGCCCCCTCAAAAATCGTGTAGCATCCACCGAAAATGAGGGTGTGGCGGCGCTGTGTGGTGTTCACCGAAAAAATCTGAGTGCCCGTGTTTTCTTGCGTGTTATTTGGATCAATCTGGGCGACGGCTTGTGTCTGATGTTCCTTCGGTTTGTGTGCACATATTCTTTTATTTGGATCGCTAGTTTCAACTCCATGCTACTTCTTTGTTTGTGGATTTTTATTATCGCTTTGCCATCATTTGATCTGAGTGGATCTGTGAGTTTAGTTGGCTGACAAATTGATGTGTTAATTGCTTGGTTCTGACTTCGATGTGATGTTTAGAATATTTTATTGCCTTGAAATGGATGCCATACGTGATCCATCCGAATCATTTATTGTTTAGAATTTCCTTTTACTTGGCTGTATCCTTTATGATCTGATTAGCTCTGTTGTGGCTGAGTTAATTCTGCTTGTCCCATCGTTGTAAATTGTTGTGTTGACCAGTTGCTGCAAGCAGAACTCGGCAGAAATTTCGAGCCCTTGGGGCGGCTGCTTATAGGTAGGGCTCCAAAAGAAACCAATCAGCTTTGCTCGGTTCTGTGTGGTGTGTTGTAGTACATGACCAGTGCTGCTGGTACTGGATGCGAGAGATGTCTGTCAGAAATTCACTGTTTAAGATTTGGTTATATTATTGTTGTTTGCTTGTCTGCTCTGTTGGTTGTTGCGGCACATCCTATGCGTGTGCGTGCAGTCTTGAGTAGTTTTTATTCTTTTGCTTCGGGGTTTGATCGGATTCAACACAGGTTATCCGCTGTGCCTGTATACAGATCTTCATAGCTTTTATAGCTATTGGAGTGAAAGTAGTGTTGAGTTCGATCGAGGTGAAAAAAATAAGCGTCTATTCACCCCCTCTAGTCGCCTTTCGGTCCTACAAAGGGTTGTGAGTGGGCCCGGCTCGTCGATCCTTGGCGGCAGCGACGATCGAACTCTGAGTGCTGAGCGAGGCGGTCTGGTCCAGTCAAGTCAAGTGGCGCGGGTCGCTACAGTTCCAAGGTGGTTCGGCGGAGTCCGAAAGTAAACCAATTTAAATTCCAAGTTCAAAAGTTTGACCAGTTAGTTAAAAATAGCAAATAAATTCATAAAAATCTAAAAATTTTCAGGGATGTTACTAGGATGACGTAGATCTCATATAAATTTTTAAAACATACTGTTAACGTTTTAAATATTTAATTTAAAATCCTTAACCGAATTGGTTTGGCATAAGAAGTCTAGATTTTTCTCAAGATCAAAATGAACTCTAAAAATTTGAAAAAAATTATATTTATTCATGATAATTAATCTAGTATTTGATTAAGTTGTCTTCCTGAGTTCTTTACAAGTATTTCACTTCAGATTTTAAATTTGACTCTAATTTGAGATTTTTCAAATGCAACAATTTGTGAACATGCTCCAAAATGACATGTATGCTCATGAAATATATATAATTACTGTTTATTTAAAATGAGGCTGTTACAAAACTAAATACTAGTGAGCAAGGGAAACAACTCTCCAAACTCAATCAACAGATATGAAAATACAGGCGTTGCCCATTTCGTTTTTGTTTAGACAAGAAAATATACGAAATCAACTGACTTAACCAAATGTGGTGACCAAAAGATTCGCAGAATAAATTAGATGAGAACAAAAAACACATTTCCTTTCCAAAAAAAAAGAAACAAAGAAACAAAGCAAGAACATCTGCTCTAATTTGACATGCATGACTATATATAATAGCATTGTTGTTGAGGCCAAAACAAACATCATCGAGGATACCTTGCCGACAACAAGATCTCCTCTTCCATAGTGTATTGTCTGCTTTCCTGAGTAACACTTTCAATTGACATGTAATAAGCAGCAACTTGGTTCCCATCATATCTCCTAGAGGTTGCTGTATTGCGCTGAGCATACTTCTTCCTAACCCCCAAGTTTTCTAGTGTCATCTCCACTTCTTTCATTGTAGGCCGGTCTTCTCCCTTCAATTTAGTACACATTACCGCTAGTTCAGCTACTTCTTGGGCTTCTCCGTTTTCCTCTTCCATGACTTGCGGATCGAGTATGTCAACCAAATTGCCTTCTGTGAATAGTGAGACAAAGTGTAAAACAAGACTCTCACAACTATCAGAGTTATGCATGACAGGTTTCTTTCTAGTAAGTAGTTCTACAAGAAGAACACCAAAACTAAAAACATCACTCCTGTCTGTTAGTCGACCGGTGTAATAGTACATGGGATCTAAATAGCCAAATGTTCCCTGAACAGCCGTAGTCACTCCTGTTTGATCAATTGGTATGTACCTTGAAGCTCCAAAGTCTGACACCTTGGCTGTCAAACTATCATCAAGAAGTATGTTAGAAGACTTGATATCTTTATGGAATATTGGCATCGAACTAGCTGAATGTAGATAGGCTACAGCTCGAGCAATTTCGAGTGCTATTCTTAGTCTATCGTCCCATGGTAGTGATATTGGCTCTTCAACATGAAGATGATGATAAAGGGTTCCATTTGAAATGAACTCATAAACCAACAACGGAACTTCTGTTTCAAGGCAGCAGCCCAGGAGCTTCACCACATTTCTATGGTTGATTTGAGAAAGAATCGCAACCTCATTTATGAATTGGTCGATTTCTCGCTGTACTACTATCTTTGATTTCTTGATGGCCAAAACATGTAGGTCTAGTATTCCTTTGTACACAATGCCATGTCCTCCACCACCAACCTCACGAGTTATGTCAAAATTGTTTGTAGCCTTCTCTAGCTCCGCCAAGGTAATGATCATCCTTTCTCCAATACCCGCCTTTTGTGATATCAACTGCTGCAATAGTAACCCATGATTTTGCTTGAAAAAATTTTCTTTTGCTTTTGACATCTTTCGTAACCTGATCTTACGTGTTACAAACGGAACACCAAAAGCCAGAAGCAATATAATTGAGCCACCGCTGACAACCAGGCCTATGCTTAAACCTGAAAAATTATCAAAATAGAATTTCATATCTCATCTAAAACTTTTATCTAACTAAAAAGGAAAGACTGTGTGCCAACAGTTCTTTTTTTTTTTTACAAAAACTTATCCAAACCGTTTATACATCTTACATCCAAACCAACTCTTGATTTCTACACCTGCTGTTGATTGTACTATGCAGTCAGATTTTGTATATAGTTTTAGTACGATGTGTAACATTGCTCTTAAGTAAATTACTTAGTTTAGCTTTGTTCGTTTGAGACCATAGAGTTTCATCAATTATGTTAGTTATGTAGGAAACTTGACGCAATTAATCACTTGTCCCTTTTCACTACGATGCTATAGTATCTCCACAAATGCACGCATGACATTGCTACTCAAGTCAGTATTCTTTCTATGAAAGCAACTAATCAAGCTCAACAGAAATTTAGTAATAAATTAGCTTAAAACTTCCTTTTCTGTAGAGGAGATCCTAAAATAATCACTACTAAAATAGAGGCGGTAATGACCATACTGAAGAACCATCAGTTTCAAACTACAAAGATTACTAGATTTGGAATTTATTATCTTGAAATAATGGGAGTGCTGTGATGTAAGTAACAAAACAATAAGAGCATAACATGATTGTAACATCCCGTTTTCGAAAACGGGAATAGTAATTATTTTCGGCTTTCGTCTTTCGTTCGTATTTCAAATTAGCAAAGTATTTGCGAAAACTTTCTTTCTTTTTTTAGCTCCGGTTTGTGTTTCGAATGTAACGTCCTTAACATTTGAAATTCAAATTCCGGTTTGGAGTTTCTCCTCTCTTTTGAATTCCCGGGCCATTTCGAGTTGGGCCTCCTTTTTCTTTCGGGCTCAGCCCATTTACCCTCTTGGGCCAAGCCCATCTCCTCTTGGCCCACCCGGCCCATGGCCCAAACCCTTGCCCGGCCCTTTTTCTTTCCCCTCCCTTCGGTCTACCCCGGCCCAAGCCGCCCCGGCCCTCCTTTTTCCCGGCCCGAGCCGCAAGGGTCTTCTTCTCCCCCGGTCAGGCCATGGCAGCGCCTCCCTCTCTCTCCCGTGACGCCACCGCCTGCGCCAAGCCCACCTGTTCCCTTTGCGCCACCAGCTCCCGCCTGCTCCCTGCGACGCCCATGAGCTCCTCTGTGCGCTGCACCAACTCCCTGACCAGCCGCGACTTCCTCGCCCCCCTTCTGCCTTGTCCTCTCCTCCGTGCGCGCCATGGCGTCACACTCGTCCTCGCCGCACCAGCCTACCGGTCCGGGCGTGCTGCTTGCGGCAGCAAGCGTCTTGGCGCCCGCGTCGGCCTACGACTCCAACGCCCCGCTCCTTGCCTGTCCCCTCACAAGAAGCTGCCCATGCCGACGCGCGCCGGGATCAAGCGACTCAACGGCTCCAAGAGCTCCCTCCCGTTGGTCTCCCTCGCCCCCGCGGCCTATAAAGCCCTCCCCAGCGCCCCCTTGAGCTCCCCACGCCGCCCTCGAGCTCCCGGTAAGAACCACCAAGCAAAATCGTCGCCGTTTCGTTTCGGCCTCCACCGCCGTCTCGCCGCTCCGGCCATCTCCCGCCACCGCCAACCCCGTCACCGTGAGCCCCCGGCCACCAGGAACCTTTCTCCTCAAACCCCCTCGAGGATTCGCCGCCACAGTCGCTGCAATCGAGCTTCTTCACCGCCTCCGGCCACCGCCTTCCCCACCATGCGCCGCCGCCTGCAGTCCCTCTCCGGCCTCCCCGTCAAGCCCGTTGGCTTTGCCTCGTCGAGAGCCACTCGGTGCTCACCTCCCCCGCTCAACCCGCCACCGGACCGCCTTCCTCGCTGTCACCAAGCCGTCGCCGCCGCTTAGCACCACCCACCACCGGCGACACCCCTCCTCCCGGCGCCGCCACCTCGTCACCGGCACCGCCTCCCCGCTAGCTCCCCACTCCTGCTCCTGCCCTCACTTGGCTCCGCTTAGCGCCCGCCACGACGACGACCCGAAGCAAGACGCAGCATACATGCGCCTGCCAAGACCGCCCGGCGTGGCATGTTCGGACCAAGCCAAAGCCCCCCATCATTAGCTTTAATGACGATGCTTAAAGCCCAATCAAATGATTAGCTGTTTAATGGTGTCCTAAAGCCCCTTTGCTCTCACTAACCCGTGGGCCCTATGCACAGTAAACCGCCCGGTTTCCCTTTGCTCTCATCGCCTGATGGGCCTGCTGCGCCAAGATGCGTGAGCCGGCACCCCTGTGCGTGGGCGGCCTAGAGTCTTGTCTTTGTGGACCTTCTCTCTCTCTCTCTCTCTCTCTCTCTCTCTCTTTCAATTCCATTTAATCTTCGCAAATTCCGTTCTCCTCCGTTATAGCTCCAAAAATTATGAAATAAATTTCTAAAAATTTGTTAATTCAAGATCTTGCTAATGGCATAGGTCTTGTTCAATTTGAAGTTTATGTGTGTATTCTTGTGTATTTATTTGCTCTCTTTGCTTGTTTGTGCCTTTTCCTGGTACGATCGTCCGATTATGATTCGAAGACGCGGAGGATCTCCAAGTTGATCAAGCACAAGAATACCAAGATCCTCTTACCTATATCCAAGGTGAGTCAATACTTTGAACATATTGAGCCTACATTTATGCAAATTATATTCATTTAAATTACTAAAATTGCATGCTTTAATTCTTTAATCAAATGTATGTTAAAGCTTAAGGTAGTTAAATACTCATTTGATGATTAATTAATTAATATGCCATCCCTTGATAATTGAATCCATTATTCCATGTCACCCTAGTAATCTATATGGTAATACTAGTTATAGGTTGTACTTAAGCGACATACTAGTCTTGCTTAAGTACCGGGGTATTAAATACCCCAATAATCATCTCTTCAAACATGAAAATGGTTTTGGACAGTCATTACGGGAAATGACTGAGATGAATGAGATAATTTGGTTTTACTTCTCAAAACCCTAATAACCTGCTTTTCCCCATCTGGGCGGATGGTATGAGAGATGATGTGTTGGTGGGCGCTAATGCAGCCCAAGGGATACTGGTATGTTGGTGGGTGCTAATGTAGCCTAGGGGAATACTGGTATGTGGAATGAACCGCCCAGATAACCCTAAGGACTTAATCTTGTCATGACCTCCTGTGTAAAACAAGTACAACCACAAGTCTGTAAAGTACAACCTGGCTAAATAATCTGTATCCATCAGTACGAGTTGCACCAGGTAGATGTCTTACGATGCCATAAGCCTTTGTGACGAAGGGGGTCGGGGCACACGACGTAAGTCGTTAAGAGGGCGCAAGAGGGGGTCTGGGTAAGGGTTAACGAATCTAAACGGACGTAACCCTTCAAAGACGAAACCTTAGCGGGTGTAACTAATACTGCTGAATGCATTGCAAAAGGCCTTGTGGTGATCTCCCCTTGATTCACATGTCTAAGGAAGCATGTGTACATATCAGGACGATTATCTCTTGTGGGTAAAGTGTACAATCTCTGCAGAGTATTAAACTGTTTAAACAGCCGTGCCTATGGTCAAAGGCGGACATGGGAACTTAACTTGAGTTAGTTCTATTTCACAAACCTTTGTGGGTGGAAATGAAAAATATGGTGGGCTCACCTAGCCCTGTGTTGGATTTTACCCGAGCCTTCGAGCTCAGTGGTGGTAATAATTGGAGGTTACTCCAATCAAAGGATGCATAGTGTAGAGTTTCCGACGGAGAGAATCTCTACTGAAATAAATATTGCACAATTACTCTCTTTAATAAAATGTAATTTGTTAAAATGCTAAGTGATAGGAATTTATAATTAAGATAATTGAAAATGTTACTTTAGCAAATAAAAGAACCCAAGTCATCCTTGTTTAGCCTTGCATGTATATTATTGCATTGTGTGTTGGCTCGCGAGCACGGAAGTTGTGCTCATTCTTGCTCTTTTCCCCAAACCCTCAGAAGCAGGAAATCTGGAGGATTACGACTACTACGAGGATCCCGAAGTTAGAGGCCTTAGAGATGAATGAAGCGCGTTCTAGTCTCACCCCAGTCTAGTTGACTCTGTTGGTGCTTGCGTGCATCCTATATTATCTAAGTCTTTGGGTAATATCGGACGCACACGGGTTTCCCCAGTCGCTTGCCTGTGGAGAGATGTGCTCTACCCCTTTTGCTTCCGTTGTCGCTTCCGCTCTTGTAATGTAATCTTTGGCCTTGTTCGGTCCTTTTGTAAATCCCGACCCGACGCGGTCTGTGTAAACTCTAAAGTGTTAATTAATGTATGGTATGGTTTAATCTACGACTTGTATAATTTGATTCGGTGATGTATATGTGAGTGTTATCTACTGATCCAGGGAATAGCATAGTGTTTTTACAGATGATTTGGATTCTCGGAATCCGGGTCCGACAATGATAAACATATAATAGAAGGGATTATGTAAGTTTTCTCATGTATAAACCAGTTTCTTGAAAGAAAAAAAAGGTCCATTGAACTTCCCAGCTTAGCAGTGGGATCATGAAGTAGGTACAGACAAGTTAGAATTAGTGAATTATTATTCAACTACCTACAGGGTGTTACTGCTATATAGAGATTTGTGATGAACTGATGATATGAAAACATAATTTATGTAATCGGTGCTGCGTAGTGATTGTCACCTTGAGAAGAATTCTTGATCTTGATACATCCCTCTTCCATTGAGGGATTCCCATAGGTCCCATCAGGGCATCGACAGTGAAATGTTCCAGGCAAATTTATGCAGGTTCCATAGCATGAGTGGAGTTCCCAGTGTGAACACTCGTCGATGTCTAACCAAACAACAATGCAGCACCGTAAATTAAACAAGATAGATAAAATAGCCACATATGTTGCAGATATAGATATATCTAAGCACTAAGCTGTCATCAGGATATCAGATCAACCCGATTTGCATTTTAACTTCGTAACATTGAGGAAATAAAACCAGGTTGATTTAGCTTGTATACCTATGCATCCGTTCGGAATGTAAGGGTTGCCTCGATAGCCAGCAGAGCAGCGACACCGGTGCCCGTTGTAAGCATAGCTTGTATAGTTTTGACAGGAGCTGTTGCTGCTGCGGCATGCAGGTGCAGGTGTGATAGATGGATCCGTACCACATGTTGAATTGCTGATCACCCAGTCCAGCAAGGCTGGGAGAGTATTTGCAGATTCGAAGATCAAGCGTGTGACATTATAGGACCCCTCCTCAGCTATGTACACTGAGGATTCTGCATCAAAATCGGAAATATTATTAGGGGGCTGGACCTGGATTCTGTAGGAAGTGTAGCCTTTCGGGATGGCTGCACTGCAGCAGCCAATGCCAGAGCACTCGTTGTGCAGGGGGTACTGAAATGGCTGGCCTTTTTTCTGGGGCCGGTGGGCAGTAAGTGGCACAGGCGTTGACAGTGCTGTTGTCCTCTCCAAGTAGGAGGACTTGGACATTGCTGCATGACAGTACCAGGAATTTGTTCTTGTCCGGCGAGATGAACGTGTGGGCATTAATCTAAATCTAAGCAATATCAAACCCTAACTCAATTGATGAACACCTAGTCTAATCATTAGAGCGGAAGCGTTAATTGACATACCCGAACTTGAAGAAGCCATGAGTAGTAGATCGGTTGGTGTAGAGGTTGTCGGCTGCAGCTGGGCGAGGCGTGGCGGCGGGCGGAGACGGCGGCGGTCTTCGTCCACCACAGCGCTCATGATTGATCGGGTTTGTTGGGACACTCGTAGCCTAGAATCACATGACCAAAAGCCTGCCGAGTCCCCTCGTTTTTTAATGTAGCGCTGGGTGGCCGAGACCGAAACCAAGTCGGTTGCGCCCCCGATCAAGGCGCGCGAGTGGGGCGTGACCCCCGTGAATCTCGGAGGTGGTTAGCCGAGATCAACCCAACATTCTCCCCTTTGATCGTAAGGCTAACATCATAAGTCCATTCTCAATAAAACAGCATACCAAGGTAATGCGTCACATGACCAATGAAGTGTCATACAACCACAGTACCTATAGTGTACTATCCTATCTTGAAATGGATATTCATTATACTTGATGGGAGTTGGTTTGCTTTAGGTCCTTTTATCCAGAATCAGAGGCTTTCCAATAAACCCATGCCGGCAACATGATCACGAAAGATATTGGGTGGTAAGCCTTTAGTAAGCGGATCCGCAAGCATTGACTTAGTACTAATATGCTTGATACTAATGGTTTGATCCTGGATTCTGTCTTTCACAACATGGTACTTAATGTCAATGTGTTTGGCAGCACCACTTGACTTGTTGTTACTCGCATAAAAGACTGCGGGTTCGTTATCGCAGTATAAGGTGAGTGGTTTAGAGATGCTGTCTACCACTCTAAGTCTCGGGATAAAATTCTTAAGCCATACTGACTTGCGGTAGCCTCATAACATGCCACAAACTCAGCTTGCATCGTTGAAGATGCCGTAAGGGTTTGTTTTGAGCTTTTCCACGAGATAGCTCCTCGTGAGTGTGAAGATATAACCCGGCGTGGATTTCTTAGTATCAACACATCCATAAAATCTGAATCTGAATAACCAACAACCTCAAGGTTGTCGAATTCTTATATGTGAGCATGAAATGCTTAGTAGCTTGCATATAGCGCAAGACTTTCTTATGACCTTCCAGTGGTCGGTCTGGATTTGGTGATATCGCCAAGCATCCGGTTACAAAAGCTAAATCGTAGCGTACATACTTGAGCATACATAATGCTTCCGACAGCTGAAGCATAAGGAACTGACTTCATCTGATCAGTTTCATATTGGTTCTTTGGACATTGAAATGTCCCAAACTTATCACCCTTAACAATAGGAGCAGGCGACCCAGAGCACTTATGCATATTATATCTCTTTAGTACTCTGTCAATGTATGCCTTCTGAGATAAACCTAATACTCCTTTAGACCTATCTCGGTGAATTTCAATGCCAAGAACGTAAGAGGCATCACCAAGATCCTTCATATCAAAATTAGATGAAAGAAATCTCTTGGTCTCATAAAGCATATCTTTATCATTGCTAGCCAATAAGATGTCATCCACATAAAGAACTAAGATGGTGAATTTACTCCCCTTGAATTTAACATATATGCAGTTATCAACTTCATTTTCCTTAAACCCAAAATTCCTTATGACCTTATCGAATTTGAGGTACCATTGCCTTGACGCTTGCTTTAAGCTATAAATTGATTTCTTAAGTCGACATCCCATATGCTCCTTGCCTTCCACGACAAAACCTTCCGGTTGAGGTATGAAAACGTTTTCTTGCAAGTCGCCATTAAGGAATGATGTCTTAACATCCATCTGATGTAGCTCTAAATCATAATGAGCTACAAGTGCCATAACAATTCTGAATGAATCTTTAGTTGAGACAGGAGAAAAGGTGTCATTATAGTCAATCCCCTCTCTTTGTGAAAAGCCTTTTGCTACAAGCCTTGCTTTGAACCTTTCAATATTTCCCTTGGAATCATGCTTGGTTTTGTAGACCCATTTACAGCCTACTGTTTTGACTCCGTCAGGAATTTCTACTAAGTCCCATACATCATTAGTGCTCATAGACTTTAGTTCATCCTTCATGGCATCAAGCCACTTAGAAGAATGTTCACTTATCATGGCCTCCTTATAAGAGGTGGGATCTTCTACCTTCCCTATATCATTAATATCCTCATTCATATAAACAACATAATCATTTGGGATGGCAGATCTTCTCTCCCGCTGTGATCTTCTAATAGGTTCAACAGCTATTGCAGGGGACTGCTGAGGCTCATCATTAGGTACGACATTAGGAATTTCAGAGACCTCAATAGTGGGTGCGACAACAGTATTCTGTACTGGAGGTGCAACCACCTGAGGCACAGGAATAAAGATCTCTGGGATAAGCGGTGAAGGAACACAAACCCGCTTCTCTTCAAGATCTATTTTCCTGGGCTGCAGGTCCTCGTCATTCTCTAAGAACACAGCGTGTCTTGTTTCTACAAACTTAGTTATCCTATCGGAGACGATAAAATCGATACCCTTTGGATCTTTCGGGTATCAATAAAATGGCAACTTCTTGTCTTAGGATCTAATTTCCCAATATGTGGATTAAAATCTTAGCTTCAAAGACGACAACCCCACACTCGTAAATATTTCAAAATTGGTTTCCTCGGTCCATAATTCATAAGGTGTCTTAGGTCTTGATTCTTTGGGAACCCGATTAAGAATATGTGCGGTAGTCTTTAGTGCTTCCATCCACAAACCGGTTTGCAAAGTAGAATAGCTAAGCATGCTCCGTACCATATCCATAAAGTATGCGGTTGCGCGCTTAGTTACCCCATTCTCCGAGGTTCACGGTGTAGAATATTGAGCAACAATGCCATTTTCTGAAGGAACTTAGCGAAAGGGCCAGAATTTGCCCATAAGGAGCATGTCTCCCATAATATTCTCCCCACAATCCGATTTTACCACTTTAATTCTTAGGTTGTCTGATTTTCAACTTGACCTTAAATATCTTGAATTTGTCAAGTGACTCGGATCGGTCCTTAATGGGAAAAATATAACCATAACGGAGAAATCATCGGTGAATGTGATGAAAGAATCAAAACCATCCTCGATGTCACGGAAAAGGACCACAAATATCGGTATGAATTAATTCTAAGAGTCTGTGTTGAGTGGCTCCTTCTTTATTTGCTTTACATATTTTCCTTTAATGCAATCAATGCAATGGTGCGAGTTAGAGAAATCCAACGGGTGGAGAATTTCTTCCTTAATGAGGCGCTCCATTCTCCCCTCGAAATGTGGCCTAAGCAGCGATTGCCACAGTTTCAAGAAGTCTCATTATTATTTTTACGCTTAGCATCACACACATTCAAAGATGTATGAGATTCATTAAGGAAAGCATATAGAGCTTGTCTTGTCTAAAAGCAAGACCAACATTATCTGAATTAAATGCAATAATGCACTTATTGTTACCAAAATTACATTTAAAACCATCATCGTCCAATAAAGAAATGAAATCAAATTCCTCCTTATGGAAGGAACATAGACTACATTATTAAGGCGAAGTATGAAGCCGCTATCTAAAACTAATGAAACAGATCCAAGCGATTCAACTTGACTTCTTTTCCATCCACGACTCTAAGACTTCGCTCCCCTTTCTTAGTGTTTTCGCGGTATGGAATCTCAGAAGAGTTGGTAGCGTGCGCGCTTGCACTGAGTCAATCCACCAAGATTTAAGGAGAAATCAGCATAAAGAGTTTCATCAATAAGCGTTATTGTATCATTACCCTTCTTTGCGAGCCACTTGAAAACCAACACAATCCTTCCGAAATGCCCGACCGCTTGTAGTGACATTCATCCTTTAAGTGCTCGGCGAGAGCAACATGGGGCTTAGGTGTATTGTGCACCTTAGGCCCCGACTTATCTGAATTAGGAGAGTAATGACCTTTTCTTGGATTTGAAGTCCTCGAGAACTTCCTTTTGTTAGGACCGCCAACTTGATTCACAAGATCTTTCTTTTGGTCCTTATTCTCTCTTCCTCTGGACACACATGGCGATTAAATCGCTCATGCTCCACTTATCTTTCGAGTGTTGTAATTTATCTTAAAAGCGGTGTAGTCAAGGAAGGAAGAGGTCATAATAAAATGGACTAGGAAACCATCGATATTTCCATATCCATGCCCTTGAGTTTTCCTACCATATCGGTCATCATCATGATATGCTCTCTTATGCTCTGGGACCGTCATACTTAGTGGTTAAGAGCCTCGGATTAAAATCTTGGCATAGACTTTAGTAGAGCCTCTGAATTTCTCCTCAACTGAAGCAGGTACTCCTTAGCATTTTGAATCGGGATTGCTCCCGATTCCAAGCGAGATAGAGGTCTTCATTATCATTAGTGACAAACGGTTAGACCGCTCCCATTTTTCAAAGACATTAGTGTCATAAGTTTTCTTTTTCTCATCGTAATTTTCCTCACCATCGGTGGGGGGAATGGGAGGGGTCACCCTTAATGCATAATCAAGGTCTAAAACTCCAAGGACAACTGAAATTCTTTCTTTCCAAGCGGGAAAATTGCTTCCCGTAAGCTGTTCAATGTTGTCTATTGTGGCGGCAATATTTGAAGCATTTATTGCTGCAAAAATTTAAAATAACATAAAGATATATTGCATGCAATTAACCCTACGTTGGTCCGATTAACAACATGCAAAACTACGTTCTAATCCATATCACCGTTAGCGTAAAATGGAAAAAGAACTTAACAATATTAATCTGGCGACACATGATTATAAACAACGTTGGTCGAATATAATCATATGCATACATAATGCCAAAACATAAAATCTCTAACCAAAATATCTCGTTGGTTCAATTTTAATTAGAGACAAAAACATTATTTATAGTACATTGTTATTAAGCAACAAACATTAATTAACGATTGCACAAAATAAAAATAGCCTTAACTCTCACCAAAAAAAAAAACATGATGGCCTTAACCATTTAATGTCTCTGCACACTCTCGATCGGCCCAAAGGAGAAATGGCTCAAAAACCCTTGGATTGAGCAGACGGCCGAGATTGATCCCGAGAACAAACAAAATGCCACCAACCCTAAACCTAATTTCATTCTTCCTTTCTCCATTCCGATAAAACCGGCGGCGGAAGAAGAGGCGGCGCCATGAGGCGCCAGTGCATGAGTCGAATGAGCGGCGGCGACAGCGCAAGGAAGACCAAAGCATGGCGGCGGCAAGGGGAGATCAAGCGGCGGCGGCATAAGGCGCCGGCATGAGCGGCAATGGCGCCCTAAGCGGCGACAGCAGGCGCCGCGAGGGGAGAGGCAGCGCAAAGACGTAAGTCTCCGCCGCACTATCTTAGGGTTCTAATGTTGGGAATTCTGATTTGGGGATTTTCATGATTTGTTGATTCCCCTCCTTCTAAATGCTAAACCAAAAGTCTAATCATGTAATCCGGGCACAACAAGTTCGGTTGGGGACTAATTACGTGTTCAACATGAGTCTAGGGTGGCTCTGATACCAAATGTGGGCATTAATCTAAATCTAAGCAACATCAAACCCTAACTCAATTGATGAACACCTAGTCTAATCATTAGAGCGAAGCGTTAATTGACATACCGAACTTGAAGAAGCAATGAGTAGTAGATCGGTTGGTGTAGAGGTTGTCAGCAGCTGCAGCGGGCGTGGCGACGGTCTTGGCGGAGGCGGCGGCGGTCTTCGTCCACCACAGCGCTCGTGATTGATCGGGTTTGTTGGGACACTCGTAGCCTAGAATCACATGACCAAAAGCCTGCCGAGTCCCCTCGTTTTTTAATGTAGCGCTAGGTGGCCGGGACCGAAACCAAGTCGGTTGCGCCCCCGATCAAGGCGCGCGAGTGGGGCGTGACCCCCGTGAATCTCGGAGGTGGTTAGCCGAGATCAACCCAACAGAACGGACCGCCCTGCCTGAGGCCAGACCATGTGTGATACTTGCCTGTCCTGTTGACCTTGCCGGGTGCATCATCAGTAGTAGTATTAGGAGCCGATAACGGCACGATGCTACTGCTGTTGATGCGCACGGTGCCACTGGGAATGGAGATCTCGAGCACTTTGATGGTGCCATCGCCGAGGAACAGCTTGGGCGGCCGTTCCGAGTGATCGCATTCGCAGGTGAGGTTGAAGCCGTCGTGGTAGCAGCCGGGCTCAATCCCAAATGGGTAGGAGATGCTGAAGCTGCCGCAGTGGGTACTGCAGTTAGCTGTTGCTTGTGCCACTGCCACCGCACCCAACAGCTGCAGCAGCACCGCTGCAACTACAGCCCCCGTGAGTTCAACTCTCCTACTTGCTAACCTCTCCATAGATACAGCTGTAGCTATCTTAATCTCCACGAACAGATGGTGATGATCAAGGATTTTCTTCTAATCTTCATTCTCCAAGCTAATTAAGCGCTACTTAACCAATATACACTCTACCTACCGCGCGAAACTACGAAGAATTTGGGAAGTGTCCACATGCCTTGATTAACTTGCGATGGCAGTATTTTTTTCTTCTGCCAGCTAGCACCCTGATTAGAATACTACGTTCTACCAGCTAACCACCCCCTGATTAGAATGCTACGTTCTACCAGCTAACCACCCATTTGATCTTTTGGTCCGGACCCCAGAGGAACGCGAGTAGGAATAATGGACTTCTATTTCGTTAGTTGGAAGATTACGAGAAACCTCCCTCCCTATGTACATATGTTCAACTCCCAAAAAAAATCTCTGCAAGTTTGTTATGGATGCAAGTCAGAAAAGGAGGGCACGTAACGAACGAAACCTTCGCCAATCCGATGGTGGCGCCATCGGGCACCAACCGGCCGTCCCCGGGCTGGCCCCTCCGCCGATTGCCTCGCCCAACAGAGCTCGACGCCGCCAAGTCGGCAGCAGCGCTGCGACACGAAGCCGCCGAGGTTTGCCTTCCTACGTCGGGTCGCGGAGCCCGCCGTGCGGCCTTGGGAGCAATCGGGGCTGGCCAACGTCATTGCCGCCGCGCTCCTCTCGGTTGTTCTCTCCGCCGACCTCCCTTGGGGGGCCGGTGCGCCGGTGCCGCGCGAGTTGGCTCTGTTACCGTGATGTCTTCACGTGCATCACACGTGTGTGACACTTCGCCGCATCCAGTAATTCGCCATCTCACTAGCAAAACGTATTCATTTACGCTTTCTATGCTATGCGTTCAAATGTGCAGAAAGGTTTCGTCAAGCTTTTGCCTAAATAGCACCGTTGGCGCCAACATTAACAGAAATAGTCGCCGATGCGTTGTAATGCCATACAACAGATGTGCTAGCGGCCGACACGCGTCCAAATCCATTCCCTCGCGCCCGGACGCATTCTCCACCGCTCCTCGGGAGCCCAGACGCTCCTGTGTCACCACGTTGCCTATGTCGTGCCCTAGGGGGCCGGGTCAGGCGCGTCCGTGCTCCCAGGGCACTACCGTGCCGCCCACATGGCTGCCCCCAGCCGAGCACCCAGGGCACTGTCGTGCCCCCATCACACGGACACGCGCCACATCACCAGCGCCGCTCTTCCCACGCTCGGACGCACCACCACGTTGTCACTATCGTGCCCTAAAGGCACGGTATTACGCTGGCCAGTGCCCCCAGGACACGGTGCCAACATTTGCATGCATGCTCTGTCGCCCACATGGGATGCTCTGTCGCCCACATGGGAGGGCATTTCTTGTCACGTCTATCACCGCCCATGTCGTTGCATGCATGCAACGAAAGGCCACGTGCGGGAGGGAATCTGATTTGTACGTCACGTGGCTATAAATTCCAGATCAACTGCGAGAGACTTCGCTCACTCTCATCCTCGCTTGCTCTCTCATTCTCGCTAGCTCTATCATTCGTAGCCTCGCTCAATTTCGTTTTCGCCGACGATTAAGGATTGTTTAGAGCAGTCATTATTGGTCATATTAGTAGGTAATTTTTTTATCGTTTGTAGTTTCTTTATTAACTGTGTAGTTAGTTAGTTAGTGTTAGTTAATTAGTCGTACTTAATTAGCTATAGTTAATTAGGCATAATTAATTTAGTCATTATCATTTAGTCGTAATTAATTTTGTGTTAGTTAGTTAGTCACAACTAATTAGGTCGCAATTAACTAGTTGTCATTAATTAATCATAGTTAAATAGGTTAATTCAATTAGTTGTAATTGAATTAATCTTACGTAATTATTCGTGGCATAGTTAACTAATTATGAATTAATCGGTGTTAGTTAATTATTAGTTACAGTTAATTAAGTCTTAATTAATTAGTCGTCTTAATTAGTCATAATTAATTTAGTCGTAGTTAATTAGTTGTAATTAATTTAGTTACCTTATCTCATAATTATTTATTTGTAATTAATTTCTGGTAATTAATTAGTTGTAATTAATTTAGTGGTATTTAATTAATCATAATTAATTTAGTCCTAATTAATCTAGTTGTCATTATTAAGTCGTAATTATTTATTTGTAATTCATTTATGATAATTAATTAGTCGTAATTAATTTAGTGATGTTTAATTACTGGTATTAATTTAGTCACAATTACTTTAGTCATAGTTAATTTGTCACAATTAATTAAGACTTAATTAATTAGTCGTACTTAATTAGTAGTAATTAATTTAGTCGTAGTTAATTAGCCCATATAAATTTTGTTATCGTATTTAGTCGTAATTATTTATTTGTAATTAATTTGTGCTAATTAATTAGCGGTATTTAATAACTTGTAATTAATTTAATCATAATTAATTTAGTCGTAATTAATATGGTTGTCATTACTTAGTCATAATTATTTATTTGCAATTAATTTGTCGTAACTAAGTTTTTGTAATTAATTTAGCGATATTAAATTACTCGTAATTAATTTAGTCGTAAATTATTAATTTCTAGTAATTCATCATCATTTTTAATTTTTTTCACTAATAATCTGTGTCTTTCATCTCTTGCACATCATGCCTCTATTGGAGCTACTCGAACCCTTCTACGACGAGTATCACCGGTGCAAGTTGTGGATCACTGGAGAGGCGGATTACCCTTCACCCCTCGAGCTTCGGTCGGAGAGGCATTACTGAAACCTTGATGTTCACTACGTCCTAATCTTTTAGGACACGGGCTTGTTGCCCTTTGCGAGGTTGCTCTCGGTCGAACACTACTTCACCCTAGATAGTAGTCTGATGTCGGCACTTGTCAGCAGATAGAGGCCCAAGACACACACCTTCCACTTTCGGTGGGGAGAGATGACGGTCACTCTCCAGAATATCTCCTTGACCGGTCTCCCGATCAGGGATGAGACACTTGTTCTAAGACGTCCGCCGGTGGATTAGAAGGCCCGGTTGGGGCATCGGTTCAGCATATCTGTCTTGGACAGAGCCTGTTGTGTCCCTCGGACACGGCTAAGGAATTTCAGTCAATGCTCGGCGGATACACCCGACGAGGTTGTTAGGATGCACCACGTCGCTTACCTTCTTTATCTCTTCAGTTAGGCCTTGTTTCCCACCACACAAGGCGATTGGGTGTATCCCGACCACGCTCGCATCATCAAGTCTTGGTACCGACGCGAGGTCGGGCGATGCCCCATTATAGTTGGGGATCAGCCGTCCTTTGCGCCACATACATGGGTTGTGTGACGCTTCGCGGCACAGCACTTGTTTAAAACTGGTCCTTGCCGTCTGCTATGTGCTCCTACATCAATGGAGTTGGGAGTACTTCCCTATTAGGCGGCCCACCATCTGAACAGCAGTGCACCCGTACCCCGAGTTGCACGACCCGATAGACGGGCAAACTATGGGCACCTGGTGGACTATAGCCAAGTTACGCTGGGCCAGGGATAGACAGGCGAGGTGCTACCCATTGTTCCATGATGAGTTCGAGTCACTGCATGACAACGATATTATATGAGCTCCATGGAGCCCAGATTTTATGAACACGGTAGCGCCGCACAAACTATCCGTGCAATGCACGCAGGACGCCGAATTATAGGCGACGACCTGCCACCTGGTGTTTTTCTATATGGCAGAGCCCTACGTGTCGCAGCGCGTAATACGACAATTCCATCTGTACCAGCTTGTGCCCTCTCTCGATGGTTGAAAGCATCTAGGCCCCTAAAAATTATTTTGGTAATTAATGATAATATGTGAATATGGGATTAACGTGTTTATTGAGTATTTACAAGGTTAAATCCCATTGGTGCTTTTGATGACCGGGAATTGCACGCGAAAGGATTACATGAAGATCATTTGGCTCAAAGACAAGGTACAATAGTCTAGGATCTTTTCATTTTACCGGTCTTAGGTGAATTGGTTGGAAGGCGGGTTATAGGCTAGACAAATTGTACTATAAAGAGGGTCCAAGAATTGAGTACCTTGAAAGTGAATGATGCCACAATTGCTCAAATCTTATTTGGTTTAATCTTGGATTTGTTTTTGGCTTGGCCTCGATTTAAATTTGCTGAATTTCTTTAGAGGCCGGACTGACCGACGTTAATCGGCGGACTAACCGGTCTTGGGACCAAAACAATGGTGAGCATTTTCCAGTAAGGGGTTGTTTTCGGTTTTTGCTGAAAATCCTCTGGGCCGGACTAACCGACGGCAAATGGCCGGACTGACCGCACCCCCGGGTCTTGGACGCGGTCAACTTTTTCTAGAGAAGGTTTTTCAGTTAAAAATTGTCAGGCCGGACTGATCGCAGGTATAAGTGCGGACTGACCGCACTTCCGGTCCTTCCATGCGGTCGGCTTTTTTTAGTAAGTCTCTAAAACGTTTTCCGTTTTTCTGTAGGCCGGACTAACCGCGTGTTCACCTGCGGTCTGACCGAACCCCCCCTGTAACGGCTATTTTTCAGTGCATTTAATGCGTTACGATCGTTATTCTGGCAAAGGCGGATGACCAAGACGGTGCTGCTGGCCGACCGCCGCCTGAAAAATTAGGGATTTCGTGCCCCAACGGCTAGTGCAGTGGGTGGAGGCTATAAATACCTCACCCACTGCAACTAGAAGTGTTGTTGAGCCTCATTTAACATCTCTTGAGCCCTTTGCATTGTTTCCTACTCATTGAGAGCATTCATTTCCTTTTGCAAAGGTAGTTGATGTTTTTCCAAGAGCATTTATTGAGTTTGATCATTGTGGCATTAGAGCGCTTTCAAGTGAAGATCTCTTGCTCTATTACTCTTGGAGATTGCCGTCTCCTAGACGGCTCGGAGTTTGGTTCGGTGATCTTCTCAAAGGAGATTGTGAGAAGACCTGGGTATTTGTGAAGGTTGGAGCTCGCCTATCCGGAGAGGAGAAGAGCTACTACTAGTGATCGAGGGAAGGCTTAATTTGTGGAGCCGGCTTGAGTTGATCAAGCTTCCTCAACGTGGATTAGTGAAGACCAGCAAGTCTTCGATACCACGGGAAAAACTTCCTTGTGTCATTGTGGTTATTTCTAGCTTGTCTATTGTGGTAAATTGCTTAGCTAGAATTATATCTTACTTAGACTAAGTTAATAATTGGCTAAAATTGTCAAATTGTCAAAAAGTTTAAAAACCTCCTATTTACCCCCCTCTAGTCGGTTATCCTTGATCCTACAATGGTAGGATCCTGCAGCGAGCCGTCCACTTATGAGTCCAACTCTATTCAAGTAATGTTTACAGTTCATACCTACATCCGCTATTCTGACATCAATCCGTCTCGAATGCAGGCAATCGAGGGGGGCGACATGTTGAGGATTGGTAGACAGTCCAGCATGAGTGGGTTACAACTTGGACGAAGACGACGCACAATGAGATTCTACAGGAGCAGCGACTGCAAGGCGTACGGACGTGTCGTTAGTACATCGATTGGTACGTACCACGGTCGCGTACCAGACTCACCCGTCCTCTCCCAGAGCGTCCAGAGCAGGACACACGAGGAGAGGCTCCGTCACTCGTTTAATCAACACAATGCTTCGTAGCGTGACAACACCGTAAAATACTAACAACCTTTGCTCGCTTCATTGATGATATCTGTACTGTTTGTTACAGAACAAGTGTTATCTGCCACTTTAGTTTGACCGGCTGTAGTGGATCGCAAGCGCATCCGAAACCGCCATCCGCAGCCCAGAGCACACCGTACCAGGGCTTCTCAGCACTATCAAGTACATCTTTGCGGAGTCCAAGAATATAATAAAAAACAATAGCTGCGGTTGGTCAAGGGACGTTCACCGAGTGCCCCGACTGTGCTCACCTGCTAGGTCAGCATGGCCTAGTCAGATCGGCGGGGAGGTAAGTAATGTACAAATTTATGTCCTGATTTTTTATTATGCCTTAGGTTGTGCTAACATTACGTCGTCTTCCAACCGCACGTCCGTCGGGATGCATCACTTCTGTTGTTTGCATCCCTACTCAGATTGGCACTCCCCTCAGTCATTCGCACTACACATCAGGGAGGTATGGGATGTTCAGCTTAGATCCTGAATATTGATTCCGCCTAACATCATTCCATCTTGCAGCCTTCAGTTAAGCGTGGGGGGTGACAGCCATCTGTCAATCGATGAGGAGACGACCATCCCAGCTACTTCCAGGGAGTAGTACACAGCGCTAGGGTTTGGACTGTGGCACCCAGGGCGCCCACCCCTATCGTACGTTGACTAGTACGGAGTACCATACCAAGGCCAGAGCTCCTCTGCACCAAGAAACGTGCAGACATCGTACCGGCGGACGATTCGGGCGCGGATTTCTTGATTCGTTCATTAATGACATGATTGCATGTGGTAACCAGTTTGACATGACTCAACTCGCGGACACTGATGTTGGACAGACTTAGCTGGGCCAGAGTCAGCTTGCTGATGCACCTCCGAACACTCAACGGTCTCCGTACCCCCTCCGAACTGATAGGTGCTCTCCGGATCGGTTAATGTATTCCACAGGACACGTAGACGCAGACGCAGTGAGCAGAGAGTGGCTCAGATGAATCAGCCATATTGTATCCCATGCGTACATCGCATAATGTTGTGCGCTTAATGCAACATTTATTTGTATAGTATTGTTGGAGTACATCGGTTCTAGAGACAACTGCAACGCCAGAGATTCACATTAAACCCTAAAAAACCTGAGGTTCACATGAAATCATATATCCCTATAACATCTGAGGTTCACATTCACAAAACCCTAAAACACCTGATAACCGTTCACATGAAATCATGAAACCCTAATTTCATAAACCTAAAACCCTATTTTCCCTAAAACCCTACCATAACCCTAATTTCACTAAAACCCTGCCCTAACCCTAAAGATGTGCCACCAGAGCATGGCAGAGGGCGTCCGGGCGCTGGAGACACGGTATGGCCATGTGGCGCGCATCCACGTGGCTGCACAGGGAAGGAGGGCGTTGCTTGAGGGCACGACCACGGCAGCACTGGCCCCAGGGGCACGGACGCGCCTGGTTCAGCCCTCAGAACCACGATATAGGCAACGTGGTGGCACGGGGGGCGTCCGGCCCCTTGGGGAGCGGTGGAGAAGGCGTCCGGTGCCCTGGGGGCTGGATTTGGACGTGTGTCGAGAGCTTTCATTCAATATCATATTCGTACACAAAAACACAAGCACTAGCTTGACTTCATGGACAAAAATCACAATGATGAAACAAATGTCATCAGAGAAACATTTCCAGAACTATTTGGACGATAAAAAATGCAATAACATTTGCTCCTTGCCATACAATAGAAAGGGATGTACATAGTTTTTTTTTGGTTCGGGCCAAAGCGCGATCATTGAGGATACCTCCATGACAATAGGATTTCCTCTTCCATAGTTTATAGTCTGCTCGATTCCTCAAGTGTCCCCTTCAATAGACATATTTTGCCTGGCGAGTAAATATTCAATTGACTTATAGTGATCCACAATTCGATCCTTGCCATATCTCTTTGATGTTGCATTACAAGGAGCAGGCTTCTTTCTAGCTCGCAGGTTTTCAAGTGCCATCTCCACCTCCCTCATTGTAGGACGGTCCTCTCCTTCCAATTTAGTGCACATTGCCACTAGTGTGGCTACTTCTTGGACTTCGTCGTCTTCTTCTTCCATGACTTGCGGGTCTACTATGTCAACCAAGTAGCCTTTTGTGAGTAGTGCGACAAAATGTGAAATAAGACTTGCATCATTATCGGGCCTATAGATGAACATTTTCTTTTTAGTGATTGTCGTGGCAAAAAAAAACCAGACAATAGAAAAAAAGGGACCCCTATTACCTACACGAGGAGCCGAAGGATCCTCAAGGAGGGACTCAGTTGCCAGGAAATAAATGTGTATTAATTACCTCAAAAACTGAGTTTGAGTTATTGCATGGGGGAAGGTGGCCATTTATAGTCTTCCAACAAGGTATATGAGATTACGGATATACCCCTAAAAAGGTCCTATACACGTAGGGGTTGCAGAGACTTTCCCTACACCTACGCATAGCCTCCGGCTCATGGTGGACCCTCCTGACCTTGGTCTACCTGGTTGGTGCATCCGGTCCACTGGTGTCCTTCTGCCCTTCGCTGCACACGGGGTGCCCTTGGGCTGAAGGGCTCCAGACACCCTTCAGCTCTCCCCGAGGTGTCCCCGAGGACTCCTGACTTCTGGGCTTTAGGACACCTCGGCGACCCCCCCAGGGCGCCTCGGCGATCCTTCAGGGCCTTCACACCTCCTTCGAACCCCTCGGGAAGGTATGCCTAGTACCCTCGGGGAGGGGCCTCTTCGCGCCTCCGGCCGTAGATCCTTTGCGAGAGGCCCTGTGGTCTTCGCCTGGTCGCTGGGGCTGGTGGGGCTGCCCCTACAACAGTGATCAATTCTACAAGTAGAACACAAAAACTGATCATCAATCAATACATGTGTTAATCCATAAATCATAAGTATCTCACATAATAACATAAGATCAGAGATGTTTATAAATGACATCATAAAGATAATAGAGAGTTTATGAACAAATCGCATACTTGTCAATCAATATAAATGATATTTCATTCAATAGACGAAATAATATATTATTCAAAAGTTTATAAACACAGAAGCAATACAATCATCTATATGGTTACCTCTAGGGCATATCACCGACATCATACACATGGCTTGTATAGTTCCGACTTCCGACTGCTGCGGCATGCAGTAGCAGGCATTTTTTTTACCACAAATTGAATTGCTGATCACCCAGTCTAGCAAGGCTGGGAACGCCACTTGGTGCCATCAGGGTGTGTGTAGTTGTACACAAAGGATTATGTATCCAAATCAGGGTTATTTGGTGGCTGGACCCGGATGCTGTGGGAAGTGTAGCCCCTTGGGATGGCTGCATCACAACAGACAATGCCGGAACACTTGCCATGAAAAAGTAGAGTAATGGTCTAACTGCGAGCTAGCGATAGCCAAATAGGTCATGCTAGTCAGGCCGGTTTGAAACACGCCACTGCTAGTCCGATCCAGACATTGCACGGTCCACACTATAGCTGGATCGGGCCAGCACGGCACGAATACCCAGGCTATGCCTGGGTTCACACCTCAGCACGATGAGCCGGCCCAGCACGGAACAAATAGTCCGGACTGTGCCAGGCAAGACACGAGCCCGACACGGCACGACAGCCTGGCAAGGGCAGGGCCAAGGACGGCAGTAGAGGAGGCCGACGTGGAGGAGGATGGGCGCATCGCTGGAGGTGGCGGTGGTGGCCGGGCACAGAGACAAAGGAGGCGGCGGTGGCTGGGCGCGGAGACGGAGGAGGAGGCGGCAACAGCGGCGCGGGCCGGGCACGGCGTTGGCGGCGGTGTCGAGCGCGGAGCTGCTCTGGCCTCTGTGCGTGTGCCGTGTGCGTGGCTGTGTGCGTGTGCGGTGTCGAGCCTGTTGGGCTGAATAGTGCTCGGGCCATGCCATGTCGGACCGCTCATCTGGCCACGGCTACTGTGAACCTTTACTTTCTGTGCAGAAAGTGGCACAGCCGTTAAAGGTGCTGTTATCCTCTCCCAGGAGGAAGACCTGGACATTGTTGCATGACATCACCAGGAGCTTGTTCTTATCCGCGGGTGCGAGAAAGAATGGGCCGCCTTCTCTGAGGCCACCCCATGTGTGGTACTCGGCTGTTTTGTTGGCCTTGGGTGCACAATCGGTATCACTAATGTGCACAATGGCACTGCTGTTAATGTGCACCGTACCATTTGGGATGGAGATCTCAAGCACTTCCATGGTGCCGTCACCGAGGAACAGCTTGGACGGGTGGTATGAGTAGGGCTTAAAAAAATAACTCAAGGCTCGCGAGCTAGCTCGGCTCAGGCTCGTGACGGTTTCAAGCCGAACAGAGCCTCTTGCCCAGCTTTCAAAAATTTCGAGCCGAGCTCTAGCCATTTGTTCGGCTCGTTTGGCTCGTGGGCCTATTGCCGTCGGTAGCCCAGGTCCCAGGAAGCTAAGAGAGATAACCCTAAGAGCCCTGTGCCTCCAAATCATCCTTCTCGATCCCGCCCCGTCCCACATCCTCCACGCCGCCACACCGTGCTCCGCGCCACCACATCGTCCTCCCCTCGTCATCCGCCCCCCTCCCCCCATCCACCCCGTATCCAAGTCCCTTGTCAAGAACTCTGATGTCTTCTGTTTTAAACTGAATCGGTATTTTGACGTGCGAGCAGGATTGAAGCAGTAAGTAAAGTGAAGATCCTATGGTATCGACAGAAAAGGAATTCGGTGCCGACTTCACTCAACCTTCGGTGTGAGCAAAGAGGTATCAAGCCTCCGGATCAAGATCCAACGGGTGAAGAGGATTCACCTTGAGAGTCAATGCGCAAAGCACTGAAGTTAGCTTTTGTCATTACTGTTACTGCTATCGGTCTGTAACTTTAAGTTTTACTGAACTCTGGCTATAAAAGCCTAGAAACTGAACTGCGGTGTTTATATTTGGATCAATACAAGAACCCTAGCCGCAATATTGTAGCCTTAGTCCTCTAGTTTCCATTTTTGCACAAAAATCACACAAAAACCTATTTTCTTGTGGTGCGATTTCAGTATGAACTTCGGTTCTTGACAATGGTATCAGAGCCGCAATCTGGGCCTCATCTCTGACCTGGAAGCTGTCTTGGTGAGGGTTTGGGAGCAGATCTCTGTCTCCCTGTAAAATTCCGCAGCTGAGTAGATCTAGGAAAGAATTTGGGGGAAAAGCTGTAGAAGAAATCGCATAGATCTTTGAGGTTTGGATTGGTACCTTACCATCCTTGTAAAATCCCTTCTAGATCTGAGCGATTGGTCAAAAATGGGCAAGACTAACAAGGCTGTGGGGGCTGAGGAGGAAGAGAAGGTATATGCGACTTCAGCTGAAGTTGAGGAAGTGAAAAGAAGCATTGAAGCTCTCAAAAAGGCGCAGGAAGACAGCAACTCATAGATGCAACTTCAAATGGAAAAGTTGATGGGAGCAATGGCTAGTTTCATGAACAATCAGGTTACTAGAGAACCTTCTGACAGACAATCCAGTTGTAAAGGTAATTTCAGAAATCCTACAGTTAACTTGGTACCTGTTGTTACATCATCACAGCCTAGTAATTCAATAGCTTTCATGGATGTGAGGAATAGTGGTATAGAAAGTAGTACCACAGCTGTATTCGCCACTACTGATATGAGCCCGAACTTGGTGCCACCTCCTGCTATTAGTTCAAGCCCCAACTTACCACTGGGAAGTTTTAGTGGCAATCCGATTATGCTAGGAGAAACCCATGGAAGGTAGATAGGAATTGAGAGCCCACGGGACTAGCTCGAGACTGATGAATCACGAGATTCAAAGACGAGAATTACCGAGGAAGCAATTTAGCTCTTGGAACATTTCCAGCATGGCCAATGCATTGGGCGACGTCAGTCACAGCTCAACCACAGAGTTCACCTTCTCTGTACAATTATTTGGATACAGGGCAATGCCATCGACCACTTCATACTTATGAAAACAATAGAGCCCAAGCTATGCTAAAGTCCCCCAAGTTGAACTTCCCTGAATTCGATGGAACTGATCCTGATGGCTGGTTATCTAAAGCTGAGAAGTATTTTGAGGTTGCAAGGATGCCTTTGGATTAAAGGATTGACTATGCAGTCACTTATCTCAAGGAGAAAGCTCACTATTGGTGGAGAAGAACCGGATGCAATGCAACAATTCTCCATTGGCATCAATTTTGCAGAATGGTGGGTGATAAATTTGCTGAATCATCAATATATGATATTGTGAGATCATTCCATTGGTTAAAACAGACTGGAACTGTTAGGTCTTATGTGGAACAATTTGAAGAGATAATGAGTTTGGTCAGAAGAGATAATCCATTGTTGCTAGATGAATACTATGTTTGTAGTTTTGTTGCTGGCCTTCAGGACTATATCCAAAATCATTTACAATGTCATAGACCAAGAAACCTAATTGAAGCTATTTGGATGGCTAGGAGGATTGAACAATTGCATCCACTCAGAAATAGAACTTACACTAGTTTCAGTAGAACGAATACCAGTAACGGTGCTAGAAGTTATAAGCAAGAGAAGGATACTAGAACAAAAGGAGTTGCCCAGAGCAGTAGAACAGGAAAAGACTATGGGAAGTGTAGAAAGTGCCCTGAACCTTGGTTTCCTGGTCATAAATGTAAGCCAAATGAGAAACAATTGTTCACAGTTATACAAAGCCCCCCTGAAGAAGAAGGAGAGGATGAAGAATTAGAAGGAAAAGAAGCAACAATAGATGACACTCCACCTTCCAGCCCTGAACATCAAACTGATGAAGCAGTATTGCAGATTTCAATGCATGTAGTCCAAGGAACTAGCTCGGCTTGTAATACATTCACCTTGATATTGGATGTGGGAGGAATCAAAGCAACAGCATTAGTGGATAGTGGTAGTAGTGCTACATTTGTGAGTCCTCAATTTGTAGTCAAGGCACAAAGTGTAGTTACTAACCATACTACAGTAAAGATCTTGATAGCTAATGGATCCACATTATGGAGTGACACATTATATAAAGACTGCAAGTATGAGATACAAAAGGAGTCCTTTGTATCAGATATGAGAGTATTACCCTTAAAGGGGTATGACATTATTCTAGGGGCTGATTGGATCTATACTCATAGCCCAATTGGGCTTAATCTCAAGACAAGGGAATTTTCAATCACCAAGTATGGACTGAAACAAGTAACCTTCATTGATGAAACACTTCCTAGACAGAATTTCTTGATCAAAACCAGTCATTTGTTGAAATTGATGAAGAAGGGAGTCATTGGTGCTGTTATCTATACCCATACATCAATACAAGAGGTTGGAAGGTTAAATCCAGTACCTGAAAAGATTCAGACCTTATTGCTGCAGTACGGAAATGTTTTCATGGAACCCCTACAGCTTCCTCCCCGTAGGGACTGTGATCACTCCATCCCTATTGTCTTAGGGGCTAAACCAGCGAACCAGAGACCCTATAGGCTACCACATTATCAGAAGGATGCTATGAAAGGATTGGTGGAACAGTTGTTGAAGTCAAAGACCATTAGACCAAGTGTAAGTCCCTATTCTTCACCTGCTATTTTAGTAAAGAAGAAAGATGGATCTTGGGGGATGTGCATTGATTACAGACATTTGAATTCAAATACTGTAAAAAATAAATATCCAATACGTGTTATTGAAGACTTACTGGATGAATTGCATGGAGCTAGGATATTCTCAAAAATTGATCTTAGATTAGGTTACCATCAGATAAGAATGAGATGTGAAGATATTGAAAAGACAGCTTTTAGTACTCATTTGAGCCATTATGAGTTCATGGTTATGCCCTTTGAGCTTACTAATGCTCCTGCTACCTTTTAAGCATTAATGAATAATATATTGAGCAAATTTTGAGGCAATTTGTGTTAGTCTTCTTTGATGATATCTTAGTTTACAGTAAGACTATTGAAGAACACCATTCAAACCTGGGTCTAGTATTGGGAATTCTGAGGCAGGAGAAGTTGTATGCAAAGAAGAGCAAATGTGTGTTTGGATAGTCTCAAATTGAATACCTTGGGTATATCATCAAGCAAGATGGAGTGGCTACCAATCCTATTAAGATTGAGGCAATTATGAAATGGCCAGAACCACAGAATGTGACACAACTGAGAAGTTTTTTGGGATCAACTGGGTATTATAGAAGGTATGTAAAGGGATATGGTGTCATTTGTAAACCCTTGTTTGTAGCCCTTAAGAAGGAAGGATTTGTTTGGAGTGATGAACAACAAGTAGCATTCAGAAAGATTAAAACAGCTTTGTCCTCAACTCCGGTTATGGCATTGGCTGATTACTCCCAGCCATTTGTTTTAGAAGTTGATGCATGTTGGTATGGGATTGGAGCAGTCTTAATGCAGAATGGGAGGCCAATATCTTTCATGAGTAAGTCAATTGGGCCAAAATCAGTAGCTATGTCAACCTATGATAAAGAGGTTCTAGCAATCTTGGAAGCAATTAAGAAATGGAAGCATTACTTTGCAAGATCCACCCTAGTTGTTAGAACTGATCGACAAAGTTTAAAGTATATTCAAGAGAAAAGACTTAATGAGGGACTACAACATAAGTTGCTGGTTAAACTATTGGGGTATAACTACAAGGTAGAGTATAAGAAGGGAAGAGAAAATAAAGTAGCTGATGCCCTCTCTAGAGTGAAATATGACAATCAATTCATGGCAGTTATAGCAGTAACTCCTGTGTGGATCACTGAAGTACAAGAAAGCTATGAGAATGATGAAAGGTGTAAAAAAATCATGACACAGCTTAGTATCAATGCTAATGCTCAGCTTAATTATTCAGTGAAGCATGGGATTCTGAGGTATAAGGGTAGGTTATATGTGGGTTCTCATACTGAACTCAAGAGACAATTGTTAACCTCATTCCATGACTCAGCACTTGGAGGTCATTCAGGTGAAAGGGCTACATTTCAGAGACTGAAGCTACTGTTCTATTGGGTTAGAAGTAGAGGAATTTGTGAAGTGTTGTGCTGTCTGTCAGAAAAACAAGGCAGAACATGTAACATATCCTGGGTTACTGTAGCCCGTACCTCTACCAAATATGGTGTGGACCCATATATCAATGGATTTTATTGAACGCCTACCAAAATCTGAAGAAAAAGAGGTAATCTTGGTTGTGGTGGACAGATTTACTAAGTAATATCATTTCATTGCCTTAAGTCATCCTTTCACAGTCCAACATGTGGTTAAGGTATTCATTGATAATGTGTTCAAACATCATGGACTACCAGCTGTAATCATTACAGATAGAGATCGAATATTCACTAGTCACTTGTGGCAAGACCTATTCCGAACTCTAGGGGTTAAGTTGAGGCTTAGTACTTCTTACCACCCTAAAACCGATGGTCAAACTGAGAGGGTGAATCAATGTTTGGAGGGTTACTTGAGGTGCATGGTATTTGCTAATCCCAAGAAGTGGTGTAGCTGGTTATCTACAGCCGAATGGTGGTATAACACTAGCTTTCACACTGCATTAAAAATGACTCCATTCCAAGAATTGTATGGGTTCCCACCGCCTCAAATCACTAAAATGGTGTTGCCTGATACCCAAAATGAAGAGGTGAAGGGATTTCTACAAAGGAGACAACTAGCCTTGCAGGTGATCAAGGACAATTTGCTTAAGGCTCAGAACAAGATGAAGGTCTATGCAGATAAAAAGAGGACAGAGAGGGAATTTAATGTAGGAGATATGGTTTACCTAAAGATCCAACCATATAGGCATACTTCATTGAGCATCCACAGATCACTTAAACTGCATTCAAAATTTTATGGACCTTTTAGAGTATTGGAAAGAATTGGTAAGGTTGCTTATAAATTGCTTCTTCCTGAGGGTTGTCAACTACACCCCACCTTTCATGTGAGTCAATTGAAGAAACATAAGGGAGATAAAGCAGTACCAAATGGTGAGCTTCCATTGATAGATAAGGAGGGCAATATCAAAGTGGCTCCAGTGACAGCTTTGGAGAGGCGCGTGATCCCTAGGAACAATGAACCAGTAGTGCAGTGGTTAATCCATTGGCTGAATTTACCCCCTTCTGCTGCAACTTGGGAAGATGCAGATTTTATACAAAAAGTTTTTCCTAGCTTTGTTCCTTGAGACAAGGAACTTAAAGAAGGGAGAAATGTCAAGAACTCTGATGTCTTCTATTTTAAACTGAATCGGTATTTTGACGTGCGGGCAAGATTGAAGCAGTAAGTAAAGTGAAGATCCTACGGTATCGACAGAAAAGGAATTCGGTGCCGACTTCACTCAACCTTCGGTGCGAGCAAAGAGGTATCAAGCCTTCGGATCAAGATCCAACGGGTGAAGAGGATTCACCTAGAGAGTCAATCATAAAGCTTTGAAGTTAGCTTTTTTGTTCTTATTCTATCTTTGTCGATGCAGTAACTTTAAGTTTTACTGAACTCCGGCTATAAAAGCCTAGAAACTTAACTGCGGTGTTTATCTTTGGATCAATACAAGAATCCTAGCCGCAATATTGTAGCCTTAGTCCTCTAGTTTCCATTTTTGCACAAAAATCTGTTTTTCTTGTGGTGTGATTTCAGTCTGAACTTCGGTTCTTGACATCCCTCCTCTTGCCCTATCAAGGTGCCGCCATCTCCGCCTCCCACCGTCCCAACGATGTCGCTACTGGATTCAAAGTTAAGGGGAGGATGAAGCTTCTAGCAAGATCCGCCCTGCTACTATGTCGTCGCGGCCATTATCATCCTCGTCGTGGCGGAGCAGCTGGTCTCCTTGTCCTCCAGCTCCTACTTCACCGACCGGCTCATCTCGTGCTCATCCCCCTCCTCCGTTTCCCCCCCATTTCTATGGCGGTAGGGGCGGCAACATCCAGCGATGAAGTTTTGAGACGGTCGCCTCCCTCTCTGTAGCTGGCCACTGCGCCTCCTCTTTCTCTGTCGCCGAACGTCGCACCTCCTCTCTTTGTCCCTGCTGTGCCTCCTTCGGGTCACCAGATTGGGTGGAGGAGATAGAGGGGTAGGTGGGTGAGAGAAATCGATGGGGGAGAGTCAGGGTGGGCGGAGCAGGGGCAAGGAGAAGCTTGGGCAGGGGAGGAGGAGGTGGAGGGGAGGAGGAGCGGAGGTGGTTGAGGAACTTGGCTCACGAGCCCTTGTGAGCCAGCTCAAGCCAACTTTTAAGCCGAGCCGAGCATTGGCTCGTTTCATTCACGAGCCGAGCCGAGCCGATGTTTCAACTGAGCTTGAGCGAGCTAGGCTCCAGCTGGCTCGGCTTGTTTCCACCCCTAGGTGTGAATGGTCACATGTGAGGTTAAACCATTGAAGCCCTCGTGATATGAAACGGATCATCTACATTGAAGAGAAAAATACAGAGGATCTATAGCGACTAGTAATAGAGCATTGTCTCACTGTACGATCCAAAATGAACTGTTTAGATCTAGCACTACAGTACAAGAGAGAACAGTAAAAGTGGTATAGTATTTTTCGCTCCAGTAAATCCGTAATATTTCTACAGTGTGTGCTGCAGTGTGTACTGACTCAAATCACTGTTTATACAGCGTTCTTTCCCGTAATAGCAGAGAATTCGGATCTGTCCTCCCGGTAGCAGTCGGGCTCTATGCCGAACGGGTATGAGAAGCTAACATTGCTGCAACGGGTGCTGCAAGCTTCTGGTGTTGCCATGGCATCGAATAGCAGCAGCACCACTAACGCAGCTAAAGCAGAGAATAGCATTCTCATACTTGTTACCCTCTCCGAGCATGCAAGGGTTGCTATCTAATCCCCACTAGTACATGGATTTCCTTCTACGCTCCTAGTTAAGCACTACTTCGTTATGTACCCACATTTTTTTTTAGAAAAGGGAATAGTTCTTATTCCAGCCTCTGCACAGCAGGGTGCATGTGGCTAGTCAGCATCATAAGATGCGACTGAGAGTAACTTATTACAAACAGTTTCTGAGAACCTGACAAATCAGGTAAGAAAGGGAAAAAAAGGACCAAGCCAAGGCGAAAAATTAAAGACAAATCCTATTACTGAACTGCCACCCATGGTTAGCATAAATCTCCATAACAGAAGTTTCTAGGCGTCGGCTCATGTCCTGAAGGATAGGACGATCCTCCTCCGTCTGCAGCAGTGACCAGAAGCGAAACCAATAGGTACCTCTGAAGATAACCTGCATAACAGAAGAAACTCGTGTCTTGTCAAACACCACATCATTACGGCTCAACCATATAACCCAACAAAGAGCGCTTGCCCCAACCAATAAAAGATACATAAGTTTACGGTTAATCCCCACAAGCCAATTTCCAAACATATGAGAAATACTTGAAAGCGGATTAATACCACTAGAAATATGTACCACACGCCAAATAAACTTATCAAAATGACAATCAAAGAATAAATGTTGTATTGTTTCATCCATACTACAAAAACAACATTTGGTACTACCATTCCATTGTCTCTTTGCTAGATTATCCTTGGTTAAGGTTACTCCATTGAACAGAAACCATAAGAAGATCTTAATTTTTAGAGGGATCTTAAGTTTCCATAGGTAGCGATTAGTTGGAATTACCATACCATTAATCAACGCTCTATACATCGAATGGACATAAAATTTACCATGCTGATGTAAAGACCATCGAAAGGTATCTTGGCCATCTATTAATTGAATGGAAGCTAATCTTAAGACCAACTCATTCCACGTAACTAACTTATCACCAACTAAAGCTTTACGGAAAGAAATGTGAAGAGGAACAGAACCTAAAACCTCCGCTACAGTAGCATGCTTTCTATAGACGATATTATATAAAGATGAATATAGTTGACTCAACTTAGTTTGTCCCAACCAAACATCTTCCCAAAATCTGATTTGAGAACCATTATGCAAGGTGAAAGAGCCAAGTCTCATAAATTCATTCTTAACCTTCATAAGGCCTGCCCAAAACTGAGAGTCACCTGATTTATATTCCACTTGTGCAATTGTTTTGTTCCTCAAATATTTATTTCACAGCAGTTGTTGCCAAACTTCATCCTCATTAATTAGGCTGTAAAGCCACTTGCTAAGTAAGCAATTATTCTACAATTCTAGATTCAGTATACCCATGCCACCCGGATCTTTAGGATTGCAGAGAATGCTCCACTTAGTAACTCTATACCTTTCTTATGCCCATCGCTTTGCCAAAAAAATCGAGATCAATAGTAATCCAATTTTTTTAAAAATTCCTTTGGGCACTTCGAAAAAAGAGAGCATGAACATGGCTAAACTACTAAGGACAGAATTAAAAAGAACAAGTCTACCCCCAAAAGATAGAAGTTTGCCCTTCCAACAACTTAGTTTCTTTTGAAATCTCTCTTCAAATGCTTGCCAATCCTTATTTAATAACTTCTTGTGATGTATTGGAATACCTAGGTATCTAAAAGGCTGATTACCCCTTCCACAACAAAAAAAATCTGTGAATATGAGTTTGCCAAATCCTTTGCTTTACCATAACAAAATAATTCACTCTTATGGAAATTTATTTTCAGTCCAGATAGTTGGTTAAACACAGATAGCAAGAGCTTCATATTCTTGGCTTGTTCTAAATTATGATCCATAAAAAGAATTGTATTGTCAGCATATTGTAAGATTGACAAACCATCATCAACTAAATGAGGGACAACTCCTTTAAATTGCCCATCATCTTTGGCCCATTGGATAAGGATGGCCAGCATATCCGCAACAATGTTAAACAAACTAGGGGATAGAGGGTCTTCCTGTCTAAGACCTTTCTTAGTCTGAAAAAAATGACCAATTTCATCATTTACTTTAATACCTACACTTCCTCTTGTTACTACCTGATCTATCCAAGCACACCACAATGGAGAAAAACCTTTCATCCTAAGGGTCTGCTGTAAAAAGGACCATTTCACCTTATCATACGCCTTCTCAAAATCCAACTTTAAAATTACCCCATCTACCTTTTTCCTATGCATCTCATGAATTGATACATGTAAAACAACGACCCCCTCCATAATATAGCAACTTGGCATAAAAGCAGTTTGAGTCGGTCTGATCACATTATGAGCTATTACTGATAATCTGTTAGTAAGAGCTTTAGTGAAGACCTTAAAACTCATGTTTAACAAACAAATAGGCCTATACTGTTGAATATGAATAGCATCATTTTTTTTAGGTAGTAAAATAATGATCCCAAAATTTAGACTGTAAAGTGGCAATCTCTTATTATGGAAATCATTAAACAAAATCATTAAGTCCTTTTTAATGATTTCCCAGAAAGTCTGATAGAACACAGTTGGGAAACCATCAGGGCCAGACGACTTTTTTAATTCCATTTGAAAGATCGCCTCTTTCACCTCTTTATCTGAGAAACATGCAGTTAACAACTCATTTTCAGCATTGGAAACTTGAGGAATATCATCCTGACGAGATTCATCCATTGAAAAATGATTCTCCTCTGGTGACCCAAAAAGATCTTTATAATATTTAGTGATATATCTTTTAAGGTTGTCATTACCCTCTATCACCCCATCATCTCGTTCCAATTTAAAAATACGTGTCTTACGATGTCTCCCATTAGCAACCAAATGAAAAAATTTAGTGTTATCATCACCCTAGAGTAGATTAGTTGTTTTGGAACGTTGAAGCCATTTAATCTCCTCTTCCCTTAGCAACTTGGTCAGCCAATCTTTAAGATGATGCCTTAAATCTAATTTATGAGGTTGTAAAGGCTGAAACTCCGCTTTTTTATCTAAGTCATCTAACAAGGATAACAACTCTTTCTTCTCTTTCCTAAAAACACCTAAATAATCTTTCGCCCAACCTCTCAGATATTTCCTAAGCCTCCTAATCTTAGCCTGCCATTTATCCAAAGGCGAGTCTCCACTAGTTTCATTTCTCCATACACTAGCCACCATGTCGTAAAAACCCTCAACTGTAAGCCAACTTAATTCAAATCTGAACAACAGTTGGTTTCTACAAGGAGAGCTTTCACCCGTACTAAGTAACAAAGGTGTATGATATGAAATGTCTCTAGATAAAGCTTGCACTATAGACAAAGGAAATTTTTGTTCCCACTCAGTACTCATCAAAATGCGATCAAGTTTTTCGAAAGTAGGAATACATTAGAATTTGCCTAGGTGAATTGACGACCCGTTAAATCTAACTCTCTCAATTCAAACCATTAATAATGGCATTGAATAAGAAAGGGTAATGATTATCAAACTTGTCATTATTCTTTTCTTTTGGACTCCTAATGATATTGAAATCACCACCAACTAGAAGTGGTAATTGTTCCATACTACAAGAATGCACCAATTCAGACAAAAAGCTCTCCTTGTATTCTGGCTACGAAGCACCATAGATAGCAACCAAAACCCATTGAAAACCATCGTCTTTATTCCTTAGTGTAAACTTGATATAAAAGTCCCCTTCTACCACACTCCCTATATCAAAAACATCTAAATTAATACCTAGCAAAATCCCTTCTGAACGACCAAGAGGCTCTGACCGATGCCAAAAGAACCGTCTACCACCACAAAAAGTATCCAGGCAAATATATGAGAAATGCTTCCTACGAGTTTCAAGCAAAGCAATAAAATCTAAACTCTCTTCTTTAGAAATTTCAGATAAAAACCTATACTTAGCCAAGTCTCGAAGACCTCTGTTATTCCAAAAAACTCCTTTCATTTAGAACAAAATTTGTTTTTTTGGATGCAAGCCTCCCAAGGGACCGGTACCCTACCTTCTTTTTTTTAGGAGTTACATGAGGGGAACCGCTCTGTCCCTCCATAACGTCATCCATAACTTCCTCCGTCAAGCCACCACATAAGTGACCAATAGTTAAGTTATCAATGTCATTATCCTCAACTTCAGACTCAACCTCTTTATGTACTAAAGAAGACACATCTTTATTATTTGGTGTTAATACAAACCTATCCATTTCTACCTTCTTAATAAGCGCTACTGAATCATTAACATGGTTGCCCATTAACACCCCAATGTTTTCAATATTATTAGTTATACGCTTATTAGAAAAAGAAAGAATGGAATCAAAGATTGTACCATCACTAAATTCCAAATTACGCTTAGCTACCAGCTGGGCGGCATGCTCCACAGAGTCTTCATCCACCGAGTCAGCTCGACACTTGCTGCGTCTAGCCGGAGTTGCACTCGACCAACGGCCAACAAGACTAACGGGAGAAGACTGTCCCCTGCGTGACCTACGGTCTGCATTGGATCTTGGACGTTCTGGCTCCAACCCAATCACACAATCGTTCGGCCCAGCATTTGGGACCGCCGCCCCCTCCAGAGTCTCACCAGATAGCGCTGGCAAGCAGGCCGACTTGAGGGCCTCCTTCGCCAGCTGAAGAACAACACACTCATGAGTAGGCTGTTGTGCTGCCACGTCAAGCACATGGGCCGCCACTGCTCCCTGCTGGCTTGCAGCCGGCCCATCCGCTGGCGGCCCTTCAGTGTACCGGGACAGCTCCAGGTCGCCCCCACTCGCATATGGGCCAAGGCCAAGCAGAAGCCCATGGTCCTGCTCCCCTTCGAGGCCTAAAGCCTGTGACTCCCCTTGGGTAGTCACCAGCCCCCCACAAACCTCCAAGCTTGGAGATGCTTCCGTACCTGATAATTCCTGCAACACAATATCATTAGGAAAAGATCACTCCGCTTCCAGCGCCCCCCTTTTGACCTCCTCAACCGATTGAACATCTTCAATCACTATACCATCCTCCTCTTCTGCCAAAACCCCATCCACACATTCCAATAGCATCTTATCAGCCGCTTAGTTCAGGATTTTACCCACCATACTAAGCATTATGGAGTGCGACACCATACCCTCCTGTGCCGACGACATCTTCTGTCCCTGAACCACCTGATCTCCAGAGGCCGAATCTTTAGAAGAAGCATCCTTTCCCTTAGTTTCCTCCCCATTCTTGTCTCTCTTGTAATCTCTGAATTTATTCCCCAGGTTCCGGTCTTGATCATTGCCATCGTCCTCCTGACTATTGTCATCCGTATCCATTTGAACCGGAACATTGACTATAGTGTCTTGCTCCACTACGAACTTCAGCTCAAAATAACGATCACTGACAACCACACCGCTCCCCTCGATTGCAATATCCGCCGTCCGCATCCGCGTCCGCGCGACTCGTGCCATTGGAGCTGGCCGCCGCCGTCGTGCGGCGGCGCAGGTCTCGTTCTCTCCGCCGACCCCAAGTTTGTTCTTTTTTTCTTGCAGTTTCACAGTGATGTCCTCACGTGCAGCGCACATGCAAACAAGCGCCATCTCATTAGCAAAACGCATTCATACCTTACGCTTTCTCAGGGGTACGAAGATTATCATATTTTGTCGTGCTCTATCCTTCACAACTCTATGTTTTTTTTCCTAAGAACAAATCGTTTACAGCTCTGTTTTTTTCCCAACAAGGCACAAGGTCCAGCTTTTATAGAAAGCTAATCAAACCGGTTACAGAAGTTCCACGAATAGTCCAAAAGAAAACCTAGCAACTAGTTAGGGAGACCAGCTACACCAAGATACTACTTTTAACACAGAAACAAAAGTCAAGTTCCAAACGCATCCACCCAACAGAACAAGAGAACAACACCAATCTCATAACCCAAACTAACACAAAAGACTCACTAGAAGGCCTAGGCAATAAACATGACCAGCAGCACTGAATGACTTCAGCTAGGCTTCAGCCACCTCCAACATCTTTGCCAAATTCAACCGATCGCCTTTTTTTGAGAAGGATGCACCACCGCTGCAGAGAAGATGTGAAATTGAATACGACTTCAATTGGTTGTTTAGGGAAAATCTGCTCAATAGCACCTTTATTCCTGAATTTCCAAAGAGTCTATGATAAAACTGCAAAACTAAAAAGGCCAATGTTATAGTCATTAGCACCTCTGATCTAACCAATTACAGCTCTGTTTCATTCTCAAATTTCTTCACTTAAAAAATTCTTAATTTTCTTTACAATGATAATGCTTTCAAATGCAGTTTTCTGGCAAGGCAAAAAAAAATGCAAGTTTTCTCGTGCACTTGCACTGAATCGATCCTAGAGAGTACAAATAGCGTTATGTAAGACTAGAAGTTTTGAAACAGGGGGAACAGCCTCTGGTCTTATAAAAGCGTAGATTACAGGCAGTACACATGCACAAACGACTGGAAAAAGAAGGGAGATTCTAATCGATCATCATGGGTGTCAGCACGCCACCGTTTCTTCAGTTAGGTATGTACTTCCAATTTATCGCAAGAAAAAAAAAGGGTCTGTACTTCGATTGTGCACCAAGACACGAAAAGGCTCTCAAATGCACCTTGACTAGGCATTTGTTCAGAGCTTCAAACAATATCATCGAGGGTAACTTGCCGACAGCAAGATTTCCTCTTCCATGCTGTAATGCCGGCTTCCTTACTCCCTGACCAAGCCTCTTCCAATCGTAATCGGCATACGTTGTCCCACGATGTGCTGCCCATCGTTCCTTGTTGCAGATGCATTATGTGGAGAAAGCTTCTTAGAAGCTCGCAAACTTTCCAGCGTCATCTCCACTTGCCTCATCGTCGGTCTGTCTTCTCGTCTCAATCTGGTGCACATCGCCGCTAGCATGGCGACTTGGTGGAGCCTTCCATCTTCTTCCTCCATGACCTGTGGATCTATTATCTGTACCAGATTGCCTTCCATGAGTAGCGAGTGGAAGTGCGCAATAAGGCTGTCACCGCTACCAGACTTGTACAAGGATGGTTTCTTCCTGGTAAGCAATTCTACCAGAAGAACTCCAAAACTGAAAACATCGCTCTTGTCAGTCAGTATACCGGTATAATAGCACATGGGGTCTATATAACCCATAGTTCCTTGGATGCTAGCTGTCACTTCTGTTCGATCAATCGAAATGTACCTTGAAGCCCCAAAATCTGATACTTTTGCTGTTAAATTGTCATCAAGAAGTATGTTAGAAGACTTGATATCTCTATGAAATATAGGTATTGAAGCAGCAGAGTGTAGGTAGGCTAGAGCTCTGGCAGTTTCAAGCGCGATCCTTAATCGATCATCCCATGACAGTTTTGATGGGCCTTTAGTATGAAGATGATGATTTAGATCCCCATTTGAAATGAATTCGTAAACCAGTAGTGGTACTTCTGTCTCGAGACAATATCCAAGGAGCTTCACAACATTCCTATGGTTAATTTGAGAAAGAATGGCAACCTCATTTATGAAATCATCGATTTCTTTCTGTACTATAATATTTGATTTCTTGACGGCGACAACGTTTAGGCCTAGAATTCCTTTGTACACAGTCCCATGTCCTCCTCCACCAACCTCGCGAGTTTTGTCAAAATTGTTTGTTGCCTTCTCTATCTCTTCTAAGGTAATAATCATCCTTTCAGGAATATCTGCCTTTTGTGATAGTAATTGCTGCAGCAACAGCCCATGATTTTGCCTGAAGAAGTCCTCCTTCATCTTGCTCGCCTTCCATAGCTTGAACTTATGTTTTATTACATGAACACAAACAACCAGTAGTAGAAGACTTGAGCCAACTCCAACCCCAAGAGAAATGTATAACGCTGAAAACATAATGCATGTTAATATATACTGTACATGCACAAGAAATTTTCGTGTTGAGAGAAATCTAAGACACGTACTGGTGTACTTACATTATAAACATTTGATATTGTGGGACCAAGGTTTTTTTCACCCTCTGGATTACAGAGTAATTTTTATTTGAATGGAATAGAGAATAATTAGTTTAGCATCAATTCTGCACCGTTAGCCTTTGATTTGAAATTGATGGCATTATACTTACTACTTGGTTGAGGTCATAGAGAAGTATAAAAAAAAACTAGGATATAAATATGCAATATTGTTTTTTTAAGGCAGCAATATTGGTAATTGATCCTAGCTAGTGTCGCAATATTGGTAATTGATCCTAGCTAGCGTCTTCACCTGCATGGGATTTCTCGATTGAGATGCATCCCCCTTTTATTGTGGCATTCCCATCTGTCCCATATGGGCATCTGCAATCAAATGATCCCGGCAGATTTATGCAGTCGCCAAAGCATCGGTAGACATCTGGTTGCGCGCACTCGTCGATGTCTAAGCAAATCAAAGTCCCAATCTGTGTTAGAAATAGAGATATCATGCAAGTTTATCTAATCAGGAAAAAATACAAGCATATGTACCTTTGCATCCATTTGGGGCAGAAGCGTTGCCTGCATAGCCGTTAGAGCAGTTGCAAAAATAGCTTCCTTGTGTGTTCTTGCAGTCGCCATAGCACGGGTAGGTCTCTGGATATTGACACTCGTTGATATCTAAAGAAACAAGAGCAATGAAAAAATCACTGCAAGAGTAGTGCAAATTTAAACAGCAGCCAAAGTTAAAACCAACATGATCAAATTTAACTAGTATAAGTATGCAAATTTGTAGTTCAGACAAAGCTAAAAACAAATTGCATTTTGTACTTTACCCTGGCATCCATTGTTGATGTATGGATTACCATCGTAGCCGGCTGAGCAGCGGCAGATGTACCCTTTGTGTCCCATTGCGGCGGAGTTTTGGCAGTAGCTTTGGCTGCTGCAGCATTCCGGCGCCGGCGCGTTCTCCGGGCACGTCGAGTTAGCGTCACCGATCACCCAGTCCAGCACGGCGGGGAGCGCCGCTGGTGGGTCGCCGGCCACGACCGACATGGTCGTGTAGTTGAGCCGGCGCTCCGCGATGTACAAGAAGTTGGCGGGGATCGTCGAGCCATTCAGCCTGTGGGACTGCACGGCATAGGAGGCGTAGCCGACAGGGACGGTCGCCTGGCAGCAGCCGACGCCGGAGCACCCGCCGCCGTGGGTCAAGTACCGGTGCGGCGCGCCCTCGACGGGGACCGGAGGGCAGAGCGCCGAGCAGGCAGCGACGATGCCGCCGCTCACGCCCAAGAGGAGCACCTGCACGTTGCACGCCACCACCACGAGCTTGTTCCGCTGTTCCGAGAGGAAGTACGGGCCGCCGGCCCGGAACCCGCCGCCCCAAGTGGTGCCGTTCGTGCGCTCGCCGCCGGCGCCGTTGTGTTGCACGAAGCTGCTGATGTTCACGCGGCCGCCGCTGATGCGCACCGTGCCGTTGGCAACGAATATGTCGATCACCTCGGCGGCGCCGGCGCCGAGGAACAGCTTGGGCGGGAGGTAGGAGCGATCGCAGGTGACGTCGAAGCCGTCGAGGAAGCAGCCACGCTCCACGCCGAACGGGTACGGGATGCTGATGTTGCCGCAGCTGGTGGTGCAGTTGCGCCATGCATCACCCGCCACCGTCGCCGCCCCCGCCATTGCACCGGACAACTGCAGCAACGCAGCTGCTGCTACTGCAAGCGAAATTAGCAAAGTCCTACTTGCCATGAATCGAGGCAGCTAGGTCATAGACTCATAGATTTGTATGTGTCTGTTCTTCAGGTGCACAAGAATTTATCCTAGCCGTGAAGTTGCTTAATTAGTACAGTGCGTACGATGTACGGAACGAAACAGCAAAGTTTATTTTTTGTTCATTTTTTTTTAGGTCAAGACGTCATTTTAGGTAGGCGCTATATTATGGTCTATGAATTAACGCCATTCATCTTGGGCAGGTAGTATTTTAGTACGTTACAGCGGGTAAAATCGTGGAAAGAACATCGTTTATTCATTTGTTGGGTCTCAAATGAGAGCGTGATGGAGTGCAGAAGCACTGATCACCACATGATGTATTGTTCTTGGAATAAGTTCATTTGACACTTGAATTATCATGTTTGTCTAATTTTCAATCTTAAACTACGAAACCAAGTAACTATCAACCCTAAAGTGTCAAAATCGGTCAAAATACTCCCTCGCCACGCTATATGGCATGTCAGCCCCCAAATCATCCTAATAAATAAAATATACAACGGATGCACCCATCATCCCCTATCCTCCTCTTCTTTCTCTTTTTCTTCCTCTCCATCCTCCTCTTCTCCTTCTCTCTCCTCCCTTGGTCGCACCGCCCGTCTCCCTCGGCCACCTACCTCCCTTGGCCTCCCTCGGTCATGCCACTCAGCTCCCTCAGCCGCAGCCATCCGCCGCCTCGCCATGCATCCTCACTGTCCTCCTCCCCCTCTCGGTTGCGAGCTCCACCATCACCATCTTTTATGTAGAGAGAGCAGAGAGAAGATGAGAAATGGAAAGGGCCACTTGTCAAAACACGTTGCCATGCCAGCGCCACATCGGATGAAAACCAGGGTCGAATAGCCTCAGGGGTAAGACACTCGGTTTTGATAGTTGATGGATATAGTTTAGCCAGTCTCGTAGTTGGGGGTTGAAATTTAGACAAACAAGATAGTTGAGAAGGATTAAATGAACTTATTCCATTGTTCTTTCAGAAAGGCAGAGGAAAACACCAATCTTGATGTTGGATGTAGGCAGGATCCGATCCACCGTTGCAAGCTTGTTGATGATGGTGTCATTGACATTGGCATCATTGGCTTTACCTCTTTCGGAATGTTGGGTAGTTCGCTCAGTCCAATTGGATGTTCTTCCATTCCTGGGTTGCTTAGGAGTTTCTTCTGTAAATTTTTAAGTCACATCTTCAGTCTTCAGAAGCTGCTTGTAGGCGTGAAGTTTCACGAAGTTTCAAAGATCTATTCATTATTTTTGTCTACATGGGTCGTGTTATAGGTGTAAAAACCAAACACAAGTGAGGGGTTAGACGTCTGCTGTCTGACGGACCATCGTCCACGAGGGTAAAAAATGACACGAGGATTTATACAGGTTCAGGGGTCCAAGAGGACCGCCTTACTCCTGTCGGTGAGCCAACGGAGGGTTACCTCCAGAGAGGGAGCCCCCGAGGGCTCACCAGTTTGAACATGCTTCTTTATTGCTCAAGAGAGCTCCCCCAAATAAGAGGGATACATGTGGTATTTATAGGCTCCCGAGCCTGTACAAATGACGGGAATACCCCTTGGGGGATAGCTACATTATGAGTACAAGCAAGGGGTATTACAGTCTTTTATGAGCACAATAGCATTTCTCGGGTCTGTATGCGTGTCTTCTGAGAGGTGGGTCCTGTCAGTAGGATAAATGAATTATTCTTCCAACACTAGCCCCCTGCCCCTTGGTGTTTTGGGGGAACGCTAGAGGGGCAGTCTTGAATTGCCTTCTATGCGGAGGTTGATATTTCAGAGTTCTTGTGGGTTTGAACAGTGATTGTGTCCGAATTGTTTGGAATTTTCTTAGTATGTAGTTTGTCACTGCTCCAACTTACTATCCTGACGAAGCGTTCAGTAGAAAAAAAAACCTTCGCTCGTGTTCTTGGGCCGCTTGAGCCACTGCGATTCTGGGCCTTCTGGCCAGCCCATTCGAGCGCATTGGATGCCACCGGAGTTTTATTGAGGAAAGATTCGGTAGGGACAACTTTAAAGAACCCAACTTCAACTGAAATGAAGTTCTGGCAAGTTTTTTATTTTTTCATGAGCTTTCTCAGATTGCTAGCCAGGGCGTTGTGGATGAGATTGCCTAAGTGTCCTTCCCTTTTTCTTTTGCAGTGCGCACTTTGGCCCCTTCAATATTTCACATAAGACATGAGCAGGACAGCTTCGCGGAATCCAAGGCGTGCCTTCATTCCTTTCTCTTCTTATCTCCATAGCTTCTCTATTCATCTCCATAGCTTCTCTCTTCATTTTCTTTCTCTGGCATTCTTCTCCAGCCGAAGAAGCTTGGGCTTCATGGGGCTCTTGGCTCAGCCACGCCCGCCCCTCTGACTTCATTGCCGCCGCTTAACGCCGCTTGCCGCCATTGGTTGTTGGCCGCCGGCTCGGTCCAACGCCTCCCCCTGGCCGTTGCCATGCACCACCGCTAGCCTCTACGGCCCGGCTCGCCGCCGACCTTGTGCCATGAGCTCGTGCACCGGTCGGTGGCCTGCTCCCCACCGCCATGCGTCGTTGGCGGCCTCTGCGGCCCGGCTCACCGCCGTTGTCCGACCCGGCACACCCGAGCGGCATCTTCCCGCACGGCGTCGACAGCGTGTTCAACGGCGTCGCCATGGTGTACCTGAGCTACATCGGCTATGACGCCGTGTCCACCAAGGCCAAGGAGGTGGAGCGGCCGGCGCGCGACGTCCCCGTGCGCCCAACCCGTGGATGTTGAAGAAGATAGACGCGCCACCATTGCTGCAAGCCGACGACCGAGGCCAGGGACGCAACGGAGGCCATGGGCAGCCCGCGTGGCATGGGGCATGGTGTGACGAGGGTGCACTTCGACGAACGTCTTGGCACACAAAACGCGGCGGTCCAGTCCGGCAAGTGTCTCGGCGTTTGCCTCCTTCTTTTTTCGTCCAGATCGGGGACAACTTCTTCTGATGTGTTTTTATTTTCAATTATTGTTCGGTGCTGCTGCCAGGGTGTAGCCGTCAGGGCGCATGGCCGTCGAAGCGCGCCGGGCCTTGGTCGCCAGCGCCACGGCCGCCGTGGCGCTTGATCCGGGCGCCTCTGCCGAGCTCTATAGCACTGTTGCCGGTATTGTCGTCTGTTCGCCAGGGCGTTGTGCATCCGTTTGCCAGGGCGCTGTGCATCCGTTCGCCAGGGCGCTTGTGCTCAGTCTGCCGGGGCGCCTCTGCCAGGGCGCCTCCTACCAGGAAGCTGGGCGTCCGTTCGCCAGGGCCTGTACGTAGTCTGCCAGGGCGCCTCTACCAGGGCGCTCGGGTGTGCAGGCCGCTCAGGAGAGGTGTGGTCAGATGGATGAGCCATGGATGCATGCATGTAGGGAAGCACTCAGCGTCATAGTCAAAAAGTAGTGCAGCGAGTGTGTGTGTATGTGCAGCCATCACATGCCATGGGAGCTAGTCAAAAAGTAGTGCGGCATTTAAGGCTGCCCTTTTCATATAACAAGAGGGTCTTTTGTATTGAATAAAATGCATGTAACAGCTGGGTGTGTTTTCTTGTTGATGGTGAACAATAAGGTACGGACGCCCGGGCACGAGCGCGGGCGCGAGGCCTCGAGGCCACCACGAGGGCGTGAGGCTGCGAGGGCACCTCGAGGGCCCGAGGTCTCGAGGGCGTGAGGCCCCGAGGGCACCGCGATGCCACGAGGCCTCGCGGCCTTAAGGGCATGAGGCCTCGAGGCCCTAAGGGCATGAGGCCTCGAGAGCACCGCGAGGGCGCGAGGCCTCGAGGGCATGAGGCCCCAAGGGCACCGCGAAGGCGTAAGGCCTTGAGGCCCTGAGGGCATGAGGCCCCGAGGGCACCACGAGGGCGCGAGGCTACTGTGAGGGCGCGAGGCCGCCGCTAGGGCATGACACCGCGAGGGTGCTAGGTCGCGAGGCTGCCGTGAGGGCATGAGGGCAGCGTGAGGGCATGAGGCCACCGTGAAGGCGTGAGGGCGCGAGGCCGTCGCTAGGACGTGACACCGCGAGGGTGCTAGGTCGCAAGGCTGCCGCGAGGGCGTGACGCCGCCATGACGACACAAGGGCATGAGGGCGCGACTCCGCGAGGGCACCGCGAGGACGTGAGGCGCCGCGAGGGTGTGCTCACATAGGGCACGCAGGATGCATGGGGCGCAGCTGCACAAGGCACGCAGGTGCGCCGCGAGCAGCTCTGGCTGCTGGACGGCTACAAGGCGCTCGGATGGATGGCGTTGTTCTGTGTGAAGAGCTCCAGGCATGTCGGGCTCCGGTCGGCCAGCGTGACGATGGCCTTGGTGACAGCGGCCTGCACGGGCATCGGTGGCTCATTCAGCGCGGCGCTGACAGCAGAGCACACCCCAACCTGGACGAGCTTCTCGACGCTCTCGGCGTCGCAGCCGAGCAGCCCGAGCGTGCGTGTGGTGGCCTCCTACCCCTCATCTGTGCCCTCCTTAAGCAGCTTGATCAGTGGCGGCATGTCGTCCTCCTTGGTGATGAGCTTGGCGAAGTGCTGGTTGTCGCGCGCGAGGGAAGCGAGGTTGGCGGCGGAGTTGGCGCGGCAGCGGCAGGCGCCGGTGTGCGACCACGCGGCGTGGTCTAGATCGAGAACCATATGGGTTCATTACGTGCGATGTTGGGGAGGCCGAGCATGTCCCGTCCCGTCCGCATCCGCGCGGCGTGGGGCGGCGAGATCTTGAGCAGCCGGTGATGTTCTCGATTGCGATCTCGGCGAAGAGCGCCGAAGCCGAAATTTGAGCATGAGAAGCCGCGGAGCGCGGTGGTCGCTCGCGATCTTCGCCGCGAGGACGAGGCCTTGGTGAGTGCTGCACCGCCCGACCATGATATCTTGTGGTGAGTGTTTGTAGAGGGCGGAATCCTGTTGACACGAGAGAAGGCTGTGGTAGATGGGAAGCCACCAGCTCCTCTGATCCCGCCAAGGCCACATGGAAATCAGCTTGAAAGCTTCAGCGGCGGTTCCACCATTTGTGGTGATCTCAAGAAGGCTTGGTGTTGCGCATGGGATTTTGTCATCATGGGCGCCTTCTTGATCAGCAGATCATGAATAGTGTGAATAGGTTTGAAGGGCCACAGAATCGGTATGAGAAATAATTGATCTTGCTCAACACATTAGTCGCCTAAATAGATTGGCCACAAGGATGAGAGCAAGGCGGTTGTAGAGAAGTAGATAACCCTCGATGGTGGTTTCACCTTTCGATAGTGGTTTGCCCTTATTGGCCTTGCAAACACGGAAAGATTGGCGACTGCCATGAGTGACCTTAGAAGGATAGCTGCGCCTAGCCAATATGGAGCATCGGCTTCATCTTTGAATTCTCCAAATCTGAGCCAGCAGTTAGCCGGAACTCATGTTGTTGCGGCACCTTCTGCAGACCAAGCATCTAACTCGAGCACTATTGCGGTGATCTGAGGGACTCTGGTATTTGAGAGCGCAGAACGCCTAGTAATTGGGTCTTCAAGATCCCTGAGGAGGAGGGGGAGGAGCAATGCCTTGTGTTCTTTGGATGTGGATGGTGGAGGCCTCCAACGGAATAAGAGGCTCTTGCCCCAACACCTGACCGCTCCAAACGCCCTTCGGTAGAAGCACCCTGCCGAAGCCCATCCCACACTACATGGTATGAGTGACACCCTTCGGAGAGAGGCACGCGGCTCCAATCCCTCCGGAGTGACTCCATGCAGCCGCCGAAAGGCCACCACCTCGCCTGCTCCGCCTCCAGCTCGACGGAGCCCCCGGCCTTTGCACGCCTTCGCGCCCCTCGGGGCCTTGGAGTAGTGACGGGACGCGCGGGGCATCGAGGCATAGGGTCCAGCAAGCCCCGAACCACTTCCAGTGGACTGGTGGCCAAGCGCCTAGGGCAAGGGGCTTATGTATGACCCTTGTGTAGACTTGTCGAAGTATAGAACATTTTAGATTGGAGGTGGTAGGATTCCTCAATACCACTAGCCCCCTGTCCCTTGGATGCCTTCATGGGCGCCCGAGGGATAAATAAGAGTGTTGAGGTCTTGTATCCTATTGAATATCCTTTTTTATGTGCACTTAGCAAGGCGTTTTTTTAGGGCGCCAAAGACTAGGCCAAATTCTGGCTTGACAGGAATGCAGACGCTCGAGATTTAGCCAAATTCTGGCTCAACGTAGCGCGAGGCACGGGGGCTAAGGAATACGTGCAAGGGCTGAGGAATACGTGCAGGGGCACGTACGACTTAGCCAATTTTGGCTTTGTGGGCACGCGGGCGCCCAAAGACTTAGACTTATTTTGTGTTTCATATAGCATGAGTGCTTCACGTGAGGGCGGGTACCAGATTGCCACTTCTCGTTGGCCCTTCGTGTGGAGTGGTTTTTGTTGTTCCATTCCTGAAGGCGAAGTACTAGATGTAGAGCCACCCCCACCGAGGCACAACCTTCAAGGTAGGGGATGCGTCTGAGCGAAGCTCGTGCAGGCGAAGTCGTGGACGAGCGGCCACCCTGCCGAGGCATAGCCTTCGAGGCGAGCGGCGTGTCGAAACGAAGTCTGTGGAGACGAAGTCATAGACGCGCGGCCACTCTGCCGAGGCATAGCCTTCGAGGCGAGTGGCGTGTCGAAGTGAAGCTTAAGTAGACGAAGTCTTGGATGCGAGGCCGCTGAGCCGAGGCATAGCCTTCGAGGCGGACGGTGCGTCGGAGCGAAGCCTCTGTAGGCGAAGTCGTCCTCCTCTTGCTCCGCGGCTTAATGAGAGTTGTCGAAGTAGAACTCCTCGGAATCATCGCAGTTTGACCTAGAAACGTTGCAGGGACAGGTAGATAACACGAACGTCTCTGCGGGGAAGAGAGAATGATCAACACTTATTTCTTATAGCAAGATAATATTCGTTCGACATGAGCATTGACCGAAGTCGTTGCCGTGGGACAAGTAGAGTCCCGTCACTTTAGATACTAAGATCTCCGAGGTGATAGCCTTATACGAGCATGATAGTCCTTGATCGACATTTGAGCCAGGTCGATGGTAGATGATTTGAGCTGCCTGGAGGGGTGCCCATGAGACTAAGTCATGGGGCACCTATGAGGTGTATCTATGAGATTGAGTCATGGACATATCAAAGGGGTGCCCACAAGGCTAAGTCGTGGGACACCAAAAGGCCACTAGGGGTGGTAGCCCCCAATGTACTTGGAGGTGCCCATGAGGCTAACTCATGTGCATCTTGATGGTGTGCCCACAACACTAAGTCATAGGCACACCGGAGGGGCGTCCATGAAGCTAAGTTGTGGAGCACCGAATGGCCACTAGGGGTGGTAGCCCCCAGTGGACTTTGAGGTGCCCATGAGGCTAACTCATGGGCACCTTGGACGTGTGCCCCTGACAGTAAGTCACGGGCACATCTGTGCTGCCCACGAGGCTAAGTCGTGAGGCACCGAATGGCCACTAGGGGTGGTAGCCCCCCAGTGCACTTAGAGGTGCCCATGAGGCTAACTCATGGGCACCTTGGACGTGTGCCCTTGACAGTAAGTCATGGGCACACCGGTGGCGCCTACGAGGCTAAGTCGTAGGGCACCGAACTATGAGGGCAATGAAGCCCTTTTACCCCGTAGGTGGGTTTTTTGTGGTGATCGGGAATACATGAGAATGGTTAACCCTTGCGAAGCAATGGAGCTATGCATGTGGCGACCCGGAGGTCGTTCGGCGCGTGGCCTGGAGTCTATGGGGAACGAGTCCTCAGCACATCCATCAACTTGGTACTGGACCAAAGTTGTCACTTATGCCCTAGGTCTAGTAGGACACGAGCCGCCATGGTGGAGGCGAAGGACGCCCAAGCCACCATGGACTTTTTGCTAGGGGAGACCACGGAGGTCGTATGCCCTATGCACCACGAGGGTGGTCGCTCATGCCCTAGGGCCAGTAGGACACAAACCGCCATGATGGAGGAGATGGACGCCCAAGGCGACGGACGCCCAAGCCACCATGGACTTTTGTTAGTGGAGACCGCGGAGGTCGTACACCCTAAGCACCACGAGGGTGGTCGCTCATGCCCTAGGGTCAGTAGGACATGAGCCGCCATGGTGGAGGCGACGGATGCCCAAGCCACCATGGACTTTTGTTAGGGGAGACCGCGGAGGTCGCACGCCCTACGCACCACGAGGGTGGTCGCTCATGCCCTAGGTCCAGTAGGACACGAGCCGCCATGGTGGAGGCAACGGACGCCCAAGCCACCATAGACTTTTGTTAGGGGAGACCGCGGAGGTCGTACGCCCTACGCACCACGAGGGTGAAATCTCTTGGAGGGAAAGTGTCTTGAGAGCCCATACGAGATTTATATGTCGGGACTGTCCCCTAACAGTAGCGCGTTAGGGGGCAGCCCTCGTAGTGAGCCTTCATTGCTCGTGCCGCATGGACTTCATGCGTCCTGGGGGTGATGGTTGGCCTCAAACTCCTTAGCCTTCTGGCTGCGAGAGTGCCTTGAACTGCTTGCCCTTGACTGCGCCTCGCATCGACTCGCACAAGGGAGGGGGACGCGCGTGGGAACCCCAGGGCATGTAGGACATTGCCATCTCGAGGTGGATGGCCCTGATCTCCGACGAGGGTGCTCGGCTGGGGCTCCTTCAACGAGTGTATGGGTCATCCACGAGATCATTGCCTGTTCAATTTTGACAAGCTGTCCCCATGAGATCGTTTGGATCATCAAACTATCACCAAGTTCTTGTCTTTGACATGCAGTCTCGTGAGAGTAGTTTGGCACATTTTAAACACAAGACAATCTTTAAATGATTTTTCATTTTGCACAAGAGCAATTTTAGATTCTTAAAAGAACAAGAAGCTCAAGTAATGATCAAAACTAGATTCAAGAGCTAACAAATCAATTTTGACAGGGCCAATGTCACAAAAGGTGCACTAATTGCGCAACAGGCTAAACAATCCACAAATTGCAAATTTCTTAGTTCAAGTTGTTTTAAAATTCTAGCTCATTTAGCAAAGACTTAGCTACACATGTGAAAGCATGATAATTCTAGCAAGTCAAAGAACTAGACATGACATTGAGCAAGAATTGAAATACTAAAACTCAAAAGGGTAATAAGCAAAGCTTCATCAATTTAAAAGACAAGCAGTAAAGCTTATATTACAATGCATCTTTTTGTGATTTTCATATGAATGCAAAAGATACAATGAGATGCAAGAAAAAGTATCAAAAGCCAAAGAAGACACTTGTTGATACCAGTAGATGAAAGTTGGAGAACACACTTGACGAGAAGATCAACAAGGGTCAAAAAGATCAAGAAGATCAGAAGAAAAGATCAAAATGCTCAAAAAGCCTAAAAAGATCAAAAGGATCCAAAGAAAATACCACTTGAAGAAGATACCAGAAAAGATCCACAAAAGTTCAAATGAACAAGGAAAGTTCAGAAAAGAACCAATTCCCCCTCAAACCAACCCATAGGGGTAAATTACCCCTAACTCACTTCTCAAGATGACAAACCTTGTTGGGTCAAAAAGCTTTGAGAGGATATCTGCGAATTGCCTTGGACTCTACAAGACTAGCACAAAGACTTCAAACTCCACAAGATCTCTAGGGAAAACAACTCGAAAAGCTAGGGAGCGAAACACCAACACTAAAAAGCTTGCAGGCAGCTCAAAACCTGCAAAGGACTAGTGACTGAGAGACAAGTTCGACCTAGACTGTGAGAAGAGTGTATCCTAGAAAACCATGGGATAAGAAGAGTGTCTAAAAAGGACACGTGCTATAACAGAGCCTCCTATCTACTCTGAACTCAACAAGCCCAACACCTGACACGAACCAGATGCTATGCAAGGTAGACTAGCGATACCATACACAAATGTAATGCATAGAAGCTTGAACCTGAGTTGCACTGCTTGGCAGTGAGATGTAGTCATGATGGATGAAGATCTATTCCTTGTATAGCTTGATTTGAAGCTCCAGAAAGTAGTTGCGCTCACCCATCATCCTTATCTCAAATTCTTTTGTTTCCAAGAAGTGATAGCCTTCATCGAATGCACATATGAAGAAGAAGAGCCGACAGCTGGAGTCATGATCCACATGTTCTTCTTCTCAACTGAAAAGACTACACCAAAGAGACAGAAGAAGTCTATGCCTTGGTACTGGGTTAGTGAGACATTATCTAGGGAAACAGTACCAAGACATATAACTAGCAAGGATAGCAGTAGATGGTCCAAAACTCATAAAAGCACATAATCAACAATTCATGGCATGAGCATGAAGATAGACATATCAAACGCAACACATGCTATCTAAGAGGTGATAAAGCTCAAAATAATCTTAATTCAAAATAAGGCATAGGAGCAATCAAGCAAGCATATAACATATCACATAACATACATCCAGTCAAAGTTAAAACATGCTAGCGAAGCTATGGCAGAGCTCATGTATCCACACTTAACAATAAGGAATAATAACCATGTAGCATAAAGTATGTTATAGAACAATTTATGAATAATGTATGCTAACATGGATATCAAGTAAACATGTGGATACATAAAGCAAAAGTCAATAAGAGCAAGATAAATCATGTACAAAACAGCATAAGCTCATGATGACAAAAACAAGCTCACATAACCTTGGAAAGAATGAACAACAATATAATACATGGATACATAAGTAAGAATCAATAGGAGCAATATAATAAAGAAACAAGACAGCACAAGCTCATGTTGACAAAACCAAGCTCATATAACCATGGAAGTAATGAACAACAATCTAATACATGGATACATAAGTAAGAATCAACAAGAGCAAGATAATAAAGGTACAAGACAGCACAAGCTCATGTTGACAAAACCAAGCTTATACACCCATGGAAATAATGAATAACAATCTAGCCCATAGATACATAAGCAAGGTACTAGCAAAGGCATGATGAAAGATATCATAAGAGTGATACATGCCAATATAATACAAGTGAGCACAAAGACAAGCACAACATGCCAATAAAGAATAATCATGAAAGTAAATGCATGAAGATATAAGATAGCTCACAAAACATGTGAAGATGCCGATCATAAAAGCACATGCCTCTTGGAGGCCATCAAGGGGGTGGAGAACCATCAATTGTCCCATTCACGTGATGAATCAAAAGACCAGAATCTATTAAATCCATGTTCTCCAACTTGCGTTCTCAGTACTTACACATGAGAAAGGCAAGGTGTCCAAGTCTTGGATCCCGAAGGGTTAGAGAGCAAATACTTGGGAACCCAAACCTTGGACACACCACCACTAGAAGCAGACGGACCATTATGTGAGTTAGCATGATGCAAATGATGGTTCATGCAAGAAGATCCAACATCAACCTTGAAGGCACGCCGTGAGTGGACAACTCGATGAGGAAAACGAGGTCCGTCTCTAGAAAAGCATCGATGTCCTTGCTTCAAAGCACAATGATGAGAACCAACAGAAGCACCAAAAGAACTCACATATCCTCGCCGTGGGTGTGTACCTCGATGAACAAAACGAGGTCCTCCTCTTGAGAGACGGCGGAAATCCTGTCTTGGGGCAGCTCGTGGACCAAAACCAAAATCACGGAAACCAAGTCCACAATGCTGTCCAACACCACTAGAAAAGGTGTCAAAGAAGCTATCAACAGAGCGAGTCTTCGTGCTCGGCTCTTTAGTGTGCATGTCATGCGAAAGACTATGCCCACTAGGAGACTTAGAAGTATGAGCTCGACGCATCTGTTTTGCACGCCTAAAACAGAAATCCACATGATGTCCATCCTTCCCACAAAATGAGCAATGATGTAAAGATCTACTAGGAGACACGGTCCGAGAGGACGAAGCACCATTGTCGCTCAAAGAAGAAGTCCCTTAGGACAGGAGGGAAGAACTAACATCATAACTCGCCCTCGTGTCGACACTAGGCTCACACAAGCCATGAGATTGGAAATGTGTGTCCCTAAAAGCTCGACTGCACATCCGACGTCGGTGTTTGACACGGCGGAAGCAAAACTCAATAATGTGTCCATCTTTCTTACAAAAGGTGCAATGATACTTCTCATTTGAAGAAGTAGTACCATGTGAGTAAGAAGCACCCTTGTCTTTAAAAATCCCTTGGACAACACAAGAAGAGTCAGAAAGAGTCGCATTTGCCAAAGAAGAGCTATCCAAAGCGATGGCACAAAAACCAACATCAAATGACTCACGTTTCGCACAAAAATACTCCAACTCCGAATGCAAGGAAGCAAGAGAAATCTTGAGGATATCAATCTTAGAGTGAAGGCAAGTACAAGAGTCACATGACTTAGCGCTCATATCATCGCGCAATTTATTCAAAGACTCAAACTCGCTCTTCAAGGCAATGCAAGATGTGCAAAAAATTAATGATGCTTTCATATTAAGCATGCAATTCAAAGCATCAATTTTATTTTCTAAATGAGCATAATTCTTGTAAGAGACTAAACCATCTTTAAGCAATTTCTCATATTCTAAGCACATGCTACAAGGCCTAGCTTCAATTTCAATAATTTCAGCCCTAATATTCTCTAATTGCTCAAGGTGAAAGGAATTAGTCAATTTAAGCTTCTCAAAATTAGCAAGCATACCTACACAAGAATCACAACCATTTCTAGCCATAGATCTAAAATTGCCTATTTCTAACTTAGTATTATCAAGCTCATGATGTAAGGCAACACAAGAATCACATGGCATAGAAGCATTTGATTACAATAATTCATTTTTAGATTTTAGGCATGCAAGAGAATTTTTCAAGTTCTCCATATCTATAAGCAATGAATCAAAAGCACACATGGAGGTTTTCAATTTGGCAAGCTCATGAGACAAATCATCATTCTCGCTTTCCAGCAGTTTTATTTTCTTCCTAAGAGCATGCAATTTGTACTCATATGAAATCAAGCCATCAATGAGTTTGTCTTTGCTCACCTTGCTTAGTTCGAGTAGGGGATCGTCCTCGGAGGAGTCATCATGATCATCCTCAAAGAGCTCACCATCATGCTCATGCTCAATCGCCACTACGCATATGCCAATGGGCTCCTTCTCCTCGGGCTCCAAGCGAATCTCATCTCTGAAACTAGGACAATCAAAACAAAAGAGATCACCAAAAATATCACAGGAGAATTCCTCCTCCATCGACATTATAAATATCGCACGTTCAAACATCTTGTTATGACAGACATCACTAGCAAAAAAACCACGACAAGATACAAAGAAGCGCTCACAAGTCCTCATATTTGTCGCCATGCTCAAAGATCGGTGAAGATCACAAAAGAACAAACTTGGCTCTGATACCACTTGTAGGACCGGAAAGGCGACTATAGGGGGGTGAATAGGAGCACACTCACTTTTTCACAAAGGATGGATTCAACACAAATTTCACTCCAGTAGCTATGGAAGCTATGAAGATCAATATTTAAGTATAGCGGAAGACTTGTATTGAATCTAATCCAAAACCCCAAAGCATGAGACCAGCATGAAGCTCAAACCCTAAAGGGGCGGTCTGAACGCTACCACAGGCGGTCTGACCGGCTGACTGAAGAACAGAGAAAAACAGCCCAAACTGAAATTGGTCGGGCGGTCTCACCGACGTTGTGAAATCGGTCTGACCGGACCTGACGCAGAACAGTAAGAACAGCCCGAAAACCGAAACTCAAATCGGTCTAACTTTTCATCTACAAGATGAAACTTGACCAAACTTGAGACACACCTTCCTAAGGATATCAAGAACCTATTCTAAGCAACGATCGTCCAGATCTATGCCAAAGTCCTGACCTTTTTCAAATTGAACGAAGTGTGCTAAAAAACCGAGTCAAATCGAAAACGTAATCTAGAAACTTGCTGGAGGTTGATTGATGATCTAGATGGTCCTAGATAGGTTCCCACATGTCACAGCAAGCTAGATCAAGAGAAGAAACCAATAGAAAACTCGGGGAACAAAGAAAGACCCAAAATCACCAAATAGAGAGCAAGAACAAATAGGGACTCATCTTTGAGGAATCTTGCATAGATTGATATGGGATTGTTGAGGGTTTACAGCCACTCCCCTAGAAGGACAAAGCTCACCACGTGAGCACACACTCAATCCAAACCCTAGAACCCTAGCTCTCATCTTTTCTTCACAAAACCCTAAAACCAAAATAGGGCATCTCTAATGAGGGCTTTTGCTCAGCAGCACCTTGTGCACACAACACCTCTCTATTTATATGGAGGCTAGCATCTAGGGAATATTCCATTAGGGCACCCGTTAAGCCCAACTCACAAACGGGTTAACACACACACGCTTTTCAAAGCGTCGTCTTCGTCTTCGATTTACCTAAACCGCTTCTCCATGCGTCGACCTGCGCCGCGGTGTAGCCAAAGGTCACCAAGGCGGTATTTAGTAAAATTACCAAAATACACCTTCTCGATCTTTTTGCAAAGACCGAGTCCCATCTTCGTGAAGCACTCCTCATGTTTCGCCACGTGTAGGTTGATCAACGGCTCTCATCATATCGGCAAGTCTCTCCCGTCCGGCTCCCACCGGACCACCATGGCACTTGCACCGACCCCCGCGCCGCTTGATCGAACCAGTCGCACCGAACTGCCCGTTCGGTTACCTTTGTCTATTCTGTGCCCCGCTTGAGTCCTCTGACCTCACCCGGCATCCTCGATCGTTCTGGACCTCAGCACTCCAAGCTTAGTCCTGATCCTCCTCGCAGTTGACCATCATCGACCTGTAAGCCACCTGCACAACAACAGACCAAGAAATCGATTCCAAGAACAAGTTCTTCACAACTTGACCCACGTTAGTCAAAACATGCATCATGCAACACATATGCACTGATAACCATGAACTTGACCTAACCAAACAATCATCGCCACCACGAAGCCCGACGAACAAGACAAAATCTGTCAGACCGCCGTTCTGGCCGGTCTGACCGCCCCCTGGCCAGTCTAACTGCCAGCACAAGGCCGGTCTGACCGCCCCCTTTGGACTTAGCCAAATTTCCTCTCGAGGAAAACCGAACCTCTCTGGAAATTTCAATCCAATAGAACTTTTGCCTGGAAGCTCCAAAAATTGTGAGACCAAGAGCAGTAGAATCTACTCTCTTGCCTACACCCTCTATTTTTGGCCCAGCTCCAAAATCCAAAAACTCTTTATGACCGGTCTGACTGATTTTCCCAAGGCGGTCGGCCGCTCCTTGGCGGTCAGGACCGCCGCTTTGGCGATCGGAGGCGCCACTTGCCTATGACCTTTTGAACTTTGCCGAAAATGCGTGATTCGACAAACCATCAAAGCCATTGCCAATTGTATTATCATCCTAAGATCATGAGCATATCCCCATGATATCCGCAGAATTAAATTACTATAAAAAAAATTCACATAAATCCAACATGATGCAATGTTTTAAAAATACCAAAAAGCATAGATGTAGTAACATAAAGTTATGTAAACCTGTGATGAGCACGGCGTTGTGATGCTTTGACGGTGATGACAAACACGGCATTGAGGGTAGATGGTGTACGTGAGGGCGGGGCGGTAGACGGGGAGGGCCTGGCATCCAGGGGAAATCACCATAGGAGAGAGGACAGAGAAGACGTGGGGGAAGGGGCGAGACGAGGGTCTAGAATTCGGTGTAAGGGGTGAGAAGAGATGGAGCCATGCGGGAATAGAGAGGGCGGATGCACACTGATCCCACCTATCAGCGCAAATGGGTTGTGAGAGGAGAGGAAGGGAGGGAAAGAACGCATCACTCACCACCACTAGTCTTTCTAAGTAGTAAAGATAAAGATTCATTGTGCAGAGCTTCTGTTTTTAAGTGGGACCCACACCGTGCAACTAGCTTCTCTCTTCCTCTTCTTCTTCCTCCACTACCTGGTTCCTATCTCTAGCAGCTGCATGCCCCCATCCATGCCTTTCACCGCGTTGCCCCTCTCTAGCGCCACCCCGCCCTCCCTCTTGCCACTCCGCCACCCCTCCCTCTCCACCACCACGCTAATTCTCCACCCGCGAGCACCCGATCAATGGCAGCAGCGACCTCTCATTATCTCTCTTTCTTGTTCCATGTAGAGGCAGTGGCCGGTATATCTGGATGCCATGGAGGCCCCCGAGTCCCCGACGGCCCGGAAATAGCCTGCAATTGCGAAGAGTTTAGTGCGACGGCTCGTGGCAACGGCGACACATGGCGTAGAGTGCCCAGTTCGGCGGTTCGATGACGACTTGCGGCAGTGGCGCGTGGCAAGGACAACCTCAGGTGCGCGACATTGGCATGGACAACGATTCTTTTATTCCTTGGCTTTGATTCAAGATGAGGGTATGACTCCAAAATATTTTTTGTTAGGAATTGGAATCGATTGCTTCTCTCTCCTCCTTTGAACCACCTTAAACTCAAAGTTGCAGATGATCCATCGAACAACCCGTGGTCATATCTCACCGTGTCCTGCCGATCTTGTGCTATGTGCGTCAAGCAGCTAGATGCAGCCATGTTCTCTCTTCGTAACGGCTTGTTCATGCAAAGGTAGCAACGTAGCGTGGCGATAGTCATCGCAAGTAGCAAACTTGACACCAACAACGTCACCGTCGGTCGCCATATGTAATACGTATTGTACATCATTGGCTTCAACTGTCATAAAATTTGATTTGAATCGAACTCTTTGTATTTGATATCTAATATGGAAAAATAAAGTTGTATTTGTTTGTAACTCTTAGCTGATAATTTGCTTTCTCCAATCTTCCAAAAAGAAATTCCCAATTGTTTTGTTTGTTGTATCCAATAGGAATTTAGCACCGTACCAGAGGAGGATACTTCATATTCACTTCTTCCGAAATCGTTCTCTTCTGTGTGTATTTGTCTGTCCTTTTTCCTTGGTGCCGCTCGGCGTGTCAAGTACTCCCGTGTCTAAGCATGTTGGGTTGGAGTTTATGGATTTGGTCCAAATAATATTTTCTTTATAGATCCTAGAAAATCCTGAAGGCTTACTCATGCATGATGGAAAGATGGAAGTTTAGTACATATTGCTAATTTAGGTGAAAGAAGATCAACTTATAAGGTAGAGTTGGTCTTACCTAGCTGAAGCAAGCAAAAGAAGAATACACATGCAATTGCTCGCTCGCCTCCTCGCCTCGTCATTCTGTAGGGCATGGGCTATTATGGTGTGAGAACCTGAACAATTAGGCTAAACTAAATAGCAATAGTCGGTAATTAGTGGTAATTAAAATTCTTTAGTCCGGAACAAAGTGTAATCTCAAATTAGACATCAAACGCTTAATCCACACAATTAACAATTTAAACAGTGTAACAACATTCCAACAACATTATCACTTAAGATTCAATTACAAAAATAAATCCATTACAAGCCTAAGTGGAACACTAACATAAATTCAAAACTATTTACATCATTTCAATACATCTCAGGTACACCAAAGTTACAACCTTGAATGCATTGTAACAACTCAATTGCGAAACAAAGGTAATATATTACAAATTTATACAAAAATTGTTTGCAACCAATCACAAGGTAAATTACAAGAATTAATTAAATTACAACTTAATAGTCTTGCATTCATCTCTCTAAAGCCATCCTTGCCTTTTCATCCAATTGTCTTCCGCCCTTCTCGATCCACACCTCCATAGGCGACCAAAAGCAGAAAGTGATTAGCACTACACCATGACATAGAATTAAGGGCAATTAACTGCCAAAAAAAAAAAAGGATGAGTGGCAAAACATGTGCCGGCAATGTCCAAGAGATTGCGGGTCCTATTATTTGCCGGAAATAATTAGTGTCTAGAACAACTTATCTACCGGGAATGTTTTTTTGTTAGCTACAATATATCTGCCCTAGAAAAAATCAATCAGGTCAATCTAACTGCCGGGTAAAACAATGGGCGGGAGATGAAAAAATTAATCGTCTGAAGACCGAACTATTCGACCTCATATCTACCGGCGAAAAAAGTTTAGGCACCAAGGTGAAAAAATGAGTTGCGCCGCGCCTCCACCTTATCTCCTCCAAAAGCCCTCCTCGCGCCTGCTCCTCCCGACGGCCGCCTCTCCCCGCGCCTCCCCTCCTCCCCGCGCTGCCCCATCCTCCCCACGCCTCCCCTCCTCCCGACGGCGCCTTCCACCCCGCACCGCCCTCCTCGGCCGCCTCTCCTCCCATCCCCGTTGCCCTCCTCCCGGCCGCCCCATCCTCCCCACCTCGCCTCCTCCCGGCCACCCCTCAGCGCCACACCTCCTCCCCGTTGCCCTCCTCCCCCATTGCCCTCCTCCCAGCCACCCCATCCTCCCCGCACCGCGCTCCTCCCCGGCCGCCCCCTCCTCCCCAGTCGCCCCTCCTCCCCACGCCCGCATCCTCCCCCCGGCGCGGGCCAGGTGATGCTGGTTGTGATGGAGCTTAGCTCCTTCCTGCTCTCGGCCATTAACCCTAGCCAGTAGCGGCGGCGGGTGAGGGCAGAGGGCAAGGCTGCGAGGGAGCACAGCACGGACGACGGCACGTAGCACGGGCTAGGAGGCGTGGCCGACCGGGGGCTGGCGAGTCTTGTGACCTTGGCGGCGGTGACAAGGCGAGGCGTGTCACACATGGTTCTTTATTTTGGAGTGATTTATGCTCTCCAGCCTCTCCTATTACATCATGTTTAGAATTTAGCTATGTGTTTTACTAAACAAAAAGAAATAGTCAAAGTTTGAGCAATTCTTGTAATTTGTTTTGCTTTTCTTACATGGTATTCTTACTTTCAAATAATTTGGTATGCTTATGAAAGTGATTGTTTGAATTCAATTGTTACTTGTCTCATTAGTTCTGAATGACTTGCTAACATCTAGTTCTTTTCTCTCGAGTCCTTTGCATGGATTTGGCTGTAAAAGTTAGGTTGAGTCTTTGTGCTCGATTCTGGATCATTTGTTAACAATAGATATGCTTGGGTTTCTTTAGTAGCTTCATCCACGCTAAACTCGAGCAATTTGGCTGGTATAGAGGTGCCAGATTTAAGTGTACAACATGGTATGGTAGAGCTATTCCTTGTTCTGCTAATCTGCCCTTGTGTGCAAGAGACTTATCAACACATAATGTGTTTTCTTCTCAGAGTGAGTTGAGATGATGAGTTCTTTAATTATGCTAACTAGACAATGCATCTATTGGTTTGGGTGCATACACTTATACGGTACATTTTTTGTACAAAGTTGCTGATGATAATTACATGTTAACAATCATTTGGAAGATACTCACTGTCTTTCTTTGATCTTGTCGTGCTGTGCTGGGTTTCGGAAGCACAAAAACGATGAATTACGTGAACAAGTTTTAACAGCTCTTAAAGATGACAAAGAGGAGCTAGAGGCAACACTTAACTAGGAACAACTTCGAACTATACAGCATAAAGAAGAGATAGCTGAAGCAGAGGCTAGAAATGCAGAGCTAACAAGGGTGAGTCTTCTTGTCTATCTTTCGATAGTTTTGTTTCTACCCCTACAGATCTGTAGTTTCTTCTGTTCTTCTATCCTAGGTAATCTTTCAAGCATGTAATGGACCTTTTTGACCGATAAGGTAAGATTTCTTATGTAATCTTGTTTCTTTTCATTTGGTTTAGTAGCTACATGTCGGGATCGATTAGGCTTTACCTGTATTGAATAGTGTGTGTGGGTCTATTGTAACATCATCTTAGTCCTTACATATATGATCATAAAAGAACATTTAGGTTATATGTCCAGCCTGATGATTGATGGGTATTGCATTTCTTTTCTGGAACGTTTTTTTGAGTTGTCAGTACCATTTTTTCTATGAAGTTCCAAGCTATCCATGTTAAGAGAGGCACTACTCTATATTAAATTAGATTGCATGTCTTCTGTCTATTCTTGCTTATGCATAGACTCACCTTCATCGAGGGATAGAGCTATTGAGTTTGGCGTATTGTTAATTGCACTTTGAATTTTATACAGAGGTCTCCAGACAGGGACGAGAGAATGATAACCTTGATTCTAACATAAAAGCTTCAAATAGAGTTCCAAGTATGAAATATGCACCATCATCAGGTCCAACAGCTTCTAATGAGGGAGCATCGACATCTGGATGTTCTACATCTCAGTGTCTCTCCAGATAAGCCCGACATCAGAACGAATAATTTGTCCGAATTTCTGGGAGCAATTTCCATGTCTAGCTTATACTCAGGGTTCATACCAATTTTTTCACTTGCAAATTTTAGATTTAGCAGTCCATATGTAAGGAATAGGTGCAATCCCAGTTTTCATATAATTGTTAGTTGGGCCCTACAATAATTAAAAGGTTGGTGACCGATCGAGTACCATTGACATTATCCAGTTAATTATACGAAAGAAGTTAATTATACATTGTGTTAACAATCTGAATTGTTTTTATATGCCAACTTAGTTGAACTTTTTATTTCTTTTTACTGAATTGAATTTTTTTTTTGTTTCTAGCAAAATTTTGGTGCTTTGTTCGCATGATTTACATGTCAATGGCTTATCTTTATGGGAAAAAAATTGTTGGGCCCATAACTCCAACTATACTGGAAATAAGAGAGGAGATGTACACCATATCCTACAATGAGATTGATTGGAACAAGGCTCGTGATTCCTGTGCCAAGGTTTGTTACTGCCTTTATAAGTGCATAATCATGAATTATGGTTTAGCAGCTACTCCATCAAAATTTTGGTGCATGATCTTCATTTAATATGTGGTGCCACCGTGTAAGCAGTATTTAGTGCTACATATATTCTGGTTTAACCATGTTTAAATAGTTTACTTCACTGAACAACGATAACATTGTTGATGCAAATTTGAGGGAAAAAAGCTATATTAATTTTTTTTAGCTTAATAGTTTGTCTTGATTTATTGATGTTTGTTGTATCACAAAGGAAAAAGTCTACCTTTGGTCCCTCAACTTTTCTCGGAGTCTAAATTTTCACTCTTAACTTCAAAAACTTTGGCCCCTCAACTTTATGTCCCCTAACTGTAACTATCGAAACCGGCCAATACAAATCACATCACAAGACTGGTTTTGTGAGCTGTTTTGGGTGACGTGGCTGCCACCTTATCATTTTCCATGTTGACATGGCATCCACATCATCAATTTCTTCTTCTCTTCCTCCTCCACCCCTCTCTGTCTTATTGGACGTGAAGTAAATGATTTTAAAGTTTAAGGTGAAAATTAGATCACGAGAAAAGTTAAGGGACCAAAATGGACTTTTTTTATGTCATAAAAGTTTGATGATATTCTTGTATCGTAAGGGGGTAAAAGGCATAACTACTTGATTCTACCTAAGAAGAAAGCTTGCACAATACTTCCTCCAGTACACATAGAAATATAGTAAGTAAGAAATGAACTGATTTTTAAAAGCAGTACTAACTTTTTTTGGCATTATAGGAAGACCTTCGGTATCCTTGTTCGAGGGTACAAAATATTGTTTGGGCATGCTTAAATAAGTTCGTGGAGCCAATGTTGAATTCTTGGCCATTCAATAAGTTACAGATGATATCGTTGAGAAACCTCATGAAACATATCTACTATGAAGATGAAAATACCAACTACATTGGTTTATGTCCTATCAACAAGGTAATGTCCATGGATTTTGTGGTTGGATTGCTTTCTTTTTCCAGAAAGTAGTGTTTCTTCCATGCTGTTCATAGTAGACATTGGCTAGCTTTCAACTATCCATCAAGCTTGCAGAATTTACCCAGCTTTGATTGATTTCGTCCTACTATTTGCGGCTATGCCTTTGGGTCATAAGCCTGACTGAGTAGATAGTGTTCAGGCTTGCTTGAGGCAGGTTAACAACTAATATGTTGACAATGTACTCATGTGAACCTGGTTATGGCCAAACCCTGGCAGAGCGGACCGGAGGTTGGATACCACGAGTGATGAGTTTAGGCACATTAAATCTCTTTTTATAAAAAAAATTCATGTTGAATATATTATGTCATATGTTGACTTTATTTCATGATTATTTGTATCAGTTGAATTTTTATTTACAATCTGTATAATGTGTGAGCCGTGCCCATAAACTAGGAATGGGCAACCACTATGAATTAACCGGTAAATAGCCATTTCCCATATTTCTTTTTGAGTGACTCTTTTTTGGCAAGGAATTGGTGAGGGATTTTTGCTTAGACTTCAAATTTTTGTGTAAGTACACGTGTATGTAGAAAATTAGTTTGATACCTCGCTAAGTGGTATAAATTGGAAAAAGACCAACTGTGGCGGCAGCAGTTGTTGGTAGCAGCTAATCAGGGAAGAGGAATCAATGGTTTGGGGCACAAGTTTTCAGTTGCGTGTTGTCGAGAGTAGGGTTTGGACAACAGTACTTTCACCCGGCTTTGGCCGGTTTTGGAATTTTACCGGGGTAATATGTGACCTGTCTCAAAAATCACATAAACAACTGAAAGGTCCAAAAGAGACAATAAAAACAGAGTATCTATCATTATATTTATCTTAATATCTTCATAATTTGGAACTTATATTTTTGACAAAAAACTTCAATGATTAGGCCTTAAATATGATTTGCTGCTGGATAGAAAACCCAAATTCAGATGCATTCAAGAAACATCTTCCAAGGATTTATGATTACTTGTGGCTTTCTGAAGATGGCATGAAGGCACAGGTATTGTCTCCATTTGTTGTGCATGTGCTATATTTTTAACAGGAACGTTGTTGAAACAGACTTGAGTGTTTCAAAAAGGAGACCTCATTTTACTATAGAGTTTAGAATCTCAACTTAATTGGCAAAATTAATGATAAACTTTCCATTGGTTTTCTTTGACACGTAGGAAGTACAAGGACAAACTTTGTCTACAAGACAAATTCTAAAAAACGGACATAGCATATGTTACCATGTGTGTTACTGTTGGAAGATTACACAAACAATATCTCTATCAGATATTAATTAGGGTTGAAATCAGTAACTTACGGTTGCCATTAAAGTTTATATAATCACAACAAATGTGTGCTATAGTGTGAGAAATGACTTTTTGTTCACATTACCAGTTAGTCATACATGTTTTTGCAGTATGTAAACGACAAATCTCCTTTTGTTTACATTATTATAGTTTCTGATTAAGTGTTGATAAAGTTTGCTATTCATGTCTTCACTATGATGAACTAATGTATCAAGTATGTCTTAATTACAAAATAGTTCAAAAAAAGTTATATGCTTTTAAAGAAAAAATAAATATTTTTATAAGGATGATATTTCAATGTTATTCTATTGAAAGTAGGTTTATGATGGGTGCCAGACCTGGGAGACAGCATTTATAGTTCAAGCCTTATGGCTTTCTAAAAAATTCACAGGTTTGTTGTTCTTGATCCTTTGCTATTCAAATAACTTCTACCTTCAAAGAAAAAACTAAAATTCACGTTCATACTTGAAGGTTCTTCAAGATCTTCCTAGTCACAAAAGTTATTATCGCGAGAGATCTAAAGGTTTGTGGACTCTTTCTACAGCAGACAATGGTTGGTCAGTTCCTGATTGTACTGGAGAAGCACTTCAAGTCAATACAAATTTGTTATCATCAATTTTCTTCTAATTCCATATAAATTATGATAATTCTTCCTAGTTTTTCCATAGAACAGTTATTTTTTTCGTCCGAGACTTTTTTCTTTTGGCAGGACCCAAACTTTTCTATAAGCTCTTTTGATCCCTCATGTTTCAGTTTTGATCCCCATTTTTACGAACTTCTGATTAAAAATAGATCTCAACCAACATTTCTATTCCAACTGGTAAGGAGCCCATTGAAAAATGATAATATCATTGCCTTAAAAGTAGTCGTTAATACTTATTTCATCGATTATTTTGACCTTTCATATCTTATCTTACATGGTGAAATTCTGTGTCAATTTTTTTAGATAAGTTTATGTTCTATTATGACTTGAGTCAAAATGTGTCCCTTTTGTGTCATATTCATATTGATGTCTGGTAAAATGTGCTTCAACTACCCCAAGCTCACTAATTAATCAGCAAAATGATGATTAGTCTGAAATCATTTTAATGACGAATATGACTCATCAATTATAAGCTGATCAGTTAAACTAAGCACTAAGAATTCATGATGGCTCAATGTTTTGAGTTTTGTGGTTATTGACTTTACAATTTTCTTTTCAGGTACAAAACATAAGGGTTGTTGAAGTTATTGTTTGCTGATAGAGTGATCATCCTTATTTTGCAAATGATGATAGCGTGATGATTTCATTATGTGGACATCTTCATTGTCGACTTCTTTTGCGTAGATGTTTTGTACATGCCAAGGATAGATTAGTATTGTGGTAGAAGGGGTTGGAGAATTTACATGTGTCAAGGATAGACTAGTATTGTCGACTTCTTTTGTGTGCATGTTTTGTACATGCCAAGGAGACCGTGGCTATATTAGAATGCTCGGAATTCTGAAGTTGCATGTGTATGGTGTACTGCACATGTACTGTTGTGCTTATCAGTAATTTCATATTTCAGGTTTATGTATTTTGCATCATCTGAATTTCATCAAACTGTTGCAGCTGTATTTGATTGTTGATATGATATTTTCTAAGTGGTACGATTGAGAAAATTGTATGTTTTGTAAATTCCGATTGAATGTTGCAAACTATTGGGAAAATATTAAATTCACTATTCCGAACAGTATAATTAAATTATGGTAGTAATAGTTATCCAGGGCACTTAACTGCCAGGAAAAAGACCATCGAGGGCGTAGTAACTGCCGGCAATATGTATAACTGCCGGGGAAACTCCAACTACCGTGCCAGCGGAAACCTAGTTATTTAGGGCAATTAATTGCCGAGAAACCTCTAACTGCCGGGAAAACAACTAACTACCGGGGAAAACGGACAATCAAGAGCAGGTTAACTGTCGGGGAAAATGGCAATCAAGGGTAGGTTAACTGCTGGCAATACCTCCAACTGCCGGGAAATAGCTAACTACCGAGGAAAAAAACCTTTCTAGGGCAGTTAACTGCCGAGAATTCACATATCTGCTGGGAAATATTTTTCTCGGCAGCACTTTACCGGGCATGCAATAAGTGCCGGGAAAACTAATTGCCGGCAGATAAATTGCCTTGCAACACAGTTTTTCCCGGCAGTTGCATTGCCCTTAATACTATGCCATGGTGTAGTGTAGTACAACTGAGAGAAGTTTATATATGTGAGTATTAGAATATAGGAAGTGGCTATCAGAATTCCCCGAAGTCCAATAGGATTCCCATATCAACCTAGGTCAGCCAGTCCCTCGGTCACCAAGGTACCCTGACCAACCGGAGTTAGTCGGCCCCTTGATAATTAAGATATCCTAGCCAATCTAAGTTAATAGGCACCTTTTACTTCCGTAGGTCTCATCATATGACGTCATTAAAGCCCAACGCCCACTATTTACAATTGCCTCAACCGCAATTCAATCCTACGGTGCATCTCCCCTTAACCCCACGCTCAGTTAAAATCATCATAGGGTATCCCAAAAGCCAGCACCATCAGCACCTTTGCTGCACAGTCAGCACAACCCTGCAATTATCCAGAGTCATTCCCTTACTGTGCACAGGAAAGCGTATTGATAAGGCTGAGCCAGCTGCACAAAGGCAAGGAAGCAACACAACCGAGCCAACCCCCCTGTTCCTCACAGCCGAATCACAGTCAGCACAGCCCAGCCATATCCAGGGGCTTCCTTCACCCACATCCATTCCCCCTGCACAAGACCCACTCCACCGCATACACAAAGCATTGCCTAGCTCACATTCACCAGAGAGCCACGGCAGGAAGGGAGCAAGAAGGAGGAAGGGAGCCAGGGAGAAGGAAGAAGCCGAAGGGCAAGGGTGACAGCGGCGACGGCGTTGAACCATCGATGACCACCAGGACCACGCTGACCAACAGGGACAAGAACCAAGAGAACCAAAATCGCCGAGGAGTACCACTACCACCAGCCATCATCACTGACCCACTGCTGCCACCATCCAAACCCAACCCAACCGGTAAACCACCATTTCTTCCACACTGTTGTTTTGCCATTCATACTCTAGGATGAACTACACATGCGTAGTATGGAGCATCTCATAGTAGCATCCAACAATAGCTCTCAGCTTCTTCATCAGAGAGCAGGGGGAAGGGAGTAGAGACAGGGATAGAGGGGTAGTAGGGAGTGTACCTCAGTAGCAAACCACCTCCAGTAGCCACCTCCACCTCCATTGATTCAGCAAGAACATGCATGTATGAAAATCAACTAGTGTCAGAACAAAAATCATCAACTATATCTCAGTAGTAGAACTCAAGCACTAGCAAAAATCCAAAAATCGTTAGAAAAATTTGTTGTGGTGGCGTGTCAAGGCCGAGCCGGTCGGGCCAGAGCACACCAGGCAGAGGGCGGGCCGATCTGGTCAGGCCGGAGTGCACCAGGCCGCGCCGAGGGAGTGAACTAGAGAGGGAGGAGGTGCTAGCGGCGAGGCGAACCGCGATAGGGAGCCATGAGCAAAGACGGGCATCATGCCGAGGTCTTGAAGGAGAGGAGCGGTGGCTGGGCGTCGGGCCGAGCTAGAGTGGAGCAGGCGGCGACCCAGTAGTCTTGGCGTGACACCGAGGAGGAGGTCTTGGGGCAGGCTGTAGGCTGGTGGAGGGTGACGCCATGGGGGAAATTGGAGAGGGAGAAGGAAGTAGGGAGATTGCAAATGAGGGGAAAGGGTGTGGCTGTGTCGGTCGGCCGGGTTAGGGAGTGAGAAGAGAGAGATTAGGGATTAGGTTAGGAATTAGGGTTAGGAAATTAGAATTAGGTAATTTAATTATAGGAAAATTTAGGAAAAATGTATAAATTATGATAAGTTGTGTTAATTAATGTTTGTAACAATAAAAGTTAGCAATAAATTAACAATTGCTAGTATTTTATCGTTATTGGACCAAAGAGTAGTACAAGCCGCGTAATTGTTGAACCGGATGATCGTTTAAGCCGTGTACGAATAATTAACCATAAACCAGATCGATAGAAATTTAATGCAAGAAAAGGTTGTAATATTTATCTAAGGTTAGTTGAAGCATTTAATCGTCTTTAGAAACCATTGGATTAAAGCAATATTCTGTTGCTTTAGAAATAAATTGTTCATGGTAGATTAATTAAATTAAACCACACCAGCATAAAAGCAATTAGGCAGTTAATTGCACTCGTAAAATTGAACAGACTTAATTGCTTGCAAGCGCGAGTAAAACGCGAGCTCGGCAACCACGACCTTAGAACGATTAAACAATGGAATGGCTATAGTGGGGAGTGCTAACTTAACGAGGGACTCGAAAAATATTATTAAATTAAAATATGCTAACAAAATGAAATCCACTAACTTATGTACGCTTACTATCACTCCAAAATCAACTAAGTATTTATTTATATATTATTCATCTTCTTTGCATTACTCTGAGAGAGGACGAACCAAAGACCAAGCAGAGTAATGGCGATCGAGGAAGTATTCAACGCCGACCTTTTCTACAATCCCAAAGGCAAGCTACTCACTTGAACATGAATATAGATATATTAAATGTAAACCGTATATTGCTCTATCTTATATGTATTAATAGGTTGGTAAAGGGGGCCAGGGCAGGGGAACGCGACGATGATGATGAGGTAAGAGGTGGGACCCCTTTACATATGGTTATAATATAAGAACAAACAAAACTCTTACTCGGTCAGAGGCCATAAATTCAGTACAAACCAGTTTCCCATTTTGGCGGGTAGAAAATGCTACCTTGTTACGTGATTTTGCTCTCCACGTCGGGTAAGTAATATGTGTGAAGCTGAATGGAGGAACTCAGAACCGTGAGGAGAGATTGGAAGTGGGGGATCCAAGGCACTATAGCGCTAAGGTGGAGTGTTGGGTGCAGGATAGAAGCTGCCCTAACTGTGAGCACCCGGATTTATTAAGCTCATAATACTTAGTCATCCAATTGACCCTAGTATTATCAACCAAATAAACCCAGTCTCGAGAGATGTATACTCCCCAGAATGCAGTATACATACCTCACAACAAAAGAATGTATCAATTCCATACAACACATAGTACATAAGCAACAAACCAGAAGTTAATATTAATAAGGAATAGGTTATTACAAAAGAGGGGCCTTCAGGCCAAATAACAACAAGAACTACTAAGGTAACAGCGGAAGCAAAAGTGCCATAAAGATGGCTATAACACAAAGCCAATCAGTGTGCCTTAACCCCTAGGCATCTGACCGGACCGCCAAGCTAGTCGTCGAAGAAGCTGCAACACATAGCACAAAAGTGAGGCTCTTGGAGCTCACCTTCTTCCTCTGCAACAAAAGCCACAAAAATGCCACAACCACGGGCAGATGAGTACATAAAGTACTCCGCAAGACTTACGTGTGAGATAACAGAACTATAAATAGCTACATGCAAGCTTTATTTAAGTGGATGAGGCTTTGGACTCATTTTAGCATGAAGCAAGTTTCATTTGCAATAACATAATAGATTGAAGGCAATTTGGCAAAGCATTTTAATTGTTGAAATAACAACGAGATAATAACATAGTAACAACAACAAGATCAACCTGGAAGTGACTAACCCAATAGTCACCACAACAATAGCATGAACTCCCCATTCATACCAACCATGTCAAGTTTTAATTAAAGGTTGTATTCTAATTCTTACGGGAAATAACCAAGCGTGTCCATAACCTAGGACGAGGCTATTCGAATAGTTTTATCCTTGCAGGGGTGTACCAATGTACCCACACGTCAGACCGCCTTTCCTTTAAGCACACTACCAAAGGTATGCCGGCACGGCTAAGTCCTCTGAGACATTTCCAATGGGCGATGCTAATTCGACCAAGACAACCCACGGGATAAGGACACAATAGACAGACCTAACCGCCTGCCCTTTGCTCCATTCCCACACCACACACACACACATTTTATCTTTAAAACACACCAACCGAAAGCGACCCCAATTAGCACCGCCCAAAGTACTTAGTCAAGAGAGGTCCCATATCCCCTCGTGTGGTTAGCACGCATAATTGCTTGGATCAATTGCGCAAGAATTAGGTCCTTGTTGACTCAGGCATACCACCACATCCAAAAACCACACCATCCATCCAATATGCCCAAGTCTAAATCAATCTTTTATTTTCAGTTTTTGATTTTACAAATAAATCAAAGCACAAGTGCTAGACATATAGGAGTAATAATCAGTTTTGAGTGATCAAGACCATCGACTAAGTCGATGATCGCCCATTACTACCGATAACTAAGCATGTCTAAGCAATTTAATCGAAACTACTAAGTGATAAGAGCTCATCCAACGAGCTCCCACCACAGCAAATAACCTAGGCTCATGGGTAGTAGAGGATAAACAATTCCTACAGATTATGCACTATAGGATTGCTAGCGATATTTTAACACAAAGTAGCATGCATACATACAAGTAAAACAATATATTAAGCTTTAAAGTAATGGGACAATGATGGAAATGATCAAACTGCTTGCCTTGCTGTTGCTGGTCAATTTGTTGCTGAGGATCGCTCACGGGATCACCACAAATGTCGAAGCCTAGCGGAAAAGCAATAAAGAACCGATAAGAACAACGAAAAACCAAAAAGACGCAACAGAGAACTTCTCCGAATGATATGAAAATTTAACAGCAGCAAGACAATGATTTATCATGAATTTAGCAACAAGAACAAATTGATTTGGATTCTTAATGCAAAAGATATGATGAAATCAATTCTGCTCAGCCTAAAAATACCAAACTGCACTATTCACTAATTTAATTATGAGGCAACATTTTCTAGAAAAGAGGTGACGCTGAGATTTTTACTATAAAACCAGCACCTCATGAGATGAATAACACAATTGAGTTCATCTCATTTGGAGCTATATTGCACCTTCTACCATTTTTCAAAAACAAGAACTTGAACAAAATTATAATGCACAAGTCCTCATTTTCATAACAGCAACATGCTCAAAACTACTTTTCACAGGGAGTTCATTAATAGAGGAAACCAACAAAGTTGGTCTCACTCAAAAATAATCTACAGAGCATTAGTTATGTATTTTACAAGTTAAGCATTAATTTGAGTGTATATTTAAAGTGAGTTTTAAAATCTAATGGCAACACTGTGCTCTGGAGCTGAACTCAACTTACAATCATTTTTGGATTAAAGTCAAGTTCAAGACAGAGCTAACACAATTTGAATGACCTCAATTGGATTTAAAATGAAAAAGATATGGAATTCTAAAGTTTATACCTTATTTCAGTTTACACTTAAGAGTTCACTGGAATTTCTAAAACCCACAAGGACATGGGAGGACATGAGCCACAGATCTCAGATCTAACGGCTCAAGACCTCCCAGAGAACAACGCACATGCACGAGGTGAGGCAGGTCGTGGCCGTAGATGGGGAATCCAGCGGACCTAGCGATGGGGAGGTCGGGACGGACCAGATCTAACGAGGAGGTCCTCAGCGGTTGAGATCTTCCAAAGGAAGATCTAAACTACTAAGATCTCCCCAAGGAAGATCTACATCGTCAAGACCTCACAGGGGAGGTCTGGGACGGTCCAGATGTTCCAAGGAGGTCCTTGATGGTTCGGATCGTCAGGGAGGACCTTGACGGTTAAGATCTACAGGGAGGTGATGAGCAGTGAGATGACCTAGGGAGGTCCTAACATCACAGAGACCTCCAGGAGGTGCAGGCGGCCACGATAAGCGCAGGGGAGGTCTTGGGCGCTCCGGATCTCCTCGGAGGAGGTCATGGGCGTCCCGAGCTCACGACCACGTGCTCGGACATGGAATAAATCGCCGCGAGACACAAAGAGGTCGCGGGAGGTCTTAAATGCGCAATGAGGGCGGATTAAATGCGATTAAGACACGCTAATGATTATAATGATTTGAGCAAATGATGAGCGATATCGCGGTGGATCTTTGTCCTAAAAGCGACAACAGCCGCCGCCGATTTGTCCGACAAAGACCGAGCTCAAAGATGTGGTCATCGCCGGCGTCTGAGACCTCGCCGGCGACATCAATGGTACCGTTGGGTCCGCAATAACCATGCGCGCAATGGACCTCCTCTCAACGGCGGCGGCCTTGAGCAATGGCGAGCCGGAGAGGACAACGAAGGCAAGCACCGCCAAAATCCAAAATGCAAAAGGAAGCTCAGCGCGACATTCAAGCGTGTGCTCAACAAAAGCTCATGACAAACATACATGCGGGTGCCCAGCAGACTCTGGGACTATCGGGAGGTTTACAGGAGGTCTGCAGGTCCGAGGAGGTCGAGGATGGAAGGACCGGTCTTGGGGAGGAAGGGTGCTCCACGGCCAAAGCTTCACTCAAGCTCCACTTTGTCCCCTCTACAAATGCCCAACAAATCAAGTTAGGACTTGGTCCCGGAGGGTAGGGCACAAATGGAAGCAAGGAGAAAAGGAGGAAAACTCCAGGACCCTTGTCCACCGAGGAGCTTCAAGCTCCAAACAATGGCGGCCAAGGAGAGCTTTGGTGGTTTAGAGCTCACAAGCAGGGGTGCAAGCAAGGGATAATGGTGTGCAAAGGAAACCAAAGAAACCGTGGGGAGGCTTTATACTTAGGGCACAGGAGGTCATAGACCCCGGGTTAAGCTCATGGTGAGCTTGGCCCATGGCTGGTCTAGGGTTTGGACATGATGTAAAGTTGACGGGGGACAGACCTTATGCTGTTGGAGGCGGAAAGCGGCGACAATTAATCTTGGTCGCAAGGGAGTGGTTAAAGGTACCTGATGGACAAAGCCGCATTAAATCACATGCTCAGGGACACGCATGCGTGACCAAGGAAGGAGAAGAACAGGGGAGGTCATTTTGACCGTTGGATAAGACTTCGGGGAGGTCCTGGCCCTCGGATGCGATTTTTGAACCGTTACGCCTAAATGAGTGGGAGGAGGTCCCAGCCACACGATCAAGGATGGGAGGTCATGGCCTCACGATTTCCTTAATGTGTATACGCGTGGGAAAATGAGACAGGGAGGTCCAAAGCGTTGGATCTCCATCCAGCAGTCTTGGACCTCTGTGAGGTCTTAACCGCACATGAACTTAAGAACATGAGGGGAGGTCATGGCCTTAGGATTCAGATCCAAGGGCACACAACCAAAAAGGACGGTCGAGGCCTTGCGTGAAGCACGAGGAGGTCAAGACCTTTGGATTTTGATCCAACGGTGGTGATCAAGGCAGGGAGGTCTGAGCCTGGCGTGGCGCAAAGGAGGTCTTGAGCTTCGCAACACACAAGGGAGGTCATGGCCATTAGATTTAGATCTAAGAACACGACCTCACGTCTTGTGAGGAGGTCGATGCGCATAAGACAAGGAGGAGGTCGTGGACAGTGGATTTTTAATCAGCGGTGCACAACACAAGATAGGGGAGGTCTGGGCTGCGATGAATTGCGGCGGAGGTCGTGGCCTTTGGATCTGAATTCAACGGCTCGACCTCAACAAGGTGGGAGGTCTGAAGGATTTTGACAGAGAGGGAGGTCATGGCCATGGATCTTGGATCCAAGGGCTGTGACCTCAAGTTGGTGGGAGGACCTCACTGTGAATGTTTGAGGAGGAGGTCGTGGCTGTAGGATTTGAATCCAACGGCTACGACCTCAACAAGGTGGAAATGGAGGTCTGTTGAGCCCAGACTTGGTTGGGTTCAACCCAAAATGAAAAGGTGGCTCAGCCCAAGCAACAGTGCATGTTGAAATGAGTTATAAAACAGCTGAGACTTTGAAACATTGTTTGGGATAGCAAAACAACTCCAAAAATTATGCAATTTTAACTAGAGCTTGCTGACATTAAGATTATCCTTACATAAAATTTCCAAAGGTTATGATGCAATGCATTTTTCTCAGGAAATTCACGAAGGTTGTTCAAGGACTTGGTTTACCTCCAAAATTTATCAAACAAGTTCTATAACTCATGATATTTTTCAGAGGGGTCCCACATCAGTTTTAGGACCAAGGAAAATATTTTCCAAATGTTTGGCACAAGATTTAGACAATTGGAAAATGAGTTTGACTTTTGGTCAACAAGAGCTTTGTGTTTTTGGATTACACAACTCTTGGACAAGAATTACATGAGTGTTTAGGGGTTTTCAAGGTGTGAGAAAAAGTTTTAATTTCTACACCTTAATTATACTTGAACAAACCCTGTTTATACAGTTGGGATGTTACACTAACCAACATTGCTGGAACTCGGTGGATAATAAGGTTAGCACCGTGACAAGGTCAGCACCAACGGAAAGTAATGGGTGGAGAAATTAATTACGTAACTTGGAAAATATTCTGTATTCTAAACTCGAAGTCACATCAAAGGAAATACGGTGGACCCAGTTCAAAGAAAGTTCAGAGTAGCTATGGATAAAGTGGTACAAGCCTGCGCAGCGCTAATCAAAATCATGAATTCATGCCAGTCTCCTGGAATGGAGTCTATGGGAACCACTAGGGGTCCATCTTCTCTCCGAGTGATAAGTAGTGTTTTCAGTATTAAAATCTGCCACCTAATGTCTTAATGAGTTATTTTCAGAAAAGAGATGATATAGAAAATGTGGTAATGAACAGAGATAAGTCATACAATGCATCTTTTGCTATTAATGCTTGCTGAGTACTTTTGTACTCAACCTTGTTAGTATTCTCCTTTGTAGATCCTAGCCCGGCCAGGAATTATCCCGAGTGGGACGAAGGACATGTAGGAACCGAAGAAGCTATAGGAGGCAAGGGCGTAACTACGAGGACCAGGGTGAGATGTGCATTTTTATTCAACAAATGGGACGAGTAGAAGATTGATGGAGAAAGGAAGGCAAGAGAAGGGACTTGGTCTCATTTCTTTTTGCGGATTGTAAATTACTATTTGTAAAAGAACCATAGCCTTGCGTGGCTAACTAGAATAAAAAGTACAGTTTCTATCTTATTGTTCTACTACGTAACTCTGGTAAGGGCTTATTATTCATTGGAGCTGTGTTCTACTGAGCAAACAAATAACAATCCGTATGCCTAAGTTTGATTACCCCTAGGGTAATGGCACAGGGCGTCACATATGGCACACATTAATGATGTTTAATGCAGTTTCCAAAACTGTTTCACGGAGTGATTGCAGGAATCTCTTTCTGTGTCGTTGGGTTCTATATGAAGGAGAGACGCCTCCATTCATGGGATACACAAAACAAAACCACCTCTGATCTTTTGCCTACTTATATATGCTGCACTACCTTGGCTACTCTATCCCTGTGTTGGCATGCACCATCGCAAGGAGAGCAATGTCACCGAAATCGATGTCCCTCATGATCCTGCACGGGTTGTGGAGAATCAGGTTTTTGGAAAATGTTCGCGTGACTGCTCACAGCTTCCTTCATCTTCGGTTTCGTGTCGTCTTCACATCCGACTCTACCGTAACTATCGCTAGAATGATTCTCTATAAGTCCTGATGATCTCCTTTCTCATGGCTAAATCTTGCTTGTGGGAATTTAGTCATGTGATGACGATGCTTTCTGCTTTATTAGTAGAATTATTGTTCTAGACTTTGCTCTATTAGAACATATATATGAGATATGTGTATTTGAGATTACAATAATGCTATTGTTAAGTAGTTGCAAATATATATATATATATATATATATATATATATATATATATATATATATATATATATATATATATATTATATGTTGCTTTTATGTCGATCATTGTTTTATGGATTATAATAATCACAAAAGCGCACATATATTTAACATTCTGGACAGGTGCTTTTCCCCTTGCAATCAATGATTACATGGAGGTATGGAGGATATAGTTTGAATCAATTTAGACATCGAACAATGATAAATTTGAGTCCTTTTGTTCACGTGACATGGTACTTTCTCTGGTTACATAACATGTGTACGGTCTTGATCAAATAAATCCGAACCATTATAATTTGGAACCACAAAAAAATCGATGGTGTAGATCTTTTTCTTTTTTCATCGATTAACGTGGTAATTTCTATCCCTTGAAAGTGAACGCGGTGGCTTCTTTTGACTGCTTTAATAATTAAGATAACGAGGATTCTTGACCAGGTCAACCTTTTCGGTCAAAGTCAAAGTCTTTGTCAAAGCAGACCCACATATTAGGGTTTCACTCTATAACGGTTATGAACCAACAATCAGTACTTAAAGGAAGTCTAATTCCCTTTACTACGGCCAAACTGGTCATAACCCAGTTTAAGTCATGAGACAACCACTCATGGACACTTGACAACCAGTCATATGGTTTTGGGCCATCGCCGACCAGCAAGCTAGTCGGGAGACATGACAGTTTCTCACATGACTAATATGAGAGTGGTTACTAGCGCATCTGGCAATTTACAATAGTTGACTAAGAGACATAACGGTTCAAGACTCAACAGATAAATGTGCGTGAAGATAAGAGACGCCTTTAGCAGCGTTATATGCAACCCCTTCAATAGTTATAAAGGGAGTAGCCCACGTATTCTGTAATAACATGTTCATTCATTCAACATCTTCATATACTATAATCATTTGATCAACTCTGTAACACCCTCATTGTATTCTTACACATTCATTATGTCTACGGCAATAAAGGTCTTTGTTTAGATTGTACTCTCATATTCATTTTCCCAGATAAGCTCGATAGAGGATCCTGTGCCCTGATCATCGACACAATGTGCTATAGTATAGTGTATAAAAGTTTTGTTTGCACAATTCCAAATATTGAAATTCCTATTTCAGCCACAAATACATTTATATTTGATTTCATATTTAGTTAGCCCAATTTATTTTGAAAATATCTACCCCTATTTGAGAAAAAAGGATTGCGAGGTGCTAACAAATTTACGCAGTCTCAGCCTTTGAATTATAGGTAGTGCTATTTATTTCTTTTTGTCAAATTAATATATCTCTAAGCCAACTATCAAATCTAAGACTTTAAAATTACAGTCCACCAAATTAAGAGGTGGACGCTTTTCTTTTTTTTAATTATTTCAAATCCTTATATCTCTAAGTCAACTATCAAATCTAAGCATTTAAAATTAGGGTCCACCAAATTAAGGGTGATATATTTTTCTTTCTTGTGAAAATTTCTAGCATATTTCTCTTTTTCCGTGAGCTTCATGTACAGTTGCATCTGTATTAGAACCTTTTTGAATACCAAATATTAACTAATTATAAAGTATAACTTTTTCTTTGCCAACTGTAGTTTAGCTGTTATAACTTCTGATATTAACCAAGGCATTGTTATGTACATCTGACAATGAAATTATGTAGAATTTTCCTTTTTTTATTTGTCATCCATAAGTTGATTTTGAACACGAACTTTTATATAATTGTAGACAACTTCGAGGGGTACATCTACTATTAAGAGTTAATAGATTCCATAGTTGTTATTCTATATTTCTGAACATACTTTTTAAAAAATGGTATTAGATGGAGTGTTGGTAATATGCCCTAGAGTCAATCATGGAGATGATGATATCACGTCTATGTTTATGTGTTATTGAATAAGTGTTATTCTGTTCCTTGAATGAATCAATGGTTATGAAGATTAACAAGTATGTGACTTGTTGGTGAAACTCTTTTAACTTATATGATGTCGTTCTAAATGAATCTCTGGTCGGATGTCACTGGTTGGAATACTAGTGACTCTATCGACCAGCACATGTATTGATTGATGACCATGTTTCACCAGTCATAGATATAGGGATATCGAATCAATAATGTGAACACATGTTAGAGAACATGGGGTTGGATTGACCCACCTTGATACACTGTTGAGATTGTTATGATTTTATGTGTCGTCAGTTAGTCTCAAGCAATAATGATGTATAATCCTTAGACCCGAGATTAGCATGATTTTCTACATGCGTAAGAGTTCATTTTGGGGTTACCAAACACTACTCCGTAATTGGGTAGTTATAAAGGTAGCTTTTAGGTATGCTATGAAATATACGGAGGAATGCCACTGGTCGGATATGGTATTTGCCCCTCCTAACATAACAGGAGAGATATCTCTGGGCCCCTCGATGTGGTCGGATAAAGAAAGTGCATGGCCATGCCACTAGTGGTCAAAGTGTTCGACCACGTGAAGTTATCCAACACTCGATCGAGAAATTATTGAACAGTCCATGGATGACACAACATCTCACCTAGAGTTCAACCAGATATCGTGAGGCAAAGGGAGAATACACGAGAAGATCTTTTAGTTCGATCAGATACGGACTAGTCGTATGGAGATATGAGCTAGTCGTAGGCTGGTCGAACATGATCATTAAGTGGTCAAAACCTGGTCGTAAGGAGTTACGAACTGGTCGAGACTAAATATGAACTAGTCGTATAGAGATACGAGCTAGTCGTTAGTGATATGGACCTGGTCATAGATCATATTGCATTAAGGTTCGTCCGATATAATTCGTGTGTATTCGGGAATCGTTATGTTCTATTAGGATCTGCTGATGACTCATGATCGGAAAGGAGTTTCTGAGTCACAACCGATTACGCATGAACCTAACGGGTCACACACTTAACGGGTTGGAACAAACTAGTACGGATACGATTCGTCAAACGTATTCGGATAGGATCCGTCACAGGCACTATATAAGGAGATGCTTGAGGCTATTGGAAGATAGAGGAAACACGTGAGTTGTTCCACCAAAACCCTAGCCACCATCTTCTTGAGAGCGCCTTCCCGTGCAACTTGGTGCTAGCACACCGGCATACGGTGTTCCTTCCCTGGACGTGTGGATACCGTAGAGGCGCTACTGCGGTTGTTGTTGCGCTTGAGGACGATCCGCAATCTTCACAAGGAACTACAGAAGTTGCTGGAGGAGACTATCGACTTGCGAGGATACTGAACGATCGTCTACGACCACTTCATCGACGCATTCTTCGTTGGACCAGGCTGTTTCAACTCTCTTCCACTGCACTGTGTGTCTGGTGGTAACGATCTATGATCTCCTGCTTGCATGGCATCCTGGTTTACGTGGTAGATTTTTTGAATTATCAGCTAGTGTAGCCTACCCGTATCCCTTCAGTGGTATCAGAGCCATTCTGCATAGTTTTTGATCTATATCGGTTGCATATACTGGATATGTGGTAGTAGTAGATTGGATCTATTACTGGTTTGGTCTGGTAACCTAGATCAGTTTATATGGATAGAACGATCTAGTCACTGGTCGATAAGATTGAGCAGTGTTCGGTGGTAGTAGATGGGTTTTTGCGAAGAGGTACAAGTTAAGAGCACCAAATGATTTATTTGACTTGTTTTTGACTGCCTTACATGATACTCCTACCGGTCAGAATTCCGCCATCGGAGTATGCCACAGTGCGTGGTCTTATCAAGGCTGTGATCAGATTGGTTCGGAATAGGGTTAATATGATTAATCCGATGATTTCTGAGGCTCAGTTACGTTAATGAGATTCATGTCTCGGGAATTTTTTTTGAGTGCGCTGCCTCTTCGAACCTGTAACGTCCCATTTTTTCGGAGTTTTAAAAGTAAAAATAACCATTTGGTTTTGGTGAGAGTTCAAAGCTTAACTTGAGTTTTCAAAAGAAGCTTTAATTGACTAATCCAAACTTGAACTAAATCTGTTCGGTGCCTTCTGTTGTTTGTTGGAGTTTTCCCTTTCTCCCTCTTTCTTCTCTGTGTGCCCTTGTGTTGGGTTTCTCCTTTACAGACCTCTTTTGTGTCTGGATCTCTTCTCTCGTTCTCTCTCTTTCTCGGCCCAGACCTCCCTTGAGCTAGACCTTTCCTTGCTCGGATCCCCTTTGTTGGTCTAAGTCCTCTCTTTTTGAGTTTAGACCAGCTCAGGTTTGTGTTTCAAACCTCTCTAATCTTTGGACCTTTTCCTTGTACCTTTCTGTTTGGACTTCCTTTAGTCCAGACCTCCTCTTTGTTGGTTTGAATCTCTTTGTAGTCTAGACCTCCCTGTTGTGTTTGGATCTCCCTTAGGTTCAGACCTCCCTGTTGCGTTTGGACCTCCTTTAGGTTCAGACCTCCCTGTGTTGTGTTTGAACCTCCCTTAGGTTCAGACCTCCTCTTTTGTGTTTAGACCTTTGTGGTCTAGACCTCCTCTTTTGTGTTTAGACCTTTGTGGTCTAGACCTCCCTGTTGCGTTTGGACCTCCTTTAGGTTCAGACCTCTCTGTGTTGTGTTTGGACCTCCCTTAGGTTCAGACCTCCCCTTTTGTGTTTAGATCTTTGTGGTCTAGACCTCCCTGTTTGTCCTTGGACCTCCTCCTTGGATCTCCTCTTTGGACCATGGACCATGCCCTTTGACTGGTCTGTGCACCTTTTGACTGGCTCCTTTGGTAGTCTTAAGTGCATTCGATGTGGGTTGGGTCACATTAAATGCTGCCACTTACCTTTGTACTCTTTTCTACTTTTTGTCACATCCATTGTTTTCTTTATCCTTTTTCATACCATCTGGCAGTGTGCCTTGTCCTGATGCCTTGAACCTGGGCGTCTCCTTTTGGTGGTGCTTCTGTTTTCCTCTCCCCTTTAAATAGAGCACCAGGGACACTCACTGCCTCCCTGTTCTTCATTTCGACCTCTGCTCCTAGCTCTTTCAGTTTTGAGGAGCTCTCCCAGCTCCTTTGGGTTTGGACCTCTTGGGTCTAGACCTCCCTCCTTTTGGACCTCTCCCTCAGTGGTTTTCTTTCCTTTCGGTTTTGGAGCTGTGTGCTTTCCGGTTTCGGTTGTAGTTGCTTTGTTGATTTGGTTTCTTTGCAAACGTGTAGATTTCGTGGGTGCTGAGGAGCTTGAAGATCCAGTAGCCCCGGTTGAAGCTCAGCAGCCCGCCATTGAAGGCAAGTCGTGGGACCCTTGACCATCTTGATCCCATTTGCAAAAGTATTTTAATTTGTTAAACTTGCATTGCTATTTGTATAAAATGGTTTGGGCTCTAGTTAAATACCTACTGGTTTTATGCCTCCTTGTCTATTTGGTAATCCACATGTTGACATGTTACCTTTAATGACCTTAGGATGGTCTTTGTTAGTTGGTCTCTTATTGCTATTGCCAACATGGGTATCGTTCTTGCTTAGCCTTGCTCTTGTAGACGTTGGTCTCCTCATGAATCATCATTATTGCTTAATCTGGACTAATGAATTATGGAACTTTGGTTGGTGCCACTGATAAGCAACTAGGGTTGAAGCCATAGTTGTGTTGTTAGGTAGTCGAGACCACTTTAAAAGATGTTGTGCAGGTGGGTGGTCTTGGCCAGTTGAACCTAAAATTTGTTTTTGCTCGGGCGAGTTGGCGAGGCGAGTAGTGGGTGCTCAAGGGTTGTAGCCACGAGTCACTGGTGCTAAGTTGTTGCCGGGTCACATTTGGGTTGTGGAATGCCTCTTTGAGCAGCCATTTAAGGACTGAACGTTGGGAGCATTGATCTGGGCCAAACCGTGCAACCACATGTCCATTATGGGGTGGACCGGGAGTAATAACTGGTCTTGTTCTGATTCGGTTCCAAGGTAGAGGAGGTGCTGATAGTGCACCACAGCTTAAGAGGGGGCCACCAGGTGCTATACGCACACCGTGATGGCGAAACCTTAATGTTGGTGACTGAGTCAGAGCAGGACTTTGTAAAAGCCCGGTGGTAGTCTCCACTTGATTTTTGCATGTCTAAGGTAACGTGTGAAATATCAAGCGACTACCTCTTATGGGTAAAGTTGTGCACCTCTGCAAAGTGTAAATCTATTCGAATAGCCGCGTCCTCGGTTATGGACATGCCCGGAGATTTCGAATGAGGGGTAGAATTTCTTTTGTGAAACTGTGTTCCCCCTGGGCGCTTTGGTGAGAGGTCATGGCTTGTGCCTCGAAGAGACCTTGGCCGGCTCCAGAGGGGTCATGGCTGGCTCACAAAGAGGTCCAGGGGCTGGTCTTGTGGTGCTCTGGAGTGGGTGCTCCAGAGAGGTTTGGGTTGGTGCCTTGGGTGTGAGTGGGTGCTCACTGTTCCCTTTGAAAATCAAATGTACTTATGTATTATGTTTTCTAACTTGAGCTTTGCAATCTATTATGATTATTTACTGTCAAACTTGGCTTTCTGCAAACTAACCATACAGCTCACTTTGTCAAGCCGTGCATGATTATCACTTGCATACCTTACCCATGGCTTGCTGAGTACATTCAAAGTACTCATTGGCTTGTGCTCTGCTGTTTTGATCAGCAGAGGTTGGAGTTCCAGGTGGCCCAGTGCTTCCAGGAGGGGAGCACCTTTGAAGACCTTGCACAGTAGGTGACGTCCTCCACTTGGTAGCCTGTGGGCTGGCCGAATGGACCTGGTGTTTTTGGTCTTTGCCTCCGCTGTGTTGTTGTGCTCTTTTGCTGTTAGCCTTGAGTGGCACCCCTGTACAAACCTTGGCCATAAGGCCACTTGTTAATATATGTGTTATTCTGGGTCTGTTCTCTCTTTGAGCTTGTTGTATGGATTTGATCACACTTGTGTTAATTCTGTGCGAGCTAGCCAATCTGTTCCTGGGACTAGCTCGGTGCACAGAGGCAGGACCTCCAGGAGGTCCTACGGGACTTAGCCTGGGAGATCCTGTCGGACCTCTCTGTGATATACCAAGAGGTGCTATCGGCGGGTTGTTGGCCAAGACCTCCAGGAGGTCTTGAAGACCTCCTGGGAGGTCCGGGCAGACCTCCCTCGGGGAGCACCGAGCGGTACTACCGCATGGAGGAGCGGTACTACCGCAGCAAAAAAAAATGGTCCTCCTGGACCTTTGCTGTATATCACAGGGTGGGACGTCACAGAACCCCACCCGCTAACCGGCTAGCGGGACCGTCATGGTCCTAACCGCGTTATGTAGTAGTATGTGTTCATGTCGCCTGATAGAATTGGATTCTATGCATAACTCATTTTTGTAGGGATTGATGTGAATAGTATGGCCTATTATGTATGTGATGCATGAATGGATTTCACATGGCCTTCGTGTCATGCTGTGTGATAGCCATCGAGCTACATATTATTGTATAACGGTCTGCGTACCGACTTATGATGCTTGATTTTATCCTATGTAATTCATTACTAGCTTTTAGGAGTAATTGCTTAGTGGATGAATACGGTCGGAGACTTCAAGCATGATGGTTGGAGGACAGGAAGCATGGTGATAGAGATCGTCATGTTAAGGGCCATACTATTTCACAGTTTAACTTGATTATCTGTGAATGTTTATTCCTGTCATACTATTAATCATGTTTTATCATTAGATGTTTTAACATGGTAGAATATATAGTATCCCTCAAGAAAAATTAAGTTAATTTGATGCCTTTCCAATCGCTGCGTCCATCACGATTTTGATCGTTAATTGGTAGGTCTACCAAAGTAGGGTGCCATTAACTATCTTAATAAGATAGGGTGGGTGTCAGACACCCACATATTGGTTTAACTTGACAAGGCTATCAAAAGGGTTTTGGGCCTTGGGGCACAGTGTTGGTCAGAAGTGCATGGAGATGTCACTGTTCAAATAAGAGTCATATGTGATATGATTAGCAAAGGGTTGCTTACCTAAAATCACTAAGTTTCTAGCAGTGATGCAAAAGCTCACTAGGACTTAATGATTTATGGATCTTGAACTCACTTTATGTTGTTTGAGGGAAACATGGTTTAGAATATATAGTGGGAGTATCTTTCATTGACTGTTGATGATTAAATTCGGCCAGGTATGAACTAGTCGTATGGTGATACGACTAAGTTCAAACTAGTCGTATGGTGATACGAGCTGGTTGTAGACTGATCGAATATAACCACCAACATGAGTGTCTAATAAAAGATCTTATATAAACATAGTGCTAAATTTTTGCATATTCTGTTGTGGATCATGGCACCTACTACTTCTTCTGCACCTACCTTTAATTTGCGATCTATTCTTGAGAGAGAAAAGTTGAATGGGTTAAACTTCATTGACTGGTTTCATAATTTTACAATTGTTCTCAAACAAGAAAAGAAGGAATATGTTTTAGAGAGTCCTTATCCCGAGGAACCGAATGCTGATGCTACTCGAACTAAAAAGAATGCTTATGAGAAGCATTGCAATGACGCAGTTGATGTGCACTGTCTTATTCTTGCAACCATGAACTCTGAGCTTTAGAAGCAATATGAGACCACAGACACTTACAATATGATTGTGGGTCTAAGGGTTATGTTTCAGAATCAAGCAAGGCCAGAGAGGTTTAATACCTCTAAGGTACTGTTTTCTTGTAGGCTGTCGGAGGGCAACCTGGTCAATCCTCATGTAATCAAGATGATTGGACACATTGAGAGCTTGGAAAAGCTTGGTTTTCCCCTTAGCCAAGAGTTGGCTACTGATGTGATTCTCCAATCGCTCCCTGCGAGCTTTGAGCCTGTCATATTGAATTTTCATATGAATGGCATGGAGAAGTCATTGACCGAGTTGCATGGCATGCTTAAAAGCTAAGGAGAGCATCAAGAAAAGTTCCAATCACCAATCATGTGATGATGGTTCAAAAGACTACAACCTTCAAGACGAAGGGTAAGTCGGGAAAGGGAAAGAGCAAAGGAAAGACTCAAGATGAGATCAAGAGTCTCAAGCTTAAGAAGCTCAAGCTGGGTCCTAAGCCTGACACAGAATGTTACCATTGTCATAAGGCTGGGCATTGGAAGAGAAACTGCAAGAAGTACTTAGCAGAAACGAAAAAGAACAAAGGAAGTAAGACTTCCAGTTTAGGTATAAATGTTATACAAATTAATCTTGTCACTTCTTTGACCAATTCTTGGGTATTTGATACTAGATCAGTTGCTCATATTTGCAATTCGATGCAGGGACTGATAAGGAGTATATGCTTGACAAGAGGAGATGTTGATCTTCATGTGGGCAATGGAGCAAGAGTTGCTGCATTAGCTATTGGCACTTTGCCATTAGTTTTACTCTGTGGACGTGGTTCATCGCACGACTGCCGTTGTTGAAGACCCCGCTCACGACGGCCGCCGTCGTCGAAACCTCTGTGCTTGGCAGGACAAATTGGAAAATAAACTACATGATCATTGCAATAATCAAATTGGTATTAGAATCCAGTACAAATTGGAGGAGGCCAGGACCCAGGAGGGTGGGGAGAGACATGGGCAACGGCTTTGCTTTCCTACGATGGTACAAGGATCTCTCTCTCTTATTTTATAAGTTGCATTAGTTATTGTCGGACTCGGATTCCAAGAATCCAAATCCTCTGTAAAAGACATTGTGCTATTCCCTACATCAGTAGATAGCACTCACAGATACATCACTGAATCAATCCATACATGGCGTAGATTAAACCATATCATTCATTAATTAACACACAGAGTTTACATAGACCACATCGGGTCGGGTTTTACAAAAGGACCGAACAATGCCAAAGATTACATTACAAAAGCGGAAGTGACAACGGAAACAAAAGGGGTAGAGCACATCTCTCCACAGGCAAGCGACTGGGGAAACCCGTGTGCATCCGATATTACCCAAGGACTCAGATAATATAGGATGCATGCAAGTACCAACGGAGTCAACTAGACTAGGGTGAGACTAGAACAACTAAGACTAACTACGCTTCATCATCTCTTGGGCCTCTAGCTTCTAGATCCTCGTAGTACACGTAGTCTTCAGGGTTTCCTGCTTCTGAAGGTTTTGAGGGAAAGAGTGACAATGAGCACAACGTCCGCGCTCGCGAGTCAATACACAATGCAATAATATGCATGCAAGGCTTAACAAAGATGGCTCGGGTTCTTTTATTTGCTAAAGCAATATTTTCAATTATCATAATTACAAATTCCTATCACTTAGCATTTTAACAAATTGCATTTAACTAAAGAGAGTAATTGTGTATGCTTCATTTGATTGGAGCTACCTCCATTATTAACACCACTGAGCTAGAAGGCTCAAGTAAATTCCAAACACAGGGCTAGGAGCCCATCTCATTTTTCATACCACCCATAAAGTTTTTGAAATAGAACTAACTCAAGTAAAGTTCCCATATCCGTCTTTGACCGTATGCGCGGCTGTTTAAACAGTTTAGACTCTGCAGAGGTTGTACACTGTACCCACAAGAGATAGTCATACTCATTACCCTACACGATTCCTTAGTCATGTAGTTGAGTGACCGTCACAATAACCTTTCGAATTATCTTGCCCTTCTATCATCTCACCCATATGGGCCGCGCTTGCGGTGGGTCCCATAAGTTGTGCAGGTTGTCACCCCTACGATGAGTCGTAGCAGGCACTTCACCATTGGTGTCCCTTCCCAGCTCACGCTTGCACGTCTTCACTAGTGAGATGACTTTCAGGGTCCAATAAATTTACTAAGCCAAATTGCATTTCGCAGACTTATGGTTGTACTTGTTTTACACGGGAGGTCATGACAAGATTAAGTCCTTAGGGGTTATCTGGGCGGTTTATTTCATACACCAACTCCTTGGGCTACATTAGCACCCATCCATATTATACTACTTACATCCAACATTCTTTGGGCTACATTAGTACCCACGAATATACCATTCATCACATTATCCGCCCAGATAGGAACAACAATTAGGGTTTTTGAGGAGTAAAAATACATCAATTCAACCATCTCAGTCGTTTTCCCATAATGACTGCCCAAAACCATTTTCATGTTTAAAAGATGATGATTGGGACATTTAATGTCCCGGTACTTAAGCAAGACTAGCATGTCGCTTAAGTACAACCTATAACTAGTATTTACCATATAGTTACTAGGGTGACATGGAATAATGGATTCAATTGTCAGGGAATGGTGTTATAATTAATTAATCATCAAATGGGTATTTAACTACCTTAAGTTTTAACATACATTTGATTAAGGAACTAAAGCATGCAATTTTGGTATTTTAAAGAAATATAATTTGCATAAAATGTAGGCTCAAAATGATCAAAATATTAACTCGCCTTGGTTATACGTAAGAGGATCTTGGTATTCTTGTGCTTGATCAACTTGGAGATCCTTCGTGTCTCCAAATCCTAATAGGACGAAAGTACCGAAAAAAGGAACAACAAGCAAACAAAATAAATAAATACAAAGAGATAACAAATGAACTCCAAATTGAACAAGACCTATGCCATTAGCAAGATCTTGAATTTACAAAATTTTAGAAACAAATTTCATAATTTTTGGAGTTACGACGAGGGAGAACGGAGCTTCCAAAGATTGAGCTGGAATTAAAAGAGAGAGAGAAAGGGAGATGGTGCACGACACAGTTGTGGGCCAAGTCCACATGCGGGCGCGCTTGGGCGCGTGGTGGACTGGCCACGGGTGGGCCCACAAGGCAGCCAAAGGAGGGGGGGTAAAGCCAATGACAGTGGGGCCTTGAGAGCCAATTGATTTCTTCCCCTTTCGTTCCTTCGGCCACAGAGCAGAGGGAGGCGCGGCGGTTGGGGAAGCAGTGGCGGCACCGGCGGGGTGGGGCGGCCGGGTGGCCGACGATGGGCGAAATGGGGCTCGGGGAAGGTGGTGGCCCCTCAGGAGGCGGAGGTGTCACCAGAAGCACACGACGACAACGACGGGGCTCCAATGGCAGCAAGCGACGCACGGGTTCGCGAAGGCACGAGCAAACCGACGGTGGAGCGGCGGAGATGGTGCGCGCACAGGTTGCGCCTGGAGGTGGAGAGGTCGAACGAGTGCTTGGGGCGACTTGAGGTGGCCCGAATCGGCGACATGTCTTGGTGACCGGGAGGACGAATGGGGGGGGGGACGGGTTCCTTGGTGCCGGGGGCACGTGGTGATGGGGTCGCCCGAGGCGAAGGCCCACCAGAGTGGCGATGGAGCGGTGAGGCGGTGTGGCAAGCGGAAGAAGGGGCTCGGCTCTGGCTCAAAAGGTAAGCCACGGTTATTTGGGTGGCACTTACCGGGCACGAGGGGGGGTCAAAGGGAGGTCAAGGGGAGCTTGGGGCTCTTTCTTTATAGCCGGCGAGGGAGAGGGAGCCGTTGAGGGCTCGCGCGGTCCCGAGGCAGCCAGGGCGTGGGCGGGACGACAGGAGCGGGAATGGGTACTCTGGCCCGAACACGACCGGCGGGAGCGGCGTGCAGGGGGTCAAGGAGTAGGTGGGCGATGCGATGACTCCTGCGTGGGCGCTTCTTTGGACGATGAGGGCATCAGAAGTGGACACAGTGTGAGCGGCTTTGATGCTGGGCGGCAGGAACAATGGGGGTGACAAGGCAACGCGGCAGACTCCAAGGTCATGGCAGGGGAGCACGAGGGGTCGGTGGCAGTAGAGGGCCAGAGGTGGCGTGCGAGGCAGGCGGTGGCGTGTGGCTGAGAAGAAAGAGGGAAGAGAGAGGGCGGCTCGGGCAGAGGCGGCCAGGAGGAAGAAGACAAGAGGAGGGGAGAGCCGGGCCAAGGAGGTGGGCTGCTGGACCGGGGAGAAAGGCCAGGTGGGCCGGGAGGGGGAGATGGGCCAGCCCAAAAGAATAGGGTTGAGCCCAAGAAGAAAAGGGGAAGTGTAAAAGAGAGATAGGGGCCCAAAATTCAAAAGAGAGGAATTCAAACCGGAATTTGAATTACAAAGATCAAGGATATTTGAAACACAAACCCAAGATTAAAGAAGATAGAAGGTTTTCGAAAATAGTTTGCTAATTTGAATTATGGCGAAAGACGAAAACCGAGCAATATTTACTATCCCCGTTTTCAAAAACGGGATGTTTCAGTTATATTCACTCAATTGATCACAAATCTGATATAATTGGATAAGGTTATGTCTCCTACTTTGTATGGATTTTGCGAACAACAATAGTGTTTTGATCCTCACCGTTATAATGAGTGTGGGCCATCTAATGGACGTGTTAGATCTTGTCTTTTTTTTCCATCGATTAACGTAGGAATTTCTATGAATTTTGCTTTTTTTTATGATTTAAGGATTATTATGAGAATTCTTAGCCCTGAAGGTGAAGAAGGTATCTCTAATCTTACCAGTTGTTTGTAGATGTATAGATAGATTCTATCAAATCCTTAGGAAAATGGAAGGAAGTCTCTTCGAATGCAATTTTTTTCACTGTGTTATGGAAATTTTCGGCATTTAAGGTGTGTTTGGTTGCTTCTACCAAGTGGTACATATATGGGTTGGTTTAAGAAAAAAGTCATTCATTTGTTTGGTTGCTTGAATAAAATCATCCCATCCTATATAGTGAGATACAAATTTGTGAAATATTCTCTCTAGATACTGAATCATCTCATTCACCCAAAATAGTAGAATCACATGGTACAAGTTCATACTATCCTATTCAACTCCATCCTACCAACCAAACATATCCATAAACATGATACGTCTAATATCGTATAAGTGAGCCGGAAAAAAATCACTATTCGGCCAGTTTATTAACATATACATAATCAAAGATATGTAATTCTTCCTACCTATTCCCGCTTTTGCGCGTTCTAAAAAAACATATACATCAACATGGCAGAGTACTGACTGCCCAGGTGACGAAATAAAAATACTAGAGATGATCAGTTTTACGCTGGATGTGAACATGATGCCAAGATCACCGTTGCAAGCTTGCTGATAATATGATCTCTTCCTCCATGCTGTATTGCCTACTGCTATAATCACCGGTATCAGCATTGCTTCCTTGAAATGCTGGGCCGTTTAGTTCAGCCAGCTGTTCTTCCATTCCTTTATTGCTTTGAAAGTTGTTCTCTGAACACTGCAGCCCTTGAAGTCTCATTTCCACAATCCGCATCGTCGGCCTGTCCTCTCCCTTCAACCTCAAGCACATTGCTGCTATCGCTGCCACTTGTTTGGCCTCCTCTTCTCCCTCTTCGGCGATTTGCTCATCTAGTATCTCACTGATCTTACCTTGACTCAATAACATGACGAAGTGTGCTACTAGACTGACACCTTCAGGTGAACTGTAGACGCTTGGCTTCTTTCCTGTTAGTAGTTCAACAAGCATGACACCGTAGCTATAGACATCGCTTTTGTCAGTCAATCGTCGTGTGTAGCAGTACTCGGGATCTAGATATCCATGAGTTCCTTGTATACCGGTTGTCACTCCTGATTGGTCGATTGCGATACCTCTCGAGGCACCAAAATCTGAAACTTTTGCTGTCAAACGATCATCAAGTAGTATGTTGGCTGTTTTGATGTCCCTGTGCACAATCGACGTCGAAGCAGCTGAGTGAAGGTAGGCCAGAGAACTCGCAACTTCTAAGGCAATTCGCAGTCGATCTTTCCATGGCAGTGATTTTTTAGGGCTGTCAACATGGAGGTGGGCATAAAGTGTTCCGTTCGGAATGAACTCGTAGACAAGCAATGGAACTTCTGTCTCGAGGCAGCATCCTAAGAGATTCACAACATTTCTGTGATTGATTTGAGAAAGGATGGCAACTTCATTTACGAATTCATCTATCTCTTTTTGGATTACAACTATTGACTTCTTAATGGCAACGACATGTTGATCCGACAATATGCCTTTGTAGACCGTACCATGCCCTCCACCACCCAAGATGCGAGTTTCGTCAAACTTATTTGTTGCTTTTTCAAGCTCTTCCAAGCTGAAAATCATCCTTTCTGCAATGTCCTTATCTACTAGCTGCCGAAGCAGCAACCCGCGATTTTGCTTGAAGAAATACTCCCTCATTTTCTTGGCCTTTCGAACCGTGAGACTTTTGGTTGCAAAGATGGCAGCAAGAACCAGAAGCAAAAGGCACATACCAATGCCAACGCCAATAGCAAGAAACGCTCCTGTGGAAAATGTGTCGCAATCTTGAAATTAATTGTCATCGTTCAGTTAATGAACTCCAGAAGGTGATTGGATCGAGCTTAATTACCGGCTGCGAAGTGCATTCGAGGGCCTTGGCACCCGTCGGGCACGTAAGGGTTGCCGTCGTAGCCGTCGTTGCACCGGCAGACGTAGCCGTAGGCGCTGCTCGTGGAGTTGAGGCACTCGCTGTTCTTGCTAACGCAGCCGAAGTCGGACCGCTTCGCCGCCGCGGCGCACGACGACTTGTTGAGCGCCCAGTCCAGCACGGCCGGGATCACCAGCCCGGTGGCGCGCTCGGTGGAGAGGAGTGACATCTTGACCTCGAGCACGTTCTGCTCGTCGCGCCACCACTCCTGCTCCACCGCGAGCACGCAGGCGTTGGGTGTCACCCACGGTGGCCGGGCGGCCGTGGCGTTCTGATCGGCCCAGGAGAACTGCACGCGGAAAGACGTGAGGCCCATCGGGATGGGCGCCTGGCAGCATCCGACGCCGTCGCACCGGCCGTGCCGGAGCTTGTGCGGCTCGTCGGCGGGGCAGGACGGCGCACACGAGCCGAACGGCGCACCGCCTCCCTGCTGGGACGACGGAATCGTCCGCAAGTCGGCCCGGAAGGCGCATCCAACGAGTACGAGGCTGTTCCGCGCGGCGGAGAGCACGTATGGCCGGAGGTTGGCTGGGAGGACGGCGATCACCTGATCGTCGCTGGCGTTGCCGGCCGCGAAGGACCAGACCGCGCCGCGGACGCGCACCGTGCTGTTCCGGACGGATATCTCCAGCACCTCCGGCCCGTCGCTCTCGAGGAAGAGCTTGGGCGGCTGGTGCGCGCGGTCGCAGGTGACCTTGAATCCCGACCGGTGGCAGCCGTAGCTGGTGCCAAACGGGTAGGGCACGTCCACGTCGCCGCACTTGCTCTCGCAGTCGCCCAAGGCGATCTTTGCCGCCGCCGCCGTGGTGATGCTCGTCACCAGCAGCAGCAGCGATATAACAAGGGTACACATCGTACGTAGTTATAGCAATGCGAGCACTAGGGTCCGGATCTCCGTCTTCGCACCACGCTAAGAAAAATGACCTTAGTGATCCGTGAGGACTAACATAAATACTGATAACCGATATTTTAGTGAAACGATAACTAGCCGATTTTTCAACTCTTATAACAGTATAAAACCAAAGAGTAAAAAATTTGTTATACTCAAAATTAATCTAATACCTCCCACACAGAAACAAAGTCCTGGATGGGCCAACCAAACGGAGCCTAAGGAAAGCATAAGCATAAGCGCAGCAAATTAAAGCACGCGCTGCTTTAATTTTTCTTGCATCCCCACGTAGCACACACCAACGATCGAGATGGCCGCCTCGAACCCTCCGCGCTGACAGCCTGACACCGACGTCAAGAGCTGCCTGCCCTTCCAATCCCCCATCAAAAGGCAAAGGACGGGATCATTTTTCCGGCTACAGCAAACCACTGTAGCGATTTGGCGTATCTACTGCTGTGCTGTGTACCGTAGCATGCGATATGGGTTATCCATTCTTTATCCGACGTATAAGATTAGAGGAAAATTGTGGTGCTATTGCCAAATGCGATTCCCTACCCTGCCCTGCCTTTGCCGTGAGACCACCACTAGCTAAGTTTAGAAATCCGCCGGAGACTTGCTTGGGGTTTAATCGTAAGCTTTTCTTTCTCTAGGCCCGAGCCGTGCGAACAAGTCGCCGGATTATTTAGCTGTTGACTGTTTTTCGATGGAAAGAATGAGGGTGGCCGCACTCGCACTAGCCAGCCAGCTGAGCCTCAGCGTACGTAGTACTACCTACTACGTACGTGTTCATACACGTCACTAAGACAAGAAAAATGCGCAAGTAAATACTCTCTCTGGTTTTTTTATTTGACGCTTTAACAGTAGCTTGGCAATATCTCTGATGTCATACGTATGAAAACGGAGGGAGTACACTGGAGCGGGGGACAGGTTTGTTAAAAGAAGGTTGGACTTGTAAGCGAGGTCGTCCTATTTTTCTTCGTTTCGTTCTGTCGTTTACGTTGTCATTGAGGGAGGGTATGATATGTTGGGGAGAGGATTAGCTGTAGAGGATGCTATTCTTACCGGCCGGATACGCGGTTTCTGTTTTTTTTAATAATATTTTTTTATTAATATTACATAAATGTATCATTGCCGCCGTTTAAAATGACGATAATAACCCTATCACCAATCAAAATAGGAATAGAGCTATTATCGCTATTTGAAATAACGATAGAGGCTTTGTCGCCAAATGGAAAGACAATAGAGTGCCATGTCGGCTGCCAGGGCACTTGTTAATCGAATCAGCGACAGAGCCTCTGTCACCACACTACTACAAAACAGGCTATAGTAGACGCCCCATCACAAACGGTTCCTATGGAACCGTCTGTATTGGGTCTATCGGGACTGGGCACAGCCTATCACAGACGGTTCTTATTATGAGCCGTCTGTGATACGCACCTATCACAGATGGTTTTTTAATAGAACCATCTGTGATCATTCCTGCACGCTTCTATTAAAAAATCGCATGATAATCATCATATTAGCACTGAGCGGTTCTATTAAAAACCGCTCGTGATAGGTGCGTATCACAGACGGTTCTTAACAAGAACCGTCTCTGATTGTTGGGCGGGAAACGAAAATTTGAACATAATGGGCGGGCTGCCGAAACTCGCTTTATATAACCTCCATCTCCTCCTCTGCCGTCTCTCCTCCTCACACCTCATACCTCCATCTCCTCCTCTGCCGTTTCTCCTCCTCACACCTTGCGCCCCGGCCTCCGCCGAGCTTGTCGCCCGCGGCCTCCTCCAACTCGCCCTGGCCTCATCGTCATCGGCCTCCTCCGAACCGTCACCCCCGGCCTCCTCCACCTCGCCCCAGCCTCGTCGTCACTGGCCTCCCATGACCGCGTCGCCCTCGGCCTCCTCCACTTCGTCGCCCCGGCCTCCCATGACCTCACTCTCTCTACTCCCCCCTTTGCTTTGTGATGTGGATTACTGAGAGCTAGTGTTGGTGCTCTGTAAATGGATTGAGTTGATGCTACTGTGATGTGGGTGATGCTATGGTTTATTGTTGGAGGCTCTCTGTGCATGTGTAGTTCATGTTGAGTTATTTGGTTTGGGCAAAAAATATAGATGGCAGATCGCACACTGTTCGGTAAAACCGTCATAACTTTTGCATACGAACTCGGATTGCGACGTTCTTTGGCTCGTTGGAAAGCTAACGAAAAGTTCAATCCAAAAATCCATAAATCCATATTAGATTCATTCGCGAGGCTCAGGAGACTCCAGACAAAGTGAAAACCCCCCAAAAAAGGTCGTTTAGGGCCTCAAAACTGCCTCTGAAGTTTTAGCGGCCGTTTCGGTTTTTGCAACAAAAAGCTATCACAGAGCGGTTCTAAACAAGAACCGCTCAGGAAAACTCATCTGAGCGGTTACGAACAAGAACCGCTCAGGAAAATATCATCACGAGCGGTTTGTAAATTAAATCGTCGGTGATATTCTCGATCACAAACGGTTTTGATGAAAACCGCTCGGGAAAATAGCCTTCACGAGCGGTTTCAGCAAAAACCGCTCAGTGATAGTGCGTATCACGAGCGGTTTTGAACCGCTCGTGATAACCGCTGTTATCACAGACCAACAAATATAGACGGTTCGAAACTGTTCGTGATGACGTTCCGAACCGCTCGTGATGAGGCTTCATGTAGTAGTGTCATTTCAAATGATGACAGTAAAACGAATCGTCATTTGAAATGACGATAGAGGCCCCGCGCCCTCTGCAGCTATTCCAAACGGCAATGCCTGACGAGGATATAACAATCCTTATTTTATTATATATCCGTAATTAGTATTATGGGTATTAATGACGTCATCGAACTCTTGTGCATACCCCTTAATATTCTTAAGGGAGTAGCTGGAGGTCGCAAGTCCTCCTACAACCACCCTGTAGTCGTGGGTCTTCCTACGGCCACCCCATAGTCGTAAGCCCTCCTACGACTATCCCATAATCGTAAGCTCTACTACAATTGATCCATGGTCGTAGACTCTCCTACGACCACCAACTGGTCGTAAGACTTTCTACGATCAGTCCTCAGTCGACAAGATCCACAGACATGTGGGCCTGGTCGATAAAGGAATATCATGCGCCGTATCCCAGGATATGAGTAATCAATCACGCTGTTATTTCCTGAAATAACAGCACGACTTAACCCCCTGTTATGATGATAATTGCCTAGCGACGTAGGGACATTAAAACCCCCGTAATAACTCCCGGAAACAGCTCCACGATATGGCGCGTTAAGGAGACTTTTATTCCGAAGATCCAATGGTGCACTCCAGAAGTGATATAAAAGGCAAAGATCAACAGGACAAGGGGACGGACGATACACAGAACATTAGCATGGGCAACAGAAGATTAGAAGTGCAATACTCTAGTCTTTGATCCCACTCTGTAATCCAGCATACTCAATATATACACACAGGAGTAGGGTTGTTATTCTCCTAGGAGAAGGCTCGAACCTGTATAAAAATCCCGTGTCTCCATCTCTACATGATCTTGAGCCTAGAGGAACCCCCTGAATCAAACAATCTTTATGTAAGTTGTCATGGCAGGAGAGTGGAACGAGGAGAACTGGTTCGACTTGGCCGATTATGCAGATATCGACATGGATGCCGACTTCGACTACGAGCCGAGTGATGCATCATCCGATGGTGATGTCGCCTCTGGAGATCTTTCTCCAGGAGACCTTACCATCGATGGAGTTGAGGAGGGATCCTTATCCCCTGGCTATGCACGCCGAGATGGGGAACCAGTTTCCTTAGAGGACAAGGGTCAATCCGACCACAATGAGGGCTGTCCCAAGGCAGACTCAGGGCACGGCGAGGGCTCCCTCTCCAAATGTCCAGGTCTGCTTAAGACAGTTCAACCTGACGCGACAACTCCCGGAAGTCACAATTCCGAATCTTCATCAGCATCGGGTGATTCTCTCTCTCCGGTTAGCCCAGCGATGGATGCAATCGAACATGTTCTTCCTGCGAGTTCGACCATCCCAACACAGGACCCGCTTGCCGATGGAGACGGTTATAATCCAGAATTCCCCTTCTTGGAGGGGTTTGCTCCAAGTCACCAGATGGTGTCATTCGACGACCTCTCAAGCGAGGAGGCCTCAGGCGCAAGTGGAGATCATCAACGGGAGGTCTTCGTCCTGCCCTCAGGTAGCCATAACATTCCCAGAGACAAGGCTGCAGATGCTCCCCGAAGATCACTCCCTACGACCGCTCGTGGCAATGACAAAGACACCTCCGACGACGTCCAGAGTCCGTACTCTAATGAACGTGAGGGAAATTCTCAAGATCATCATACTCCATTATGGCAAGCTCAAGGATCAGGTATGAATGATTCTAAAACAAACCGATGGAAATGAGTCGCGGCTCAGAGAAAATTTCCTGGGCGCGCTCATTACCAGTCGGAAGAAGCTTAGGAACTTCAGCATATCAACGACCTGCTTGAGAACCCATCTCGAGAACTTGCCCGAGCACCTGGCTACGACCTTTTCGCCGAAGAGATCGCACGAAGGCTACGGAGTACAATGGACAAGCTTGAACGACCCCGCCGACATCATTCAGTAAGTCGTGGCAATACGACTCCATCAGCTTCCATTCAATCGAATAACTCGCCGCATGGAGATCACCGCAAGGTGCATCGCTCCCCAATCCGCAAAAGAGTTCCTCGAATGCCTGATGATCATAAAACTCCTAGGAGAGGTGATCACTCACCACTCCGACCGAGAGGTCTGCAACAGCAGGCAAGGTACAAGGAGTATTACCCTCATAGGATCAAGACTTACTATAAGTCAGATTCATCCCTTGTTGGGTATCGTTGAGCACGATCACCTGGCGATGTCAACCCCTCTTTTCCACAAAGGAGGCGTTACGGCGTGATTACCGGATGTTGGGCATTCTCGCCTGACCTCCGAAAGCGATTCATCGCCGCCACGGTTTCTACCAGGGAACATGGAGAAATTTGATGGATCTCAAAATCCCATCGAGTTCCTTCAAATCTACACAACCGCTGTCCGAGCAGCAGGAGGAGGAGAGCGCGTCATAGTGAATTACCTTTCGACTGTGCTCGAAGGGTTTGCTCGATCGTGGTTATTAAACCAACCAGTCAAGTCGATCTACTCGTGGCAACACCTCTGTGATCTGCTGCTGGCTAATTTCCAGGGCACCAACCACCGCCCCGGAAAGGAGGACGACCTTCACAGGATGCAACAAAACGACCACGAAACACTGTGCCAATTCATCAGGCATTTCAGTTAGGTTCGCAATTCTATTCCTGAGGTTTCTGACGCATCTGTTATTAGGGCCTTCAAACAGGGAGTCCGTAGCTGAAGGATCATGGAGGATATCGCTTTGAACCCTCCCGCTACTGTAGCTGAACTCTTCGAGATGGCTGATTGGTATGCTACTGCTGACAAAGCAGTTGAGTGGACCAAAATCATCGATCGAGAAGACCAGCTCCTTCAGGAGAATGGCGAAGGTAGCAAAAAGAAGGATAAGAAGGCCAAGAAATCCAAAAACAATGCAAAGGGACAAAAGCCCCAAGCCACTGCTTCTAAGGAGATCCTGGCCGTAAGTGATAAGGAGCCACGAACCGCCAAGCAATACTCCGATCGAGGCAAAGGTAAGCACCCTGAACGGAAGAGCGACAAGTCTAGGTGGTACCCTTTCCATAAAAAGGAAGGGCATGACCTTCGCAACTGCCGAGTTTTCCAACGAAAACTTGAAGACTACTACAACGGCAAAGCACCACTTCCTACCCTCGAAGAACTGGGGCAAGCCAGTGGTTGTACACAGTCGAACGACAACGAGGACGTGTTGTTTCAAGATCTCGAACACACCATTGAGCACATCTTTGGGGGATCATCGGCGTACGAGTCAAGACGACAGCTTAAGGCGGTCGAACGCGAGGTAAACTCCATTGACTCCCCTCTTGTCAATAAAGTACCAAAGTGGTCGGAAGTCACCATCTCTTTCGAGAAGGGTGACTGCCCGATCCCTTCGACCCGACCATGTCGTTTTCCGATTGTGGTCGAACCCACCATCAACAACTGTTGAGTAAATCGAGTATTATTTGATGGTTAAAGCTTGTTAAACATTCTGTTTACGAGTACGCTGGATGAAATGCAAGTACCCAGAACCAAGGTAAGACCGGTAAGATATTCATTTCATGGTATTGTACCAGGGTCTTCGGCCAAACCCATTGGTCAAGTTTCCCTTCCTTTAACATTTGGTTCACCAAGTAATTTTAGGACAGAGAAGATCTCCTTTGATGTGGTCGATTTCGATACGGCATATAACACCATACTTGGACGACCAGCTTTGACAAAGTTCTTAATGGAAACTCATTATAGGTATCAATGTTTTAAGATGCCAGGTCCCAAAGGAGTAATCACAATTAATTGTGATAAGAAGATGGCGCACTCGTGTGACTGTCGATTCCTCGAGATGGTTGGTCAGATACCAGCTCGGAAAGAAAAAGGACAGCCTTTGACCAAGAACTCGAAGCCTAAAGTTGCTCCCAAGCCGAACGACCAAGTCAAAGAGGTTCCCTTGGATCAGGAGGAACTTTCGAAGACTGTTCGCATCGGGGATACTTCCGACCCCTAGTAGGAAGACGCCCTCATCACTTTCCTCCGAGCAAACGCAGATGTCTTCGCGTGGCAAGCATCCGACATGCCCAGAGTCCTCAGGGAAGTGATTGAGCACAGCTAGCTTTTACTACCGACAAAGTACCAGAAACAAAAATTACGAGATTTGCCCCGATCGACGAGATGCTATAAGGTCAGAATTGGACAAGCTACTTAAAGCAAGCTTTATAAGAGAGGTCGACCACCCAGAGTGGTTGGCCAACCTGTAATGGTTAGGAAGTCTAACGACAAGCGGTGAATGCGAGACTTCACCGATCTTAATAAAGCTTGTCCAAAAGATGATTTCCTTTATCTCAGTCGATCGGTTGGTTGACTCTATCTTTGGTTGCGAAACATTAAGTTTTTAGATGCATATTCAGTTACCACCAGATAAATATGTGTCTAGAAGATGAAGAGAAGACCGCATTTATTACTCAATTTGGTATATTTTGCTATGTCAAAATGCCATTTGGTCTAAAAAATGCTGGCGCTTATTTTCAACGTTTGATGAAATCGACTTTTTCACCTCAACTAGGCCAAAATTTGGAAGCCTATGTTGACGATCTAGTCGTAAAAAGCATCAAACGACTTGATCATGTTTCAGACTTGCAGGAGACGTTCGATAACCTCATAAAACACCGCTTGAAACTCAATCCTAAGAAGTGTGTGTTTGGAGTCTCTTCGGGAAAATTGCTAGGATTCTTGGTCTCCGTACGAGGAATCGAAGCAAATCCCGAAAAGATAAAGGCCAATGTTCAAATGCGCTCTCCAAGCACGAAGAAAGAAGTCCAAAAGCTCATAGGATGCATGGCGGCTTTAAGTCGTTTCATAGGACGCCTGGGGGAAAAAGGACTACCTTTCTTCAAACTTCTAAGGAAACATGAGGGTTCCGAGTGGTCGGAAGAGGCAAACACTGCCTTCGAGGATGTCAAGAGATATCTTACGAGTGCTCCTGTTCTGGTTTCCCCGAAACCAGAAGAGATGCTCTTAATTTATCTAGCGACCACGCCACAGCGAAGGAGCGAAGATTAGTCGTAGAACGTGAACACGCTCAGCGACCGATGTACTACGTAAGTGAAGTTTTACACGGACCTAAGGAGTGTTACCCTCAGGTCCAAAAGCTTCTCTATGCCATCCTCATGTCTTCGAGGAAACTGCGACATTATTTCCAGTCGCACAAGATAATTGTGTCGTCTGAGTTTCACTTGGGAGTAATCCTCCAAAATAGGAAAGCAGCGGGACGCATGTCTAAATGGTCAGTAGAACTTGGGGAGTTTGACCTCCATTTCGTGTCCCGAACGGCCATTAAATCCCAGATCTTGGCAGACTTTGTCGCTGAATGGACAAATCCTGAACCCGTTTAGGATCCCCAGTACGATACCCACGACAAGTGGACGATGTACTTTGATGGGTCACTTACTTTAAGTGGCTCGGGGGCTGGGGTGGTCCTGGAATCTCTAAAGTATGCCATACAGTTAAACTTTCAGGCCACTAACAACGTGGCAGAATACGAAGGTTTACTAGCCGGCATACGAGCTGTGAAAGCATTCGCGGTTCGACGACTACTCATGAGAGGAGACTCTCAACTAGTCGTGAATCAGGTCGAAAAAGAGTACCAGTGCTCTAATCCGACCATGTCTCGGTACTTATTAGAGGTTCGAAAGCTTGAAAAGTATTTTTTCGGTTTCGAGGTACAATTTATCCCTCGAAAGGATAATTTCCTCGCAGACCAGCTTGCTCAGATAGCTTCTTCCCGATCACAAGTACCAAAAGGGGTTTTCTTGGAGCAACTCCAAAAACCGTCTCTGGTGGACACACCAGAGACACCTCCTATTGAGACAGCCTCTCTAGATTACGAGGACACTTGGATGGATCCCATCTACAAGTATCTTTAGATGGGTTCCGTACCCGATGACGATCTCGAAGAAGATCGTTTATCCCGAAAGGCCAAAATGTATACTTTGGTCGAAGGAGTCCTATATAAACGAGGTACTCAAGGGGTACTCATGCGATGCATACCGCCGAGAGAAGGACTAAACCTCCTTCACGACATACACGGGGGTATCTGTGGAACTCATGCTTCCTACAGAACGTTGGTCGGAAAAGCCTTTCGACAAGGATTTTACTGGCCAACAGCCCTCTACGATGCCAAAGAATTGGTTAAGAAATGTGTACAATGCCAGTTTCATAACAGGCAAATACACCAACCAGGTCAGGCATTACAAACAATCCCTTTATCTTGGCCTTTTGCGACCTGGGGTCTTGATATCCTAGAACCATTTCCAAGGGCTCCAGGAGACTTCGAGTTCCTTTTTGTGGCTATTGATACGTTCACAAAATGGATCAAAGCCGAACCTGTGACTGGGATAACAACGGAAGCCGTAAAACGGTTCATGATGAGAAGCGTGATTACTCGGTTTGGTGTCCCAAGTCGAATAATCACTGATAATAGTAAACAATTTTCGAGCGCAAAATTTTAAGAATTTTGCGACGAGTTGGGTACCAAGCTCTGTTACGCCTCTGTCGCCCATCCCCAAATCAATGGGGCAATCGAACGAGCGAATGGCCAAATAATGCAGGGAATTAAAACTCGAGTTTTCGACCAGCTTGTCAAGCGCTCGGGGGCTTGGGTACAAGAATTACCCTCAGTATTATGGGCAATTCACACGATCGCTAGTCGGCAACAAGCGAAACACCTTTTTTCCTAGTTTTTGGTGTCGTAGCCATGCTTCCGCCAGAACTAAAGATTAGGTCTACAAGGGTCGAGAATTTCAATGACTCAGCCCAAGAACAAACTTCGAGCGGACGACATTAACTCTTTCAAGAAAAGAGGAATCAGCCTTAATCCGCTTAGCGATCTACAAAGCAACCCCGCACAAATACTACGATCGAAGGTCCAACCTCGCAGCCTTCTGTTGTAGGTGACTTGGTATTGAGGAAAATTCAATCCCGATCTAATCGAACAAACTTTCCCCAAGTGGGAAGGTCCTTACGATGGTCGAAATTATGTGACCGAGTTGATCTGTGGCAATGGAAGACGGCCGAATTCTCTTAAATGCTTGGAATATTGACCAGCTACGCAAATTCTATGTGTAAATGACCAACCATTTAATAAAGCATCAGGTTTTTTCTATCTTTATTGTTTTACTTCAAGTAGCGCTTTGACAATTCTTTCAACCATACCCTGGTCGAAGGTCCGCCCTCGACCAGTTCCTAGTTGTACGCTCTTCTACAACAATACACTGGTCGTAAGACATCCTACAACCAGTACCTACTGCATCTTTACACTGGTCGAAAGGATGGTAACATCACCTAGTCGAAGCCTCTCCTCTCTCCATGTGGTCCCGCCCACTAGAAGGAACTTCCTAGAGTCGACTCGTTCCTCCATTTTCTACCAACACAAAGAGGTTGGGTCCAAAACATGGTTAAAATAATGTCAAACCAACTCTTAGTACCTTAGTTTATTTCTTCATACATCTTTTTGAAAAATAAATTAAGCCGAGTACACTTTCCAAATCCGCTCGACTACTTTCGATAAACTTGGTTTGTTTTAACTAGTTGGAGAAAGTACAACACCTAGTTGAAGGCTTTCCTCTCTGCACGTGGTCCTGCCCACTAGAAGGAACTTCCTAGCGTCGTCCTGTTTCTAACTCTTGCTACCAGAGCGAACCAACTAAGTGCGTTGAAATAAGTTGAACAAATTTTTTAAGGAACTCCAGACGTTTATCTAACTCGAGTTGACCGTTCTTGATTTGACTAATCTGGTCGGAGATAGTAACATCACCTAGTCGAAGCCTCTCCTCTCTGCACGTGGTCATACCCACTAGAAGGAACTTCCTAGTGTCGACTCGTTCCTACTATTTCGACCAGTGCATGAAAATCGTGATCGAAACACTGTAAGTTGGTTAAACCTCTCTTTTTTCAGAAAACCCATTGAACACTATTTACTCGGTTTATCTAAATAAACCAAGCAAATAGTGGGGCTAGGATAAAGTTATTAACTTGACTTCATTTCTTAGTCTATTTTTCGTCAATTATCTTTTGAGTTACTAACTACTCGACAAAGATGATTTTCAGGAAACAGGATGGATTATATATATTACATCAACAAAAAATTATCTTTACAGGACTCTGGTGCAGACTACTCTGGCTAAGGAGATCCTATTTGTGCACCCTCCGTAACTGACTCAGCAATTGACTGCATGCTTGTCATCAATTGCTCCGCCTCTGCTTCAGAGCTGTCGAAGTCATCTATGACAGGTTGCAGATTAAGGTTGGGATCATGGGCTTTAAGTTTTGCCAAAACAAATCTTACTCCCTCTTGCATCGCATCCTTTATAGAGTCAGATTGATTGGCCTTCAGAGTAGTCACCAGCTCTTGCAAAGTTCCGGCTTGCTCACCAATGGTACTCGAGTGGGCAGACAGTGTGTCCTCACGAGGAGCAATTCCCTCAGCATGTAGTCCACCGAGTACATTGTTTAAGAGTGAAATGTTGCTTTGAAGATTTATCTTTAAAGCCTTCATTTCCTCCTGATTGCGAGTTGAAGCCTCGCGAAGTCGCTTCGTTTGCACCGTTTGTTCTGAAAAGAATAAGACCAGTCAGAAAAAGAAGTGACCGCGAGAAGAAGACACAATCGATCACAGGTAAAGATTTGCTTACCAACTAGTTGGGATTCCAACTTCTTGACTTCCTCGGCGTAAGAAGCAGCATCCTTTATGTTGCGCTGCTCCCATGTCTAGACCTCTTGATCTTTCTCTAAAGAGAGATGAGGATCGGAGAAAGAAAAGAAGGTCGAAAGCGGTCTTAAGTTCAGCACTTACCGATCAATCGTCCTTGCAACTTCTGGATTGCGGAGTTTGCCTCCAGAAGCTTCTTTTGGAGGTCTTCAACCTTCTCACTTAGCTGATTCTTTTCGGCTCTCTCAAAGTCGAGAGAATCAGCTAAGGTCTTCTCGTCGCTCTTAAACCTGCAAAGGGAAAGGGTAGACGTCAGCATAGTTCCTGGTCGTAAGTTCTTCTATGACCAGTTCTTTGTCGTAAGTCTTTCTATGACAACATCCTGGTCATAAGTTCTTCTATGACCAGTTCTTTGTCGTAAGTCTTTCTACGACAACATCTTGGTCGTAAGCTCTTCTATGACCAGTTCTTTGTCGTAAGTCTTTCTACGACAACATCATGGTCGTAAGCTCTTCTATGAACAATCCTTTGTCGTAAGTCTTTCCACGACAACATCTTGGTCGTAAGCTCTTCTATGACCAGTTCTTCGTCGTAAGTCTTTTTACGACAACATCCTGGTCGTAAGTTCTTATACGACCAACTCCTTGTCGTAAGTATTTCTATGACAATAACCTAGTCATAAGATCTTCTACGACAAACCCCCGCAAGTACTGTGTAAGTGGCTAAAACATGGAAGGCTATGAAAAATAGTTACTTACCACCTCTCTGCTTGCTCGTAGAGTTGCAATTTGTCTTGTCGCAGTTGGACAAGCTACCTGTGGTATTCAGCAACAGTGACCATTTGTCCCAGCACATTCTGCGTAAAGAAAGGCAGTAAGAGGCATGAAAGGGAACGAATGAAAATGCTAAGCCTCAGGAACTTTCATCCATGGCAGTCCAAGCAAACGAAGATACCACATTCGTGGGGTCCTTCAGTTCGTCGATCCCGTCGACCAGGTTCCACCATAACCCTTCGAGGCATTCGTTGTCGAAAATGTCTCCTCTGTTGGGAATGTCCTTAGAGTGAGAAACACGGTCACGAGATCTAAATGCTTGGGAGCCCTCAACAGTGGCAGGAGCGAAGAACCCGAAGGTACGGTCGAAGAGTTCGATCTCTTCTTCCCCTCCGGGGATAGCGGCATCAACACCTTGGCCTTGGAGGCTGGGAGGATCACCTGTGGCAACTTCCTTCCCAGCAAGGTGACTGGATGTTTCACCCCTATGGCTGGATGTCTCCCCCATTATCATCTTCGCCCCTTGCTTCTACGACCTCCCCGGTGGTCGTAGCCACTTCTAGCTCTACGACCTCTCCGATGGTCGTAGCCAAGCCAGCAACAACGACATCTCCCGCCGCTTGGGTAGTGGATAGTTCTTCGACCACCACCACTGATGTTCCTCCACCTGCCGAAGAAACCACGGTGGAATCCTTGGTAGGAACATCCTTGATGGAGAGAGAGGCCAGGCTAAAAACACAAAAAGGGGGATTACCATCAGGTAGTAAAAAGCAAAAGGTAAATGCTGTTCTTACGCTTTTGTTTCTTTTTGCATACCTCCTAGTGCCAAATCTGGCCTTGAGCTTGGAAGCAATCCTTCCTAAAGAAGGTTTCTTCGATTTTTTTCTCAACCACGTCTGGTTGAGACTCGAGTTGAGGAGCAGCTACGACCACGTCTGGTCGTGAAGCTTGATCGAGCACCATTGCTCTCGGAGCCTCTTGGCTCTCCGGATGGTCGAGACCTGTCTTGACCACCTCAACAGCCGCGCCATCCTCAACCACAGGTACTGCTGGTGTTGCAATCTCCTTCACAAAAGACATAAAACTCTTCCAATTCTCCTTTTCTAGTCGCTTAATAAAGCCGTGAGAAGCAGAAACTGCAAAGACCTTGTCATCGTAATAGAAGGGTACCTTGATCTTGGGGGCTACGGGCTTGAACACTGCAGCTATCCCTACCGCGATCGCTTCCTCTGCAGCGTCGGTTTCTTCTGCAAGGTTAGCAGGAGGGGCAGACGAAGTAGCGCAGCCCGGTTTTACGACCCCTTTACCAACGGCTTTCCTAGTCTTGCTCCTCTTGGCCTGAGGAACATCTGCTTGCTCAGCAGTAATGCTCGAGCTTGCACCTCCCTTGTCAACGGCTTTAACAAGCCGGCGCCTCTTAGCCGGGGGAGAAGCAAACTGCTCTACGGCTGCAGCAACCGTCAGTTCGACTTCCTCATCGTCCCGACGGTTCTCCATGCCTACTTTCTGCAAATATCAGAAAGAGAGATATTAAAAACCAATCGTAAGCCTTTCTACGACAACCCTCTGGTCGTAAGTTTTTTTACGACCAGGACCTGATCGTAAGTCTTTCTACGACAACCCCGTGGTCGTATGTTTTTCTACAACCAGGACCTGATCGTAAGTCTTTCTACGACAACCCCGTGGTCGTAAGTTTTTTTACGACTAGGATCTGATCACAAGTCTTTCTACGACCATAAAATCCTAAAGAAAGAATTGGTTCCTAATTACCTTCAGGCGCTCCACCTTGTCTTCTAGGGACAAGTCAACCAGGATCGGAGACGCCACAATGTGGGCTGGAGTCTTCTCACAAATGAGCTTGACTCGAGCGTCAATATCCTCTTGTGAAAGGTCTGTAGGGGTAAGAAAACATTCAGTAAGCCTAACTTAAAATTAACAGAAAGAAGGCAAGAGCTCAAGGTTTTACTTACCCTCCGCGTAATCCCTCGTCGGTTCCGTCGGACCCGAGTATCTCCACATCTGGTGAGCCCTCTTCTTCAGAGGGCTGACGCGGCGCGTGATGAAATCCTTCACCACGTGCCAACCGGTAAGCCCCTCTTCCTTCAAGTCCATGATAGCTCGAATAAAGGGGGCAATCCGACCAACTTCTTTGGGAGGCGAGTCCCAAGAAGGAATCTTCTCAGTCGGCTTCCCGGCGAAGGAGAGGCTGTCCTCGTGGGTAATCTCCCAGCAGAACCACCTTTTCTTCCAAAACGGCCACGATGACTGGGTAGACATCGGAATGTACTCCTTCAACTTCCCGTCGTGGAGCTTCAGACTGCAGCTACTAGCGACTCCGCCCAATCGAGTCATTCCGTAATAGTACCAGAACAACTCTGGGTCGGCCGAAATCCCCAGGTAGGCCTCACACAAGTACACGAATACGCTCAACATCGTAATGAAGTTGGGAACAAGGTTCACCAACTCCACGCCGTAGTATTCGAGTACCAGGATGAGGAAAGGATGAGCGGGCAGTCGGAGGCCGCACTCACAGAACGCTTGAAAGACGGGGATTTGCCCCATCTTACTTGACGGCCGTTGCTGCCCAGTGGCCTCGAACCACTTCACGAACCCCTCCTTCGGGATCTTCTCGGAGTCGACCAAAGCTTGGATTTTGGCTGCATCCATCTCTGATTCGATCCACTAGGAAGCGGCTCCAGCCATTTCTCCCGGAAAAAGAAGGTCGAGATTCGGGAAGATTGGGGAACAGGACTCGATTTGGTTGGCAACGGAGAAATCGAAAGTACGAACAGCAAAGAGCGATTTGGGGGATGGTAAAAGACCTTATGCTCACCCGCGGTGAATATTTATAACAGCTCGTCTGGAGAGGAAGAGACATGGCTACTCAACGGGTGCCGATGCCTCGGGAACTGCTCCAACAGACAGATCTGTAAGAGTCAATTCGCATTCTCAAATTTGTCTGCTCGAGGAGGCCAAGCCAGTTTTCACACCTCAAGCGAAATTGCCTTCTTGACCAAGTCTTTTCTGGTCAAACACAACCAACAGTCGGAAAGATTTTACTTCCGACCCCGGTGATGCGACGACTTGGTAATCGTAAGATCTTCTACGATTACCTTGCAAGTCGTAAGATTATTTTACAACCTTCTTGACCAAGTTATTTTCTGGTCAAATGAAACACTAGTCGAAGAGTCCTCCCTTCGACCATCTTTCTATGACCACCTACTGGTCGTAAGACCATCTACAGCTCCTTCTCCAAGCAAGTTACTTTCGCTTAAGCTGGGGGGCTAGATGACGAGGATATAACAATCCTTATTTTATTATATATCCGTAATTCGTATTATGGGTATTAATGATGTCATAGAACTCTTTATGCATACCCCTTAATATTCTTAAGGGAGAAGCTGGAGGTCGCAAGTCCTCCTATGACCACCCTGTAGTCATGGGTCTTCCTACGACCACCCCATAGTCGTAAGCCCTCCTACGACTATCCCATAATCGTAAGCTCTACTATGATTGATCCATGGTCATAGACTCTCCTACGACCACCAACTGGTCGTAAGACTTTCTACGACCAGTCATCAGTCGACAAGATCCACAGACATGTGGGCCTAGTCGATAAAGGAATATCATGCGTCGTATCCCAGGATATGAGTAATCAATTACACTGTTATTTCCTGAAATAATAGCACGACTTAACCCCCTGTTATGATGATAATTGCCTGGTGACGTGGGGACATTAAAACCCCCGTAATAACTCCCGAAAACAACTCCACGATCTGGCGCGTTAAGGAGACTTTTATTCTGAAGATCCAACGGTGCACTCCAGAAGTGATATAAAAGGCAAAGATCAACAAGACAAGGGGACAGGCGATACACAGAACATTAGCATGGGCAATAGAAGATTAGAAGCACAATACTCTAGTCTTTGATCCCACTCTGTAATCCAGCATACTCAATACATACACACAGGAGTAGGGTTGTTATTCTCCTAGGAGAAGGCCCGAACCTATATAAAAATCCCCGTGTCTCCATCACTTCGTGATCTTGAGCCTAGAGGAACCCCTGAATCAAACAATCTTTACGTAAGTTCGGTTTCAGTGCATATGTGTTGCATGATGCATGTTTTGACTAACGTGGGTCAAGTTGTGAAGAACTTGTTCCCGAAATCGATTTCTTTGTCTATTGTTGTGTAGGTTGCTTGGAGGTCAACGAAGGTCAATGACGGTCAACGACGAGGATGATCGGGACTAGGCTTGGAGAGCTGAGGTCCAGAACGATCAAGGATGACGGGTGAGGTTAATGGATTCAAGCGTGGCGCAAATTGGACAAAGGTGACCGAACGAGCAGCTTGGTGCGACGAGTTGGATCAAGCGATGTGGGGGTCGGTGCAAGCACCATGGTGGTTTCGGTGGGAGCCAGATGGGAGAGACTTGCCGACATGAAGAGAGCCGTTGGATCAACCTACACGTGGCGAACCATGAAGGTGCTTCACGAAGATGGGACTCGGTCTTTGCTAAAAGATCGAGAAGGGATGTTTTGGTAATTTCACCTAAATACTATCTTGGTGACCTTTTGCCAACCAGCGGCGTAGGACGGCGCAAGATGAGGCGGATTAGGTCAAGAGGAGATGAAGACGGCACTTTAAAATACGTGCGTAAGTGAACCCGTTTGTGTGTGGGCTTAACGGGTGCCCATTAGGGTTTACTCTTCTAGAAGGTTAGCCTCCACTATAAATAGGGGAGGGTGCTGGCCAACACCTCCTCAACCCTTTGATTTGTTGAAACCCTATTTTTGTGTTCTTAGGGCTTAGAGAGATTAGTGGGAGGTTAGGGTTCTAGATAGTTGGATTTGATTTCGTGCTCATATATTGAGTCTTTGTCCTCCTTGATGGAGTGGATGTAACCAACATCATATCAAATCAATCCAAAGAAAGTTTACACAAGATGAGCTCTTTTGTGTTCTTACTCTCTATTTCTTGATTTTGAGTCTATCTTTGATCCGCGAGTTTTCTATTGGTTTCTTATCTTGATCTAGCTTGCTATGACATGTGAGAACCTATCTAGGATCATCTAGATCATCAATCAACCACGAGCAAGTTTCTAGATCATCTTTTCGTTTTGACTCGGTTTTGAAGCCACCTTCGTTCAAACTCAAAAAATAGGAACTTTGGCATAGATCTTCACGATCCTTGATTGGAATAGGTTCCTGATATCTTAGAGAAGGTGTGTCTCATGTTTCGTGGAGTTTGGCCTTGTAGATCAAAAGTTAGATCAATTTGTGTTTTGAAACACGGGCTGTTTTTACTGTTCTAGAATCAGCCGGTCGGACCGCCCTTAAGCCGTCGGTTAGACCGACCTCTGGTCCAACTGCCCATTTGCCTTCGGTCTGACCGCCCTACCAGATTAGGTTTTGTGCTTTTGGTCTTTTATTTCAGGGTTTTGATTGGATTCAATACAAGTCTTCCGCTGTACTTGTACATTAATCTTCATAGCTTCAATAGCTACTGGAGTGAAATTGGTATTGAATTTAATTAAGGTGAAAAGGTGAGCGTGCTCCTATTCACCCCCTCTAGTCGCATTTTTGGTCCAACAAGTGGTATCAGAGCCCGGTTAGTTCAATCTTGATTTTAACCGGTCACTGAACTTAGCGATGGATAAGTACTCGACCAAGCTGCATATCTTCGATGGGCTCGACTATGCCTATTAGAAGAATCGCATGCGAGTCTTCCTTTAGAGCAAAGGACAAGCTATATGGGAGGTTGTTCGAGCTCGCTGCTTTTACTCGAGGTTGCTTCACGGCCAAGAGCTCTATTGGCAAACAACCATAAGGCAAAGAATCTCCTATATGCTGGGCTTGGTAGACAGAAGTACAATAGGATTTGCAACCTTGAGACCGCACATGAGATTTGGCACACCCTCGAAACTTACCATGAGGGATCGTCCCAAATCAAGTAAGTGAGCAGATGGTCTACAAGTGAGAGTATAATAAATTCGAGATGCGTCCTAGAGAGAGCATCGATGACGTTTTTACTCGCTTTAACAAGGTGATCAATCAGATGAGAGCTGTAGACATTGAGTACTCTCAATCTGAGAATGCCACCCACCTCTTGGCTGAAATCAACACCAAGGAGTGGGAGATGAAGGCTACTGCCATCGAGGAGAACGTCGATCTCTCTAGTCTCACTTTGTAGCTGCTTTATAGTAAGCTCAAGACTCATGAGATCAAGAGAGATAGTCTTCCTAAGAAGGATAACATAGCTTTGGTGGCTGATCCTCTTAAAAGAACTTCTGATAGTTCTTCTGAGTCTTCTTCTGAATTTTCTCTTGCATGTTTATCTGCAATTCAAAAAGAAGAGTTTGAGAGTCTTCTTGAGGCTGATTTAGCGCTTTTAGCCAAGAAAGTCACACAGGCCTATAACAATGTTAGAAACAAGAAGAGAGGTGGCCCTGTGACATGCTATGAGTGTGGAGAGCTCTATCATATCTGGGCAAATTGCCCCAAGCTGAAAGGTAAGAGTAACCACAAGGAGGGAAAGCCAGCTTGGAAGAAGCCTCAAAGGAACAAGCCCAAGTATGACGCTGCCAAGCTCATGAAGGCCGCTCACCGGGTCCTTGCCGCTTTTGGAGAGCAATCCATGAGCGATGTGGATTCCGGGAGCGAGGAGGACAAGGAGGAGGAGCTCCCTCAAGACAAGAAAGGGAAGGCCAAGGACTTCACCGGCATGTGCTTCATGGCCGACTCCGTCGACGCCGATGACAACGATGAGGTACCTCCATCTTATGATGCCCTTTCTGCTAGATGCGACACTATTTTTGAGCAACTCATGAGTTAGGATAAGGCATTAGAATTTACCATGGCTAGGAACAAGGACCTAGAGTCATAAGTAGATAATTTGACTTTAGAACTTGTAAATGCAAGACTCTTGAATTTGATGAATGTTCATCTTGCCATGCTCTACATTCTGAATTTGCTAAACTGCAATCTGCTCATGATATTGCTTTGCATCAACTTGAAAATGCTAGGACTGAGTAATTGATGTTAAATCTGCTCCCTGTGAAAAATTCTTAGAGTCTAGTAAGTTGGTCGCTTCTGGTAAGGTTGAATCTAGCTTTTGCTCTTTCTGCTTAGAACGAGAACATGAAGTGAAAGACATAATAGAAGCAGTTAGAGCTAAGTTTTCCAAGCTTAAGGACCAAATTGATTCTGCTCCCTGTGCTTCATGTGAAGCCTTTAAGCTTGAAGTTGCTTTTCTTAAGGAGAAACATGCTAGGGCCATTAAGGCCAAAACTTGTGAGTCATGTATTAATTTTGGAAAAGAGAATGTGTATCTTAAGAACACTTTAGAAAAATTCTCTAATGGTAAAAAACAGTTAAACATGATTCTTGACAAGTCTAAAACTCCTTATAAGAAGCAAGGGTTATGATACAACTATGCCCAAGACAAGTCCAAGCCAAATGTCATTCAAGTCTTGGGAAATGGCTTAGTTGAATTCAAAACCCAACCTGCAAAAATAATTTTTAAATTTGTAGGGTTTGTCCAACCTTCTTTTGAGTCAAAAGGTGCTTCTCCTAGTGGTACCAAATACCATTGCACCTATTGCAAGAAGAGTAGATATTTGGTAGAGTTCTGTTGGCGTAGGTTGAAAAATGCTAGGAGAAATATAGCTAGAATATCATCTCATCAACCTAGAGCTTTTATGAGACATGGTCACTTAGAAAATAAGAAACTTGGACTAGGATTTGTTTCACGTGCTCATCATGTTTCTAGACAGGATGCTTCTCATGTTAAAGTAACCATTGCTCATAATAGAACTCCTAATAAAATCAAGGGTAGCACTTCTGCTTTGTATACTACTCGTAGACGTGTGTCTCAGTACTGGGTTCCCAAGTCGCTTTTAACTAACCCCAGTATTGAGACACATCGTTCTTCTGTTCCTTGATTTTCAGGATTGCCGCGGAAGGGGGAAGAACACATGGTTCGTCGACTCCGGGTGTTCACGCCACATGACCGGAGACTCAAGATGGTTTACCTCCTTCACGCGGTCGACGGGTGATGAGTTTATCACCTTTGGAGATGATACACAAGGACGCATTGAAGGAACTGGATTGATCAGGGTGAACGACAAGTTCATTCTCAAGGACGTCGCTCTTGTGTCCAAACTAAGGTACAACTTGCTTTCTGTCTCACAGCTTCTTGATGATGGCTATGAGACTAGATTTAAGAAGAATGCCTGTCATGTGCTTGATTCTTTTGGTGAGCTTGTTTTTGAGATTTCTAGAGTCGGTAGAATATTTGGAGCTGATTTTTCTGAATCTCTCTCCGGATCTCTTAAATGTTTGATTGGATCTTCTTCTGATCTCTGGCTTTGGCACCAACGTTTGTGGCATATTGGTTTTGATCATCTGACGCGAGTTAGCAACCTTGATCTCATGAGAGGTTTGCCTAAACTCAAAGCCGTCAAGGATGCTGTATGTGCGCCCTGTAGGCATGGCAAGCAAGTTGCCGCCTCACACCCTTCATTGACTATGGTCATGACTGACGGACCAGGATAGTTGCTTCATATGGATACTGTTGGTCCTGCTAGGGTTCGGTCAGTCGGTGGCAATTGGTATATTCTTGTCATAGTCGATGATTTTTCGAGATATTCTTGGGTGTTCTTTCTTACTTCGAAGGATGAGGCTTTTGATTGTTATCATGATCTTGTTCTTCGTTTGGCTTTTGAACTTCCTAGTGCCTTGAGAGCGATCTGCAGTGACAATGGCACGGAGTTCAAGAATGCTTCTTTTGCCTCTTTTTGTGCTGAGCATGGAATTGAGCATCAGTTCTCTTCTCCACACGTCCCTCAATAGAATGGCATGGTGGAAAGGAAGAACAGAATCTTAGTCGAGATGGCTAAGACGATGCTAGATGAGTATAGCACATCGAGGAGGTTTTGGGCCGAAGCTATTGCTACAGCTTGCCATATTTCAAATCGTGTCTTCTTGAGACCGTCCTTGGGCAAGACTTCATATGTGTTTCGATGTGGTAGAAAACCATCTATTTCTCATTTTTGAGTTTTTGGAGCCAAGTGCTTTATTCTGAAAACAGGAAACCTAGATAAATTTGAATCAAGGACTTGTGATGGTTTATTTCTGGGTTATCCTGCTCATTCGAGGGGTTTTCGGGTCTTTAATGTTGAAACTAACATTGTCCAGGAGACATGCAATATCACTTTTGATGAGACTAGCATTGGAGCTAGATCAGATATTTCAGGTGACTTACAAGTGACAGAGAGCATTTTTGTTGAGGAAGATGAGGATGAAATTGATGATGCTCTTTCACCTGCTGCTAACACTCCTACTTCAGCTTCATAACCTACTTTGACTACTTCACCTCTAGTTTCGGCTCCTGCTGCATCTTCTTTATCAGCAGTACCTACGGAGGTCGAGGAGATGCTATCTCCCCCAGGTGCTCCACTACACATTCAAAAGCAACATCCTTTGGATCAGATGATTGGTAATCTTCATGAGCGAGTCACTCGCTCCAGGTATCATGATCCAAGTCTCTTCTCTCATTCTACATTTGTAGCTTCTTTTGAACCCCTGCGATATATTGCATGTTTTATCTTGATTCTAGCTAGGTTAATGCCATGCATGAGGAGATAGAAAACTTTGAGAGGAACAAGGTCTGGAACCTAGTAGAACCTCCTAGTGGTCATAATGTTATAGGAACCCGTTGGGTATTCAAAAATAAACAAAATGAGGATGGTTCTGTGATTAGAAACAAGGCTAGGTTGGTAGCTCAGGGCTTTAGCCAAGTTGAGGGGTTAGATTTTGATGAAACATTTGCTCCTATTACTAGATTAGAAGCCATTTGCATTCTACTTGCATTTGCTGCTTCTAAGGGTTTCAGATTGTATCAAATAAATGTCAAGAGTATCTTTTTGAATGGTTTTATAGAGGAGGAAGTGTATGTTAGGCAACCCCCAAGCTTTCAGAATCCCAAGCACCCAAATCTTGTCTTCAAGCTATCCAAAGCCTTGTATGGTCTTAAGCAAGCCCCTAGAGCCTAGTATGATAGACTTAAGACCTTCTTGCTTAAGAATGATTTTGAGATGGGTAAAGTAGATAAGACCCTATTCATTCTTAGGCATGGGAGTGACTTCTTGCTTGCTCAGATATACGTTGATGATATTATCTTTGGTGGTTCCTCTCATGCTCTTGTTTCTAGTTTTTCTGAGACCATGTCCAGGGAATTTGAGATGAGTATGATGGGAGAGCTCAACTATTTTCTGGGGCTTCAAATCAAGCAATGCAAAGAAGGGATCTTCATCCATCAAACAAAGTACACCAAGGATTTGCTCAAGCGCTTCGAGATGGGTGACTGCAAGCCGATCGCCACTCCCATGGCGACTTCGACTGCTTTTGATCCAGATGAGGAAGGAGAAGCCATGGATCAACGCGAGTACCGCAGCATGATCGGCTCCCTCCTGTACCTGACGGCCTCAAGACCGGACATCCACTTCGCGGTCTGCCTCTGTGCGAGGTTTTAGGCGTCTCCGAGGACTTCACATCGCCAAGCCATTAAGCGCATTTTCAGGTACCTTCACTCTACCCTCCAGTATGGCATTTGGTATTCCTGCTCTTCTTCGTTGTCCATTCGGGGGTTTTCTGATTCTAATTTTGCGGGTTGTCGGCTAGATAGGAAGAGTACCTCAGGCACTTGTCATTTCTTAGGCACATCTCTTGTCTCTTGGTCTTCTAGGAAGCAGTCTTCTGTTGCACAATCCACTGCTAAAGCTGAATATGTAGCTGTTACTAGTTGTTGTAGTCAGATTTTGTGGATGGTGTCCACCCTTAAGGACTTTGGGTTAGCTTTTGCTAGTGTTCCTCTTTTCTGTGATAACACTTCTGCCATTAACATTGCAAAAAACCCTGTGCAACATTCTAGGACCAAACACATAGACATTCGCTATCACTTCCTTAGATACCATGTAGAGAAGGGTGATATTGTGCTGCATTTTATGGAGTCTGAGGCTTAGTTAGCTGATATCCTCACCAAGCCTTTAGACCCAACAAGGTTTGCCACCTTGAGGAGTGAGTTAGGGGTAATTTATCCCTATGGGTTGGTTTGAGGGGAGTTGGTTCTTTTCTGAACTTTCCTTGTTCACATGATCTTTTCTTGATCTGTTTTGAACTTGTTGATCTTTTTAGTTTTTTTAGGCTTTTTAAGCTTTTCTTGCATCTCATTGTATCATATTGCATTCATATGAAAATCACAAAAAGATGCATTGTAATATAAGCTTCACTGCTTGTCTTTTAAAATTGACGAAGCTTTGCTTATTACCCGTATGAGCTTTAGTATTTCAATTCTTGCTCAATGTCATGTCTAGTTCTTTGACTTGCTAGAATTATCATGCTTTCACATGTGTAGCTAAGTCTTTCTAAAATGAGCTAGAACTTTAAGACAACTTGAACTAAAAATTGCAATTTGCAGATATTTTAGCTAGTTGCGCAATTAGAGCTCCATTTGTGACATTGGCCCTGTCAAAATTGCTTTGTTAGCTCTCGAATCTAAAATGGATCATGACTTGAGCTTCTTGTTCTTTTGAGAATCTAAAACTGCTCTCGTGAAAAATAAAAAATTAAATTTAAAGATTGTCTTATGCTTAAAATGTGCCAAACTACTCTCACAAGACTGCATATCAAAGACATGAACTTGGAGATAGCTTGATGATCCAGACGATCTCATGGGGACTGCTTGTCAAAATTGACATAAACCTCAAGATTTGTCATCCTGGTTGAAGCTTAGGAAGAGTTTGTGGATGGCTCCTAGTCCAGGATCTTCTTCACTAAGATAAACCTTTAATCAACTTCTGGCTAAAGCTTAGGAAGAGTTTGTGGATGGCTCCTAGTCCAGGATCTTCTTCACTAAGATAGACTTTTTTTATCAACTTCAATATTCATTGCAAATGAAAAACTGTTGAAAAATGGGTGTTTGAGAAAATTGAGCAAAATTATTCAATTCAGGACCTATTTGTCTCTTAAGTGGTCATTGTTAGCTTTTGGATCTCACATTGATATTCTGACATGGCCATTATCACTTTAGGATCCCTGTTGATGAACTTGCTGAATTTGAAGCTTTGCTTAAATTGTTAAAAATTTATCGCTTTATATTGAGCCTTCTAGCTTAGCTTTGATATATATGTCTTAACATGAACTTGCTAGCGCTTTCAGGCTCGATAGATTTTGAGTAATATTAGAAATGCTAATTTGCTCTTTTGGGTAATCTCCAAAGCTTCTTGTACTCAAAAATTGAAAAATACAAAAAAAATGAAGCCATTCCATTGCATCTCGTGCATGCTCCTTCTTATGTTTTTTCCTCAATTCTGCAGTTGTCATCTCTGGACGAGAGGAAGGCGTGATTCCTTGATGACTCCATTGTCAAAGGGGGAGAAGAAGTAACAAGAATGTTAAAAGGGGAGCTATTTGGAGAAAATGGGAGAAAATGAAATTTTCTTGAAAAAATGGTGATCATAGTGAGGGGGAGCTTTTTAGTTGCATTTTTATGGTCGTATTGCCATTTCTGAACTTGAATTGGAATTCAAGGAACCTCACAATGATCAAAGGTCAATTTGAACAATTGTTCTTTCATATGGACCTTCAGTAAGATTTTTTACTCGTTGAAGCTTTCTTGCTTTCTTTTGCTCGATCTCACTTGCCTATACTATTCTGAAGCCAGCTTGGTCATTTCCATTGCTTTCTCTTGCATTTGGACCAAGTTGTGCCTTTGCACGAAAACAAGAAGTATTTTACTTTTCAAACCTCAAAACTTGCATTTTTGGGATTTTGCCAATGTGTTCATCAAGGGGGAGATTGTGGATATCATAGGGATATGCTCACGATCTTAGGATGATAATACAATTGGCAATGGCGTTCAAAGTTTGTCGAATCGTGCGTTTTCGGCGAAGTTCAAATTGTTGTCAAGGCAGGTGCGGTCAGACCGGTGTTAAGATAGCGGTCAGACCGACCTGGTGCGGTCTGACCGGCCATTCAATGGTGGTCTGACAGGTTTCAGTATGTTCATCGGCCAATCAGTGGCGATGAGTGTTTGGTTAGGTCAAGTTCATGGGTTTCAGTACATATGTGTTGCATGATGCATGTTTTGACTAACGTGGGTCAAGTTGCGAAGAACTTGTTCCCGGAATCGATTTCTTTGTCTATTGTTGTGCAAGTTGCTTGGAGGTCAACGACAGTCAACGGTGAGGATGATCAGGACCAGGCTTGGAGAGCTGAGGTCCAGAACGATCAAGGATGCCGGGTGGGGTCAATGGATTCAAGCATGGTGCAAATTGGACAAAGGTGACCAAACGGGCAGTTCGGTGCGACGGGTTGGATCAAGCGGCGTGGGGGTCGGTGCAAGTGCCATGGTGGTTTCAGTGGGAGCCGAATGGGAGAGACTTGTCGACATGAAGATCATCAATGGGAGGTCTTCGTCCTTCCCTCAGGTGGCAATAACTCTCCTGGAAACAGGACTGAGGACACTCCCCGACGACCACATTCTACGACCGCTCGTGGCATTGGCGAGGACACCTCCGGTGATGTACAGAGTCAATACTCTAATAAGCGTGCGGGAAATCCTCGAGATCATGACACTCCGCTAAGGCAAGCTCAAAGATCAGGTATGGACGATTCTAAAACAATCCGACGGAAGCGAGTAGCGGCTCAGAGAAATCTACCTGGGCACACGTAATACCTGTCGGAAGAAGCTCAGGAACTCCAGCATATCAACAATCTGCTCGAGAATCCATCTCGAGAACTTGCCCGAGTACCTGGCTACGATCTCTTCGCCGAGGAGATCGCACGAAGGCTGCGGAGCATGATGAGTAAGCTTGAACGTCCCTGTCGACATCATTCTGGGAGTCATAGCAGTACGACTCCATCAGCTTCCAGTCGTTCGAACAACTCACCTCACGGAGAGCACCGCAAGTTGCATTGTTCTCCAAACCGGAAAAGAGTTCTTCGAACGCCTGAAGACCAAAAAGCTCCTAGGAGAGGTGATCATTCACTGCTCCGACCTAAAGGTCTGCAACAGCAGACAAAATACAAGGAGTATTACCCTCGTAAGATCGAGGCTTATCATAAGCCAGATTCACCCATCGTCGTATATCGTCTAGTACGATCGCCTAGCGACATCAACCCCTCTTTCCTGCAAAGGAGGCGTTACGATGTAATTACCGGATGTCGGGCGTTCTCGCCTGACCTCCGAGCAGTTCATTGGCCGTCGCGGTTTCGACCAGCGAACATGGAGAAATTTGATGGATCTCAAAATCCAATCGAGTTTCTCCAGATCTACACGATCGCTATCCGAGTAGGAGGAGGAGGAGAGCGTGTCATGGCGAATTACCTTCCAACTATGCTTGAAGGGTCTGCTCAATTGTGGTTATTAAACCAACCACTCGAGTCGATCTACTCGTGGCAACACCTTTGCGATCTTCTACTTGCCAATTTCCAGGGCACCTACCATCGCCCCAAGAAGGAAGATGACCTACACAGGATGAGACAAAATGATCATGAAACACTACGCCAATTCATCAGGCATTTTAGTCAGGTTCACAATTGTGGATATCATGGAGATATGCTCACGATCTTATGATGATGATGATACAATTGGCAATGGGGTTGAAGGTTTGTCGAATCGTGCGTTTTCGACGAAGTTCAAATTGCTGTCAGGGCAGGTGCGGTCAAACCGGCGTTAAGATAGCGGTCAGACCGGCCTGGTGCAGTCTGAACGGCCATTCAATGGCGGTCTGACCGTTTCAGTATGTTCATCGGCCAATCAGTGGCGATGAGTGTTTGGTTAGGTCAAGTTCATGGGTTTCAGTGCATATGTGTTGCATGATGCATGTTTTGACTAATGTGGGTCAAGTTGTGAAGAACTTGTTCCCGAAATCGATTTCTTTGTCTATTGTTGTGCAGGTTGCTTGGAGGTCAACGATGATCAACGGCGAGGATGATCGGGACTAGGCTTGCAGAGTTGAGGTCCAGAACGATCAAGGATGCTGGGTAAGGTCAATGGATTCAAGCGTGGCGCAAATTGGACAAAGGTGACCGAACGGGCAGTTTGGTGCGACGGATTGGATCAAGTGGCGCGGGGGTCGGTGCAAGTGCCATGGTGGTTTCGTTGGGAGCCGGATGGGAGAGACTTGCCGACACGAAGAGAGCCGTTGGATCAACCTACACGTGATGAAGCATGAAGGTGCTTCACGAAGATGGGACTCGGTCTTTGCAAAAAGATCGAGAAGGGGTATTTTGGTAATTTCACCTAAATACCGCCTTAGTGACTTTTTGCCAACTCGCGGCGCAAGACGGCGCAAGATGAAGCGGATTAGGTCAAGAGAAGATGAACACGACGCTTTAAAATGTGTGCGTAAGTGAACCCGTTTTGTGTGGGCTTAACGGGTGCCCATTAGGGTTTACTCTTCTAGAAGGTTAGCCTCCACTATAAATAGGGGAGGGTGCTGGCCAGCACCTCCTCAACCCTTTGATTTGTTGAAACCCTAGTTTTGTGTTCTTAGGGCTTAGAGAGATTAGTGGGAGGTTAGGGTTCTAGAGAGTTGGATTTGATTTCGTGCTCATATGTTGAGTCTTTGTCCTCCTTGATGGAGTGGCTGTAACCAACATCATATCAAATCAATCCAAAGAAAGTTTACACACGATGAGCTCTTTTGTGTTCTTACTCTCTATTTCTTGATTTTGAGTCTTTCTTTGATCTGCGAGTTTTCTATTGGTTTCTTCTCTTGATCTAGCTTGCTGTGACATGTGGGAACCTATCTAGAATCATCTAGATCATCAATCAACCACGAGCAAGTTTCTAGATCATCTTTTCGTTTTGATTCGGTTTCGAAGCCACCTTCATTCAAACTGAAAAAGATAGGAACTTTGGCATGGATCTTCACGATCCTTGATTGGAATAGGTTCCTGATATCTTAGAGAAGGTGTGTCTCAAGTTTTGTGGAGTTTGGCATTGTAGATCAAAAGTTAGTTCAATTTGTGTTTTGAAACACAGGCTGTTTTTACTGTTCTGGAATCAGCCGGTCAGACCGACCTCCGGTCCGACCGCCCATTTGTCGCCGGTCTGACCGCCCTACCAGATTAGGTTTTGTGTTTTTAGTCTTTTACTTCGGGGTTTTGATTGGATTCAATACAAGTCTTCCGCTGTACTTGTACATTGATCTTCATAGCTTCAATAGCTACTGGAGTGAAATTGGTATTGAATTTGATCAAGGTGAAAAGGTGAGCATGCTCCTATTCAACCCCCCCTCTAGTCGCCTTTTCGGTCCAACAGCCATTCAATTCTTGAGATTTTTTACTCATCTGTTATCAGAGCTTTCAAGCAGGGAGTCCACAGGAAAAGAATCACAGAGGACATCGCTTTGAACCCTTTGGCTACTGTAGATGAACTCTTTGAGATGGCTGATCAGTATGCGACTGTTGACGAAGTAGTCGAGTGGACCAAAATCATCGATCGAGATGACCAGCACCCTCAAGAGGTTGGCGAAGGTGGCAAGAAGAAGGATAAAAATGTCAAGAAATCTAAGAACAAGGCAATAGGTGAAAATCCTCAAGCCAATAGTTCTAAAGAGGTCCTGGCCGTAAGCGATAAGGAGCCACGAAGTTCTAAGCAATATCCCGATCGAGGCAAAGGTAAGCGCCCCGAATGGAAGAATGACAAGACTAGGTGGTGCCCTTTCCACAAAAAGGAAGGACACGACCTTCGCAACTGCTGGGTTTTCCAACGGAAACTCGAGAACTACTATAACGGCAAAGGGCTACTTACTACCATCGAGGAGGTAGGGCAAGCTAGTGGTCGTACACAGTCGGACGACAACGAGGACATGCCGTTTCAAGATCCCGACCACACCATCGAGCACATCTTTGGGGGATCATCGGCGTACTAGTCAAGACGACAGCTTAAGGTAGTCGAACGCGAGGTAAACTCCATTGACTCTCCTCTTGTCAATAAAGTACTAAAGTGGTCGGAAGTCACTATCTCCTTCGAGAAGGATGACTGCCCGATCCCTTCAACCCGACCAGGTCACTTTCCGATCGTGGTCGAACCCACCATCAACAACTATCGAGTATATCGAGTGTTGATTGATGGTGGTAGCTCGTTAAACATTCTATTTACGAGTACCCTGGATGAGATGCAAGTACCCAGGACCAACGTAAGACCGGTAAGATATTTATTTCATGGTATTGTACCAGGGTCTTCGGCCAAACCCATTGGTCAAGTTTCTCTTCCTTTAACATTTGGTTCACCAAGTAATTTCAAGACGGAGAAGATCTCCTTTGATGTGGTCGATTTCGATACAGTATATAACACCATACTCGGACGACCAGCTTTGGCAACTCATTATAGGTATCAATGTTTTAAGATGCCAGGTCCCAAAGGAGTAATCATGTAACATCCCAAATGTATAGATGGGTGTGTGTTTCAAATATAAGAAAATGTGTAGAAATTAAAACTTTTTCTCACATCTTGAAACTCTTGAACTCTTCTATAATTCTTGTAAAGAGTTGTGGAATTCAAAAACAAAAAGCTCTTGTTGACCAAAGTCAAACCCTTATTCCACTTTGTCACAAATCTTGTGCCAACCTTTGGAAATATTTTTCCTTGGTTCTACGGATGATGGGTGACCCCTCTGAATTATTTCATAATTTTTAGAAATTATTGGATAATTTTTGGAGTTAAGTCAAACCAATTTTTCAATTGGTCAAACCCTAGAACAGCCCTTGATGAATTTCTTGAGAAAAATTCAGTGCATAAAGACCTCTGGAAATTTTATGTAAGGTTAATCCTAGAGTGAGGAAGCTCCAGTTAAAATTTCGGAATTTTTGGAGTTAGTTTGCTACCTGTAAAAATTCCTCCAAACTTAGCCTTCAAATTTAAACTCAAACCTGGCACTGTTCCTTGGGTCCGAGCCACTTCCCAAGTGGGTCGAACCCAACTGCATCCCCAGCTCAGCCCGTGCTCCTCCCCCACACGAGGTCGTGCCCGTTGGATCAAAATCCAATAGCCACAACCTCCGCCACAACCAACTGCGGCCCAGCTCAGCCGAGCTCCTCCCCCGCGCGAGGTCGTGCTCTGTTGGATACAAATACAACGCCCACGACCTCCCCTCTCCATTTCGTCGCTGTTGGATCAAAATCCAACCACCACGACCTCCCCACCTCTTTTCCGCGTCGTGCGCAACCGCCATGACCTCCCTCTCGGTTGTGCACCATTGGATCGAGATCCACCGGCCACGACCTCTCATCCCCGTTGTGCGCTATTGGATCGAGATCCAACAGCCACAACCTCCCCCCTCTTCTCAGTGTCATGCGTAACTGGCCCAGACCTCCCGCACCTCAGTTCGTCGCCGTTGGATCGAGATCCAATAGCCACGACCTCCCCTCTCCTTGCGTCGCCGTCATATCAAGATCTCACGGCCACGACCTCCTCAGCGTCGTGCGCAGCGGCCACGACCTCCCCTCAACGTTGTGCGCCCTTGGATGTAAATCCAATGGCCACAACCTCCCTTCAACGTTGTGCGCCCTTGGATGTAAATCCAATGGCCACGACCTCCCTTCAACGTTTTGCGTCCTTGGATGTAAATCCATTGGCCACGACCTCCCTTCAACGTTGTGCGCCCTTGGATGTAAATCTAATGGCCACGACCTCCCGTCACGTCGTGCGCACCAACCATGACCTCCCCTCAATGTCGTGCTCTGTTGGATCAAAATCCAACGCACGACCTCCCCTCCATGTTGTGTGCCCTTGGATCGCAATCCAACGGCCACGACCTCCCATTGCATTGTGCGCAATGCCCACGACCTCCCTTTGTGTCGTGTGCAACACCCACGACCCCCCTCCTCTGATCAGCGCCTTTGGATGTAAATCCAACGGTCCTGACCTCCCCTCTATGTTGTGCGCCGTTGGATCAAAATCCAATAGCCACACCCTCCCATCGCTTGTCCGCGTCGCGCACAGCGGTCAAGACCTCCCACCTCTGTTCCGCGCCCTTGGATGCAAATCCAATGGTCATGACCTCCTGTCCCCTTTTAGCGCACGACCTCTCCTTTTCTTTTCGCAACCGTGCGATGGAGATCCAACGGCTGTGACCTCCCCTTTTCTTGGCGCCACCGTGCGATGAAGATCCTGTGGCTACGACCTCCCCCTTTCCTTTTCAGACCGCACCGTTTCAGATCCAATGGTCACGACTTCCCCCTTCTCTTATTTAACGGTCGATATCCACCCCTGTTCTTCTCCTCCATCGGGCTCGCGCGCATGCACCATGGCAGAGGGAGAGCAGTGCCCTGTCACCTCCTAACCGCTCTTTTGCTGCCAGCATTAAATGCTGGTCAGCCTTCCGCCCCCTAGGTCCTGCCGAGACCTGCCCCCATCCCCTCCACGTCCTTGTCCGAGCCATGGACCGAGCCATGGGCTAAGCTCACCATGGAGCTTAACCCTAGCTCATGGCCTCTGCTTCCTAGCTTTAAAAGGTCCTCTTGTTCCTCCTTGGCACTCTTTAAACACCACTTTGCTTCTCCTCTGCTCTAAGGAGCTCAAGCACCCGTGAGCCCCTTGGCCGCCATTGTTGCACCTCGGAGCTCCTCAGTGCCGACTGGGTTCCAGGGGTCCTTCCTCAGCTCTCTATGCTTCCTCTTGAGCTCCTCATCACCCTGGTGCTTTCCCTTAACTTGATTTTAGCTTGTCTCCATAGGAGCGGGATAATTTGGAGTTGGTCTCCTTGCGGCCATGAGCACCCCCTTCTTCCCCTTCGCCGGTAAGGACCTCCCCCTTTCAATTCCTTGCTCTGGGAGCACCTCCTAACTCTATGGAATGCATCTTGATGACCCGGTGCTGTCAATTTTGCCCAGGTCCTCTCCTCCACTTTGTCCTCCTCGGAGCTGGCAAGGTCCTCCACCGCCTGAGCTCCTCAGTCCTCCTCGGGTCCTCCTTGCACCTAGGTAACCTTCTAAGTAACCCCTAGATGCTTGGCACTCGCTTGAATGAACCGCTGCGGAACTCCTTATGCCGTTGTTGTTTGGCCGTGCCTTGCACCGCCGCCTCTCGGCCGGCTCATGGCGCTCGTCCACCACGCATGGTGTGAGTGGTACCAGTGGGTGCGCACTGCTATTGCGCACCCGTACCTGGCATCCATTCGCACCGCCGTGGCCTGAGTCGCCGGCGGTGACCATTTCTTTGCCGTCGGTTTCATTGTCGGACGAAACCGACAACTGTAGCGATGTCTTAGAGCCATCCCTTCTCAGATCTGCGGGCGAGATCTCGCGGGGCCGTGCGTGTGCGTGGGTACGTTGGTTGCGAGCCGTCCATCTCGCGATCGACGGCCCACAGCCGCCGCCTCCGTTCGCGTGCGCGAGTTCCAAACGCGCCGCGCGCAACTCAACCTGGACCGTCGAATGCAGCATCGATGGCCCACGTTGGTCGATCTTGCGCGAGCGCGCGCGCGATGCCGCAGGACTTGAGCCGTTGGATCCAAGATCCACGGCCCACGTTCGTCGATCTCGCGAGGGCGCGTGCGCGTTTTCCCCGTGGACTTGGACCGTCCGATCTAGGATCAACGGCCCAGTTTCGTCCACGTCGATATGGATTTTAGGATTTCCCGATGGATTTATTTGTGAACTGAAAAAGGTAATAAACTTCAAAATTGCATAACTATTTCAATTTAAATCCAAATGAGTTGATTCCAATTTTGTTAGCTCTGGTTTGATCTGGGCTTTAATCTAAAAATGGTTGTAAGCTTAGTACGGCTCCAGAAAATAGATTTGCAAATTGGTTTAGAAATAGACTTTTAATGTTGCTCTAAAAATTGCAATTAACTTGTAAAATGCATAAGTAATTCTCTGTAGATCCTTTTTGAGTGAATCCAATTGTGTTGGCTTCTTCTGTTAGTGCACTAAATGTTAGAATAGGATTTAGGCATGTCACTATTTTCAAACGAATTGTGGGTGCATTTTATCTATGCTCTTTTGCATGTCTTTGAAAAATCATAAAACATGCATCATAGCTCCAAATGAGGTGAACTCAATTGTGTTATTCATCTCATGAAGTGCTTGACTTACCATAAAAATCCCAGGTGCAACACCTCTTTGGAAAATTGTGCTAGGGAATTTAATTCGGATGAACAGTAACCAATTTGAATTTTCCAGCAATTTCCAGGCTGAGCAGAATTGTTTTGGCCATAACTTTTGCATTGAACATCCAAATCAATTGGTTCTTATTGCTAAATTCTTTAAAAATCATGATCTTGCTTCTGTAAAAATTTCAAAGGATTTGGAGAAAGTTTGCTGTTGAGTCTTTTCGGTTTTCGTCGTTCTTATCGGTTCTTTTTCGCTTTCTCGTTAGGTGCCGACGAGTGCGTTGATCCCGTGAGTGACCCTTTGCAGCATAGTGAACAGCTCCAGCAAGGCAAGCAGTTTGATCATATCCCGTTAATCCCATTACTTTTAAAGTCTAATACTTTGTTTAACTTGTATGTATGCATGCTTACTTTGTGTTAAATTATCGATTAGTTAAGCCTATAGATGCATACTCTGTAGGTAAATGTTCATTCTCTACTACTAAGCCTAGGATTATCTTGCTGTGATTTAGAGTTCGATAGATGGACTCTTATCATTTAGTAGTTGCGTTGTTAATGCTTAGAAATGCTTAGATAACGGTAGAAATGGGCGGTTGTCGACATTATGTTGATGACCTTGATCACACAAAGATTATTATTCCATTATGTCCAACACTTGTGCTTTGTTACTTTGTAAACAAATAAAACAAAAATGAAAACAAAATTGTTTCATGACTTGGGCACAATGGATGTTGGTGTGATCTGTTGGGTGTGAATGGAATGGTGCCTAAGTTCCCAAGGACCGAGTTACTTGTGTCACTAAGCCAAGCGCTTTTACGTGCTAACCACACGAGGGTATTGGGAACCCCTCTTGGCTAAGTACTTTGGGAGGTGTTAATTGTGGGTCGCAGGTGGTTAAAACTGTTTTTATAAGGGGAAGGGCACCCGCAGTTGCTTAGGCTGGGCCGGTGTCTCCTACCCTTCGGGTTGTCGCGACTCTTAATTAGCATCATTCATTGGAAATGCCTTGTAGGACTTAGCCGTGCCGGCATACCAAAGGAAGTGTGCTAAATAGCTTGGCGAAAAGGCGGTCTGACGTGTGGGTACATTGGTACACCCCTGCAGAGTTCAAACTATTCTAATAGCCTCGTCCTAGGTTATGGACATGCTTGGTAAGGTCGTGCAAGAACTAGACTAAACATTTAATTAAAACTTGACATGGGTGGTATGAATGGGTAATTCATACTATTGTTGTGGTGACTATTGGGTTAGTCGCTTCCAGGATTGTTGTTGTCATCTATCTAGTGTTATTATGTTGTTGTCTCGCTGTTATTTGCAAATTAAAAATGAATTGCAAAACTGCTTTGAATCTATTTAATTATTGCAAATGAAAACTTGTTTTATGCTGAAAATAACCTACAGCCTCCACTTAAAGAAGCTTGCATGTAGCATATGTATAGGTCTATTACACTACACGTCAGTCTTGTGAGTACATTTTTGTACTCATTTGCTTTGCTTAATAAATTTGTTGCAGAGGAGGTGGAGCCCCAAGGGCCCCACTTTTGTGAGATGTGCTGTGGATGGGACGACTAGCTTGGCGGCCCGGTCGGTTGCCTTGTGGGCTTTAGGCAAACCGTATGGCTTTTGGTTTATCGCCATCTTATGGCTTTTGCTTCCGCTGTTATTTATCTTTCTTAGTTGTTATTTGGCCGGTCGGCCCCTTTTGTATAACTCTCTTATGTATGTCTTTTAATTAATCTAGTTCGTGCTTTGGTTCTATGTCTTGTATGATCTTGATGCATAATTTTGTAAAGGGGTGTGTATACTGCATTTCTAGGAAGTATACATATCTTGAAGACACATGTTATTTTGTTTGTGATGTTAGGGTCAATGGATGACTAAGCATTACAAGCCAAATAAGCCGGGGTCCTCACAAATCACAATCCACTGTGATAAGAAGATAGCGTATACACGTGACCGTCGATCCCTCGAAATGGTTGGTCAAATACCAACTTGAGAAGAAAAAGGGCAGCCTTCGACCAAGCACTCAAAGCCTAAAGCTGCACCCAAACCGAACGACCAAGTAAAAGAGGTCACCCTGGATCCGAAGGAGCCTTCAAAGACTGTTCGCATCGGGGATACTTCCGACCCCAAGTAGGAAGACACCCTCATCACTTTCCTCCGGGCAAACGCAGATGTCTTCGCGTGGCAAGAATCCGACATGCCCAGAGTCCCTAGGGAAGTGATCGAGTACAGGCTAGCTCTACGCCCTAACAAAGTACCCGTAAAACAAAAATTATGGAGATTTGCCCCTGATCGACGAGATGCTATAAGGTCAGAATTGGACAAGCTACTTAAAGCAGGCTTTATAAGAGAAGTCGACCATCCAGAGTGGTTGGCCAACCCTGTAATGGTTAGAAAGTCTAACAGCAAGTGGCGAATGTGCGTAGACTTCACTGATCTTAATAAAGCTTGTCCAAAAGATGATTTCCCTTTACCTCGTATCGATCAGTTGGTTGACTCAACTGCTGGTTGCGAAACATTAAGTTTTCTAGATGCATATTCTGGCTACCACCAGATTAATATGTGTTTAGAAGATAAAGAAAAGACTGTGTTTATTACTCCATTTGGTATATTTTGTTATGTCAAAATGCCATTTCGTCTAAAAAATGCTTGTGCTTCTTTTCAGCGTTTGATGCAATTGACTTTTTCACCTCAGCTAGGCCGAAATTTGGAAGCCTATGTTGACGATCTAGTCGTAAAAAGTATCAAGCGGCTTAATCATGTTTCAGACTTGCAGGAGACTTTCAACAACCTCAGAAAACACCGCCTGAAAGTCAATCCTGAGAAGTGTGTGTTTGGAGTCTCTTCGAGAAAATTGCTTGGATTCCTAGTCTCTATACGAGGGATCGAAGTAAGTCCCGAAAAGATAAAGGCCATCGTGCAGATGCACCCTCCAACCATGAAGAAAGAAGTCCAGAAACTCACAGGGTGCATGGCAGCTTTAAGTCGTTTCATCGCACGCCTAGGAGAAAAAGGACTACCTTTCTTCAAACTACTAAGGAAACACGAGGGTTTCAAGTGGTCAGAAGAGGCAAACGCTGCCTTTGAGGATATCAAGAGATATCTTACGAGTGCTCATGTTCTGGTTTTCCCAAAACCAGAAGAGACGCTCTTAATTTATCTAGCTGCCACGCCACAGGCAGTGAGCGCAATACTAGTCGTAGAACGTGAAAACGTTCAACGACCAGTGTACTACGTAAGTGAAGTTTTGCACGGACCTAAGGAGCGTTACCCTTAGGTCCAAAAACTTCTTTATGCCCTCCTCATGTCTTCAAGGAAACTGCGGCATTTTTTCAGGCGCACAAGATAATTATGCCGTCTGAGTTTCCCTTGGGAGTGATCCTCCAGAATAGGGAAGCAGCGGGACGCATGTCTAAATGGTCAGTAGAACTTGGGGAGTTCGACCTCCATTTCGTGTCCTGAACGGCCATTAAATCCTAGATCTTCAGGGCAGGCGAAGTTGTCTATGACAGGTTGCAGATTAAGGTTGGGATCATGAGTTTTAAGTTTTGCCAAGATAAATCTTATTCCCTCTTCGATCGTATCCTTTATCAAATCAAATTGGTTAGCCTTCAGGGTAGTCACCAACTCTTGCAAAGTTCCGACTTGTTCGCCAATGGCACTCGAGTGGGCAGACAGTGTGTCATCACGAGGAGTAATCCCCTCAGCATGAAGCCCATCGAGTACATTGTTCAGAAGTAAAACATTGTCTTGAATATTGATATTCAAAGCCTTCATTTCCTCCAGATTGCGAGTCGAAGCATTGCGAAGGCGTTTTATTTGTACTACTTGTTCTAAAAAGAATAAGACCAGTCAGATAAAATGACCTCGAGAGGAAAACATAACCAATCGCAGGTAAATATTTGCTTACCAACTAGTTGAGAATCTAACTTCTTGACTTCCTCAGCATGAGAGGCAGCGTCCTTTAAGTGGCGCTTCTCCCACGTTTAGACCTCTTGGTCTTTTTTCTGAAAAAGAATGAGAATCAGAGAAAGAAAAGGTCGAAAGCGGTCTTAAGTTCAGCACTTACCGTTAAGTCGTCCCAGCAAACTTTGGTTTTGGCCGGCACCGCTTCCTCCGCCTCCGCTTCTTCTCCGACGAGCTTGAGCTCGATTCCTTCCTTTGTGAGCATCCTTATACATCCCTTTACTCGATCCTATCACTCACCCGTGCCCTTCCCCTCCCTAGGTCGCCGCCGCCGAAAGCTTCTCCGCGCTGACCAATGTCACCGTGGCCAGCACACTCTGGTACCTCTCCGTTTGTGCCGACCACCCCGGTTTGCTCCAGGTAACCCACTGGTGCTCATGCGCGCCCTAGTTTCCACCCCTTCCCCTCCGGCGTCGGCGCCCCTTTCCACCACCTTGGCCGGCCGCCGCTTGCCGTCGCGCGCCCGCTCCGTTGCATGTCCAGCCGCGACAAGACATCCCCTAGGTTCACTAACCCCCTGGCACTCCATTTTGGCCATCCCCTTTACTTCGCCGCCGCCCCATTGTCGGCGATGGCCGCTGCTCCAAACCACCCGCAACGCCTCTGTCTGTTCCTGTAGTTCGTTTTCTGAAAAACTAATTCTCTATCTCTGAAAATGCGATCACTTGTAATAAGTTGAGAACAGCCATTTTATCTAATAATGGTATCACCTTTAAATAAGACTAGCAAATTCGAAGTATAAATTGTAGAGGAAGTTTGTTAGCAGCAACTCATTTCAGAAAATTTTAGTGTAAGGCATTGAGCAGAGAAGAGAAGGGTGGTAAAACGGTGTTTTATTAGTAAAACTCATTTGTAAAAGAAACCAACGTCCTTTATTATCAAACTTGAAAAGGTTAAGTCACTCCATTGAATCAGTAAATTGGAAGTTGAGTTTATAGCACTTAAGTTCAGAGAATTTTGCTGTAGAGAGGTTACATGAATGTTAGTCTGAAAAATGCCATATTTGATAAGGAGGTTAGCTTCATGACCAATTCCAGTAGTTAGTAATGTTCTTGAATCTTTGAGTCAGTTGAGCATTGATCTACTAGTAAATAGTCAGGTCTGAAAATCAAGTAAGGGTGGTCTGGTGTAATTAAAGATGACATTAGAAACCCATACTATTCTAGATAAATTGAAGATTCATTTAACAATCTCTTCTCAAAAGTTTAGAAGGTCTGAACAGCAAGGAAAGCTGAAGATAAATGGAATTGACAGTGGGCTGATGACCATTCTAAGATCTTGTTCTTAGAGGGTTATTGTTCCATTGGAACTTTAGGCATTAAAACCAACAGAGAGCAACTTTGATAACTGACAGTAGTGTCACTCAAGTTAGTGGTTGGAAGAAAAAGTGTATTTTTAGAGTAACCCTTGTGCAAAACCTTCTGGCTCTTGTTATCAAACTCTATGATTGTCATCTAGGTCACTCCATTGAATTACTTGATCTGAAAATTGTAATCTAAGTGAATAGGACTAATAGATTCTCAGTATGAGTGTTGTCCTTTTTGTAGATAGCATGATCAGTAATCTAAGATGTATAAGCAGTACCCTTGCCATAGTTATGTTAATAGCATTAGGGGCACTAAGTCAGTGAGGTAGTTTATGAAAAGGTTGGTTTAAACTTCGAAAATGTATAACTATTTCGAATCAACTCCAAAACGTGTGAAACCAATTTTGTTAGTTTTCATTATTGATGTACTTTAACTTGGAATAGGTTTGAATCATGTTATTGTCCCAGAAAATTTCGAAATTGGAATTAATTTCTGGAATGAACTATTTTTACACTAGAAATTGAATTAACTTCAAAAGTTCGTAAGTAATTCATTTGAACTCCAAATGGGATGAATCCAATTGGGTTGTTCATATAATTTCATCCTCTATCCATTTTTATCATCCTTATATCCACCACTATCCTGCAAAATTTCACTAAATAATTAAAATCGGATGAACAATAACAGATGAGAATTAATTTGATTTTCCTGAAATCTGAGATTCAAACTACTATAACTCTCGCATACTAAATCCAAATTGGATGTGTACTGCAATTCTGGGAAGTACATATGCGCCGAGAGTCGGGATATTTGATTTGTAATGCTAGGGCCAATTGGATGGTTAAGTATTACGAGTTAAATACCCCGGGTTCTCACAAAAGTTGGTATCAGAGCCATATTGACCGTAGAAACCCCTAGCTTGGTCGTCTTTAGGATATTTTGGAAAACTTAGTTTCAAAAATATCAAATGATTTATGAAAACTTAAGTAAGTTCTCAGATTTTATTCCTTACCCATCCTAGCATCTAATTCTTACCTCACATTCATTTGATTTGTGCAAAGTGATTTTCTCCATTGCTCGCCTCTCTTTTGCAACAATAGACACGCTAAATAGTCTCCAGTTAAGAGCTTCGATGAAAGGACGAGAAGATGATGCCTTACTGCGATATTAGGATTAAATTAGCATTTATTCTTAGAATATATACATCCTAATGATATTACTTAGCTTGTAGACGCTGGATGTTGTAGTATGATCATTTGCTCCCTTTTGTTCCAAGTAATTGCGCATCGCCTATGGGCGGCATGTATAGCAATTATATCGGAAAACTAATTGTGGTTCATTTGTATCTCATTTTGGTGATTTTGAAATGATTAGTACATGTTAGAGTTAAATTGCATACCCGTTGTCCGATTACTCACCTTATGCTCATTCTTTTCTCACCACATTCCATATACTCCAAAATATTAAGGGGGGTAGAAGATACCCCAAAATTATGCGTTAGACATCTTGATTCTCACTCTTTGATCATGCATATAGCTCTAAGTTAACTCAAGCATATCATGTTGTTTAAGTTGTTAGCAATAATCATGACTAAAGAGGGATATATATAAATCAAGATGCATGGTTAGTAGTTCATCTTGGTTATTAAAGCATGAAAATGACTAACATGTAGAAGTATGAATTGAAATTGCCATTCATTTCTTTATCTTAAGATTGTTAACCAAAATGGAATTTAACAACTTGCCATGCTCATGTAGGTTTTTTCATGCATCTGAAATTTGGATGTCATGTATGTTATAGCTTGATGTGCTAGATGTTGTGATAGTAAAAGTACATGCTTGTCTTTTAAATTAATGAGAAGTGAACTTATTATGTTTTGATATAAGAAGAGTAGCTCACTTTTTTTATGTTGTTCAATTGAAAGTATGTAAACCATGCTAAGTTTGCTTATGTAGTCAATTGCTCTTTATGCAAAGTGAAACTCATTCCTTGTTTGGTGCAATTTTTGACTTGGGTTGAACGAAAAATACTTCTGTAACTGATGGTAGATCCTAAAATCTTGAAAATTTTCACATGAGAACCTGATGGTGTGTAGTTCGTAAATATAATTTTTCCAGAATTTATTGAATTTGTTTTTCCTAGATATTAATTCAAACACTTTGCAGTGCTGTTCTGGCCAATTTTGAATCTGGTACTAATAGGTAGGTGTAAACTGCTAGTACCCAATTTTTTGGTGTTAAGTATCACCTCAGTAACCTGCCAGAATTTTCCTGGAATTTTTGAACTCAGTTTCACTACTGTTTGAACCATAGGCTTTATTTTCTTGTCTGAAATATTGTACCAACTACAACCTGAGATTATTGTGTAGGGTTAATTTTTCTAGCATCTCTAGTGTCCCATAAACATCCCAGAATTCTTCTGGAATTTTTCTAGCTGACTTAATATCTTTCCTGAACCTTAGTTGCTCACTAGTAGATTTTAACCAAAAATCTGTAATGAACTAGATGCTATTCTCGATGCATGAGTGGTTTTTGAGGTGAGTGTACTAGCATGAGTAGGCCCTTTTTAGTGTTTATTTAAGTTGTTAAATTAGTTGTTCGATTGCTATGATAAGGACCAAGTCATGGTAGTGTGGATTCTTGATGTTTGTTGAATATTTTGATCATCTAACAAAAAAATGAATTTGGCTTGTCGCATTTTGATAGGATCATGTAAGTATGCATGTGAGCATTTGCACTCTCACTAATCTAACCTAAATTTGTCATAAATTCGAATTCATATATGCACCCTTTCATGCATTCATCCAATGCATCTTCTCCAAGTCGGGAAGATAAAACTAGAGAAGCAAGGGTTAAGTAAGACTACCGTAAAACTTGCTTTAACCTCTTTTCTCTGCTCTATAGTAACTCTTTCCCTCATAGATAGTTAGAATTCTTTCGTCCTACCGGAAGACGATGTGAAGCTTGGCCTGTCAGAAGTGCCTTCGAATCAAGAAAGGGAAGGTTAAGCAAAGCAATGGAAAGGAAAATATGTCAGCAACGCCATGTTACTTCGTCAGGATCTTCAGGCACTATCTCTGAAGCAAATCAAGACAACAGATGGTGCAGTTCGTTTAGAGTTGAAAGAAACACCTAGGAAACATTTAACAGAAGGATCTTATTAATCCTTCGACAAAGCTTCCCTCTATAGTACCTAAAACTTAGAAAGAACCTCTCTTGATTTGGATTTGACTTCGGTTCGCGACGAAATCCGAAGCGTGACCCCGTGACCAAACCTACCTATGTTACCACAGTCTTTTGTTCCGACTTCCGAACTACCGGAATCTCGGGACGAGATTCTGTTTAAGGGGGGTAGGTTTTGTAACAGCCCTAAATCCCTAAGTTGGATTAGTTATGCATCTATTGTGCATTTATGAAATTTTGGACCTTTTTAAAACTTTTTGTTGCAAAGCAAATAGGTTACAACCTGGTTTTCCAAAACCTAGAAATGAAATTCCTAAAACAAAAATAAAAGTTTGTCAAGAAATTGAAAACTTAGTTCAGAGTAGGGGTATAAAACCCTATGTAGAAAATCCTTTGATGTTGAAGACTAGATTTGAAACCTATTAATCCAATACTTTCTTATCCAATTCAAAAGTCCAATTTGAATTTGAGGCAAAACTAAAAAGGTTAAAGTGAGGGAATGTATTCTGGGTTTCAACTTAAAAATAGTAAAACCTCATATGCTCCTAGAATGCTTGAGGTACTTTCAAAAGAACTATCAAAAATTCAATTTGCAAATATATTTTCTTTATCTCAGAAATACAAACTATCTTTTATTTTGAAAGTATAATAGGACCCATAGCTAGAAATACTTTAGTTGAGTTCTAAATGCTCTAGTTTGCTTATTTGGAATTTTCTGGAATTTTTGGAGGTCATTTGATTTCTTCTCAATTTGCATGTTCAAATTAGAGTTTGAATTTAAAATACAAACAATCTTATGAACAGTGCCTGGAAATATTTTTTTCTAGGTTCTGGACCACTCAATGAACTCACCTGCAAAATTTCACTATTTCTACAATTAAATTGTTATTTTAAACAATCGGTCAAAATAAAGATTTGAAAGTCAAACTTCAAAAACAGGAACTTAAAATAATTTTAGGACAAAATGTACTTCAAGTAAAACCCTATAAAAATTGTAGAGTAATATTCTCTATATTTACAACCTTCCCTAAAAATTTTATAATTTTCAGAGCTATTTTCCCTGTCTAAAAATTACCTAAACACCTCAGCCTTCTTACAAAAAAAAAACCAGAAAAACCTATTTCTAACTCACTTCACTGTTCCTCCGACCGGTCGTGTTGCAACCGGACCAGCTCCAGGTGGCTCACACCTCCCTCTCCCACTGACCTGCAGGCCCCACCCACAGGTCATCTTCTCCACGCGCTAGCTCTCCCCTGCTGGGCGAGCTCGCATGGGCGCCACGTAGCCCGGCCTTCCCCATCTTTCCCCCGTCAGCTCCGTTGAGCCACCGCCGAAGGCGCCCAGTCCGCAGCTGCCAGCAACCAACGCCGTCGCTCCGCTCTCCGTCCACACCGAGAAATCGCGGGAAGACGCCATGACCAAGAAGAAGTGGAGCTCGGGTTCTCGCGAGGAACTCCACCCTTCTCGCCCCTATTTAGGCTGAGCACCGAGTACCTCTCATACCCTTCTTCACTTCCATGCTTCTCCATCTCCATTTGCCCTCTTCCCCGAGCCCCAATCGAGCGAAGCTCCAAATGCCACTCTCGGACCCACCGCGCTGCATCCAAGCTCTCCGGGAGTTCCGATGAACTTCGGTTCTCCACGATCGCGTCACGGTGCGCCTTCAACCACAAGGAAGCCTTTCCCCCAATCAATTTGGAGCTATCGCCACTGAAAAGCCGCGCGCCTGCATTCTTCTTCGGTTCTGGCCGGCACCGCTTCCTCCGCCTCCGCTTCTTCTCCGACGAGCTTGAGCTCGATTCCTTCCTTTGTGAGCATCCTTATACATCCCTTTACTCGATCCTATCACTCACCCGTGCCCTTCTCCTCCCCAGGTCGCCGCCGCCGAAAGCTTCTCCGTGCCGACCATCATCATCGTGGCCAGCACGCTCTGGTGCCTCTCTGTCTGTGCTGACCACCCCGGTTTGCTCCAGGTAACCCACTGGTGCTCATGCGCGCCCTAGTTTCCACCCCATTCCCCTCCGGTGTCGGCGCCCCTTTCCACCTCCTTGGCCGGCCGCCGCTTGTCGTCGCGCGCCCGCTCTGTTGCATGTCCAGTCGCGACAAGACATCCCCTAGGTTCACTAACCCCCTGGCACTCCATTTTGGCCATCCCCTTTACCTCGTCGGTGCCCCATTGCCGGCGATGGCCGCCGCTCCAAACCACCTGCAACGCCTCTGTCTGTTCCTGTAGTTCGTTTTCTGAAAAACTATTTCTCTGTCTTTGAAAATGCGATCACTTGTAATAAGTTGAGAACAGCCATTTTATCTAATAATGGTATCACTTTTAAATAAGACTAGCAAATTCAAAGTATAAATTGTAGAGGAAGTTTGTTAGCAGCAACTCATTTCAGAAAATTTTAGTGTAAGGCATTGAGCAAAGAAGAGAAGGGTGGTAAAAGGGTGTATTACCAGTAAAACTCATTTGTAAAAGAAACCACTGTCCTTTATTATCAAACTTGAAAAGGTTAAGTCACTCCATTGAATCAGTAAATTGGAAGTTGAGTTTATAGCACTTAAGTTCAGAGAATTTTGCTGTAGAGATGTTACATGAATGTTAGTCTGAAAAATGCCATATTTGATAAGGAGGTTAGCTTCATGACCAATTCCAGTAGTTAGTAATGTTCTTGAATCTTTGAGTCAGTTGAGCATTGATCTACTAGTAAATAGTCAGGTCTGAAAATCAAGTAAGGGTGGTCTGGTGTAATTAAAGATGACAGTAGAAACCCATACTATTCTAGATAAATTGAAGATTCATTTAACAAACTCTTCTCAAAAGTTTAGAAGGTCTGAACAGCAAGGAAAGCTGAAGATAAATGGAATTGACAGTGGGCTGATGACCATTCTAAGATCTTGTTCTTAGAGGGTTATTGTTCCATTGGAACTTTAGGCATTAAAACCAACAGAGAGCAACTTTGATAACTGACAGTAGTGTCACTCAAGTTAGTGGTTAGAAGAAAAAGTGTATTGTTAGAGAAACCCTTGTGCAAAACCTTCTGGCTCTTGTTATCAAACTCTGTGATTGTCATCTAGGTCACTCCATTGAATTACTTGATCTGAAAATTGTAATCTAAGTGAATAGGACTAATAGATTCTCAGTATGAGTGTTGTCCTTTTGTAGATAGCATGATCAAGAATCTAAGATGTATAAGCGATGCCGTGCCATAGTAATGTTAATAGCATTAGGGCACTAAGTCGATGAGGTAGTTTACTAAAAGGTTGGTTTAAACTTCGAAAATGTATAACTATTTCGAATCAACTCCAAAACGAGTGAAACCAATTTTGTTAGTTTTCATTATTGATGTACTTTAACTTGGAATAGGTTTGAATCATGTTATTGTCCCAGAAAATTTCGAAATTGGAATTAATTTTTGGAATGAACTATTTTTACACTAGAAATTGAATTAACTTCAAAAGTTTGTAAGTAATTCATTTGAACTCCAAATGGGATGAATCCAATTGGGTTGTTCATATAATTTTATCCTCTATCCATTTTTATCATCCTTATATCCACCACTATCCTGCAAAATTTCACTAAATAATTAAAATCGGATGAACAATAATAGATGAGAATTAATTTGATTTTCCTGAAATCTGAGATTCAAACTACTATAACTCTCGCATACTAAATCCAAATGGAATAATTCTTTCATCTAAATTCATCTAAAATCATGATATTCCTTCTGTGATTTTTTTTTCATGATTTTTGGTTGACTTTGAATTTTTGAGTATTCTTGGTGTTATTCGTTCTTATTTGTGCTTCTCGATTCTTTCGATAGGTTCCGACGATTATATTGAATACGAGAGTGATCCTCTGTAGTAAGAAAGTTATCTCCAGCAAGGCAAGCAGTTTGATCGTAAATGTCCCATTACTTTCAAGTCTAATACTTTGTTTACAAATTGTATGTATGCATGCTTTTGTGTCAAAGTTTATTTTCTCGATTAGAGGTAGTTATTCCTATTGCATGGTTGCCCTTAAATCATTCATCCCCTGCCACTAAACATAAGGTATTAATCTCGCCGATGAATTAGAGCCCAGTGGTTGAATTATGCTCTTTTATTGTCTTTACGGTGTCGTGCTTAGAAATGCTTAGCTACCGGTAGAATTGGGCGGCTATCGACTTAGTTGATAACTTTGATCACACAAAATTACTATTATCATTATGCTCAGCACTTTGTGTTTTGTTACTTTGTAAAGTCAAAAACTGAAACTGAAAATGAAATGTTTGAGACTTGGGCACAATGGTTGATGGTGTGATCTTATGGTGTGACTGGAATGGTGCCCAAGTCAATCAAGGACCAAGTTACTTGTGCCACCGTACCGAGCAATTTGCGTGCTAACCACATGAGAGGGATATGGGACCTCTCTTGACGTAGTACTTTGGCGTGTGTTAGCTCCGGGTCGCTTGATGGTTGTGTGCGTTGTGTTGAAAAAGAAACTTGTGGGTGTTTGGGTGAGTAGTGGTGGAGGTTATCCACTGCAAGGAGCATCGTCCTTCATAAAGGCGGTGAGCATATTTGATGACTCCGTATCAACATATGGGCTTCTTCCATATGGGCAACTCGTAGTTAATACACAATATTGGAAATGTCTCGTAGGACTTAGCCTTGCCGACATACCTTCGGAAGTGTGCTTAATCTAGTGGCAAAAGAGGCGGTCTGACGTGTGGGTACATTGGTACACCCCTGTAGGGTATAAACTATTCGAATAGCCTTGTTCTATGTTATGGACACGCTTGGATACAACCCGTGAGAACTAGACTATAACATTTAATTAAAACTTGATGTAGGTGGTATGAATGGAGAAATCATGCTATTGTTGTGGTGACTATTGGGTTAGCCACTTCCAGGATGTCTTTATTGTTGTTATTAATATTGTATCGCTGTTATTTCAACAATTAAAAACAGTTTGTCAAATTGCTTTAAATCTATTACATTATTGCAAATGAAAACTTGCTTTAGCAGCTTAAATAAGCTTGCATGTAGCTATGAATAGGCTGTTACACTACACGTCAGTCTTGCGAGTACATTTTTGTACTCATTTGCTTTGCTTAAATCTAATTGTTGCAGATGAGGAAGTTGATCCCCAAGGGATCGACTTTTATGAGACCGACTTCGTGCAGGACGACTAGCTTGGCGGCCCGGTTGGTTGCCTTGTGGGTAATGGCAAACTATTTGGCTTTTGTTTATCGCCATCTTATGGCTTATGTTTCTGCTGCTACCTTGGTTATTTACCTTGTTATTTGGCCGGTCGGCCCTACTTTTGTAATATGAACTTGTATGTCATTTTAGTTGTACGCTTGTAATGACTTGTGCATGGAATTGATGCTTAATTTTTGTATGGGGTATGTGTACTGCAATTCTGGGAAGTACATATGCACCGAGAGTCGGGATATTTGATTTGTAATGCTAGGGCCAATTGGATGGTTAAGTATTACGTGTTAAATACCTCGGGTTCTCACAGTCTCTAGCTCTATGACCATCCCGGTGGTCGTAGTCGGTTCAGCAACAACGGCACCTTCCACCACTCGGACGGTGGGCGACCCGTCGACCACCGCCACTATCTTTCATCTGCCAGATGGAGAAACAGCAGTGGGTTCCTTGGCAGGAACGTCCTTGATGATGAGAGGAGCCAAGCTGAGATCATAAAAAGGAAAGCACAATTAGGTAGCAAAAAGCAAAAGGTAAATGTTGTTCTTACACTTTTGTCTCTTTTACGTACCTCCGAGTGTCGGACTTTATCTTAAGTTTGGAAAAAACCCTCCCTAATGAAGGTTTATTCAACTTTTTCTCAACCACGTCTGGTCGAGACTCAAGCTGAGGAACAGACACAACCACGTCTGGTCGTGGGTCTTGAGCGAGCGCCACTGCTCCTTGAGCCTCCTGGCTCTCCGGATGGTCAAAACCAGACTCTACCACCTCAAGAGCAATACTGCCCTCTACCGCGGTACTGCTGGCGCAGTAGTTTCCTTCACAAAAGACATGAAACTCTTCCAGTTTTCCTTTTCTAATCGCTTAATAAAGCCACAAGAGGCAGAAACTGCGAAGGTTTTATTGTCATAGTAGAAGGGTACCTTGGTCTTGGGGGCTTCATGTTTGAATACTTCAGCTACCCCTACCGCCATCATTTTCTCTGCAGCAGCCAGGTCCGCGGCAAATTTGGCAAAGGGTTTGGTCAGATCAAAATTCACAGAAGGTGTGATTGAAACAACAGAGCTCGAGCTTGCACCTCCCTTGTCGGTGACTTGTGCAAGCCGACACCTCCTAGCCGGGGCAGAAACAAGCTTCTCTACAGCCGCACCGATGACCATCAGTTCAACTTCTTCGTCGTCCTGACGATTCTCCATGCCCACTTTCTGCAGAAATCAGAAAGAGAGATATTATAAAGCGGTCGTAAGTTCTTCTACGACCATCACCATGTCGTAAGCTTTTCTACGACAACCCCCTGGTCGTATGTTTTTTTGCGACCAGAACCTGATCGTAAGCCTTCCTACGATCAGTACCCAGTCATAAGCTTTTTTATGACTACAAGGTCCTATAGATGAAATCAACTCTCGATTACCTTTAGGCGCTTCACCTTGTCCTCTGGGGACATGTCAGCCAGGATTGGAGGTGCAACCACATGGGCTGGCGATATCTCGCAGATGAGCTTAACTCGAGAGTCAATCTCCTCTTGCGAGAGGTCTGCAATGATTGCTAAGGCGCAAGCATTGCGCAAGCATCATCGTACGGTTGTAGTCGGATCGCGAGGGTCACCTCCACCAAAATTGATAATTATCAATCTCATCGAAAGATTGGGCACCTTGCCTGCATCAGATATCTTTATACTAGTGGTGAGTTTTCTTTTTCTTTGTAAATTTCATTTTGAAACCATGGTATGTTAGTGTAACACCCTAATTTTCTGAGCCTTTTTGAAAATTTTCAAAATAAAAAGAACCATTTGGTTTTGTTGAAGTCTTGAAAGCTTAACTTGAGATTTTCAGAATTTAAGTGTTTAAAATGACTAAGTCAAACTTCAACTAATCTGAAGCTTGGTTTATTTGGAGTTGTTTCAGCCCTAGTGTTGTCTGCTCCCGTCTCTGCTCATTCTGTTCTTCCCTCGGCCCTGCTCTTTCTTTCTAGACCCTTTGGGTTTAGACCTCCTTGTTGTCTGGGCATTTCCTTTATGTCCAGACCTCCCTTCGTTTGGATCTGAGGGTCCAGACCTCCCTTGTGGTTCGGACCCCCTCCCAGTTCAGACCACCCCTTCGGTTTGATTTTCCCTTGGGTCACGACCACCCCTGAGACGTTCTAGCTCAGGCTTGTGTCTCAAACATCCTTGAATTCTGAAATTCAAATTCGGGTTGAATTTCTCTCTTCTGGAACTCTCTTGTTTAACCTTCTTACCTCCCCGTGTCCATTTGGACCCCCCCTTTGTTCTTTCAAGACCTCCTTTGATCTCCTCTTGATCGTCAGGATCTCCTTTGAGTTCATCCTAACCGTCAAGACCTCCCTTGATCTCCTCCTGGCCATCAGGATCTCCCTCGAGTTCATCTTGGCCGTTAAGACCTCCCTTTGATTCCATCTTGACCGTTAGGACCTCCCTCGAGTTCATCCTAGCCGTCAAGACCCCCTTTGGACCTCCTTCCCTGGATCTCCTCCGTTGGATCCTTCTTTTCATTCAGACCTCTCTTTCCCTTCATGCGGCCTAATCCAGCGCCCACGCCTTCCCCTCTCAAGGACCATCCAATCTTGTTTGGATGGTCCGATTGGGAGGAAGCGTTCGGGCGGTCCGAATGTTCCCTAGCGTTGCAGAGCGTCTGATTGAGTTTGGGCAGCCCGATGGAGATAAGCGTTCAGACGGTCCGAACGTTCTTATCACCTTGGTCAACCCGATCAAAATCGAACCGCCCTATTTCATCACGCCTTTTTCTTGCCCCGTTTGACCTCCTCCTCATCAGGACCTCGTGGTCTTTTTGCAAAGACCACCATCTGGTCTTTTTGTAAAGACCACTCTTTTGGTCAAGACCACCCCTTGTGGTCACGACCTCTGGTCGTTTTACAAAGACCACCCCCTTTTCTGGTCATGACCACCACCTCCTTTGTTGGTCTTTTTACAAAGACCACCTTTGCGGTCAAGACCACCCTTGCTAGCCACGACCTCCTCCTTGGTCATGACCACCCTTTTTGGTTTGACCACCTCTCCCGTGTGGTTGATTGGCCCCACCTGTCAACCCTGCTCACCTCCTCCTTCCTTCCGCCACAGAAGTCTTTGCGCAGTAAATGCTGTCACTTCAGTGGTACCTCGTTTTCCTTTTTTGTCTTTTCCCCTACCTGCCCTGTCTTTTCCTTCTCCTGCTGGCCATACCTTGTCTTGTTCCTCACCTGCCTTCGACTTGTGAGTCTCTGAGTCTCTCAGTGACTCTCCCTCTTTCTTTCTTGGCTATAAATATCCTGAGTAGCCCTCTTTTCTTCACCTTTGGCTGCACTTAGCTCTCTAGCCCTCGTCCAGTTTTATCTACGCTTGAAGCTTCGCCAAGAAGTCCGTGAAGCTACGCCGGCATCTCCTCGTCGCCAAGAAGACTGTGCGCCGCCACTTCGCTACCGAAGGGGTTCGCCAGAGCGCCACGTCGCCTACAAACCGTTGCCGCCATCCCTCGACCTCCCTCTCCTCTTCTATCCCCCTCTCGACCTTTGTGAGTGTCTCCGTGTCTTGTTCTTTTCCCTCGGGTTCATACGACCACCTTGTGTAGTCGTAGCCTTTGCTGGATCTCCTCCTTTGGATCTCCTGAGGGCCTCCCTTTGCGAAGATGACCCTTTTGGTCTTTTTGCAAAGACAACCCTCTCGGGACCTTTTTCCTCAGGACCTTCTCCTCAGGATCTCCTCAAGACCTCCTTTGGCAAAGACCACCTTCTTGGTCTTTGCTAGTCTTTTTGCAAAGACCAACTTCTCGGTCTTTTCTGGTCTTTTTGCAAAGACAACCCTTTTTGGTCTTTTTGTAAAGACGGCCCTCTTGGGTCCTCCTCTAGACCTCCTCCTCAGAGTCCTCCCTTAACCTCCTCAAGACCTCCCTTTTGTAAAGACCACCTTCTTGGTCTTTGCCACCCTTTTGGGTCTTTTGCAAAGACCACCTTCCTTGACCTTTGCAAAGACCACCCTCCTGGTCTGCGCTGGTCTTTTGTGAAGACCACCCTTTCTATTGGACCTCCTCCTGAGAGCCTGTTTCTAGTTCTTGTAATTATGTTCTTTGCTGTTTGGTTTGTTTGGAGTTCATTTGGATCTTATTTGGTTGTTATCTGATTTTGATTCGTTCTCTCGTGTAGATTGCGACGTCTCCAGGGAGCCCGAGTTCTCCGAAGTAGTTCCTCAAGCTTTCGAGCAAGGCAGGTTACACCCTTGATCATATTGAACCTAGTATCTCAAATTATTTAAGTTGTGTTTCAAACTATTACTGCATGCTTATTTCAATTTAAGTAATTTAAATCCCTGTTCTAACTTCATAGTTATTCCTAGTTCCTTTGTACACCCGAATTTGATTATTGATCCGATCACCCCTTGTCACCATTGTAAAAGAGCTAGTTGGTATATTAGTATGAACTAGCATGTATTGTAAAACTTGATGCTTAGTCATGCTTAGACCAAAATCTTGATTTGGGAGTTTTATTGCCAAAAGACCAATGTTGTCAGAAATATTTTTAACCATGACATTGGGTTGTCATGGAGGTTTTGTAAATATTTTTGTAAAGCAAAGAAAAGAAAAAATTGATTTGGACTTGGGCGAATTGGTTGTCTGGTTGGTGCATGTTGATGCATGGGATCATGTCATTTCTATGGCCGATGCCCATGGGTTTGTGGAAGTCGCCCAAATCAGTTAAGGACCGGCCTTCAAGTGTTCCTTTGCTGGCCACACTGTGCAACCACATGTCCTGTGTGGGCGGGACCTGGCTGACTAATTTGCAATGTTCCATCGCGGTCGATCCTATTGATGCGGTGGATAGTCATGTTATGACCTATGTTAGTCCCACCTGGCTCAAGAAGGGGCTTTCCCTGCGGGTCTCTATCCAAAGGGGGCAAAACCTTAGTGAGGGTGGACTGTGGTGGAATGGAGCATTGTAAAGGCCTTATCATGAGCTCTAGACCACTTACCTTCGGCAATGAGTGGTGGTATCGACGGATGCCAAGCAAACTAGAGAAATCATGCCGTGTGGGTAAAGCTGTACACCTCTGCAGAGCGTAAAACTATTCGAATAGCTGTGTCCACGGTCATGGACATGCTAGAAAGCTACTCCAAGTTAACTCTTCGGTTTTGTGTTTCAAATGACTTTGTTAAACTGTTTTGGATCTATATTCAAATGGGTTTTGGGCGGGGAGCCTTGTGACTGGAGGGTATCCTTCACCACTTGTGATTAATGTTATCCAAACTGTAAAATTGATTTTTGGAAAATGAGTTTTAGCTATTAGTAACTGCCATGGAACTTAGTACATGTATTTGAAAGAAACTTGGCTTTACGCAAATCAACCGTAATAGACCTCCTTTGAGATATCCATGTATGCATGTCATTCTGTTATTTGACGGGTGTAGCTTGCGAGCACAGTTGTTGTGCTCACTCTTGCTTTATTCATAATTGAGCAGGTGAGGACATCTTCGAGGAGCTTGTGGTCCAAGACGTCTAGGCTGCGACGTCCAGCCGATTGCTTGTGGTGAATCGGGGGGTCTGCTAGTTTTGTCTTCCTCTTAATTTATTTTGTTGGCTCTTAAGACTCCCCTTTGTAATCAACTCTATTGTTGTTAATAAAGCTTGCGTTTGATGTATGTTACCACTTTTGTTTGCTGTGAGAGCTAGCTATTGATCCTTGGGACTAGCTCAGTTCACACAGAGGACTTGGGGTCGTTCCAAGTCTCACGACCTCCTCGGGTTTGGTCTCACGACCACCCCTGGGTCGGGTTGTGGCACTTGGAGTCTCCCCGAGCCTCACGACCACCCTCGGACCTCTTGGGTGGCATGGAGGACCTCTCGGAAGGTCTTGTTAGACCCCCGGGTGGTCTGAAGGACCCCTTGGGTGGCCCTAAAGGACCTCCCCGGGAGATCTCGGGTCAGGCGTCACAGTTAGCAAATAAAATGGTTAGATCCGTAGTTGTATTGAGTAGTAGGTATATGGGTAGATAGTTTAGTTTTAGATATGTAGTTATTTATAGTAATTTGTCGTAGGATCTGTTGTTGTAGATCTATTAATTTCTCATAGTATTTAGTTGTAGTACACCGATTAGTTTTAGAATATTAAATCGGTTAGTTAGGTCAATATGGAACCGTATTTTTGTAGAGAGTAGAATGGAAATTTTTTATAGATCTATTTATGTGTTCTTCTAGCTTTTCATTCTGAAGTGACCATACCATGCCACCTTTTTAAGATTGAATTGACAACACACACAAGCTTTTCTTAGTGAATTGACAACTCATTGAGCTACCCTATACCGAAAGACTCCTTCTCGTGGACGTGAGTGCACTTCTATTCACCAAAAATTACTCCCTCAACACTACACAATCACCGCCTATAAAACTGGGGCACACTGCATCACTACAAGCAACACTCCATTTGATCTAATTTGTAAAACAAGGACATGGGAGGGAGAAAAGAGGTAGAGTAGGTCACTCTGCCCAGTTTGGGGATGTCAGACTACGAGGATATGCTCCGGAAGCGAAAATGGGTTCGCAAGAAGGTAGGAACATGCCCAAATAGTTCTCTTAAAGATGTTCCTGTACCACCATAATTTCCACACCCACAATGCGAATGTGGTAACCCGACATGGATCAAGCAATCCACACATCCTAGTACTGTCGCTCGGGCTTACTACACGTGTGGGGATTGCCACGTAAGTGATGTATCCTCATATTTCATGTTGCCTGTTGCATTTTAAATATTGGTAACTTTATCCGTGCATGGCAGCTGGAAGAGCGTTGCTACTTCTTCCAATGGATCGATGGCTTGGAGAAGTATGACAAGGCATTTATTCATAAAAAAATGCATGTTGAGCTATGAAATTGCGCCTGAGGTATTTACCCTGTTGGAGACCTCCTTCAACCGGGAACGGAGAAAAGAAGGGAAAGGCACCGATGGTCCCTAATGACCCTGTTGCACTGAAGATTATTCTGGACAAGAAAAAACCCAAAAAAGGTCCTTGAGTAGAGTAATGGGAGGCCCGCGCCCGCAGGAGGGAGTAGGACGTATGTCCACAAGCCGGAGTTTTTTTACCATCCGCCAAGTGTTTTCGATTCCAAAAGACGCACATGTATCTTAGTTGTATTGTGGGTTCATGGTTCGTGCATGTTGCCATTTGTACCGTAGAGAGTAGCGAGGTAAACATATGTACCCAACCAAACCCTGCACGCTATGTAAATCGCCTTATTTATCAAGTGTTATGTCGGGCTTGGAATCTTATCTTCGGTAATGTATTCTCCCTCAAACCGAAGCTTATAAAAATGTCAGTCCAATTCATCACATAATAAAAAACATAGCTAATTTCGGTGGTTCTAATTTTTTCTATCTACCATGTGGTTATGCTTCCAACATATGTCTACGGTAGTCCAAATTATATCTGGTAGACAAACATTACAATCGTCTAAAACCCGCGTAAAGTATTCAAACAAATAAAAAAGGAAATAGCCCCTATCGCCATTTGAAATGGCGACAAGGTCTCTGTCGCCCCCATTTGAAAAACGCGATGCGATAGAGAGCTGCTTCCTGTCACGCAGGACCCAGGCAGGCTCCACGTCATCTGACACCTTTTCAAACAACGACAATATGCGATCGTCATTTCAAATAGTGACAGTGGTTTTTTTTCCGGGCTATTATTTATGTAATATTAATAAAAAAGTGTTTTGTTAAAAAAAACCACTGCAGTTTCCCATCGTTCTACAAAAAATGGGCGTTAACAATGTTGAATTGGGCCGGACCATAGCCACATTTGGTTGTCCAGGAATAGGTATACTGTTGCGTAGCAATTTATAATCCTAAGCATGGGTTTGTTATATGCCTTGCCGCATCAACAAAAACATGCATGGTAAGGGAGAACTATCATATATCACCTGCAATACAAAACTAACAAGCCCACAGTGAACCTACGACTTGAATGATCCCATATAGCAATTTGTTTGAACATTTATATGTAGTCATGTAAAGTCATCGATAATAGAGTAATACTAACATCTCTACTTGTTTTCCATGCAAAGTCGTGACTTCATAACCGCACACCTGAGTTAAAGATGTGGCGACCCAATGGTTGCCAATGCTTCGGGAACCGCTCCAACAAACAGGTCTGTGAGAGTCGATTGGGATTCTTAAATTTGTCTGCCCGAGAAAACCGAGTCAGTATTCACACCTCAAGGGAAATTACCTTCTTGACCAAGTCATTTTCTGGTCAAATGCAACAGCAATCGAAAATGTTTTGCTAACGACTACTACGACCACTTGGTCGTCGTAAGATCTCCTACGACCATTTGGTGATCATAAGATTTCCTACGATCACCGTGCAACTCGTGAGGTCTTCTACAACCTTCTTGACCAAGTAAATTTCTGGTCAAATGAAACACCAGTCGAAGAGTTCTTCCTTCGACCACTATTCTACGACCCCCTACTGGTCGTAAGATCATCTACAACTCCTTTCCCAAGTGAGTTATTTTCAATTGAAGCTGGGGGGCTAGATGACGAGGATCTAATAATCCTCATTTAATTATTTATCTGTAATTCATATTATGGATAATAATGACGTCATATGGTTCCTGAGTATACCCCTTAATATTCATAAGGGAGAAGCTGGTGGTCGTAAGTTCTTCTACAACCATCCTGTAGTCGTAAGCCCTTCTACGACTACCCCATAGTCGTAAGCCTCCCTATGACTATGCCCTAATCGTAAGCTCTCATGCGATCAGTCTGTTGTCGTAAGCTCTTCTACGACCACCACCTGGTCATGAGTTCTTCTACGACCAGTCCCTAGTAGATAAGGCTCACAGACATGTGGGCCTAGTCGATAAGGGAATCTTCTGTAACGTATCCAAGGATATGAGCAATCAATTACGCTGTTATTCTCTGGAATAATAGCACGAATTAACTATCTGTCATGGTGATAACTGCCTAGAGACGTGGGAACGTTACTACTCCCACGATAATCTCCAGTAATGGCTCCACGATCTGGAGCATTAAGGTGGCCTTTAGATCGAGATACAATACAAGACTCGAAAGTAATCAGTATAAAAGGCAAAATCATCGAGTAAGAGGGGCAATCAGAAACACAATTAGGAGCACAAGGCGCAACACTATAGTCTTTCTCTTGATATTGTAATCCAGCATACTCAATACATACACACATGAGTAGGGTTGTTATTCTCCCCTGAGAAGGCCCAAACCTGTATAAAAATCCTCATGTCTCCCTCTCTGTGTGATTTGAGCCTAGAGGAACCCCCGAATCAAACAATCTTTACGTAAGTTCGGTTCTAAAACACCGATAGTTGGCACCATCCGTGGGGATCTTCAAGTTATCAGCTTTCCATCGCTTTTTCCAACTCTTATCCTCTCATGGCAGGAGGGTGGAACGGGGAGAATTGGTTCGACTTGGCCAATTACGCAAATATCGACATGGATGTCGGTTTCGACTACGAGCCGAGGATTGCATCATCCCATGGTGATGTCCCCTCCGGAGTTCATTCTCTAGGAGACAATACCATCGATGGAGTTGAGGAGGGATCCTTATCCCCCACAACAATACGTCCGGATAAGGAACTAGCTTTCTCAGAGGGCAAGGGTCAATCCGACCACAACGAGGGCTGTCCCAAGGCAGGCTCAGAGCATGGCGAGTGGTCCCCCTCAAAATGTTTAAGTCCATCTGAGACAGTCTGACCTGGCACGGCAAGTCTTGGAAGTCATAATTCCGGACCTTCATCAGCATCTGGTAATCCTCTCTCTCCGGTTAGCCCAGCCAAGGATGCGATCAAACATGCTTTTTCTGCGAGTTCGACCATCCCAACGTAGGGCTCGCCTATGGACGGAGACGGTTATAATCCAGAATTTTCCTTCCTGGAGGGGTTTGCTCCAAGTCGCCAGATGGTGTCTTTCAACTACTCCTCAGGCGAGGAGGTCTCAAGTGCAAGTAGAGATCATCAACGGGAGGTCTTCGTCCTTCCCTCAGGTAGCAATAACTCTCCTAGAGACAGGACTAAGGACACTCCTCGATGATCATACCCTACGACTGCTCGTGGCAATGACAAGGACACCTCCGGTGATGAACCGAGTCAACACTCTGATGAGCGTGCGGGAAATCCTCGAGATCATCACCCTTCACCGAGGCAAGCTCAAAGATCAGGTATGGATGATTCTGAAATAACCCGACGAAAACGAATGGCGGCTCAGAGAAATCTGCCTGGGCGCACTCAATACCAATCGGAAGAAGTTCACGAACTCCAACATATTAATGATCTACTCGAGAACCCATCTCGAGAACTTGCCTAAGCACCTGGCTACGACCTCTTCGCCGAAGAGATCGCACAAAGGCTATGAAGCACGATGAGCAAGCTCTAACGTCCTCACCGATATCATTCTGGAAGTCGTAGTAGTACGACTCCATCAGCTTCTAGTCGTTCGAATACCTCACCGCATGAAGATCGTCGCAAGTTTCATCATTCCCCAAACCCGAGAAGGGTTCCTCGAACGCCTGATGATCAAAGAGCTCCTAGGAGAGGTGATCATTTGCCACTTCGACCTAGAGGTCTGCAACAACAGATAAAATACGAGGAGTATTACCCTCATAGGATTAAGAATTACCATAAGTCAGATTCACCCGCAGCCGGGTATCGTCGTGTACGATCACCTGGCGACATCATCCCCTCTTTCCTGCAAAGGAGGCATTACGATGTGATTACTGGATGTTGGGCTTTCTCGCCTGACCTCTGAGCAGTTCGCTGGCCGCCTCGGTTTCGACCAGTGAACATGGAAAAGTTCGATGGCTCTCAAAACCCCATTCAATTCCTCCAGATCTACACAACAACTATCCGAGAAGTAGGATGAGGAGAGCTTGTGATGGCGAATTACCTTCCTACTGTGCTCGAGAGATCTGCTCGATCGTGGTTATTAAATCAGCCGCTCGAGTAGATTTATTCATGGCAGCATCTTTGCGACCTTCTACTAGCCAATTTCCAGGGCACCTACCATTGTCATGGGAAGGAGGACGACCTGCACAAGATGAGACAGAATGACCACGAGACACTACGTGAGTTCATTCGACGCTTCAGTCAGGTTAGAAATTCCATTCCTGAAGTTTCTGATTCTTCTGTCAACGGAGCTTTAAAGCAGGGAGTCCGTAGTAGAAGGATCACGAAGGATATCGCCTTAAATCCTCCTGCTACTATCGCCGAACTCTTCAAGATGGCCGATCGATATGCCACTACTGCTGAAGCGGTCGAGTGGAACAACACTATCGATCGAGATGACAAAGTTCCTCAAGAAACAGGCGAAAGTGGTAAGAAAAAGGATAAGAAGGCCAAGAAATCTAAGAACAAGAAAAATGGCCAAAAGCTTCAAGCCAACAGTTCCAAGGAGGTCTTGGCCGTGAGCGATAAAAATCCTCAAGGCTTCAAGCCATACTCTAATCGAGGCAATGGTAAACGCCCTAAACGGAAGAACGACAAGCCTAAGTGGTGTCCTTTCTATAAAAAGGAAGGTTATGACCTTCACAACTGCTGGGTTTTCCAACGAAAACTCGAGGACTACTACAACGGCAAAAGACCACTTCCTACTCTCGAATAGGTAGGGCAAGCTAGTGGTCATACACAGTCGGACGACAACGAGGAGATGCCGTTCCAGGATCTATAATATACCATCAAGCACATCTTTGGGGGATCATCGGCATACGAGTCAAAACGACAGCTTAAGGCTATCGAACGCGAGGTAAACTCCATTGACCCTCCACTTGTCAATAAGTTGCCGAAGTGGTCGGAAGTCACCATCTCCTTCGAGAAGGTCGACTGTCCGATTCTTTCCACTCGACCAGGACGCTTTTCGATCATGGTCGAGCCCACCATCAACAATTGTCGAGTGAATCGAGTATTGATTGATGGTGGCAGCTCGTTAAACATTCTGTTCACGAGTACCCTGGACGAGATGCAGGTACCCAGGGCTAAGGTAAGACTGGTACGATACTCTTTTCAAGGTGTTGTACCGGGGTCTTCGGCCAAACCCATTGGCCAAGTTTCTCTTCCTTTAACATTTGGATCACCAAGTAATTTCAGGACAGAGAAGATGTAACATCCCAAATGTATAAATAGGTGTGTGTTTCAAATGTAAGAAAATGTGTAGAAATAAAAACTTTTTCTCACATCTTGAAACTCTTGAACTCTTCTATAATTCTTGTCAAGAGTTGTGGAATTCAAAAACACAAAGCTCCTGTTGACTAAAGTCAAACCCTAGAATAGTCTTGATGAATTTCCTGAGAAAAATGTAGTGCATAAAAACCTCCGGAAATTTTATGAAAGGTTAATCCTGGAGTGAGGAATTTTTGGAGTTAATTTGCTACCTCTAAAAATTCCTCCAACCTCAGCCTTCAATTTGAATTCAAACCTGACACTATTCCTTGGGTCTAAGCCACTTTCCTAGTGGGTCGAACCCAACCCACTTCCCAGCTCACCGTGAGCTCCTCCTCTCTCACGAGGTCGTAGCCGTTGGATTCTGATCCAACAGCCACGACCTCCGCCACAGCCAACCTTGGCCCAAATTTCAGCCAGTTCTTTCACAGTGAGATCGTGTCGCTGATCAAAATCCACGGCCACGACCTCCCCTCTTTACCAAGCGCACCAGTCCTCCCCCGCGCCATGTGTTGTGCGCCGTTGGATTAACATCCACGGCCACGACCTCCCCTTGGTGTCACGCGCACTGCACCTCCCACTCACAAGAAGGTCGTGGTTCGCTGATCCAAATCAACGGCCACAACCTCCCCCTCTCATCTCGTCGCCGTCAGATCCAGATCTCACGGCCACGACCTCCCCTTCCATTTTCTGTGTCTTGCCTAAGGCCCAAGACCTCCGGTACCTCAGCTCGTCGCCGTTGGATCGAGATCCAACCGCCACGACCTCCCCTCCATGCTGTGTGCCCTTGGATTAAAATCCAATGGTCACAACCTCCTCAGCGTCGTGCGCCGCAGCCACGACCTCCCTTCATCGTTGGGCGCCCTTGGATGTGAATCCAATGGCCAAGACCTCCTTTCAAAGTCAGGTGCCCTTGATCGCAATCCACCGCCACGACCTCCCTTAGCATCGCGGCGCACTACCTAGACCTCCCATCGTGGTTGTGCACCGCTGATTGAAATCCAACAACCACGACCTTCCCTTGTGTCATGCGCAACGCCCATGACCTCATCGTGGTGTGCCGTTGATCAACATCCAACCGCCACGACCTCCCTTTGTGTTAGCGCAGCAGCCCACGACCTTCCTCCTCTGTTTGGCGCCTTTGGATGTAAATCCAATGGCCCTGACCTCCCCCTCTGTTGTGTGCCCTTGGATTAAAATCCAGCGCCCATGACCTCCCATTGTTGTTGTGCGCCGTTGGATTAAGATCCAATAGCCACGACCTCCCATCCCTTATCTGTGTCGCGCGCAGCGGTTAAGTCCTCCCCCATCGGTTCCGCGCCCTTGGATCGCAATCCAACGGCCGCGACCTCCTATCCCCTTACCGCACAAGAACCTCCCTTTTTTCAAGAACTGCGTGCGATGGAGATCCCACGGCAAGAACCTTCCCTTTCTTTGCGCCCGTGCGATGCAGATCCGTGGTCAAGACCTCCCGTGCCTTTCCAGATCGCACTGCTATGGATCCGAGGGTCACAACCTCCCCATGGTCTTATCCAGCGGTGGCGGTGAGGTCCTGTTCTTCTCCTTCCTGATGCCAAGGCGCCATGGCAGGAGGAGGTCAGTGACCTGTCACTTCCCCAACAGTTCTTTGCCTGCAAGCATTTATTGCGTGTCAGCTTTCCGCCCCCCTAGGTCTTGCTCAGACCTGCCCCCATCACCTCCACGTCCTTGTCCAAGCCATGGACCGAGCCATGGGCTAAGCTCACCATGGAGCTTAACCCTAGCTCATGACCTCTGCTCCCCGAGCTATAAGACCTCCCCCTTGTCCTCCTTGGCACTCTTTAAACACCACCTTAAATCCTCCACATGCTCTCGGTTCTTTGGAGCTCAAGTCACCCGTGAGCTCCCCCAACCGCCATTGTTGAGCTTGGAGCTCCTCGGTGGCACAGGGTCCTAGTGGCTTTCCTCTCCCTCTCTTTGCTTCAATTTGAGCATCTCCCCTCTGTGGTCAAAACCCCCTAACCTAATTTGGTTGGGACATTTGCAGAGGCGGCCTAATTGGAGACTTCCCCTTTTCGGTCGTGGAGCACATCATCTTCACCATCGCCGGTCCTCCTCTCCCCTGTCCTCCCCGGCACCTCCAAGACCTCCAGGTAACCTCCTGGTAGTCCTCTAGATGCTGGGCACCCGCTTGTATGATTGTTGCGGAGCTTTTCTTCATGTCTTACTTTAGGTCGTTTTGGTCACCACACCGCCCCTCTCCGGCTCGCCGCCGTTCTGGGCCGTCGCCGCCGGTGTGAGTGGCACCCTCATGTGCGCATGGCTATTGTGGACTCGTCGGTGCCCTCAGTGTGCGCCGCCGTGGCCTATCTCGCCGGCAACAAGCCGTGGAACGCTCTCGATTTTTGTCGGACGCGAGCTGAGTCGTGCCGTTGTCGTAATTGGACACATTTATTGCCAAATCCTCATGTTAATCCACGCTAATCATGGGTTGAATCAATGTCGAAGCACGTGTGCGCTGTGTACGTGGTCGCGGGCCGTCCATCTCGCGATCAACGACCACGACCTCCGCCCGTTCGCAACAAGGCGAAGCTCCTAACGCAGCGCCATGAAGCGATGCGATGTCAGCAGGTCGTGAGCCGTTGGATCCAGGATCCACGGCCCACGTTTGTCAATCCTGCGGGCGTGTGTGTGTTTTCACCGGGAGGTCTTGGGCCGTCCGATTGAGAATCAATGGCTCATGTCCTCCCGCGTCGTTATGGTTTTTAGAAATCCCCGATGGACTTATTTGCAAACTGAAAAAGGTAATAAACTTTGAAAATGCATAACTATTTCATCTTAGCTCCTTTTTAGTTGGTTAAAATTTTGGTAGCTCTGGTTTGAACTGAGCTCTAATCTAAAAATGGTTGTGAGCTCAGTTCGGCTCCAGAAAATGGATTTACAACTTGGTTTAGAAATAGACTTTAAATGTCACATTAAAAATTCATTTAACTTGTAAAATGCCTAAGTATGTCTCTGTAACTTATTTTTGAGTGAACCCAACTTTGTTGGTTTCCTCTATTAGTAAACTTTACTGTAAAATTGGTTTTGAGCTTGTCACTGTTTTCAAAAGAATTGTGGGTGCATTTTAGTTGTGCTCATTTTCATGTCTTTGAAAAATTATAGAAAATGCATAATAGCTCCAAATGAGATGAATCCAATTGGGTTGTTCATTTTATGAGGTGCTTGATTTATTGTAAAAATTTCAATTGCCCCACCTTTCTAGAAATTTTTGCTAAATGATTTAATTATGATGAATAGTAACAGATTGCATTTTATAGGCTGATCAGTTTTGTTTTGCTCATATCTTTTGCGTTGAGAATCCAAATCAATTGGTTCTTGTTGCTAAATTCTCTAAAAATCATCCTCTTTCTGCTGTAAAAATTTCAGAGCATTTAGAGCAAGTTTGCTGTGGTGTCTTCTTGGTTTTCGTCATTCTTATCGATTCTTTTCGCCTTTTCGATTAGGTGTCGACGAGTGTGTTGATCCCGTGAGCAATACTCTGCAGCAAACTGAGCATACCCAGCAAGGCAAGCAGTTTGATCATATCCATTATGTCCCATTACTTTAAAGTCTAATATATTGTTTAACTTGTATGTATGCATGCTTTTGTGTCAAAGTAATTTATCGTTTAGAGGTAGCTATTCCTATTGCATGGTTGCCCTTAAAGTGTTATCCCTTGCCACAAACCGTAGGTTAATAATATCGCTGGTGAATTAGAGCCCGGTGATTTAATTATGCTCTTCTTTTGTCTTTGCGGTGTCATGCTTAGAATGCTTAGCTACCGGTAGAATCGGGCGGTTGTCAACTTATGTCGATGACCTTGATCACACAAGAATTATTATTCCATTATGTCCATCTCTTGTGCTTTGTTACTTTGTAAACAAATAAAATGAAAATGAAAACAAAATTGTTTCATGACTTGGGCACAATGGATGTTGGTGTGATTTGTTGGGTTTGAATGGAATGGTGCCTAAGTCCCCAAGGACCGAGTTACTTGTGTCACTAAGCCAAGTGCTTATGCGTGCTAACCACACGAGGGGGATATCGGACCTCTCTTGACTAAGTACTTTGGCGGGTGTTAGCTTCGAGTTGCATTGTGGGCTATTGGGTGAGCAAGAGGGGTTTATCCATCGCAAGGAGCACCACCAGATAAGGGGTGAGCATCTTTGATGACTCAAGATCAACGTATGGGGAGGTTGTATCCCCATATGGGCTTACTCGTTGTTGACACTCAATATTGGAAATGTCTCGTTGGACTAGCTGTGCAGCATACCAAAGGAAGTGTGCTAATAGCTTGGCTAAAAGGCGGTTCGACGTGGGTACATTGGTACACCCTCGCAGGTTAAAACTATTCAATAGCCTCGTCCTAGGTTATGGACATGCTTGGTAAGGTCGTGCAAGAACTAGACTAAACATTTAATTAAAACTTGATGGGTTGGTATGAATGGATGTTCATACTATTGTTGTGGTGGCTATTGGGTTAGTCACTTCCAGGATTGTTGTTGTCATCTATCTATTGTTATTATGTTATTGTCTCGCAGTTAATTGCAAATTAAAAATGAATTGCAAAACTACTTTGAATCTATTTAATTATTGCAAATGAAAACTTGCTTTATGCTAAAAAGAGCCTAAAGCCTTCCACTTAAATAAAGCTTGCATGTAGCATATGTATAGGTCTGTTACCTTTACACGTCAATCTTGCGAGTACATTTTTGTACTCATTTGCTTTGCTTAATAACTTTGTTGCAGAGGAGGTAGAGCCCCATGGGCCCTACTTTTGTGAGATGTGCGGTGATTGGGACGACTAGCTTGGCGGCCCGGTCGGTTGCCTTGTGGGCTAAAGGCAAACCATGTGGCTCTCTTTTGTTTATCGCCACCTTATGGCTTTTGCTTCCGCTGTGTTTATCTTTCTTAGTTGTTATTTGGCCAGTCGGCCCCTTTTGTAATAGCTCTCTCTATTTTTTTTGTATGTCTTTGGTTTAATCTAGTTCGTGCTTTGGTTCTATGTCTTGTATGAGATTGATGCATAATTTTGTAAAGGTGTGTATATCGCATTTTGAAGTATACATATCTCAAGACACGGTTATTTTGTTTGTGATGCTAGGGTCAATGGATGACTAAGCATTACAGCCAAATAAGCCGGGTCCTCAGAAGATCTCCTTGATGTGGTCGATTTCGACATCAAGATATAACGCCATACTCGGACGAAATTGCTTTTGGCAAAATTCTTAATGGCTACTCATTATGGGTATTAATATCTTAAGATGCCAGTCCCAAAGGAGTAATTACAATTCATTGCGATAAAAAGATGGCGCACATGTGTGATTGTAGATCCCTCGAGATGGTCGGTCAAATAATAGCTCGAGAAGAAAACAAAGGGCAGCCTTCGACCAAGCAGTCGAAGCATAAAATTGCACCTAAGCCAAACGACCAAGTCAAAGAGGTTCCCTTGGATCCGGAGGAGCCCACGAAGACTGTTCGCACCCGAGAGACTTCCAACCCCAAATAGGAAGACGCCCTCATCGCTTTCCTTCGGGCAAACACAGATGGCTTCGTGTGGCAAGCATCCGCATGCCCAGAGTCGCCAGGGAAGTGATCGAGCACAGACTAGCTTTACGACCTGACAAAGTACCCGTAAAACAAAAATTATGGAGATTTGCCCCTGATCGACGAGATGATATAAGGTCAGAATTGGACAAGCTACTTAAAGCAGGCTTTATAAGAGAAGTCGACCACCCAGAGTGGTTGGCCAACCCTGTATTGGTTAGGAAGTCTAACAGCAAGTGGGGAATGTGTGTTCATGATCTTAATAAAGCTTGTCCAAAAGATGATTTCCCTTTATCTTGTATCGATCAGTTGGTTGATTCTACTACTGGTTGCGAAACATTAAGTTTTCTGGATGCATATTCTGGCTACCATCAGATTAATATGTGTCTATAAGATGAATAAAATACCGTGTTTATTACACCATTTGGTGCATTTTGTTACGTCAAAATGCAATTTGGTCTAAAAAATACTGGCACTTCTTTTCAACGCTTGGTGCAATCGACTTTTTACCTCAACTAGGCCAAAATTTGGACGTCTATGTTGACGATCTAGTCGTAAAAAGCGTCAAGCGGCTTAATCATGTTTCAGACTTACAGGAGACGTTCGACAACCACAGAAAACACCGCCTGAAACTCAATCCTGAGAAGTGTGTGTTTGGAGTCTCTTTGGGAAAATTGCTTGGATTCCTGGTCTCTGTACGAGGGATCGAAGCAAATCCCAAAAAGATAAAAGCCATTATGCAAAGGCGCCCTCCAACCACGAAGAATGGAGTCCAGAAACTCACAGGGTGCATGGCGGTTTTAAGTCGTTTCATCGCACGACTGGGAGAAAAAGGACTACCTTTCTTCAAACTTCTACAAAAGCACGACGGTTTCGAGTGGTCGGAAGAGGCAAACGCTGCCTTTGAGGATGTCAAGAGATATCTTACAAGTGCTCCTGTTTTGGTTTCTCCAAGACCAGAAGAGATGCTCTTAATTTATCTAGCTGCCACACCACAGGCAGTGAGCACAGTACTGGTCGTGGAGCGTCAAACCGTCCAACGACCAGTTTACTACGCATGTGAAGTTTTGCACAGGCCTAAGGAGCGTTACCCTTAGGTCCAAAAACTTCTTTATGCCCTCCTCATGTCTCCGAGAAAACTGCGGCATTATTTCCAAGCACACAAGATAATTGTGCCATCTGAGTTTCCCTTAGGAGTGATCCTCCAGAACAGGAAAGCAGTGGGACGCATGTCTAAATGGTCAGTAGAACTTGAAAGCAGCGGGACACATGTCTAAACGTAGATGGCTTCGCGTGGCAAGCATCCGACATGCCCGGAGTCCCCAGGAAAGTGATCGAGCATAAGCTAGCTTTACGGCCTAACAAGTACCCGTAAAACAAAAATTACGGAGATTTGCCCTTGATCGGCGAGATGCTATAAGGTCAGAATTTGACAAGCTACTTAATCCAGGATTTATAAGAGAAGTCGACCACCCAGAGTGGTTGGCCAACCCTGTAATGGTTAGGAAGTCTAACGACAAGTGGCGAATATATGTTGACTTCACTGATCTTAATAAAGCTTTTCTAAAAGATGATTTCCTTTTACCTCGTATCGATCAGTTGGTTGATTCTACTGCAGGTTGCGAAACATTAAGTTTTCTAGATGCATATTCTGGCTACCATTAGATTAATATGTGTCTAGAAGATGAAGAAAAGACCGCATTTATTACACCATTTGGTATGTTTTGTTACGTCAAAATGCCATTTGGTCTAAAAAATGCTGGCGCTTTTTTTCAACGCTTAATGCAATCGACTTTTCTACCTCAACTAGGCCGTTAACGATCTAGTCGTAAAAAGTATCAAGCGGCTAAATAATGTTTTAGACTTACCAGAGACGTTCAACAACCTCAGAAAACACCGCTTGAAACTCAATCCTGAGAAGTGTGTGTTTAGAGTCTCTTCGGGAAAATTGCTTGGATTCCTGATCTCTATACGATAGATCGAAGAAAATCCCAAAAAGATAAAAGCCATTGTGCAAATGCGCCCTCCAACCACGAAGAAAGAAGTCCAGAAACTCACAGGGTGTATGGCGGCTTTAAGTCATTTCATCGCACGATTGGGAGAAAAAGGACTACCTTTCTTCAAACTTCTATGGAAGTATGAGGGTTTCGAGTGGTCGGAAGAGGCAAACACTGCCTTTGAGGATGATAAGAGATATCTTACGAGTGCTCCTATTTTGGTATCTCCGAAACCAAAAGAGACGCTCTTAATTTATCTAGCTGCCACGTCACAGGCAGTGAGAGCAGTATTGGTCGTGGAGCGTCAAACCGTCAAACGACCAATTTACTACGTAAGTGAAGTTTTGCACGAGCCTAAGGAGCGTTACCCTCAGGTCCAAAAACTTCTTTATGCCCTCCTAATGTCTTCGAGGAAATCATGCATTATTTCCTGTGCACAAGATAATTGTGTTGCTCGAGTTTCCTTAGGAGTGATCCTCCGTATCAGGAAGCAATGGACGCATGTCTAAATAGTCAGTAGAACTTGGAGAATTCGACCTCTATTTTGTATCCCGAATGGCCATTTAATCCCAGATCTTGGCAGACTTTGCCGCCGAATGGACAAATCCTGAACCTATTCAGGATCCCCAGTACGGTACCCACGACTAGTAGACGATGTACTTTGACGGGTCACTTACTTTAAGTCGCTCGGGGGCTAGGGTGGCCCTAGAATCTCCTAACGGAGAGACCTTGAAGTATTCTATTCAATTCAAATTTTAGGCCACTAACAACATGGTAGAATAGGAAGGTTTGCTGGCTGGCATACGAGCTGCGAAAGCACTCGCGATTCGATGACTACTCGTGAGAGGAGACTCTCAACTAGTTGTGAACCAAGTTGGAAAAGAGTACTAGTGCTCTAATCCGACTACGTCTCGGTACTTATCGGAGGTTCGAAAGCTTGAAAAGCATTTTTTCGGTTTTGAGGTACAATTTATCCCTCAAAATGATAATTTCCTCACAGACCAGCTTGCTCGAATAGCTTCTTCCCGATCACTAGTACCAAAAGGAGTCTTCTTGGAGCAACTCCAAAGAGCCGTCTATGTTGGAGGCACCAGAGACAACTCCTATTGAGGCAGCCTCTCTAGAATACGAGGATACCTAGATGGATCCCATCTATGCGTATCTTCAGGCGGGTACCATACCCGACGATGATCTCGAGGTAGATCGCTTATCCCGAAAGGCCAAAATATATACTTTGGTCGAAGGAGTCCTCTATAAATGAGGCACTCAAGGGGTACTCATGCGATGCATACCGCAGAGAGAAGGACTAACCCACCTTCACGACATACACGGGGGCATCTGTGGAACTTATGCTTCCTACAGAACGCTGGTCGAAAAAGCCTTTCGACAAGGATTCTACTGGCCAACGGCTCTCTACGATGCCAAAGAGGTTTTTTTTTGACGGAAAATAGGAGGGAAAGAATCCCTACTGAAAATATATTAAAAACAAGAGATATTTACAGAAAACAAGAGATCCAAGCAAAGTCAACGGAAATCTCTCAACCAATTTACAAACTCCTTTCTAAGAGATGTGTACAATGCCAAAGAGTTGGTTAAGAAATGTGTACAATGCCAATTTCATAACAGGCAAATACACCAACCGGCTCAGGCATTGCAAACAATTCCTTTGTCTTGGCCTTTTGCCACCTGGGGTCTCGATATCCTAGGACCGTTCCCCAAAGCTCCAGGAGGCTTCGAGTTCCTCTTTGTGGCTATTGATACGTTCGAAGTGGATCGGGTTTAACTCAGGATCGATAACAACGAAGCGCAAAATGGTTCATGATGAGAAGTGTGATCACTCGGTTTGGAGTCCCAAGTCAAACAATCACAGATTATGGTAAACAATTTTTGAGCGCAAAATTTCAAGAATTTTGCGACGAGTTGGGTACTAAGCTATGTTACGCCTCTGTTGCCCATCCCAGAGCAATTGGGCAGTCGAAAGAGCGAATGGCCAATTAATGCTGGGAATTAAGACTCGAGTCTTTGACCAGCTTGTTAAGCGCTCGGGGGCTTGGGTACAAGAATTACCCTCGGTATTATGGGCAGTTCGTACGACTGCTAGTCGAGCAACAGGTGAAACACCATTTTTCCTAGTTTTCGGTGCTGAAGCCACGCTTCCACCAGAACTAAAGATCAGGTCTACAAGGGTCGAGAGTTTCAACGACTCAGCCCAAGAACAACTTTGAGTGAATAACATCAACCTGCTCGAAGAAAAGAGAAATCAAGCCTTAATCCGTTCAGCAGTCTACCAGCAAGCCTTGCGCAAATACTACGATCGTAAGGTCCAACCTCGCCGCCTTAATGTAGGTGACTTGGTATTGAGGAAAATTCATTCCCAGTCTAATTGGAACAAGCTTTCCCCCAAGTGGGAAGGTCCTTACACCGTGGTCGAAGTTATGCGACCAGGGTCGGTACGACTAGCAATGGAAGACGGTCAAATTCTCTCCAATTCTTAGAATATCAACCAGTTACGCAAATTCTATGTGTAATGGACCAACTCGGCGATAAAGCATCAGGTTCTTCCTATCTTTATTGTCTTACTTTGAGTAGTGCTTCGATAATTTTTTGACCTTACCCTGGTCGTAGGTCTGCCTACGAGCAGTTTCTAGTTGTAAGTTTTTCTACGACAATACACTAGTCGTAAGACATTCTACGACCAGTACCCAGTTTATCTTTACACTGGTCGAAAGGATAGTAACATCACCTAGTCGAAGCCTTTCCTCTCTGCACGAGGTCCCGCCCACTAGAAGGAACTTCCTAATGTCGACTCGTTCCTCCATTTTTGCTGCCAACACAAAGAGTTTGGGTTTAAAAAACATGGTCAAAATAATGTTAAGTTGACTCTTAGTACCTTAGTTTATTTATTCATTCATTTTTTTGAAAAATAAATTAAGCCAGTACACTTTTCAAATTTGCTTGACTACTTTCGGTAAACTCGTTTCGTTTTAACTGGTCGGAGAAAGATGCAACACCTAGTCGAAGACTTTCCTCTCTGCATGTGGTCCTGCCCACTAGAAGGAACTTCCTAGTGTCGTCCTATTTCTAACTCTTGCTACCAGAGCGAACCTACCGAGTACACTGGAATAAGTTAAGCAAGTTTCTAAGGTACTCCAGACATTTGTTTGACTCAAGTTTAACGTTCTTGATTTGATTAAACTGGTCGATGAAGGTAACATCACCGAGTCGAAGCCTTTCCTATCTGCACGTGATCCTGTCCACTAGAGGAAACTTTCTAGTGTCGACTCGTTCCTACACTTTCGATCAGTGCGAGACAATCGAGAACGAAAAACTACAAGTTAGATAAACCTCTCTTTTTAAAGAAAACTCATTTCACACTATTTACTTAGTTTATCTAAATAAACTAAGCAAATAGTCGGGGGGGCTAGGATAAAGTTATTAACTTGACTTCAATTCTTAGTCTTACTTTCTTTTTCCATTCATTATCTTATGAGTTACTAACTACTCGACAAGATGATTTTAGGAAGAAGGAATGATTATATTTATCAACAGCAAAAACTTGTCTTTACAGGACTCAGATACAAACTATTCTGACAAGGGGGGTCTTATTTGCATATCCTCCGTGACTTCCTCGACGATCGGCTGCATTTCCGTAAATAACCGCTCTGCTTCTGATTCAGAGCAGTCGAAGTTGTCTTTGACGAGTTGCAGATTAAGGTTGGGGTCGTGAGCTTTAAGTTTTGCCAAAACAAAACTTATTCCCTCATTGACCGCTTCCTTTATCGAATCGACTTGGTTTGTCTTCAGAGTGGTCACCAACTCTTACAAAGTTCCGACATGATCACCAATGGTACTCGAATGAGCAATCATGGTGTCTTCACGAGGTGTGATCCCCTCAACATGAAGCCCATCGAGTTCATTGTTCAGAAGAGAAATGTTGTCTTGAAGGTTGATCTTCAAGTACTTCATCTCCTCCTGATCGCGAGTCGAAGCCTCACGGAGTCATTTATTTTCAACTGCTTGCTTTGAAAAGAATAAGACCAGTCAGATAAAATGACCTCGAAAGGAGAACAAAAACCAGTTGTAGGTAAAGATTTACTTACCTACTAGTCGAGAATCCAACTTCTTGACTTCTTTGTCGTGAGAGGCAGCATCCGTTGTATAACGCTCCTCCCACGATTTGACCTCTCAATCTTTTTCTTTGGCGATGCGGGTAACTTTGTCAATAACAAAGGTCTTTTCTTTGACCTCGGTTACAAGCTTCCTCACTTCGACCTCTTTTTCTGAAAAGGAATAAGAGTTAGAAAAAGAAAAGATGGTCGTAAACAGTCTTAAGTTCAGCACTTACCATTTATTAGTCCCTGCAATCTTTTATTTGCAGAGTTTGCCTTCTGAAGCTTCTTCAGGAGGTCTTCATTCTTCTCACTTAGCTTTTTCGTCTTGGCTTTCTCAAAGACGAGCAAATCAGCTAAGGTCTTCTCGTCGCTCTTGAACCTACAGAGGAAAAGAGTAGACATCAGCATAAAACAAGCGGTCGCAAGCTCTTCTACGACCGAAGCCTAATCGTAAGTTTTTCTACGACAACACTATAGTCGTAAGTTCTTCTATGAACCAAAACCTAATCGTAAGTACTTCTACGACAATACCCTAGTCGAAAGTCCTCCTATAACCAGTACCTAAGTCGTAAGATCTTCTACGACAATCCTCATAAGTATTGTGTAAGTGGTCGAAACATAAATCGACTGTGAATAGCAGTTACTTACCATCTCTTTGCTTGCTCGCAGAGTACCGCCTTCTCCTATCGTAGCTGGACAAGTTGTCTGTTGTTTTCAACAACAGTGACAATTTGTTCCAACACTTTCTACATAAAGAAAGACAGTAAGAAGCGAAAAAAGACATGGTGTGAATACCTAATCGCAGGTAATTACATTCATGGTCGTTCGAGCAAACGAGGATAATACCCTCGTGGGATTCTTCAGTTCATCGATCTCTTGAACTCAGTCCCACCACACCTTTTCAAGACGTTCGTCATCGAAAACATCCTCTCTATTGGGGTGTCATTAGTGTGAGGACCCCGGTTTATTTAGCTTGTAATGCTTAGTCATCCATTGACCCTAGCATCACAAACCAAATAACCGGTGTCTTCGAGATATGTATACTTCCCAAAAATGCAGTATACACACCCCTTTACAAAATCGTGCATCAATATCATACAAGACATAGAACCAAGCACGAACTAGAAACAAGAGACATACATAATATAGAGAGAGAGTTATTACAAAAGGGGCCGACCGGCCAAATAACAACTAAGAAAGATAACACAGCGGAAGCAAAAGCCATAAGATGGCGATAAACAAAAGAGAGCCACAAGGTTTGCCTTTAGCCCACAAGGCAACCAACCAGACCGCCTAGCTAGTCTTCCCAACCGCAGCACATCTCACAAAAGTAAAGCCCTTTGGGCTCTACCTCCTCTGCAACAAAATTGTTAAGCAAAGCAAATGAGTACAAAGATGTACTCGCAAGACTGACATGTAGGATAACAGAACTATAGTTTAGCTACATGCAAGCTTTATTTAAGTGGATGAGGCTTTGGACTTATTTTAGCGTAAAGCAAGTTTTCATTTGCAATATTTAAATAGATTCAAAGCAGTTTTATAATTCATTTTTAATTTGCAAGTAACCACGTGACAAGTAACATAATAACAATAGATAGATGACAACAACAATCCTGGAAGTGACTAACCCAATAGCCACCACAACAATAGTATGAACATCCATTCATACCAACCCATCAAGTTTTAATTAAATGTTGTAGTCTAGTTCTTGCACGACCTTACCAAGCATGTCCATAACCTAGGACGAGGCTATTCGAATAGTTTTAACCCTGCAGGGGTGTACCAATGTACCCACATGTCAGACCGCCTTTTCGCCAAGCTATTTAGCACACTTCCTTTGGTATGCCGGCATGGCTAAGTCCTACGAGACCTTTCCTATGAATGATGCTAGTTAAGAGCCGCACACACCTGAAGAGTAGGAGACACCGGCCCAGCCGAAGCAACTGCGGGAGCTCTTCCTCTTATAAAAACAGTTTTCATCAGCAGCGACCCATAACTAACACCTCCCAAAGTACTTAGCCAAGAGGGGTTCCCAATACCCTCGTGTGGTTAGCACGCATAAGCGCTTGGCTTAGTGACACAAGTAACTCGGTCCTTGGGGACTTAGGCACCATTCCATTCACACCCAACATATCACACCAACATCCATTGTGCCCAAGTCAAACAGTTTTGTTTTCATTTTTTTTATTTCTTTACAAAGTAACAAAGCACAAGATGGACATAATGGAATAATAATTTTAGTGTGATCAAGGTCATCGACATAATGTCGACAACCGCCCATTTCTACCATTCTAAGCATTTCTAAGCATTATCAACGTAAACTACTAAGTGATAAGAGTCCATCCATCGAACTCTAAATCACAGCAAGATAATCCTAGGCTTAGTAGTAGAGAATGAACATTTACCTACAGGATATGCATCTATAGGCTCAACTAATCGATATTTTAACACAAAGTAGCATGCATACATACAAGTGAAACAAAGTATTAAACTTTAAAGTAATGGGACAATAATGGGATATGATCAAACTGCTTGCCTTGCTGGTTATGCTCAGTTTGCTGCAGAGGTTCGCTCACGTGATCAACACACTCGTCAACACCTAATCGCAAAGGCGAAAAGAATCGATAAGAACGACGAAAACCAAGAAGACAGCACAGCAAACAAGCTCCAAATGCTCTGAAATTTCTACAACAGCAAGAGGATGATTTTTAGAGAATTTAGCAACAAGAACCAATTGATTTGGATTCTCAATGCAAAAGATATGAGCAAAACAATTCTTCTCAGCCTCTAAAAATGCAAACTGCTACTATTCACATAATTAAATTGTTTAGCAAAAATTTCTAGAAAGGTGGTGCAATTGAAATTTTTACAGTAAAACAAGCACCTCATAAGATGAACAACCCAATAGGATTCATCTCATTTGGAGCTATTAAGCATTTTCTATAATTTTTCAAAGACATGAAAATGAGCACAACTAAAATGCACCCACAATTCTTTTGAAAATAGTGACAAGCCTAAATCCTATTCTAACATTTAGTTCACTAACAGAGGAAGCCAACACAGTTGGATTCACTCAAAAATGATCTAAGGACAATTACTTATGCATTTTACAAGTTAAATGCAACATTAAAAGTTAATTTCGAAACCTATTTATCAAATCATTTTTCTGGAGCTGAACTCAACTTACAACCATTTTTAGATTAAAGTTTAGTTCAAACCAGAGCTGTAGAAATTTGAATCAACTCATTTGGATTTAAAATGAAATAGTTATGCATTTTTGAAGTTCATTACCTTTTTCAGTTCACAAATAAGAGCTCTCTAGATTTTCTAAAAACCGAAATGACAAGGGAGGTCATGAGCCGTTGATCCTGGATCGGATGGCCCAAGACCTCCAGGTGAAAACGTGCACGCTCGCTCGCGCAGGTCCAGAGAACATGGGCCGTTGATCTTGGATCCAACGGTCCATGTCCTCCCGGCAACGCGCGCGCTAACGAGGAAGGAGGTCGTGGCCGTTTGTAAGACCAAGAGGTTTTTGGTCATGTTATTTGATGATGAACACATTGACAATAAGTTAGACTTAGTCTTAGTACTTAATGTTGAATACCTTGTCCCTAAAACTTGCTGTGGTGACTTGGTTCAGAGCTCTGTTATGTTCTGCTGAAAATCAGTTTTTGTCAGGATTATTGGTAGTACCGGCTTTGTTTATGCGGAACTACCGGAGTGCGGTATGACCGTGTGTGTGCAGCGGTAGTACCGCAAGTCATTTTCTCTAAAGCGTTTTGCTCGGTTCGTTAGATCTTGATCTAACGGCTGATATTGAGTTGTAACGTTCAGACCGTCCGAACTGCTCAAAGACTTTGAGCCATTGGATTGAAATCTAACAGATGACATCAAGTGGGCTGTTCGGACATTCTACAGTGCTTTCTAAATCCAACGGCTGAGACCCATGGTCCGATCGGCCCATGGATCTGGAGCGTTCACGTAGCAAAGGACGCTGTTCTGTGGTCTTTGCGGATGTTTGTAGAGCGGTAGTACCGTGGGATTGCCGTGAGTAGTACCAAGACTTGGTTTTTCGTAAAGAGAACTTCGGATGTGCATCGTTAAGTCAAATTCGGTTATTCCGAGTCGAGGAACTAACGCATCATAGGACGGTAATACCGCAGGTTGGTTGGCGGTAGTACCGCAAGGCGGTAATACCGCAAGGGCGCGGTATGGATTTTCCAGAAGCGATGTTTTTGGAAGTTTTGGAAGATCTTGAGATTTCCCGATGAGCGGTAGTTCCGCAGTGTTTTGAGCGGTACGACCACATGCGCGGTAGTACCGGGAGTGTAATAGCGGTAGTTCCGTTTACACTCTATCAGTTTTGTCGCTTTGGGGATTTGACTACGGATTTGTTGATTTTGTATGCTTTAATGTGTTGCATGATGGATGATAGTGCTTATGGGTGTGAGTGAGCTAATGGATGGTCAAGTTGGATAACTTGGGCCAAGATTTGGGTTTCTTTGATCCTTGCATGTGCAGGTTGAGGCGTGAGGACGAATCACGGTCGATGACGGGATTGACTCGGACTAGGATGGGGAATCTGAGGTCTTGGAAGTCGTGGATGTCAAGAAGTGGTTTGGATCGTGACCGAGCACGTGGAGATCAAGGGGTGCATTTGGAAGCTACAGGATGGAGTCCCGGAGGCTTATGGCATGGAGTTTTGGAAAGACAGCTTTGGAAGGAGTTCCAAAACTGGTTGTTTTGAGATAGAGTCCGTATTGGTGTCATGTTGGACGTGAATAGGACTCTAGCCTATAAGAAGAGGCAGAGGGTGCACTTTGTGTATGTGCTGAGAATAGGGTTTTTGACCGTAGCTTTCTTGCTGTTTGCTGCGGTTTAGAGGTCCTTCGATCTGGGGCTTTGAGGGGTGCTTGCTGAGCACTTTGTAGACACAAATCAAGTTTGATATATAAAGTTCATATTCGTTCTACTTTGTTTCTTGATTTGGTGTTCCTTCTGTGCGCCTGAGGTGATCTTTGTTGTGGAGCTACACAAGAGTCATCGGAGAGATTCTGGAGTTCTTGTGCACAAAAAGAAGTGTGAATTCGGGGGTCAATTCGCTGCAATCATTCAACCCCCCCTTCTGATTGCCATTACGATCCTACAATTGGTATCAGAGCAAGGTTGCAATGGCATCAGATCGAGATCGATTCTCAGGTAAGCCATCGTATTTCGATGGATCTGATTACATCTATTGGAAGACAAGGATGGAGGTTTTTCTGCAAGCTCAAGGTAATGTCATCTGGCAAAAAGTTGAAAATCCTTATGAAGTGTTTGCTGTGATTACTAACAACAATACTGCTGATGTTGAAGCAAATGCTAAGGCTAAAAATATTTTGTTGCAAGGTTTAAGTAGGAATGAGTTTGTTAGAATTGCCAATATAAAATCTGCTAACAAAATTTGGACAACTCTTGCTGATTATCATGAAGGTTCAAAATCATAAAGATGTTCACAAAATCAATTCACAAAGGAGTATTCTAAGTTTGAGATGAAACCGGGAGAATCCGTAGATGCACTTTTTGATCGCTTCAATAAAATCATTAGTGATTTGCAATCTGTTGATGTGATTTATTCCGATTCTAACAATGCTAGACAGATTTTGAATGCTTTAGATATGTCTGTTTGGGAGGTCCTAGTCACTACAATCAATCACTCTGTTAATATGGAAACACTCACATTAAATGATCTTTATTCCAAGATGAAAACACATGAGATTGATATTTTGGCCAGAATAAACAAGTCAAATTCTTTAGGTTTAGTGATGAGGACATCACTTCTTCGGATACACACAACAATCCTCCACTTCACAGTCAAGGACCAATCACTAGAGCTCGCGCCCGACAATTGAATTTACAGGTGAGCTCGTTCCTAAGTACTTCTTTTTGTTCATTTGAGAATCGATTGCTACCTAATGATTTAATTATGATTAGGAACCATGGAGAGGACCTGGAAGTACTTGGAGAAGGGCTACGAGGCGCACAAGTCCAGCGAGGGCGGTCGAATCATGTTGGAGGCCCAACTCTGCCGACTTCGAATCCAATTCGGAGTCCAGGACCAGGTCAAGATTAAAACGGACGCCCAGATCGCATCCGGCTCCGTTTTGGACGTTCCACATATGTATAGAAAGCTGAGAAGACGACCTTTCCAATGGCTCTGGTCCCATGTCAAAATTCCTTCTGAGTCAACAGGAATCGTCGAAACAAGTGGGCATTCAGAATCTGTCAGGGTGCTGCGCCACCGTCTTTTGGGCCGCTCGCTTTGTATCGTGTTGGAGCCCATTAGGGCGCGCCCAGGGTTTTGCACGCCTCAGTCCTCTATATCCAGCCGCCACCCCCACCATTAGGGTTGGGTTTTGCTTAGATTAATTCTGTCTTGAACAGTTTCGCTGCTCATCGGTTTGTGAGACCCCAACTTTCGAAAGTGCTAAAACAATACATCTGCAATTCCGCTGTGTTCTTCCTTGTTCTTGCTTGTGTTCTTCGATTAGAAGCGAGGATTAGCCTTCTTAGCGAGGTCAACTGGCTGCGCACGGTTGATAACCCGAGGAGATGTGGTGCTGCGATTGCGGGGTTCGAACATGTTGTTCGAAGTCAATCGATTTGTGTCGCGCCTCCACCAAATCGAACATATCCGAACCTGTTGGAAGATCGGGACCCTGCTCCCATTAAGTGGTAATCGAGCTTGGTGTTCCTTCAGTTCGAAGTTTACCCTACCCTTGTTGTTTTCGGTTTCATCCTAGAGTCCAAGAAAAGGCCTACAAAAAATTGTAGTCCTAGGTTGTTCCTCGTCCCTGATCTCGCTTAACCTTTTGCACAATTTGATTTCAGAGTCCGTAGTGTTGAGTTTGTGTCCTTAGTCGAGTTGTGTTGTCTGGTTTAGATCGTGTTTTATTTCGGGTTGTCTTGCTTCCGCTACCTCTCATACAAACCCTAGCCGTCAACTTTTGTTTCTCCCACCTCTGCTTTTTGAGTCATCCATCGCGCCTCGTGATCACCCAAAGACCTTTCCCCATTGAGTCTCGTGATCACCCAGCACCATCCCCCACCTCTTCCCGAGCTTCCGCCCCCAATTTCCACCAATTTCTTCCACCCGATTTCGTTTCGGCCTCCACAGCAACCATAACTCGGAGGCCCTCCTTCAAACGGCCGTAACTTTCGTGATCTGGACTCAAATCAGATTTAATTTTTTTTGAAATTGGGTGAAATTAAATTTTGCATCCGAAACTCCCCCACTTTGTTGGGTTTGGCGAATTTATTTTGCCCAAATTCGGCCTGGAAAGTGCAGTACTCGAGCTCTGAACTTTCATCACCGAATTTACAGCACATTCATCATTTTCTGTAGGCCACACCTTACATCAGATTGAGGTGAAACTTTGTGTGGTTCCTATTTCTGTGCTTCGCTTTGTGAAAAAAATAACAGAAAAAAAAGAAACCAAAAGAAAAAAAATTCGGCACCTGGTTTTGCCTGAGAGCAAAGGCACCTGAGAGCACTCCGTGCCTAAAAAAAAAAACAGAGAGCACAGTTTTTAGGTGACAGATATTGATTTGTGCTGTCTTTACCTGGCCATCCTTGTTGCTGTCTTTGCCTGGCCATCTTTGTTGCTGTCTTTGCTTTACTATTCTGGTCTTGACTCCTTGTTCATCATATCATACCTGCTATAGGACACATTTAGACCAGCAACTAGGACCAGTGTTTTGGACATTTACTCAGCATTACTATCTGTTATTGATTTGTGTTCCACTAACATATTTGGCCTTCCAAGCTCCATATACCTACTTCCGGATAGCACAGCTTTTGACCCTTGCAATCGCAAAGACCACGCTCTGTATCACTTAACCACCACCGGTTGTACCACCCATTGCTTATGGTAAGAACACTTGTAAGAGCTTGGTAAGCCACTTCCTTTGCGGGTTCCCACCGTCCTCCTTTGTAGTTGATAGGATAATCATTTTGTTTTCCTGTGTTTCCACTAACCATGGCAGGGGCGAAGGGACGGACACCGGTCGATTTCAACGAGTGTGTTAGTCGCGGCCACCTACAAGTCTGCGCCGACAAACAAAATGCTTCATTCATCGATCTCGACGCGAATGGACACCATCGTCGCCGCCATTGCCCGCTTGAACACCGAAGGCATTGAGCGGTGGAGCGGCGGATGGTCGACCTCACCGGTCGATGGACGATTGAGGCACGCCGCCATTGTCAATGACGGCCATCATCATGATGATGACATAGTGCATGATGCGGTTGGCAACATTGATCAGCGGGAGACACAAGATGAACGACTACGTCGGCGTCTTCAGCAAAACAGACATGGTATGGGAGGTAATAACCAGAACCATCATGGTAACGATGACCCTTTTGCTAAAGTCAAGTTTACCATCCCATCTTTTTCTCGCCTTTATGATGCTGCAATATATCTTGATTGGGAGATGACGGAGAGCGTAAGTTTAATTCTCACTTGGTTCCTGAACAACATAGAGTTAGACAAGCTACTAGTGAGTTTAAGGACTTTGCTATTATCTGGTGGAATGAACTGGGTACCATGCGCTTACAACCTGACACATGGGAGCGGTTAAAAGAAGCTATGCGTAATCGTTTTGTTCCTCCCTCATATAAACGTGATTTGAGAAAAAAAATTACAGCGCTTAGAACAAGGTGATAGTTACATTCAGACTATTATGCCGAGCTTCAAAAGGGTATGGTGCGTTGTGGGGTTGTTGAGGAAACAGAGGATAAGATTTGTCGTTTCTACGGGGGGTTACGGCGTGAAATTCAGGACATTGTTGATTATAAAGATTTTACTACTGTCAACCAGTTGTTCCAGCTTGCTATGCTTGCAGAAAAAGAATTGCAGGGACGCAAGGAATCGCGACGGCAAGCACCGGACGACCCTCCTACACGCCATGAACGACTACATCGACGGATCGCCCAAGTCTTCTTCGAAGTTTTCGTTCTCCTCCACCACCAAATGAACAAGATTGCTGCGGTAGCCACCGAAACCACCTTCCACGACACGCCCGCAGATTCTACAAAAATTCTTTGCGTGCTCCACCAAGAGTTCTTCTTCCGTGGCTTCCACGGGCGCTCCTCCGACATTGATGCCACCGCTGCCATGGACTTGGTCATGTGCGAGGAATTGCCCTAGCCAACGGGCATACATCGCCACGAAGATGGAGGCTACATCAAGACGCCGGATGTCGAGGAGGATGATGACGTTCTTGCTGCCTCGGACGACAATGGCGGTGGTCATGACGACCTGTTCCTTGGTGGGGCGTCCACAGCGACGCTACGGAGCATCATTGTGCAGCGAGTCCTCAGCACACAGGTACAACAACCCGATAAGCTTCAATGCCAAAATTTGTTTCAGACTTTCTTTGCAATCAAGAACCGCCAAGACGTGTCATCATTGATGGAGGAAGCGCAACAACTTGGTGAGTTTCGATTTGGTCAAGAAGCTTGGCTTGACCACGCGATCGCATCCACATCCATACCATATTCAAGTGGTTAAATGACTCGAAAAGCTAAGGTAACACAAACATGCCGAGTCCATTTTTCCATTGGTGGTTATGCCGATCATGTTGATTGTGATGTGGTTCCCATGCAAGCATGCTCTCTTTTATTGGGTCGACCTTGGGAATTTGATAATGATGCTTTACACCATGGTAGTAGTAACAAATACACTTTTATGCATAAGGGAAAGAAAGTTACCTTCTTGCTTTGACCCCACCGAGATTATAGAGGCCGATAGGGAGCGAGTCACATCGCTAATGATCCAACTAACATGATAAATCTGAAAAACATTCTGTTATGCTTGCCACAAAATCAGACCTTGCTGAAATTGATGATATTAATGATACATGCTATGCTTTTGTGTGCAAAGATGCTTTATTTTCTCTTGATAATATGCCTTGCACTTTGCTCCGCTCTGTCACTAACCTTTTGCGGGATTTTAGAGATGTTTTCCGATGAGATACCTCGGGACTTCCACCCATTCGAGGGATTGAGCACCAGATTGACTTGATCCTCGAGTGAGTTTGCCAAACGCGTGCGACGACTGGGACCAATCCTCAAGAGACTAAGGAGATTCAGCGACAAGTCCAAGAACTTTTGGACCGTGGGTACGTACGTGAGAGCCTTAGTCCTTGTGCTGTTCCTGTTCTTTTGGTACCCAAAAAAGATGGTTCTTGGCGTATGTGTGTAGATTGTAGAGCCATTAACAACATTATTATAAGGTATCGTCATCCTATTCCCTGTGCTAGACGACATGCTTGATGAGTTGTGTGGTGCTATAATTTTCACAAAGATTGACTTATGTAGTGGATACCACCAAATAAGAATGAGACTTGGCGATGAATGGAAAACCGCTTTTAAAACTAAGTTCGCTTGTATGAGTGGTTAGTCATGCCTTTTGGTTTAACTAATGCACCTAGCACTTTCATGAGATTAATGAACGAGGTTTTACGCCCTTTCATTGGCAAATTTGTGGTCGTTTACTTTGATGATATCTTGATTTATAGCAAGTCCATGGATGAACATTTGAATCACTTACGTGCTGTTTTTAATGCTTTGAGAGATGCACGCTTGTTTGGTAACCTTGAGAAGTGCACCTTTTGCACGGATCGAGTCTCTTTTCTTGGCTATGTTGTGACTCCACAGGAATTGAGGTTGATAGAGCCAAGGTGGAGGCGATATGGAGTTGGCCCACGCCCACGATGGTCTCCCAAGTGCGGAGTTTTCTTGGCCTTGCAGGGTTTTATCGCCGCTTTGTCAAGGAATTCAGCACCATTGCGACACCGTTGATTGAGTTGACAAAGAAGGGAGTCGTGTTTCATTGGGGGCCATCACAAGAGGAGTCCTTTAATCTTTTGAAGGACAACCTTACACACTCACCATTGCTCCAACTTCCGGATTTTGGTAAGACTTTTGAGTGGAATGTGATGCTAGCGGAATTGGTATTGGTGGTGTTTTGATGCAAGAAGGCAAACTGTTGCATACTTTAGTGAAAAATTGAATGGTCCTGCTCTTAATTATTCCACGATGATAAAGAATTGTATGCTCTTGTTCGTTCTTTAGAGACGTGGCAACACTATTTATGGCCTAAAGAATTTGTCATTCATTACGATCATGAATCACTTAAGCATATTCGTAGTCAAACCAATTTGAATCGTAGACATGCTAAGTGGGTTGAATTTATTGAATCTTTTCCTTATGTCATTAAACACAAGAAAGGGAAGGATAATGTGATTCTCGATGCTTTGTCTCAACGCTATACCATGTTGTCTCAACTTGATTGTCACATTTTTGGTCTTCAAACCATTAAAGGACAATATGCTTTAGATGCTGATTTTAAGGATGTGTTGTTGCATTGTAAAGAGGGACAAGCATGGAATAAATTCGTGATCAATGATGGGTTCTTGTTTAGAGCTAACCGCCTATGCATTCCAGCTTGGATCCGTTCGTCTTTTGTTGTTGCAGGAGGCGCATGGAGGCGGTTTGATGGGACATTTTGGTGCTAAGAAGACGGAGGACGTTCTGGCCACACACTTCTTTTGGCCAAAAATGAGGCGAGATGTTGAGCGGTTTGTGGCTCGCTGCACTACATGTCAAAAAGCTAAGTCTCGCTTGAATCCACATGGTTTGTATATGCCTCTTCCTGTTCCTTCTATTCCGTGGGCAGATATTTCTATGGACTTTGTTTTAGGATTGCCCAGGACTAAGAGGGGGAGGGATAGCATTTTTGTTGTTGTGGATCGTTTTTCTAAGATGGCTCATTTTATACCATGTCATAAAACCGATGATGCCATTCATATTGCTGACATCTTTTTCAAAGAGATAGTTCGTTTGCATGGTATGCCTTCTACTATTGTTTCAGATCGTGATGCCAAGTTCTTGAGTCATTTTTGGCGTACTCTATGGAACAAGTTGGGTACAAAGTTGTTGTTCTCTACAACATGTCACCCACAAACTGATGGCCAAACCGAGGTGGTGAACCACACATTGTCTACCATGCTGAGAGCTGTTTTGATGAATAATTTGAAGCTGTGGGAAGAGTGTTTGCCGCATGTTGAGTTCGTGATATAATCGGCGGAACACTCCACCACCAAGGTAAGTCCTTTTCGGGTAGTATATGGATTCAATCCCGTGCCCTCTTGATATTTTACCTTTGCCTACTAGTGAGAGAGTTCATAATGATGTTAAGGAGTGTGCTGATTTTATTGTCAAAATGCATGAGACTACTAAGGCAAACATTGAAAAGATGAATGAAAAATATAGGATTCTTGGTAGTAAAGGTAGAAAGGAAGTTAAACTTGAACCGGTGATTTTGTTTGGTTGCACTTGAGAAAGGATAGATTTCTGAGTTAAGAAAGTCAAAATTGATGCCTAGAGCTGCTGGTCCTTTTAAGATAATTGAGAAGATAAATGATAATGCATATAAACTTGAGTTGCCTTCCGAGTTTGGGGTTAGTCCCACCTTTAACATTTTAGATTTGAAGCCATACTTGGGAGAAGAAGATGAGGCTGAGTTGAGGACAACTCCGCTTCAAGAGGGGAGGATGATGAGGACATCACTTCTTCGGATACACACAACAATCCTCCACTTCACATTCAAGGACCAATCACTAGAGCTCATACCGACAATTGAATTCTACAGTGAGCTCGTTCCTAAGTACTTCTTTTTGTTCATTTGAGAATCGATTGCTACCTAATGATTTAATTATGATTAGGAACCATGGAGAGGACCTGGAAGTACTTGGAGAAGGGCTACGAGGCGCACAAGTCCAGCGAGAGCGGTCGAATCATGTTGGAGGCCCAACTCAAGCCGACTTCGAATCCAATTCGGAGTCCAGGACCAGGCCGCACTAAAACGGACGCCCAGATCGCATCCGGGCTCCGTTTTGGACGTTCCACATATGTATGGAAAGCTGAGAAGACGACCTTTCCAATGGCTCTGGTCCCATGCCAAAATTCCTTCTGAGTCAACGGGAATCGTCGAAACAAGTGGGCATTCAGAATCTGTCAGGGTGCTGCGCCACCGTCTTTTGGGCCGTTCGGCTTTGTATCGTGTTGGAGCCCATTAGGGCGCGTCCAGGGGTTTTGCATGCCCCTCAGTCCTCTATATCCAGCCGCCACCCCCACCATTAGGGTTGGGTTTTGCTTAGATTAATTCTGTCTTGAACAGTTTCGCGCTCATCGGTTTGTGAGACCCCAACTTTCGAAAGTGCTAAAACAATACATCTGCAATTCCGTTGTGTTCTTCCTTGTTCTTGCTTGTGTTCTTCGATTCGCAGGCGAGGATTAGCCTTCTTGGTGAGGTCAACCGGGCTGCGCACGTGTAACATCCCAACTGTATAATTAGGGTTTGTTCAAATATAATTAAGGTGTAGAAATTAAAACTTTTTCTCACACCTTGAAAACCCCTAAACATTCATGTAATTCTTGTCCAAGAGTTGTGTAATCCAAAAACACAAAGCTCTTGTTGACCAAAAGTCAAACTCCTTTTCCAATTATCTTAAATCTTGTGCCAAACATTTGGAAAATATTCTCCTTGGTCCCAAAACTGATGTGGGACCCCTCTGAAAGATATCCCGGGTTATAACACTTGTTTGATAAATTGTGGAGGTAAAACAAATCCTTGAACAACCTTCATGAATTTCCTGAGAAAAATGCATTACATAATAACCTCTGGAAATTTTATGCAAGGTTAATCTCATTGTCAGCAAGCTCCAGTTAAAATTTCGTGAATTTTGGAGTTCATTTGCTATCTCAAATAATTCTGTTAAGTTTCAGCTGTTAAAAACTAAATTTAAAAGCCTACACTGTTCCTTGGGCTAGCCGCTGTGCAAAGCTAGTCCAGCCCAACCGTGTTCTGCACCTCACAGACCTCCTCTCCACCTTGATCAAGTCGCACTGCTGGATTTACATCCAACCGCCACGACCTCCTCCATGTCAACACCGCAAAGACCTCCTCGATCCTCACCTCACTGAAGTCATAGCCGTTGGATCAAAGATCCACGGTCATGACCTCCCCGTGTTAAATCCCAAAAACCTCCACGGCTGTCAAACCACTTGACATCCCACCTTGTTGAGGTCGTAGCCCTTGGATCCAAGATCCATGGCCATGACCTCCCTCCTTTGTTAAACTAAGCAAACCTCCCATTAAGCGAGGTCGTGAGCCGTTGGATCGAGATCCAATGACCCACGACCTCCCCTCAAAATATCCAGCGCACAAGACCTCCCCTATCTCATGTTGTGCACCGTTGGATTAAAAATCCACGGTCATGACCTCCTCCTTGTCTTATGCGTGTCGACCTCCTCACAAGACGTGAGGTCGTTGTTCTTAGATCTAAATCTAAAGGCCATGACCTCCCTTGTGTGTTGCTCAGCGCTAAGACCTCCCTTTGGTTGTGTGCCCTTGGATTTAAATCCAAAGGCCATGACCTCCCCCTCATGCTCTTAAGCTCATGTGCGGTTAAGACCTCACTGGAGGTCCGCACCATTGGATTGAGATCCAACGCTTTGGACCTCCTAGTCCCATTTTCCCACGTGCGCATACACATTAAGGAAATCGTGAGGCCATGACCTCCCCATCCTTGATCGTGTGGCTGGGACCTCCTCCCAGTCATTTGGGCGTAACGGTTCAAAAACCACATCGGAGGGCCAGGACCTCCCCGTGGGTTTATCCAACGGTCAACATGACCTCCCCTGTTCTTCTCCTTCCTTGGTCACGCATGCGTGTTCCTGAGAAGGGAGTTAATGCGAAGGCTGTCCACTGTGTACCTTTAACAACTCTTTGTTGACCGCATTAAATGCGTGTCGCCTTTCCGCCTCTCGGTCCGCCTTCTTTGTCACCATGTCAACCTCGTGTCTTGTCCAACCCCATGAACCGAGCCATGGGCTAAGCTCACCATGAGCTTAACCCCACTGTGTGTCTGCTTCTCCCAAGTATAAAACCCCATTGGGTTCCTCCTTAGCTTCTTTGGCACACTTCTAAGCTCTAAGCTTGCACCGTGTCATTTGAGCTTTCCTCTCCTCAGCTCTCTTGGCCGCCATTGTTGAGAAGCTTGAAGCTCCTCGTTGGACAAGGGTCCCTGGAGTTTTCCTCCTTTTCCCCTTGCTTCCATTTGTGCCCTACACTCTGGGACCAAGTCCTAACTTGATTTGTTGGGCATTTGCAGAGGGGGACAAAGTGGCGCTTGGAGCTGAAGCTTTGGCCGTGGAGCACCCTTCCTCCCCGGCACCGGTCCTCCCTTCCTCGACCTCCTCAGCACCTTAGGACCTCCAGGTACTCCCTGATTGTCCTTTAGCACTGGGCACCCGCGTGTATGAGGTTGCGGAGCTTTTATTTGGGCACACGCTTGAATGGATGTCGCGCGGAGCTTCCCTTTTGCATTTTGGATTTTGCCGTGTGGTGCCTTCGTTGTCCTCTCCGGCTCGCCGGCGTTTAAGGCCGTCGCCGCCGTTGAGAGGAGGTCCATTGGGTGCGCATGGTTATTGCGGACCCAACGGTACCATTGGATGTCGCCGGCGAGGTCTGCATCGCCGGCGAGGACCATTTCTTCAAACCCGGGTCTTTGTCGGACAAATCGGCGGCGCTGTTGTCGTTTTAGGACAAAGATCCACCGCGTTAATGCGCTCATCATGTGCTCAAATCATTGAAATCATTGGCATGTCTTAACTGCATTTAATCCTCCCCTTGCGCGCATTTAAGACCTCCCGCGCGCGGACCTCCTCGTTGTTCTGCGCGCATTTATCTCTTGTCCAAACACATGCGTGCGCGCAAGCACGTGGTCGTGAGCTCTGGGACGTCCATGACCTCCTCCGAGGAGATCTGGAACGTCCAAGACCTCCCCTTGCGATCGTGGCCGTCCAGACCTCCCTGGAGGTCTGTGACGTTAGGACCTCCCCTTAGGACCTCCCCTAGGTCATCTCAGCCGTTCAGGACCTCCCTTTGTTAGATCTTGGCCATTCAGGACCACCCCAAGTGGATCTGAACTGCCCAGGACCTCTTTGTTGTTGTCTTGACCGTTAAGGTCCTCCCTGGGACAATCTAGACCACTAAGGTCCTCCCTTGGAAAATCTGGATCGCCCGGGACCTCCTCGAGAGGTCTTGACGATGTAGATCTTCCTTGGGGAGATCTTGATAGTTTAGATCTTCCTTTGGAAGATCTCAGCCGTTCAGGACCTCCCTCGTTTGATCGGGACCGTCCCGGTCCTCCCTCCAGTGTTGTGGCCTGTTGGATGCAGTATCAACGGCCACGACCTCCCCTCTGTTGCGCGCAGCGTGGCAGGGAGGACATGGACTGTTGGATCCAAGATCAACGGCCCATGTTCTCTAGACCTGCACAGGCGCGTGCGCGTTTCCTCTGGAGGTCTTGAGCCGTTAGATCTGAGATCTGTGGCTCACGTCCTCCCATGTCCTTGTGGGTTTTAGAAATTCCAGTGAACTCTTAATTATAAACTGAAATAAGGTATAAACTTTAGAATTCCATATCTTTTTCGTTTTAAATCCAAATGAGGTCATTCAAATTGTGTTAGCTCTGTCTTGGACTTGACTTTAATCTAAAAATGATTGTAAGTTGAGTTCAGCTCCAGAGCACAGTTTTGCCTTTAGGTTTTAAAACTAACTTTAAAAGTACACTCAAAATAATGTCTAACTTGTAAAATACATAACTAATGCTCTGTAGATTATTTTTGAGTGAATCCAACTTTGTTGGCTTCCTCTATTAGCGAACTTACTGTGAAAATTAGCTTTGATCTTGTTGCTGTTGTAGAAAAGAGTTCTTGTGCATTATAATTTTGTTCTAGTTCTTGTTTTTGAAAAATGGTAGAAAGTGCAATCTAGCTCCAAATGAGATGAACTCAATTGTGTTATTCATCTCATGAGGTGCTGGTTTTGCTGTAAAATTTCAGTGTCACCACTTTTCTAGAAAATGTTGCCTCATAATTAAATTAGTGAATAGTGCGATGTGGTATTTTTAGGGTCGAGCGAATTGTTTTGCTCATATCTTTTGCATTGAGAATCCAAATTCATTGGTTCTTGTTGCTAAATTCCCTAAAAATCACCCTCTTGCTGCTGTAGAAAATTCAGAAGTGTTTGGAGTTCGTTTGCTGTGCTGTCTTTGTCGTTTTCGTCGTTCTTATCGATTGTTTTCGTCTTTCCGATTAGGTGTCGACGAGTACTTTGAACCCGTGAGCGATCCTCAGCAACAAATTGACCAGCAACAACAAGGCAAGCAGTTTGATCATTTCCATCATTATCCCATTACTTTAAAGCTTAATATATTGTTTTACTTGTATGTATGTATGCTACTTTGTGTTAAAATATCGCTAGCAAGCCTATAGTTGCATAATCTGTAGGAATTGTTTATCCTCTACTACCATGAGCCTAGGTTATCTGCTGTGGTGGGAGCTCGTTGGATGAGCTCTTATCACTTAGTAGTTTCAATTTAAATTGCTTAGCCATGCTTAGTTATCGGTAGTAATGGGCGATCATCGACTTAGTCGATGGTCTTGATCACTCAAAACTGATTATTACTCCTATATGTCCAGCACTTGTGCTTTGATTAATTTGTAAAATCAAAACTGAAAATAAAAGATTGATTTAGACTTGGGCATATTGGATGGATGGTGTGGTTTTGGATGTGGTGGTATGCCTGAGTCAACAAGGACCGAATTCTTGCGCCATTGATCCAAGCATTTATGCGTATAACCACACGAGGGGATATGGGACCTCTCTTGACTAAGTACTTTGGGCGGTGCTAATTGGGGTCGCTTCGGTTGGTGTGTTTTAAAGATAAAATGTGTGTGTGTGTGTGGTGTGGGAATGGAGCAAGGCGGGCGGTTAGGGCTGTCCATTGGGTCCTTATCCCGTGGGTTGTCTTGGTCGAATTAGCATCGTCCATTGGAAATGTCTCAGAGGACTTAGCGTGCGCAAGCATACCAAAGGTAGTGTGCTTTAAGGAAAGGCGGTCTGACGTGTGGGTACATTGGTACACCCCTGCAGGGATAAAACTATTTGAATAGCCTTGTCCTAGGTTATGGACACGCTTGGTTATTTCCCGTAAGAATTAGACTACAACCTTTAATTAAAACTTGACATGGTTGGTATGAACGGGGAGTTCATGCTATTGTTGTGGTGACTTGGGTTAGTCACTTCCAGGTTGATCTTGTTGTTGTTACTATGTTATTTATCTCGTTGTTATTTCAACAATTAAAATGCTTTGCCAAATTGCCTTCAATCTATTATGTTATTGCAAAGGAAACTTGCTTTATGCTAAAAATGAGTCCAAAGCCTCATCCACTTAAACAAAGCTCGCATGTAGCTATTTATAGTTCTGTTATCTCACACGTAAGTCTTGCGGAGTACTTTATGTACTCATCTACCCGTGGTTGTGGCATTTTTGTGGCTTTTGTTGCAGAGGAAGAAGGGGAGCTCCTTGAGCCTCTCTTTTGTGCTACGTGTTGCAGCTTCTTCGACGACTAGCTTGGCGGTCCCACGATGCCTAGGGGTTAAGGCACACTGATTGGCTTTGTGTTATAGCCATCTTTATGGCACTTTTGCTTCCGCTGTTATCTTACTTTTTCTTGTTGTTATTTGGCCAGAAGGCCCCTCTTTTGTAATAACCTATTCCTTATTAATATTAACTTCTGGTTTGTTGCTTATGTACTATGTGTTGTATGGAATTGATACATTCTTTTGTTGTGAGGTATGTATACTGCATTCTGGGGAGTATACATCTCTCGAGACTGGGTTTATTTGGTTGATAATACTAGGGTCAATTGGATGACTAAGTATTATGAGCTTAATAAATCCGGGTGCTCACAAAAGTTGGTATCAGAGCCGTTCTGACCATAGTAACGCAAGCTTGGTCGTCTTTAGGATATTTTGAAAACCTAATTTCAAAGGGTCAAATGAGTTTTGAAAGCTTAAGAAAATTTTCAGATTTTACTCCTCATCTATCTTAGCTTTCTCTTCTCATCTCACTCTAATTTAAGTTTTAAAAGTTGTTTTCCTCTCTTCCCTTCTACAAAATAGTTGTTATCGATTAATGGGGTTTTGGGGAATCAATGAGTTTGGCAAATTGAAGTGTTAGCTGCCCATTTACAAGGTTTTGAAGCTTCTGGAATGGCCAATTTATTTGGAAGCTTGGATGCAAAATCTGGACAGCAAGCGTTAATTTCCGGACAGCAAGCTCAACGGTTCTAAATAGGGTAGAGAATGAGAGGTTAAATCAACTAAAATTTGTGGGAATAAAAGGGTAAGATGTGATACTAGTTAGCTAAGTATCTAACACTTATTTCGCTGCATTAACCTTGCTCTCTAATAGTTTTAGATCTCATCTTACAATCTGATTTTTAATCTTCTCGATCAATTACTCGTTCATTCAATACGGGTTAGTTGAGTTGAGAAGTTGAGCCTTGCTTTTGGTGTTTCTTGGCTGTTTTTAGAGTCTTTTATAAGCTTTTTAAAGATTAATTATTCGTTATTTTTGGCTTTCAATTTGGGCGATATTCCATTCCCCTAGTCGTTAGCTTTTGCTTTCTTTATGGCTTTGTTTTTCGGGTTGCGTTGCTAACCCATCCCTTCAGCTTTGGAGGTGCCTAACGTCAGGTTGGGTAAACTTCTTGTCAACTCTCGTCCTGCTTCTACTTTATTCAAATCAGGAGCTTCTCATTCTCTTGTATCTAAGTCTTTGGCTCCTTTGCTTGTCCCGTTGCTCATTCACTCTCCGGTTGGAGTTGAGAGTCGAGTCCGAGTGTCGAATGTCCTGTTGAGATTGAGGAAGTGGAATCCATGCCAAAATTACCTCTAAACCTGTGCAAACCATTGAAATGGATTGGTTGTCTCACAGATGGGATAAATCGATTGCACCAGAAGCTTATCTACCTCACAAGTCCCTTTGGTGAGCGGGTTCATTGTTCACGAGCCGCAAGGTCCACATCTTTTCACTCTTAAAGCAAAGCCGGCTCTGGATATTCGTGAAGTTCCAGTAGTGTGTGACTTCGTCGATGTCTTTCCCGAAGATCTTCCGAGGATGCCTCCCGTTCGAGAACTCGAGTTTGTCGTTGAGTTGGCTCCCGGTACCGCCCCTATCTCAAAGAGGCCTTATCGGATGCCACCGAACGAGTTGGTGGAGTTGAAGAAGCAGTTAAGTGAGCTGCAAGAGAAGGGTTTCATCCGCCCTAGCTCATCTCCTTGGGGTTGTCCAGCAATCTTCGTAAAGAAGAAGGACGGTACTTTATGATGTGCGTTGATTACCGCCCACTTAATGAAGTGATGATGAAGAACAAGTATCCATTGCCCCAAGATCGACGATCTCTTCGATCAATTAACTGGAGCCCGAGTTTTCTCCAAGATTGATTTGAGAGTGGGATATCATCAGGTTCGGATTCGACCTGAGGATATTCCAAAGACAGCGTTCTCTACTCGCTACGGCTTGTACGAGTACACCGTCATGTCATTCGGCTTAACCAATGCTCCTGCCTTGTTCATGAAACTCATGAATTCGGTATTCATGGAGTATTTGGATAAGTTTGTCGTGGTCTTCATCGACGATATTCTTATCTACTCCAAGAACGATGAGGAACATGCCGAGCATCTGAAGCTTGTGTTAGGCAAGCTGCGTGAGCACCAATTTGACGTGAAGTTCAAGAAGTGTGCATTCGGTTGAAGAAAGTGTCTTTCTTGGGCCATGTTCTTTCAAATAGAGGCGAGCTGCTGACCCTAGCAAGGTCAGCGATGTTCTTTCATGGAGTCACCGCTTCGATCACCGATGTACGGAGTTTTCTCGGCTTAGCGGGATATTATCGCCGCTTATCGAGAACTTCTCCAAGATCATGGCCGATGACGGAGTTGCTCAAGAAGGACAAGAAGTTCGTGTGGTCCGCTGAGTGTGAGGAAAGTTTCCAAATACTCAAAAAGCGTTTGACCACCGCTCCTGTTCTTGTTCTTCCCGATATCCATCGAAGCTTCGATATCTTTTGCGATGCTTCTCGTCGAGGCCTCGGTTGTGTCCTTATGCAAGAAGGCAAGGTAGTGGCCTATGCATCAAGGCAATTAAGACCTCATGAACTCAACTATCCTACCCATGACTTGGAGTTAGCTGCTGTGATTCATGCACTTAAGATCTGGCGACATTACCTAATCAGTAATCGTTAGAAGTGTATTCGGATCACAAAAGCTTAAAGTACTTGTTCACACACTGACCTGAACCTCGTGCAAAGGAGATGGTTGGAGTTGATCAACGACTATGATATGGGTATTCACTACCATCCGGGCAAGGCTAATGTCGTTGCCGGCGCGCTTAGTCGCAGCGCATTGCAATGCCTTGTTGTCCAGGAGTTTCACCGCTCTTCTCGAAGAATTTCAGCGTCTCAACTTGAGTTTAGTTGAGCATGGTTCTCTCGCTGCCTTGGTTGTGCAACCAACCTTGGTGGATCGGATCAAGTCCGCTCAGCAGTCGGATGTTGGAGTGAGCCACATTAAGGCAAATGTCAAGAACGGAACAACCAAGTGCTTTTCTGAGGATGAGCATGGTGTTGTGAGGTTCGGGCAACGCCTTGTGGTTCCAAAGGACATGGAATTACGGAATTTAATCCTCCGCGAAGCCCATGATTCGCCTTTATCCATTCATCCCGGGGCCACCAAGATGTATCAAGATCTCCGCCAGAGATTTTGGTGGACCCGAATGAAGAGGGAGATCACGAAGTTCGTTGCCGAGTGCGACGTATGTCGTCGTGTCAAGGCCGAGCATCGGCCCAAACAGGATCGCTTCACCTCTGCTTATTCGGAGTGGAAGTGGGATTCGATCGGAATGGATTTCATCACCGGTCTACCCACGTCCCCGAAGGGAAATGATGCCATTTGGGTGGTCATTGATCGGTTGACTAAAGTGGCTCATTTTCTTCCAATCAAGACCAAGATTCGTACCGATCGCCTAGCTGAGCTCTATGTCTCTAGGATTGTGAGCTTACATGGCGTACCTAAGACGATCGTTTCTGATCGTGGCTCCATCTTCACTTCCCATTTTCGCATAGCTCGCAAAAGGCTATGGGAACCCGTTTACCTTTAGCACGGCATTTCACCTCAAACCGATGGTCGACCGAGAGGGTCAACCAGTTTTGGAAGATATGCTTCGTGCTTGTGTCCTTTCATATGGGAAGCATTGGGAGAAATGCTTGTCATTCGCCGAAGCCAGATAACAACGACTTCGAGGCCGGTCTCGGCATGGCACCATTTGAGGCCTTGTACGGAGAAAGTGTAGAACCCGTTGAACTGGTGAGAGACCGGTGAAAGACCTCTCTTTGGCCGGACTCGATCAATGAGGCCGGCGCCAAGTCCAAATTTTATTCGTGGCGTTTGCTATGCAGCTCAATCGAGCAAAAGAGCTATGCGGATCGCCGTCGACGTGAGTTGCGTTTTGAGCCTAATGACTTTGTTTATCTCAAAGTCTCTCCTTTGAAGGGCCATCAACGTTTGGCGTCAAGGGCATGTTGGCTCCTCGATATGTCGGTCCCTACCGCGTTATCGAGAAGAAGGAGCTATTGCCTATAAGTTGGAGTTGCCACCTGCACTTGAGGGGTACATGATGTTTTCCATGTGTCCCGGCTTAAGAAGTGCCTCGTGTTCCAACCGAGGAAGCTCCGTTGAAACTCTCGATGTCCGGGAAGATTTGACCTATCGCGAGCACCTGCTCGGCAGACTCGATGAGTCCGAACGAAGGACAAGGAATAAGACCATCAAGTTCCTTAAAGTTCAGTGGTCAAACCATTCGAGGATGAGGCTACTTGGGAAAGAGAAGATCGTCTGCAAGGCGGACTATCCATCTTTCTTTACCGAGTGAGCCAAATCTCGGGACGAGGTTTTTGTAAGGGGGGAGATTTTGTAACATCCCAACTGTATAATTAGGGTTTGTTCAAATATAATTAAGGTGTAGAAATTAAAACTTTTTCTCACACCTTGAAAACCCCTAAACATTCATGTAATTCTTGTCCAAGAGTTGTGTAATCCAAAACACAAAGCTCTTGTTGACCAAAAGTCAAACTCCTTTTCCAATTATCTTAAATCTTGTGCCAAACATTTGGAAAATATTCTCCTTGGTCCCAAAACTGATGTGGGACCCCTCTGAAAGATATCCCGGGTTATAACACTTGTTTGATAAATTGTGGAGGTAAAACAAATCCTTGAACAACCTTCATGAATTTCCTGAGAAAAATGCATTACATAATAACCTCTGGAAATTTTATGCAAGGTTAATCTCATTGTCAGCAAGCTCCAGTTAAAATTTCGTGAATTTTGGAGTTCATTTGCTATCTCAAATAATTCTGTTAAGTTTCAGCTGTTAAAAACTAAATTTAAAAGCCTACATTTGTTCCTTGGCTAGCATTGTGCAAAGTCGGGTCCAGCCCAACCGTGTTCCGCACCTCGCCAGACCTTCTCTCCACCTTGATCAGGTTGCAGCCGTTGGATTTACATCCAACCGCCACGACCTCCTCCGCGGTCAACACCGCAAAGACCTCCTCACCTCACCAGGTCATAGCCGTTGGATCAAAGATCCACGGTCATGACCTCCCCTGTGTGTTAAATCTCAAAAACCTCCACGGGCTGTCAAACCACTTGACATCCCACCTTGTTGAGGTCGTAGCCCTTGGATCCAAGATCCATGGCCATGACCTCCCCTCACTGTTAAACTAAGCAAACCTCCCACTTACGCGAGGTCGTAGCCGTTGGATCGAGATCCAGCGACCACGACCTCCCTCAAAATATCCAACAGCACAAGACCTCCCCTATCTCATGTTGTGCACCGTTGGATTAAAATCCACGGTCACGACCTCCTCCTTGTCTTATGCGCGATCAGACCTCACAAGACGTGAGGTCGCGTTGCCCTTAGATCTAAATCTAAAGGCCATGACCTCCCTTGTGTGTTGCGCAATGCTAAGACCTCCCTTTGGTTGTGTGCCCTTGGATTTAAATCCAAAGGCCATGACCTCCCCCTCATGCTCTTAAGCTCATGTGCGGTTAAGACCTCACAGGAGGTCCGCACCGTTGGATTGAGATCCAACGCTTTGGACCTCCTAGTCCCATTTTCCCACATGCGCATACACATTAAGGAAATCGTGAGGCCATGACCTCCCCATCCTTGAACGTGTGGCTGGGACCTCCTCCCAGTCATTTGGGCGTAACGGTTCAAAAACCACATCGGAGGGCAGGACCTCCCGTGGGCTTATCCAACAGTCAACATGACCTCCCTGTTCTTCTCCTTCCTTGGTCACGCATGCGTGTTCCCGAGCAGGAGTTAATGCGAAAGGTCTGCCCATTGTGTACCTTTAACAACTCTTTCTTGACCCGCATTAAATGCGGTCGACTTCCGCCTCTCCACCGCCTAGCTTTGTCACCATGTCAACCTCGTGTCTTGTCCAACCCCATGAACCGAGCCATGGGCTAAGCTCACCATGAGCTTAACCCCACTGTGTGCTCGCTTCTCCCAAGTATAAAACCCCATTGGGTTCCTCCTTAGCTTCTTTGGCACACTTCTAAGCTCTAAGCATGCACCGTGTCATTTGAGCTTTCCTCTCCTCGGCTCTCTTGGCGCCATTGTTGAGAAGCTTGAAGCTCCTCGTTGGACAAGGGTCCTGGAGTTTTCCTCCTTTTCCCCTTGCTTCCATTTGTGCCCTACCCTCCGGGACCAAGTCCTAACTTGATTTGTTGGGCATTTGCAGAGGGGACAAAGTGGCGCTTGAGTCGAAGCTTTGGCCGTGGAGCACCCTTCCTCCCGGCACCGGTCCTCCTTCCTCGACCTCCTCAAAGACCTTAGGACCTCCAGTACTCCTCGATTGTCCTTTTAGCTGGGCACCCGCGTGTATGAGGTTGCGGAGCTTTATTTGGGCACACGCTTGAATGGATGTCGCATGAGCTTCCTTTTGCATTTTGGATTTTGCCGTGTGGTGCCTTCGTTGTCCTCTCTGGCTCGCCGGCGTTTAAGGCCGTCGCCGCCATTGAGAGGAGGTCCATTGGGTGCGCATGGTTATTGCGGACCCAACGGTATTATTGGATGTCGCCGGCGAGGTCGCATCGCCGGCGAGACCATTTCTTCAAACCGGGTCTTTGTCGGACAAATCGGCGGCGCTGTTGTCGTTTTAGGACAAAGATCCACCGCGTTAATGTGCTCATCATGTGCTCAAATCATTGAAATCATTGGCATGTCTTAACTGCATTTAATCCTCCCCTTGCGCGCATTTAAGACCTCCCGCGCGCGGACCTCCTCGTTGTTCCGCGCGCATTTATCTCTTGTCCAAACACGTGCGTGCGCGCAAGCACGTGGTCGTGAGCTCTGGGACGTCCATGACCTCCTCCGAGGAGATCTGGAATGTCCAAGACCTCCCCTTGCGATCGTGGCCGTCCAGACCTCCCTGGAGGTCTGTGACGTTAGGACCTCCCCTAGGTCATCTCAGCCGTTCAGGACCTCCCTTTGTTAGATCTTGGCCATTCAGGACCACCCCAAGTGGATCTGAACCACCCAGGACCTCTTTGTTGTTGTCTTGACCGTTAAGGTCCTCCCTGGGACAATCTAGACCACTAAGGTCCTCCCTTGGAAAATCTGGACCGTCCAGGACCTCCCTCGAGAGGTCTTGACGATGTAGATCTTCCTTGGGGAGATTTTGATAGTTTAGATCTTCCTTTGGAAGATCGGCCTGCTCAGACCTCCCTCGCTTGATCGGGACCGTCCAGTCCTCCCTCGATGTGTGGCCCGTTGGATGTAGTATCAACGGCCACGACCTCCCCTCTATTGCGCGCAGCGTGGTAGGGAGGACATGGACCGTTGGATCCAAGATCAACGGCCCATGTTCTCTGGACCTGCACAGGCGCGTGCGCGTTTCCTCTGGAGGTCTTGAGCCGTTAGATCTGAGATCTGTGGCTCACGTCCTCCCATGTCCTTGTGGGTTTTAGAAATTCCAGTGAACTCTTAATTATAAACTGAAATAAGGTATAAACTTCAGAATTCCATATCTTTTTCGTTTTAAATCCAAATGAGGTCATTCAAATTGTGTTAGCTCTGTCTTGGACTTGACTTTAATCTAAAAATGATTGTAAGTTGAGTTCAGCTCCAGAGCACAGTTTTGCCTTTAGGTTTTAAAACTAACTTTAAAAGTACACTCAAAATAATGTCTAACTTGTAAAATACATAACTAATGCTCTGTAGATTATTTTTTAGTGAATCCAACTTTGTTGGCTTCCTCTATTAGCGAACTTACTGTGAAAATTAGCTTTGATCTTGTTGCTGTTGTAGAAAAGAGTTCTTGTGCATTATAATTTTGTTCTAGTTCTTGTTTTTGAAAAATGGTAGAAAGTGCAATCTAGCTCCAAATGAGATGAACTCAATTGTGTTATTCATCTCATGAGGTGCTGGTTTTGCTGTAAAATTTCAGTGTCACCACTTTTCTAGAAAATGTTGCCTCATAATTAAATTAGTGAATAGTGCAAGATGGTATTTTTAATTTGAGCGTAATTGTTTTGCTCATATCTTTTGCATTGAGAATCCAAATCCATTGGTTCTTGTTGCTAAATTCCTAAAAATCACCCTCTTGCTGCTGTAGAAAATTCAGAAGTGTTTGGAGTTCGTTTGCTGTGCTGTCTTTGTCGTTTTAAATCGTTCTTATCGATTGTTTTCGTCTTTCCGATTAGGTGTCGGCGAGTACTTTGAACCCGTGAGCGATCCTCAGCAACAAATTGACCAGCAACAACAAGGCAAGCAGTTTGATCATTTCCATCATTATCCCATTACTTTAAAGCTTAATATATTGTTTTACTTGTATGTATGCATGCTACTTTGTGTTAAAATATCGCTAGCAAGCCTATAGTTGCATAATCTGTAGGAATTGTTTATCCTCTACTACCATGAGCCTAGGTTATCTGCTGTGGTGGGAGCTCGTTGGATGAGCTCTTATCACTTAGTAGTTTCGATTTAAATTGCTTAGCCATGCTTAGTTATCGGTAGTAATGGGCGATCATCGACTTAGTCGATGGTCTTGATCTCTCAAAACTGATTATTACTCCTATATATCCAGCACTTGTGCTTTGATTAATTTGTAAAATCAAAAACTGAAAATAAAAGATTGATTTAGACTTGGGCATATTGGATGGATGGTGTGGTTTTTGGATGTGGTGGTATGCCTGAGTCAACAAGGACCGAATTCTTGCGCCATTGATCCAAGCATTTATGCGTGCTAACCACACGAGGGGGATATGGGACCTCTCTTGACTAAGTACTTTGGGCGGTGCTAATTGGGGTCTTTCGGTTGGTGTGTTTTAAAGATAAAATGTGTGTGTGTGTGGTGTGGGAATGGAGCGGTGGCGGGCGGTTAGGTTGTCCATTGGGTCCTTATCCCGTGGGTTGTCTTGGGTTAGAATTAGCATCGCCCATTGGAAATGTCTCGTAGGACTTAGCTGCTTAAGCATACCAAAGGTAGTGTGCTTTAAGGAAAGGCGGTCGACGTGTGGGTACATTGGTACACCCTGCAGGATAAAACTATTGAATAGCCTCGCCCTAGGTTATGGACACGCTTGGTTATTTCCCGTAAGAATTAGACTACAACCTTTAATTAAAACTTGACATGGTTGGTATGAACGGGGAGTTCATGCTATTGTTGTGGTGACTTGGGTTAGTCACTTCCAGGTTGATCTTGTTGTTGTTACTATGTTATTTATCTCGTTGTTATTTCAACAATTAAAATGCTTTGCCAAATTGCCTTCAATCTATTATGTTATTGCAAAGGAAACTTGCTTTATGCTAAAAATGAGTCCAAAGCCTCATCCACTTAAACAAAGCTTGCATGTAGCTATTTATAGTTCTGTTATCTCACACGTAAGTCTTGCGGAGTACTTTATGTACTCATCCGCCGTGGTTGTGGCATTTTGTGGCTTTTGTTGCAGAGGAAGAAGGGAGCTCCTTGAGCCTCTCTTTTGTGCTACGTGTTGCAGCTTCTTCGACGACTAGCTTGGCGGTCCGGTCAGATGCCTAGGGGTTAAGGCACACTGATTGGCTTTGTGTTATAGCCATCTTTATGGCACTTTTGCTTCCGCTGTTATCTTACTTTTTCTTGTTGTTATTTGGCCAGAAGGCCCCTCTTTTGTAATAACCTATTCCTTATTAATATTAACTTCTGGTTTGTTGCTTATGTACTATGTGTTGTATGGAATTGATACATTCTTTTGTTGTGAGGTATGTATCTCGTGCATTCGGGAGTATACATCTCTCAAGACTGGTTTATTTGGTTGATAATACTAGGGTCAATTGGATGACTAAGTATTATGAGCTTAATAAATCCGGGTGCTCACAGCACGGTTGATAACCTGAGGAGACATGGTGCTGCGATTGCGGGGTTCGGAACGTGTTGTTCGAAAGCCGAATCGATTTGTGTCGTGCCTCCACCAAATCGAACATATCCAGAACCTGTTGGAAGATCGGGACCCCGTTCCCATTATTTAGTGACTAACCAAACTGACAGTTTATCAAGTTCTTCTAGTTTCTCTTTGTCTGCTTTGAGTTCAATTTCAGATGAACAATTAGAGGAGATCCCAGAAGAACAACTTGTCCTCTTCTCAAATAGGGTGACTAAAGCAATTAACAATGTCAGATCAAGGAGAAGAGGAGGACCAATTAGATGCTTTGAGTGTGGTGAGCCAAACCACATTAAGGTGAACTGTCCCAAGCTGAGAGGTAAAGAAACTAAGGATGACAAAGCACCAGCTCGGCGTTCAAAATTCAAATTTGATTCAAGCAAGAAACAAAATTATCGAAGGGCTGTCAACAAGGTGCTTTCAGCTCTTGAGGAGATTGGGTTAAGTGATGTTGATTCGCATAAATGATAATGAGGATGATCACAAGAAGGCAAAAGAGGTTGATTTCACAGGGATGTGCTTTATGGCAAGTAGTGAAGAAATTAATGATAATGATGATCTCTACAGTGACCCTGATGAGGTAAAGCCCTCTTATGCTGATTTATCGCGTGATGTGCTGAAATTAACAAATGAGCTTAGAAAATACAAAAAGAAAGTGAAGAAACATGATCTTGTTGTTGATAGTTTGAATTCTGAAATTGATAGACTTAAAGCTGCTATTCCTGATGATGAATCATGTCAAGTATTGCATTCTGAATTGAAAGTTGCTAGATCATTACATGCTGAATTTGAAAAACTGAAACTTGCTCATGATTCATGTGATGATAAACTGATACTTGCACATGCTGAAATTAAAAAACTGAAGTCTAGTTCAATTTGTTTAGAAACAAGTACTGTGAATGCTCAAAATAAGACTTGTTCAAATTGTGAACTGCTAGAAGCTAGATTAAAGTCATCTCAGGATTCTATACAACAAATGCTTTACCATGAGACACTTTCTTGCACAAATTGTCCTAAACTCACAACTGAAATTGATGCTTTGACTAGACAATTAAGTGAGTTTGCTGAAAAAGAAAAGATGGCTCAGTCTGTTGCTTCTAAGAAAATCTTGAATGGTTTTGTTAAGTGCACAACTTGTCCTGAATTGGCTAAAGAGAATGAATATCTTAAAGACACCTTAGAGAGATTTTCTTTTGGCAAGAAAAATCTGAACATGATTCTAGACAGATCAAGAGTGAGTTCTAAAAAACAAGGTCTAGGTTTTAATTCTGCTGTTCATGCCAAGAATCACCTAGAAAATTCGAAATTGAATCTGAACCTAAACATGTTGTGTTTAAATCTGCTGGTTTTGCAAAGGATCCTTCTCTCAAAGTGAGTATTGTAAAAAAAACTGCAATCTCTCATTTAGATAAATATCAATGTACTCACTGTGGAAAAGAAGGACACTTGGTTCAGTTCTGTTTTAGAAAAGCTAAGAAAGAAAAGAGAGATAGGCTAAGAAAAGTTTTTCAAGCTCCTTTTGTTTCCACTAAACAAACCTGCGCAGTTTAGGAGTTTTTGTACAATCGACCAACAATATACTCAAAACAGAAATGATTTTGTTGCTCCTACTCGACGTGTGTCACAGTATTGGGTTCCTAAATCATGCCTTACTAACCCCAGTACTGTGAGATCGATAATTTCTTCAATGTAGGTACGGCAGTTGAGGAAGGGGAACATTTGGCTAGTTGATTCAGGATGTTCAAGACACATGACAGGTGATTCAAAATGGTTCTCCTCCCTCACTAAGGCATCCAATGATGAATTGATTACTTTTGGGGATGCTTCAACTGGAATTGTGATGGCAAAAGGTACTGTGCGCGTAAATGACAAGTTCATTCTGAAAGATGTTGCCTTGGTAAGTAAATTGAAGTACAATCTGCTCTCTGTTTCACAATTGATTGAAGAAAATCTTTAGGTAAGCTTTAAGAAACATGCTTGTAGGGTTTTAGATGCCTCTGGTGATCTTGTCCTTAACATCTCTAGCTTAGGGAAAGTTTTTAAAGCTGATTTCAATCATTCTTTTTCTCCTAATGTTAGATGTTTGGTAGCCTCTGAATCCAGAGATCTTTTCTTTTGGCACCGTAGATTAAGACATATTGGTTTTGATCATCTTGTTCGAATTAGTGGAACTGATCTCATTAGGGGGCTGCTGAAATTGAAAGGTGAAAAAGATTTGGTTTGCTCTCCTTGTCGGCACGGTAAGATGGTTGCTGCTCCTCATTTTCCTATTTCAGTAATTATCACAGATGGCCCTGGACAATTGTTGCATATGGACACTGTAGATCCCTCAAGAGTTCAATCTGTTGGAGGTAAGTGGTATATCCTTGTGATTGTTGATAATTACTCTAGGTACTCTTGGGTGTACTTCATGGGGTCTAAAGATGAAGCTTTTGGTCATTTCAAAGATTTGTTTCTCAGACTCAATAATGAATTGAATGGTGCTGTGAAAGTTGTAAGGAGTGATAATGGTACTGAGTTTAAGAATTCTTTATTTGCTTCCTTTTGCTCTGAACAAGGTTTGGAACATCAATTCTCCTCTCCATGTATTCCTCAACAGAATGGTGTAGTTGAGAGGAAAAATAGAACCTTGGTTGAGATGGCAAGGACCATGCTTGATGAACATGCCACTCCTAGGAAGTATTGGGCAGAGGCAATCTCAACTGCTTGTCATGTATCAAACAGAGTATTTTTGAGAGCCTCTTTGCACAAGACTTCTTATGAGCTGAGATTTGGCAAAAGGCCTAGTGTCTCTCACTTTAGAGTTTTTGGTTGCAAATGTTTTATTCTTAAACATGGTAATCTGGACAAATTTGAATCTAGATCAAGTGATGGTATTTTTCTTGGATATCCTCTTCACTCTCGTGGCTATCGAGTGCTTAATCTTGAAACAAACAAAATTATTGAGACTTGTGAGGTTACTTTCGATGAGGTCAGTCCCTATTCTAGATCTGACATTTCAGGTACACAAGTTCAGGGGGAGTCTGAAAGCATATTTCTTGATGAAGAAGATTATCTTGATTTAGGTAATGATCTTTCTCCCATACCATCAACTACTGAAGATCATGCTCCTACTACTGTTGTTGCGCCACCTTCAGAAGATGTTCAAAATGTTGAAGCTAGTTCAGAACCTTCTGCACCTTTGAGGATTCAGCGAGTTCATCCTCCAGAACTGATGATTGGTGACATTCATGAAAGGGTAACACGGTCTAAGTTTACTTCTCCTGACTCACATGCTCATTTTGCTTTTGTTGCCTCTTTTGAGCCTAATGATGTAAGTCACGCTTTATCTGATGAGTCTTGGATCAATGCCATGCATGAAGAATTAGAAAACTTTGAGCGAAACAAAGTCTGGTCCTTAGTTGAACCTCCTCATGGACATAATATAATTGGAACTAAATGGGTTTTTAAAAATAAACAAAGTGAGGATGGTGTTGTTGTGAGAAATAAGGCTAGACTTGTTGCTCAAGGATTTTCACAGTGGAGGGTCTTGATTTTGGTGAAACTTTTGCCCTCAGAGCTGACTTGAAGCAATTAGAATTCTTTTAGCCTTTGCTGCATCTAAAGGATTCAAATTGTTTCAAATGGATGTTAAAAGTGCTTTTCTAAATGGCTACATTGAGGAAGAAGTTTATGTTAAGCAACCACCTGGTTTTGAAAATCCTAAGTTTCCTAATCATGTCTACAAACTCTCAAAAGCTTTGTATGGTTTGAAGCAAGCTCCTCGAGCTTGGTATGAGAGGCTTGTCGTTCTTGCTAAAAAATGATTTTCAAATGGGCAAAGTAGACAAAACTCTGTTCACATTTCGTCATGGCAATGATCTATTACTTGTTCAAATTTATGTGGATGATATCATCTTTGGGGGCTCTTCTCATGCTTTGGTTTCCAAGTTTTCAGATACTATGAGCAGGGAGTTCGAGATGAGTATGATGGGGGAGTTAACTTACTTCTTAGGGCTGCAAGTAAAATAGACCAAGCAAGGCAATTTCGTTCATCAAACCAAGTATACTAAAGACTTGCTTAGGCGTTTTGACTTGGCAACTTGCAAACCCATCTCTACACCAATGGGGTCTACAACTGTTCTTGACCCGGATGAAGAAGGTGAGGTAGTGGATCAAAAAGAATACAGGAGTATGATTGGATCTCTACTCTATTTGACTGCTTCAAGGCCGGATATACACTTTGTTGTATGCTTATGCGCTCGATTTCAAGCTTCACCTCGTGCATCTCACCGATAGGCTGTGAAAAGAATTCTCAGGTATCTCCAATCCACTTTAGAATTTGGGCTTTTCTATTCATCTTCATCCTGTCTTACCTTGAGTGCATACTCTGATAGTGATTTTGCGGGGTGTAGGATTGATAGAAAAAGCACTTCTGGCACCTGTCACTTTTTAGTCACATCACTAGTGTCTTGGTCTTCACGAAAACAATCTTCTGTTGCTCAATCAACTGCTGAAGCTGAGTATGTTGCTGCTGCTGCTAGTTGCTCTCAAGTCCTTTGGATTTCTTCTACTCTTAGAGATTTTGGTTTAGAATTGGGTACTGTTCCACTTTATTGTGACAACACTAGTGCTATTCACATTGTTAAAAATCCAGTGCAACATTCTAGAACCAAACTCATTGATATCAGATTTCACTTTCTCATAGATCATGTGGAAAAAGGTGATATTGTTCTCCACTTTGTTGAGACTGATTTTCAGTTTGCTGATATTTTCACTAAGCCGCTAGATACTTCTCATTTTGTTCATTTGCGAAGTGAACTGGGTGTTGTTCATCCTATGGGCTTATTTTGAGGGGGAGCTGTTTTGTCAAAATTTCAGAAGCTTTAATTATTCATTAAGTCCCAGCCATTGAAATCAAAAGAGTAGTAGAGCTTCTTTTATCATATTTATTCATGTGCTATGTAGCCTTGATCTGGACTGGTTTAATAAACTTGCTACATAAAGAACTAAAGCTTGACATGGCTGAAATCTTTGACTAGCTTGATTATTGGTATCACTCTGTGTTGGTCATTGAAAAGGATAAGCTTGTTTGTGAGTCTTATTTTAAGTCTTGGATTTGAAGCAACAATGTCTCTCATTTCAATCCTCTGTTGCTCACTCAATTTGGCATGTCATAAAGGATAAAGGGTTGAGCAAAAGAATATGAAAAGATGTGTGCTTCAAGCATGCCATACATAGTTGTGTATCAAAATAAAAAAGGGGGGGGGTACATAACAGTACTCACATGAAAAGACGTGTGCTTCAAGCATGCCATGCACAGTTTTGTGTCTTTGCAATACAAAAAATGCACAAAAAGTGCTTCAATCAAAAGAAGTATGCTTCAAGCATGCCACCCTGGAAAAGAAGTATGCTACAAGCATGCCACATGCAAATGAAAATTGAAAGTAAAGCAAGAGGATGTTTCATGAGACTGTGGCTCATCCAGATTTAAAGTTTGTCTCCTTGCTTTTGCTTTCACTTTTGGTGACTTCTTTTGTGGTCCTATAATCTTTTTAGTCATTGTGTGAAATGCTTGTCATGACATTAAAATTGACTCATCATAGTTACATACTTGTCTGGACATTGCTATATGGCATATGCATTTATATGATCTTGTTAGCTCTACTCAACCAAATTGGCTTGGCTAATCCAGTAAATTGACTTGCAAAGCTTCTGGACTTTTACTCTTCCTGCTCTTTCTCTTTCTGCTCTTGATGATCACATTGCCAAAGGGGGAGAAAACTGAGAGAAAATCTACAAAAATTCTGCACAAATTTGATTTTCTAGTGTTAAAGGAAGTCTTTCAGCTGTAGTTCACTTTGCTTGGCAGTTTTTGACTCTTTGTCACTTCCTTTCACTCACTCATCTTTGTTTATTGAAAGTATTGTCAATGTAGTCATCAAGGGGGGAGATTGTAAGACCAAGAGGTTTTTGGTCATGTTATTTTATGATGAACACATTGACAATAAGTTAAACTTAGTCTCAGTACTTAATGTTGAATACCTTGTCCCTAAAACTTGCTGTGGTGACTTGGTTCAGAGCTCTGTTATGTTCTGCTGAAAATCAGTTTTTGTCAGGATTATCGGTAGTACCAGCTTTGTTTATGCGGAACTACCAGAGTGCGGTATGACCGTGTGTGTGCAGCGATAGTACCGCAAGTCATTTTCTCTGAAGCGTTTTGCTCGGTTCGTTAGATCTTGATCTAACGGCTGATATTGAGTTGTAACGTTCGGACCGTCTGAACTGCTCAAAGACTTTGAGCCATTGGATTGAAATCTAACGGATGACATCAAGTGGGCTGTTCGGACATTCTACAGTGCTTTCTAAATCCAACGGCTGAGACCCATGGTCCGATCGGCCCATGGATCTGGAGCGTTCACGTGGCAAAGGACGCTGTTCTGTGGTCTTTACGGATGTTTGTGGAGCGGTAGTACCGTGGGATTGCCAGTGGTAGTACCGCACTTGGTTTTTCAGAAAGATAACCGGCAGTCTTTATTAAGTCAAATTCGGTTGTTCCGGAGCTGAGGAACGGAACGACCGCAGGACGGTAATACCGCAGGTTGGTTGGCGGTAGTACCGCAAGATGGTAATACAGTATTTTTCTCCAGAAATTCATAAGTTTTAAAACTTGAGGTAAATCAAACCCTAGAACAACATCTCTTGCACCAAGGAAAATTATTTCCAAAGTTTTGGCACAAGATTTGTGATAAGTGGAAAATGAGTTTGACTTTTGTCAACAAGAGCTTTGTGTTTTTGGAATCCACAACTCTTGGACAAGAATTACAAGTGAGTTCAAGAGTTTCAAGATGTGAGAAAAAGTTTTAATTTCTACACATTTTCTTACATTTGAAACACACACCTGTTTATACATTTGGGATGTTACAATTAGGGTGAGGGACACGAGCACAAGATCTGAAGGTAGAAGATTCCACGACGGAAGACGGGCCGAAAAACTCAGAGCAGAAGTTGGTATATTCTTTGTCTTCTGACTCGGTAATACTAGCTCCTCCTTGAGGGCTAGGAGGAATGTCTACAACGACTTCCTTCCCGGCGCGATGGCCCGACGATCCATCGCCTTGGCCTGATGCCTCAGCAACATCATATGCCATCTTCGCTTCTGGCTCCACAACCACTCCAGTGGTCATAGCCACTTCAGCACCAACGGCACCTTCCACCACCCGGACGATGGACGATCCTTCGACCACCGCCACTGTCATTTCTCCGACTGCCAGAGAAATAACAGTGGGTTTCTTGACAGGAACATCCTTGATGGCCAAAGGGATTGGGCTAAGATCAAGAAAAGAAAAACGTGTTAGGTGGTGAAAAGCAAAGGGTAAATGTTATTCTTATGCTTTTGTCTTTCTACACACCTCCGCGTGCCAGTCTTGATCTTGAATTTAGAAGAAACCTTCCCTAAGGAAGATTTCTTTGACTTTTTCTCAACCACGTCTTGTCGAGACTCGAGTTGAGGAACGGCCACGACCATGTCTGGTCGTGGGTCTTGAACGAGCACCACCGCTCCTTGAGCCTCCTGGTTATCCGAGTGGTCGAGAGCTGTCACAACCACCTCAAGGGCAGCATTGCCCTCGACCGTAGGTGTCGTTGATGCAGCAATTTCCTTCATAAAAGACATAAAACTCTTCCAGATCTCCTTTTCTAGCCGCTTGACAAAACCACAGGAAGCAGAAACTGCGAAAGTCTTATTGTCGTAATAGAAGGATACCATGGTCTTGGGGGCTTTGCGCTCGAGTGGTACAATCACTTCGTCCGCAATCTCTGCTGCAGCAGCCAGATCCGTAGCAAACTTTGCGAAAGACCTAACAGGGTCAAAAGTACTTGAGCTTGCGTCTCCCTTGTCGGCGACTTGCACGAGTCATTGCTGCTTGGCCTGAGGAGCATCTGCTTGCTCCACTGCCGCGCCGATAACCATCAGTTCGACTTCTTCGTCGTCCCGACGGTTTTTTATTCCTACTTTCTGCAGAAATCAGAAAGAGAGAGATTACAAAGCATTCGTAAGTTTTTCCATGACCATAACCCTATCGTAAGCTTTTCTACAATAACCTCCTGATCATAAGATTTCCCACGACCAATACTTGATCGTAAGCTCTTCTACGACCAGTACCCAGTCGCAAGTTTTTCTACGACTACGAGATTCTAAAGATGAAATCAATTCTTGATTACCTTTAGGCACTCCATCTTGTCCTCTTTGGATAGAACCGCCAGGATTTGAGGAACCACCACATCCTGTGGCAGGGGCTTCTCACAAATAAGCTTGACTCGAGCGTCAATTTCTTCTTGTGAGAGGTCTGCAGGAACAAGTAAACTTTCAATAAGCTAAGCTCAAAATCAACAGAAAGAAGGCTAGAACTAAAAATTTACTTACCCGCCTCGTAATCCCTGGTCGGGTTTTGCAGCCCCGAATACATCCACATAGGATGAGCCCTCTTCTTCAGAGGACTAATGCGGCGCGTGATAAAATCCTTCACCACGTGCCATCCGGTATGCCCCTCTTCCTTCAAATCTTTGATGGCTTGAATGAAGGGGGCAATTCGGCCGAGATCCTTGGGAGACGAATCCCATGAAGGACACTTCTCGGCTGACTTTTCGACGAAGGAGAGGCTGTCCTCATTGGTAATTTCCCAATAGAACCACTTCTTCCAGAACGGCCATGAAAACCGAGTAAACATCTGAATGTACTCCTTCAACTTCCCATCGTGGAGCTTCAAACTGCTACTACCGGCGACTCCGGTCAGCCTGGTCATTCCATAGAAGTATTGGAACAACTCCAAGCCAGCCGGAATTCCCAGGTAAGCCTCACACAAGTAAACGAATACACCCAGCATTGTGATGCAGTTGGGAAAAAGGCTCACCAACTCCACCTTGAAGTGTTCGGGTACAAGTGTGAGGAAAGGGTGAGCGAGCAATCGAAGGCCACACTCACAAAACGCCTGGAAGACAGGGACTTGCCCAATCTCCCCCAACGGCCAATACTGCCCAGCAGCCTCTATCCACTTCATGAACTTCTTCTTCAGAATCTTTTCGGCGGCGACCAGAGCCTTGATTTTAGCCGCATCCAACTTCGATTCGGCCCACTGAGAACCGGCTCCGGCCATCTCTCTCAAAGGTCAAAGATTTTGATTTGGGAAGATTTTAGGAGAAGACTCAATTTGATCGGCGGCGGAGAACTTAAAAGCTCGATGAACAATGCAGCAATTTGGGGGAAGGATAAATACCTTAGTCTCACCCACGGTAAGTATTTATAACTGCACGCCTGAGTTAAAGATGTGGCAACCCAACGGTTGCCAATGCTTCGGGAACCGCTCCAACAGACAGGTCTGTGAGAGTCGATTGGGATTCTCAAATTTGTCTGCCCGAGAAAATCGAGTCAGTCTTCACACCTCAAGCGAAATTACCTTCTTGACCAAGTCATTTTCTGGTCAAATGCAACAGCAATCGAAAATGTTTTGCTTCCGACTACTGCGACCACTTGGTGGTTGTAAGATCTCCTACGACCATTTGGTGATCATAAGATTTCCGACGATCACCGTGCAACTTGTGAGGTCATCTACAACCTTCTTGACTAAGTTAATTTCTGGTCAAATGAAACTCTAGTCGAAGAGTTCTTCCTTCGACCACTATTCTACGACCCCCTACTGGTCGTAAGATCATCTACAACTCCTTTCCCAAGTAAGTAATTTTCACTTGAAGCTGGGGGGATAGATGACGAGGATCTAATAATCCTGATTTAATTATTTATCTGTAATTCATATTATGGATAATAATGACGTCATATGGTTCCTGAGTATACCCCTCAATATTCATAAGGGAGAAGCTGGAGCTCGTAAGTTCTTCTACAACCATCCCGTGGTCGTAAGCCCTTCTACGACTACCCCACAGTCGTAAGCCTCCCTATGACTATGCCCTAATAGTAAGCTCTCATGCGATCAGTCTGTTGTCGTAAGCTGTTCTACGACCACCACCTGGTCATGAGTTCTTCTTCGATCAGTCCCTAGTCGATAGAGCTCATAGACATGTGGGCCTAGTCGATAAGGGAATCTTCTGTAACGTATCTAAGGATATAAGCAATCAATTACGTTGTTATTCTCTGGAATAATAGCACGAATTAACTATCTGTCATGGTGATAACTGCCTAGAGACGTGGGAACGTTACTACTCCCATGATAATCTCCAGTAATGGCTCCACGATCTGAAGCATTAAGGTGGCCTTTAGACTAGAGATACAGCGGTGCACTCCAAGCACTGTATAAAAGGCAAAATCATCAGGGCAGTACGGGTAACCGTAGTAGTAGCGAGGATGACTAAAGCAATTAGCCGAACCATCATACCATGTGACTACGTGTAACGTGCTTCTGTATGCGGACTCTAATGTAGTTCTGGTTCCGTGTCTCCACTAAGCCATCAAAGCAAGCCTATATTGCAAGTATGCCTCTTCTAGTGGAATCCCAGAAAGAACCATTCGCACCGACATCGAATCCTCCATGTTTTAAGGCATCTTCATAATCACAACGAGCATTCTCAGCCCCTTCAATCATATTCTGTATAAGCTTCATAAAGTACGACATCGACTATGTGTCTATATACGTGTATACGTTGAGACGACTTCAACGAGGAGAGACTCCCTGGCGCATCGTAATATCACTTACCATTCTACTTACAACTCATTACCATCTCAATCGTCCTCACAAAATTCTACAGAAATTTAGCGCACTACAACAATATACAACGATCACAAAATGTTATTGCGAGTCTGACAAATTTTGTACCCTTGATATTCTACAAAAATAACAAACAGACCAACCAACATCGTCACAACACTATTATTTTCAAAATAAATAACATCATACAATCAGATTTGCTAAATGTAATTAATCTACAAAATGTAATATTCATTACAACACAATTAAACAATAATTAAAAAAATACAAAACAGGTGGGAGGCTCCTATCGCCTTACGGTTGGGCTGACAGAACTGTCACTCAAGCTGATAGACATTGCGATCCTGCAACAAAGATCTTGGCGCCAAAGCATAAATGCTAACGGTTGGGCTGATGAATAGTCGCCCAACGCCGTATATTTCTGTAAAAAAAAAAGATCGCAGGAATATTTTTGCAATTTCTAATAAAAAATAGATTATTTTAAAAAAAATTCAATCAAAAACACAATTAAGAGCACAAGGCGCAACATTATAGTCTTTCTCTTGATATTGTAATCCAGCATACTCAATACATACACACAGGAGTAGGGTTGTCATTCTCCCCTGAAAAGGCCCGAACCTTTATAAAAAAAATTTTGTGTCTCCCTCTCTGTGTGATTTGAGTCTAGAGTAACCCTCGAATCAAATAATCTTTACGTAAGTTCGGTTCTAAAACACCGACAACAACCCATTGTATGAGCTGTCTATAGTGCTATCTACAGGTGACATATAGAATTGCTATAGACAGCAGCTGTCTATACCATTGTACATGCCCTAAGAGCATGTACCATAGTGTGACGTCAGCTATCTGTAAGACTTACCACGTAGGACATTAGATGACGTGGATGAGAGAGAGGGAGCATAGAGAATTGAGCTGTCTCTCATACAACAGTCGACTGTAACACAAGAAACAAGACACATTACACATGGAGGGGTTGTCTATAGAGACATGTAAAAATACAGCCCATTATAAGAGATGTCTTTAGTGCTGTGTATAGATGAGGGCGTGTACAATGGTATAGACGATCATTGTCTGCAATACTCTCCATGTCATCTATAGACAAAATTAAAGACAACCCATACAATGGATTGTCTTTAAGTTATGTATATATAACCCCACAAACTGTATAGACAGTATGGATACAACAGCAAAACAATCGTCTATAAATGTCTTATAGACTGTCTGTTGCATGCCAGACAGCTTTATTCTCTCTCCTTGTTCTCTGGCATCCACATCATTAAAAATCATACGTGCCAAAGATTATAGACTGCTGATATCACCCCACTGTACATGCCCTGATATAAAGATGTACGATAGACAACAGTTGTCTATATCATTGTACGTACCCTAAACACTTCATGCATCGTTCACCGCTCACATCCATCGACACGTCTACTGGCCGCTGGCCGCTAGCCATTAGTGCCCCAATTCGACCGATCCTTGGGCGAACGCCATCGATCGATCGCGTGGCACATGTAGCGTGATTGATAGAATTATTGCTGAGCAGCTGTCGTTGCAGCTGCAACAGTGTTTTGCTTAATCAATATGTACGCATGCACGACCCAGATGCTAGCTAGCCTTGTCGCATTCCGCTCGACCCCGAACACGTACCAACGTATGTAGAGCTGAGAATTGGGCCGTGCCGTGCCAGCACGGCCTGGGCCCACCGTGCTTCGGGCCACGTCGTACCGTGCCGTGCCGTGCTGGCCCACCTCACATTCGGCCAGGTCCAGGCACGGCCCAAAGCTCGTCGTGCCGGGGTTGTACCATGCCAGCCCAAGCCCAGCCCTAAGTAACTATTGACGACGGAGGCAGACGCGGCGATGGCGGCGGCGACCGCCATCTTCATTCCTCTCGTGTGGTCGTGCCCGCCTCATTAAAAATCTAGTTAAAATTGAATTAATTACGTAAAAACATGGGCACGAAAATATTTTAGGGAAAAAGTGAAATTTTCTTGATATTTTACAGATACAATGTTACTGCCTCATTGAAAACCTTATGCCCCAGAGTGGGGTTCCCCGAGTAAGGAAAAGAGTACAATAACAACATGTGTACATACTAACTACTCATCAATGTTGAGATCGTTCATGCGTTCGAGGTCCACGACGCTGCGATCTCAAGATCCTCCGGTGATCTTTATTACGCTCTTTAGCCAATTCCCAATCCTTGGCGCATGTGATTGCCTCCACCATCTTAGGCGTGAGGGATGATCTTCTTTCTTCAATTATTCTCCCTACCATGTTGAACGTTGCTTCTGAAGATACAGTGGACACCGGCACCAACCAAACATCCCGTGTGAAATGTGATAGCACAGGAAATATCCGCTTGTTATTCTTCCACCACTCGAGCAAGTCTATCTTTCCACCGGAAAGATCAGGATCGATGTTTGCAAAATCATGCTCCAGGTAATGGTTTAGCTCTGAGACAGAATTCCACAAGGGGGCTGCCTGAGACTGAGAGGACGAAGAACTGGACTTGCCCTTTAGCTTCTTCCACTAGTGGGATGTCAAGCTTTTCTTTCCTTGTTGTGTCTCCTGTGTGGTCTCTGATCTCGCGTTGCTGCCGAACTTGTCATGATACATGCGGAAAACACGAAAAAGCTCCTCTTTGACATGTGCAAAAGCTTCCGAGTAATCAAGACTAAGGCACTCACTTATTCCCTCCATACCCATCTGCAAACCTAGCAACTTTTTCGTAGGATCGAAAATAATAGCAAAGCAATACACATGTAAAATAGAACTAAAATATTTAATAAACTTTTCCTCCATTAGTGCAACAGCATGACCTAAAAGGGGATCCTTCTTAGATTTGGCAACCTTGTCTGCAATTAACCAAATAAATTCTATAACTAAGCAAGAGGTAGGATAATAAACACCAGATAACATCTTTGTTGCTTTATAAAATGGTTGTAAAAATTATCGAAAATGACTAGCAATCTGCCAATCTAAATTGATAACTACCAATTCATTGTCTTGAGAGTTAGCATTGACAAAAACAGATATAACTTGTTCGTACCCTTGTAACTTCTTTAACATGATGTAGGTTGAGTTCCACCTCATCTTCATGTCAAGACCGAATTTTCTTGGCTCCTTCCCATTGGCTGCGCAGTACTTCACGAACCTGGCTGCCATTTGTGGGGAATTTGTGAGATAGCGAACGGCGTCATGGACACTGTTCAAATATCCGCCAATCGCTTGCATACCGTCTTGAACAACAAGGTTCAAGATATGGCACACGCATCTCTGGTGGAGAACATAACCACCAATATACGTCTACAATCTTGGGGTGAGGATGTTCATATCAGTCGTGTTCGTTGATGCGTTATCAAGAGTGATAGAAGCAATCTTATTATCTATCTTAAAATCATCAAGTACGTGTAGTATACGCTCGGCAATGGCCTCTCCCGTGTGTGATTCGTTAATTGGCTTAAACCCTATGACTATCTTGTTTAGTTTGTAATTGTAATCTAAATAATGGGCTACAACACTAAGGTAGGCACTTCTCTGGTGTGATGATGTCCAAATGTCTGAAGTTATAGCAAAAGAGAATTGAACTTGTAGGAATTGTTCTTTTAGCTCTACTAGTTCCTTATGGTACAGCTGTAAAATATCGGATGTAGTGGTTCTCCTACTAACATGTTGGTATTGTGAGCAAAAGCCGCGTTGGATCATTTTTTCGAACGCGCGGCTTTCACCCATCCTAATCGGTTGATCTTCCACAATAATATATCTAGCGATTTCCTCATGGGCAGAAAGCAGATTGTATACCCAAGTACTTACAGAGCCATCGGCCTCAAAGTTTAGCTGCGTTTGTACTCCTCCCCCTCGGCTCTGCACCCCGATCTTGCGCAAGCATGCCTTGTAGTGCCGGTTCAAGTGCCCCGTCCTGCGGTTGTCTGAGCGCTTAATTTAGCTTGGCAATAATTACATGTTGCGATATCTACCGTTTGCCCATCGTGGATTTCTGGCTCCGTGTCATGTGCTTCCAAACAATTCGCCTTCGTCGCACTCCGCCATCGTTGCCCTCATGACGCGGAGAGAACTCGAGTCCCCATTGGCCGGACCGCCTCGATACTCCTCGTAGCCCTCCGTACCGTCTATATGACGGTCATCCATGCCGTAGTCTCCCATACTTGGCGAGAACTGTCGAGCATCAACGGGAGTCGGAGCCGAAGGAGGACTAGGGGAGCGACGGCGAGAGCTTACACTAAGTCGCCCTGCTGTCCTTTTCGTGCTCCGACTCCTCGGTAGCATACCGCTCGGGAGCTCCTTGGTGCTCTAACTCTTTGGCAGCATAATGGATGGATGGTGAATAAATGGAGAGAGCAGATGGCTGTTGAAGAAATGAGGAGAGTAAATGAATGATTACGAAATGAGCTGAGATGAGAATGGATGAATCAATGAGAAATGAGCTTCGTTTTATAGACACCCGAGAGAAGAAACCCGAGAGCCATTGCTTCTCTGTGCACTGTGCTTGTCACATCGGCTTTATGTCATGTCATGTCTCTCGCGGTCACGGCTTGCCCGTTGCTTCTCTATGCTTGTTGCTCGTTGTCTCTCGCGATTGGAAAAAGACACGACTCGCTAATCACATGTACGTTACGAACGTTGCTAATCACCCGATCACTCGCCCGTTGTCTCTCTGCCTATCTCTCTCAACTTAAAAGAAAGTAAAGAGCCCCTATCCTGCCTGTCTCTCTCAATTTGCCTGTCACTCACCCAGAGAAAAGTAAAGGGCCTCGGTCCTCACCCAGCTAGATTCTCTCAATTTCCTCTCTCTCTCTCTCTCTCTTCCCCGGCAGGCTTGGGCGCTTGGCTATCGGTTCCCATTCCCCACTTGGCCTATTGGCCACTTCCTTCCCCCAACCCAAAAGCAAAAATCCCCGTCTGCCTCCACAGCCTCATTTCCCATCGCCTCCCGGCCTGGCGCTCGTGGCCACCGACTCCAAGCGCCTCCCTCCCCCATCGCCTCCCCCTCCGAGCCTCCGAGCGTCTCCCCTCCCGGCCGGCAGCCCCCATCGTCCATCTCCCCATGTTGCCTCCCCGCGGATCTCCCTATCCCTCCGCCTCGGCTTCTCCCATCCCCATCCCGCGGCCAGTGGGCGGAGGCCGAAGCGCGCGTGAGGCCGAGGCGGAGGCGGCGAGGCGGCGGAGGCCTCTACCCGGCGGCGTGGCCTTGGCCGCCGCCCTTGCTCGCGTTCTCGACGCCGCCTCTACTTCTGCGGTCTTTGCCTCGGGTTGGCCGTCTTGGTCAGCCGAGGTGCGGCGGAGGCGTCTTGGCCGTGGGAGGCTCCCAAGGCCCTTTACGCCGACGCCAAGGCCGCGCCCCGGCTCTCCTCGGCGCCACGTGGTCGCAGGCTCGCGGCTCTCCGGCCGGCGGCTCCCGAGGCGGCGGCGGAGGAGGCGGCGCGGTGCTCCTTCGGCCGGTCCGCGGTGCTCCCCATCGGCGAGAGGAGGCGGCGGAGGCGACGCCGCCCCGCGTGGGCGGGCGGGCGTGCTGGTGTGCCCGGCGTGTAAAGCCGGCCGAGCACGCAAGACGCCGCGACCGCCATGCCGTCTGCCGCCCCACCGGTTGTCTTCCTAGGCTCAAAGACGCGCCGCCGTCCGTACCATGCCAGTCCGTCCCATCACGTGACGTGCCTAGACTATGCCGACTCGGCCGGGCCTCAGGCGGGCACGGAGTAGCCCGACCCGACTCCCACCTATGTGCATCTTGATCATGATCTCGATAGTACAGGCCACCACGTACAGATCTCTTATCAGTATGCATCCATCCATCCATCCGTCTTGATATATATGGAGAGAGAGAGAGAGGGGGGGAGGGAGGGATGGACGTCACGCACGCACATGGATGGACGGACGTGATGGATCGACTAGAAACATTCATACTAGCCAGTACAGCAGTACGTGCATGTTTGAGAAGAAGATTCTTTTACCCGTGCGTTGATACATACGCATCGCATGCGGACATGCAAGTGATGGTGAAGACTATATATGTCATGTGTCAGACATGAGAAGAGGCGAATTTTTTAAAAAGATAAATAGGAAAATATATAGTCGTCCTAAAAAATTACAAAAATATGTCCCTATCGTCAGTTCAACTGGCGACAGGAACTTATCATCAGTTGAACTGGCGACAGGGACCCTCTCCCCCTCCTGTCACCGGTCTAGATACATGTCGTCAGTTGAATTGGCGATAGATTCTTGTTGCCAGTTGAACTGGTGGCAGGTACCTGAAACCCTAATAAGGTTTGCCGTCTTCTGATTTTCATACATTTTGAACGGTACAAAATCTGTTAGACTCGCAATAACATTCTGTGATCATCGTATGTTGTTCTAGTGCGGTGAATTTTTGAAGAATTTTACGAGAAAGATTGAGGTATGAATGATTCGTAAGTAGGAATGTAAGTGATATTGCGATGCGCCCGAGAATTCATACACTTGCTCATGTACAAGCACTACATATTACGTAAGGAAACAAATGTGAACTTGCCATTACTATCAAAACTACGATAAATCACACAGATATTACATAACATTCAGCAAAACATCATAACACTTAATCAAAATGATAATTCAGAACATTGGCAATAACATATTACTACTGTCCGTGCAATAACATAATTCAGAACATTGGCAATAACATTGGTCGCAGCCTTAACGTTGTCGGGACCCAAAAATACAATTCTGGACCCTCTGTGTATAATGCACTAGTCCAGGATCACGCTAGTGCACACAGTGTCAACAAAGATGAATATCGATCCACACAAGCGAATAATAACATAAACGAATAATTTGATTAATAAATAATGGTTTGATCTTACAGTCGAGTTTATATTTATTAAGCCACGCAGGGCTAACAGAGAAATAACGCAGCGGAAACAGAAACGGCAGCGGCATCCCATCGATTCTCCACAGGCAATCGACTGGGATCAAGACCCCACGATCAGGCACCTTCGACGAACTCCTCCTCGAATGTTGGCGAAGACTCCTCCTCTTCTACTTCATTCGTCAAAGCAAGTGTGAGTACACAACTGTACTGGCAAGCCACACCACAGAAATGCAATTATTCATGCAGGCTTATTACAAGGGAATGGCATTTTGTGGTTCTTTTGCAGAAATGCAACACTTGTAGTTGAATACAAATAATAGATTGAAAGCAAGTAAAACAAATAGACAATAATAATTTAACAGTTTGATTTCACAAAGACACACACAGCCTAAACAGATTATTCACATAGCCATATGATTGAGATCACACAGCTCCCTTCCCACACAGTTTATGAAGATCTACCCCTCATGTGAAATCCCCGAGCATATCCATGACCGCGGACACGGCTATTCGAATAGATTGTTTACACTCTGCAGAGGTTGTACACTTTACCCACAAGATACAACCAGTGTTGCAAGCACTAATCATAACAAAGCATTTCAGAAACTACATCTTAACATTGATTCTCCCGATGTGCTTACGTCATACCAAACTACACACAGTGGATGGTACGACACACACCGTTGGACAGGGAAGCAGCGAACCGTCCCGCGATGCGACTATATGGTAGCACACACCTCCACCCTTTTCACATAGCCTAACCTACTGCCTGAGCAATCAATGCCATGAATTCGTATCTTACTATGCTAGGCCCGTCCTATAACAGGCATGTGGTCGTACGGAAGGGCTCAGTTCAATGGTGCACAAAGTTCAGTCCTTAAATGACCGAGGCAAGACTTCCAAAATTCTAACTAAGGCACACAAATTAATTTGACACACAGATTCACATTCCCATATCACATAGCCACCATGTCACACAGTTCCCATCACTTGCCTCAGTCCAAACCTTTTACCACCCAGTTGATTTAAGTGCAACACATGCCACAAAGACACATGGTACACACAGATTTTCACAAAGTTACATAGTCACTTAGTCAAGTTAATAATTGCAACTTTACATAAATAGATGATTCGTGGCATGGCTAAGCAACCTAATAGCATCTAACCAACCCACGTTGGTGCTACAATATTACCAACTAAAATATCAAATAGGGTGACAAAGGATCAAGGTATATCAATTATACAAGGAAGGTATAACAGATTGGATTTAATAGCTATTCCCAAAAGTATTTAAATAATTACTTGAATTAGAATGCAATACTTTGAAATAAAATAACATTTAGAAAACTGGGATTCAATCATGGTCAAAGCATCACTTGCCTTGGAACAGGTCTAGAAATTGATCTTGGTCTTGTTGTGCTCCTTCTTCTTCAAATCTTCCAGAAGTGTCGAAGTCTACTCGCAAACAAAGCAAACAAACAAACTAAATAAATAATAGAGGCAAAACAACTCCAAAAAAAAATCTCCATTAAACAGATCTTGAATTTATAGGAATTTAGAAATTTGAATGGACTGATTTGGAGTTCGGATGCAAAAGTTATGGGCTTTGGAAGTTTGAATCTAAAGAAAAACCCTAAAATTAGAATTATACGAATTTCCCGAATTATTTCTCAATAGAAAAATTGGAATATTGCGCACTGCTGACGTCAGCGAAGGATTTTCGGAATAAGATAAATAAAAATGAAAATCTGACGTGTGGGGCCCACACGTCAGCGACTGGGTTCACGGTGAACTTGGTTCACCGAACCGATCTAGATCTGGCTCAGGTGAGGTGGCACACACGCGCACGCGTGGCGCTGACGTGGCGCCACATAGGACGACACGCAAGCACGGTGCTGAGGTGGCTGCTGACGCGACGAGGCCACGTCGGCAAGGACGACAACGGCGGCGGTGGCGGCACTAGACCCGATGGTCGCCGGCGAACGGCGGCTCTTCGCCGGGAGTGGGTGATATCGGCGTGTAGCCCAGGATATTGTGAACCTATGGGTGTACTCACGGGTGGTCGAGGACGTCGGTGGCAGCCGGCGGCGAGGTTGAAGCGGCGGAGAGGTTCGGTTGTTGTCGGACGAAACTCGGTCTTTGCTCTGGCGCCAAGAGGTTCTGGAGGTAGAGGCGGCGGCGGCGAACTTCGGCTGGGTGCTCCACGACAGTTAGCCGGGCATTTACGGCGGCGCAATTCAATGGCGATTTAAACGCGCCGAAAACCCTAGATGGGAAATGCGGCGCAAGGGCTCGGGAGGGCAATTGGTTTGGGGTTTTGAAGGGAGGAGGCGATCCTGGGGTCCTATTTATAGGGTGCAGGCGACCTCGAGGTGGCGTCTTGCGTGGCGAGGATCAAAACCGCCCAAAGCGAAAGCGAGGGAAAATGGGATAGAGACGAATTCGAATTTCAAATTCGTTTGAAACGAGTGCGGGAAGGATAGGGCTTCTAGATGGCGTCGTCCGCGCGAAGGATCGGGGCCGTTTCCCCTTTTGTCGGACGAAGCTCCGAAGGAGTCCATGGCGGGCGCGAGCAAGACTCCGCGGAGAAGAACGTGGCGAAGACGACGACCTCGGCGGCCCCACCTGCCAGCGAACGCGAGAGCGCGCGGGCAAGTGGCTGCGCTGATCCAACCGCACGATTTCAAATGGACGGCCACGGATGAACTGCGGGTTGGGCTGTGCGAGGGAAGCAGGCCGAGATGGAGAGGAGATGGGCCGAAGCAAAAGGGTTTTGGCCCAAAGCTATTTAGGAGATTTTAATTAGCTTTTCTTTTTTAGAAAATACTGAGAATTCAAATAAGCAATAGAAATTAGCAAATGAACTTGGAAAAATTCTAGAAAAATGTAGAAAATATATCCAAGCACATAGAATCCAAATAAAATAGTTTTGACCATTGTTCATGTTGACTTTAGTTATATTAAATTGTTTTGTTACTGAAGGTTCATACTTAAGCTTTTGAATTAAATTCAAATAAATCCAAATGGTGAATTTTCTCTCTACTAACTATTCAAAGGATTTTTAAAGCTCAGAAAATTGGGATGTTACAAATGTCCCCTATGCGGACTGTCTCGAGCTGGGTGACCGGATGAGGTCCCCGTGGCGACGTCTAGAGTACCAATTTCTCCTTCATCCTGAGGATTTCTCGTGGGACATTTCTTGAAGGTGTACCTAGACTCCCTGTGTTGCAACCCGGACCTTAGGGAGGTCACAGCCAGCCCTAGGAGCATCTCGAAGGGAGGTCCTGTGACGGCTCGGACCTCAGGGAGGTCCCAAAGTCGCGACCGGACCCGGGATCTCCCAAAAGGCACGACCACACGGTCGGACCCGGGAGGTCCCGAACCCTCTGTGCACAACCGAGCTAGTCCCAAGGACCAACAGCTAGCTCACACAGTGAACAAAAGTGATAACATCCATCAACGCAAACTTTATTAAGATAACAACAAAGTTGATTACAAGGGTGGCATACAGCCAACAGGAACAAAATACAACGGAAGCAAAAGTGGAGTGGTCCACACGACTCGCCACAGGCAGTCGTCTGGAGGTCGTAGCCTAGTCATCTTGGAGATCATCTGGCTCATCAAAGACGTCCTCTCCTGCTCAAACATGTCAAGCAAGAATGAGCACAACAACCGTGCTCGCGAGTCACACCCGTTAAGTAACAGATTGAATGCATGCATACAAGGATATCTCAAAGGAGGTCTTATAGGGTTGTCTTTGCATAAAGCCAAGTTTCTTTCCAAATACATGTACTAAGTTCCAAAGCAGTTATACAATAACTAAAATTCATTTTCTAAATTAGTTTTTCAGTTGGATAACATTCATCAACAAGTGGTGAAGGATACCCTCCTGTCGCAAGGCTACCAGCCTGAAACCCATTTGGATAGACATACAAAACCATTTCAAAGAGGTCTTTTGAAAACAAAACCAATATCTAACTTGGAGCAGCTTTGCCAGCATGTCCTTGACCGTGGACATGGCTATTCGAATAGTTTTTACACTCTACAGAGGTGTATAGCTTTACCCACAAGAGATAATCAACTTTTACTGTCCGCTCACACACTTCTGAAGGTGTGCGACTAAGTGATTATCACAAGGCCTTTACAATACGCCATTCCATCGCAGTCCCCCGTTGCTAAGGTTTCGCTTCCTTTGGACTGCAACCCGCAGGATAAGCCCCCCTTGCGCTAGGTGAGACTAATGTAGGTCATAAAAGACTACCCACCGCAACTAGTCGGAACGACCACAGTGAAACGTTGCAAATTAGTCGGCCAGGTCCCCCCCACCCGAGACATGTGGTTGCACGGTGAGGCATGGCAAAATACACTCGAAGACCGGTCCTTAACTGACCTGGGTGACTTCCACAAAACCCTAGGCATCAACCATAGAAATGGATCGAGCCCGTGCATGAACATGCACCCATCCAAACAACTAGTTCGCCCAAGTCCAAACCAGTTTTCCTTTTCTTCACTTTTCAAAAATATTTTCAAAACCTCCACGACAATCCAATGTCATGGATTAAAACATTTAGACAACATTGGCCTTTTGGCAGTAAAATTCCCAAATCAAGATTTTGGTCTAAGCTTGACTAAGCACAGAGCTTTGAATCATGCCAGTTCATAATAATGTACCAACTAGCTTTTTACTATGGTGACAAAGGGTGGTCGAATCAATAATCAAGTTCGGATGTACAAAGAAATCTGGTATAATTATAAATTTATGGTAGGGATTTAAATTACTTGAATTTAAATAAGCATACAGTAATAATTTGAAACAGAATTTAAATAATTTGAGATAATGGGTTCAATATGATCAAGGGTGTAACTTGCCTTGCTCAAAAGCTTGAGGGTCTTCTTCGGAGAACTCGGGCTCCCCAGAGACGTCGCAATCTATACGAGAGAATGAAGCAAACTCAAATAACGACCAAATAAGATCCAAATGAACTCCAAAACAAACCGAACTAGAAACAACAGCAAAGAACATAATTAGAAAACTAGGAACGGGCTCTCAGGAGGAGGTCCAATGGGTTGGGAGGAGGTCCAACAGAGAGAGAGTTCGAGGGATGTCCTAAGGAAACGACAAAAAGGATACAGGAGATCCTGAGGAGGAGGTCTTGAGGAAAAATACAAAAAGATAATGGAGGTCCTAAGGAGGAGGTCCTGAGGGGGAGGTCCTGAGGATAGTGCGACTACTCAACGTGGTCGTATGAGGACTACAACATGATACGACTATGCAACATAGTCGTAAGAAGAATGCAACAGGATACGACTTACGCAATGTGGTCGTAGGAATGAATACGACTACGCGACGTAGTCGTAGGAGCAAGGGAAACAGAACAGGACACGGTGGAACTCATCGAGACAAAGATAGAAAGAGAGAGAGGGAGAAAGAGGCCGGAGAAGACTAGAGGAGGACAGCGACGGCGACGATCGAAGACGGTGCAGCGCTCCGGCGAATCCTTGGCGACGAGGCGGTTGAAGATGGCACAAGCTTCAACGGACTCCTTGGCGATGAAGCTTGAAGCACAGGAGGAAACTGGATGAGAGCTAGAGAGTTGAGTGAGGAAAAAGGTGATAGAGAAGGACTGCTCAGGCTATTTATAGCCAGGGAAGAGTCATTACAGGACTCAGAGGTGCACACGATCAAGAGCACGTGTGACAAGACGAAGCATAGCCGAGTAGGTGAAGGAGATGATGGGGGCAGGTAGGGGAGGAGTGTGACGACCCACCCTGTGATATACCGCAAGAGGTCCGGGAGGACCATTTTTTTTTGCGCTGTGGTGCCACCACATAGAGGAGTGGTAGCACCGCTCGGTGCATTCCCGAGGAGGTCTACCAGGACCTCCCAGGAGGTCTTCAGGACCTCCTAGAGGTCTTGGTCCGCAACCGACCTCCCAGGAGGTCTTGGCCCGCAACCCTTCGGAAGCACCTCCTGGTATATCACTAAAGAGGTCCGACAGGACCTCCCAGGCTAAGTCCCGTAGGACCTCCTGGAGGTCCTGCCCCTGTGCATCCAAGCTAGTCCCAGGACAACAGAAGCTAGCTCACACAAGAACACAAGCTAATATCACAACCACGAGGTTAAACAAAGATGAAGCAGACAAATAAAACTTAATAAAAGACAGGACCTTATGGTCAAGCTTGTTAATAAGAGGTCTGCCACTGAGGGCTTACAAAACCAACAAGGACTTACAACTGGCAACAAAGAGCTCTAAAGCTCCAACACCAAAAGCACGCAGAAGCCATCCAACAAGCCCCACAGGCTGTCGGGTGGAGGACGTCCTAGGCAGCTAGATCGTCGAAGAACTCCTCCTCAAAGAGGTCTGCACTGCCCTGCACTTGATCGTCTTCGTAATCTGCTTTGACACAGGGCTTAAAGCCATGAGTACTTTGAATGTATTTAGCAAGTCACAGGGAGCATTAATGCAAGTAATATTCATGCAAAGGCTTACCAAATGAGAGCTGTATGGTTAGTTTGCGCAAAGCCAGGTTTTAACAGCAATAGCATTAGTAGATTGAAAAGCAGCAAGTTAAAACACTAGCACATAATACATTTGAAGCTTGAAAAAGTGGAGTGAGCACCAACTCACATCCTCAACAAAAAAATGGGGGAGGTCTGGTCACACCTGTGACCAGGTCCTCACCCAAAAACCACTCTAGAGCACCCACTCCAGAGGTCCGAACCAGCCCCTGGACCACTACCCGAGCCAACCCTGACCCCTCTGGAGCCGGCCAAGGTCTCTTCGAGGCAAAGCCAAGGCATCTCGCTGAAGTGTCCAGTGGCACAAACTTTTGAAACAACTACCCCTTGCACCATTTTCACCGAGCATGTCCATGACCAAGGACTTGGCTATTGAATAGATCTTTACACTCTGCAGAGGTGTACAACTTTACCCACAATCCACGATCTCTCTAGCGGGGCGGGTTCTGGTCACCCTTGCTCACTTAGAAGGTGAGCAGTCTAGAGAGCGCAGCAAGGCCTTTACAAAGCTTTGAATCGACTCGAGCTGCCCGCTAAGGTTTCATAATTCCCCCTTTGGTCTAGAAGTCCATGAGGTTATGGGGTGCCCTCTTGCGCCATGTGAATCACACGCCCACCACAACAGCCCCAAGCCATCTCATTGCTAATTATTCGGCCCAGACCACCCCCATAAAGTGATCTTGTGGTTGCACTGATTGGCTCAGTTCAACAGAACGCAAAGTTAAGTCCTTAATTGTGCTAAGGCAAGACTTCCACAAACCCAGATGTGCATAGCACCCACTACTCGCTCCCTGCGTTCTTGCCTCAGCAAAACCTTTTGTAATTACCCTTGCCAAAAGACCACCCAGTCTTGGCACAACAGTTTTAACAAAGTGGCCTCACACCACAGTCAACACAACTTAGGCATCCCGCCATAGGCGCTATGATGGCACCGACCCACAGTTCCATAGCTCATTAGTCAAGATTATTAGGAATGAAACATGATTCACAGTCCCACGATTTCTAGAGAGAAGCAATACATAACCTACGGCCCCATGTTGGCAAATAACAAGGAATACCAACTAAATACCCAACCTAAGGTTTACAAGATGAACATGACAACATGTCCTGAGCAAGTGTGAAGGAGGCATAAATCAAGTAGGAAAGTAACTACAGCCCAAACATTTTCTTATAAAGATAGCCATGCATGATAAAGTAAAACCAAAATACATTTGTAAAGCTAGGATCAATATGATCAACAGAGGTGCAGAGCTTGCCTTGATCAAGCAATGGAGAACCTTCTTTGGAAGATTTGGATCCAAGAACTCCTCGAACTCGTGATCTACACGTTCGCAAAAACCAAATGAGCAAAACCACACTAGGCCAAAGAACTTCAAAAGACCCAAAAGGAACTCAAACCAACTCGGCAAGAAAGGAAAACCAAGAGGCTCAGCACAGCCTCAACGAGCTCCAGGGGAGGTCCTGCGCCAGGAGAGAACCAGGCGAAGGAGGCAAGGAAACAAGAAATGAACCAAAGGTGGCAAATGAAAGCCTGCCCAGGCTATATATAGCCAGAGTTGGTAGAGTGCACCAAGAGGAGGCTCAATGACGTGTTGGCAATCGGGGCAGCTAGGGCAGGGCTTGCCCTAAAAGAATTGAAATAAGGTACCTCAGATGTGACTGCATTTAATGTGATCCAACCCCTATTAAATGTGCACAGAGTTCTGAGGCGGAAGCAATGATAACAAGGTGGAGAGAGGCTGGCAAGTGGGGCCAGTCAAAAGGGTGCACAACCGGTCAAAGGGATGGCCCCACCACAAGGGTTGTCTCCGCAACAGACCACTAGGAGGTCCTGGACAGGAGGTCCAAAATACTCAAGGGGGAGGTCCTAGAGGGGAGGTCCAAGGACTCAAGAGGAGGTCCTGGACAAGAGGTCCAAAACACTCAAGGAGAGGTCCTGGACAAGAGGTCCAAAACACTCAACACAAGGAGGTCCTGCTCAAAAAGGATACTCTGGACTAGGAGGGTGGTCCTTACAAAAAGACTAGCAAGGATCGAGGAGGTGGTCCTTGCAAAACAGCCAGGAAGAGGTCCTGGGAACAAAGGAAAACGCGCAGCAAAGCAGAGCCGTTCGATTGGAATCGGGCGGTCCAGAAAGGAAAGGAACGTTCGGACCATCCAAACGTTACATCCCAGTTGAGCCGTTAGATCAAGATCGAATGGCGCAAAACAAAGGGGAAGTTCGGACCGAGCGAACAGGACAACGAGACCAGGCCGTCTGATTTAGATCGAACGGCTAGAAGGGAAAGGGGACGTTCGGACCAAGCGAACGTGCCCTTAGGATCGGGCCATCCGAACAGCATCGAACGGTCCTTAGGTGATGAAGGCAAAACCTTAAGCGATGCGGCGCGAGAGAGCCTGAGTGGGTCCAAGCGCTAAGGAGGTCTTGGACCTAAGGAGGTCGGGACCTTTAGATCCAACAAAGGAAGGATCTGGACGGCTAAGATCTCCAAAAGGAAGATCCAAATGGACAGATACACACAAGGGGGAGGTCCGAGCGGTTAAGATCTCCAGAGAGGAGGTCCTAACGGCCAGATTTCAACAAGGGGAGGTCTGAGCGGCTAAGATCTCCAGAGAGGAGGTCCTATGACCAGATTTCAACAAGGGGAGGTCTGAGGCTAAGATCTCCACAGAGGAGGTCCTAACACCAGATTTCAACAAGGGGAGGTCTGAGCGGCTAAGATCTCCAGAGAGGAGGTCCTAACGGCCAGATCTCAACAAGGGGAGGTCTGAGCGGCTAAGATCTCCAGAGAGGAGGTCCTAACGGCCAGATTTCAACAAGGGGAGGTCTGAGCGGCTAAGATCTCCAGAGAGGAGGTCCTAACGGCTAGATTTCAATAAGGGGAGGTCTGTTTGAACACGGGGAAGATCCAAATAGGCAAGGGGAGGTCCTAACGGCCACAGAGGAGGTCCGATAGGGCTCGAAGGGAGTTCGGGGAAGGTCCCAAAAGGGAACTAGGAGGTCCAGAGGAACTCTGGAACGCCCAAGTGAAGTCAGGGGTTGAAAAGAAAGGTGGGAGGTCCACGGGGGAGGTCCGAGAGGGCACAGGGGAATCAAAAGGATTCCAAGGGCACCCCAAATGAACTCAGGGAGTTGATAAGAATGCGAAGAGGTGCATGGGGAGGTCAAAAACGGAGAGGGAGAACGAGAAAGGGGTTCTAGACACAAAAGTGGTCTGGAAAGAAGAAACCAAACACAAGGGCACACAGAGCCGAAAGAGGGAGAACAGGAAAACTCCAACAAACAACAAAGGCACCGAACAGATTTAGTTCCAGTTTGGTTTAATCAATTAAAACTCTTTTGAAAACTCAAGTTAAGCTTTGAACTCTCATCAAAACCAAATGGTTATTTTTATTTTGGAAACAGGGCAAGAACCTAGGAGAAACGGGACGTTACAAGGAGACAAGAGGGGAAACAGGGTACCGCTGAAGCGACATCATTTAATGCGACGCAACAACATTAAATGCGCAAGGACAAATGTGTCAACAAAGACATGACGAGAGGAAGGAGAAGGTAAGTAGGACTGACAGGTGGGGCCTAGTCAACTCTCGGAAGGGTGGTCAAACCCCAAAGGGGAGGTCGTGACCAAAGAACAAAAGGGGAGGTCACGGCTAAACGACAAAAGAGGAGGTCGCGACTCCAAGGGGAGGTCGCGGCTAAAGGACAAAAGAGGAGGTCGCGTCTCCAATGGGAGGTCATGGCTAAACGACAAAAGAGGAGGTCGCGACTCTAGGGGGGTCGCGGCTAAACGACAAAAGAGGAGGTCGCGACTCGAAGGGGGGGTCACGGCTAAACGACAAAAGAGGAGGTCGCGACTCCAAGGGGAGGTCACAACTAAAGGACAAAAGAGGAGGTCGCGACTCCAAGGGAGGTGGTCTTTGCAAAAAAAGACCAAGAGAGGTGGTCCAACGAGAGGGAGGTCTAACCAAAAAGGGAGGTTCAAACGGGGGGAGAGGTCCAAACACAAAGGAGGTCTGGACGGAGGGAGAGGTCCAAACGCAAGGGAGGTCTGGAGAGAAGGGAGAGGTCCAAACACAAGGGAGGTCTGGACGGAGGGAGAGGTCCAAACACAAAGGAGGTCTGGACAGAAGGGGGAGGTCCAAACACAAAGGAAGGTCCGGACAGAAGGGAGAGGTCCAAACACAAAGGAGGTCTGGACAGAAGGGAGAGGTCCAAACACAAGGGAGGTCTGGACAGAAGGGATATGTCCAAACACAAAGGAAGGTCTAGACAAAAGAGAGAGGTCCAACACAAAGGAGGTCTGGACAGAAGGGAGAGGTCCAAACACAAAGGAAGGTCTGGACAGAAGGGTGAGGTCCAAACACAAAGGATGGTATGGACAGAAGGGAGAGGTCCAAACACAAGGGAGGTCTGGATAGAAAGGAGAGGTCCAGACACAAAGAAAGGTCTGGACAGAAGGGAGAGGTCCAAATACAAAGGAGGCCTGGGCATAAGGGAGAGGTCCAAACACAAAGGAATGTCTGGACAGAAGGGAAAGGTCCAAACACAAAGGAGGTCTGGACAGAAGGGAGAGGTCCAAACACAAGGAAGGTCTAGACAGAAGGGAGAGGTCCAAACACGAAGGAAGGTCTGGACAGAAGGGAGAGGTCCAAACACGAGGGACGTCTGGACAGAAAGGAGAGGTCCAGACACAAAGGAGGGTCTAGACAGAAGGGAGAGGTCCAAAGACAAAGGAGGTCTGGACAATAGGGAGAGATCCAAACATAAAGGAAGGTCTGGACAGAAAGGAGCGGGGTTGAGAGAGACACAGAGCGAAAAGAGAAAGGGAAAGACAACACTAGAACTCAAACAACTCCAAATAAACCAAACTTTTGGATTAGTTAAAGTTCGATTTAGTAATTTTAAAACTCTTTTAAAAACCAAAATCTCAGGTTAAGCTTTAGAACTTCAACAAAACCAACTGGTTCTTTTTATTTTGAAAATTTTCAAAAAGGCTCAGAAAAATGGGATGTTACAAACCTAACCCCCATAAGGGAATCTCGACCCCGAGATTCGGAGAGGCTAGAGAGAAGAGGGTGGGCAACAAAGGGCTTCAACCAGAACTGGCGGTTGACAGTTGGATTCTTTGCTGGTTGCTTCTTTGGACATTTATGGGTGTAATGTCCTAACTATCGGTAGTAGAAGCACGTGATGCCTGCGGCATCAGATGGGTTCTTCCTTGACTGGCCTTGAACTGGTGACTTGGAGGTGCATGAGCTGGCTGAGCGATTCACTGCTACTTTTTGGGGCATTGCCATGCCCAAGCTCCTGTACCTTTGCAATTGTGACATAATCCTTCTATTATTCTTACTCCCTGCTGCTGGTGTTATTGTTGCGATTAGAGTAGCTTCTGGGATGCTGTTCGGGGTGAGTGCTAACTGCCTTTCTGGGCATCGACTGGCGCGATGCCGCCTATCCCAACAATTGGAGCTTTGTAATCTGGTCCTTGACGTCTTGTTCTGGAGAGATCGTCCACCAATCACACAAGCCTTGGAGCTTCTCACACTAGCTTGCACTTGATCTACCATCTTCCTCTTGTGACCACTGTCCTGTTGATGGCAGGTAGCTTCTAGATTAAGTGCCTTAGGATTGGTCCTGCTGGAGTTGAGTTCCTTTGGTTCTTGGGGTAACCTGGTAGATGAATCCATGGTCCTGCCTTCCTTGGATTGAATGGGAGTGGCTTGATAACTTACACATGGCTGCTACATCACTGGGGGCAATATGGTCTTCAAACAATCCTCACCTTCACGGCTTGAGCAATTGATTTCCTCTTGGTGTGATGTCTCAGGTCCTTCTGATCTGTCTTCCAGTAATGAGGTTGCTTGTAAGGGGCATTGCTTGACAAAGTGCCCTTCCTTGCCACAGTAGTTGCAGACTTGGTACTGGACTTCCTTTCTCCTGGAACACTTGAGGAAACAGTGTCCGATGTGAGTGCAGCTAGCATAATGAATTTCTTGCTCTGGCTTTCTTTTTTGGGGGCATTCATAGGCAAAGTGTCATGTTTCCCCACAGTTGTAACAGAGAACATACTTCTAAGGGTGGAGGCTTACAGGAAGAAAGTGGCCTACATCTTCACTATGAGAGACTTCTGATGGTTTGTCCTTGGGTAACTCATCGCAAGGACGCTCTTCAGGTGGTGCAGGGGCAGCTGCTGAGGAAACATTGCTGGCATTCATTTGATGCATTATCTGTTGCATCAGCTGAGTCTGGGTGACAAAGAACTGATTCAAATTCTGAAGTGTTTACTGTTTGTCATTCTTGGTTTCTTCAGATCTTGCCAGGTTCACCATCTCTTTGGGCACTCCAGAGGGTCAGGGAAGGAGACCAAGGATAGGGAAGAGACAAAGAAGACCAAAATGGGATAGTGCAAAACAACATCCCAGTAATGAACCAACTCAAAAAGCTTGCTTGAAGAACTTAGCAACTTACAACATTCTACTGATCGACACTTTCAAACTGGTGAAGCGACTCAATACATAGAATGAGTCTTAGCAATTAAAGCTATATGGTTGGGCTGATGAAACGATCTTCGCTTCATGGTCTTCAATACATCCTGCATGTTGTCCTTGAAGGGTAGAGACGATGATGCTTCTTTTCTTTCATCCGGCTCTCTTCATGTATATCTTGTCACAACCATGTGTTGGGGTGCCAGCTAGAAGCCAAGAATCTGTCTTCCCATCTTTGCTAGATGCACAAGTTAATATTATTGGAATCCACCAATCCACACATCTCAGAGTCACCCAATTAGAAGATCTAATCATTTAGTCAATCTCACAATCTACTGGAAAGACAACATAATCCACATATCTTCATTATAAAATCTCTCAAAAGACTTCTCGCAATCCACTAGTTCAAATTTGATCCACCAAATCATTTTATCACCATCTATCCAGCAAATAATTTGACCACTCCATTGTCAACAAGGTATACCTCAATCATATCTTCTAGCATCCAATAATCATACAATTCCATAATTCGATCAAGATATATCTCCATAATCCGACCAACATTCCTTTAAAAATCTAACTTCTCTATTCAATCATGTCCAATTAAATCCAGTGTGACCAACATACTCAAATAATCCCATGCTTCTTAATCCAACCAACAATACAATCTGCTCAAGATTCAAGGAACACCCAATTTATCCTAGTAATCAAATCAGTATTTCATATCCCTATCACCTTTAAGATTAATCAAAATTTTCCTCCAAGATCATCTTCCGCTTGCACATTCTGTACAATCCACCAATCTACTCTTCTTTAATCCACTCATAATCAAGGCATATCCACCATCATACTCCAGTATTCACAAGAACTTCTTAAAATATATGGCAAATCTTAAAATCTTGGATCCCCAAAATCAGTCTTATCAATGATCCTTCAAGGCTACCTAGCTTGGCATCCAAACGCACTGGTTATCTCACAAGAGTAGCTTCCAAAAGCCTTGTAGGACTGAATCATCTGCACCAATCTTCCCAAGGCATCCAGTGCTCGATCACGAAGAGCTCGATCCTATAAAGATTTCAAGAGAAAGAGGATCCATTTGACATTGTAAAATGGTGAGGGGAGAGTAAGGTAAGGAAGAATACCAAGAAGGAGGTAAGGATAGAGAGGCGACCAGGATGAGGAGAGAACAAATTATTTTTCTTGTTGTATAAAATCGGTTTTGAACTTCCAAACTATCGGCCATCTACTGGGTTATGACCTGCAGTCGAGATGGCTCTGATACCACTTCTTGTTGCAACCTGGACCTCAGGGTGGTCACAGCCAGCCCCAGGAGCACCCCGAAGGGAGGTCCTGTGACGGCCCGGACCTCAGGGAGGTCCCAAAGTCGCGACCGGACCTGGGATCTCCCAAAAGGAACAACCACACAGTCGGACCCAGGAGGTCCCGAACCCTCTGTGCACAACCGAGCTAGTCCCAAGGGCCAACAGCTAGCTCACACAGTGAACAAAAGTGATAACATCCATCAACGCAAACTTTATTAAGATAACAACAGAGTGGATTACAAGGGTGGCATACAGCCAACAGGAACAAAATACAATGGAAGCAAAAGCGGAGTGGTCCACATGACTCGCCACAGGCAGTCGTCTAGAGGTCGCAGCCTAGTCGTCTTGGACGTCCTCTGGCTCATCGAAGATGTCCTCTCTTGCTCAAACATGTCAAGCAAGAATGAGCAAAACAACCATGCTCGCAAGTCACACCCGCCAAGTAACAGATGGAATGCATGCATACAAGGATATCTCAAAGGAGGTCTTATAAGGTTGTCTTTGCATAAAGCCAAGTTTCTTTTCAAATACATGTACTAAGTTCCAAAGCAGTTATACAATAACTAAAATTCATTTTCTAAATTAGTTTTTCAGTTGGATAACATTCATCAACAAGTGATTAAAACATTTATACAACATTGGCATTTTGGTAGTAAAATTTTCAAATATAGATTTTGGTCTAAGCTTGACTAAGCACAGAGTTTTGAAACATGCCTGCCAGAGACCCCAATTCTATCGAATTGCGCCAATTATAATTATACAGGTAGTATAATTCTTAATTAAGGAACAGTGTAATGTCCTTAATAAAGATCATACTAGAAGCATAATCATAACAAGTAACAATCCAACAATTAGGTTCCCGGATATATGCCATGCAATAGTTCCCAGGATTAGTGACTATTGCACATATATCCTTAATCAACATTGCATCAATCACATACAAGTCATACATTCACATAATTATACATCAGTAATTACATCATAATTCGGTAGCTACAGTACCAGGTTGCTACAGTAACAGAGATATGAACAAATGACCTTGGGTCATTAGCAAAAAGAGCAACAGCGGAAACGAAAAGAGAAAAACAACACCACCAATGGCCCCATCATCCCGCAGGCTATTGCGTGGAGGAAAGAACTAGCATCACTCGTTAGCGTCACCCAGATCGGCGCTAACGGGCATCTCAGAAAGAAAACCATCTTCACCTGCAACAAGGGGTCATAAAACCCTGAGTACGAAAGGTACTCAGCAAGTCTTACACAAACTAATAAAAGAAGGTGGTTGTTAGAACCTATACAATGGAATAGAAAGTATATATGCATAAGGTTGACAACAGAAGGTTTAAATGGTTCAGTTTGCATAAAGCGATACATCTTAACCTACAATTGCTATATTTTGATGAAGCAGTTTTAATAAATTGATTTGGACTAAAACAGTGAATAAGTGTAATTGTAAACATAAACAGTAACAAGAATAAATAACAACTCACAATTAATTATGCAGAACAATCATCATGCCGAACCAATTCCCAAAACCCAAAATTAGAATAACTTCTATCTGGTGACATCAATTGAGCGTTGTCCAGTAGCAGTGGACACGGCTATTCAATAGTTTTAACCTGCATAGGGTGTACATCTTTACCCACATGACTTAGTTAGCCCGTAAGCCATCTAGAACAATAGCACACTTCCTTTGGTATGCCGGTACGTAAACTAAGATTTGGTATTTTTCAACAATCTAACACTATTGAGTTGGATGACCCATGTGAGATTAATCCCGCTTAAAACAGATCGATAGCATACATTCAACCGGGCTCACATGTTGTACAGGAATGCCGACCAGTCAATTAAATGCAAACTCGTGTTAGACACACATTTTACACATGATCGGGGCCTGAAGGAACGTACATGCGATGTAACACATCTACGCCCTTACCCTTCTAAGAACATCGATATCAATATAAGCTCCACATGGCATACGACACGGCCCAAGACTTAAGCATCTATGCCATATGAAATCAATACACATGTCCTTACTCTCAGATCCAACTCAATAGCATTAACCCTTTACTTAACCAAACAAAGCGCCCATACTTCGCATGTGGAAATGCGTTGGGGCTTGAATTGGGCCGTCGAGTTCGATCCTTAATCAATCCGCACAAGACATCCACATTTCCCAAATCTCGTGCACAAAGGCACCATCACTAGCATCCACTTGTCCAGATTTGAATTGACTTGGTAACAGGATTTAGAAGCATTTCCAAATCAAATAAACTGAACAAAGATCAAATCATTATAAATCATTTGTTGTTCCCAAGTCTGACAAGCTAAGCTTGCCAAACTCTAACGTTCTATGGACTGCATGGCTAAGCAAAAGTTAAAATTAAGTATTATAACATCACAGACTACCTTAGGTTGAGTGTATGGTTGAATTAAGGATAAGCCACAAGTTCAGGGTATAACTAACTAGAAACAGGGCATAAATAGATTTTTAGAAATTTGCATGCACAGTGTCACTGTATTTTAGAATTCTACAGTTCAAAAGATTAGGTTCAACATGGTGCAGAGAGGAAGCTTGCCTTGATAGTAGTAAACAACCTCTTGTTCAGGTTCTTGTGTTTCAATAAAAGGCTTATAGCACTCAGAAGAACCAGCATCTAAAAGAGAGTAAAAGAATTTCCAATAAACATAGGAAAAACAGAGAACAGGATGCCAAAAAGAATACATGATCAAATGATAATGCATGGGTAATAGTATGCTTAAGCTATATCTAATTTATTAAGGGAAATAACCCATATATATCATTTATTGACACTTGCTACCCAGATTTTACATTTAGTTTAAAGCTACAGGATCAGGTTTTTATATCTTTGAAGCAGGCGGTGATAATTAATTTAATTATCTATCCTAACTTTGTACAAATGAATTACTACAAGATAACTAAGTGTGAAAAGCGGTGCCATGTACTAACTAATCATTTAGTATTTATTAATAGCAATTAAGGGCGGTGGATTCACGGTTATTAGTTTGGCGGTTTAGACATCAATAATTAGTAAGGATCTTTACCATTATAGTTAGTGTAGAAACTATACACGCACAGACTTTTAAAGTGAAGTAATAACTAGTTGAGGTAACTAATGTCACTATCTATAAATGCCAATCCTTAAGTGCTCGGGTTAAGGAAGAAAAAGAAACAGTGCATTTTTCTCGGTTAGACCAAAACAGTAGAGACCTAATTCCAGATTTTTGGCTGTTGAGAAGAAATGCACAAAATGATAATCTTCAATAGGAGTTAGAGCTACTAGGAAGTAACCAATGCCACAACATACTCATGTTACCCTAACACGGCCAATTAAAGAAGGTAATATAAAAATGGACTTTGTCGGTTGAGCCGACAAGTGTAATGAAAAGGAAAAAGGGTTATACTAAAAGATGTCCCGGTGATCAAATTAGTCAAAAAGAGGTCTAAGATAATACTAGGGTTTACTCAAATTTTAACAAGACTAGTATGCTAACAAGAGAAACTCTATTTCTTGAAAACGATATGAAAGACCGAAAAGTTATAAAAATAACTTTTCAGTTAAAAGAAGTTTAAAGTATCATATGAACCAGTGAGTGCTATGAGAGGATAGCTAAAGTTCTTAGAGAGCTTAAGCTAACAGAAGTAAAGGCTAACTCACCAGCTAGAGTTTAGAGAGGAAAAGATTGATTCTTGGTCAACAGAAAAGATCCATCGTACTCTTCTTAGTGCTGCCCAAAAAGAAAGGGGTGGAACTTAAACTTTAAGACCACCATATATATATATATCTTGAACAGACAAAAATGGAACTTACACACCAGGATGAGGATTTTTCAAAGATGGTGCTTCACATTCATTGACAGAGAAAAGATCCTTAAGTCCAAACTACAAGAAATGTCCAAAACTCATATTAGTATGAGATGCAGACCTTCTTGAGGTTGAATAAGGATGGAACTAAAGAAGCTTCACTGGTATGAAGGCAAAGTGAAAGAGCTCCTCCTGGTCTACAATGGCAGGAGTTATTGACTAGGGTTTATATAGCATGTATAGAATGTATAGAGCAACCGAGATTCATCTAGAACCAAAGAGGTGGCACTAATGGATAGATATGAAGAGAAAATATCCCCTAAATCACTGTGCTTTACCACCATTTCTGCTGCAACATTGCCCACGGTGGAAAAACCAGAGAGCAATCAAAAATTGAGTCAGCGTCGCGTGGGTCCCAGGGGAATCACAGCCATGCAACGCGCACAGGAAAGCAAAAACTGCCGCTAACATGTGGGGTCCAAGGCTGTTAGAGCCATCACGGTACATACCAATCTCAAGTAGCCCTCGGATCGATCCACGAACGGCTGCGATGTGGAGGAAAAAGGCACACTGAATCGATATTGCGGATTATGGATCGTGCGATCTACCTCGGACGGCCACGATCAAAGGAAGCTCAAGGTAGTCAGAACCTTCAAACCCACGTGAGCACACGATTTCAAGTGACGACTCGGATCGGCGGGTCTGTGGCGGTCGAAGGTTACAACTCACGCGAGCCGTCGGATTCAGGTTTAACGGTCGCGATTCAATGGGGAAGCTATCGCGTCCGATCAGCCCAATCCACGAAGTCGGCGATCGCGATCAAAGGTCCGGATTGGATCGCGCCGTGAGCCGACCTCGAAAGGAATCACCGTTGGATCTGAAAGTTACTGGTGAGATTGAAGGGTGTGTAGATGGTCCGAAAGTCACAAGAAAAGCGGGCCACATATTGAAATTTCAACGGCCCGGATGAAAGAGGGATGAAGCGGTCCGAACATTACATGCGATCTGGATGGTCCATTACGCATCCAACGGTGGCCGGAGATGAGGAGGGCTTCAGAGATGAAGAAAGGATCGATGCCGTCGAATTGAGATCCAACGGCTAAATTGGAGACGGAGCGGATGGTCGAAGTGCACTTCGATCCGAGCGGTTCAAAGAGGATCAACGGTGGAAATCGATTTGTGCGTGTGGGATGACCCATACGGATCGCAAATCCGTCCGTTTGCTATGAGATCAACGGCTCACGTTTATTTGGAGGTTGGGATCGTCTTGCGCGAGCGTGTCGGGCGGACCAGTACCTGGGTTGGACCCAACCAAGTGAGGCCGAGTCGCTCTGATACTAAGTTTGAGTTTAAGTGGCGCTTTGACCGAGATCTATTTGAATTTTAAACAGGTTTGACCGGGCCTTTAAATATAGTAAATAAATTTGTAAAATCTTGAAATTTTGCAGACTTGCTACTGGAATAATATACTTCCCAAATAAATTTTGAAATCCCAGTTTCTTCTTTAGAAATACATAATTAATTTATTTAGACCAACTAGGATTTATTTAAAGACAACTATTTTTATGAAAATCAAAATAATTTCTAAAAATTCAACAAAATTTATTTTTGGCCATAATAATTTATCTGATTTTCTATTAAAATATTTCCCAGTCATAATACCAACATTGGATGGTATTTCCTTTTGAAATTTTTGGTCAAGTTGAAATTGATAATAGAAATTTGGGAAATTAGGTTGTAACAAATTGCCTAATTTGCCAAGATGAACAGTAATGACATGAACAGTACTTTATTACTGTATATCTGGGCTGAGGCTGTTACAAACCTACCCCCCTTAAGAAAATCTCGTCCCGAGATTTCTTTTAGTTGGGAAGTTGGATAAAGGTGAAACTGAAATGAAGTTTCTAAGGAAACAACATCTGTTGTCTTTATTTCTTTCAAAGATAGAAAAGAAATTTCACATAACAACATAGTGCTGTTATTACAACTTCCTTTACATTGCTTTGTTTAACCTTGCCTTTCTTGATTCAAGGGCAATTGTTAACAAATAAAAAATGGGGATGCTCGATCTTCATTAGATCTTGGCGCTCCCATGTGGCTTCATCTTGAATGATTAGCCCACTGAATTTTTAAGAATTTGATAAAGGCGATTTCCTATCCTCGTTCCATTTCGCCGAGGATACGACGGTTGTTCTTGATAGGAAAGGTGCAGTTGCTGATTAAGATTCTCATAAGTAGTAGCCTCGGTAGGAACACGAAGGCACTTCTTTAATTGAGAAACATGAAAGGTATCATGAGCTGCCGACAGAGTGTCGGAAGTTCAATTGATATGCCACTGACTCCTCGTTTTGCAATGATTGGAAAGGTCCGATATAACGAGGTGCCGACTTCCTTTACTTGAAAGCGATGAGTACCTTTCATCGGCGACACTTTAAGATAGACAAAATCATCTATTTCAAAGCTTAGCTCACGACGTCGATGATCGGCATAGCTCTTTTGACGAGACTGAGCAATTTGCCTTTTCATCTTGCTCCACCAAAATGTTTTCTTTAAATCCTGGTACATTTTAATACTTCCAGGATGTAATGAAAACTTGGAATTATGAGCCTCCTTAAGAATTAGCTCTATCAGCTGTGGATCTGAGGGTACCACTAAACGATTGCGATATCGAATGGTACCACGAGCATCTTCAGAAAATTTATTGGCTTTACCTGCCTTCAAATTTTCCTTGATTTCTGCTACCTCAGCATCAGTTTTCTGAGCTTTCAGAATCCGATCTTCAAGTGTTGACTTTACTTCTAAGGCAGCAAGAAATACATCTTCGACTATTTGAGACTTAAGCGCTGAAAATCAATTACATAAGCTCTTAGTCAAAGGAAGTGTTGATAAGCAATTGCTTTGTGACTTCTGCTTTCAGAGCATCAGCCACAACATTGGCTTTGTTAGGATGGTAATGAATACCCATATCGTAGCCCTTGATCAATTCAAGCCATCGTCTTTGTCTCATATTGAGATCAACTTGAGTGAATATGTATTTGAACTCTTATGATCGGTATAGATTTATAGCGATTGCCAAGAAGGTAATGTTGCCAAATCTTTATTGCATGGACCACGAACGCCAATTCCAAATCATGGGTAGGATAATTAATCTCATGAAGTCAGAATCGCTGGATGCATATGCCACAACTCGGCCCTCTTGCATAAGCACATAGCCAAGTCCATGGCGAGATGCATCACAATAGATATCAAAATTCTTATGGATATCTGGAAGGGTGAAACAGGGCTTGATCGGGAGTTTTCTTAGGAGTGGCCTTTCACAATCCTTGACCAAAAGAATTTGTTATCTTTCTTCAAAAGTCGAGTCGATGGTGCGGAAATCTTGGAAAAGTTTTCAATGAACCTACGGTAATATCCATAAGTTCAAGAAAACTTGAATTTGAGAACATTCTTGGGTTGCTTCCATCTAGTACATCTGCACCTTCTTTGGGATCAACGATAATACCTCCTTCGGATAATACATGTCCCAGGAATGCAACTTGTTTGAGCCAGAATGCACACTTGCTAAATTTAGAATACAGCTGATGCTTGCGAAGTGTATCCAGCACAAGTCTCAAATGATGTTCATGCTCTTCGTTAGACTTGGAGTAGATAAGAATGTCGTCAATAAACACAACAACAAACTTATCCAAGAAATCCATGAATACTAAGTTCATTAGATTCATGAAATAAGCAGGAGCAGTGGTTAGACCAAAGGACATAATAGTATACTCGTATAATCTATAACGAGTAGAGAATCTTTATTTTAGGAATATCCTCGGTTCTAACCTTGGTCTGATGATAGCCCGATCGCAAATCGATCTTAGAAAAGACTCGGGCTCCAGTCAATTAATCAAAAATAGTTGAGTGACAAGGCAGATATTACCACTAATTTGGTTAAGGACAAAAGAGTAAGACAATGTATGTGGTTAAAAGAGAGGGACAAGGAAAGATAACAGTGGTGCCACTAAGTGACCACATACAATGTGAAATTTACAACCATGGCTGTATTTAATACAACATGACCTGTATTGAATGCACAAGGGACTTAGGTTATGGAGAAAGTAAGAATGACCAAGTCTGGTAAATAGGATCAGTCGGATTTGGGAATAGATTGGCCAAAGAGGTAGGTGACTATGGTTGGAATATTTGACCAGCGGAATGTACCAATGGATTAGGCCGCACCTTGTAGATCAGATGAACAACCAATCTATTAAAATTTGACACCATCAAATTTGCTCGAAAGGCTACCTATTGCATATTTATATTGATACTATAGCAATTCGATCAGTGTTGAAAACTGATCTAAGTGAATAAATGACAAGAGATGGATGAAGATGATGCATGCTCCATTGGGGTAGGACAATAAAGCGCTTACTAACCAAGGAATGGAGTGCTCGAGAATCAAATAAAGGCAATAGCTAGACTAAAATTAACTAGGAACATACCTAGAACAACGTCAGTGCATCGATCGCTTTCTCGTGATGGTGGTTCACCCAACCTCGATGCAGGCTGGATCGGTTGTGAGATACCTTTAAAGATGGTCTTTGGATGAATAATGGTAGGAAAGGTTGAGCAGAGACAACCCACGTTTCTTAGCAAAGCACTAGCTTGCTAAATGTCTAGGACGACCACAATGATAACAAATCACCCCAGACTTGATATTACGGGTAGTAGGTGGCTGATTTCCACTAGGTCTGGGCTGCTCTAAAGATGGAGGTAGACGAGGTGCAAATACTAGCGTCCTCGTTGAAATGGGAATTGGGGTTTGAGAAAGCCGAACAGGAGGTAGGCCACGAGCCTTTGTGTAGCATTGATTTGCAAAAATGCCCGAGACGACCACAGTAGAAACAGATCACTTTTGGATTAACCTTATTAGTAATCTTGGGCTGATTCATAACAGTTCTTAGCTGATCCGAAGTCGTTTTGAGGATAGCTTCTTGGAAAATCCGTCGTTGCAGTTCAACTGACTTGGTGATCATCTGATATAGATGACACTCTTTGGGACAGTGATCGCGTCCTTCACAGAGAAAACAAGTGATCTTGATAGTCGGGCAGACCCCCGGTGGATGTTCTCCGTCACAGTTGGGACAATTTGTAGTGCACTCGTTGTTGTAGTGCCCTTCCTCTCCACAGCGTCGACAGACCTTGATCTTGCCGATTGCCCTTCTTAACTTCCTGATGTGGGTGTTCAGAGGAGTACTAGGTTCTGCCATTCTATTATCACACGGATGGTGAGAGGACAGACTAAGGCTACACTCAATTGAGTGCGAAAGATGTTTTTGGCAGCAAAAGGCAATACTAAACTTAGCATGCTTAATGATATGAAATGCACCAAAATCGAACACCAAAAGAAAATGCAAAGGCACAAAGGCCCGCATAAGATCCAATAAAGCAAATCATAGTTTTCCGGCATAATTGCTATACATCTCGCCAGTAAGCGTCGCAATTACTTGGAACCAAAAGAGGGCGAACAATCACACTACAACATTTACTTCTACAGGATAAAAAATAATAATTAAGGTGGATATAATCTAATAATAATCCCTATCTGTATCCTAATTTCGTAGTTACAACATTGCCTTCCCGTCCCTTCACCATTGTTCTTCTGGGTGAATACCAACATGTCTATCTTTGGAAACAAGAGATGAGCAATAGAAAACATTTTACACAAACCTAATGAATAGTAAGGTAAGGATTAGAGACTAGGATGGGGAAGAAATAAAGGATGATTTACTTAGACTTTCCAAAATTATTTTGCTGACTGGAAAATAATTTCTTAAAGGACTCGCCAATGCTAACGACCATGCTATTTCTAACCTACAGGCAACCGTATGCTCTGATACCAATTTGTGAGACCCCAATTCTTGGAATTGCGCGAATTATAATTATCTGGTAGTATAATTCTTAATTAAGGAACGATGTAATGTCCTTAATAAAGATCATACTAGAAGCATAATCATAACAAGTAACAATCCAACAATTAGGTTCCCGGATATATGCCATGCAATAGTTCCCAGGATTAGTGACTATTGCACATATATCCTTAATCAACATTGCATCAATCACATACAAGTCATACATTCACATAATTATACATCAGTAATTACATCATAATTCGGTAGCTACAGTACCAGGTTGCTACAGTAACAGAGATATGAACAAATGACCTTGGGTCATTAACAAAAAAGCAACAATGAAGCGAAAAGAGAAAAACAACACCACCAATGGCCCCATCATCCCGCAGGCTATTGCGTGGAGGAAAGAACTAGCATCACTCGTTAGCGTCACCCAGATCGGCGCTAACGGGCATCTCAGAAAGAAAACCATCTTCACCTGCAACAAGGGGTCATAAAACCCTGAGTACGAAAGGTACTCAGCAAGTCTTACACAAACTAATAAAAGAAGGTGGTTGTTAGAACCTATACAATGGAATAGAAAGTATATATGCATAAGGTTGACAACAGAAGGTTTAAATGGTTCAGTTTGCATAAAGCGATACATCTTAACCTACAATTGCTATATTTTGATGAAGCAGTTTTAATAAATTGATTTGGACTAAAACAGTGAATAAGTGTAATTGTAAACATAAACAGTAACAAGAATAAATAACAACTCACAATTAATTGTACAGAACAATCATCATGCCGAACCAATTCCCAAAACCCAAAATTAGAATAACTTCTATCTGGTGACATCAATTGAGCGTTGTCCGTGAATCGTGGACACGGCTATTGAATAGTTTTAACCTGCGAGGGTGTACATCTTTACCCACATGACTTAGTTAGCAGTAAGCCATCTAGAACAATAGCACACTTCCTTTGGTATGCCGGCCGTAAACTAAGATTTGGTATTTTCAACAATCTAACACTATTGAGTTGGATGACCCATGTGAGATTAATCCCGCTTAAACCGGTGATAGCATACATTCAACGGGGCTCACATGTTTGTGCAGGAATGCCGACCAGTCAATTAAATGCAAACTCGTGTTAGACACACATTTTACACATGATCGGGGCCTGAAGGAGCGTACATGCGATGTAACACATCTACGCCCTTACCCTTCTAAGAACATCGATATCAATATAAGCTCCACATGGCATACGACACGGCCCAAGACTTAAGCATCTATGCCATATGAAATCAATACACATGTCCTTACTCTCTGATCCAACTCAATAGCATTAACCCTTTACTTAACCAAACAGCGCCCATACAATCGCATGTGGAAATGCGTTGGGGCTTGAATTGGGCCGTCGAGTTCGATCCTTAATCAATCCGGACAAGACATCCACATTTCCCAAATCTAGTGCACAAAGGCACCATCACTAGCATCCACTTGTCCAGATTTGAATTGACTTGGTAACAGGATTTAGAAGCATTTCCAAATCAAATAAACTGAACAAAGATCAAATCATTATAAATCATTTGTTGTTCCCAAGTCGACAAGCTAAGCTTGCCAAACTCTAACGTTCTATGGATTTGCATGGCTAAGCAAAAGTTAAAATTAAGTATTATAACATCACAGACTACCTTAGGTTGAGTGTATGGTTGAATTAAGGATAAGCCACAAGTTCAGGTATAACTAACTAGAAGCAGGCATAAATAGATTTTTAGAAATTTGCATGCACAGTGTCACCTTGTATTTTAAATTCTCTGAGTTCAAAAGATTAGGTTCAACATGGTGCGAGAGGAAGCTTGCCTTGATAGTAGTAAACAACCTCTTGTTCAGGTTCTTGTGTTTCAATAAAAGGCTTATAGCACTCAGAAGAACCAGCATCTAAAAGAGAGTAAAAGAATTTCCAATAAACATAGGAAAAACAGAGAACAGGATGCCAAAAGAATACATGATCAAATGATAATGCATGGGTAATAGTATGCTTAAGCTATATCTAATTTATTAAGGGAAATAACCCATATATATCATTTATTGACACTTGCTACCCAGATTTTACATTTAGTTTAAAGCTACAGGATCAGGTTTTTATATACTGGAACAGGGCAGTGATAATTAATTTAATTATCTATCCTAACTTTGTACAAATGAATTACTACAAGATAACTAAGTGTAGAAAAGCTGGTGCCGTGTGCTAACTAATCATTTAGTATTTATTAATAGCAATTAAGGGCGGTGGATTCACGGTTATTAGTTTGTCGGTTTAGACATCAATAATTAGTAAGGATCTTTACCATTATAGTTAGTGTAGAAACTATACACTTGAGACTTTTAAAGTGAAGTAATAACTAGTTGAGGTAACTAATGTCACTATCTATAAATGCCAATCCTTAAGTGCTCGGGTTAAGGAAGAAAAAGAAACAGTGCATTTTTCTCGGTTAGACCAAAACAGTAGAGACCTAATTCCAGATTTTTGGCTGCTGAGAAGAAATGCACAAAATGATAATCTTCAATAGGAGTTAGAGCTACTAGGAAGTAACCAATGCCACAACATACTCATGTTACCCTAACACGGCCAATTTCAGAAGGTAATATAAAAATGGACTTTGTCGGTTGAGCCGACAAGTGTAATGAAAAGGAAAAAGGGTTATACTAAAAGATGTCCCAAATGATCAAATTAGTCAAAAAGAGGTCTAAGATAATACTAGGGTTTACTCGGCCTTAACAAGACTAGTATGCTAACAAGAGAAACTCTATTTCTTGAAAAGCGATATGAAAGACCGAAAAGTTATAAAAATAACTTTTCGTTAAAAGAAGTTTAAAGTATCATATGAACCAAATGAGTGCTATGAGAGGATAGCTAAAGTTCTTAGAGAGCTTAAGCTAACTGAAGTAAAGGCTAACTCACCAGCTAGAGTTTAGAGAGGAAAAGATTGATTCTTGGTCAACAGAAAAGATCCATCGTACTCTTCTTAGTGCTGCCCAAAAAGAAAGGGGTGGAACTTAAACTTTAAGACCACCATATATATATATATCTTGAACAGACAAAAATGGAACTTACACACGGGATGAGGATTTTTCAAAGATGGTGCTTCACATTGATTGACAGAGAAAAGATCCTTAAGTCCAAACTACAAGAAATGTCCAAAACTCATATTAGTATGAGATGAGACCTTCTTGAGGTTGAATAAGGATGGAACTAAAGAAGCTTCACTGGTATGAAGGCAAAGTGAAAGAGCTCCTCCTGGTCTACAATGGCAGGAGTTATTGACTAGGGTTTATATAGCATGTATAGAATGTATAGAGCAACCGAGATTCATCTAGAACCAAAGAGGTGGCACTAATGGATAGATATGAAGAAAATATCCCTAAATCACGTGCTTTACCACCATTTGGCCGCAATAAAGGCCCACGGTGGAAAAACCAGAGAGCAATCAAAAATTGAGTCACTGCCGCGTGGGTCCCAGGGGAATCACAGCCATGCAACGCGCACAGGAAAGCAAAAACTGCCGCTGACATGTGGGGTCCAAGGTCATTAGAGCCATGCGATGTACGTACCAATCTCAAGAACAAGTAGCCCTCGGATCGATCCACGAGCAATTGCGATGTGGAGGAAAAAGGCTGCTTGAATCGATATTGCGGATTATGGATCGTGCGATCTACCTCTGACGGCCACGATCAAAGGAAGCTCAAGGTAGTCGAACCTTCAAACCCCGTGAGCCACACGATTTCCAATGACGACTCGGATCGGCGGGTCTGAAGCGGTCCGAAGGTTACAACTCACGCGAGCCGTCGGATTCAGGTTTAACGGTCGCGATTCAATGGGGAACTGTCGCGTCCGATCAGCCCAATCCACGAGTCGGCGATCGCGATCAAAGGTCCCGGATTGGATCGCGCCGTGAGCTTCGACCTCGAAAGGAATCACCGTTGGATCTGAAAGTTCTGGTGAGATTGAAGGGGTGTGTAGATGGTCCGAAAGTCACAAGAAAATCGGGCCACATATTGAAATTTCAACGGCCCAGATGAAAGAGGGGATGAAGCGGTCCGAACATTACATGCGATCTGGATGGTCCATTACGCATCCAACGGTGGCCGGAGATGAGGAGGGCTTCAGAGATGAAGAAAGGATACGATGCCGTCGAATTGAGATCCAACGGCTAAATTGGAGACGGAGCGGATGGTCCGAAGTGCGCCGATCCGAGCGGTTCAAAGAGGATCCAACGGTGGAAATCGATTTGTGCGTGTGGGATGACCCGCACGGATCGCAAATCCGTCCGTTTGCTATGAGATCAACGGCTCACGTTTATTTGGAGGTTGGGATCGTCGGCGTGAGCGTGTCGGGCGGACCAGTACTGGGTTGGACCCAACGAAGTGAGGCCGAGTCGCTCTGATTACTAAGTTTGAGTTTAAAATTTGGCGCTTTGACCGAGATCTATTTGAATTTTAAACAGGTTTGGCCAAGGCCTTTAAATATAGTAAATAAATTTGTAAAATCTTGAAATTTTGCAGACTTGCTACTGGAATAATATACTTCCCAAATAAATTTTGAAATCCCAGTTTCTTCTTTAGAAATACATAATTAATTTATTTAGACCAACTAGGATTTATTTAAAGACAACTATTTTTATGAAAATCAAAATAATTTCTAAAAATTCAACAAAATTTATTTTTGGCCATAATAATTTATCTGATTTTCTATTAAAATATTTCCCAGTCATAATACCAACATTGGATGGTATTTCCTTTTGAAATTTTTGGTCAAGTTGAAATTGATAATAGAAATTTGGGAAATTAGGTTGTAACAAATTGCCTAATTTGCCAAGATGAGCGATAATGACATGAACAAGACTTTATTTCTTTGTATATCCGGCCGAGGTCATTACAAACCTACCCCCCTTAAGAAAATCTCGTCCCGAGATTTCTTTTAGTTGGGAAGTTGGATAAAGGTGAAACTGAAATGAAGTTTCTAAGGAAACAACATCTGTTGTCTTTATTTCTTTCAAAGATAGAAAAGAAATTTCACATAACAACATAGTGCTGTTATTACAACTTCCTTTACATTGCTTTGTTTAACCTTGCCTTTCTTGATTCAAGGGCAATTGTTAAACAGCAAAAAGGTGGGGATGCTCGATCTTCATTAGATCTTCGCGCTCCCATGTGGCTTCATCTTCGGAATGATTAGCCCACTGAATTTTTAAGAATTTGACAGTGCGATTTCCTATCCTACGTTCCATTTCGTCGAGGATACGCACTGGTTGTTCTTGATAGGAAAGGTGCAGTTGCTTGATTAAGATTCTCATAAGTAGTAGCCTCGGTAGGAACACGAAGGCACTTCTTTAATTGAGAAACATGAAAGGTATCATGAACTGCCGACAGAGTGTCGGGAAGTTCCAATTGATATGCCACAGCTCCTCGTTTTGCAATGATTCGGAAAGGTCCGATATAACGAGGTGCCAGCTTCCCTTTTACTTGAAAGCGATGAGTACCTTTCATCGGCGACACTTTAAGATAGACAAAATCATCTATTTCAAAGCTTAGCTCACGACGTCGATGATCGGCATAGCTCTTTTGACGAGACTGAGCAATTTGCCTTTTCATCTTGCTCCACCAAAATGTTTTCTTTAAATCCTGGTACATTTTAATACTTCCAGGATGTAATGAAAACTTGGAATTATGAGCCTCCTTAAGAATTAGCTCTATCATTTGTGGATCCGAGGTACCACTAAGCGATTGCGATATCGAATGGTACCACGAGCATCTTCAGAAAATTTATTGGCTTTACCTTCCTTCAAATTTTCCTTGATTTCTGCTACCTCAGCATCAGTTTTCTGAGCTTTCAGAATCCGATCTTCAAGTGTTGACTTTACTTCTAAGGCAGCAAGAAATACATCTTCGACTATTTGAGACTTAAGCTGAAAATCGTTACATAAGCTCTTAGTCAAAGGAAGTGTTGATAAGCAATTGCTTTGTGACTTCTCGCTCGAGCATCACCACAACATTGGCTTTGTTAGGATGGTAATGAATACCCATATCGTAGCCCTTGATCAATTCAAGCCATCGTCTTTGTCTCATATTCAGATCAACTTGAGTGAATATGTATTTCAGGCTCTTATGATCAGTATAGATTTCGCAACGATTGCCAAGAAGGTAATGTTGCCAAATCTTTATTGCATGGACCACGAACGCCAATTCCAAATCATGGGTAGGATAATTAATCTCATGAAGTGCAGAATCGCTGGATGCATATGCCACAACTCGGCCCTCTTGCATAAGCACATAGCCAAGTCCATGGCGAGATGCATCACAATAGATATCAAAATTCTTATGGATATCTGGAAGGGTGAGAACAGGGGCTTCGGTCAGGAGTTTTCTTAGGAGTCGAAAATGCTTTCACAATCCTTGACCAAAAGAATTTGTTATCTTTCTTCAAAAGTCGAGTCGATGGTGCTGAAATCTTGGAAAAGTTTTCAATGAACCTACGGTAATATCCATAAGTTCAAGAAAACTTGAATTTCAGAACATTCTTGGGTTGCTTCGATCTAGTACATCACGTGCCTTCTTTGGGATCAACAGTAATACCTCCTTCGGATAATACATGTCCCAGGAATGCAACTTGTTTGAGCCAGAATGCACACTTGCTAAATTTAGAATACAGCTGATGCTTGCGAAGTGTATCCAGCACAAGTCTCAAATGATGTTCATGCTCTTCGTTAGACTTGGAGTAGATAAGAATGTCGTCAATAAACACAACAACAAACTTATCCAAGAAATCCATGAATACTAAGTTCATTAGATTCATGAAATAAGCAGGAGCAGTGGTTAGACCAAAGGACATAATAGTATACTCGTATAATCTATAACGAGTAGAGAATCTTGTTTTAGGAATATCCTCGGTTCTAACCTTGTCTCGATGATAGCCCGATCGCAAATCGATCTTAGAAAAGACTAGGGCTCCGATCAATTAATCAAAAATAGTTGAGTGACAAGGCGGATATTACCACTAATTTGGTTAAGGACAAAAGAGTAAGACAATGTATGTGGTTAAAAGAGAGGGACAAGGAAAGATAACGGTGGTGCCACTAAGTGACCACATACAATGTGAAATTTACAACCATGGCTGTATTTAATACAACATGACCTGTATTGAATGCACAAGGGACTTAGGTTATGGAGAAAGTAAGAATGACCAAGTCTGGTAAATAGGATCAGTCGGATTTGGGAATAGATTGGCCAAAGAGGTAGGTGACTATGGTTGGAATATTTGACCAATGGAATGTACCAATGGATTAGGCCGCACCTTGTAGATCGATGAACAACCAATCTATTAAAATTTGACACCATCAAATTTGCTCGAAAACTACCTATTGCATATTTATATTGATACTATAGCAATTCGATCGGTGTTGAAAACTGATCTAAGTGAATAAATGACAAGAGATGGATGAAGATGATGCATGCTCCATTGGGGTAGGACAATAAGCGCTTACTAACCAAGGAATGGAGTGCTCGAGAATCAAATAAGGCGGTAGCTAGACTAAAATTAACTAGGAACATACCTAGAACAACGTCGAGTGCATCGATCGCTTTCTCGAAGATGGTGGTTCACCCAACCTCGATCTGGCTGGATCGGATTTGTGAGATACCTTTAAAGATGGTGCTGGATGAATAATGACTGGGAAAGGTTGAACAGGAGACAACCCACGTTTCTTAGCAAAGCACTAGCTTGCTAAATGTCTAGGACGACCACAATGATAACAAATCACCCCAGACTTGATATTACGGGTAGTAGGTGGCTGATTTCCACTAGGTCTGGGCTGCTCTAAAGATGGAGGTAGACGAGGTGCAAATACTAGCGTCCTCGTTGAAATGGGAATTGGGGTTTGAGAAAGCCGAACAGGAGGTAGGCCACGAGCCTTTGTGTAGCATTGATTTGCAAAAATGCCCGAGACGACCACAGTAGAAACAGATCACTTTTGGATTAACCTTATTAGTAATCTTGGGCTGATTCATAACAGTTCTTAGCTGATCCGAAGTCGTTTTGAGGATAGCTTCTTGGAAAATCCGTCGTTGCAGTTCAACTGACTTGGTGATCATCGATATAGATGACACTCTTTGGGGACGATGATCGCGTCCTTCACAGAGAAAACAAGTGATCTTGATAGTCAGGCGGACCCGGTGGATGTTCTCCGTCACGCTTGGGACAATTTGTAGTGCACTCGTTGTTGTAGTGCCCTTCCTCTCCTGGCGTCGGCAGACCTTGATCTTGCCGATTGCCCTTCTTAACTTTCGATGTGGGTGTTCAGAGGAGTACTAGGTTACGCCATTCTATTATCACACCGGATGGTGAGAGGACAGACTAAGGCTACACTCAATTGAGTCACGAAAGATGTTTTTGGCAGCAAAAGGCAATACTAAACTTAGCATGCTTAATGATATGAAATGCACCAAAATCGAACACCAAAAGAAAATGCAAAGGCACAAAGGCCCGCATAAGATCCAATAAAGCAAATCATAGTTTTCCGGCATAATTGCTATACATACTGCCCGTAGGCGATGCGCAATTACTTGGAACCAAAAGAGGGCGAACAATCACACTACAACATTTACTTCTACAGGATAAAAAATAATAATTAAGGTGGATATAATCTAATAATAATCCCTATCTGTATCCTAATTTCGTAGTTACAACATTGCCTTCCCGTCCCTTCACCATTGTTCTTCTGGGTGAATACCAACATGTCTATCTTTGGAAACAAGAGATGAGCAATAGAAAACATTTTACACAAACCTAATGAATAGTAAGGTAAGGATTAGAGACTAGGATGGGGAAGAAATAAAGGATGATTTACTTAGACTTTCCAAAATTATTTTCTTGTTGGAAAATAATTTCTTAAAGGACTCGCCAATGCTAACGACCATGCTATTTCTAACCTACAGCAACCGTATGCTCGATACTGTATTTGTGAGACCCCCAATTATGGAATTGTGCGAATTATAATTATCTGGTAGTATAATTCTTAATTAAGAACAGATGTAATGTCCTTAATAAAGATCATACTAGAAGCATAATCATAACAAGTAACAATCCAACAATTAGGTTCCCGGATATATGCCATGCAATAGTTCCCAGGATTAGTGACTATTGCACATATATCCTTAATCAACATTGCATCAATCACATACAAGTCATACATTCACATAATTATACATCAGTAATTACATCATAATTCGGTAGCTACAGTACCAGGTTGCTACAGTAACAGAGATATGAACAAATGACCTTGGGTCATTAACAAAAAGAGCAACAGCGGAAACGAAAAGAGAAAAACAACACCACCAATGGCCCCATCATCCCGCAGGCTATTGCGTGGAGGAAAGAACTAGCATCACTCGTTAGCGTCACCCAGATCGGCGCTAACGGGCATCTCGTAAAGAAAACCATCTTCACCTGCAACAAGGGGTCATAAAACCCTGAGTACGAAAGGTACTCAGCAAGTCTTACACAAACTAATAAAAGAAGGTGGTTGTTAGAACCTATACAATGGAATAGAAAGTATATATGCATAAGGTTGACAACAGAAGGTTTAAATGGTTCAGTTTGCATAAAGCGATACATCTTAACCTACAATTGCTATATTTTGATGAAGCAGTTTTAATAAATTGATTTGGACTAAAACAGTGAATAAGTGTAATTGTAAACATAAACAGTAACAAGAATAAATAACAACTCACAATTAATTGTACAGAACAATCATCATGCCGAACCAATTCCCAAAACCCAAAATTAGAATAACTTCTATCTGGTGACATCAATTGAGCGTTGTCGTGAATCGGACACGGCTATTGAATAGTTTTAACCTGCGAGGGTGTACATCTTTACCCACATGACTTAGTTAGCCCGTAAGCCATCTAGAACAATAGCACACTTCCTTTGGTATGCCGGCCGGGTAAACTAAGATTTGGTATTTTTCAACAATCTAACACTATTGAGTTGGATGACCCATGTGAGATTAATCCCGCTTAAAAGCGGTGATAGCATACATTCAACCGGGCTCACATGTTGTACAGGAATGCCGACCGATCAATTAAATGCAAACTCGTGTTAGACACACATTTTACACATGATCGGGGCCCTGAAGGAACGTACATGCGATGTAACACATCTACGCCTTACCCTTCTAAGAACATCGATATCAATATAAGCTCCACATGGCATACGACACGCCGAAGACTTAAGCATCTATGCCATATGAAATCAATACACATGTCCTTACTCTCTGTATCCAACTCAATAGCATTAACCCTTTACTTAACCAAGCAAATATATACACGCATGTGGAAATGCGTTGGGGCTTGAATTGGGCCGTCGAGTTCATCCTTAATCAATCCGGACAAGACATCCACATTTCCCAAATCTAGTGCACAAAGGCACCATCACTAGCATCCACTTGTCCAGATTTGAATTGACTTGGTAACAGGATTTAGAAGCATTTCCAAATCAAATAAACTGAACAAAGATCAAATCATTATAAATCATTTGTTGTTCCCAAGTCGACAAGCTAAGCTTGCCAAACTCTAACGTTCTATGGATTTGCATGGCTAAGCAAAAGTTAAAATTAAGTATTATAACATCACAGACTACCTTAGGTTGAGTGTATGGTTGAATTAAGGATAAGCCACAAGTTCAGGGTATAACTAACTAGAAACAGGGCATAAATAGATTTTTAGAAATTTGCATGCACAGTGTCACTGTATTTTAGAATTCTCTGAGTTCAAAAGATTAGGTTCAACATGGTGCAGAGAGGAAGCTTGCCTTGATAGTAGTAAACAACCTCTTGTTCAGGTTCTTGTGTTTCAATAAAAGGCTTATAGCACTCAGAAGAACCAGCATCTAAAAGAGAGTAAAAGAATTTCCAATAAACATAGGAAAAACAGAGAACAGGATGCCAAAAAGAATACATGATCAAATGATAATGCATGGGTAATAGTATGCTTAAGCTATATCTAATTTATTAAGGGAAATAACCCATATATATCATTTATTGACACTTGCTACCCAGATTTTACATTTAGTTTAAAGCTACAGGATCAGGTTTTTATATACTGGAACAGGGCAGTGATAATTAATTTAATTATCTATCCTAACTTTGTACAAATGAATTACTACAAGATAACTAAGTGTAGAAAACTGGTGCCGTGTGCTAACTAATCATTTAGTATTTATTAATAGCAATTAAGGGCGGTGGATTCCTGGTTATTCGTTTGTCGGTTTAGACATCAATAATTAGTAAGGGATCTTTACCATTATAGTTAGTGTAGAAACTATACACGCGCAGACTTTTAAAGTGAAGTAATAACTAGTTGAGGTAACTAATGTCACTATCTATAAATGCCAATCCTTAAGTGCTCGGGTTAAGGAAGAAAAAGAAACAGTGCATTTTTCTCGGTTAGACCAAAACAGTAGAGACCTAATTCCAGATTTTTGGTCACGAGAAGAAATGCACAAAATGATAATCTTCAATAGGAGTTAGAGCTACTAGGAAGTAACCAATGCCACAACATACTCATGTTACCCTAACACGGCCAATTTCGAAGGTAATATAAAATGGACTTTGTCGGCTGAACCGACAAGTGTAATGAAAGGAAAAAGGGTTATACTAAAAGATGTCCCAAAGTGATCAAATTAGTCAAAAGAGGTCTAAGATAATACTAGGGTTTACTCAAATTTTAACAAGACTAGTATGCTAACAAGAGAAACTCTATTTCTTGAAAACGATATGAAAGACCTAAAAGTTATAAAAATAACTTTTCGGTTAAAAGAAGTTTAAAGTATCATATGAACCAAATGAGTGCTATGAGAGGATAGCTAAAGTTCTTAGAGAGCTTAAGCTAACTGAAGTAAAGGCTAACTCACCAGCTAGAGTTTAGAGAGGAAAAGATTGATTCTTGGTCAACAGAAAAGATCCATCGTACTCTTCTTAGTGCTGCCCAAAAAGAAAGGGGTGGAACTTAAACTTTAAGACCACCATATATATATATATCTTGAACAGACAAAAATGGAACTTACACACCAGGATGAGGATTTTTCAAAGATGGTGCTTCACATTGATTGACAGAGAAAAGATCCTTAAGTCCAAACTACAAGAAATGTCCAAAACTCATATTAGTATGAGATGCGAGACCTTCTTGAGGTTGAATAAGGATGGAACTAAAGAAGCTTCTTTGGTATGAAGGCAAAGTGAAAGAGCTCCTCTGGTCTACAATGGCAGGAGTTATTGACTAGGGTTTATATAGCATGTATAGAATGTATAGAGCAACCGAGATTCATCTAGAACCAAAGAGGTGGCACTAATGGATAGATATGAAGAGAAAATATCCCCTAAATCACTGTGCTTTACCACCATTTCGGCTGCAACAGTGCCCACGGTGGAAAAACCAGAGAGCAATCAAAAATTGAGTCACTGACGCGTGGGTCCCAGGGGAATCACAGCCATGCAACGCAAGACAGAAAGCAAAACCGCCACGACATGTGGGGTCCAAGGTCATAGAGCCATGCAAGGTACAGTACCAATCTCAAGAACAAGAGCCCTCGGATCGACCACGAACGGTCGCGATGCGGAGGAAAAAGGCACATCGAATCGATATTGCGGATTATGGACCCGGCGATCTACCTCTGACGCCACGATCAAAGGAAGCTCCAAGGTAGTCAGAACCTTCAAACCCACGTGAGCCACACGATTTCCAGCGAACGACTCAGATCGAGCGGGTCCTGCAGCGGTCGAAGGTTACAACTCACGCGAGCCGTCGGATTCAGGTTTAACGGTCGCGATTCAATGGGGAACTGTCGCGGTCCGATCAGCCCAATCCACCAGAGCCGTGCGATCGCGATCCAAAGGTCCCGGATTGGATGCGCGCCGTGAGCTTCGGCCTCGAAAGGGAATCACCGTTGGATCTGAAAGTTACGGCTGAGATTGAAGGGGTGTGTAGATGGTCCGAAAGTCACAAGAAATCTGGGCCACATATTGAAATTTCAACGGCCCAGATGAAAGAGGGGATGAAGCGGTCCGAACATTACATGCGATCTGGATGGTCCATTATGCATCCAACGGTGGCCGGAGATGAGGAGGGCTTCAGAGATGAAGAAAGGATACGATGCCGTCGAATTGAGATCCAACGGCTAAATTGGAGGCGAGCGGATGGTCGAAGTGCACTTCTGATCTGAACGGTTCAAAGAGGATCCAACGGTGGAAATCGATTTGTGCATGTGGGATGACCCGCACAGATCGCAAATCCCGTCCGTTTGCTATGAGATCAACGGCTCACGTTTCGCTGGAGGTTGGGATCGTGCGCTGAACGTGTCGGGCCGGACCAGGTACCCTGGGTTGGACCCAACCGAAGTGAGGCCGAGTCGCTCTGAAGACTAAGTTTGAGTTTAAGCTGGCGCTTTGACCAGATCTATTTGAATTTTAAACAGGTTTGACCGGGCCTTTAAATATAGTAAATAAATTTGTAAAATCTTGAAATTTTGCAGACTTGCTACTGGAATAATATACTTCCCAAATAAATTTTGAAATCCCAGTTTCTTCTTTAGAAATACATAATTAATTTATTTATACCAACTAGGATTTATTTAAAGACAACTATTTTTATGAAAATCAAAATAATTTCTAAAAATTCAACAAAAATTATTTTTGGCCATAATAATTTATCGATTTTCTATTAAAATATTTCCCAGTCATAATACCAACATTGGATGGTATTTCCTTTTGAAATTTTTGGTCAAGTTGAAATTGATAATAGAAATTTGGGAAATTAGGTTGTAACAAATTGCCTAATTTGCCAAGATGAACAGTAATGATATGAACAGTACTTTATTACTGTATATCAGGGCTGAGGCTGTTACACCAGTTCATACTAATGTACCAACTAGCTTTTTACTATAGTGACAAAGGGTGGTCGAATCAATAATCAAGTTCAGATGTACAAAGGAATTTGGTATGACTATAAATTTAAGGCAGGGATTTAAATTACTTGAATTGAAATAAGCATGCAGTAATAGTTTGAAACAAAACTTAAATAATTTGAGATACTAGGTTCAATATGATCAAGGGTGTAACTTGCCTTGCTCGAAAGCTTGACGGTCTTCTTCGGAGAACTCGAGCTCCCCGGAGACGTCGCAATCTATACGAGTGAACGAAGCAAACTCAAATAACGACCAAATAAGATCCAAATGAACTCCAAAACAAACCGAACTAGAAACAATAGCAAAGAATAGAATTAGAAAACTAGGAACGGGCTCTCAAGAGGAGGTCCAACGGGTTGGGAGGAGGTCCAACAGAGAGAGAGGTCGAGGGAGGTCCTAAGGAAGAGGTCCTGAGGAAATGACAAAAAGGATACAGGAGGTCCTGAGGAGGAGGTCCTGAGTGGGAGGTCCTGAGGACAGTGCGACTACTCAGCGTGGTCGTACGAGGACTACAACAGGATACGACAATGCAGTGCAGTTGTAAGAAGAATGCAACAGGATACGACTTATGCAACGTGGTCGTAGGAACGAATACGACTACGCAACATAGTCGTAGGAGCAAAGAAAACAGAACAGGACACGGAGGAGCTCACCGAGACAAAGAGAGAAAGAGAGAGAGGGAGAAAGAGGCCCGAGAAGACTAGAGGAGGGCGGCGACGGCGACGACGATGATTGAAGACGGTGCAGTGCTCCAGCGAATCCTTGGCGATGAGGTGGTTGAAGATGGCGCAAGCTTCAACGGACTCCTTGGCGATGAAGCTTGAAGCACGGGAGGAAACTGGACGAGAGCTAGAGATTTGAGTGAGGAAAAAGGTGATGAAGAAGGACAGGTCAGGCTATTTATAGCCAGGGAAGAGTCACTAGAGGAATCAGAGGTGCACACTATCAAGGGCATGTATGACAGGATGAGGCACAACCGAGTAGGTGAAGGAGATGATGGGGGCAGGTAGGGGAGGAGACAAGAGGGGAAACAGGGTACCACTGAAGTGACAGCATTTAATGCGACGCAACAGTATTAAATGCGCAAGGACAAATGTGTTAACAATGACACGACGATAGGAAGGAGAAGGTGAGCAGGACTAACAGGTCGGGCCTAGTCAACGCTCGAAAAGGTGGTCAAACCCCAAAGGGAAGTCGTGACCAAAGAACAAAAGGGGGGTGGGGTCACGACTCCATGGGGAGGTCGCAGCTAAATGACAAAAGAGGAGGTCGCGACTCCAAGGGAAGGTCACCGCTAAATGACAAAAGGGGATGTCGTGACTCCAAGGGGAGGTCGCGGCTAAAGGACAAATGGGGAGGTCGCGACTCCAAGGGGAGGTCGCGGCTAAATGACAAAAGAGGAGGTCGCGACTCCAAGGGGGGTGTCATGGCTAAAGGACAAAAGAGGAGGTCATGACTCCAAAGGGGGGTCGCGGCTAAACGACAAAAAAGGAGATTGTGACTCCAAGGGGATGTTGTGGCTAAAGGACAAAAGAGGAGGTCGCGACTCCAAGGGGGTGGTCTTTGCAAAAAGGCCAAGGGAGGTGGTCTTTGCAAAAAAAAGGCCAAGGGACGTGGTCTTTGCAAAAAGACCAAGGGAGGTGGTCCAACGAGAGGGTGGTCTAAACCAAAAAGGGAGGTCCAAGCGGGGGGAGAGGTCCAAACACAAAGGAGGTCTCGACGGAGGGAGAGGACCAAACACAAGGGAGGACAGGATAGAAGGGAGAGGTCCAAACACATGGGAGGTCTGGACAGAAAGGAGCAGGGTTGAGAGAGACATAGAGCGAAAAGAGGAAGGGAAAGACAACACCAGAACTCAAACAACTCCAAATAAACCAAACGTTTGGATTAGTTGAAGTTTGATTTAGTCATTTTAAAACTCTTTTAAAAACCAAAATCATAGGTTAATCTTTAGAACTTCAAGAAAACCAACTGATTCTTTTTATTTTGAAAATTTTCAAAAAGGCTAAGAAAAACGGGATGTCACACCTGCAAATGAAGTAGTTCTTCGTACAACGTCCGGTTTCTATTTTGTCCATGTTGTTCCTAATGCGCTGTACCTGTCACCGGCCAACCTTTCCCTTGAGCCTATCAATGTCCGCGGCCCAGATTAGTCGCACCCAGGTCGGATGGCCAGTGAAATCGCCAACCACAGCTTAACCATACATCTCCGCGGTCCAGGTTTGCATCACCGTGTTGTTGCTTCTGTCAACAAAGTTCTTCGTCGTACCGCGGAGAATTGCCTCCACAATACCCACCAAAGAGAGGCACCTTGCACCGTGCATGACCTAGTTGTACACGAAGAGAGGCATCTGTGGGTATCTCTGGCAATGCTTCGGGGGCCTAGTCAGCGCTTGGGGAGGCCCTTCTCGTTGCCTCCCTTCTGTGTGTCTTGGTCTGCTCATCTAGAATCTTTCATAGTGTTTCGAACTTCCGCTGCTGGTTCTGGTTGCACAGCCGCTTGAACATGTTCATCGAGTCTTTGTTGCAGAACTATTTGTAGAAGTTTGCACCCAAGTGCCTCATGCACCACCTACTCTGCAGATCCGGCCATGGAAGTGGTACATTCTCTCCTTATTGCAGCTGGGTTATTACACGCAGCAGGCCTGCATGCCGATCATGTATGAGGCATACGTTGGGACGGCCTTGCACAACAAAAATCATCACGTTCTTGGGAACCACAACAACAATTTGTCCGTGTTCTCGCTTTCAACGACAGCGAATGCCACGGGAAGAACTTGATTGTTCTCGTCCATCGCTATTGTAGTCAGTATCTGGCCCTTGTACTTCCTAGTCAAGAATGTGCCATCTATGCACAAGATTAGACGACAGTGTCGGAATGCATTGACGCATGGACCAAACGCGAAGAATGCTCATTCCAATACCCTCTTATTGGCCCACTTCGGGTGCGTGGCGTTTTGAATGTCGATATGGATGCCAGGATTTCTATCTTGTATGACTCGAAGTTGCCTAGGGAGGTTGTGGTAGGAATCCTTGAACGTGCCCCACCTTGATTGCAATGCCTTCAATTTTGCCCTCCAAGCCTTGGCATAGCTGATTGTATACTGGAACCTTGCCTCAATCGCCCGAATGATGGATTGTGGCTCAAAATCTAGATTATCCACTATCTCACTGTACATAAGGTTGGCGATGAAGCGATGACGAGTTCGATGGGGCGCACCGACTCGAAGCGAGCGCATGTGTGAGGAACCACTATAGAGCACTTCCAGTAGGTGTCCCACTTTGGCTGAAATGCGTGCACTCGCCAAGGGCATCCCTCTATGCTGCACTTCATGTCGTAGAATCTTGGGGTAGACTTGATGACTTTGAATGTGCACCGCACCAACAAGGCCCAGAATTTAACCGCATCCTGCATGGCCTCCTTGCATTTGTACATAGCTCCTAGCTTGACCTCACTCTGGTCGTACTCCCACGGCACACGGGAGCCCTTGTTGACGATGAGGTTGTCGAACTGGTATGTGTTCTAGTCGGATGGAACCGCCTGCTGGTCCACGTCATCCTCGTCGTCGGAACCTTCATCTTCAGACAATGTTATGTAATCTCAGTCTTCGAGATCCATCCTTTGCACTATGGCTTCAACCTCCTCACCCTCATCAGCAAGACCACTAGCTTGCCTCACCGTAGGAGCTACTTCCGTAGGGTCTTCATCGACAGCATCAGCAACTCCGGGAGCTTCAGCCATTGTGTGCGCCGCACTGTGGCTGCAGTCCCCGACTTTCTCTTCGGGCTCAGCACCCCTTCTTGTTCAGCTGCGGGTGGAGGAGTGGGTTTGGCATATGCTTGGACCAGAAGGACCAATTTTCACCCTGCCTCCCTCGCGATGTGTACATATGACTGCCATGAATTTGGTCCCTTAAGCTACACTAACTCCCAATATGTGGGTTGTCCTCTCCATGGGGAAAGACAACTCAATCTTAGATCATACACATCGCGGTTGTCGGTGTTTCAGAACCGAACTTATGTAAAGATTGTTTGATTCGGGGGTTCCTCTAGGCTCAATATCACGTAGAGATGGAGACAAGGGGATTTTTATACAAGTTCAGGCCTTCTCCTGGGAGAATAACAACCCTACTCCTGTGTGTATGTATTGAGTATACTGGATTACAACGTGGAGTCGAATATTAGAGTATTGTGCTTCTAATCTTTTGTGTCCCGTCGTAATGTTCTGTGTATCGCCCGTCCCCTTGTCCTATTGATCTTTGCCTTTTATATCACTTCTGGAGTGCACCGTTGGATCTTCGGAATAAAAGTCTCCTTAACGCGCCAGATCATGGAGCTGTTTTCAGGAGTTATTACGGGGGTTTTAATGTCCCCACGTCGCCAGGCAATTATCATCATAACAGGGGGTTAAGTCATGCTGTTATTTCATAAAATAATAGCGTAATTGATTACTCATATCCTAGGATACGGCGCATGATATTCCTTTATCGACCAGGCCCACATGTCTATAGATCTTGTCGTCGAGGATCGGTCGAGAAAGTCTTCGACGAGTTGGTGGTCGTAGGAGAGTCTACGACCATGGATTAATCGTAGTAGAGCTTACGATTATGGGATAGTCGTAGGAGGGCTTACGACTATGGGGTGGTTGTAGGAAGACCCACGACTACAGGGTGGTCGTAGGAGGACTTGCGACCACCAGCTTCTCCCTTAAGAATATTAAGGGGTATGCACAAGAGTTTTATGACGTCATTAATTCCCATAATACAAATTACGGGTATATAATAAAATAAGGATTGTTATATCCTCGTCATCTAGCCCCCCAACTTAAGCGAAAGTAACTTGCTTGGAGAAGGAGTTGTAGATGGTCTTACGACCAGCAGGTGGACGTAGAAAGATGGTCAAAGGGAGGACTCTTTGACTAGTGTTTCATTTGACCAGAAAATAACTTGGTCAAGAAGGTTGTAAAATAATCTTACGACTTGCAAGGTAATCGTAGAATATCTTACGATTACCAAGTCGTCGCAGCACTGGGGTCGGAAGTAAAATCTTTCCGACTGTTGGTTGTGTTTGACCAAAAAAGTCTTGGTCAAGAAGGTAATTTCACTTGAGGTGTGAAAACTGGCTCGTTCTCCTCGAGCAGACAAATTTGAGAATGTGAATCGACTCTTACAGATCTATCTGTTGGAGCAGTTCACGAGGCATCGGCAACCATTGTGTAGCCATGTCTCTTCATCTCCAGATGAGCGGTTATACATATTCACCGCGGGTGAGCATAAGGTCTTTTACCTTCCCCCAAATCGCTCTTGCTGTTCAAACTTTCGAGTTCTCCGTCACCAACCAAATCGAGCCCTCTTCTTCAATTTTCCCAAGCCGAAATCTCTGACCCCTGAGAGAAATGGCCGGAGCCGCTTCTCAGTGGGTCGAATTGGAGATGGACGCGACCAAGATCAAAGCTTTGGTTGCTACTAAGAAGATTCCGAAGAGGAAGTCCATGAGGTGGATTGAGGCCACTGGGCAACATTGGCCATCGGGGGAGATTGGGCAAATCCCTATCTTCTAGGCATTCTGTGAGTGCGGCCTCCGATTGCCTGCTCACCCTTTCCTTCCTCTCGTACTCGGACACTTTGGAGTGGAGCTGGTGAACCTAGTTCCCAACTCTATCACAATGTTGAGTGTTTTTGTGTACCTGTGTGAAGCTTATCTGGGAATTCCGGCTGATCTAGAGTTGTTCCAAAGATTTTTACTGGGATGACCAGTGGACAAGGATTCTTTGGAAGTCAGAGTCTGAAGCTCCACGACGGGAAATCGAAGGAGTACATTTCGATGTTTACCCGGTCATCGTGGCAGCTCTGGAAGAAGAAGTGGTTTTATTGGGAAATCACCAGTGAGGACAGTCTTTCCTTCATTGAGAAGTCGGCCGAGAAGATTTTGTCGTTGGATTTGACTCCCAAGGATCTTGGTCGGATCGCCCCTTTCATCCAAGCCATTGCGGACTTGAAGAAAGAGGGGCTAACCGGATGTCATGTGGTGAAAGACTTCATCACGCGCCGCATCAGCCCCCTGAAGAAGAGGGCTCATCCAATGTGGAGGTACTCGGGTCCGGCAGACTCGACGAGGGATTATGCGGAAGGTAAGCAAGCCTCAGATTTAGCCTTCTTCCTGTTGGTTTCGAATTGGGTTTTAAAGAAATTTTCTTTCATCCCTGTAGACCTCTCACAAGAGGAGATTGACGCCCGGGTAAAACTCATCTATGAGAAATCACCAGCCAATGCGGAGGTATCCCCAATACTGGCTGTCTTGTCCCCAGAGGACAAGGTGGAACGCCTAAAGGTAATCAGGAGTTGATTTCATCTTTAAGACTTCGTAGTTATAGAAAAACTTATGACTAGGTAGTGATCGTAGTAAGGTTTATGATCAGGTCTTGGTCGTAGAAATACTTATGACCAGGGGGTTGTCATAGAAGAGCTTATGACAAAGCAATGGTCGTAGAAGAACTTACGACCGCTTTGCAATTTCTCTTTCTTTCTGATTTCTACAAAAAGTAGGTATGGAGAACCGTTAGGACGACGAGGAAGTCGAACTGATGGTCATCGGTGCTGCCCTAGAGCAGCTTGTTTCTCCCCCAGCCAAGAGGCGTAAGCTCGCGCAAGATGTTGATGGGAGAGGCGCGAGTTCAAGTTCTGTTTTGATCGCGCCTTCTGTGAAGGAAACTACTGCATCAGCAGTACCCGTGGCCGAGGGTAGCGATGCCCTTAAGGTGGTCGAGACCAATCTTGACCATCCAAGGAGTCAAGGGGATCTGGGAGCGAAGGCGCTCGATCAAGATCCACGACCAGACGTGGTTGTGGTCGTTCCTCAACTTGATTCTCGACCAAACGTGGTTGAGAAAAAGTCGAAGAAATTCCCCTTGGGGAGGATCGTTCCTAAATTTAAGGCCAAGTCTGGCACTAGGAGGTATGTAAAAGAGACAAAAGCATAAGGACAGCATTTACCTTTTGTTTTCTACTACCTGATAGTGCTTTCCTTTTCATGGTCTTAGCCTGGCTTCTCTCGTCATCAAAGATGTTCCTGTCAGGGAACCCACCGTAGTTTCTTCGATAGGTGAAGGAACAGCAGTGGCGGTGGTCGAAGGGTCGTCCACCGTTCAAGTGACTAAAGATGCCGTTGCAGTGACCACGACTACTGGAGCAGTCATAGTATTAGGAACGGCTACGACCACGGGAGTGGTCATAGAATCCGAGGCGATGATGACGTCTGATGTTGCGGAGGCATCAGAGCATCGCACCGGGAAGGAGATTGTCTCGGACGTTCTTCCAGGTTCTCAGGGCGAAACTGGCATTACCGAATCAGAGGAAGAATATGCTAACTTCTGCTCTGATTTCTTCGGGTCATCCCCCATCGTGGTATCTTCCGCCCTCGTATCTCGTACTCGTGTTCCTCACCCCAAAGACATTCCTGGTGACAATGATATTTTCGATGACGCGTGTCTCGAGAAGGTGTGGTGGGACCGAGTCCGAGAGATCGATGAGCTGAGGAACTCCACGTTTGTAGTGTCTTCGTTTGCGCAGAAGGCAATGGATGTAAGTACCTTTTGATCAGTATTTACACTTATGTTGTTTCTTGCTTCTAACTGTTTCTCTTTTTTGTAGAGAGCATTGGAGCAAATCATCACTGTTGCTGAATACAACAGGCAACTTGTCCGTTGCCAGACAGAAAGCGAACTCGCTAACAGCAGAGAGGTGGTAAGCCACTGTTACTCGTAGTCGTTTTCGGTTTGACTATTTATACAGTGCTTATGGGGTTTGTCGTGGAAAAGCTCACGACTAGGTGCTGGTCGTAGAAAAACTTACGACCAGTAGTTTGTCGTAGAAGAACTTACGACTAGGTCAATGGTCGTAGAAGAACTGACGATCACCTGGTTAGCGCTCATGTTCATTTTTAACCTTTACAGGTTAAAAAGTGATGAAAAGACCCTGGCAGACTCGCTCGACTATGAAAAAGCTGAGACGAAAAGGTTGAGGGAAGAAAAAGAAGACCTCTCGAAGAAACTCCAGGAGATCAGCTTTGCAGCTCAAAACTTGCAGGAACTGATGAACAGTAAGTGTCGATCTTAAGACTGCTTATGTCTCTGATCTTTACCTTTTTAACTCTTGCTTCTTTTCAGAAAAAGAAGACGAAATGGAAAGGCTCCAAATTGAAGTCAAAGATAAAACTTTAGTTGTTCACAAGCTTTCTCGCGTTGCCAGAGATAAAGATCAAGAGATTGAGAGGTTAAGATCTCGGCGAGTAGGTAAGCAATTCTTTACCTATAATGCTTTACGACTTCTCTTCCTTATCTAATTCTCATTTCTTTTCAGAAATTGAGCTTGAACTGGGAAGGCTCGAAACTAGGGATCGAGAAAAAACCATGATCCTTAACGAGACCGTCCAGATTGCTAAAGAAAACGCAAAGGATTTTAGATTATGGGAGGAGCGGTATAAAAAGACCACTGCTTCCCATAATGATGAAATCGAGAAATTGAATTCACGACTGGCAAGTAAGGACTTCTTTACCTACGATCAAGTTCTTCCCTCTTTTAGGAGTTATTTTTGTTTGACCAGTTTTGCCCTTTTTTCAGAGCAAGTAGCCGAAAATAAACAACTCGCGAGGCTTCGACTCGTAACCAAGAGGATATGAAGTCGTCGAAGATTAATCTTCAAGACAACATCTCGCTCCTAAACAATATACTTGGTGAGCTATGTGGTGAGGGAAAAACTCCTCAAGAAGACACGATAGCTGCTCACATAAGTACTATTGGAGAACAAGTCGAGACTTTGAGCGAGTTGATGAGCACTCTGAAGGCCAACCAAGTTGACTCAATAAAGGAGGCGGTCGAAGGTGCAATAAGTTATATTTTGGCAAAACTTAAAGCTCGTGACCCCAACCTTAACGTGCAACCAATCGAAGACGACTTCGACTGCCCTAAGGTAGAAGCAAGTCGTTTGATTGAAGAAATGTAGTCAGTCGGCAGGAAGGTCTCGGAGGAGATGCAACTGGGATCTCCTTCTTCAGAGTAGCTTGTAATGAAAACCAGTGAAAACAAGCTTTTGTTGATGTAATATATATAATCCATCCTGTTTCCTGCAAATCATCTTGTCGAGTAGTTAGTAACTCAAAAGATAATTGACAAAAAATAGACTAAGAAATGAAGTCAAGTTAATAACTTTATCTTAGCCCCCGACTATTTTCTTGATTTATTTAGATAAACCAAGTAAATAGTGTTCAATGGGTTTTCTGAAAAAAAGAGAGGTTTAACCAACTTACAGTGTTTCGATCACGATTTTCATGCACTGGTCGAAAGAGTAGGAACGAGTCGACACTAGGAAGTTCCTTCTAGTGGGCATGACCACGTGCAGAAAGGAGAGGCTTCGACTAGGTGATGTTACCATCTCCGACCAGATTAGTCAAATCAAGAACGGTGAACTCGAGTTAGATAAATGTCTAGAGTTCCTTAAAAAATTTGTTCAACTTATTTCAACGCACTTAGTAGGTTCGCTCTAGTAGCAAGAGTTAGAAATAGGACGACACTAGGAAGTTCCTTCTAGTGGGCAGGACCACGTGCAGAGAGGAAAGCCTTCGACTAGGTGTTGCACTTTCTCCGACCAGTTAAAACAAACCAAGTTTATCGAAAGTAGTCGAGCAGATTTGGAAAGTGTACTCGGCTTAATTTATTTTTCAAAAAGAAATATGAAGAAACAAACTAAGGTACTAAGAGTTGGTTTGACATTATTTCAACCATGTTTTGGACCCAAGCTCTTTGTGTTGGTAAAAAATGGAGGAACGAGTCGACTCTAGGAAGTTCTTTCTAGTGGTCGGGACCACATACAGAGAGGAGAGGTTTCGACTAGGTGATGTTACCATCCTTTCGACCAGTGTAAAGATGAAGTGTGTACTGGTCATAGAATGTCTTACGACTAGTGTATTGTTGTAGAAGAGTGTACGACTAGGAACTGGTCAAAGGCGGACCTTCGACCAGGGTATGGTTGAAAAATTTGTCAAAGCGCTACTCGAAGTAAGACAACAAAGATAGAAAGAACCTGATGCTTTATTGAATGGTTGGTCGTTTACACGTAGAATTTGCGTAGTTGGTCGATATTCCAAGAATTTTAGAGAATTCGACCGTCTTCCATTGCCAGTCGTACTGACCCTGGTCGCATAACTTCGACCACTGTGTAAGAACCTTCCCACTTGGGGGAAAGTTTGTTCGATTAGGCTGGATTGAATTTTCCTCAATACCAAGTCACCCTGACAAAGAAGGCTACAAGGTTGGAACTTACGATCGTAGTATTTTGCGCAGGCTTCTTTGGTAGACTGTTGAACGGATTAAGTCCGATTCCTCTTTTCTTGAGCGAGTTAATGTCGCGCTCGAAGTTGTTCTTAATTTGAGTCATTGAAACTCTCGACCCTTGTAGACTGATCTTTAGTTCGGCGGAAGCATGGCCCGGCACCAAAAACTAGGAAAAAGGTGTTTACTTTGTTCGACTAGCGGTCGAATCGCCTATATATCGAGGGTAATTCTTGTACCCAAGCCCCCGAGCGCTGACAAGCTGGTCAAGACTCGAGTTTTAATTCCTGCATTATTTGGCCATTCGCTGCTCGATTGCCCCATTGCTTTGGGGATGGGCGATGAGGCGAATCGAGCTTATACCCAACTCGTCACAAAATTCACGAAATTTTGCGCTCGAAAATTGTTTACCATTATCCGTGATTATTCGACTTGGGACACCAAACCGAGTAATCACGCTTCTCATCATGAACCGCTTTGCGACTTCGTTGTTATCGATCCACGAGTTCTGCCGATCCATTTTTGAACATATCAATAGCCACAAAAGGAACTCGAAGCCTCCCGGAGCCCTTGGGAACGGTCCTAGGATATCGAGACCCTGTGTCGCAAAAGGCCAAGATAAAGGGATTGTTTGTAATGCCCGAGCTGGTATTTGGTGTATTTTACTGCTATGAAACCGGCATTGTACACATTTCTTAACCAATTCTCGCATCGAGAGGGTCTGTTGGCAAGAAAATCCTTGTCGAAAGGCTTTTCCGACCAACGCTCAGAGGAAGCATGAGTTCCACAGATGCCCCGTGTATGTCGTGAAGGAGGTTTAGTCCTTCTCTCTGCGGTATGCATCGCATGAGTACCCTTGAGTACCTCGTTTATAGAGGACTCCTTCGACCAAAGTATACATTTTGGCCTTTCGGGATAAACGATCCGCTTGAGATCGTCATCTGCATCTGAAACCCGTCTGAAGATACTTGTAGATGGGATCCATCCAAGTGTCCTCGTAATCTAGAGAGGTTGTCTCAATAGGAGGTGTCTCGGTGTGTCCACGAGAGATAGTTTTTGGAGTTGCTCCAAAAACCCCTTTGGTACTTGTGATCGGAAGAAGCTATCCGAGCAAGTCGGGTCTCATGAGGAAATTATCCTTTCGAGGATAAATTGTACCTCGAAACCAAAAAAATGTTTTTCAAGCTTTCGAACCTCCGATAGGTACCGAGACATGGTCAGATTAGAGCACTGGTACTCTTTTCCGACCTGGTTTACGACTAGTTGAGAGTCTCCTCTCACGAGTAGTCGTCGAACCACGAGCGCTTTCACAGCTCGTATGCCGGCTAGTAAACCTTCGTATTCTGCCACGTTAGGAGATTCCAGGACCAGCCCAGCCCCCGAGCCAATTAAAGTAAGTGACCTGTCAAAGTACATCGTCCACTTGTCGTGGGTATCATTCGGGATCTGTGATGAGTTCAGATTTGTCCATTCGGCGACAAAGTCTGCCAAGATCTGGGATTTAACGGCCGTTCGGGACATGAAATGGAGGTTGAACTCCCCAAGTTCTACTGACCATTTAGACATGTGTCCCGCTGCTTCCCTATTTTGGAGGATTACTCCCAAGGGAAACTCATACGGCACAATTATCTTGTGCGCCTGGAAATAATGCCGCAGTTTTCTCGAAGACATGAGCAGGGCATAGAGAAGCTTTTGGACCTGAGGGTAACACTCCTTAGGTCCGTGCAAAACTTCACTTACGTAGTACACTGGTCGTTGAACGTTTTCACGTTCTACGACTAGTACTGCGCTCACTACCTGTGGCGTGGCAGCTAGATAAATTAAGAGTGTCTCTTCTGGTTTCGGGGAAACCAGAACAGGAGCACTCGTAAGATACCTCTTGACATCCTCGAAGGCAGCGTTTGCCTCTTCCGACCACTCGAAACCCTCATGTTCCTTAGAAGTTTGAAGAAAGGTAGTCCTTTTTCTCTCAGGCGTGCTATGAAATGACTTAAAGCCGCCATACACCCTGTGAGTTTTTGGACTTCTTTCCTCGTGGTTGGAGAGCGCATTTGAACAATGGCTTTTATCTTTTCGATATTTGCTTCGATCCCTCGTACGGAGACCAGGAATCCAAGCAATTTTCCCAAAGAGACTCCGAACACACACTTCTCAGGATTGAGTTTCAAGCGATGTTTTCTAAGGTTGTCGAATGTCTCCTGCAAGTCTGAAACACGATCAAGCCGTTTGATGCTTTTTACGACTAGATCGTCAACATAGGCTTCCAAATTTCGGCCTAGTTGAGGTGAAAAAGTCGATTGCATCAAACGTTGAAAAGAAGCGACAACATTTTTTAGACCAAATGGCATTTTGACATAGCAAAATATACCAGATGGAGTAATAAATGTGGTCTTCTCTTCATCTTCTAGACACATATTTATCTGGTGGTAACCAGAATATGCATCTAAAAAACTTAATGTTTCGTGATCCAAAGAATAGAATCAACCAACCGATCGACACGAGGTAAAGGAAATCATCTTTGGACAAGTTTTATTAAGATCGGTGAAGTCTCGCGACATTCGCCACTTGCCGTTAGACTTCCTAACCATTATAGGTTGGCCAACCACTGGTGGTTGACTTCTCTTATAAAACCCGCTTTAAGTAGCTTGTCCAACTCTGACCTTATAGCATCTCGTCGATCAGGGGAAAATCTCCGTAATTTTTGTTTTACAGGTACTTTGTCAGGCTGTAAAGCTAGCCAGTGCTCGATCACTTCCCTGGGGACTCCGGGCATGTCGGACGGTTGCCACGTGAAGACATCTGCGTTTGCTCGGAGGAAAGTGATGAGGGCGTCTTCCTACTTGGGGTCGAAAGTATCCCCGATGCGAACAGTCTTCGAAGGTTTCTCCTGATCCAGGGGAACCTCTTTGACTTGGTTGTTCGGCTTGGGTGCAGCTTTAGTTTTTGAGTTCTTGGTCTAAGGCTGTCCTTTTTCTTCCCGAGCTGGTATCTGACCAACCATCTCGAGGGATCGACGGTCACACGAGTGCGCCTTCTTCTTATCACAATTAATTGTGATTACTTCTTTGGGACCTGGCATCTTAAGACATTGATACCCATAATGAGTTGCCATTAAGAACTTTGCCAAAGCTGGTCATCTGAGTATGGCGTTATATGCCGTATCGAAATCGACCACATCAAAAGAGATCTTCTCCGTCCTGAAATTACTTGGTGAACCAAATGTTAAAGGAAGGGAAACTTGACCAATGGGTTTGGCCGAAGACCCTAGCACAATACCATGAAATGAATATCTTACCGGTCTAACCTTGGTCCTAGGTACTTGTATTTCGCCCAGGGTACTCGTAAACAGAATGTTTAATGAGCTTCCACCATCAATTAATACTTGATTTACTTGACCGTTGTTGATAGTGGGTTCGACCATGATCGGAAGCGACCAGGTCGGGTTGAAGGGATCGGGCGGTCACCTTTCTTGAAAGAGATAGTGACTTCCGACCACTTCGGTACTTTATTGACAAGAGGAGAGTCAATGGAGTTTACCTCGCGTTCGACTACCTTAAGCTGTCGTCTTGACTCGTAAGCCGATGATCCCCCAAAGATGTGCTCGATGGTGTGATCGGGATCTTGAAATGGCATGTCCTCGTTGTCATCCGACTGTGTACGACCACTAGCTTGCCCTACTTCTTTGATGGTAGGAAGTGGTCCTTTGCCATTGTAGTAGTCTTCGAGTTTTTGTTAGAAAACTCGACAGTTGCGAAGGTCATGTCCTTCCTTTTTGTGGAAAGGGCACCACCTAGGCTTATCGTTCTTCCGTTCGGGGCGCTTACCTTTGCCTCGATCGGTACCGCTGGCGCTCATGGCTCCTTATCGCCACGGCGTAATCTCCTTAGAAACATTGGCTTGAGGCTTTTCTCCCTTTGCCTTATTCTTGGATTTCTTGGCCTTCCTATCCTTATTTTTGCTACCTTCACCATTCTCCTGAGGGAGCTGGTCATCTTGATCGATGATTTTGGTCCACTCAAGCGCCGCCGCCAGAGCGCATCGATCACCATCTCGAAAAGTTCACTCTGATGGCGGAGGGTTTAAAGCGATGTCCTCCGTGATCCTACGCCACGGACTCGCTGAATGCTCTGATAATAGATGCGTCAGAAACCTCAGGAATATAATTGCGAACCTGACTGAAACACCTGATGAATTGGCGCAGTGTTTCATGGTCATTTTGTCGCATCCTGTGAAGATCGTCCTCCTTTCCAGGGCGGTGGTAGGTGCCCTGGAAATTAGCCAGCAGCAGATCACAGAGGTGTTGCCACGAGTAGATTGACTCGACCGGTTGGTTTAATAACCACGATCGAGCAGACCCTTCGAGCACAGTTGGAAGGTAATTCACCATGACGCGCTCTCCTCCTGCTGCTGCACGGACAGCGGTTGTGTAGATTTGAAGGAACTCGATGGGATTTTGAGATCCATCAAATTTCTCCATGTTCCCTGGTCGAAACCGTGGCGGCCAGTGAACTGCTCGGACGTCAGGCGAGAATGCCCGACATCTGGTAATCACATCGTAACGCCTCCTTTGTAGAAAAGAGGGGTTGACGTCGTCAGGTGATCGTACTCGACGATACCCAGCAAGGGGTGAATCTGACTTATAGTAAGTCTCGATCCTACGAGGGTAATACTCCTCGTACCTTGTCTGCTGTTGCAGACCTCTCGATCGGAGTGGTGAGTGATCACCTCTCCTAGGAGTTTTATGATCATCAGGCATTCGAGGAACTCTTTTGCGGATTGGGGAGCGATGCATCTTGCGGTGATCTCCATGCGGCGAGTTATTCGATTGACTAGAAGCTGATGGAGTTGTACTGCCACGACTTACTGAATGATGTCGGCGGGGTCATTCGAGCTTGTCCATTGTACTCCGTAGCCTTCGTGTAATCTCTTCGGTGAAGAGGTTGTAGCTAGGTGCTCGGGCAAGTTCTCGAGATGGGTTCTCGAGCAGGTCGTTGATATGCTGAAGTTCCTAAGCTTCTTCCGATTGGTAATGAGCGCGCCTAGGCAATTTTCTCTGAGCCGCGACTCATTTTCGTCGGTTTGTTTCAGAATCATTCATGCCTGATCCTTGAGCTTGCCTTAATGGAGTACGATGATCTCGAGAATTTCCCTCACGTTCATCGTCTGAGTACGACTGGTCGCCGTCTTGAGGTGTCTTTGTCATTGCCACGAGCGGTCGAGGGAGTGATCTTCGGGAGCATCTGCACTTTGTCTCTAGGAATGTTATGGCTACCGTGGGCGGGACGAAGACCTCCGCTGATGATCTCCACTTGCTACTGGAGGCCTCTCGCTGAGGAGTCGTCGAATGACACCATCTCGACGACTTGGAGCAAACCCTCCAGAAAGGGAATTCCGGGTTATAACTGTCTCCGTCGGCAAGCGGGTCCTGCGTTGGGCTGATCGAATTCACAGGAAGAGCATGTTCGATCGCATCCTTCGCTGGGCTAACCGGAGAGAGAGAATCACCCAATGATGATGAAGATTCGGAACTGTGACTTCTAGGAGTTGTCGCGCCAGGTCGGACTGTCTTAGGCGGACTTGGACATTTGGAGAGGGAGCCCTCACCATGCCCTGAGTCTGCCTTGCTCGAAAGCTTGACGGTCTTCTTTGGAGAACTCGAGCTCCCTGGAGACGTCGCAATCTACACGAGTGAACGAAGCAAACTCAAATAACGACCAAATAAGATCCAAATGAACTCCAAAACAAACCGAACTAGAAACAATAGCAAAGAATAGAATTAGAAAACTAGGAACGGGCTCTCAGGAGGAGGTCCAACAGAGAGAGAGGTCGAGGGAGGTCCTAAGGAAGAGGTCCTGAGGAAACGACAAAAAGGATACAGGCGGTCCTGAGGAGGAGGTCCTGAGGAAAAGACAAAAAGATACAGGAGGTCCTGAGGAGGAGGTCCTGAGCGGGAGGTCCTGAGGACAGTGTGACTACTCAACGTGGTTGTACGAGGACTACAGCAGGATACGACTATGCAGCGTAGTCGTACGAAGAATGCAACAGGATACGACTTATGCAACGTGGTCGTAGGAACGAATACGACTACACAACGTAGTCGTAGGAGCAAGGAAAACAGAACAGGACACGGACGAACTCACCGAGACAAAGAGAGAAAGAGAGAGAGGGAGAAAGAGGCCGGAGATGACTAGAGGAGGGCGGCGACAGCGACGACGATGATCAAAGACGGTGCAGCGCTCTAGCGAATCCTTGGCGACGAGGCGGTTGAAGATGGCGCAAGCTTCAACGGACTCCTTGGCGATGAAGCTTGAAGCACAGGAGGAAACTGGATGAGAGCTAGAGATTTGAGTGAGGAAAAAGGTGATGAAGAAGGACAGCTCAGGCTATGTATAGCCAGGGAAGAGTCACTGGAGGAATCAGAGGTGCACACGATCAAGGGCACGTGTGACAAGACGAAGCACAGCCGAGTAGGTAAAGGAGATGATGGGGGCAGGTAGGGGAGGAGACAAGAGGGGAAACAGGGTACCATTGAAGCGACAACATTTAATGCGACGCAACAGCATTAAATGCGCAAGGACAAATGTATTAACAATGACACGATGAGAGGAAGGAGAAGGTGAGCAGGACTGACAGGTGGGGCCTAGTCAACGCTCGGAATGGTGGTCAAACCCCAAAGGGAAGTCGTGACCAAAAAACAAAAGGGGAGGTCGCGACTCCATGGGGAGGTTGCGGCTAAACGACAAAAGAGGAGGTCGCGACTCCAAGCGGAGGTCGCAGCTAAAGGACAAATGGGGAGGTTGCGACTCCAAGGGGAGGTCGCAGCTAAACGACAAAAGAGGAGGTCGCGATTCCAAGGGGAGTGTCGTGACTAAAGGACAAAAGAGGAGGTCGTGACTCCAAGGGGGGGGGTCGCGGCTAAACGATAAAAGAGGAGATTGCGACTCCAAGGGGATGCTGTGGCTAAAGGACAAAAGAGGAGGTCGCGATTCCAAAGGGGTGGTCTTTGCAAAAAGGCCAAGGGAGGTGGTCTTTGCAAAAAAAGGCCAAGGGACGTGGTCTTTGCAAAAAGACCAAGGGAGGTGGTCCAACGAGAGGGTGGTCTAAACCAAAAAGGGAGGTCCAGGCGGGGGGAGAGGTCCAAACACAAAGGAGGTCTGGACGGAGAGAGAGGTCCAAACACAAGGGAGGTTTGGACAGAAGGGAGAAGTCCAAACACATGGGAGGTCTGGACGGAGGGAGAGGTCCAAACACAACAGAGGTCTGGACAGAAGGGAGAGGTCCAAACACAAAGGACATCTGGACAGAAGGGAGATGTCCAAACACAAGGGAGGTCTGGACAGAAGGGGGAGGTCCAAACACAAAGGAAGGTCTGGACAGAAGGGAGAGGTCTAAACACAAAGGAAGGTCTGGACAGAAGGGAGAGGTCCAAACACAAAGGATGGTCTGGACAGAAGGGAGAGATCCAAACATAAGTGGGGTCTGGACAGAAAGGAGTGGCCCAGACACAAAGGAAGGTCTTGACAGAAGGGAGAGGTCCAAACACAAAGGAGGTCTGGACAGAAGGGAGAGGTCCAAACACAAAGGAAGGTCTGGACAGAAAGGAGCGGGGTTGAGAGAGACATAGAGCAAAAAGAGGAAGGGAAAGACAACACCAGAACTCAAACAACTCCAAATAAACCAAACTTTTGGATTAGTTGAAGTTTGATTTAGTCATTTTAAAACTCTTTTAAAAACCAAAATCTCAGGTTAAGCTTTAGAACTTCAACAAAACCAACTGATTCTTTTTATTTTGAAAATTTTCAAAAAGGCTCAGAAAAATAGGATGTTACACCCTGCAAATGGAGCAGTTCTTCGTACGACGTCCAGTTGCTGCTTTGTCCATGTTGTTCCTAATGCGCCGTACCTGTCACCGGCCAACCTTTCCCTTGAGCCTATCAATGTCCGCGGCCCAGATTAGTTGCTCCCAGGTCAGATGGCCAGTGAAATGGCCAACCACAGCTTAACCATACATCTCTGGGGTCCAGGTTTGCATCACCGTGTTGTTGCTTCTGTCAACAAAGTTCTTCGTCGTACCGCGGAGAATTGCCTCCACAATACCCACCAAAGAGAGGCACCTTGCGCCGCGCATGACCTAGTTGTACACGAAGAGAGGCATCTGTGGGTATCTCTGGCAATGCTTCAGGGGCCTAGTCAGCACTTGGTGAGACCCTTCTCGCTGCCTCCCTTCTGTGTGTCTTAGTCTGCTCATCTAGAATCTTTCAGAGTGTTTCGAACTTCCGCTGGCCGGTTTCGGTTGCCTGTACCGCTGAACAGTTCATCAAGTCTTTGTTGCAGAACTGTTTGTAGAAGTTTGCATCCAAGTGCCTCATGCACCACCTGCTCTGCAAATCCGACCATGGAAGTGGTACGTTCTCTCCTTATTGCAGTTGGGTTATTACACGCAGCAGGCCTGCATGTCGATCATGTATGAGGCATACGTTGGGACGGCCTTGCACAACAAAAATCATCACGTTCTTCAGGAACTACAACCAGCTGTCCGTGTTCTCGCTTTCAACGAAAGCGAATGCCACGGGAAGAACTTGATTGTTCTCGTCCGTCGCTATTGTAGTCAGTATCTGGCCCTTGTACTTCCTAGTCAAGAATGTGCCATCTATGCACAAGATTAGATGACAGTGTCGGAATGCATTGATGCATGGACCAAACGCGAAGAATGCTCATTCCAATACCCTCTTATTGGCCCACTTCGGGTGCGTGGCGTCTTGAATGTCGATATGGATGCCAGGATTTCTATCTTGTATGACTCGAAGTTGCCTAGGGAGGTTGTGGTAGGAATCCTCGAACGTGCCCCACCTTGCTTGCAATGCCTTCTGTTTTGCCCTCCAAGCCTTGGCATAGCTGATTGTGTACTGGAACCTTGCCTCAATCGCCCGAATGATGGATCGTGGCTCAAAATCTAGATTATCCACGATCTCTTTGCACATAAGGTTAGCGATGAAGCTCGATGACAGTTCCAAAGTGGGACCGACCGACCGTAAACCACGCATGTGTGAGGGACCACTATAGAGCACTTCCAGTAGGTATCCCACTTTGGCTGAAATGCGTGCACTCGCCAAGGGCATCCCTCTATGCCGCACTTCACGTTGTAGAATCTTAGGGTAGACTTGACGACTTTGAATGTGCGCCCCACCGACAAGGCCCAGAATTTAACCGCATCCTGCACGGCCTCCTTGCATTTGTACATAGCTCCTAGCCTGACCTCACTCTGGTCGTACTCCCACGGCACACGGGAGCCTTTGTTGACGATGAGGTTATCGAACTGGTATGTGTTCTAGTCGAATGGAACCGCCTGCTGGTCCACGTCATCCTCGTTGTCGGAACCTTCATCTTCAGACAATGTTATGTAGTCTCGGTCTTCGAGATCCATCCTTTGCACTATGGCTTCAACCTCCTCACCCTTGTCAGCAAGACCACTAGCTTGCCTCACCGTAGGATCTACTTCCGTAGGGTCTTCATCGACAGCATCAGCAACTTCGGGAGCTTCACCCATTGTGTGCGCCGCGCTGTGGCTGCAGTCCCCTACTTTCTCTTCGGGCTCAACACCCCCTTCTTGTTTAGCTACAGGTGGAGGAGTGGGTTTGGCATATGCTTGGACCAGAAGGACCAATTTTCACCCTTCCTCCCTCGCGATGTGTACATATGACTGCCATGAATTTGGTCCCTTAAGCTACACTAACTCCCAATATGTGGGCTATCCTCTCCATGGGGAAAGACAACTCAATCTTAGATCATACACATCACGGTTGTCGGTGTTTTAGAACCGAACTTACGTAAAGATTGTTTGATTCGGGGGTTCCTCTAGACTCAAGATCACGCAGAGATGGAGACACAGGGATTTTTATACAGGTTCGGGCCTTCTCCTGGGAGAATAACAACCCTACTCCTGTGTGTATGTATTGAGTATGCTGGATTACAAAGTGAAGTCAAAGACTGGAGTATTATGCTTCTAATCTTCTGTGTCCCGTCGTAATGTTATGTGTATCGCCCGTCCCCTTGTCCTGTTGATCTTTGCCTTTTATATCACTTCTGGAGTGCACCGTTGGATCTTCGGAATAAAAGTCTCCTTAGCGCCGATCATGCAAATTGTTTTCGGAGTTATTACGAGGGTTTTAATGTCCCCACGTCGCCAGGCAATTATCATCATAACAGGGGGTTAAGTCGTGCTGTTATTTCAGGAAATAACAGTGTAATTGATTACTCATATCCTGGGATACGGCGCATGATATTCCTTTATCGACCAAGCCCACATGTCTGTGGATCTTGTCGACTGAGGACTGGTCGTAGAAAGTCTTACGACCAGTTGGTGGTCGTAGGAGAGTCTACGACCATGGATCAATCGTAGTAGAGCTTACGATTATGGGATAGTCGTAGGAGGGCTTACGACTATGGGGTGGTCGTAGGAAGACCCACTACTACAGGGTGGTCGTAGGAGGACTTGCGACCTCCAGCTTCTCCCATAAGAATATTAAGGGGTATGCACAAGAGTTCTATGACGTCATTAATACCCATAATACGAATTACGGATATATAATAAAATAAGGATTGTTATATCCTCGTCAGCGGTCCACTTGGAATGTGTAGTACAACCACCGCATCACAGGGCCCCACGTACGCTGCTCTGGTCTTGCTAGGGGCACGGTCGCCGATTGGAAATAACACAAATCAATCCCCTCGGGACCCTCCAGAATAGTCTCTTAACCATAGTAAATTTTGAAATTGATGACGTCGGACATATTTGACGCACTGTAGCATAAAGAACATTTCCACGATTAACCGCATGTCTAAAACTATACTACCCACCGAAAAGTATTATGTAAAACTATACTGCATTACGTGGTCGTACATCTTTCAAGGGGATTTTATAGGGTCAGTCTTCCTATCACCAGTTCAACTGGCGACAGGAACCTATCGCTAGTTGAACTGGCGACAGGTACCTGGCCCAGCAACGGAGTGGCGAATAGGGGTGAAAACAGATCGGATACAGATGGATAATGGCTCTGCCATATTTGTTTTCATATTTTTTTCCCAGATGCGGATACGAATATGGATGCGAATAATATCGAATACGAATACGGAGCGAATACGGTCACAGATATTTTTTTAGAACATAAAAACCCCTTAAATTGCATGCCAGAAATTAACGAAAACATATGACTAGTTTGTTTGATGCAAACATTCATGAATTGTTCATATTTTCAGTATCCATAGTTACTTTATAGTCCTTGTAAACTACTTCTGAGCAAGTTATTGATCCTCTAGATACTAAGTACACCTTACCAACCTCAATTAGGTCATAAAACTGATCAAGCACCGAATTGTAACATGTTGCATGAATTTCTCCACCATGTGAATCAAGGATTAGCGTATTTGACGATAATTATTATAATAAACATTTATAACTACAAATAATTATTACAAACAGTTCATGCTCCCTCCACTTTTTTTGGGGCTTGGGATCGGCATCGCAGTGTTAGGCACCCCTACCCTCACATGTACCCCAAAGTGTATAATTAGAAACTGCAACCATTTTTAAGAGATAGAAATTAACCAATTAAACAACATCAAAGCAATTAGTCATGGAATCAATAGTGAAATTTTATAAGGATAAATTATCTCTAACAACAGGCATGCATATGTACATTGTAATGGTATGAGCATTCAACTATGAATGAGACGATTTATATACAGTAGGGTTCTCCCTACTGTTTTCAGTCAAAAAAAACTATGAATGAGACAATTTCAGTGGACATGTTGATGCATAACAAAGAGAAACAAAGGTGCTCAATTTTCAAAGTTAAGTGCTAGCCGTAGATAAGTTACTGCAAAACTACAAGCCACACATCACAGATTCTGTAAAAATGAACTTGTAAAAATCACAATGAGCGTAGCACTACCTCCTTTCTGACAACTATTATCCATGACTCACAAGTAGTTGTCAAGAAATGAGCTAAACAATATCCAAAGCCTAGTAACAATAGAGTAATGCATGATAAAGAACAGAAGTAATGCCAATGTTATATAGGTATTAATTGAACTCAAGAAGTATACAACACAATGCTAGTCTTAAATCACAGGACAGTGATCAACCTGCACAAGATTGTACAATAGAATCAGCCTTCAACTCTGAATATACAACACAATGCTAGTCTTAAATCTTAGATCAACCCTAGAAAAACAAGGTTATGATAGACTGATAGTCATGGCTATGAATGTAAAACCAAGATACTTTGCTCTTTATGTAGTTCATCCTAAACTTAAAATGTTTAGTTCACATTTATGAACTCAGGAGCTATTAACATTGATCCACCATATGATACAACTAACATGATGCTCACCTAAATTTCATCTTATGGGTGACTACATTTGCAATAAGAGTGTCTCGATACATAATATAATTACTGACAATAAAATTCATGAATCAAAATAGCACAACCACAATAAGATTATCTTCCTACAAAATACACACCAGTAACTTCTTTTCCAATGCAATCATGCAATTAGTTTCTGAATTCATGAATCAAAATACATGAATCAAAATGCACCCTGCTCCTTCCATGGACTGGTAATCAAGCAATTCGTCGATTCAACGGCGGCGGTGGCGCCGTGGCGATGTTGTGGACTAAGGGCCTCGGGCCACAACAGCCAACAACGGCGCACAAGGGAGGAGGAGGGGGAGGGCGGCGGTGGCTTAGGAGGTGGAGGGTGGAGGCGGTGGTGGCTCGGGAGGAGGGGGCCGGGGAGGAGAGGGACTTGGGCGGCGGGGACGACGAAGGAGGCCGGGTGCGGGAGAGTAGGATGGAGCCGGAGGAGGAGGCGACAGGGGAGGGTCGGGGATGGAGCCAGAGGAGGAGGCAACGGGGGATGGTCGGGGATGGAGCCGGAGGAGGAGGTGACGGGGAAGGGAGTCGGAGGAGGAGGTGCAGCCGTATCAGGGGAGGACAAAGCCGAAGAAGGAGGCACCGCATCGGGGGAGGCGCTGCCGCTGAAGAAGGTGCGCCGGGGAGGAGGGAGGTGGAGGAGTGCGCCGGGGTTGATCCAGATCCAGATCTGGATTTGGAAGGAGGAGGGGTGCTGGGAAGGAGGCCGACGGGGAGGAGTGCGCCAGGGGAGGAGGGAGCCGGGAGCGGGGGAGGGAGGCGCCGGGCCATGGTGGAGGCGCCGAGGGGAGGAGGGAGCTGGGGGAGTGGGGAGTGGCGGCGTCGCTGGCTATGGAAGAACTGAAGAAGGAATGCACAATAAGTCAATAACCCAGTGCCTAAGGCCTAAGTGCCGGATATCCGGATAATCCAAATCCGTACTCGTATCCGCCAGATATCATGCCTACCGTATTTGTTTCCGAAAAAAAAAATCCGAATCCATTTCTGATCTGAAAATTATTCGAAAAAATTCCGATCCAAGACCATCCGAATCCGTTTTCGTCCGGATCCCTAGTGGCGAGAGGGTCTCTATCGCCAGTTCAACTGACGAAACACATTTTTGTAATTTTTTGGGGCGACTATATATTTTTATAATTATCTTTTAAAAAATATTATTTAAAAAAAATCGAGAAGAGGCCGGCATGTATGCAGGGAACATGCACATAGAAGCTGCCAGCTGATCCTAGTAAACTGAGCACGGGTTTCGGTCAGCTCGAGCAAAGATACAGGAAGAGCGTGCAAAGAACAATCTTGCCGGTCGTTTCAGTAACCAGTACAAGTATATATTCACCACCTTGTGAGGACTCAGGACAGGGAGGAGGAAATGTAGGTCGATTGATGTGGTCAAGAGGAATGATGGCAAGGTGCGTGCGTCAGTATGGGTGTGTTTGGTTCTCTGCATAGGGCTAGTCTGTCTCGTATGAATCATACAGGCTGAATTCAGTCAGGTTGAGTGGATACAAGATAGAGTGTTTGGTTAATTGTTTCGTTAGGCTAGCATTTGTCTTTGAGATGTTGTTTGGTTTAGCTGTTTCATTGCCAGAAAGCAGGCTTTGAGATGTTGTTTGGTTGGCTGTTTCTGTTGGGCCAAAATTTCTGTGCTAAATAAAATCAAAATTTTGTAGACTTGAATGAGATATGCATTTTGATGATAAAAGAATCAGACTGAGCAGAATTATACCTGGGAAAGTATGTTGCCTAATAGAACAACTGAAGCTGCATCAGAGGCAGCGTTCTCTTGAGTGAGTTCCAACATCAGCAGCTGCCAAAGATGGCGCATCATTTATTCCGTCACCAACCTATACAACAACAAGTATTGGGTCGATGTCATTAGCAACCGATGCAGATGAACAGGATGCGTTTTGTTAAAATTTACAATACAAATGTCTTCTCCAATTTAACTACTTCTCACCCAAATTATTGTAATTTGCTAACAGTTGGTGATTTCCGTGTCAACTTGCACGATCTGGGCAACACATGGGGATAAGTTTCTGCCTTGCAATTTGTTATCAATTCCTAAGATCCGCCAAAGGGAGATGCCGCAGCCTCACCAGGAACAGGCCGAAATACTTTTGCGAAAAGCATGTAACATTACATAAAACATTAGAATCAAGCAGAGCTAATCAAGAGCTCCGGAAGATGATGTAGATACACTCATTCATGTCCTTGTTAGGGATTACATACATAACAATAACAATTCTCTCCAACACTATCGACTGTCCTGAGAAGAACCAGACCGCAACAAGAAATGTGTTGTATTTTGCTGCCATAGTTCAGGTAATTTTAATCTGCACACAGCTGATGATCTCATCTTTGCAGAAGCTAGGAATAATCAGAGCCTTTGGATGCCCACCATTTGTTACTGCAAGAGCTACGCACGCGCTGAAACCATCTGTCCCAGGAAGAGCTATCTGGACAACTGGTGCTGTAAAGACGGCAAGATCATGGTTATACAAGTGCTTATGCAGCAGGATTTTGCAGGGTGAGGTACTAGAAAGAGAAAACGTAGCTAAATATTGACACTCACGTAGGAAGAAGCGGGTCAGGTTTTCCTTCTGTACTTGTGATCACCCTGGCTTGCTCAAGAGGACAACACAATCACTGGAAGAAACAAAGTGCTAATGGAAACGGATGCTATACTTGAATTTACTTACTCCTGGCATGCTGCAGATGCAGGTTCCATGGTTTCAAGCTCATTCAATTCATCCTGCAAGAAATACACACTGTACATCACAAATTATCAAAGCCTAAGGCGTACCATGCTAATTATTGAAGTCTGTGCATGTCTCAAATTAATACATGCATATTCAAACAGAGATAAATCTAGACCAACGTAGTTAGACGCTCGCACGCATGTCATGCCAATTATATTGAATTCAATTCAATTCAGATATAGTTTATTGTTAGTCTGCATGACAGATCCTATGGCAGACCTCAAATTTGCACTAAATACAGATAGCGTATGAATATTCCCATGGAGTCACAGTGGAAGTAACACAGGTTTTTGAAAGTTACTAGAAATAACACAGAATGATGTCACAAAGAACTACCTGAAGAAGAATATTTTCTTGGAGTGCGCAGTTAAAATCTTGCACAAGAACCTGCAATGTACCATATAACTAGTTAGCATTCAAAACTCAATGACAAATAATATGATGCATGATCACTTGTGAACATGAAAAAATACCATCAGAAGCATACTTCTAAAAATCAGAATTATGCTCTATTCAAATGGAAACAGTAATCCACAAATACCAACTCAGGGCTAACCTATAAATAATCTAGTAATTCATGAAATTACTCTTCAATCAAACGCTGAACTTGGCATGTTTCGTGATAGGACATGCTAGATTGACAATCTGTTTTACCCAACAAGTAGAATCACTCAAAATCCACTTATCAAACTGCCGCTCAATCAATCATCAACCAAATGAAGTCAGGGGGAAATCGGCCACTGCCCAAATAGTCAAAAGTCCACAGAAAATTGAATCCTCTCAGCACCACCTCCACCACTTGCGTACCCAAATTTCCCCCAGAACGGCGCATCACAGTCCAAAGCCAACAATTAGATCGAAGAGAGAAAGCAACCAGCAACTAGTTGAATCGAGCCCAAATGTTTCCCAAGCAAGCGCCACCCACCAAGGCATCAGACCCAGAGAGCTCCCCGGAGTGGGCGGACACTGGGAACGACCCCGCGGACACGTCCACAGCGGGCGGCGCCGACGCGAGCCATCGCGACGGGGACGCCGGCAACAGCGCAGTGGTGTCGGTGGGGGTGCGACTCGGGGACGGGGAGGCGTCGGCCGGGGACCCCCGGCGGTAAACCCTAGCGCGAAGGAGGCGGCTGCGGACTCGGATGCACGCAGAGGGCCAAGCAGCAGCAGCCGGCTTTTGCACAGGCGTGGCCAGGCTCGCGAGGGAAGCTCCCGATCTGCGTTTGCGTCGGGCCAGGCTGAGGGCGGCCATTTGCACGAGCGGAGCCTGGTTGAAGCGATGGTGCGGGCAACCAAACGCACAGGATCTTGCATTAGCTAGTGCGGGCCAACTTAATGTAGGGAACCAAACAGGCCCTATATAGCCCCCCGCCCGCGTGGTGGTTACATGACAAGGCAGATCGCCGAAGGATTCCCCCACGAGGTGGTTATATGACATGCTTAGTTGCCTAGTTGGCCTTTTCACTTTAAGGCACTATCAGAATGGCAACTCGGCAATATTTGACATCAACAGAGCTTATCTTCGATCATCCCACCCAGGTTAGAAATAAAAAGACAGCTCTATACACAGGAAAACTTACATAAATAACACATGAAGCGAATCAAGCAATTAAAAGATGATTATATGTATATCTACGAGCATCACATTAGTGCAACATAGTAGAACAAGAACTTCTTATGATGATTATGGAAATGAATGGAGTAAGATTCATTGTTTTCTCGATGGGACAATTGAACTTTGGTATTCATGACATTTGACACATTTGTAAAGAGTGGCAATTGAACTAAATTACATTAAGTCTATGATTCATTGTTTTCTCAATGGAAAAAAAATACAACTGCAAAAAACTTGTGTATACATGTCGTGTCCCATCTTTTTGTTCATTTACACAATTACAAATTTGTAAGATAAACTGGCCATCCAACAGCACACATGATGTTTTACGATGCAGCATTCACTATCCCCATCCTGAACTCAGCTTCCATCAAGATTCTTCCTGCTCCTCCCTGTTAATTGGCAACTCCTAGATAAGTTGTGGTGCCCCAAAAAAAGGTTTTGCAATCAGAATAATAAATCATATACAGTACAATATGAAGAAAAAAATGCATCTACATGCACACAAAATCTCCATTGTATTAACTGGAGCACTCACAAAACTATAAAATTTTGTTTTTCAACATTCCATGAAAAAAATCACTCAGCAGATTTTCATTACACGTCTAGTGGGAAAGGAACTTCATGCTGATAACCTATCTACATGTCTTATCCAACTCCAGACTCACATTGCTCAAAGAATCAATCTGCTTTCAAACATCAAATATGAAGATCTTTCTGAGAAGATTCTCCATCCGTTAACGATGCCTTGGAGCATCTAAAAGAGTAGAAGACTTCATTTGCATTTCCCAAGAGTAGTGGTAAGTGGTAACTGGTACCAATATTCATCATTGCTACATTTTTACAGTGCCTAGGAGATAAAATCGAACTGCCTAGCAACCAAAAGTAGTAAATACGACAAGGAAATAAAACATGTACATGGGTATGTCATTATGTAGATAGCTTTGGCTGATCCTAGGACCATCATTGGATGCCCCAAATCCTGAACTAGGCCAATCTAGATTTCCTAATTGAGCTGTCAGAAGATCTTCATTGACCGAATAACAAGAGCCATTTTCGTGAATCATGATAACAAAATCGGTGATCGTGCATATACTTTGTCCTCCATTGTATTGATGATATGGAAGCAGAAAACAAATTAGCAGATATGTTCAAGTGGTCAAAATTCTAACTACAAATAAGAGCACACTAAGAATGAACAAGCTAATAGTGATGACACCAAAGACTCCAGTTTTAAAATTCTGGAGTACATGCATTAGTAAGTGCTAATATCAACCATGTTTAATAAGTACAACAGTCCAATACCCCTGATGTGCTGCTCCAAATCTTTTCTTTTGGAGATTGGTAGGATTGAATTTAGACCGATGGGAAGAATCCTCACCTAGAGCACGATTCTTGTACCTACCATGGTACTGGTCATCATCATACCCACCTCTGCATCCACCACACTCACAGCCATCTCATACCTGCACAATGCAACACCCAAAACACATGAAACAGTCGTGGAAACTAACCACCCATATAGTACAGAACTCGACCAATGACTGGGTGGAACCCCTCGCCTCCTTGCGTCATGTCCGTACTAGATTGGGGCCTCCCTGGTAGTCATATTCGTTGTCCCACCGTAACCGCTTGAGCGATGGGGACGAGACCTTCTATGTGGGGCTCCGGACGCCGCGGTAAGGTGCCTATACGTTGCAACGAAATACATTTCTTAAAGAACAGAATGCTAACATGTTTCCTCTGTTCTGAATTCTCAGCTACAAATCTTTATCACATGAGCAAACTAAAAGACATTTACACTTGCAATAACAACAACAAAGGAAACATATGTGACACAAAAAGCTGATAAGAGCACAGCTTGCTCGAATCTAGAGCCCAAATCAAACAAGAACCCATTCTTACTGTATCAGCGTATATGACACTGGCACCACCTCCTGCAACCATTGTCTAGATGTGCCCCTTTGGGTTCAAAACTGTGAACTTCAGAGATGCGCTCGTCTAAAAGAATGATGATGCCATAGCACACTTAGTGCATAACTCAACAAAACATATACTTCAGTGCCAGTATTTGTATTTACATTCATTTGCAAACCTAAGTGATGATAATATATTGGCAACTCATACTTCAGGGGAAAAAAAGAAAGATCAAAAGTGTGACTTTAGATGTAGATACCTTATCATCTAGTTCATGGATAAAACTTTCTGTAGGGCTGAGAACTCTTCCAAATGGTAGAGGGGATTCTATGTTCCCCCACTTGCACATTGATGAGTAAGATTTAATACAATAATCACATCAAGAAATCGAGTCCTCGGGAAGCCTGAAACTCACTTCTTGAAGTTCTTGAAAGCCGTTGTGTCATCTAATTCACCTCTCATATCCAGAGGATATGGCTCCCCATTCACCATGGTGAATGGGTTCATCTCAAGAAATGAGAAATCCAAGTCTGCAAAAAGGAGCGGATCCTTGTGAATATGACGAGTCAAAAAAGCTACCAACAGACAAAATTACTACAAATGGCAATGGCAAGTGAACTTCCTCCAAATCTGTAGTACCTTGAAAGATAGCAAACACTCCTTTAATGAAATGAAATCACCAATTTTTCCACATGCATGTGTTCAAACAGAGAAAGCAACGATTATGCACATGGGAGAAAGAAGATCAACGGCGTGAGGTAAGGAGGCAAGTAATGCCACAATATAAGTGCCTCCAATGGAAGGGTAGCAATCAAGGGAGTACATGCATCAGGTGTCATTGGCTTCTCAGTGGAAAGAAATATTGTCTTAACCTTGTCCCAGTTCTCCTCAATCTCAATCCCTCCACACTCTGAGAAGCTAATGGTGCTTCCCAGCCTCTTCGACACAATCGAAAGGTAGTACTCTTGATCATGGGGCACAAATGGCTCAACTATGAAGGTTGTAATTGGAGCCTTGCAGCCGACCATCTCGACCTGAATAGCCCCAATAGATCAGAAACCACTCGAATATCAAGCACGTAAAGGATGAAGTATGAATTGTTGTTGAATTCCGTAAACCAAACTACCTCAACTCCCAGCCACTCCTTCACAAACTCCTTGACTTGAGCAATATCTAGGTTGAGGGCCGCAAGGCCACTCTTCCCACACTTCCCAAACAGCATGTCAGGCTTCACAACCAACTTTGTGGTTGATAGCCATGGTTGCTGGTTCACAAGCTTCATGAAGTCCGTTGATTGTGTAACCTTTCAATACGCAAGTTAAAAAATCAGTCAAGCTAATATTGTCAAACATCAAACAACAAGGCTCTATGTCAAATCAGAACTATTATTAAGACTGAAATCACCCTGAGTAAAATATATATCATTCAAACTGGTCAATTTGGGCTGTGCCTACCCTCGATGATTCCAAAAGTAACAAAAGAAATGATTTTTGTTGGTCCTAGCCCAAGTACTGTTATTTATTTCAGATGAACCCACACTGCATCAGGACAAGATTCTACCTTAGGGTTACTTAATTACTCCAATCCCCATGAAACAATAAGCTTAGTGTCACTGTCATCACCCTTGATCAGTACAACAAAACTTCAGATCTAACTAAGCAAGAAATAGTTTTTCAGATCTAACTAATACAACTGCCAGTATCGAACTGCAGCAACCATTACAACTTACTCCTAAAATACCGAACCAAGAACATTTCCATTCGTAAACCTAGCACTCGATAAATTGAATCTTAGCACGATCTCTATCCAAATCCCCATTCTCATACTAACAACAAAAAAACAAGAAACTATTTGGTCCTAAAATTTACAACTACCAGCACATCACTGCCAAGCCGCTCATAAAAATTGGACCTTTACGCTCTTCCAGGCCGAACCACACGCGCCCAGATCAAATGTGGCCACCAAAAATGTAAGAAAGTTTGAGAAGAAGAACTGACCTGGGCGGAGAGGATCTAGAGGTCAATGCTAGCGAGGCGCTTGAGGTGCTCCTTGAGGAGGCGCTTGGAGTCGTACTCCCGGATCTTCTTCCACGCCATGGCGGCGGCTAGTCGGGGAGACGTGAAGGATGTGAGGGACGGACGGGGAGACAACTAGAGGACCTAGGGGTAGGCAGCGCGTCGGCGGGACGGGGTGAGCTACGGATGCGAGGGAGGGACGGAGGGGCGAGGGCGTTGCGGCGGGGGGTGAGGGCGATGAGGACAAGGACGATGGGGAGGTAACGAGCACCTTGTTATCTGGCCTGGCCTTGAGGCGGCGGAAGACGGCATTCTTGTCGGTGAAGGCATTGAACGCCATGGCTGCCCCGCCCGCGGGATGGATGGATGTTTCACTTTGCGCGGCGGAGAGGAGCGGCGGAGGAGGGAAAGGGAGGGGCCGCCGGGGAGAGAGAGAGCGGCGGTGCGACGGAGAGGGAGAGGGGGTTGGAGGGCAGGGTAGCGTGGCGGTGGGGGAGGAAGAAGGGCGCGGGGCGGACGGGGGAGGGTCAAGCGGCGGTTTGGACTTTGGAGGCTTTAGTGGTAGCGGGTGGGTGGCGAACCGTGTGCACGGGACCGAGAAAGCACGTGCATCAGATCCAATAGCTCAGATCGCACAAAGAAAGACGGATCCAGCGGTTCACGTCGTATAAAGGAGGATTAACGATCACCAATTACTTCTTTTAAGTAGTAGAGATCTCTCATCGGTTTCTTAGAAAAGATGTCTATTATCACTTGCTAGTTAGACTTCAAATATCAGAATTGAAAAAATATATCCAAATCCACACCGTTTTTTGTCCGCATAATGGTTTATAGTTCGCATTCCATCCATATCATGGAAAATAAATATATGATCGTTTTGGTTGCCAGCGGGAATCAATCCGTTGTGTTCATTTTACCGCACCTTGCGCCTAACATGTATAGACTTCGATCTGTGCGATTCCAATATTTGCATCAGCTGTTATTGTCTTCCTCCATTTTGATTTTCATGTCTTCCTCGTTCGATTTTGAGAAGGGCGGTGAATAAAAGGTTCTCTCATTCAAATATATTCATGCCGAAATTTACAACCGATTTGGGTGTAGCTCGCAACACTTTTGGGACGAAAAGTTTGCCAATGTGCGGCATTGATCCAAACAAGCCTTTTCTCTTGATTGTGGTCTCAACATGGGGAAAGATATGTGAAGATACCACAAGTTAAAAAATAACATCGATGTGTCATTGACATATGGTCATATGACCTATTTGTCATCCTCACATTAGTTGTTATTTTCCAATTTATATGCCATCGCAATGTTACTGAGCAAAATTTTCCAATGATGTGCTATACTCCAGAAAAATCAGTGGTATTATCTCGAGAATGCATTTGGTTATGTTGGAATGATGCCGTTTTTAATAAAAAGATTGTTACTAATCCATTGCAGGTTATCTTTTTGATCGGGCACTGGCTGAGGACTTGGGCAAATATACAGAAACCGGACTAGAAGGAGTCCATGCTGGCTGGAACGACCGTCTAGAGGTTATGGCGAAGCAAATTCTATATGCTCATGGGTGACGGTTTAGTCACAGGATTTGTAATGATTGAGTTTAAATTTCAATCATCTTTTGCTTGTAAGGCTTCATGCTAGTTTTAACAGTTTGGCTATTATGGTGATTTAAACTTAATAATAAATTAAGCTGTGTGTATCATTAATGCAGAGGCTGAGAGAGGTTTTCTCTTCCATTATCTAAAAATAAATACATGAGGCAGTCTGAATCAGCAATTTTACTACCTTACAGCAAACTAAATACTAGTGAGCAAGGGAAACAACTCTCCAAACTCAATCAACAGATATGAAAATACAGGCGTTGCCCATTTCATTTTTTTAGACAAGAAAATATACGAAATCAACTGACTTAACCAAAGGTGGTGACCAAAAGATTCGCAGAATAAATTAGAAGAGAACAAAAACAACACCATTTCCTTTCCAAAAAAAAAAAAGAAACAAAGAAACAAAGCAAGAACATCTGCTCTAATTTGACATGCATGACTATATACAATAGCATTGTTGTTGAGGCCAAAACAAACATCATCGAGGATACCTTGCCGACAAGAAGATCTCCTCTTCCATAGTGTATTGTCTGCTTTCCTGAGTAACACTTTCAATTGACATGTAATAAGTGTTATGAATAGTGCTTGTATTCAATATGAGGCCAATGGGCCGGTATATATACACAAAGTACATGTGGCGAATATGCAAAGAACCCCTCATAACAATGGGGAATAACAAACTATACATATATCTCTAACACCCCCCCTCAAACTCATGGTGGATCAACAACACTGAATTTGGAGAGGTAGAAGCCGTCTTTGTGCTCGAGTCCGGGCCTTCGTGAAGAAATCCGCTATCCAAGCTCAAGGCACATATCAAGAGCAATCACCGATCATGCACACAAGACCTCATGAAGGAAGCATCAACACCAATATGCTTGGTGAGCTCATGCTTCACAGATCACGGCAACATCGATAGCACTGATCTTGTCGACAAGAGAGGAGTCTGTAGTGACGAAACACCAAAATCCTCAAGTAACCACCGTAGCCAAGTAATCTCTGCTGTCAAGAGAGCCATAGCTCGCAACTTAGCCTCTGCACTCGAACGGGACACTGCAATCTGTTTCTTCGTCTTCCGGGCAATGAGAGAACCACCAAGAAAAACACAGTAAGCAGAGATAGACCGACGATCAGAAGGATCGCTGGCCCAAGTAGCATCTGAATAAGCTCAAGTCAGAACGAATTTGGAGCGTGGAAAGAAGAGACGGCGAGAGATAGTCCCACGAAGGTATCGCAGAACTCAAGAAGGTGGTCAGAGTGAACCCGAGAGGGAGCGTAAACGAATCGACTCGAATGTGAACCGGATAAGTGATATCCGGACGAGTAATGAGAAGGTAGACAAGACTCCCAACAAGATGACGATAGCGAAGCCGGATCGAGAGAGGCTCGCCATCGAGGGTCGGAGGTGAACATTGAGCTCCATGGGAGTCTCAACAATCTGTTGATCGATGAGAGATGCGCGATCAAGAAGATCTGAATATACTTCTCTTGGGACATAAAGAAACCATCTGGAGTGGAAGTAACCTCAATCCCAAGGAAGTAAACGAAGAGGACCCAGATCCGACATAAGGAACTCGCCACTAAGATGAGCCTTGACAAAGGCAATGTACTCGTAATCATCTCCAAGAATGATCATATCATCAACATACGTAAGAAGAAGAGTCCGACCACGAGACGAAGTGTGGACAAAGAGCGCAGGATCATGATCACTCGCGGAAAAGCCAAAGAAGAGTGACCACAGAGGAGAAGCGCCAAACCAAGCACGAGGGCTTGCTTAAGGCCATAGAGAGAGCGCGAAGGCTATGCACCATGCCCTCGAGAACGGAATACCCTGTGGCGGATGCATGTAGACCTCCTCACGCAACTCGCCATTAAGAAAGGCATTCTTGACATCAAGGCGCGGAATGCAGACCGATGGCGCAACAGACGCCACCGAAAGAAGAGTGCGACGGTGGTCATGTGAGCCACGGAGCAAAAGTCTCATCGTAGTCACGACCATGCTCTGCTTTGGAAGCCACGGGCAACAAGACGCGCTTTATAGCGCCAAGAGAGCCATCGAGCGAGTCTTAATCTTATAGACCCACTTACACGTGATGGGACGAGAGTGAGATGGAAAGGAACAAGATCCCGTGTACCAAGACGCTCAAGGGCAGCAATCTCTTGGCCATGGCATGCCGCCACTCGGGGTGAGTAACAAAGATCCCAGAAGAGACAAAGCTCACGAGTAGTCTGCGCCAAAAAAGGCAAAAGCAGGGGGGTCAAGCGATCGGGCGATCGCGGAGAGCGAAGCGAGGAGAAGATGACCCATCAGGGGAAGATGGATCATCAGAAGAGGATGACTCATCTGGAAGATCCTCAATACGAGGTCGACGAGTGTAGATGAGTGTAGTGGGGAAGCCCGAGGAGCCGCAGGAGACGGCGGTGTGATTTCTGGCGGAGAGGCCACAGTGGGAATATGTGGAGACTCGATGGGGACGGGTAGGCAAGGGCAAAACAGATATAGGTGTATCTCGAAAGGTCAAAAGGACAGAGACTCCACAGAGGAAGCCAAGGAGAGACAGGCGTGGATAGAAAGGACGAGACTCGCCGAAAGTCACATCCCGAGAAATCCGCATCCGTCGACCAACAGGATCCTAGCACCGATAGCCCTTGTGCTCGCATCAGATCCTAGAAAAACACACTCAACAGATCGAAGCGGTCGGTTTGGTACGTTCGAGGGGCGAGAAGAACGAGCAAACGCAACCAAATAGACGAAGGGCGAGTAGTCGAAGGAGACCACAGAGACGCTCAAAGGGATTGCATACAAGAGCGTAAGAAGGTTGGATGTTGACGAGATAGGTGGCGATGGAAACGACCTCGGCCCAAAAGTGAGGTGGAATAGAGGCGGCAATCATCGAGCACGAGCCGACTCAAGGAGATGACGATGCTTGCGCCAAGAACACCATTCGAGCATGAGCACCGTGACAAGAGAATCGAAAGAAGAGTACCCCTTTCGGCAAGGAAGCCGCAGCAGTGATGAGAGAGATACTACGCCCAGAGTCAAGACGAAAGACACGAATAGGAGTGGAGAAGCGTATGCGGACCATAGTAGCAAATTGTTTATAGATGGACAAGGCCTCACTACGAGAAGACATGAAATATATCCAAGTGTGGCGAGAGAAATCATCTATAAATATGATATAATATCGATGGCCCCTTTCAAACGAAAGGAGCCGGACCCAAACATCTGAATGAACAAGATCAAAAGGACGCCGAGATATCTTGACTCACTATGAGGATAAGGAAGCTGAAGTTGTTTGCCTAACTTACAGCCCTGACAATCTAAAGACACGTCTCCTGAGACAGACCCCAGAAGACCACGACGAACTAAAGACGACAGACGAGATCCACATAGATGGCCAAGGCGGTGATGCCACTGCTGGAAAGAGCCGGTAGACGGAGTGGCAGAAGCGGAGAGACTGGCGGCGATGGTGGCAGCGGAAGGAAGGTGAAGCCAGTCAAGCTCCCAAAGACGCTGTGAGTCAAGGCGCCGAGGGCCAGAACCAACCAGAGCTCCCGTGTGGCGGTCCTGAATACAACAAGAGTCAAAGTCGAGAATGACCCGACAACCAAGATCAGTAATCTGTCCAGCAGAAAGAAGCTGCATGGTAAGGCGAGGAACATGAGCAACAGAAGGAACATGAAAAGATGAGTTGCTAAGGGATCCTCGACCGAGAGATGTAAAGAGAGGTACCATCAAGAAGTGAGAACAAAGAATAGGAGAATCAAGAGGTGTAATGAAGGACAGAGTGGAAGCATCGAAGTCATGTGAAAAGATGCTCCAGAATCAAGAATTCACGGGGAGGTACCTGACTGTGTAGAAGGTGGTTTCTGCGTTCAAGAGTCGATGAGTGAGCCTCGCAGAACTGCCGAGGAGAACTCAAGCGGCAAGCAAAGCGTCAAGTCCGGCTATCTCTCGCTCGAAGAGAAAGCGCCAAGGAGTCGGCGCAGACGCCGATGTAGAAGCACCGATGTCGATGCTAGTAGAAGAACGACGTGAAAGATGCCGCTTCTTCTTATAGCATGGGACTCAATGTGGCCGACCTTGTCGCAAAGAGGAGCGATGAGGACGGCCACCACCGCCTGTGGCGGCTACCGGAGGAGGCAAGCGGTGTCTTTGAAGCGTGGAGCGAGCGGTGTAGCAGTGGACGAGCGGCGAAAGCACAGAGGGGAGTGGCATCGATCAAGACCACTCAAGCGAAGTCTCCTCTGCGCGTATCTCGGAAGAGCCTCCAGAGAGTGACACGAGGGTGCCGTGCAAGGAGCTGGGCACGCCCGCTCGAACTTCAGACGGCGAGTAAGAAACTCAGAGACCGCTGAAACTCCAAGTCAAGACGCATACTAGGCAAAGACGGACACGAAGCGACAACCAAAGAAGGCGAAGAGAGTCAACCGACGCCGCAGAACAGCAGAGCTCGGGCGTAAAAAGCGCCAACAGAGCATCGCCTGCTGAAGAGAGTGCTCTGGCGGACCACGACAGTACAAGGCATCACCAGAGGGCTCAGAAGGCCGACGAAGGTGTGTCCACATCCGAAGGCGAGGAGAGTCCCACAACCTCGTAAGAGAACCGAGGCCGACACTAGCAATGAGGACAAAGAAGAATCGAAAGCGCCGTCGTCGCACCATCGAGTATAGGCAGACGATTGATCCTGTAGAAATCCAGAGCCTCTTGGTAGGCAGAGGCAGCCTTGTCATCAGCAAGGTGAGCGGCCTCAACAAAGAGCCTTTGTTGTCGAAGCCGTCGGGCAAGCGCAACAGCGAAACTCCGTCGGAGGAGTAGGGCAAGGCGGGCAGATGACATCGCCAGAGAGGATGCCCCAGAGACGAAGACCACGCATATGGATGCGCATGTGAGACACGAAGTCGGTGTAATTAACACCATCGAAGATCACCGGGCAACGAGGAAGAGAAACAGTACCCATTGGTAGGCGGTCTTTGGACGGACGGCGATTAAGGGAACGGTTCTAACAGCGGCGCCGACGGCGCGCAGTTAGAACAACGTTTTTTTTTGGGGTCGGCCCGCTCAAGGTTAAACCGTCTTACTGTTTTCAACAAGAAAAACAGAGCACGAGATGATTTCTTGGAAACCTAGCGATGGTGGTGGCGGGCGACGGCGGCGGCTCGCGCGCGGCAAGACGGGCGAGGCGAGACGGCGGCGGGAGGCGTGGCAGAGAGGTGCGTAAGGGCGGGAGGCGCCGACCAGATCCGGCGGCGGCCGGCGGGCGGCGACGGGCGAGGAGACGCGCGGCGCGATCGGGAGGCGACCGATTAGCGGCCGTGGCGGCTCTGGCGGGTGGCGACGGGCGAGGAGACCGCGTTCATGCGGCGGGGAGGCCGCACTGCCCCTGATCCGTGGCGGCTTTTCGAGCGCGAGGAGGCGGCGGTCCCCGGCGCTAGGAGGCGCGGGGAGGCGACCGATCCCCGGCGCGAGGAGGCGGCGAGTCTTGTCTTCTCGAGCGTGAAGCAGGCAGCGACCGATTCGATCTGGAGCGGCGGATCGGGCGGAAAGGCCGACGAGGCGACCACAAAGACGAAGCACAGGAGCAAAGGCAACGGGGCGGCCGTCACGTGAGAAACCCTAACCCTAGTTTCGCTCTGATACCATGTTATGAATAGTGCTTGTATTCAATATGAGGCCAATGGGCCGGTATATATACACAAAGTACATGTGGCGAATATGCAAAGAACCCCTCATAACAATGGGGAATAACAAACTATACATATATCTCTAACAATAAGCAGCAACTTGGTTCCCATCATATCTCCTAGACGTTGCTGTATTGCGCTGAGCATACTTCTTCCTAACTCCCAAGTTTTCTAGTGTCATCTCCACTTCTTTCATTGTAGGCCGGTCTTCTCCCTTCAATTTAGTACACATTACCGCTAGTTCAGCTACTTCTTGGGCTTCTCCGTTTTCCTCTTCCATGACTTGCGGATCGAGTATGTCAACCAAATTGCCTTCTGTGAATAGTGAGACAAAGTGTAAAACAAGACTGCCACCACTATCAGAGTTATGCATGACAGGTTTCTTTCTAGTAAGTAGTTCTACAAGAAGAACACCAAAACTAAAAACATCACTCCTGTCAGTTAGTCGACCGGTGTAATAGTACATGGGATCTAAATAGCCAAATGTTCCCTGAACAGCCGTAGTCACTCCTGTTTGATCAATTGGTATGTACCTTGAAGCTCCAAAGTCTGACACCTTGGCTGTCAAACTATCATCAAGAAGTATGTTAGAAGACTTGATATCTCTATGGAATATTGGCATCGAACTAGCTGAATGTAGATAGGCTACAGCTCGAGCAATTTCAAGTGCTATTCTTAGTCTATCGTCCCATGGTAGTGATATTGGCCCTTCAAGATGAAGATGATGATAAAGGGTTCCATTTGAAATGAACTCATAAACCAACAACGGAACTTCTGTTTCAAGGCAGCAGCCCAGGAGCTTCACCACATTTCTATGGTTGATTTGAGAAAGAATCGCAACCTCATTTATGAATTGGTCGATTTCTCGCTGTACTACTATCTTTGATTTCTTGATGGCCACAACATGTAGGTCTAGTATTCCTTTGTACACAATGCCATGTCCTCCACCACCAACCTCACGAGTTATGTCAAAATTGTTTGTAGCCTTCTCTAGCTCCGCCAAGGTAATGATCATCCTTTCTCCAATATCCGCCTTTTGTGATATCAACTGCTGCAATAGTAACCCATGATTTTGCTTGAAAAATTTTTCTTTTGTTTTTGACATCTTTCGTAACCTGATCTTACGTGTTACAAACGGAACACCAAAAGCCAGAAGCAATATAATTGAGCCACCGCTGACAACCAGGCCTATGCTTAAACCTGAAAAATTTTCAAAATAGAATTACATATCTCATCTAAAACTTTTATCTAACTAAAAAGGAAAGACTATGTGTGCCAACAGTTCTTTTCTTTTTCTGTTCTTTTTTTTACAAAAACTTATCCAAACCCTCTATACATCTTACATCCAAACCAACTCTTGATTTCTACACCTGCTGTTGATTGCACTATGCAATCAGATTTTGTATATAGTTTTAGTACGATGTGTAACATTGCTCTTAAGTAAATTACTTAGTTTAGCTTTGTTCGTTTGAGACCATAGAGTTTCATCAATTATGTTGGTTATGTAGGAAACTTGACGCAATTAATCACTTGTCCCTTTTCACTACGATGCTATAGTATCTCCACAAATGCACGCATGACATTGCTACCCAAGTCAGTATTCTTTCTATGAAAGCAACTAATCAAGCTCAAAAGAAATTTAGTAATAAATTAGCTTAAAACTTCCTTTTCTGTAGAGGAGATCCTAAAATAACCACTACTAAAATAGAGGTGGTAATGACCAAATGGTTACTGAAGAACCATCAGTTTCAAACTACAAAGATTACTAGATTTGGAATTTATTATCTTGAAATAATGGGAGTGCTGTGATGTAAGTAACAAAACAATAAGAGCTGAACATGATAAACATATAATAGAATGGATTATGTAAGTTTTCTCATGTATAAACCAGTTTCTTGAAAGAAAAAAAAGGTCCATTGAACTTCCCAGCTTAGCAGTGGGATCATGAAGTAGGTACAGACAAGTTAGAATTAGTGAATTATTATTCAACAACCTACAGGGTGTTACTACTATATAGAGAGCTGTGATGAACTGATGATATGAAAACATAATTTATGTAATCGGTGCTGCGTAGTGATTGTCACCTTGAGAAGAATTCTTGATCTTGATACATCCCTCTTCCATTGAGGGATTCCCATAGGTCCCATCAGGGCATCGACAATGAAATGTTCCAGGCAAATTTATGCAGGTTCCATAGCATGAGTGGAGTTCCCAGTGCGAACACTCGTCGATATCTAACCAAACAACAATGCAGCACCGTAAATTAAACAAGATTGATAAAATAACCACATATGTTGCAGATATGTATATATTTAAGCACTAAGCTGTCATCAGGATATCAGATCAACCCGATTTGCATTTTAACTTCGTAACATTGAGGAAATAAAACCAGGTTGATTTAGCTTGTATACCTATGCATCCGTTTGGAATGTATGGGTTGCCTCGATAGCCAGCAGAGCAGCGACACCGGTGCCCGTTGTAAGCATAGCTTGTATAGTTTTGACAGGAGCTGTTGCCGCTGCGGCATGCAGGTGCAGGTGTGATAGATGGATCCGTACCACATGTTGAATTGCTGATCACCCAGTCCAGCAAGGCTGGGAGAGTATTTGCAGATTCGGAGATCAAGCGTGTGACATTATAGGGCCCCTCCTCAGCTATGTACACTGAGGATTCTGCATCAAAATCGGAAATATTATTAGGGGGCTGGACCTGGATTCTGTAGGAAGTGTAGCCTTTCGGGATGGCTGCACTGCAGCAGCCAATGCCAGAGCACTCGTTGTGCAGTGGGTACTGAAATGGCTGGCCTTTTTCTGGGGCCGGTGGGCAGTAAGTGGCACAGGCGTTGACAGTGCTGTTGTCCTCTCCAAGTAGAAGAACTTGGACATTGCTGCATGACAGTACCAGGAATTTGTTCTTGTCCGGCGAGATGAAGAACGGACCGCCCTGCCTTAGGCCGGACCATGTGTGATACTTGCCTGTCCTGTTGACCTTGCCGGGTGCACCATCAGTAGTAGTATTAGGAGCCGATAACTCGTTGGTTCAATTTTAATTAGAGACAAAAACATTATTTATAGTACATTGTTATTAAGCAACAAACATTAATTAACAGTGCACAAAATAAAAATAGCCTTAACTCTCAGCCAGCCCAAAAAAAAAACATGATGGCCTTAACCAGCCCAATGTCTCTGCACACTCTCAGTCGGCCCAAAGGAGAAATGGCTCAAAAAACCCTTGGATTCGAACGGACGGCCGAGATTGATCCTGAGAACAAACAAAATGCCACCAACCCTAAACCTAATTTCATTCTTCCCTTTCTCCATTCCGATAAAACCGGGCGGCGGCAGCAAGAGGCGGCGCCATGAGGCGCCTGCATGAGTCATGAAGTGAGCGGCGGCGGCACGCGCAAGGGGAAGACAAAGAAGCGGCATGCAAGCAAGCGGGAGCATCAGCGGCGTGTGACATAGAAGGCGCAGATGAGCGACGGCGCTGCCCTAAAGCGGCGACATGCGGCGCGACGGGAGAGGCAGCGCCAAAGACGTAAGTCTCCGCCGCACTATCTTAGGGTTCTAATGTTGGGAATTCTGATTTGGGGATTTTCATGATTTGTTGATTCCCCTCCTTCTAAATGCTAAACCAAAAGTCTAATCATGTAATCCGGGCACAACAAGTTCGGTTGGGGACTAATTCGTGTTCAACATGAGTCTAGGGTGGCTCTGATACCAAATGTGGGCATTAATCTAAATCTAAGCAACATCAAACCCTAACTCAATTGATGAACACCTAGTCTAATCATTAGAGCGGAAGCGTTAATTGACATACCCGAACTTGAAGAAGCAATGAGTAGTAGATCGGTTGGTGTAGAGGTTGTCAGCAGCTGCAGCGGGGCGTAGGCGACGGTGCGGCGGAGACGGCGGCGGTCTTCGTCCACCACAGCGCTCGTGATTGATCGGGTTTGTTGGGACACTCGTAGCCTAGAATCACATGACCAAAAGCCTGCCGAGTCCCCTCGTTTTTTAATGTAGCGCTAGGTGGCCGGGACCGAAACCAAGTCGGTTGCGCCCCCGATCAAGGCGCGCGTGTGGGGCGTGACCCCCGTGAATCTCGGAGGTGGTTAGCCGAGATCAACCCAACAGAACGGACCGCCCTGCCTGAGGCCAGACCATGTGTGATACTTGCCTGTCCTGTTGACCTTGCCGGGTGCATCATCAGTAGTAGTATTAGGAGCCGATAACGGCACGATGCTACTGCTGTTGATGCGCACGGTGCCACTGGGAATGGAGATCTCGAGCACTTTGATGGTGCCATCGCCGAGGAACAGCTTGGGCGGCCGTTCCGAGTGATCGCATTCGCAGGTGAGGTTGAAGCCGTCGTGGTAGCAGCCGGGCTCAATCCCAAATGGGTAGGAGATGCTGAAGCTGCCGCAGTGGGTACTGCAGTTAGCTGTTGCTTGTGCCACTGCCACCGCACCCAACAGCTGCAGCAGCACCGCTGCAACTACAGCCCCCGTGAGTTCAACTCTCCTACTTGCTAACCTCTCCATAGATACAGCTGTAGCTATCTTAATCTCCACGAACAGATGGTGATGATCAAGGATTTTCTTCTAATCTTCATTCTCCAAGCTAATTAAGCGCTACTTAACCAATATACACTCTACCTACCGCGCGAAACTACGAAGAATTTGGGAAGTGTCCACATGCCTTGATTAACTTGCGATGGCAGTATTTTTTCTTCTGCCAGCTAGCACCCTGATTAGAATACTACGTTCTACCAGCTAACCACCCCCTGATTAGAATGCTACGTTCTACCAGCTAACCACCCATTTGATCTTTTGGTCCGGACCCCAGAGGAACGCGAGTAGGAATAATGGACTTCTATTTCGTTAGTTGGAAGATTACGAGAAACCTCCCTCCCTATGTACATATGTTCAACTCCCAAAAAAAATCTCTGCAAGTTTGTTATGGATGCAAGTCAGAAAAGGAGGGCACGTAACGAACGAAACCTTCGCCAATCCGATGGTGGCGCCATCGGGCACCAACCGGCCGTCCCCGGGCTGGCCCCTCCGCCGATTGCCTCGCCCACTGCGACACGAAGCCGCCGAGGTTTGCCTTCCTACGTCGGGCCGCGGAGCCCGCCGTGCGGCCTTGGGAGCAATCGGGGCTGGCCAACGTCATTGCCGCCGCGCTCCTCTCGGTTGTTCTCTCCGCCGACCTCCCGATTGGGGGGGCGGTGCGCCGGTGCCGCGCGAGTTGGCTCTGTTACCGTGATGTCTTCACGTGCATCACACGTGTGTGACACTTCGCCGCATCCAGTAAATCGCCATCTCACTAGCAAAACGTATTCATTTACGCTTTCTATGCTATGCGTTCAAATGTGCAGGAAGGTTTCGTCGAGCTTTTGCCTAAATAGCACCGTTGGCGCCAACATTAACAGAAATGGTCGCCGATGCGTTGTAATGCCAAAAATGATACAACGGATGTGCTAGCAGCTGACATGCGTCCAAATCCATTCCCTCGTGCCCGGACGCATTCTCCATCGCTCCTCGGGAGCCCAGACGCTCCTGTGTCACCACGTTGTCTATGTCGTGACCTAGGGGGCCGGGTCAGGCGCGTTCGTGCGTTCTGTGGCACTACCGCGTGCCGCCCACATGGTCGCGCCCACCGAAAGCACCGTGGCACCGTCGTGCCCCTCACACGGACGCGCGCCACATCGCCAGCGCCGCTCCTCCCACGCTCGGACGCACCGCCACGTTGTCACTATCGTGCCCTAAAGGCACGGTATTACGCGGGCCAGTGCCCCCAGGACACGATGCCAACATTTGCATGCATGCTCTGTCGCCCACGTGGGATGCTCTGTCGCCCACATGGGAGGGCATTTCTTGTCACATCTATCACCGCCCATGCCTTTGCATGCATGCAACGAAAGGCCACGCGCGGAAGGGAATATGATTTGTGCGTCACGTGGCTATAAATTCCAGATCGACTGCGAGAGACTTCGCTCACTCTCATCCTCGCTTGCTCTCTCATTCTTGCTAGCTCTATCATTCGTAGCCTCGCTCAAATTCGTTTTCGCCGACGATTAAGGATCGTTTAGAGCAGTCATTATTGGTCATATTAGTAGGTAATTTTTTTATCGTATGTAGTTTCTTTATTAACTGTGTAGTTAGTTAGTTAGTGTTAGTTAATTAGTCGTACTTAATTAGCTATAGTTAATTAGGCATAATTAATTTAGTCATTATCATTTAGTCGTAATTAATTTTGTGTTAGTTAATTAGTCACAACTAATTAGGTCGCAATTAACTAGTTGTCATTAATTAATCATAGTTAAATAGGTTAATTCAATTAGTTGTAATTGAATTAGTCTTACGTAATTATTCGTGGCATAGTTAACTAATTATGAATTAATTAGTGTTAGTTAATTATTAGTCACGATTAATTAAGTCTTAATTAATTAGTCGTGCTTAATTAGTCATAATTAATTTAGTCGTAGTTAATTAGTTGTAATTAATTTAGTGACCTTATCTCATAATTATTTATTTGTAATTAATTTCGGTAATTAATTAGTTGTAATTAATTTAGTGGTATTTAATTAATCATAATTAATTTAGTCCTAATTAATCTAGTTGTCATTATTTAGTCGTAATTATTTATTTGTAATTTATTTATGATAATTAATTAGTCGTAATTAATTTAGTGATGTTTAATTATCGGTATTAATTTAGTCACAATTACTTTAGTCATAGTTAATTTGTCACAATTAATTAAGACTTAATTAATTAGTCGCATTTTAATTAGTAGTAATTAATTTAGTCGTAGTTAATTAGTCCATATAAATTTTGTTGTTTGTATTTAGTTATAATTATTTATTTGTAATTAATTTATGCTAATTAATTAGTGGTATTTAATAACTTGTAATTAATTTAATCATAATTAATTTAGTCGTAATTAATATGGTTGTCATTATTTAGTCATAATTATTTATTTGCAATTAATTTGTGGTAACTAAGTTTTCGTAATTAATTTAGCGATATTAAATTACTCGTAATTAATTTAGTCGTAAATTATTAATTTCTAGTAATTCATCATCATTTTTAATTTTTTTTCACTAATAATCTGTGTCTTTCATCTCTTGCACATCATGCTTCTATTGGAGCTACTCGAACCCTTCTACGACGAGCATCACCGGTGCAAGTTGTGGATCACTGGAGAGGCGGATTACCCTTCACCCCTCGAGCTTCGGTCGGAGAAGCATTACTGAAACCTTGACGTTCACTATGTCCTAATCTTTCAGGACACGGGCTTGTTGCCCTTTGCGAGGATGCTCTCGGTCGAACACTGCTTCACCCTAGATAGTAGTATGATGTTGGCACTTGTCGGCAGATAGAGGCCTGAGACACACACCTTCCACTTTCAGTGGGGAGAGATGACGGTCACTCTCCAGAATATCTCCTTGACCGGTCTCCCGGTCAGGGGTGAGGCACTTGTTCCAAGACGTCCGCCGGTGGATTAGAAGGCCCGGTTGGGGCATCGCTTCGGCATATCTGTCCTGGACAGTGCCTGTTGTGTCCCTTGGACACGGCTGAGGAATTTCAGTCAATGCTCGGCGGATACACCCGACGAGGTTGTTAGGACGCACCACGTCGCTTACCTTCTTTATCTCTTCAGTTAGGCCCTGTTTCCCACCACACAAGGCGATTGGGTGTATCCCAGCTACGTCTGCATCACCGAGTCTTCGGCTGACGCGGAGGCTGGGGCGATGCCCCATTATAGTTGGGGATCAGCCGTCCTTTGCACCACATACATGGGTTGTGTGACGCTTCGCGGCGTAGCACTGGTTTAAAACTGGTCCTTGCCGTCTGCTACGTGCTCCTACATCAATGGAGTTGGGAGTACTTCCCTGTTAGGCGGCCCACCATCCGAGTCAAAGAATGCACCCGCATTCTCGAGTTGCACGACCCGATAGACGGGCAAACTATGGGCACCTGGTGGACTATAGCCAAGTTACGCTGGGCCAGGGATAGACAGGCGAGGTGCTACCTGTTGTTCCATGATGAGTTCGAATCATTGCATGACAACGATATTATATGGGCTCCATGGAGCCCGGATTTTATGAACACGGTAGCGCCGCACAAACTATCCGTACAATGCACGCAGGACGCCGAATTATAGGCGACGACTTGCCACCTGGTGTTTTTCTATATGGCAGAGCCCTACGTGTCACAGCGCGTAATACGACAATTCCATCTGTACCAGCTTGTGCCATCTCTCGACGGTAGGATCCTGCAGCGAGCCGTCCACTTATGAGTCCAACTCTATTCAAGTAATGTTTACAGTTCATACCTACATCCGCTATTCTGACATCAATCCGTCTCGAATGTAGGCAATCGAGGGGGGGCCAACATGTTGAGGATTGGTAGACAGTCCAGCATGAGTGGGTTACAACTTGGATGAAGACAACGCACAATGAGATTCTACAGGAGCAACGACTGTAAGATGTACGGACGTGTCGTTAGTACATCGATTGGTACGTACCACGGTCGCGTACCAGACTCACCCGTCCTCTCCCAGAGCGTCCAGAGCAGGACACACGAGGAGAGGCTCCGTCACTCGTTCAATCAACACAATGCTTCACAGCGTGACGACACCGTAAAATACTGACAACCTTTGCTCGCTTCATTGATGATATCTGTATTGTTTGTTACAGAACAAGTGTTATCTGCCACTTTAGTTTGACCAGCTGCAGTGGATCGCAAGCGCATCCGAAACCGCCATCCGCAGTCCAGAGCACACCGTACCAAGGCTTCTCAGCACTATCAAGTACATCTTCGCGGAGTCCAAGAATATAATAAAAAACATTAGCTGCGGTTGGTCGAGGGACGTTCACCGAGTGCCCCGACCGTGCTCACCTGCTAGGTCGGCATGGCCTAGTCAGACCAGCGAGCGTCGTAGCGCTCCCCGACAGTCATCCGTACTGCAGATCGGCGGGGAGGTAAGTAATGTACAAATTTATGTCCTGATTTTTTATTATGCCTTAGGTTGTGCTAACATTACGTCGTCTTCCAGCCACACGTCCGTCAGGATGCATCACTTCTGTCGTTTGCATCCCTACTCAGATTGGCGCTCCCCTCAATCATTCGCACTGCACATCAGGGAGGTATGGGATGTTCAGCTTAGATCCTGAATATTGATTCTGCCTAACATCATTCCATCTTGCAGCCTTCAGTTAAGCGTGGGGGGTGACGGCCATCTGTCAACCGATGAGGAGACGACCATCCCAGCTACTTCCAGGGAGTAGTACACAACGCTAGGGTTTGGACCGTGGCACCCAGGGCGCCCACCCCTATCGTACGTTGACCAGTACGGAGTACCGTACCAAGGCCAGAGCTCCTCTGCACCAAGAAACGTGCAGACATCGTACCGGCGGACGATCCGGGCGCAGATTTCTTGATTCGTTCATTAATGACATGATTGCATGTGGTAACCAGTTTGACATGACTCAACTCGCGGACGCTGATGTTGGATGACTTATTGGGCGAGTCGACTTTGTCGATGCACCTCCGGACACTCAACGGTCTCCGTACCCCCTCCGAACCGATAGGTGCTCTCCGGACCGGTTAACGTATTCCACAGGACACGCAAATGCAGATGCAGTGAGCAGAGAGTGGCTCAGATGAATCAACCATATTGTATCCCATGCGTACATCGCATAATGTTGTGCGCTTAATGCAACATTTATTTGTATAGTATTGTTGGAGTACATCGGTTCTAGAGACAACTGCAACGCCAGAGATTCACATTAAACCCTAAAGAACTTGAGGTTCACATGAAATCATAAATCCCTATAACATCTGAGGTTCACATTCACAAAACCCTAAAACACCTGATAACCGTTCACATGAAATCATGAAACCCTAATTTCATAAACCTAAAACCCTAATTTCCCTAAAACCCTACCATAACCCTAATTTCACTAAAACCCTGCCCTAACCCTAAAGTTGTGCCACCAGAGCATGGCAGAGGGCGTCCGGGCGCTAGAGACACGGCATGGCCATGTGGCGCGCATCCACGTGGCTGCACAGGGAAGGAGGGCGTGGCCTGAGGGCACGACCACGGCAGCACTGGCCCCCAGGGGCACGGACGCGCTTGGTTCGGCCCCCAGAACCACGATATAGGCAACGTGGTGGCACGGGGGGCGTCCGGCCCCTTAGGGAGCGGTGGAGAAGGCGTCTGGCGCCCTAGGGGCTGGATTTGGACATGTGTCAAGAGCTTTCATTCAATATCATATTCGTACACAAAAACACAAGCACTAGCTTGACTTCATGGACAAAAACACAATGATGAAACAAATGTCATCAGAGAAACATTTCCAGAACTATTTGGATGATAAAAAATGCAATAACATTTGCTCCTTGCCATACAATAGAAAGGGATGTACATAGTTTTTTTTTGGGTTCGGGCCAAAGCGCGATCATCGAGGATACCTCCATGACAATAGGATTTCCTCTTCCATAGTTTATAGTCTGCTCGATTCCTCAAGTGTCCCCTTCAATAGACATATTTTGCCTGGTGAGTAAATATTCAATTGACTTATAGTGAGCCACAATTCGATCCTTGCCATATCTCTTTGATGTTGCATTACAAGGAGCAGGCTTCTTTCTAGCTCGCAGGTTTTCAAGTGCCATCTCCACCTCCCTCATTGTAGGACAGTCCTCTCCTTCCAATTTAGTGCACATTGCCACTAGTGTGGCTACTTCTTGGACTTCGTCGTCTTCTTCTTCCATGACTTGCGGGTCTACTATGTCAACCAAGTAGCCTTTTGTGAGTAGTGCGACAAAATGTGAAATAAGACTTGCATCCTTATCGGGCCTATAGATGAACATTTTCTTTTTAGTGATTGTCGTGGCAAAAAAAAAACCAGACAATAGAAAAAAAGGGACCCCTATTACCTACACGAGGAGTCGAAGGATCCTCAAGGAGGGACTCAGTTGCCAGGAAATAAGTGTGTATTAATTACCTCAAAAACTGAGTTTGAGTTATTACATGGGGGAAGGTGGCCATTTATAGTCTTCCAACAAGGTATATGAGATTACGGATATACCCCTAAAAAGGTCCTATACACATAGGGGTTGCAAAGACTTTCCCTACACCTACGCATAGCCTTCGGCTCATGGTGGACCCTACTGACCATGGTCTACCTGGTTGGTGCATCCGGTCCACTGGTGTCCTTCTGCCCTTCGCTGCACGCGGGGTGCCCTTGGGCGGAAGGGCTCCAGACACCCTTCAGCTCTCCCCGAGGACTCCTGACTTCTAGGCTTCAGGACACCTCGGCGACCCCCCCCAGGGTGCCTCGGCGACCCTTCGGGGCCTTCACACCTCCTTCAGACCCCCTGGGAAGGTATGCCTAGTACCCTCGGGGAGGGGCCTCTTCGCGCCTCCGGCCGCAGATCCTTTGCGAGAGGCTGTGTGGTCTTCGCCTGGTCACTGGGGCTGGTGGGGCTGCCCCTACGATAGTGATCAATTCTACAAGTAGAACACAAAAACTGATCATCAATCAATACATGTGTTAATCCATAAATCATAAGTATCTCACATAATAACATAAGATCAGAGATGTTTATAAATGACATCATAAAGATAATAGAGAGTTTATGAACAAATCGCATACTTGTCAATCAATATAAATGATATTTCATTCAATAGACGAAATAATATATTATTCAAAAGTTCATAAACACAGAAGCAATACAATCATCTATATGGTTACCTCTAGGGCATATCACCGACATCATAAACATGGCTTGTATAGTTCTGACTTCTGACTACTGTGGCATGCAGTAGCAGGCTTTTTTTTTTACCACAAATTGAATTGCTGATCACCCAGTCTAGCAAGGCTGGGAATGCCACTTGATGATGGCACTCAAGGGTGTGTAGTTGTACACAAAGGATTCTGTATCCAAATCAGGGTTATTTGGTGGCTGGACCCGGATGCTGTGGGAAGTGTAGCCCCTTGGGATGGCTGCATCACAACAGACAATGCCGGAACACTCGCCATGAAAAAGTAGAGTAATGGCCTAACTGCGAGCTAGAGATGGCCAAATGGGTGATGCTACTCAGGCCGGTTCGAAACACGGCACTGCTAGTCCGATCCAGACATTGCACGGTCCACACTATAGCTGGATCGGGCCAGCACGGCACGAATACCCAGGCCGTGCCTGGGTCCACACCTCAGCACGATGAGCCGGCCCAGCACGGCACAAATAGTCCGAACTGTGCCAGGCAAGACACGAGCCCGACACGGCACGACAGCCTGGCATGGGCAGGGCAAGGGACGGCAGTAGAGGAGGCCGGCGTGGAGGAGGATGGGCGCAGCGCCGGAGGTGGCGGCGGTGGCCGGGCACAGAGACAGAGGAGGCGGCGGCGGCGGGCGGCGTGGAGACGGAGGAGGAGGCGGCGGCAATGGCGGGCCGCACGGCGTTGGCGGCGGTGTCGGGCGCGGAGCTGCTCTGGCCTCTGTGCGTGTGCGTGGCTGTGTGCGTGTGCGGTGCCGAGCCTGTCGAGCTGAATAGTGCTCAGGCCATGCCATGTCGGACCGCTCATCTGGCCATGGCTACTGCGAACCTTTGCTTTTCGTGCGAAAGTGGCACTGTAGATTAACGGTCTTTGTTATCCTCTCCCAGGAGGAAGACTTGGACATTGTTGCATGACATCACCAGGAGCTTGTTCCTATCTGCGGGTGAGAGAAAGAATGGGCCGCCTTCTCTGAGGCCACCCCATGTGTGGTACTCGGCTGTTTTGTTGGCCTTGGGTGCACAATCAGTATCACTAATGTGCACAATGGCGCTGCTGTTAATGCACACTGTACCATTTGGGATGGAGATCTCAAGCACTTCCATGGTGCCGTCACCGAGGAACAGCTTGGACGGGTCGTATGAGTAGGGCTTAAAAAAATAACTCAAGGCTCGCGAGCCAGCTCGGCTCGGGCTCGTGACGGTTTCAAGCCGAACAGAGCCTCTTGCCCAGCTCGCAAAAATTTCGAGCCGAGCTCTAGCCATTTGTTCGGCTCGTTTGGCTCATGGGCCTATTGCCGCCGGTAGCCGAGGTCCCAGGAAGCCAGGAGAGATAACCCTAAGAGCACTGTGCCTCCAAATCATCCTTCTCGATCCCGCCCCGTCCCCCATCATCCACGCCGCCACACCGTCCTCCGCACCACCACATCGTCCTCCCTCCTTCATCCGCCCCCCTCCCCCCATCCACCCTGTATCCAAGTCCCTTGTCAAGAACTCTGATGTCTTCTGTTTTAAACTGAATCGGTATTTTGACGTGCGAGCAGGATTGAAGCAGTAAGTAAAGTGAAGATCCTATGGTATCGACAGAAAAGGAATTCGGTGCCGACTTCACTCAACCTTCGGTGCGAGCAAAGAGGTATCAAGCCTTCGGATCAAGATCCAACGGGTAAAGAGGATTCACCTTGAGAGTCAATGCGCAAAGCACTGAAGTTAGCTTTTGTCGTTACTGTTACTGCTATCGGTCTGTAACTTTAAGTTTTACTGAACTCCGGCTATAAAAGCCTAGAAACTGAACTGCGGTGTTTATCTTTGGATCAATACAAGAACCCTAGCCACAATATTGTAGCCTTAGTCCTCTAGTTTCCATTTTTGCACAAAAATCACACAAAAACCTATTTTCTTGTGGTGCGATTTCAGTATGAACTTCGGTTCTTGACAATGGTATCAGAGCCGCAATCTGGGCCTCATCTCTGACCTGGAAGCTGTCTTGGTGAGGGTTTGGTAGTAGATCTCTGTCTCCCTATAAAATTCCGCAGCTAAGCAGATCTAGGAAAGAATTTGGGGGGAAAAGCTATAGAAGAAATCGCATAGATCTTTGAGGTTTGGATTGGTACCTTACCATCCTTGTAAAATCCCTTCTAGATCTGAGCGATTGGTCGAAAATGGGCAAGACTAACAAGACTGTGGGAGCTGAGGAGGAAGAGAAGGTATATGCGACTTCAGCTGAAGTTGAGGAAGTGAAAAGAAGCATTGAAGCTCTCAAAAAGGCGTAGGAAGACAGCAACTCACATATGCAACTTCAAATGGAAAAGTTGATGGGAGCAATGGCTAGTTTCATGAACAACCAGGTTACTAGAGAACCTTCGATGCATAATCCGGTTGTAAAGGTAATTTCAGAAATCCTACAGTTAACTTGGTACCTGTTGTTACATCATCACAGCCTAGTAATTCAATAGCTTTCATGGATGTGAGGAATAGTGGTAGAGAAAGTAGTACCACAGCTGTATTCGCCACTACTGATATGAACTCGAACTTGGTGCCACCTCCTGCTATTAGTTCAAGCCCCAACTTACCACTGGGAAGTTTTAGTGGCAATCCAATTAAGCTAGGAGAAACCCATGGAAGGCAGATAGGAATTGAGAGCCCACCAGGACTAGCTCAGTACCTGATGAATCCTGAGATTCAGCACAGTAATTACCAGGGAAGCAATTTAGCTCCTGGAACATTTCCAGCATGGCCAATGCATTGGGCGACGTCAGTCACAGCTCAACCACAGAGTTCACCTTCTCTGTACAATTATTTGGATACAGGGCAATGCCATCGACCACTTCATACTTATGAAAACAATAGAGCCCAAGCTATGCTAAAGTCCCCCAAGTTGAACTTCCCTGAATTCGATGGAACTGATCTTGATGGCTGGTTATCTAAAGCTGAGAAGTATTTTGAGGTTGCAAGGATGCCTTTGGATTAAAGGACTAACTATGCAGTCACTTATCTCAAGGAGAAAGCTCACTATTGGTGGAGAAGAACCGGATGCAATGCAGCAATTCTCCCTTGGCATCAATTTTGCAGAATGGTGGGTGATAAATTTGCTGAATCATCAATATATGATAATGTGAGATCATTCCATTGGTTAAAACAGACTGGAACTGTTAGGTCTTATGTAGAACAATTTGAAGAGATAATGAGTTTGGTCAGAAGAGATAATCCATTGTTGCCAGATGAATACTATGTTTGTAGTTTTGTTGCTGGCCTTCAGGACTATATCCAAAATCATTTACAATGTCATAGACCAAGAAACCTAATTGAAGCTATTTGGATGGCTAGGAGGATTGAACAATCGCATCCACTCAGAAATAGAACTTACACCAGTTTCAGTAGAACGAATACCAGTAACGGTGCTAGAAGTTATAAGCAAGAGAAGGATACTAGAACAAAAGGAGTTGCCCAGAGCAGTAGAACAGGAAAAAACTATGGGAAGTGTAGAAAGTGCCCTGAACCTTGGTTTCCTGGTCATAAATGTAAGCCAAATGAGAAACAATTGTTCACAGTTATACAAAGCTCCCCTGAAGAAGAAGGAGATGATGAAGAATTAGAAGGAAAAGAAGCAACAATAGATGACACTCCACCTTCCAGCCCTGAACATCAAACTGATGAAGCAGTATTACAGATTTCAATGCATGCAGTCCAAGGAACTAGCTCGGCTTGTAACACATTCACCTTGATATTGGATGTGGGAGGAATCAAAGCAACATCATTAGTGGATAGTGGTAGTAGTGCTACATTTGTGAGTCCTCAATTTGTAGTCAAGGCACAATGTGTAGTTACTAACCATACTGCAGTAAAGATCTTGATAGCTGATGGATCCACATTATGGAGTGACACATTATGTAAAGACTGCAAGTATGAGATACAAAAGGAGTCCTTTATATCAGATATGAGAGTATTACCCTTAAAGGGGTATGACATTATTCTAGGGGCTGATTGGATCTACACTCATAGCCCAATTGGGCTTAATCTCAAGACAAGGGAATTTTTTATCACCAAGTATGGGCTGAAACAAGTAACCTTCATTGATGAAACACTTCCTGGACATAATTTCTTGATCAAAACCAGTCATTTGTTGAAATTGATGAAGAAGGGAGTCATTGGTGCTGTTATCTATACCCATACATCAATACAAGAGGTTGGAAGGTTAAATCCAGTACCTGAAAAGATTCAGACCTTATTGCTGTAGTACGGAGATGTTTTCATGGAACCCTAACAGCTTCCTCCCCGTAGGGACTGTGATCACTCCATCCCTATTGTCTTAGGGGCTAAACCAGCGAACCAGAGACCCTATAGGCTACCACATTATCAGAAGGATGCTATGAAAGGATTGGTGGAACAGTTGTTGAAGTCAAAGACCATTAGACCAAGTGTAAGTCCCTATTCTTCACCTGCTATTTTAGTAAAGAAGAAAGATGGATCTTGGGGGATGTGCATTGATTACAGACATTTGAATTCAAATACTGTAAAAAATAAATATCCAATATCTGTTATTGAAGACTTACTGGATGAATTGCATGGAGCTAGGATATTCTCAAAAATTGATCTTAGATTAGGTTACCATCAGATAAGAATGAGATGTGAAGATATTGAAAAGACAACTTTTAGTACTCATTTGGGCCATTATGAGTTCATGGTTATGCCCTTTGAGCTTACTAATGCTCCTGCTACCTTTTAAGCATTAATGAATAATATATTGAGCAAATTTTGAGGCAATTTGTGTTAGTTTTCTTTGATGATATCTTAGTTTATAGTAAGACTATTGAAGAACACCATTTACACCTGGGTCTAGTATTGGGAATTCTGAGGCAGGAGAAGTTGTATGCAAAGAAGAGCAAATGTGTGTTTGGACAGTCTCAAATTGAATACCTTGGGTATATCATCAAGCAAGATGGAGTGGCTACCGATCCTATTAAGATTGAGGCAATTATGAAATGGCCAGAACCACAGAATGTGACACAACTGAGAAGTTTTTTGGGATTAACTGGGTATTACAGAAGGTTTGTAAAGGGATATGGTGTCATTTGTAAACCCTTGTTTGTAGCCCTTAAGAAGGAAGGATTTGTTTGGAGTGATGAACAACAGGTAGCATTCAGAAAGATTAAAACAGCTTTGTCCTCAACTTCGGTTATGGCATTGGCTGATTACTCCCAGCCATTTGTTTTAGAAGTTGATGCATGTTGTTATGGGATTGGAGCAGTCTTAATGCAGAATGAGAGGCCAATATCTTTCATGAGTAAGTCAATTGGGCCAAAATCAGCAGCTATGTCAACCTATGATAAAGAGGCTCTAGCAATTTTGGAAGCAATTAAGAAATGGAAGCATTACTTTGTAGGATCCACCCTAGTTATTAGAACTGATCAACAAAGTTTAAAGTATATTCAAGAGAAAAGACTTAATGAGGGAGTACAACATAAGTTGCTGGTTAAACTATTGGGGTATAACTACAAGGTAGAGTATAAGAAGGGAAGAGAAAATAAAGTAGCTGATGCCCTCTCTAGAGTGAAATATGACAATCAATTCATGGCAATTACAGCAGTAACTCCTGTGTGGATCACTGAAGTACAAGAAAGCTATGAGAATGATGAAAGGTGTAAAAAAATCATGACACAGCTTAGTATCAATGCTAATGCTCAGCTTAATTATTCATTGAAGCATGGGATTCTGAGGTATAAGGGCAGGTTATATGTGGGTTCTCATACTGAACTCAAGAGACAATTGTTAACCTCATTCCATGACTCAGCACTTGGAGGTCATTCAGGTGAAAGGGCTACATTTCAGAGACTGAAGCTACTGTTCTATTGGGTTAGAAGTAGAGGAATTTGTGAAGTGTTGTGCTGTCTGTTAGAAAAACAAGGCAGAACATGTAACATATCCTGGGTTACTGCAGCCCGTACCTCTACCAAATATGGCGTGGACCCATATATCAATGGATTTTATTGAAGGCCTACCAAAATCTGAAGAAAAAGAGGTAATCTTGGTTGTGGTGGACAGATTTACTAAGTATTATCATTTCATTGCCTTAAGTCATCCTTTCACAGTCCAACATGTGGTTAAGGTATTCATTGATAATGTGTTCAAACATCATGGACTACTAGCTGTAATCATTACAGATAGAGATCGAATATTCACTAGTCACTTGTGGCAAGACCTATTCCGAACTCTAGGGGTTAAGTTGAGGCTTAGTACTTCTTACCACCCTAAAACCGATGGTCAAACTGAGAGGGTGAATCAATGTTTGGAGGGTTACTTGAGGTGCATGGTATTTGCTAATCCCAAGAAGTGGTGTAGCTGGTTATCTACAGCCGAATGGTGGTATAACACTAGCTTTCACACTGCATTAAAAATGACTCCATTCCAAGCATTGTATGGGTTCCCACCTCCTCAGATCACTGAAATGGTGTTGCCTGATACCCAAAATGAAGAGGTGAAGGGATTTCTACAAAGGAGACAACTAGCCTTGCAGGTGATCAAGGACAATTTTCTTAAGGCTTAGAACAAGATGAAGGTCTATGCAGATAAAAAGAGGACAGAGAGGGAATTTAATGTAGGAGATATGGTTTAAATAAAGATCCAACCATATAGGCATACTTCATTGAGCATCCACAAATCACTTAAACTGCATTCAAAATTTTATGGACCTTTTAGAGTATTGGAAAGAATTGGTAAGGTTGCTTATAAATTGCTTCTTCTTGAGGGTTGTCAACTACACCCCACCTTTCATGTGAGTCAATTGAAGAAACATAAGGGAGAGAAAGCAGTACCAAATGGTGAGCTTCCATTGATAGATAAGGAGAGCAATATCAAAGTGGCTCCAGTGATAGTTTTGGAGAGGCGTGTGATCCCTAGGAACAATGAACCAGTAGTGCAGTGGTTAATCCATTGGCTGAATTTACCCCCTTCTGCTGCAACCTGGGAAGATGCAGATTTTATACAAAAAGTTTTTCCTAGCTTTATTCCTTGAGACAAGGAACTTAAAGAAAGGAGAAATGTCAAGAACTCTGATGTCTTCTATTTTAAACTGAATCGGTATTTTGACGTGCGGGCAGGATTGAAGTAGTAAGTAAAGTGAAGATCCTACGGTATCGACAGAAAAGGAATTCGGTGCCGACTTCACTCAACCTTCGGTGCGAGCAAAGAGGTATCAAGCCTTCGAATCAAGATCCAACGGGTGAAGAGGATTCACCTAGAGAGTCAATGCGCAAAGCACTGAAGTTAGCTTTTGTCGTTACTGTTACTGCTGTCGGTCTATAACTTTAAGTTTTACTAAACTCTGGCTATAAAAGCCTAGAAACTTAACTGCGGTGTTTATCTTTGGATCAATACAAGAATCCTAGCCGCAATATTGTAGCCTTAGTCCTCTAGTTTCCATTTTTGCACAAAAATCACACAAAAACCTATTTTCTTGTGGTGTGATTTCAGTCTGAACTTCGGTTCTTGACATCCCTCCTCTTGCCCTATCAAGGTGCCGCCATCTCTGCCTCTTACCGTCCCAATGATGTGTTGGGTTGCGGGGTAGGCTACGATAGCTACAAACAAAAATCTACCATGCAGACCAGGAAGCCAAGCAAGTAGATGATCACGGATCGTTACCACCGACGCCAGCAGAGCAAATGGAAGAAGGGTTGGAGCAGCCTGGTCCAACGAAGAGCGCGTCGATGTAGTGGTCGTAGTCGATCATCCAACGTCCAGCAAGTCAATGTAGTGGTCGTAGTCGATCGTCTCCTCCAGCAACCTCTGTAGTTCCTCGTGAAGATCGCGGATCGTCCTCAAGGGCAACAATCGTAGTAGCGCCTCTACGGTATCCACACGTCCAGGGAAGGAACAACCGAACGCCGGTGTGCTAGCACCAAGTCGCATGGCGGAGCTCAGGGTTTCGGTGGTGTTTCACGCGTACTCCCAACAGCCTCATGCATCTCCTTATATAATGCTCGTGACGGATCTTATCCGAACACGTTTACGAATCGTATTCGTCTTGGTTTGTTCCAACCCGTTAAGTGTGTGACCACAGGTTCATATGTAGTTCGGTTGTGACTGAAACCGCTTCCGATCACGAGTCGATCGGCTCCTAGCGAACATATCGATTCGAATACACGTAAATTATATCAGACGAACCTTAATGCAATATGATCTACGACGAGTCCTCATCACTTACGACCGAGTCCTATCTTTATATGACCAGTTCGTATTTGATCACGACCAACTCGTAACTCCTCACGACTTGGTTTCGACCACTCTGTGATTACGCTCGACCGATCACGACTTGCTTGTATCTCCATACGACAATCCGTAGGTGGTCGGTCGAACTTTACCTACTCATGTATTCTCCCTTTGCCTCACGATATTTGGTTGAACTCTAGGTGAGATGTTGTGTCATCCATGGACTGTTCAATGCTTTCTCGTCGAGTATCGGATAACCTTATGTGGTCGAACTCTTCGACCACCAAAGGGCATGGCCATGCACTTTCTTTATCCGACCACTTGAGGGCCCAGAGATATCTCTCATGTTATGTTAGGAGGGCAAATCCCATATCCGACTAGTCACATCCTCTCTGCATGTTTCATAGCATACCCAAAGCTACCTTTATAACCACCCGATTCTGAGTAGCGTTTGGCAACCCCTAAGAGTGCTATTACACATGTAGGAAACCATCGATCTCAGGTCTAAGGATTATACATCATCATTGCTTGAGACCAACTAACGACACATAGAATCATAACAATCTCAATAGTATCTCAAGGTGGGTCTAATCCAACATCATGTTCTCCAACATGTGTCCATATTATTTGTTTGATATCTCCATATCTATGACTCGTGAAACATAGTCATCAACCAATACATATGCTAGTCTATTCATATGTGTCCTCATATGTTTCTGACCAGGGAACGTATAAGAATAACTATCGTAGAAATATATAGTTTCACAACCAAGTCACATACTTGATAATAAATATTAACAATATTATTCTAGGAACAAGATAACATATTATCCAATGTCATGAACATAATGAAATATAATCATCTCTATGATTGCCTCTAGGGCATATTTCCAACACGATGTCGCTACTAGATTCAAAGTTAAGGGGAGGATGAAGCTTCTAGCAAGATCCGCCCTACCGCTATGTCGTCGCGGCCATTATCATCCTCGTCGTGGCGGAGCAGCCGGTCTCCTTGTCCTCAAGCTCCTACTTCGCCAACTGGCTCATCCCGTGCTCATCCCCCTCCTCCGTTTCCCCCCATTGCTATGGCGGCGGGGGCGGCAACATCCAGCGATGAAGTTTTGAGACGGTCGCCTCCTTCTCTGTAGCTGGCCACTGCGCCTCCTCTTTCTCTGTCGTCGAACGCCGCACCTCCTCTCTTTGTCCCCGCTGCGCCGCCTTCTTGTCGGTCACCAGATCGGGTGGAGAAGATAGAGGGGTAGGTGGGTGAGAGAATGGATGGTGGGTGAGAGAAATCGATGGGGGAGAGTCAGGGTGGGCGGAGCAGGGGCGAGGAGAAGCTTGGGCAGGGGATGAGGAGGTGGAGGGGAGGAGGAGCGGAGGTGGTTGAGGAACTTGGCTCGCGAGCCCTTGTGAGCCAGCTCAAGCCAACTTTTAAGCTGAGCCAAGCACCATTTTTAGATCGTTTCATTCATGAGCCGAGCCGAGCCGAGGCGATGTTTCAACTGAGCTTGAGCGAGCCAGGCTCCAGCTGGCTTGGCTTGTTTCCACCCCTAGGTGTGAATGGTCACATGTGAGGTTAAACCATTGAAGCCCTCGTGATATGAAACGGATCATCTACATTGAAGAGAAAAATACAGAGGATCTACAGCGACTAGTAATAGAGCATTGTCTCACTGTACGATCCAAAATGAACTGTTTAGATCTAGCACTACAGTACAAGAGAGAATAGTAAAAGTGGAATAGTATTTTTCGCTCCAGTAAATCCGTAATGTTTCTACAGTGTGTGCTGCAGCGTGTACTGTAGAGTACTGTTTATGTTGACTCAAATCACTATTTATACAGCGTTCTTTCCCGTAATAGCAGAGAATCCGGATCCGTCCTCCGGTAGCGGTAAGGCTCGATGTCGACGGCACGAGAAGCTAACGTTGTCAAGAGCGGATCTTTGCGAGCTTCTTTATTGCCATGGCATCGAATAGCAGCAGCACCACCAACGCAGCTAAAGCAGAGAATAGCATTCTCATACTTGTTACCCTCTCCGAGCATGCAAGGGTTGCTATCTAATCCTCACTAGTACATGGATTTCCTTCTACACTCCAAGTTAAGCACTACTTCGTTATGTACCCACATTTTTTTTAGAAAAGGGAATAGTTCTTATTCCAGCCTCTGCACAGCAGGGTGCATGTGGCTAGTCAGCATCATAAGATGCGACCGAGAGTAACTCATTACAAACAGTGTCTGAGAACCTGACAAATCAGGTAAGAAAGGGAAAAAAAGGACCAAGCCAAGTCGAAAAATTAAAGACAAATCATATTACTGAACTGCCACCTATGATTGGTATAAATCTCCATAACAGAAGTTTCCAGGCGTCGGCTCATGTCCTGAAGGATAGGACGATCCTCCTCCGTCTACAGCAGCGACCAGAAGCGAAACCAATAGGTACCTCTGAAGATAACCTGCATAACAGAAAAAACTCGTGTCTTGTCAAACACCACATCATTACGGCTCAACCATATGACCCAACAAAGAGCGCTTGCCCCAACCAATAAAAGATACATAAGTTTACAGTTAATTCCCACAAGCCAATTTCCAAACATATGAGAAATACTTGAAGGCGGATTAATACCACTAAACTTATCAAAATGACAATCAAAGAATAAATGTTGTATTGTTTCATCCATACTACAAAAACAACATTTGGTACTACCATTCCATTATCTCTTTGCTAGATTATCCTTGGTTAAGGTTACTCCATTGAACAGAAACCATAAGAAGATCTTAATTTTTAGAGGGATCTTAAGTTTCCATAGGTAGCGATTAGTTGGAATTACCATACCATTAATCAACGCTCTATACATCGAATGGACAGAAAATTTACCATGCTGATGTAAAGACCATCGAAAGGTATCTTGGCCATCTATTAATCGAATGGAAGCTAATCTTAAGACCAACTCATTCCACGTAACTAACTTATCACCAACTAAAGCTCTACGAAAAGAAATGTGAAGAGGAACAGAACCTAAAACCTCCGCTACAGTAGCATGCTTTTTATATACGATATTATATAAAGATGAATATAGTTGACTCAACTTAGTTTGTCCCAACCAAACATCTTCCCAAAATCTGATTTGAGAGCCATTATGCAAGGTGAAAGAGCCAAGTCTCATAAATTCATTCTTAACCTTCATAAGGCCTGCCCAAAACTGAGAGTCACCTGATTTATATTCCACTTGTGCAATTGTTTTGTTCCTCAAATATTTATTTCGCAGCAGTTGTTGCCAAACTTCATCCTCATTAATTAGGCTGTAAAGCCACTTGCTAAGTAAGCACTTATTCTGCAATTCTAGATTCAGTATACCCATGCCACCCGGATCTTTAGGATTGCAGAGAATGCTCCACTTAGTAATTCTATACTTTTTCTTATGCCCATCACTTTGCTAAAAAAAATCGAGATCAATAGTAATCCAATTTTTTAAGAATGCCTTTGGGCACTTCGAAAAAAAAGAGCATGAACATGGCTAAACTACTAAGGACAGAATTAATAAGAACAAGTCTACCCCCAAAAGATAGAAGTTTGCCCTTCCAACAACTTAGTTTCTTTTGAAATCTCTCTTCAACTGCTTGCCAATCCTTATTTAATAACTTCTTGTGATGTATTGGAATACCTAGGTATCTAAAAGGCTGATTACCCCTTCCACAACCAAAAATCTGTGAATATGAGTTTGCCAAATCCTTTGCTTTACCATAACAAAATAATTCACTCTTATGAAAATTTATTTTTAGTCCAGATAGTTGGTTAAACACAGATAGCAAGAGCTTCATATTCTTGGCTTGTTCTAAATTATGATCCATAAAAAAGAATTGTATCGTCAACATATTGTAAGATTGACAAACCATCATCAACTAAATGAGGGACAACTCCTTTAAATTACCCATCATCTTTGGCCCGTTGGATAAGGATGGCCAGCATATCCGCAACAATGTTAAACAAACTAGGGGATAGAGGGTCTCCCTGTCTAAGACCTTTCTTAGTCTGAAAAAAATGACCAATTTCATCATTTACTTTAATACCTACACTTCCTCTTGTTACTACCTGATCTATCCAAGCACACCACAACGGAGAAAAACCTTTCATCCTAAGGGTCTGCTGTAAAAAGGACCATTTCATCTTATCATACGCCTTCTCAAAATCCAACTTTAAAATTACCCCATCTACCTTTTTCCTATGCATCTCATGAATTGATTCATGTAAAACAACGACCCCCTCCATAATATAGCAACTTGGCATAAAAGCAGTTTGAGTCGGTCTAATCACATTATGAACTATTACTGATAATCTGTTAGTAAGAGCTTTAGTGAAGACCTTAAAACTCACGTTTAACAAACAAATAGGCATATACTGTTGAATATGAATAGCATCAGTTTTTTTAGGTAGTAAAGTAATGATCCCAAAATTTAGACTGTAAAGAGGCAATCTCTTATTATGGAAATCATTAAACAAACTCATTAAGTCCTTTTTAATTATTTCCCAGAAAGTCTGATAGAACTCAGTTGGGAAACCATCAGGGCCAGACGACTTGTTTAATTCCATTTGAAAGATCGCCTCTTTCACCTCTTTATCTGAGAAACATGCAGTTAACAACTCATTTTCAGCATTGGAAACTTGAGGAATATCATCCTGACGAGATTCATCCATTGAAAAATGATTCTCCTCTGATGACCCAAAAAGATCTTTATAATATTTAGTGATATATCTTTTAAGGTTGTCATTACCCTCTATCACCCCATCCTCTCATTCCAATTTAAAAATATGTGTCTTACGATGTCTCCCATTAGCAACCAAATGAAAAATTTTAGTGTTATCATCACCCTAGAGCAGATTAGTTGTTTTGGAACGTTGAAGCCATTTAATCTCCTCTTCCCTTAGCAACTTGGTCAGCCAATCTTTAAGATGATGCCTTAAATCTAATTCACGAGGTTGTAAAGGCTGAAACTTCGCTTTTTTATCTAAGTCATCTAACAAGGATAACAACTCTTTCTTCTCTTTCCTAAAAGCACCTAAATAATTCTTCGCCCAACCTCTCAAATATTTCCTAAGCCTCCTAATCTTAGCCTGCCATTTATCCAAAGGCGAGTCTCCACTAGTTTCATTTCTCCATACACTAGCCACCATTTCGTAAAAACCCTCAACTGTAAGCCAACTTAATTCAAATCTGAACAACGGTTGGTTTCTACAAGGAGAGCTTTCACCCGTACTAAGTAACAAAGGTGTATGATCTGAAATGTCTCTAGATAAAGCTTGCACTATAGACAAAGGAAATTTTTGTTCCCACTCAGTACTCATCAAAATGCGATAAAGTTTTTCGAAAGTAGGAATACATTAGAATTTGCCTAGGTGAATTGACGACCCGTTAAATCTAACTCTCTCAAATTCAAACCATTAATAATGGCATTGAATAAGAAAGGGTAATGATTATCAAACTTGTTGTTATTCTTTTCTTTTGGACTCCTAATGATATTAAAATCACCACCAACTAGAAGTGGTAATTGTTCCATACTACAAGAATGCACCAATTCAGACAAAAAAGCTCTCCTTGTATTCTGGCTGCGCAGCACCATAGACAACAACCAAAACCCATTGAAAACCATCGTCTTTATTCCTTAGTGTAAACTTGATATAAAAGTCCCCTTCTACCACACTCCCTATATCAAAAACATCTAAATTAATACCTAGCAAAATCCCTCCTGAACGACCAAGAGGCTCCGACCGATGCCAAAAGAACCGTCTACCACCACAAAAAGTATCCAGGCAAATATATGAGAAAGGCTTCCTACGAGTTTGAAGCAAAGCAATAAAATCTAAACTCTCTTCTTTAGAAATTTCAGATAAAAACCTATACTTAGCCAAGTCTCGAAGACCTCTGCTATTCCAAAAAACTCCTTTCATTTAAAACAAAATTTGTTTTTTGGATGCAAGCCTCCCAAGGGACCGGTACCCTACCTTCTTTTTTTAGGAGCTACATGAGGGGAACCGCTCTGTCCCTCCATAACGTCGTCCATAACTTCCTCCGTCAAGCCACCACATAAGTGACCAAGAGTTAAGTTATCAATGTCATTATCCTCAACTTCAGACTCAACCTCTTTATGTACTAAAGAAGACACATCTTTATTATTTGGTGTTAATACAAACCTATCCATTTCTACCTTCTTAATAAGCGCTACTGAATCATCAACATGGTTACCCATTAACACCCCAATGTTTTCAATATTATTAGTTATACGCTTATTAGAAAAAGAAATAATGGAATTAAAGATTGTACCATCACTAAATTCTAGATTACGCTTAGCTACCAGCCGGGTGGCACGCTCCACAGAGTCTTCATCCACCGAGTCAGCCTGACGCTTGCTGCGTCTAGCCGGAGTTGCACTCGACCGGCGGCCAACAAGACTAATGGGAGCAGACTGTCCCCTGCGTGACCTTCGGTCTGCATTGGATCTTGGACGTTCTGGCTCCAACCCAATCACACAATCGTCCGGCCCAGCATCTGGGACCGCCGCCCCCTCCGGAGTCTCATCAGATAGCGCTGGCAAGCAGGCCGACTTGAGGGCCTCCTTCGCCAGCTGAAGAACAGCACACTCATGAGCGGTGCACAGCCGCCACGTCAAGCACATGGGCCGCCATCGCTCCTCGCGGCTTGCACCGGCCCATCCATCGGCGACCCTTGACGTCTGGGGATAGTGCTTCGCCCCACTCGCATATGGGCCAAGGCCAAGCAGAAGCCCAAGGTCCTGCTCCCCTTTGAGGCCCAAAGCCTGTGACTCCCCTTGGGTAGTCACCAGCCCCCCACAAACCTCCAAGCTTGGAGATGCTTCCGTACCTGATAATTCCTGCAACACAATATCATTAGGAAAAGATCACTCCGCCTCCAGTGCCCCCTTTTTGACCTCCTCAACCGATTGAACATCTTCAATCACTACACCATCCTCCTCTTCTGCCAAAACCCTATCCACACATTCCAATAGCATCTTATCAGCCGCTAAGTCCAGGATTTTACCCACCATACTAAGCATTATGGAGTGCGACACCATACCCTCCTGTGCCGACGACATCTCCTGTCTCTGAACCACCTGATCTCCAGAGGCCGAATCTTTAGAAGAAGCATCCTTTCCCTTAGTTTTCTCCTCATTCTTGGCTCTCTTGTAATCTCTAAATTTATTCCCCGGGTTCCGGTCTTGATCATTGCCATCGTCCTCCTGACTATTGTCATCCGTATCTATCTGAACCGGAACATTGACTATAGTGTCTTGCTCCACTACAAACTTCAGCTCAAAATAACGATCGCTAACAACCACATCTATCTGGTTCGAAATTAAGTCTGGATTAAGAACAGCGACGAAGAAACGGCCAAAGTTATTACGTACCCACATGACCTCACCTGGGATGGCACAGTATTTTTATGTCTTACCAGTTAAAATTTGGTGAGATTTGTGCATCACGCGGGCGCTCACGGACCACAGCAGGATTCCCATGCGTGGCGGTTTTGTTAATGCTAGGAGGGGATCTATTTTTTACATCTCTTTCGAAAACATCTCCCACAAGTCAGGGCATGTAGCGAGCTAGTTTTCATCAAGTCCATCTCTACAAGACTACAAGCTATTTACGGATCCAAGAAATGTTTTTTCTTGAGATATGATTCTCATGCCATGCTAAATCTACCAAATGTCAATTGCATTATCTCAGGAACACACAATGAGGCTGATGCGATATGAACTCGTATGGATATGGGGCTGATTGGCTGGATGGATACCTGGAGCAGGGTGACTTGTCCTAGAGCATGGCAGAAGCTTGTTTGGGAGTTGGGAGCTCCCATCCTCATGCTGGGCAGGCAGGCACACCGGCCTGATCCAGGCGCTCAGAAGCGGACGCCATGGACTCGCGCACGCGCGTCTAAGCTGGCTTCTTCCCTTTTCTTGCGAGTTGCGACCAATGGACCATCCCTTAGCTCCTCACCCGCCTCGTCGCACGAAGAAACCGCGGCCACAAGCCGCGCCGCCTCTCTGTAAACCCGGCCCATCAACACCGCTCCCCTCGATTGCAATATCCGCCGTCCGCATCCGCGTCCGCGCGACTCGTGCCATTGGAGCTAGCCGCCGCCGTCGCGCGGCGGCGCAGGTCTCGTTCTCTCCGCCGACCCCAAGTTTGTTCTTTTTTTCTTGCAGTTTCACAGTGATGTCCTCACGTGCAGCGCACGTGCAAGCAAGCGCCATCTCATTAGCAAAACGCACTCATACCTTACGCTTTCTCAGGGGTAGGAAGATTATCAGATTTTGTCGTGCTCTATCCTCACAACTCTATGTTTTTTTCCTAAGAACAAATCGTTTACAGCTCTGTTTTTTTTCCCAACAAGGCACAAGGCCCAGCTTTTATAGAAAGCTAATCAAACCGGTTACAGAAGTTCCACGAATAGTCCAAAAGAAAACCTAGCAACTAGTTAGGGAGACCAGCTACGCCAAGATACTCGCACCCAACACAGAAACAAAAGTCAAGTTCCAAACGCATCCACCCAACAGAACAAGAGAACAACACCAATCTCATAACCCAAACTAACACAAAAGACTCACTAGAAGGCCTAGGCAATAAACATGACCAGCAGCACTGAATGACTTCAGCTAGGCTTCAGCCACCTCCAACATCTTTGCCAAATTCAACCGATTGCCTTTTTTTTTTTGAGAAGGATGCACCACCGCTGCAGACAAGATGTGAAATTGAATACGACTTCAATCGGTTGTTTAGGAAAAATCTTCTCAATAGCACCTTTATTCTTGAATTTTCAAAGAGTCTATGATAAAACTGCAAAACTAAAAAGGCCAATGTTATAGTCATTAGCACCCCTCTTATCTAACCAATTACAGCTCTGTTTCATTCTCAAATTTTTTCGCTTAAAAAATTCTTAAATTTCTTTACAATGATAATGCTTTCAAATGCAGTTTTCTGGCAGGGCAAAAAAAATGCAAGTTTTCTCGTGCACTTGCACTGAATCGATCCTAGAGAGTACAAATAGCGTTATGTAAGACTCTAGAAGTTTTGAAACAGGGGGAACAGCCTCTGGTCTTATAAAAGCGTAGATTACAGGCAGTACACATGCACAAACGACTGGAAAAAGAAGGGAGATTCTCATCGATCATCATGGGTGTCAGCACGCCACCGTTTCTTCAGTTAGGTATGTACTTCCAATTTATCGCAAGAAAAAAAAAGGGTCTCAAATGCACCTTGACTTGGCATTTGTTCAGAGCTTGAAACAATATCATCGAGGGTAACTTGCCGATAGCAAGATTTCCTCTTCCATGCTATAATGCCGGCTTCCTTCCTCCCTGACCAAGCCTCTTCCAATCGTAATCGGCATACGTTGTCCCACGATGTGCTGCCCATCGTTCCTTGTTGCAGATGCATTATGTGGAGGAAGCTTCTTAGAAGCTCGCAAACTTTCCAGCGTCATCTCCACTTGCCTCATCGTCGGTCTGTCTTCTCGCCTCAATCTGGTGCACATCGCCGCTAGCACGGCGACTTGTTGGAGCCTTCCATCTTCCTCCTTCATGACCTGTGGATCTATTATCTGTACCAGATTGCCTTCCATGAGTAGCGAGTGGAAGTGCGCAACAAGGCTGTCACCGCTACGAGACTTGTACAAGAATGGTTTCTTCCTGGTAAGCAATTCAACCAGAAGAACTCCAAAACTGAAAACATCGCTCTTGTCAGTCAGTACACCGGTATAATAGTACATGGGGTCTATATAACCCATAGTTCCTTGGATGCTAGCTGTCACTTCTGTTCGATCAATCGAAATGTACCTTGAAGCCCCAAAATCTGATACTTTTGCTGTTAAATTGTCATCAAGAAGTATGTTAGAAGACTTGATATCTCTATGAAATATAGGTATTGAAGCAGCAGAGTGTAGGTAGGCTAGAGCTCTGGCAGTTTCAAGCGCGATCCTTAATCGATCATCCCATGACAGTTTTGATGGGCCTTTGGTATGAAGATGATGATTTAGATCCCCATTTGAAATGAATTCGTAAACCAGTAGTGGTACTTCTGTCTCGAGACAATATCCAAGGAGCTTCACAACATTCCTATGGTTAATTTGAGAAAGAATGGCAACCTCATTTATGAAATCATCGATTTCTTTCTGTACTATAATATTTGATTTCTTGACGGCGACAACGTTTAGGCCTAGAATTCCTTTGTACACAGTCCCATGTCCTCCTCCACCAACCTCGCGAGTTTTGTCAAAATTGTTTGTTGCCTTCTCTATCTCTTCTAAGGTAATAATCATCCTTTCAGGAATATCTGCCTTTTGTGATAGTAATTGCTGCAGCAACAGCCCATGATTTTGCCTGAAGAAGTCCTCCTTCATCTTGCTCGCCTTCCATAGCTTGAACTTATGTTTTATTACATGAACACAAACAACCAGTAGTAGAAGACTTGAGCCAACTCCAACCCCAAGAGAAATGTATAACGCTGAAAACATAATGCATGTTAATATATACTGTACATGCACAAGAAATTTTCGTGTTGAGAGAAATCTAAGACACGTATTGGTGTACTTACATTATAAACATTTGATATTGTGGGACCAAGGTTTTTTTCACCCTCTGGATTACAGAGTAATTTTTATTTGAATGGAATAGAGAATAATTAGTTTAGCATCAATTCTGCACCGTTAGCCTTTGATTTGAAATTGATGGCATTATACTTACTACTTGGTTGAGGTCATAGAGAAGTATAAAAAAAACTAGGATATAAATATGCAATATTGTTTTTTTAAGGCAGCAATATTGGTAATTGATCCTAGCTAGTGTCGCAATATTGGTATTTGGTAATTGATCCTAGCTAGTGTCTTCACCTGCATGGGATTTCTCGATTGAGATGCATCCCCCTTTTATTGTGGCATTCCCATCTGTCCCATATGGGCATCTGCAATCAAATGATCCCGGCAGATTTATGCAGTCGCCAAAGCATCGGTAGACATCTGGTTGCGCGCACTCGTCGATGTCTAAGCAAATCAAAGTCCCAATCTGTGTTAGAAATAGAGATATCATGCAAGTTTATCTAATCAGGAAAAAAATACAAGCATATGTACCTTTGCATCCATTTGGGGCAGAAGCGTCGCCTGCATAGCCGTTAGGGCAGTTGCAAAAATAGCTTCCTTGTTTGTTCTTGCAGTCGCCATAGCACGGGTAGGTCTCTGGATATTGACACTCGTTGATATCTAAAGAAACAAGAACAATGAAAAATTCACTGCAAGAGTAGAGCAAATTTAAACAGCAGCCAAAGTTAAAACCAACATGATCAAATTTAACTAGTATAAGTATGCAAATTTGAAGTTCAGACAAAGCTAAAAACAAATTGCATTTTGTACTTTACCCTGGCATCCATTGTTGATGTATGGATTACCATCGTAGCCGGCCGAGCAGCGGCAGATGTACCCTTTGTGTCCCATTGCGGTGGAGTTTTGGCAGTAGCTTTGGCTGCTGCGGCATTCCAGCGCCGGCGCGTTCTCCGGGCACGTCGAGTTAGCGTCACCGATCACCCAGTCCAGCACGGCTGGGAGCACCGCCGGTGGGTCGCCAGCCATGACCATGTCGATCGTGTAGTTGAGCCCGCGCTCCGCGATGTACAAGAAGTTGTCGGGGGTCGTCGAGCCATTCAGCCTGTGGGACTGCACGGCGTAGGAGGCGTAGCCGACAGGGACGGTCACCTGGCAGCAGCCGACGCCGGAGCACCCGCCGTCGTAGATCAAGTACCGGTGCGGCGCGCCCTCGACGGGGACCGGAGGGCAGAACGCCGAGCAGGCGCTGACAATGCCGCCGCTCACGCCCAAGAGGAGCACCTGCACGTTGCACGCCACCACCACGAGCTTGTTCCGCTGCTCCGAGAGGAAGTACGGGCCGCCCGCCCGGAACCCGCCGCCCCAAGTGGTGCCGTTCGCGCGTTCGCCGCCGGCGCCGTTGTGTTGCACCAAGCCGCTGATGTTCATGCGGCCGCCGCTGATGCGCACCGTGCCGTTGGCAACGAATATGTCGGTCACCTCGGCGGCGCCGGCGCCGAGGAACAGCTTAGGCGGGAGGTAGGAGCGATCGCAGGTGACGTCGAAGCCGTCGAGGAAGCAGCCACGCTCCACGCCGAACGGGTACGGGATGCTGATGTTGCCGCAGCTAGTGGTGCAGTTGCGCCATGCATCACCCGCCACCGTCGCCGCCCCCGCCCCCGCCATTGCACCGGACAACTGCAGCAACGCAGCTGCTGCTACTGCAAGCGAAATTAGCAAAGTCCTACTTGCCATGGATCGAGGCAGCTAGGTCATAGACTCGTATTTGTCTGTTCTTCAGGTCATCAGGTGCACAAGAATTTATCCTAGCCGTGAAGTTGCTTAATTAGTACAGTGCGTACGATGTACGGAACGAAACAGCAAAGTTTATTATTTGTTCTTTTTTTTTTCTTAGGTCAAGACGTCATTTTAGGTAGGCGGTATATTATGGTCTATGGATTAACGCCATTCATCTTGGGCAGGTAGTATTTTAGTACGTTACAGCGGGTAAAATCGTGGAAAGAACATCGTTTATTCATTTGTTCGGTCTCAAATGCGAGAACTTTTTTATTAATTAACTCTTTTTAAAATTTTATTTTAAAGTTAACATCTGACGAGCTTTATTTTTAATGCTGACCCCTTTTATCACGTCACAACCCGTGACGTGACAAAACAACATTGTCACGCCATAGGATAAGTCCACTAAATAGTACTTTTTGTCACACCACTGATCGTAGCGTAACAAAACAACACTGCCACACCACGGGTGGTAGCGTGACAAGAGCTTGCCCTGATACGGGCCGGCGTGACAGTGTTGTTTTGTCACGCTATGGGTGGTGGCATGACAAAAAGGTCAGAATTGGAAATAAAGTTTGCGGGGGTTAACTTTAAAATAAAATTTAAACATGATTAATTAATAAAAAAATTCCAAATGCGAGCGTCGTGAAGTGCAGAAGCACTTATCACCACATGATGTATTGTTCTTGGAATAAGTTCATTTGACAACTTGAACTATCATGTTTATCTAATTTTCAACCTTAAACTATGAAACCAAGTAACTATCAATCCTAAAGTGTTAAAACCGGTCAAAATATTATCTCACACTCATTCCAACGTAGTTTTGCGTCATGCTGGATGTCATGTCTACCCCCAAATCATCCTAATAAATAAAATATACAACAGACCCACCCGGCATCCCCTATCCTCCTCTTCTTTCTCTTCTTCTTACTCTTTATCCTCCTCTTCTCATTCTCTCTCCTCCCTCGGTCGCACCGCCTACCTCCCTCGGCCACCCATCTCCCTTGGCCTCCCTCGGTCATGCCGCTCGGCTCTCTCGGCCGCAGCCATCCGCTGCCTCGCCATGCGTCCTCACCATCCTCCTCCCCCTCTGCACCATCCTCCACCACCTCATCATCGTCGGTTGCGAGCTCCACCATCACCATCTTTTATGTAGAGAGAGGAGAGAGGAGAGAGAAGATGAGGAATGGAAAGGGCCACTTGTCAAAAACCGTTGCCATGTCAGCGCCACGTCGGATGAAAACCTGGGTTGAATAGCCTTAGGGGGTATGACACCCAGTTTTGATAGTTGAAGGATGTAGGTTAGACAGTCTCGTAGTTGGGGGTTGAAATTTAGACAAACAAGATAGTTGAGGAGGATTAAATGAACTTATTCCATTGTTCTTTCAGAAAGGTAAAGGAAAACACCAATCTTGATATTGGATGTAGGCAGGATCCGATCCACCGTTGCAAGCTTGTTGATGATGGTGTCATTGACATTGGCATCACTGGCTTTACTTCTTTCGAAATGTTGGGTAGTTCACTCAGTCCAATTGAATGTTCTTCAATTCCCGGGTTGCTCAGAAGTTTCTTCTGTAAATTTTGAAGTCACATCTTCAGTCTTCAGAAGCTGCTTGTAGGCGTGAAAGTTTCACGAAGTTTTGAAGATCTATTCATTTTTTTTGAATGAAACCGGCATGAGGGTTGCCTGTTATATTAATAGAGAAAGAAGCAGAATAAAACCGCACAGAGCCAGAGTTAAAGAAAAAACAATGCCTTAATTACAAAGAACTGAAAAACTCCAAAGATTTAGCCCCCGCAAGGAACCAGGCTCTACCCTCCTCCTTGATCTTAGCAAGGAGATCAAGGGGTGCTAAGGCTGGATTGCTAAAGATTCTCGCGTTTCGCTCCTTCCAAAGCTCCCAAGAAATTAAAATCATGGTCGTCGACCTAGTCTTCCTAGGGGAACCTATCGCTGTTGCCACGTTGGACCACTAGTCGAGAATGTTCATGCAAGGGGGCCAGGAGGAGGGTTGTAGGCTCTCAATTCCTGTCCAATCCGCCATGAGCTTCCAAATACGTCCTGAGAATCGGCATTGTGCGAAGAGGTGTAAGGCTGATTCTGGGGTGTGTCTGCAGAGGGGACAAAAACGATGGTTTGGTCACCCCCTTGCATCCAGCATGTCTGAGGTCCAGAGTTTGTTTTGAATAGCTAACCAAGCAAAAAGTTTTCCTTTTGGGGGGGCTTGAGTTTGCCAAATTAAAGGTTTGAAGTTGGTCGCTATGGAGCCCAAAAAATGAAGAGTGCAGGCTGATCTAGAAGAGTAGGTTCCATTCTGACTTTGTTTCTAAGAAATTACGTCAGGGGTGCCCGGAGTCAGATGAATTTGGTAGATTTTGGTCCACAGGCGAACGAATTGATCAATGTGTAGGGCTGAGAAAACAGCACTGAGGTTGATGTCCTGCACCCACCGCCCATTCTGCAAGGCCAAGAACACGGTCTGATTTTTGCGAGAAGAAGAGGTGAAGATCGAGGGGGCTAAGTCTTTGGGGGCCTCTCCGAATAACCAAGCCGAAAACCAGAATTTGGCTGTTTTCCCATCTCCGAGAGATATCCTAGTTGCTACCACAAAAAGGTTTCGATCCGAGTCGTAACAAGGGAGCTCCATACCAACCCAAGGTTTTGATGAGTTATGCCATTCTTGCCATAGGCAGCGCAGTCTTATTGCCGAGGAGAATTGCGGTAGACTGAGGATGCCTAAACCGCCCAGGTGGGTTGGACGACACACTCTTGCCCAATTGATCTAGCACTTAGCACCCGATAAGTTGTCATGACCAGTCCAGAGGAAACGTCTCCTCAATTTATCTATGGAATGGAGAATCGCTTTAGGGATTTTGAATACTGTGAGGAAGTAGATTGGGATCGAGGTGAGGACCGATTTAACTAAGGTGTCCCTCTCTGCCGGAGTTAGGAGACGCCCCTGCCAGCCAGCTAACCTTCCAGCCACCTTGTCGAGAAGCGGTTGAAAGTCCACTCTGCAGAGTCTTCTGTAGGTAAGCGGGAGTCCCAGATACTTGATCGGAAAGGTTGATCGGATAGCCAGGCAGTTAAGGAGGACCGAGGTGAGGTCTAAGTGGTCACAGCTGATGGGGAGCACTGTGCTTTTCTGGAAGTTGGTGTGCAGTCCGGTGGCCTTCCCGAAGTTGAGGATTATCTAAGTGGTAAAGAAAATTTCACTTGGGTTAGGATTGATGAAGATAGCCGCATCATCCGTGTAGATTGAGGTTCTGATTGTGGCAAGATGATTGCGCAGGGGGGCAAGGAATCCCAAGTCTGTAGCCTTCTCAAGGAGACTTTGGATAGGGTCGATGGCCAGGATAAAGAGAAAGGGTGAGAAGGGGTGAGAAGGGGTCTCCTTGTCTCAGCCCTCGCCCATGGATAATTGCATTGCCAGGGATGCAGTTGAGAAAGACTTTCGACGAGGCGGACTTTAAGAGGGCTGCCACCCAGTTTGCCCATCTCAGGGGAAAACCTCTCTTGTGCAGTAGATCCAGAAGGTAGTCCCATTGGACCGAATCGAAGGCCTTGGCTATGTCTAGCTTGAGAAAGAGCGAGGGGGTTTTGGAGCGGTGGAGTCTTGTGATCAAATTGCGGACATAAAGGAAGTTGTCATGAATGCTTCTTGTCTTGATGAAGGCGCTCTGAGCTCGCGAGACCAAGCTATTAAGAAGCGGCGCCAACCGCCGCGCTAGCGTTTTAGCGATCCACTTGCCAATTCCATGAATGAGGCTGATAGGTCTGTAGTCTTGAACTTTGTCGGCTCCCTCCTTTTTTGGGATCAGTACAATGTTAGCTGTATTGAGAAGGTGAAGGTGCGACGTGCGGAGGGAGTGAAAACTAAAGAAGACTGCCATAATATCTTCTTTAATGGCTGACCAACAGGATTTGTAGAAGTTTGTTGAGAAACCTTTGGGCCCCAGGGCTTTATCTCCCAGCAGATGGTCTAGAGCGAGGCGCACTTTGGATTCCGTGAAAGCTTCCTGCAGATTGTGCAGATTAAGAGCCAGGGGGTGTAGGGCCTCCCAGTTGAGGTCCGTATCACGCAGAGTAGGCCTGGCCAGCGCTTCTTGGAAATGCTAGAGAATGATGTCTTCTTTCTCTGAGTGCGAGATCCCCCAGCCGTGACCATTTTGAAGTTTTTGGATGTACTTCTTCCTTTTGCGACCGTTAGCTTTAATGTGGAAGAATTTTGTGTTTGCGTCACTTACTCTGAGGTTGGTGAGCCTAGAACACTGGCGTTTCCTGGTTCGCTCAATCACTGCGAGACCCAGGACTCTCTTCTTAAGGCTGGCCCTGAAGATCAGTTCAGGAGAAGACAAGTCCCTACACTCTTGGGCCACATCGAGCCGGAGGATAAGCTCTAAGGCCATGTGGAGAAAAAGCTTTGGCCGAGGAAAGAGGGAAGAACTCCATGATTTAAGGGCGGAAGCCGTTGACGCTAGCTTGTGATGTAGTCTATGCGTGGGTTCGGTGTACGTACAGGGTGCTAGCCAAGCGTTTTTGACCGTCTCAAGGAAGCCTGGCATCTTGGTCCAGAAGTTTTCGAAGCGGAAAGTTTTAGGGTGAGCGGGTCCGGAGAAATTTGAGAGGAGAAGGGGGCAGTGGTCAGAGATCAAAGAAGATAGCGCCTGAAGAAAGTGGTTGTTGAACAGGGTGTCCCAGCCTGCATTAGAGAATACTCTGTCCAGCCTGACCAGGGTGGGTCTTTGACGTTCACTGCTCCAAGTGAACTTTCTGTTTTGGAGGTGAATTTCTTTTAGCTCGCAGGCGTTGAGTGTGCTGCGGAAAAGCGCCATACGATGGGGGTTGATGTTGGAATTATTTTTGTCTTGCACACAGTAGATGAGGTTGAAATCTCCTAAGACCAGCCAATTGGTGTTGGTGGTTGGTTTTAAGGAGGCGATTTCTTGGAGAAAAAGCGCCTTGTTGCTGTTTTGGGAAGGCCCATAAACTATCGTGAGGCGAAAGGAAGAAAAGCACTCTTTAAGGATCACCGTCGCTGTCAGGCTGAAGACCGAGTTGAGAACGTTGGCTACCTCAACGTACTCGCTATTCCAAAGTAGGAGAATACCGCCCCTCGTGCCCTCCGCCGGGTTATGGGTGAAGTTCTGCAGGTTGTAACCCCCTAGGGAGTAAGCAAGGCTTTGGTCTACCGTTGCGAGTTTGGTTTCCTGCAGGCAAACTAGGTAGCACGTTGTGGAAAAAAAGGGTCTCCTGGACAAGCGATTTTCTAGCCTGGTTGTTGAGACCCCGCACGTTCCAACAAAGGATGTTAAGGTTTAGTGAAGACATTATTGGGGGCAGCGGACACTGGGGCGGCCTGGTCGATTACTCTGGCCTGGTCGGTTGCTCTGGAAATCGAAGGAAGGGTGCTAGCTGCAATTGAAATGTACTGAACTTGCTGCAAATGGATTGGGCTGTAAGCTGACCCACGGCTCAGGGCAAGGTTTCTGTGGAACGGCAGGGGCAACAACCGCAGTGCAAAAACCAGAAAAGTGGTCCGAACCCAAGCTGGGACGAGAGGGCTTGTGGAAGGAACACAGAGAATGGGCTTCTGACAAGCAAATGAAACAGAACTGGCTTCCACACATACATTCCATCTCACAGAAAAAACCATCTTTGACGTTAATAGCTTTTCCACAGCGCGGAGTGCTAGGGCACCACTTAACCATATCATTATCCTCAATATATGATTCCAGTAAAAATCTTTCGAAACGTTCTGCAGTATCTGAACTTTTTGCACTAACTAGCTTCCTGATTATTGCTTCATCACAAATGGTATTGCACTTTGGTGTCATGCACTTGATACGCCGACTCTACCCTTCATTTATCAGGTGACATAGCATCATCCGAAGAGTACAAACCAACAGCAGAGGACTAAAAGCAAACAACATAAACCTGAGCAGCAACAATGTAGCAAAAGAGGCAGGATCCGCAGGATCTACAACAGCAAGGAGAAATTCTGTATGGTCCTGAAATTGTCTTGTCTTCTACGAGGGGAGGGTCCACCTTCTAGGCCGCCACCACCTGGGCGCCCTACACGGCTGAAGAAGGAGCTTGAATGGGCAGTGCCGCGAACTCCTGACTGTTCAGGAGGAGAAGGCCTCCCATCTCGACGAGGGCATCGTCCGCTCGCTGAGTAAGTTGGTAGTCAATCTTGAAGAGCTGCGCTAGAGCTGTAATAGTGTTGTCGGTGTTTTAGAACCGATCTTACATAAAGATTGTTTGATTCGGGGGGTCTCCTAGAATAGAATCACGCAGAGAAATTGACACGGGTATTTTTATACAGGTTCAGGCCTTCTCCGGAGAGAATAACAACCCTACTCCTGTGTGTGTATGGTATTGAGTGTATTCTGAACAATCAGGAGAAAAACTAAGACTATTACAGATGATAGCACTTATTTTCCTGATAGCCCTCGATAGCGTGTGTGTACGCCTCGATTGCCCTCTCTCCTTTCCTCTCTGACCGTTGCCTTTATATAGTCGTGAAGGAATAGCCGTTTTCCTCTGTTGAAGAGACGCCTCATTAAATCGAATGGCGCGACGTTTGCGATAATCATCGGTAGTAACTCCTTCACGCCGCCTGGCAGTTACTTGTCAGAGATAATGGGGTATTATGTGTTATTATTTCGCATAATAACAGCGTATGTTGACTGTTTGAATTCCTTAATCAATTGGTCCCACTTGCCTGTAGGTTTTATTGATCATAAGGTGGTCGTAGCTGACCTGGTCGTAGAAGAACTTACGACCATAAGGTAGTCGTAGCAAGACTTACGACTATGAGGTAGTCGTAGAATAACTTACGACTGGGTAGTGATCGTAGAAGAACTTACGACCATAAGGTAGTTGTAGCAAGACTTACGACTATGGGGGTGGTCGTAGAAGAACTTACGACCACCTAGTAGGCTTTTCCCTTGTAAATTTAAGGGGTATACCTAGGGACCACATGACGTCATATTTACTTATAATAAGAATTATAGATAAAAGATAAAATGAGGATTATTAGATCCTCGTCATCTAGCCCCCCAGCTTCAAGTGAAAGTAACTTACTTAGTGAAGGAGTCATAGATGGTCTTACGGCCACGAGAGGGTTGTAAAAAGGAGTCATAGATGGTCTTACGGCCATGAGAGGGTTGTAGAAAGATGGTCGAAGGAAAAACTCTTCGACATTTATGTACTACTTTGACTAGAAATATGCTTGGTCAAGAAGGTTACTTACGACTATCGAATAGCAGTAGAAAACTCCTACGATCACAAGGTGGTCGTAGTATGGTGATTGGAAGAAAAACCTTTCCGATTATTATTTCGTTTAGTCAAAAAGATCTGACCAAGGAAGTGATTTCGCTTGAGGTGTAAAAACGAACCTGATTTTCTTGAACAGACAAGTTAGAGAATCGCAAAAGACTCCCGCAAGTCTGTCCGTTGGAGCGGTTCCCGAAGCGGTGGCAACCTTTGGAATGCCACGCCTTCAGGCCAAGGCACACGGTTATAAATACTTACCAGGGGTAAAACTTGGATTTATACTTTTCCCCAAATCGCTCCCGTTGTTCATCGAGTTCTTGTCTTCTCCGCCACCAACTCAATCGTGCCTTCTTCACCGCCAATCCAATCGAAAATCTCCCCTTTCTGAGAGAAATGGCTGGGAAAGTTTCTGAGTGGGCTGAGTCGGAGATGGATGCGGTGAAGATTCAAGCCCTAGTCGACGCTGGGAAGATTCCAGAGAAAATTCTCGTGAAGTGGTTTACGACGTCTGGACAACATTGGCCGTCGGGGGAGACTGGGCAAATCCCCGTCTTCCAGGCATATTGTTAGTGTGGCCTTCGATTGCCTGCTCACCCCTTTCTCACACTCGTACTCGAGCATTTTGGGGTGGAATTGGTGAACCTCGGTCCTAATTCCATCACAATGCTAAGTGTATTTGTGTATCTGTGTGAGGCATACCTGGGAATTCCAGCGGACCTTGAGCTCTTTCAATATTTCTATGGAATGGCTCGACAAACTGAAATAGCTGGAAGTTGTGGTCTGAAGCTCCATGACAGGAAGTCGAAGGAGTATATTCAGATGTTTACTAAATCTTCGTGGCCAGGATGGAGGAAGATGTGGTTTTACTAGAAAATCACCCAAGAAGACAGCCTTACTTTCGAGGGGAAGGCTGCCGAAAAGAAATCTTCATGGGATTCGACTCCCAAAGATATCAGCCGAATTGCTCCCTATATTCAAGCCATAAAGGACTTGATAGAGGAGGGGTTAACCGGATGGCATGTGGTGAAGGATTTCATCACACGTTGAATTAGCCCTTTGAAGAAATGAGTACCTCCTATGTAGAGGTACACGGGGCCAAAAGACCCGACCAGGGACTACGAGGAGGGTAAGTAGATTTTCGACTTAGCTCTTGGTTTGGTCTTCTTCAAAATTGTCTAATGAATATCTTTATCTGCTTTTACCGAGATCTTTCCTGAGCAGATATTGACGTTCGAGTCAAACTCGTTTGTGAGAAGTCTCCGCCACTCAGAGTGGCAGTTCCTCAAATCCTTGCGGTTTTATCCGTAGAGGAAAAGATGGAGCACCTAAAGGTAATCAAAAGTTGATTCTATCCTTAGGACTTCATAGTCGTAGAAAGAACTTACGACTAGGTAAAGGTCGTAGAAAATCTTATGATCAAGAAAATGTCGTAGAAAAGCTTACGACTGGAAATTGGTCGTAGAAAATCTTACGACCGGTCAGTGATTCTTCTTTTTCTGTTTTTCTTTACAGAAAGTAGGTATGGAAAACCGTCAGGATGACGAAGAGGTCGAACTGATAACCATCGGCGCAGGGATGATAATGGACAAGGGCTCAGCTTTTCCGACTAAAAAGCGTCGACTCACGAAAGTTGCCGACAAGGGAGGAGCAAGCTCAAGTTTCTTTATTTTGACCAGGTCCTCGGCAAAGTCTGCGACAGACACGGTTGCAACAGAAGCCGAGGTTGAAACAGCTGAAGCTGAGGAGGCTGAAGAACCTCTTAGGCGTAAAGCCCGCAAGGCCAAGGTACCTTTTTATTATGACAAGAAAACTTTCACAGTTTCTGCCACTCCTAGTTTTGTCAAGCAACTAGAAAAGGAGAACTAGAAGGACTTTATGTCTTTTGTGAAGGACAATGCTGATCCAGCAGAGCCTACAATTGAGGGTAGCACTGCTCTTGGAGCGGTCGAGACTGATCTCGGCCATCCGGAAAGTCAGGAGACCAGAGAGATGGTTCATGTTCAAGATCCATGACCAGACGTGGTCGTGGCTGAGCCCATTCTTCAACTTGAACTCCGACCAGACGTGGTCGTAGAAAAGAGGTCGAAGAAATCTTCCGTCAGAAAGATGACTCCTAAGTTCCTGGTCAGGTCCAGGATGCAGAGGTATGTGAAACAAACTAAAGTGTAAGAACAGCATTTACCTTTCGCTTTTCACAACCTGACTTGCTTTCCTTTTATTGATTTTAGCCCGACTCCTTCAAATTTCGAGGACGCTTCTATCGAGAAGCCCATTGCCGCCTCTCCGGTTGGAGAGATGACAATGAAGTGGTCGAAGGATCATCCACAGCTCGGGTAGTGGAGGAAGTCGTGGCTCCTAAAGTGGTTACCACAACCACTGAGGTAGTAGCTACGACTACTGAGGTAGTAGCTATGACCACTGAGGTGGTCGTGGAGATAGCAGAGGCAGCCTTAGAAGCCTCTAGCCAAGGTGGTGATGTACCTGACCACCGTGCTGGAAAGGAAGTCGTTGAAGACGTTCCTCCCGGTACCCAAAGAGAAACTGCAGTTACAGAATCAGAAGATGAAGAATATTTTAACTTCTGTGCTGATTTCTTTGGGCCTGCTTCCATCGTAGGGTCTTCAGCTTTTAGATCTCGCGATCGAGTCCCTCATCCCAAAGATATTCCCAATAGAGGGGAAACTTTTGACAATGAGCGTCTTGAGAAGATTTGGTGGGATCAAGTCGCGAAGATAGACGAGCTGAAGAGTCCATCATTGGTTTACTCGATGTTTGCTCGGTCGATCATGAATGTAAGTATTTAATGATACATATATGTGGCCTTCCCTTGCTTCTCACTGTCTTTCTTTTTGCAGAAAGCTCTGGAACAAATTGCCACTGTTGGTGAATATCACCGACAACTCATAGAGCTACGACAGGAAAATGCGGAACTCTGCGAATAGGCAGAGAGGTGGTAAGTCACTATTTGTTCGTAGTCATTTTTAGAGTTTGACTATTTATACAGTGCCTACAAAGCTTGTCGTGGAAAAACTCACGACTAGGTGCTAGTCGTAGAAAGACTTACGACTAGTTAAATAGTGTTCATGTCTACTTTTAACCTTTACAGGTTAAATAGCGACGAAAAGACCCTAACCGACTCGCTCGATTATGAAGAAGAGGAGTCAAGAAAACTAGGGGAAAAGGTTGGAGATCTCTTGAAGAAGCTTCAAGAGGCTAACTCTGCAACTGTAAAAATGCAGGAAGAGCTAAACAGTAAGTGCTGAACTTAAGACTGCTTATGTTGTTGATCTTTACCTAACTCTTGCTTCTTTTTAGAAAAAGAAGATGACATGAGAAAGCTTCAAAATGAAGTCAAAGATAAAACTGTGGTTTACCTGTAGTCCTTTACGAGTTCTTTCCCTTCTCTAACTCCCATTTCTTTTTTAGAAATTGAGCTCGAATTGGGAAGGCTCGAAACTAGGGATCAAGAAAAATCCATGATCCTTGAAGAGACTGTCCGTATTGCTAGGGAAAATGCAAAGGACATCAAATTATGGGAGAAGCGGCATGCTGAGACCATTGCTTCCCATAATGAAGAAATCAAGAAGTTAGATTCTCGACTAGTAGGTAAGGAATTCTTTTACTTATGATTATTTTTGTTTTCTCCTCTAGAAGTTTTATTCTTGCTTGACTAGTCTTATTCTTTCCAGAGCAAGTGGTCGAAAATAAACAACTCCGCGAGGCTTCGACTCGTAACCAAAAGGAGATGAAGTCGATGAAAATTAATCTTCGAGACAACATCGTGCTCCTGAACAATATACTTGGTGAGCTATGTAGTGAAGGAAAAACTCCTCCAGATGATACAATAGCTGCTCACATAAGTACTATTGGGGAACAAGTCGGGACTTTGTAAGAACTGGTGACCACTCTGAAGGCCAACCAAGCTGAGTCAATCAAGGAGGCCGTCGAAGGTGCAGTAAGCTATGCATTGGCAAAACTTAAAGCTCGTGACCCCAATCTTAATGTACAGCCAATTGAAGTCGACTTCGACTGCCCTGAGGCAGAAACAAGTCGTCTTATAGAAGAAATGCAAGCTGTTGGCAGGAAGGTTTTGGAGGAGATGCGACTGGGCTCTCCCTCTTCAGAGTAGTTTGTAAAAAACCTGTGAAAAACAAGCTTTTGTTGATGTATTATGTAATCCATCTTGTTTCCTGCAAACCATCTTTGTCGAGTAGTTAGTAACCCAAAAGATAATTAACAAAAGAAAGACTAAGAATTGAAGTCAGGTTAATAACTTTATCCTAGCCCCCGGCTATTTGCTTAGTTTGTTTAGACAAACTAAGTAAATAGTGTTAAAAAGGGTTTCTGAAAACAGAGATGTTTGGTTAACTTGTAGTTTTTGGTCACGATTGTCATGCACTGGTCGAAAAAGTGGGAACGAATCGACACTAGGAAGTTCCTTCTAGTGGGTAGGACCACGTGCAGAGAGGAAAGTCTTCGACTAGGTGATGTTACCATCTCCAACTAGATTAATCAAATCGAGAATAGCAACTTGAGTTAAGCAAACGTCTAGAGGACTTCAAAAAATTCGTTCGCCCTTCCTTGGTGGACTCGATAAGTCTGTCCTGGTAGCAAAAGTAGGAAACTGAGCAATGCTAGGAAGTTCCTTCTAGTGGGCAGGACCACGTGCAGAGAGGAGATACTTCGACTAGATGTGTTTCTTCCTCCGACTTAGTTGAGACGGATCGAATACACCAAAGGTAGTTGAATAAATCTAAAAAAGTGCACTCTGCTTAGAATAGTTTTCAAAAGAACTGAAGAAATAATCTAAGGGGAAAAAACTGGCTTTAAAAATATTTCGACCAAAAAGAACCCAAGCTCTTTGTATTGACGGCAAAAGTGAGTAACGAGTCGACACTATGAAGTTCCTTCTAGTGGGCAGAACCACGTGTAGAGAGGAGAGACTTCAACTAGGTGATGTTACCTTCCTTTCGACCAGTGTAAAGAAAACAGGGTGTTTGGAATTTAGTCGAAAGATTATGAAAGCACTGTTCAAAAGTAAGACAATAGAGGTAGAAAGAACCTGAGTCTTTATTGTCTGAATGGTTGGTTACACATAAAACTTGTGTAACTGGTCGATATTCCAAGAATTTGCGAGAACCTGGCCATCTTCCATTGCCAATCGTACTGACCCTGGCCGAGTAACTTCGACCACTGTGTAAGGACCTTCCCACTTGGAAGAAAGTTTATTCCGATTAGACTTGGATTGGTAGAGCCTCAATACCAAGTCACCTCTGATGAAGGCTGCGAGGTTGGACCTTCGATCGTAGTATCTGCTTGCAGGCTTGTTGGTAGACCGTTGAGCGGATTAAGGCTGGTTTCTCCTTTCTTGAGTAGATTAATGTCATCCGCTCGAAGTTGTTTACGGTTGGAGTCTTTGAAAGTTTTGACTCGTGTTGACCGTATCTTTAGTTAGGAGGAAACATGGCTTTAGCTCGAAAACCGAAAAAATGGTGTTTCACCAGAGTCTGACTAGTAGTCGTCATTTAATTGCCCATATCTGAGAGGGCAATTCTTGTACCCAAGCCCCCGAGCGCTTGATGAGCTGGTCGAAGACTCAGGTCTTAATTCCTCTCATTAGTTGGCTGTTTGCACGTTCGACTGCTCCATTGCTTTGGGGATGGGCCACTGAAGTATAACATAACTTGGTACCCAACTCGTTGCAAAATTCCTAAAATTTTGCGCTCGAAAATTGCTTACCATTATCTATAATTATTCGACTCGGTACTCCAAATCGAGTAATTACGCATCTCATCATGAACCGTTTTCTTTGCTTGTTGTTATTCGATCCTGAGTTGGCTTCAATCCATTTTGTGAACGTATCAATAGCCACAAAAAGGAACTCGAAACCTCCTAGAGCTTTGGGGAATGGTCCTAGGATATCAAGACCCTAGGTCGCAAAAGGTCAAGATAGAGGTATCATTTGTAATGCCTGAGCTGGTTGGTGTATTTGCCTGCTATGAAATTGCCATTGGACACACTTTTTAACTAACTCTTTAGCATCGTACAGGGCTGTTGGCCAATAAAAACCTTGTCGAAAGGCCTTACCGACCAGCGTTCTATAGGAAGCATAATTTCCACAGATGCCACCGTGTATGTCGTGAAGGAGTGTTAATCCTTCGCTCTGCGGAATGCATCGCATGAGCACCCGTTGAGTACCTCGTTTATAGAGGACTCCTTCAACCAAAGTATACATTTTGGCTTTTTGGGATAAACGATCTGCCTCGGGATCGTCTTCGGGTACGGAACCCTTATGAAGATACTCACAGATGGGAGCCATCCAGGTATCCTCGTATTCTAGAGAGGCCGTCTCAATAGGAGGTGTCTCTGGTTCTTCGACCAGGGACGACTTCTGGAGTTGTTCCAAGAAGACTCCTTTTGGTATTACAGATTGGGAAGAAGCTATTCGAGCAAGCTGGTCTGCGAGGAAATTATCCTTTCGAGAGATGAATTGTGCCTCGAAACCTAAAAAATGCTTTTCTAGATTATGCACTTCTGATAAATACCGAGACATTGTCGGATTGGAGCACTGATACTCTTTCCTGACTTGATTCACGACTAGTTGAGAGTCTCCTCTCATGACTAGTCAGCAAATCGAGAGTGCTTTCGCAGCTCGTATGCCAGCTAGCAAACCTTCATATTCTGCCACGTTGTTAGTGGCCTGAAAGTTTAATTGTATGGCATACTTTAAGGTCTCTCCGGTAGGAGATACCAGACCACCCTGACCCGAGCCACTTAAAGTGGCGACCCATCAAAGTACATCGCCCATCGGGTCGGGAATCAGTCTTGGGGATCTGAATGTGTTCAGATTTGTCCATTCAAACAACAAAGTCTGCCAAGATCTGGGATTTAACGGCCGTTCGGGACACAAAATGGATGTCGAACTCCCCAAGTTCGTGACCATTTTGCCATGCGCCCCATTGTTTCCCTAATTCGGAGGATCGCTCCCAAAGGGAAACTCAGACGCCACTGACTATTTTGTGCACTGAAAATAATGCCGCAGCCTCGAAGACATAAGGAGGGCATCTGAAGCTTTTGGACTGAGGGTAACGCTCCTTAGGCCGTGTAAAACTTCACTTACGTAGTAAACCCGATCGTTATGCGTTTTCACGTTCTACGACCGAAGATCGCGCTTCTTGCCGATGGCGTGGCAACTAGGTAAATTAAGAGCGTTTCTTTTGGCCTTGGAGAGACCAGAATAGGAGCACTCGTAAGGTACCTCTTGACATCCTCAAAGGCAGTGTTTGCCTCTTTCGACCACTCAAAACCTTCGTGTTTCCTTAGAAGTTTAAAGAAAGGTAGTCCCTTTTCTCCTAGTCGTGCGATGAAACGACTTAAAGCCACCATGCACCCTGTGAGTTTCTGGACTTCTTTCCTTATGGTTGGAGGGCGCATTTGGAGAATGCCCTTTATCTTTTTGGGATTTGCTTCGATTCCTTGTATAGATACTAGGAATCCAAGCAATTTTCTTGAAGAGATTCTGAACACACACTTCTCAGGATTGAGTTTTAAGCGATGTTTTCTGAGGTTGTCGAATGTTTCTTGTAGGTCAGTGATATGATTAAGTCTCTTCATACTTTTAACGACTAGATCATCAACATAGGCCTCTAGATTTCGGCCTAGTTGAGATGAAAAAGTCGATTGCATCAAGCGTTGAAAAGAAGCGCCGGCATTTTTTAGACCAAATAGCATTTTGACATAGCAAAATATACCAAATGGTGTAATAAATACGGTCTTTTCTTCATCGTCTAGACACATATTGATCTGGTGGTATCCAGAATATGCATCTAAAAAACTTAACATTTCACAACCTGTAGTAGAATCAACCAACTGATCGATGCGAGGTAAAGGAAAATCGTCTTTTGGACAAGCTTTATTAAGATCAGTAAAGTCTACGCACATACGCCATCTGCCGTTTGACTTTCTAACCATTACAGGATTAGCCAACCATTCTGGGTGGTTGACCTCTCTTATAAAGCCTACTTTAAGTAGCTTATCCAATTCTGATTTGATAGCATCTCGTCGATCAGGGGCAAATCTCCGTAATTTTTGTTTTACGGGTACTTTGTCAGGCCGTAAAGCTAGCCTGTGCTCGATCACCTCCCTGGGGACTCCGGGCATGTCGGATGCTTGCCACACGAAGACATCTGCATTAGCTCGGAGGAAGGTGATGAGGGCGTCTTCCTACTTGGGGTCGGAAGTATCCCCGATGCGAACAGTCTTCGAGGGCTCCTCTGCGTCCAGAGGAACCTCTTTGACCTTGTCATTCGGCTTTGGTGCAGCTTTAGGCTTCGACTTGCTGGTCGAAGGCTGACTTTCTTCTCGAGTTGGTATTTGTCCAACCATCTCGAGGGATCGACGATCGCAGGTGTGCGCCATCTTCTTGTCACAATGAATTGTGATTACTCCTTTGGGACCTGGCATCTTAATACATTGATACCCGTAATGAGTAGCCATTAAAATTTTTGCCAAAGTTGGCCGTCTGAATATGGCGTTATATGCCGTATCGAAATCGACCACATCAAAGGAGATTTTCTCTGTCCTGAAATTACTTGGTGAACCAAATGTTAAAGGAAGAGAGACTTGGCCAATTGGTTTGGCTGAAGATCCTGGTACGATCCCATGGAAAGAGTATTGTACCGGTCTTACCTTAGTCCTGGGTACTTGCATTTCGTCCAGGGCACTCGTAAACAAGATGTTTAACGAGCTGCCACCATCAACCAAAACTCGATTGACCCGACAATTGTTGATGGTGGGTTCGACCACGATCGGATACCGACCTAGCCGAGTCGAAGGAATCGGGCAGTCACCCTTCTCAAAGGAGATGGTGACTTCCGACCACTTCGGTAATTTATTGACGAGAGGAGGATCTATGGAGTTTACCTCATGTTCAGTAGCTTTAAGCTGTCACTTTGATTCGTATGCCGATGATCCCCCGTAGATGTGCTCGACGGTATGTTGCAGATCCTAGAACGACATCTCCTCATCGTCATCTGACGACTTATGACCACTCGTTTGTCCTACCTGCTCGAGAGTGGAAAGTGGTCCTTTGCCGTTGTAGTAGTCTTCAAGCTTTCGTTGAAAGACTCGGCAGTTGCGAAGGTCATGTCCTTCCTTTTTATGGAAAGGACACCACCTAGGCTTATCATTTTTCCGATCGGGGCGCTTACCTTTGCCTCGGTCGGAGTGCGGCTTGGAGGTGCGTGGCTCTTTATCATTTACAACCAAAACCTCCTTGGAACCGCTGGCTTGGAGTTTTTGACCCTTCGCCTTGTTCTTGGACTTTTTTGCTTTCTTATCTTTCTTCTTACCAATGTCGCCTGGCTCTCAAGAGGTATTGTCTTCTCGATCGATTGTGTTGTTCCACTCGACCGCCTCAGAGGCAGTCGCATACCGATCAGCCATCTCAAAGAGTTCGGTGACGGTGGTAGGAGGATTTAAAGCAATATCTTCTATTATCCTTCTACTACGGACTCCTTGCTTGAAGGCCCTGATGACAGATGAGTCAGAAACTTCTGGAATTGAATTATGAACCTGATTAAAGCGCTTGATGAATTGGCGCAAGGTCTCGTTGTCATTCTGTCTCATCCGGTGCAAGTCGTCCTCCTTCCCAGGGCGATTGTAGGTGCCTTGGAAGTTCGCCAGTAGAAGGTCGCAGAGGTGTTGCCAAGAATAGATCGACTCGAGTGGTTGGTTCAGTAACCATGATCGAGCAGACCCTTCGAGCACAGTTGGAAGGTAATTTGCCATTACATGTTCTCCTCCTCCTGCTGCTCGGACAGCTGTTGTATAGATTTGAAGGAATTCGATGGGATTTTGGGATCCATCAAACTTTTCCATGTTCACTGGTCGAAAACGAGGTGGCCAGCGAACAGCTCGGAGATCAGGTGAAAATGCCCGACATCCAGTAATAACTTCTTGGCGCCTCCTTTGTAGGAAAGAAGGGTTGATATCATCAGGCGGTCGTACTCGACGATACCCAGTAACAGGTTGACCTGACCTGTAATAGGTCTCGGTCCTACGAGGGGAATACTCCTCGTAGTTCATCTGCTCATCGCAGGTTTCTATCTTGGGAATGGTGAGCGATCACCTCGAGGGGTTTGTTGATCATCACCGCTCGAAAGATATTTCTCCGAGTAGGAGATCGATGCGACTTACTGTTACGTCGATTTCTCCGTGGTGATATGTTTGATCGACTGGTAGCTGAAGAAGTCGTATTGCTACGACTTCCTGAATGATGTCGGCGAGGTGCTTCTAGTCTTGCCATCGTGGACCGAAGCCTTTGAAGCGATCTCTTGACGAAGAGATCGTATCTGGCGCCAGGCGAGTTCTCGAGTTGGATTCTTGAGCAAGTCATTGATGTGCCGGAGTTCTTGAGCTTCCTCGATTGATATTGATGCGCCAGCAAATTCTTCTCGGTCGCAATCTTCTTTCGTCGAATAGTCTCAAGATCTTCCATGTCGACTCTTGAGGCGCCTCAATGGAGTGCGAGTATGTCGAGGATTTCTCTCGCTCATGAAGGTGTTGGCCCTGTCACTTCTCGGTGGTGCCCTTGCCATTGTCACGAGGAGGCGCAGCGTGATCTTCGTGAGTGTCCCTAGCTCGGTCTCTAGAAGAGTGACCTTGATCTCGAGGGAAGGACGAAGACCTCCTCTCGATGATTCTCACTTGCGCCGAGGCCTCCCGCTTGAGGAGTAGTCGAGAGACACCATCTGGCGATTTGGAGCAATCCTCCGTAGGGGAACTCGGGTTATAACTGTCTCCATCCGCAGTGTGATCTCTGGAGAGATGGTCAAATTTGCAGAAAAGCATGCTTGATCCCACTCTCTGGCGCCATCCGGAGAGAGAGGATCACCAGATGTTGGTGAAGTCTCGAATTGTGGCTTCAGAACTTGTCTCACCAAGTCGGACCGCCTTAGGGGGACTCGGACACTTGGAGGAAAAACTCTCGTCGTGTTGTGAGTCCGCCTGGGTGTAGTCCTGGTCGGATTGACTCTTATCCTTTGAGAGGGTTGATTCCTCCGTTGGACGTACCATTGTGGGGGATAGGGATCACTCCTCAACTCCATCAGCGGCATTGTCTCCTGGATTTGCGAGAAGATCCCCGGAGGCAGCAATACCATCGGATGAGTCGATACTCGGCTCGTAATCGAAACCGGCATCCATGTCGACATCTGCGTAATCTACCAAGTCAAACCAGTTCTCCTCGTTCCATTCTCCTGCCATGAGTGCATGAGATTTGGGAAAAGAGAGTATGTTGACAAGAGATTACCGGAAGATCCCCACGGACGGTGCCAACTGTCGGTGTTTTAGAACCGATCTTACGTAAAGATTGTTTGATTTGGGGGGGTCTCCTAGAATAGAATCACGTAGAGAGATTGACACAGGTATTTTTATATAGGTTCAGGCCTTCTCTGGAGAGAATAACAACCCTACTCCTGTGTGTGCATGGTATTGAGTGTATTCTGAACAATCAGGAGAAAAACTAAGACTATTACAGATGATAGCACTTGTTTTCCTGATAGCCCTCGATAGCATGTGTGTACGCCTCGATTGCCCTCTCTCCTTTCCTCTCTGACTGTTGCCTTTATATAGTCGTGAAGGAATAGCCGTTTTTCCCTGTTGAAGAGACGCCTCGTTAAATCCAGTAATGGGCACACGTTTGCAGTAATCATCGGGCTGGTAACTCCTTCACGCCGCCTGGCAGTTACTTGTCAGAGATAATGTGGTATTATGTGTTATTATTTCGCATAATAACAACGTATGTTGACTGTTTGGATTCCTTAATCAATTGGCCCCACTTGCCTGTAGGTTTTATTGATCATAAGGTGGTCGTAGCTGACCTGGTCGTAGAAGAACTTATGACCATAAGGTAGTCGTAGCAAGACTTACGACTATGAGGTAGTCGTAGAATAACTTACGACTGGGTAGTGATCGTAGAAGAACTTTCGACCATAAGGTAGTCGTAGCAAGACTTACGACTATGGGGGTGGTCGTAGAAGAACTTACGACCACCTAGTAGGCTTTTCCCTTGTAAATTTAAGGGGTATACCTAGGGACCACATGACATCATATTTACTTATAATAAGAATTATAGATAAAAGATAAAATGAGGATTATTAGATCCTCGTCAAGTGTCTTCCGGAAGGGGGGGCTTCGAAGGTTGCAAGGTACTCTTTGAGCGTTGACTCCGTGAGGTGGCAGTTCTTAGGCAGAGTGCTCAGCTTGTGGGCAAGGGCTTCTTGGGCACGAAGCATCATTGAGCTTGGCCTCCTCTTGGCCACTAGGCGGACACTGCGACGGAGGTTTACCCCTGCGGTTGAGCGCTTGATATGAGGGGAGGCCGGAGTAGCGAGGATCGAAGAAGGTGGGCTGGAGAACAAGGCAGCCTTATGGGCGAGCCACCGTTTTGATCCCTGTTCTTCGACCTGAGCAGCTTGGTCCAGAAGGCGAAGTGGGCTGAGAGCAGCCCTCTCCTGGAGTGCACTAGGCTGAGGCTGCTCCTATGGGGTCGTGATCGCTGCCGAGGCGTGACCCCCAAGGTGGTCGGAGGGGTGGCGGCTCGGGGTGGCGCAAGATCAACAAATTTTGCTCCAAGGGGGTCGGAGCACCAGCTAGAGGCGGCCCTTGAAACTCGCCCAGAACCTTCACGGCCTTGTCAAAAGTGCTGGCCCCCTTGATGGCATCGGTGAAGTGGGGAGCCGGGCCGAGGGAAGTCGTCGAGCCAGAGTGAAGCTGCAGGGGGTCTAAGGGAGGAACCAGGTTATTGAATTGGGAGAGGAAATTGGGCAGAACCTGGATAGTTGTGGCCGGCATCAGTGCTGAGACCCCGCCCATTGGATCCTTTGGGGGCGCAGACGGCAACGGGGTGGCGTAGGAGACAATCTCCAGGGGGGTAGCGGACCGGCCTAGGGCTCCAAGGGGGATGGCGCAGCAGCGGCCAGCTCCCAGGTGGTCGGTGCACCAACCAGAGACGGCCCTGGGAGTACCCCCTGGGACCATCACGGCCTTGTCACCAGAGCTGATCCCCTTACTGGCGTCGGTGGAGTGGGGGGCCAGGTCAAGTGAAGCCGTTGGACCGAGGTGCAGCTGCAGGGGGTCGGAGGGAGAAACCAGATCTTTGAACTTGAAGGGGGGAGAGGCGAAACCTGAAGAACTGCGGCCGGCTCCTGTACCAAGGTCCCACCCATCAGCTTCTTCGGTGGCTCAGACGGCAAAGGGGCAGCGCAGGAGACCATCGCCATGGGGGGCAGCGGGCCTGCTTGGGGCGACCCTAACAGCTCACCCTCCAAGCTGGTGACAGTGGAGGAGGGAGCCTGTTCCAGTGTAGGTCTCGGCCCAGCCTAAAGGGGATAGACCTTGTTGATGACATCCTGACTCGAGAGTGCTGAGGATGCCGGCGGGGTAGCAAGGTGGCCCGCCGCCTGGAGAAAAGACGCCCAGCTTGCCTTGGCCTGCCCTACCGACGAGTTGCTTGGGGTAAGGCCTAGCTGAATAGCGGCCGCCGACACCGCCTTGACATACTCTTCTGCTTTGCGCAGCCAATCTCCATGCAGTTCCTCCTGGGAAGGGGGTGGATGCTGGGTGTTGTCGAAGAGCTCCTGTAAAGCTTCGTGCATGGACTTGGCGTCGAACACAAAAAGGTCTTGCAACCTCCTATCCACTGAGACCTTAACCTGCTCCAGGGGGGAGGAGGAAAGTCCAAAAAGAGGCTGGGAGGGGTCCCCGGCTGCCCCGGCCCTGCGGCGACCGCCTTTGTTGCTGCCATGATGATGCCGTTTTGGACGTGGGGGCAGGGAGCCTAAAACTCCAATGGTTGTGGCGACAGGTGCCACCGTCACTATCGTCGTGGTCCTTGCGCCTCCAGTGTGCAGAGAAGGGATGGTCGTCCGCGGGTCGAACGCCGTGGGGGACGGCGCTGGTCCTGAGGGTTGCGACGATCATCAACATTGTCCTCCAATGGGCTTGCCCCCTTCTCCTCGACCTGCCGCTGCTAATGATGGGGGGCATGGCTTGGCCCCCCTTGGATTCTGGAGTTCCATCCACAGCCCCCAGGTTCCAGGGGAGCCGAGTAGTGATGGGCTCATACGGGGCAATGTCAGCAGCTGAGAGGAAGTCGTCAAGGGGGGTAGCCGTGTGATCCTCGACGTAGTAGAGGTGCAGGATTACCCGGTGGGTAAGCCCACGCCTCCATTTGTCCAGGAGGCAAGAGTTCCCATCAGATCGGCTTGGGTCCTGCCTGCCCTCCGTGCATGAAAGTGATCAAAGCCAACTTTGGGATGGAGCTCAGGTTGGCTGTCCATGCCCAAAGGTTGAAGGTCCCCGTGTCCTCCCAACTCGCCGAGACGCCTTCAATAGCTCGCAAGCCGAGCATGTTACGCCCACGAGGCGCCAATGACTTCCTGCTGCGTCAGGCGAACACCGAAGCCCTTCCGCATGAGAGTTAACATGGAAGAACATAGCGGCTCCAAAGACGTGGCTGACATCCCTCCAAGGCCGAACGTGGATCTCCAAGTCTTCGTAATGGAATTTCTTCGCTTCCCGCACTCTATCCCTAGAGTACTTGGTGTTGAACCTAAGAAGAAAGGTCTCCGGATGGTGGAGGGAGACCGAGACTTCTTCACGGCGGAGACCGAAGTGACGGCGAACCGCTTCCGCCACCGCACTGTCATCAGGGTTGGCGCCGCCTCGGAGCACCCAAGCGACAAGGGCGGTGTCTTCCCAGTCTTGGCGGGCGTGGTCAAGCTGAGGATAGGCGTTGACGATGCAGTAGTCTTCATCAGGTCGAGTGTCGGGAGCGCCTAAGAATGCCATGATCGAGGCACTCTTAGAGGAGGGAGCCGGACGCCAGGGAGCCGAGCGCCGAGGGGCCTGGGGTGAGACTTGGCGCAGCGAGGGGGGATGGTGGAGCTGAGCCCTACGCCGGCACTCTCTAGCACGGTGACCAGAATGGAAGCAGAGGATGCAGCGAAGAGGGTCTCAGCAGTTAGCAATTTGATGGTCTCTGGAGAGGCAGCGATAGCACCTGCCTGCGGTTTTAAGGAGGAATGGAGCAGAGGGAGAGCTGATGGGCTTGCGTCTGTCTGCGCACCACCACTGAGGCTGCCGAACCAGATCTATTCATTATTTTTGTCTACATGGGTCACATATTCTTGTCATCGTAGACACAGCTAATATGTTATCTACATTAAAGTAGGGAATATATTAACTTCCATAGAAACTTCATTTGCAATTCACTTAGGATACAGGTTCATCGTCAGCCAGAAGGTATGCACCCTGCTGCCTGTATTTCTAACAGTTACTTCTATTTGAACTAGCCAAATTCTTCGCACAATTGCACGACTAGCTATTATAATTTCTCTAGAAATAATGTTGTATTTGTTATTCAACTCCAATGCTTATATATGACTGAAAATACAATTGTATTTTTCATACTACTTTAATAGCTCTCATATACATCAAATTAATCTGGACCGTTATAATCTGAACCCACCATGATCGACGGTGCAGATTTTTCTTTTTTTTTTCCGATTAACGTGATAATTTCTAACCCTTAAGAGCGAACGTTGTGAATTATTTTTCCTCTATCTTAACAATATAACTAGCATGGTGGCCTGCTCATTTGTATGGCTATATTGTAAACTTAGGTGGTTTATAATATCTTTTATATAATATATTATGGATATGTAGATATTTTAAGATGAATTTAAATTGATATTAAAACTTTGAAGTTAAAACACAAATTGACAAAACATGATTGAATGATAACATTTTATTGAAAAAAATAATTTGAGCGTGATGAACTATATGGCCTTAGAAACATAATATTCAAATACGCCTTGCTGGAGAAAGAATAGGTCGGCTCACACCCTATAAATTCGATATTGACCCTAAGCAATTTGTGTATGTTGTCACTTCGAGGGCGTATCTAGTAATCAAACTCTCAGGAGCATTCCCATGCATCCTCTTACAAAACATAATACAAATGTTTATAAAAAAAAATCCATAAAGCATCCTGCAAAATTTCAACTCAAAACGCGATGTATGTTAGAAGAAACAAATATGCGATGTATGTTAGAAGAAACAAATAATAAAATTTCAATGAACAGTATATTTATGCTATCCTCCTTTTCTTTTTGGATATTATTTTCAGCAGTATTTATTTTTTTTGTTTCTCCCTGAGTAGACCGAATTTAAATTTGAAATTATGTGGTATAATAGATTGATTTTGATTCAATGTTGTCACTTTTCTTATTTTTGTCACTTTTCTTATTTTTAATGATCATTTGCATCGTATTTCAAAAAGATCCATTGAATATGCCCTATAGTAACTCCTACTCAGTTGCTCTAGATGCTGACCAGGCTGTTATAAACATAACGGCCAATAAAATTGAAGTCGTGATTTCCCTCTCTTGCTCAGACAAAAAAAAAAGAACATAACAAAAAAAAACTACTTCTCGCACTGTTTTTTAGTTATTCGTTTTCCAAACTTAATCAGCACGTGAGAGATCTACTTATTTTTCCTCATCATATTAGCTTCTCTTGATAGCTTACATTTTTGCTTTTTTATCCGGCCTGATGTCGAACCAATCTCTAACTTAAACTTTTTTTTATCCTGATGTTGAACCTCTACAACTTCAAGTGCATTTGTTTTGATCCTGTACGTATAAGAAACACTGCTAGTTTCAGACCTCTGACCCATTTGGGACATGGGAATTAAATTACTATCAGAAAATTCACACGTCCCATTTGCGAATCCAACATGATGTAATGTTTTAAAAATACCAAAAATCATAGATGTAGTAACATAAAGTTATGTGAACCTATAAAATTTCAATTTCAATTTCGGTATCGAGTACTAAAAAGACAGACCGGTACTTCCAGTGCATATGAAACTACATAGGTCTTCTAGTGCACACCGGCAGTAGCGGATCTACAACGAAATCGATCAGATGTCACTATATATGCCACCATATATATGTGGAATGAATACGCATAAACTACGAGGTGTACACATATGCGTATGTAGGTTTTGATAAAATAAAATGATATTGAACCCGGTGTCCTGTTCACCCCTGAAGTTTCACATAATCTATCCGTGCACACCCGTGCTTCTAGTGCACAAAGGTCTCTTCCAACGCAGTCTCACGGTAGGATCGATCCTTGCCGCTACACATGAAGCTAGCCACCGCAAATCATCTTCTGCATCTTCTTCTTGCTAGCTTTTGCAATTGCACAGCTAGCACTAATAATTTCTTACTGTAATTTGTTAAATGGCACTACTACAGAAAAGGTAATCACAGACGGTTCAAAATCGTCATCACAGACGGTTTTTTGAACCATCTGAGTTTATGGGTCAGTGATACTACGAGATCATCACATACGGTTTTTAAATCGTTTGTGAAAAAGCTATCATAGACAGTTCTAAACAATAACCGTCTGTGATAGTCTATTTTCACATACGGCTCTGAACAAGAACCATCTATGATAATTGATTATCACAGATAGTTCTTGTTCGAACTGCTCAGGAATGGACTATCACTGCATTTGTTATTGTTTAGAACCGTTTGTGATAGTATTTTCTATTGATTTTTTTTTCAATTCTGAGCCAAACAAATTAAATGCTGGACAGTTGGACCCGAGTATCTGCATATGGTTGATTACACAATCTGGAATGAAAGAAAACTCAAACTGGACGGCGAACGAACGGCGTAAACGGATGCTGAAACTTCGGAGGCCGTTTTGAGGCTCTAAACGACCTTTTTTGGTGTTTTCACTTTTTCAAAATCTCACAAAGAGAATCTAAGCTTTTTGTTAGCTTTCTAACGAGCTAAAGAACGTCGCAATCCGATTTCGTATGCAAAAGTTATGGTTGTTTTACCCAACAGTGCGCAAAAACGAGTCTGAGACGAAGAGACAGACGATGGCCTGGTACTCGGAGTCAGGGATGCCGAGGTGCTCGCTGTCGATGTCCGCAATCTTATCTTGATCTATTCATTCACAAGAAAACTATGGTCACAATTGAGAGCCACCAAAAGCAACAAGGCAGGGAGAGGCGACAAGCGATTGATCACTACTGGCATGTTGGATATCAATCAGGAAGAGAGGGGTGGGGATCAGATGGGGAATATCACTGGCAATGAAGGAGAGCCAGTGGCAGCATCACCGTGGCGTCACAACCGGAGCCAGAGGAGCTCACGATGGTAGTCGGCGGTAGTCGGAGCTCGGCGTGGGGAGGGGAGAGGGAAAGACTGATGGAAGACAAGGTAGGGATGGCTATAATATATAAGGACAACACCAAAACATTTTGCCTCCCGCGCACGCGTCCAAAACATTTTGCTTCCCACGCACGCGTTCAAAAATTTCCGTCATCCCGCACTGCGAATCACAGACGGTTTCAAGCAAAAACCATCTGTGTTGACCATAATATTACAGACGGTTCTTGTTAAGAACCGTCTATGAAGTATCACAAACGGTTCTGAACAAAAACCGTCTGTGATATTTAGTAGAATCACATACGGTTCTTATTCAGAACTGTCTGTGATAATTCATAGACAGTTTTCAACACGAACTGTTTGTGATATTACTTCTTCACGCATAGCTTTTTAGCGTTAGTTTAGTAATACGCATTTGCCGCTAAACCAAAACCGTCTGTGATTGTATTTAATACAGACGATTTTGGTGAACTGTCTGTGATGAGGCGTCTAGTATTAACCTTTTTGTAGTAGTGTGGGTTCTTAAAAGTAATAAGGTAAATACACATGCAAGGTTATTCTTTAAATGTACTAAATAATTATTATAGATCTTATATACGATAAGGCGTTTAGAATTATATGTGTCTATTAATTATTAAAATTATTACCATGGAACTGCATTTTTATAATTTTAATAAACTAAATTAGCATATGTACTTATCATTTTTCACTGATTAACTAATTAGAGAATTTCCCAATAATTTTAACTTATAACACAGGATATCAAAACTAAACAATCACTATAGTAGCAAGAAAAGACTAGATAGTAGAAGGAGGGGACCCCTAGTGTCCACGTGAATGACCAAAAGGTCCTTGAAGAGGGGATTGGTTGCTAGGAAGTGAATATGTATTTATTGCTCAAAAAACCCAGTCTGTCTTATTACATGGGGGAGGTGGCTATTTATAGCATTTCTACAAGGTATATGAGATTACAGATCTACCCTTTACAGAGCCCTACACTGGTAGGGGCTGCAGGGGTTTTTCCTAGCCCTATGTGTAGCCTTTGACTCATAGTGGACCCTCCTGGTCTTGGTCCGTCCGACTGGTGCGCCCGATGCAGCGGTACTGTGGTTCTTCAAAGACTGCGGGATGCCCCTAGTTCGAAGGGCCTTGGCCACCCCAGGAGTCTACGAGGGGATCGCTCGGTTCGCTGCTCCCCCGATGTGAGGGAACTCTTCTGGAGGATGTCCCTCGAGGAGATGTTTCAGTGCGTTGAGGCTAACGCCGTGAAGGTTCGCGCTTCTCCTATATGTACTCGTGCATGCCCCCTATTTTTGTTAATACTTTGTTGCTTGCGCAGACCCTGATGTTATCGCGAGCGCTAAATGTGGATGTTTTGCAAGGCTTTGCTGAAATCCAAAAGTGGGTTGATGCGGAGCACGCTCGTAGTGTGTCTTTGAGTGCTGAGCACGATGCCCTTGCCAATAAGGTGAAAGCCCTGGAGGCCCGGGTGGTGGGGCTTGAGGAGGAGCACACCAGTCTTCAAGGCGACGTGTGGACGCTCGGTGACGCTCACGTGTTGCTTGAGGAAGAGGTCCGCGCAGAGCAGGAGCTGTTGCACTTCACCGCGCTCGCGTCGTTGGAGGCTATGGAGTCTGTTGAGGCTGCCGTGTCGGAGCTTGGCGCTCTGCCTCCCCCGAGGCATCACAGCCCGGTGGAGATGGACGTGACCTTCGGGCGTCTTCGCGTCGGTGCGGTGTGCAGGTTCGGCGGCGCGCGCTGCACGGGACCATCGCGAAGGTTGCCTGGATGACTACCCTTGCCTCGCTAGACAAGGTTGGTTGCGCCCACCTGGACGCCCTCACTACCCGCTCTGTGGCCGTGGCGACTGCCAAAGTGGCTAACACTACGTACCATCGGACCCAGAAAGCTAGCAACATCCTCCTTCACGTCTTCTGGGGGCCATGTGGTCATGATGTCACGATGGATTACCTCCGGGCGGTCCAAGCCCAGAAGGCTCAGGTGAAGGGGAAGGCTCTGGTGGGGGGCCCTGGGGTGGTCGAGTGGAGCGCCACCGATGATAAAAAGGTATGACCCTCCGCTTGCTTGTAGCAGCCTAAACTTTAGAATGTTTTAGATGTTTGGTTTTTGTGCCCCCCTCCCCTGCTTTTATTTCTCTTTAGATTTTTGTTTTCTTCCTCTGGTCTAACTTACCGAAGGGGTCGTGTCAAGTGGCGGGTCGTTTTTTTAGCCTCTGACTTGAATGAAAAGGTTTTTTAGTTTTGCGAAGCCAGCTGCTCTTGAACGTGTGCTTTGTGTTTAAGTACTTTAGCTATGATTGCGCAGGACGGGTGGCCCTTGTTCTGCCGTACTGCCGGGCGAGGGCCCTGCCCTTCGGGGCGGTGGTCGAAAAAGACCTTCGCCCCGTCGCACGGTTCGAAGGACGAGCGCGGGCTTCTCTCGATTTGGCCTGTGAAGGTGTGTTACCGGGGTGTCGTATGTCATAGCGCTAAGTGGTAGTGTTGGACGAAGGCAAACCTGGGAGGCTCGATGAAGAGGTTTTTCTGTCTCCATGCACGGAAGACTACGAGGGCGCATGAAGAGATACGGGCTTTCTGGGAGCGCAGGGAGGTTGTGACTGCGCCCGAGGGGCCTCTGCCCCGACTCGCCGTATGTGAGGCTTTGTCGACAAGTTCATTTGAGGCATCGGACTATTGCGCCATCGAGAGGGAGTACCTTAAGTTCATGGCTACCTAGCCATCTGACGAGGAGCTGCTTAAATGGGTGTTGCGCGCGGAGCCACGGGATTTTGTGCTGTGGACGCTTGATATGGCCATGTTGTACCTCGCACGTTGCGGGGCTGAGTGTATTTGTAACGTATTTCTATTGTACGGGCCGCACTGTTTGGCCCTTGTATGCCGTGTATGTTTGAGGTTGTGGTGAATAATGTATAATTGTTGCTCATTTCAGCTTCCTATTGTTTTTAGATAGGGTCCCGGGGAGTCCTGATTTTTTTTGCAAGCGAGGGGTCCCCCAAGCTTTTTTTTAGGTAGGGCTCCGGGGAGCCCCAACTCTTTTGCGAGGGGGAGGCGAAGACTTGCGCCGTCCCCCATACTCTTTTAGATAGGGCTCCGGGGAGCCCTAACTTTTTTGCGAGGGGGAGGGGGCAAAGCCTCGCGACGTTCCCCATGTTTTTTTAGATAGAGCTCCAGGGATCCCTAACTCTTTTGCGAGAGGGAGACAAAGCCTCACGCCGTCCCCTATACTCTTTTAGATAGGGCTCCGGGGAGCCCTAACTCTTTTGCGAGGGGGGGGGCGAAGCCTCGTGCCGTCCCTCATGCTTTTTTTTAGATAGGGCTCCCTAGAGCCCTAACTCTTTTGTGAGGGGGAGGGGAAGCCTCGCGTCGTCCTCCATACTCTTTTAGATAGGGCACTGGGGAGCCCAAACTTTTTCGAGGGATGGCCTCGCCCGCGCCCCCATGCTTTTTAGATAGGGCCTGGGAGCCCCGACTCTTTATAGGGGAGGCGAAGCCTCGTGCCATCCCCTATACTCTTTTAGATAGGGCTTCGGGGAGCCCTAACTTTTTTGCGAGGGGGAGGCGAAGCCTCATGCCATGTTCCATACTTTTTTAGATAGGGCTCCGGTGAGCCCTAACTCTTTTGTGAGGGGGAGGCGAAGCCTCACGCCGTCCCCCATACTCTTTTAGATACGACTCCGGGAGCCCTAACTTTTTTGCTGGGGGGAGGGGGCGAAGCCTCGCGTCGTCCCCCATGCTTTTTTTAGATAGGACTCCAGGGAGTCCTAACTCTTTTGCGAGGAGGAGGCGAAGCCTCGCGCCATTCCAATACTGTTTTAGATAGGGCTCCGGGGAGCTCTAACTTTTTTGCGAGGGGGGCAAAGTTTTTTTGTTTTTAGATAGGGCTCCGGGGAGCCCTAATTCTTTTGCGAGGGGGTGGCGAAGCCTCGCACTGTCCCCATACTCTTTTAGATAGGACTCCGGGGAGTCCTAACTTTTTTGTGAGAGAGGGGGACGAAGCATCGCGTCGTCCCCCATGCTTTTTTAGATAGGGCTCCAGAGAGCCCTAACTCTTTTGCCGGGGGGGAGGGAGGGGGCGAAGCCTCGCGCCGTCCCCCATAATCTTTTAGATAGGGCTCCAGGGTGCCCTAACTTTTTTATGAGGGGGAGGCCAAGCCTCACGCCGTCCCCCTGGTGCACTTTGGTCCTAGGACCAAGTGGCGTGCCAAGGTTATCCATGTGCGATGTCTCTATTTATACACTCGCGCTTGCGAAGGGCATCGGTGTGCACCGGGGCCGAAGACCATGCGTGGTGTCTCTGTTTATACACTCATGCCTGCGGAGGGCATTGGTGTGCATCGTGGCCGAAGGCCGTGCGCGGTGTCTCTGTTTATACATTCATGTCTGTGGAGGGCATTGGTGTGCATCATGGCCGAAGGCCATACGCGATGTCTCTGTTTATACACTCATGCCTGCGGAAGGCATCGATGTGCACCAGGACCGAAGGCCATGCGCGGTGTCTTTGTTTATACACTCATGCCTGCGGAAGGCATCGGTGTGCACCCGGGCCAAAGGCCATGCATGGTGTCTGTTTATACACTCATGCCTACGGAGGGCATCGGTGTGCATCGGGGTCGAAGTCCATGCACGGTGTCTTTGTTTATACACTTATGCCTGCGGAGGGCATCGGTGTGCACCAGGGCCGAAGGCCATGCGCGGTGTCTTTGTTTATACACTCATGCCTGCGGAGAGCATCGGTGTGCACCGGGGCCGAAAGCCATGCGCGGTGACTGTGTTTATACACTCATACCTGCGAAGGGCATCGGTGTGCACCAGGGCCCGAAGGCCTTGCGCGGTGTCTCTGTTTATACACTCATGCCTGGGGAGGGCATCGGTGTGCACCAAGGGCGAAGGCCATGCGCGGTGTCTTTGTTTATACACTCATGCCTGCGAAGGCCGAAGACCATGCGCGGTGTCTTTGTTTATACACTCATGCCTGCGGAGGGCATCTGTGTGCACCGGGACCGAAGGCCATGTGCGGTGTCTTTGTTGTGGCCTACCGCTGCTTTTTCATTGAACGGGGGCAAAATGCCACAAGGTACATTTGTTTTCGTACATGCCCACGTTGTATAAGGGCGACGGGGCGATTTTCCGAGCGCAGCCAGTTTTTACATAGGCCCTAAGGAGAAAACTTCCGGAGGCTCTTTGCATTCCACGTGTGGTCCAACTGTTGTCCCTCCGATGTCGCGATGTAGAAGGAAGTGGCCCGTGTGTTCTGGGTGATGATGTACGGCCCTTCCCATTTGGACTCCAGCTTGCCCATGGTCGCGGGATTTGCGGTTCGCTTGAGAACCATGTCGCCTGGTGCTAGGGGGCAGATCTTGAGTTTTCTGTTGTATGCCCGCGCAACTCCTTCGTTGTACCTGTCCATCAATGAGATGGCCTGCATGTGTTGTTCTTCGAGGAGGTCGAGGGAGACCTCCTATCCTGCCGGGTCTGCCTGTGCTGTTACCCGGTGGGACCTGGCCGCGAACTCTCCTAGGGTCATGGCTTCATCGCCGAAGAAGAACTTGAATGGAGAGAAGCCCGTAGCCCTTGTTGGTGATGTTCGGAGTGCCCATAGAGCTTTCTGGAGTTCTTCAGACCAAAGTCCCTTAGGAAGGCCCACGAGGCGTTTTTCAACCCCTCTAGCAGGTTGCCATTGGCCCGCTCGACTGCCCTGTTGGACTCGGGGTGTCTGACGGACATGAAGCATATTGTTATGCCTATGTACTTGCAAATTGCTCGGAACGCCGCAGATTCAAACTGGGTGCTATTGTCGGTGACGATGTCGCACAGCACCCCATACTGGTAGATGATGTTCTTCCATGCAAACCGTTGTGCAGCTGCGGTGGTGATTTTTGCGACTGGCTCAGCTTCAACCCATCTACGCTCTTGGCCACCAAGTATGGTTCGATGATGTCCAGCCCCCATCACGCAAATGGCCAGATGGGGGGTAGGGGTTGCATCAGGATTGTGGTGCTCTTGTGTTGCGGCTGGCCCACTGGTACCCCTTGTAGCACTGGACGAGGTCTTGGGTGTCCCGAAGGGCTGTTGGCCAGTAAAGTCCTTGGCAAAAGGTTCTCGCTACAAGGCTCCGATGCGCTTGGTGCGCGCCGCAGAGGCCCTCGTGGACATCCTTTAGGAAGGATTGACCCTACTTTTGGGATATGTAGAGCAGAAAGGGGGCGCAGACGCCTCCCTTGTAAAGCTCCCCGACGATCATGTGGTAATTTCTGGCCTGATGATGAAGGCGTTTTGCTTTGGCCGCATCTTCGGGTTCTTCGCCTACGAGGTACTTGATGATGATATCTTGCCAATCCGCCCCAACAATAGGTAGCATTAGGCGCGCAGTCCCTTGTGCCTCGGGCGCAGCCCCTTGTGCCTCAAGCGCAGCACCTTGTGCTTCGGTTGGGGTTGAGGGTTTCCTTAGCATCTCGTAGAAGACTTCCGGTGGGGTACCTTCGATGGAACTGGCCATTTTTGCCAATTTGTCGGAAGGGTTCGTGCACCCCTCGAAGGGGGTGACCTCCGGCATCTTGAAGCCTTATGGCCATCGGGTCGTCTCCAACCCGACGCTCAATGGGAAGTTAGGGTCCCCCCGAAGCATCGGGGCAGGAGGTACGGTCACCAGAGCCGAAGGGGCGTCCTCCGCTCTGGTGGTTGGCAAGGGCCGGAGTAGGGCTATCTCTAGTGGACGTCAGAGGTCCGTCATCTCTCGATGAAGGTCCGCTAGTTCTCGCTTGAGGGCTTCATACGACCCTTGGTTTACGCCCACTACCCCGGGCGGTAGGCCAGCTTGGTGGCTCGCCGGGAAGGATGCCTCGACAGGCTGGGTGTCACTTTTGACGATATCTCTATACGTGGAGTTATTCGCTTCATCGTCCGTGGCCTGGGCGGGGGGCGCCGCTGCCGTAGAGGTTCTGCTTTGCTTAGCCCTTGGGGTGCTCGGTGTCGTGATTGCCACGACTACTTCAGCTGTTGAGACCTTGGGCTTGGCCCTCTTCTGAGGGGCCATGCCGGTGCTTCAGAGTTGGGCTTTGTAGCTTTTCTGCCAGTCCCCACGGGCGGCGCTAACTGTCGTAGCAAGAAAAGACTATACAGTAGAAGGAGAGGACCCCTAGTATCCACGTGAGTGACTGAAGGGTCCTCGAAGAGGGGATTGGTTGCCAGGAAGTGAATATGTATTTATTGCACAAAAAACCCAGTCTGCCTTATTACATGGGAGAGGTGGCTATTTATAGCCTTTCTACTAGGTACATGAGATTACAGATCTATCCCTTACAGGGCCCTACACTGGTAGGGGTTGTAGAGGCTTTTCCTACCCCCTATGTGTAGTCTTTGGCTCATGGTGGACCCTCTTGGTCCTGGTCCGTCCGACTAGTGCGTCCAGTGCAGTGGTACTATGGTTCTTCAAAGACTGTGGGATGCCCCTAGTTCGAAGGGCCTTGGCCACCCCTAGAGTTGTGTGCTTCAGACCCCTTCGGCGACCTTCGGGCCCCTTCGGCGATACTCGGAGGGGTGGAGGTGCTTGCGGTGTTCGCCTGGTTGTGGGGGCCGGTGGGCTACCCCTATGACAATCAAACCTTTTCTTTTTGATAGGCTGATGTCCTAATTAAATTATACTGATTGAATTTTAACTTACCAGCCATCTCCTTCCATTAGATCTCTAGCAAAGGGTTGCACACCCTACTGCCAAACGGCTATACCTCAGTGATGAGGTAGCTACACACCGCTGAAGTGTTGACATACCCTCAATGGTCAGTAGCGGCACCTCATTTGCTTCCATCGATCGTCCAATTGTTTTTTTTCTTAAAAGAACTTATAATTCAAAAGGTAGAATAAAAATATTGGCCTGTGTTTGCTGGATCCATTAATTACTTCCTAGTTAAAATGAAACAAAACAAAACAAAATTACTGCAAGAGACGAATCCAATTCAAAGAATCTGCCTGCACATACCTCTTCATAGGTAATGTAGCTATAGACGGGCCCATATATACCTTTGGCTCAGAAATGGATCCTCTGCATTGAAGCTATCAATGTAGAGGATATACAGTGTTCTGCATTAGCTTGTGATCTCCATCGTTTGATCAAAGAACAAAGGTCCAGACCAGCAGCTACAGTGTTTCCTTGCTACAATAAATCTTTCCCTGTATTATTTGCTGCAATACCACTGCCGGTACTGTTTATACACTCATAGAACACTATTCATGCAGTGATTCTTTGTGTAATGCAGAGGATCAATATCCCTCTCGCTCGGGGGCAGGGGGCATGGACCAGCTATGTACCCATAAGCATAAGCAAGGATAGGACTTGGCTTTTTTTGACTTCATAGCTGAATGCTCGTGCGTTGTTACAGATAAAAAACATATATTGAAAGGTTATACAAATTTGTGAAAGGCATAGTTAACCGATTAGCAAATAGACAAAAGGTTGCATCAGGTGTTGTGATAATTGGAAGGTATGATTGTATGAATCATCAACAAATATTGTACAATTATAAAACATATAGCAAATGCATCATCACGCCATCGGTGGTGGCAATCAGGCATGTAGAACATTCATTTTTATATCACCGAACAAATTCAGTTGATGAAGGCATTGCTGGCAAGCGCTGATATTTGAGCAATGGACATCGTTTTCTTCCACTAGTGTCGGGACCGGATTTTTGAATCCGAACCCTCTGTGTATTTCTGCACCAGTCCCATGATCAGTAGCTAGTGCACATGTACAGTAAAAACATCGTTGATAACAAGTTCGAATCACGAAATAACATTAATAAATAACTGAGTACTGGCCTTATGCCCACTTATTACAAAAGAGGTCGAAAGACCTTAAGTCTTACAGTAGCGAAAACAATAAATGATAAACTCCGAGTGGTGGCCCATCAAATTGCCCACCGACATTCGACTAGGGAGCGCAACCTAGTACTCCGAGTATCCTTCATCAAAGCCACATGCAAAGTAGTCGTAGTCGTCCACGGCATCATTGAAGGCTTCTGAGATTTATTTTGAGTGTAGCATGTGAGTACATAAAGTACTCCGTGAGTCTTGGGAAAAATGTATGCATAGCTTTAACAAATGAGGTTTACATGGTTCCTTTGCACAAAGCAACATTTTGAGTTTCAACAGCTTTCATAAAGCACATTTGACAAGAAGTAGTTTCAATAAATAAATTAACTGTATCACTAGTGGGGATTCTAGCTACCAACCACTAGCATCAAAGCTCTAGCTGGTGTCGGCGACGTCGGATGCTATATACGCGAGACGATACAAATAAATAACAGAAAATCAAATAAAATCCAAAAATTATAAAATAAATACTAGAAGGTAGAGAATGAATTTAGATGAATTTATAAGAAAGAATCGACGGATTCAGAGTTCGTATAAAGGAGAACGAACATCTAGAAGGTTGATTCACATAAAAAATGATAGAAAATCATAAAGTTACTGTTCTAGAATTCTTCTGATTCTGTTGGACTGACTAGAGAAACAACAAAGACCACATGTTATAGATACTAGTGGAGGAATACTACATTATGACATGTGGGACCTCCAACTAGAGAAATAAATTAGAAGGAATGAAATGCTAGAGAAGTCAATGACTAGTGGGACTACTTTGTCATATGCACAAGGAAGACATGAACTATCTTCACAGAACAGAGCAGCACGTCCAGGAGCTTCACGACCATGGCAGCGCCGGTGAGGCAAGCGGCAGGGCAACCGACAAACGGGCAAAATGGAACCCCGGCAAGGTCCTCTACACAAAGGTGGTGGTGGTTTGGCCAGAGACAGAGCGAGGCGACGACAACGACGTTTGGAGCGCACGGTGGCGGCGGGTGGCATGGTGCTCTGGCGAACTGACGGCGTTCTGGTGAAAATAGAGGGAGCACAGGGTGTGCCTCGGTGAGGGGAATGCTATTGTGAAGACAGTTCAGCTAGGGAAGGTCCGAGGAGGTGCAGTCACGATGGCAATCGTCGGCGACAAGGGGCTTGCGATGGCGACATACTCCGGCGACAGCGAAAACGAAATCGAGGTGGGGGATAGAAAGAAGATTACTGGGAACACAATGTGACGCATTTGGTTCGGTCGGAGGATCACCGAAGAGGATGAACAACACGAAGGCGACGTCGCTGGACTTCGGGAAGACAACAAATGGCGTCGCGCATTCTGGACAAATGAAGGGGAGTTAGGGAGGGTGGTTTGAGGCGAAATGAAGAGGAGAGATGTGAACACGTGGTGCTCTTCTTATACTGCGAAGGCGGTGCTCGAATCGACGGGAACGCCGCGAGAAAAAGGGGATAGATTCGGGTTGGCATTGAACGATGATGAGGAAATGACAAAATTGATTGCGGTTGATGGGGGAAACGTAAAATTTATGGAGCCATGATGTGGGTGACAGTTGTAGGGTCATAATGCTTCAAACGGAATTGATTTTGGTGCGTCGTACGCGAAGAAAAGGAAGAAAGAGCAAGAGACGGCCATGGCAAGAAGAGTAGGCGCTGGTCGCGCCGTGGCACTACGGCCGGGCATTGTGGCCAAAGTATTTGAAGGCGGTGGTCGGAGCCGGGACTATGCTGACAAGGGGTAGGCACTACGGCTAGCAAGGGAGAAAGCGACTGCTAGGTAGCCATGAAGCTCGCGGGAAGACACAAAATAGAAAAGAACACAACCGAAGGAAACGTTCTCGGGAAGAAGAAAGCCACGTGAAGAAAAGCTGGAGGAGAGAAAATAAGAAAAAAATCCAAAGATAAAATAAATTTCAGAAAATTCAAGAAAATTCCACAAAATCCTTGAAACCCTAATAGATTGAATAAAATAATATTGAATTTAATTAATGTTTATTTTAATCATTTAAAATGTTTTCTTTTTCTAAATATTCAAATTAAGCTTTAAATTAATCCAATAAAATTCAAATGGTTTATTTTATTTTTAGAGCTTCAAAAAGACGCCGAAAATAAAATAAAACAATTCTTATTTAATTGGATTTTGATTTACTCACATTAAATTATTTTTATTTTTAAAATTTTAAATTAAGTTTTAACAATTCAGGAAAAATCAAATGGTGATTTTTATTTTGAAATTTTCAAAAAGGCTCTAAAAAAATTGGGGTGTTACAACCAGTGTGTGTTCGAGGCCTTTTAATTTCCTATGCAGCTCTTGGTTGCCGCAAGCGTCTTTTGAACTGTTCACACGCATTGCCCCAACCAATATTTCATCAAACGCTTTCAATAATAAAGTAATGTTAGCTTGCTGGGATCAAACTTCATGAGTTAATGAATTAATGTCATGTTAGCTTTTGTATTGTTTCAATTCAAATTGGAAGCAAATGCACAATCATTGCAGGAGCCAGTTAAATTAACAATTCTTAAATTTTCACAACAAGCCTATTGAGGGCTAACCCGATCGAATACTGAGTCAGATCTCATTGTAAACTCGCCATTCTATGCCGCTTTTGGTCATTGTGTAGGCTCTACACGCGTTCTCGACCGCCATGCTAGCCCTTGTCCTGTTGTGCTTGCGTCATGTGTGGCCTTCGCCTTCGGCTAGCCGTGCATGCACCGTGATGTCGCCACCCTCACCGCTTCGCCGCTAACGTCGTCTGTTGCAGGTTGCTCCTACCGACCGTCGTGATGCTTTTTGTCATTGTGAGAAAGGAGAGCGAGAGTGGATTAAATGTCTAGGAGAGGTGAGAGCGATCAAATAAGAAAATAATGAGAAAGGCATTTCGTTGAGCGACTGGTGGGCAGTGAAACAACGAGTTATTAGGCTAATTTGGAGCCATGAACCTAGAGCTTCGTAGAGCTTGCCAACTTCATGACAACAAGGACAGAGGAGCTGGAGCTCGCCTGTGGAGTACGGGAAGCAACCGCTATGGTGTGGGTCGAGGAACAGCATGAGGGGTGATGAGCATTGCGTCGTGATGCTTTGATGGCAATGACAAACGCGATATTGAGGGTAGAGGGTGTACACAAGGGCAGAGTTGGGGGTGGGGTGGCAGACAGAGGAATCGTGACGGGGAGAGCCTGGCACGCGGGTAATCACCATGGGAGAGAGGATGGAGAAGACGCGGGGGGGGGGGCGAGACGAGGGTCCAGAAGTCGGTGAAAGGGGTGAGAAGAGGTGGAGCTACGTGGGGATAGAGAGGGTGGATGCGCACAGGTCCCACTTGTCGGCTCCAATGGGTTGTGAGAGGAGAGGAGGGGAGGGGAAGAACGCATCACTTACCACCACTAGTCATTTTAAGTAGTAAAGATAGTGATTCATTGTGTGGAGCTTCTCTTTTTTAAGTGGGCCCCACATCGTGTGGAACTGGCTCCTCTCTTCCTCTTCTTCTTAAACGTGCAGAGGCAACGGCCGGTATATCTAGACGCATGGAGGCCCCTGAGTCCGCGACGACCGAGAAATAGCATGCAACTGCGAAGAGTTCAGTGCGACGGCTCATGGCAACGACGGCACTATTGGATTTAATCTTGTTTTTGTGTTTCACTTGTCCGAGTTGTAGATGGAGTAGGGAAGTGTGTGCGTGTGTGAGTCATTTTCGGTTTGGATTTGCATGAGTGTATATATTGCAGGCCCAAGCGCCATGTAAATTGCGAGTTGAGTTGAGAGAAATAAAAAAGACCAAAAAAAAGAGGAGCATGTGCTCCCAAGAGAAAATCAGTGTGCTATGTTCGTGTTTTTATCTCGACGTGCTCAGCGGGAAGCACCAAAGCGGGGTGCTATTGTACAGGCGTTGCGCAGCTTTGCTGTTGTGCCTCACGTGGAGAAAGCCAAAGAATCAGGAGAAGCTACGTTCCATCAAGAGCTTGAAGCAAGTCACAAGGATAGCAGAGAGAGGAAGAAGTCGCTTCGAACAAACGTTTATTTTCTGGCTGAAGCGAAGGCAGAGAAAGAAGACTAAGGAAAAGTTCCAATAATTGGTATTAGAGCTTAGGCTTTATTGGCTATGGCAGAAGACCAATTATCGAAGAAGGGACTACAGCTAAAAGAAGAAGTGGCTACAGTAGAGTCGTCATCAAAAGAAAAATTCATATCAGAAGGTGTTTCTATACCATTTCAGTACCCATTACTTAATGATTCTAATTATGGATTATGGGCTGTAAAGATGAAGATTATCCTACGTGCTCTTGGTGTATGGGCAGCAATAGAAGGAGAGACTCTGGTTGAAGAAGAAAAGGATCAAGGTGCTTCGGTTGTAATCTCTCAAGCTATGCCAGATGATGTAATGATGGAAATTGCAGACAAAGAATCAGCAAAGGAAGTATGGAAGACTATCCGAGATATTTGAGTTGGCGAAGATCGTGTCAAGAAGGCAAGGGTACCGGTGTTGAAACGGCAATTTGATTGTTTGATCATTGAGGATTCTAAAAGTATTGTTGAATTCTCCCAGAAGCTCACTAGCATGGTGGGTGAAATTCGTTCTCTTGGGATAGAACTAAAGGGCACAGTTGTTGTGGAGAAATTGTTTAGTGCCGCGCCCGACAAATTCCTTCCCATAACCGGCACAATTGAACAATGAGGAGATGTGTCATCTATGTCCCTGTCTGAGGCACTAGGGCGTCCGCGGGTATTCGAAGAAAGTTTAAAGGGGAGACGACATCACAAAGAAGAAGAAGGTGAACAGTTGTTGCTATCTCGTTCTCAATGGGAGGCAATGTCTACTCAAGGCAAGAAATCTAGTGGTGGCCAAGGCGACAAAGGAGGACGTGGAGACAAGGCTGGGCAAGGCGGTAGTGACAGATCACGTGATAAGTCTCAAGTCAAGTGTCTTAAATGTGAAAAATTCGGTCACTACGCGTCGGAGTGTCGCAGCCACATAAAGTGCTTCAACTACGACAAGTATGGACACTACGTCTCGGATTGCCAAAATAAGAAGAAGAACGAGGAGGTAAACCTCAACCGAGTTTATGAAGACAACAACGATCCTACCCTACTTCTCTCTTTATGTGTCAAACAAGTGCCGGTCATGGTGATGTTGAACGAGGAGAACATAGTTTCTAAACTATGCACGGAGGGAGGCAACCACGATCATACTAATCTGTGGTACTTGGACAATGGAGTGAGCAATCACATGACGGGAGATCGCTCTATGTTCCATGAGCTCGACGAAAATATTTTGGGAAAAGTCAAGTTTGGCAACGGATCCACTGTGCAGATAAGAGGCAAAGGAACAATGCTACTGAAATGCAAGAATGGCGATCAAAAGATGCTATCTGAAATTTATTTTATACCGAATTTGTGCATCAACATACTCAGTCTCGGGCAGTTAGCAGAACGGGGGTGCAGGGTGGAGTTACAGGATGAGTTCTTACATGTCTATGACAATAACAAAGATATGTTGATGAAGTTGAAAAGATCCCCGAACCGGTTGTACAAAATTTCTCTGAAAACTTGTAAACCGGTTTGTGTGAAAGACAGTTTGGAGGAGCCAGAGTGGAACTGGAGTATTAAAACAGGACATTGCAGGACCCAGGAGTGGCACGCAGTTGGCACAGCAGGCGGAGCCTTGGGAGGTCCAAACGGCGGGCAGCAAGGCACATAGGGCACTGCAGGGGGGCGAGTCCCATGCGCATGAAGGGCGCGGTGTACACAAAGTTGATGCAAGAGGAAGAGGCGGTGTAGCCTCAACTAAGATGTACGCGGGGAAGTGGACAAACTTGGTCCAAGAGAGAGGAGCGAGAGGCTCAGGTAATGGCGAAGCCCAGGCGACCGTGGGAGCAGGTGCCCCAGCCCAAGTGGGCATGCAAGGAAGGACGAGTTCAGTCCAGGTGCGAGGCGCGGCAAGCATTGGTGGTGCATGGCTCAGGATGGAGCAAACGCAGGCGGTAGGACGGTATTGGCCCAGGAAGGAATGGCGCATGGGAGTGCAGGTAAAAGAGGAAGACTTGGAAGTTCAGACAGCGCACAGGAGTGCAGGTAAAAGAGGAAGATTTGGAAGTTCAGATGAGAGAGAAGATCGACATGATCAAGATGAAAAAACAAGATTAAGAGGGTGATTGTTGGATTTAATCTTGTTTTTGTGTTTCCCTTGTCCGAGTTGTAGATGGAGTAGGGAAGTGTGTGCGTGTGTGAGTCGTTTTCGGTTTGGATTTGTGTGAGTGTATATATTGCAGGCCCAAGCGCCATGTAAATTGTGAGTTGAGTTGAGAGAAATAAAAAAGACAAAAAAAAAGAGGAGCAGGTGCTCCCGAGGGAAAATCTGCGTGTTGTGTTCGCGTTTTTGTCTCGGCGTGCTCAACAAGGAGGGCCAAAGCGGGGTGCTGTTGTATAGGCGTTGCGCAGCTTTGCTGTTGTGCCTCACGTGGAGAAAGCCAAAGAATTAGGAGAAGCTACGTTCTATCAGGAGCTTGAAGCAAGTCATGAGGACAGCAGAGAGAGGAAGAAGTCGCTTCGACCAAACATTTATTTTTTGGCTGAAGCAAAGGCAAAGAAAGAAGACTAAGGAAAAGTTCCAACAGGCACGTGGCGCAGAGTGCCCAGTTCGGCAGTTCGATGATGACTTGCGGCAGTGGCGCATGGCAAGGATAACCTCAAGTGCGCGGCATTGTCATGGACAACGATTCTTTTATTCCTTGGCTTTGATTCAAGATGAGGGTTCGACTCCAAACTATTTTTGTTGGGAATTGGGATCGATTGCTTCTCTCTCCTCCTTTGAACCACCTTAAACTCAAAGTTGCAGATGATCCATCGAACTACCTGTGGTCATATCTCGCCGTGTCCTACCGATATTGTGCTATGTGCGTCCAGCAGCTAGATGCAGCCTTGTTCTCTCTTGTAAGGGCTTGTTCATGCAAAGGTAGCGATGTAGCGTGGCGATAGTCGTCGCAAGTAGCAAACTTAACAATAACAACGCCGTCAGTGGCCATATGTAATATGTATTGTACATCATTGGCTTCAACTGTCCTGAAATTTGATTTGAATCGAACTCTTTGTATTGGATATCTAATATGAAAAAATAGAGTTGTATTTGTTTGTAACTCTTAGCTAATAATCTGCTTTCTCCAATCTTCCAAAAAGAAATTCCCAATTGTTTTGTTTGTTGTATCCAATAGGAATTTAGCACCGTAACAGAGGAGGATACATCATATTCACTTCTTCCAAAAGCGTTCTCTTCTGTGTGTATGTCTTTCCTTTTTTCCTTGGTGCCGCTCGGTGTGTCAAGTCCTCCCATATCTAAGCATGTTGGGTTGGAGTTTATGGATTTGGCCCAAATAATATGTTTATAGATCCTACAAAATCCTAAAGGCTCACTCATGCATGATGGAAGCTAGGATGGAAGTTTAGTACATATTGCTAGTTTAGGTGAGAGAAGATCAACTTATAAAGTGGAGTTGGTATTACCTAGTTGAAGCAAGCAAAAGAAGAACACAAATGCACTCGCTCGCTCGCCTCCTTGCCTTGCCATTCTGCTAGGGATGGGCTATTACACATTAATGATGTTTAATGCAGTTTTCAAAAATGTTTCACAGAGTGATTGCAGGAATTTCTTTCTGTGTCACTGGGTTCTATATGAAGGAGGGATGTCTCCATTCATTGGATACACAAAACAAAACCACCTCTGACCTTTTGCCTACTTCTCTGTGCTGCACTACCTCGGCTACTCCATCCCTATGTGGACGTGCACCGTCACGGGGAGAGCAGTGTCTCCGAAATCGACGTCCCTCGTGATCCTGCATGGGTTGGGACGAATCAGGTTTTTGGGAAATATTCGCGCGACTGCTCATGACTTCCTTCATCTTCAGCTTTGTGACGTCTTCACATCCGACTCTACCGCAACCATCGCTGGAGTTATTCTATGTAAGTCATGGTGATCTCCTTTGTCATGGCTAAATCTTGCTAGCAAGAATTTAGTCATGTGATGATGATGCTTTCTACTTTTATTAGTAGAATTCTTGTTTTAGACTTTGCTCTATTAGCACATATATATGAGATAGGTGTATTTGAGATTACAATCATGCTACTATTCATAGTTGCAAATATATATAGTATATATGTTGTTTTTGTACTGATCATTGTTTTAGGGATTATAATAATCACAAAAGCGCGCATATATTTAACATTCTGGACAGGTGGTTTCCCCTTGCAACCAATGATTACATGGAGATATAGATGATAGAGTTTGAATCAATTTAGACATCGAACAATGATAATTTTGAGTCTTTTGTTCACGTGACACAGTACTTTCTTTGGTTACATAACATATGTGCGGTCTTGAACAAATAAATCCGAACCGTTATAATTTGGACCCACAAAAAATCGATGGTGTAGATCTTTTTCTTTTTTCATCGATTAACGTGATAATCTCTATCCCTTGAAAGTACACGTGGTGGCATCTTTTGACTGCTTTAATAATTAAGATAACAAGGATTCTTGATCAGGTCAACCTTTTCGGTCAAAGTCAAAGTCTCTGTCAAATCAGACCCGCATATCAGGGTTTCACTCTATAACGGTTATGAACCAACGACCAGCACTTAAAAGGAAGTATAACCCCCTTTACTACGGCCAAACTGATCATAACCCAGTTTAAGTCATGAGAGGACCAGTCATAGACACTTGACGACTAGTCATACTATTTTGGGCTATCCCCGACCAGCAAACTGGTTTACCATGTGACTAATGTGAGAGCAGTTACTGATGCATCTGGCAATTTACAACAGTTGACTAAGAGACATGACGATTCAAGACTCAACCGAGAAACATGCATGAAGATAAGAGACGTCTTTAGTGGTATTAACTGCAACCCCTTCAATAGTTATAAAGAGGGTAGCCCATGTATTCTGTAATAACATGTTCATTCACTCAACATCTTCATATACTACGATCATTCGATCAACTCTGTAACATCCTCATTGTATTCGTACATATTCATTGTGTCTACGATAATAAAGGTATTCGTTTAGATTGTGCTCTCATATTCATTTTTCCAGATAAGCTCGATAGGGGATCACATGCCCCGATCATCGAGACAATGTGCTATAGTATAGTATATAAAAGTTTTGTCTGCACAATTCCAAATATTGAAATTCCTATTTCAGCAACAAATACATTTATATTTGATTTCATATTCAGTTAACCCAATTTATTTTGAAAATCTCTACCCCTATTTGAAAAAAAGGATTGTGAGGTGCTAACAAATTTATCCAGTCCCAGCCTTTGAATTATAGGCAATGCTACTTATTTCTTTTTCTTAAATTAATATTTCTCTAAGCCAACTATCAAACTTAAGACTTTAAAATTACAGTACACCAAATTAAGAGGTAGATGCTTTTATTTTTTTATAATTATTTCAAATCCTTATATCTCTAAGTCAACTATCAAATCTAAGCATTTAAAATTAGGGTCCACCAAACTAAGGGTGAGATATTTTTCTTTCTTGTGAAAATTTCTAGCATATTTCTCTTTTTCCGTCAGCTTCATGTACAGTTGCATCTCTATTAGAACCTTTTTGAATACCAAATATTAACTAATTATAAAGTATAACTTTTTCTTTACCAGCTGTAGTTTAGTTGTTAGAACTTCTGATATTAACCAAGGCATTGCATTGGTATGTACATCTGACAATGAAATTATGTAGAATTTTCCTTTTTTACTTTTCATCCATAAGTTGATTTTGAACACGAACTTTTATATAATTGTAGACAACTTCGAGGGGTACATCTACAGTTAAGAGTTAATAGATTCCATAGTTGTTATTCGATACTTCTGAACATACTTTAAAAAAATGGTATTAGATGGAGCACATAAGCTAATTTGTTGATTCTGTTAAACAATGGTGAATATTTAGGGGACCACAAAATTAAGGAAAAACATATAAGTATTTTGAATATTGAACAGACAACAAAGATTCAATTGAGTACCACACCAAATATGTTGAATTCATGGCCTTAAATTGCATAGTACATTCGTTGTCTATGCGTTAAATTGGAGTTTAAAAACCAATCAAAGCTAAAAAAAGTTGGAGAAAAAAAATAAGTGAAGAGACTACTAACCTATAAACATACCAAGTTATATTAACTTTGGATTAAAGTCACGCTAACAACAAAAATCATTACTTTCTTTGATGATGCTAACAACTTTTGCATGTAAGGCCAGCTTTCTAATACAAAGCTCTATTAGCATCTTGACTCCCCAAGTCTCCATGCATACAGACGTGGATGAAGACTAACTTTGAAAAGATTAATTGGTCATGACTTGATCGACAAACGCTTCACATGCTGAGGTCGTGCCTTCCCATCCTACTGCAAATCATCCAGGAGAACTTTGATGATGCTTTGCTTGCCGGAGGAGGACATGCATCATCGCCGAAGGGCATCAATCCATGGACAGAAGCAGAAGCAAGCAATTGCTAGGTATCTGCCACCAGCCGAGAACCGTCTGTGGACGTGGTTCATCGCACGACTGCCGTTGTCCAAGACCCCGCTCACGACGGCCGCCGTCGTCGAAACCTCCGTGCTTGGCAGGACAAATTGGAAAATAAACTACATGATCATTGCGATAATCAAATTGGTATTAGAATCCAGGACAAATTGGAGGAGGCCAGGAGGGTGGGGAGAAGCACATGGGCAACGGCTTTGCTTTCCTACTGTTAGAGTATATTGGGATATCTCCAGATATGGTAGTTTAGGATTGATTGTAATCACAAATACATGTCTTATCTCTAAGAGAGGTTTCTTGCCCTCCAAGCATTGTACTCTATATAATCCGCCCTCGAGGCTCAGTAATACAACAATCCACATTAAACCAATTCTATTCTTCTACACCTACGATGGCACAAGGCTCTCTCTCTCTCTCTCTCTTTTATTTTATAAGTTGCATTAGTTATATCCACTCAATTGATCACAAATCTGATATAATTGGACAAGGAGCCACCTACTTTGTATGGATCTATTATCTTATTAAAACAAAGTCAAAAGAAGTCAATACGTTCGCTCTCAAGGGCTATAAATTCCCACATGGGTCTAGATTATAACGGTTTAAATTAAAAGAAAGAGTCACTGTCAAGTAAAATAAATTCGGGATAAAAATAAAATAAAATAAAATAAGCAATTTTTTCATACGAATTCCTAAGTAAAAGAGTCCACATTAGGTACAATAAAACTAACATTTCGAATAAAAATAAAATAAAATTAGCAATTTGATTTCCATACAAATTTCTAGGTAAAATTCCTAAATAATTATAATTTGGATTAAAAACGGAATTACATTTGTATACAAAATCCAACAAAAAAATAACTGAAATTCGGAATAAAAATAAAATAAAACTAGCAATTTGATTGACATATGAATTTCTAAGTAAAATCCCTGAATAATTATAATTCATAATATTTTTAAAAATGGAAATTACAATTGTATACTTAAATCTAACAAAAAAATAACTAAAATTCAGAATAAAAATAAAATAAAATTAGCAATCTAATTTCAATACAAATTCCAATAATTATAAATCAGAATAAAAATAAAAATAATTGGCAATTAGATTTGTATACTAAATACAACAAAAATAATTTAAATACCAAATAAAAATAAAATAAAATTAGCAATTTGATTTTAGTATGAATTCCAAAGTAAATTACCTAAATAAGTGTAATTCAAAATAAAAATTAAAGAAAAATTAGCAATTGATTCAAATACTAATTCCAAGAAAAAGAATTGAATTTCGGAATAAAAAATAAAAGAAAGTTTGCAATTTTATTTCCATACGTATTCCAAAATAAAATCCCCAAATAAGTTCAAGGTAGGTCGCTCATGGTGCATTAGTGTATGTGTGAACAAGGTACTCTAATACATTATACCATATAAACTAATAAGATAATTTGTCGCACATGTAATCAACGTATTGCTTGAGATTAAATAGAGGTACATGTGCATGCATACAATTTAGAAAAATAATAATAATAAAGTAAGAATATGAGCATTCAACTAAATGATCTATGTATGATGAATAATGGTTAGTTTCTAAGAACCCTACCAACTTATTATGCTCATTGATTTTCTTCCATCAAAGCACATACTTCAATTACGTTCTTTGGTTGTAATTTCTTTCAAGCTTCTATTATCGTTTCTAATGTTTATGATGTCTTAAAGGTCTAAATACCCTACAAGATACGTAAATAGAATATCAAGCATTTATACAAACTTTGAAACAAATCTAGCCGCGCAAATGCGCGGGACACCCTGCTAGTTTTACGAACAACAATAGTGTTTTGATCCTCACCGTTATAATGAGTGTGGGCCATCTAATGGACGCGTAAGATCTTGTCTTTTTTTCCGTCAATTAACGTTGGAATTTCTAGGAATTTTGCTTTTTTATGATTTAAGGATTATTACGGGAATTCTTAGCCCTGAAGGTGAAGGTGTCTTTAATCTTACCAGTTGTTTGTAGATATATAGATAGATTCTATCAAATCCTTAGGAAAATGGAAGGAGGTATCTTTTTTTAATGCAATTTTTTTAACTATGTGATGGAAATTTTGGCATTTAGAGTGTGTTTGGTTGCTTCTACTAAGTGTTACATGTATAGGTTGGTTTAAGAAAAAAGTCATTCATTTTTCATTTGTTTGGTTGCTTAAATAGAACTATCCCATGCTAGATGATGGGATACAAATTTGTGAAATATTCTCTCTAGATACTGAATCATTTTATTCACCCAAAACAATAGAACCATATTTGACAATATCATCAGTCATCACATCCCATTCAACTCTATCCCACCAACTAAACACACCCTTAAACATGATACATCTAATATTGTATAAGTGAGCCGGAAAAAAAAAATCACTATTCGGCCAGTTTATTAACATATACATAATCAAAGATAGGTAATTCTTCCTACCTATTCCCGTTTTTGCGCGTTCTAAAAAAATATATACATCAACATGGCAGAGTACTGACTGCCCAGGTGACGAAATAAAAATACTAGAGATGATCAGTTTTACTCTGGATGTGAACATGATGCCAAGATCACCGTTGCAAGCTTGCTGACAATATGATCTCTTCCTCCATGCTGTATTGCCTACTGCTATAATCACCGGCATCAGCATTGCTTCCTTGAAATGCTGGGCCGTTTAGTTCAGCCAGCTGTTCTTCCATTCCTGAATTGCTTTGAAAGTTGTTCTCTGAACACTGCAGCCCTTGAAGTCTCATTTCCACAATCCGCATCGTCGGCCTGTCCTCTCCCTTCAACCTCAAGCACATTGCTGCTATCGCTGCCACTTGTTTGGCGTCCTCTTCTCCCTCTTCGGCGATTTGCTCATCTAGTATCTCACTGAGCTTACCTTGACTCAATAACATGACGAAGTGTGCTACTAGACTGACACCTTCAGGTGAACTGTAGACGCTTGGCTTCTTTCTTGTTAGTAGTTCAACAAGCATGACACCGTAGCTATAGACATCGCTTTTGTCAGTCAATCGTCGTGTGTAGCAGTACTCGGGATCTAGATATCCATGAGTTCCTTGTATACCGGTTGTCACTCCTGATTGGTCGATTGCGATACCTCTCGAGGCACCAAAATCTGACACTTTTGCTGTCAAACGATCATCAAGTAGTATGTTGGCTGTTTTGATGTCCCTGTGCACAATCGACGTCGAAGCAGCTGAGTGAAGGTAGGCCAGAGAACTCGCAACTTCTAAGGCAATTCGCAGTCGATCTTTCCATGGCAGTGATTTTTGAGGGCTGTCAACATGAAGGTGGTCATAAAGTGTTCCGTTCGGGATGAACTCGTAGACAAGCAATGGAACTTCTGTCTCGAGGCAGCATCCGAAGAGATTCACAACATTTCTGTGATTGATTTGAGAAAGGATGGCAACTTCATTTACGAATTCATCTATCTCTTTTTGGACTACAACTCTTGACTTCTTAATGGCAACGACATGTTGATCCGACAATATGCCTTTGTAGACCGTACCATGCCCTCCACCACCCAAGATGCGAGTTTCGTCAAACTTATTTGTTGCTTTTTCAAGCTCTTCCAAGCTGAAAATCATCCTTTCTGCAATGTCCTTATCTACTAGTTGCCGGAGCAGCAACCCGCGATTTTTCTTGAAGAAATACTCCCTCATTTTCTTGGCCTTTCGAGCCGTGAGACTTTTGGTTGCAAAGATGGCAGCAAGAACCAGAAGCAAAAGGCACATACCAATGCCGACGCCCATAGCAAGAAACGCTCCTGTGGAAAATGTGTCAATCTCATCAAATTCGCAATCTTGAAATTAATTGTCATCGTTCAGTTAATGAACTCCAGAAGGTGATTGGATCGAGCTTAATTACCGGCTGCGAAGTGCATTCGAGGAGGGCCTTGGCACCCGTCGGGCACGTAAGGGTTGCCGTCGTAGCCGTCGTTGCACCGGCAGATGTAGCCGTAGGCGCTGCTTGTGGAGTTGAGGCACTCGCTGTTCTTGCTGACGCAGCCGAAGTCGGACCGCTTCGCCGCCGCGGAGCACGACGACTTGTTGAGCGCCCAGTCCAGCACGGCCGGGATCACCAGCCCGGTGGCGCGCTTGGTGGAGAGGAGCGACATCTTGACCTCGAGCACGTTCTGCCTGTCGCGCCACCACTCCTGCTCCACCGTGAGCACGCTGGCGTTGGGCGTCACCCACGGTGGCCGGGCGGCCGTGGCGTTCTGGTCGGGCCAGGAGAACTGGACGCGGAAAGACGTGAGGCCCGCTGGGATGGGCGCCTGGCAGCAGCCGACGCCGTCGCACCCGCCGTGCTGGAGCTTGTGCGGCTCGTCGGCGGGGCATGACGGCGCACACGAGCAGAACGTCGCACCGCCTCCCTGCTGGGACGACGTCATCGTCCGCGAGTCGGCCCGGAAGGCGCATCCAACGAGTACGAGGCTGTTCCGCGCAGCGGAGAGCGCGTATGGCCGGAGGTTGGCTGGGAGGACGGCGATCACCTGCTCGTCGCTGGCGTTGCCAGCCGCGAAGGACCAGACCGCGCCGCGGACGCGCACCGTGCTGTTCCTGACGGATATCTCCAGCACCTCCGGCCCGTCGCTCTCGAGGAAGAGCTTGGGCGGCTGGTACGCGCTGTCGCAGGTTACCTTGAATCCCCGCCAGTGGCAGCCGTAGCTGGTGCCGAACGGGTAGGGCACGTCCACGTCGCCGCACTTGCTCTCGCAGTCGTCCAAGGCGATCTTCGCCGCCGCCGCCGTGGTGGTGCTCGTCACCACCAGCAACAGCAGCGAGATAACAAGGGTACACATCGTACGTAGTTATAGCTTTGTACAAATATTGTCGCAGCTAGGATGCGCGAACGCGAGCACGTGAGGGGTATATGTCATGTTTCGAGGAGGGTCTAACCACACACACATAAGAAGCGGGTTTTATAGGATTATTTCCTATGCGAATGCCTGGCTGAAATAGCAGCGTACGTGCGCGCGGTGGCCGGCAGGTAGACAACGCCATGGCATGCCGAATGCCAAGCGCCGGCGGCTGGGTCTGCATAAGTTCCGGCAAGTGCGGCCATTTGCTTCCGTTTAATTTGCCGATTCAATTTCGGAGTCAACCATCACTTCGTTTGTGTTCTCCCCTTGAGAGGTTATCAGGTGTGGAACATAAATTTTCCGAAGATGACAAGCAGATCAGCTCGAAATGCTTAATTAATTATCAACCTCTCCACACGCATACGTATAGATATATCCTTCTGTTTTTTTAAAATATATATAAGTTTTTTATTACACGTAGTTTCCATTAGAAATAAAGTTTTTTATTACAACTTGGGATTTGCTTGCTGACCTTAACATCAAGAAGTATTGAGATGCAGGTCTGAACGGAACGAAACGTCCAATACCGGAATATCACACCAAGGTGTGTGCCAGTGTAGTGACTGTTTTTTTAATATAAAAAATTCCGAAGCAGCCAGCTAGAGCTGTTTTTTTTTTCTCATTTCCTGTATCTGCCGTGGACTGATTCTGAAATAGGTAAGACAGAACATGTTAGATAATCAACCAGTGTCATTATCTTCTTCTCAGAGGTAGAATTAAAAACACATTACGTGGATATCATGGGGATAAATTCATGATTTTATGACGATGATGCAATTGGCAATGGTAGTAAGGGTTTATTGAAAGACTTCTTTTCGGTAAATTTCAGAAACTGTCAGACTTCCGGCGGTCTGACCGACCATTCATGGCAGTCAGACCGGCCATGGGCAGGCCAAAGGGTTGGCGGACAGACCGGCCATGAGGGGCGGTCTGATCGGCTAAAACTTTCGATCGAATTTTGGTTTGGGCCAAAAATAGAGAGTGTAGGTAAGAGAGGGGATTCTTACGCTCTTGGTCTCATAATTTTTGGAGCTTCGAGCCAAAAGTTCTATTCGTTTTAAATTTTCAGAGAGGTTTCAGATTTCCAGGGAACAAATATGCCAAAGTCCAATCTTTGGCGGTCGACCGTCTAAAGGGCGGTCGATCGACCAATGATGACTGATCGATCGATTTTATCCTATTCATTTGTTTGTCAAGGCAGTGATATTTGTAGGTTAGTTCGAATTCATGGTTTTCAGTGCATATGTATTGCATGATGCATGTTTTGACTAATGTGGATTAAGTTACGAAGAACTTGTGCCCAGAATCAATTTCTTGGTCTATTAGTGTGCAGAGGCTTGGAGGTCAACGATGGTCAACAGCGAGGATGATCAGGACTAGGCTTGGAGAGCTGAAGTCCAGAACGATCGAGGATACCGGGTGAAGTCAGTGAACTCAAGTGTGGTGCAAAATAGATAAGGATGATCGAACGAAAAGTTCAGTGCGACGGGTTACATCAAACGGCGTGGGGGGTCGGTGCAAGTACTATGGTGGTTTCGGTGGGAGCCGGATGGGAGAGACTTGCCAATATGAAGAGAACCGTTGATCAATCTACACGTGCCGAAACATGGGATTGCTTCATGAAGATTGGACTCGGTCTTTGGAGAATGATCGAGAAAGGGTATTTTGGTAACTTCACCAAAATACCACCTTGGTGACTGACGAGGATATAATAATCCTCATTTAAATATTTATCTGTAATTTATATTATGGATAATAATTACGTCATATGGTCCTTGAGTATACCCCTTATTCATAAGGGAGAAGCTGGAGGTCGTAAGTTCTTCTACGACCACCCCATGGTCGTAAGTCTTCCTACGACCACCCCATAGTCGTAAGTCTTTCTACGACTATCCTGTGATCGTAAGATCTTCTACGACCACTACCTGGTCGTAAGCTCTTCTACGACCAGTCCCTAGTCGATAAAGCTTACAGACATGTGGGCCTAGTCGACCAGGGAATCTTCCGCACCATATTCAATTATATGGAGCAGTAAACTATGCTATTATTTTCTGGAATAATGGCATGATTTAACTCCTTTGTTATGGCGATAATTGCTTGGTAACGTGGGGACGTTACTACTCCCACAATAATCTCCATCAACGGCTCCACGATCTAATACATTAAGGAAGCCTTTATACTGGAGATACAACTATACACTTCGAGGACTGTATAAAAGGCAGGATCATCAGGACAATAGGGGGATAGACGCCAATTAAAAGCACAATACTCTAGTCTTTGGCTCCATCTTGTAATCCAACATACTCAATACATATACACAGGAGTAGGGTTGTTATTCTCCCAGGAGAAGGCCCGAACCTGTATAAAAATCTCCGAGTCTCCATCTCTACGTGATTTTGAGCCTAGAGGAACCCCCAAATCAAACAATCTTTAAGTAAGTTCGGTTTTAAAACACCGACAATGACCTTTGGCTAAACCGAGGCGCAATATGGCGCAAGGAGAGGCGAGGTTAGGTCAAGTGAAGATAAAGATCACAAAGAAACGGATTCGAGAAGCGTGATTCGTCGTCTGCTTTGAGAAGCGTGCGAGAGTGTAGACCCATTTGTGTGTGGGCTTAACGGGTGCCCGTTATGGTTTTCTCTCTCAGCCTAGCCTCCACTATAAAAGGAAATCTCCAGATGTGGAGTTTTCAAGTCCTTCCAAGAGAAAACCCCTAATTTGTGATTTGGGGATTTTGGAGTAGTTGAGACTAGGTTTTGTGGGAGATGGATTGATTGTGTGCTCAAGTGTTGGTAGTAGCTCTTTAGAGTTGTGCTTTTTAATTTGATCAAATGTGTTTGAGATCAATCAAATAGGTGGGTTGTGCAGCCCTCTGAATAAGCTTTCTATAGAGTCCAAGATCACTCAATTCCGACATCGAAGTCAAAAGTTATGATATTTTTACCGAGTGTCGTCTGTGCTGAAATTGGACTACGGTAGTACCGCCCGAGAAGAGCAGTTCTGTCGCAAAACGGTAGTACCGGCCTTTGTACTGTGGTACTACCGCACAAAACTTTAACAGCTAGTTTTTAGTGTTTAATGCACCCGTTCCGACCGTTAAACAGTAAAAACGGTAGTACCGGGGTTTGTACGGTGGTACTACCACAAATCCTGATTTTTGGGAATTTCTGCTCCCAACGGCTAGTTTTTGTGTGTGTGCTATAAATACCCACCTTGACCGGTTGGGGGATAACGCTTGGCATCCCATTTCACTCGCTTGAGCTAGTGTGAGCTTCTCCTCTCAATTGTGCATGTGTTGCACTTTGTGAGCAAGAATAGAGGTCTCTAGTTGCATGTGTTGCATCTAGAGGTGGATTTCGTATCCACTTGAGCTTGTGCATTCATTGCATGTGGTGAGAGTAAAGTAAGGAGCTTGGCTTATTACTCTTGGTGTTTGCGGACACCTAGACGGCGTGGAGGTGTCGTTGTCCGGTGATCTTCTCAAGAAGTTTGTGAGAAAGCTTGGCGTGTTGTGAAGGTTGGAGCTCACCTACCTGGAGCGGGAAAGAGCTACCACTAGTGAAATTGAGGTGTTTGGCTTAATTCGTGGAGTTGATCCAATTAGTTTGGGCTTACCTCAACGTGGATTAGGGGAGACCGGCAAGTCTCCGAACATCACGGTAAAACGTCCTTGTGTCATCGTGGTTTGCCTTCTTGTGCTTTACTCTATTGCAATTTGCATTCCTAAAATTAAATTGTTTACTTGTTTTTATATGATTGCTATATTTATCAATAGTCTTATATTATTGGTGCACTTAGTAAAGAATAGTTGATTTAGATTTTAATTGGGCAAAACCAAATTGATTTACAATTCTACATAAAACTAAGTTTTAGCCAAAAGATTTTTAAAACCACCTATTCACCCCCCCTCTAGTCGGCCTCCTCGATCTTACACGGGGGAGGAGGAGGTGGCGTGTGAGGAGGGGGGTCTTCAAGGGTTTTATGGAGTGGCATTCGACGGGTAATTACCCCCAAACTTCGGAGGTAATTTCAAAACAGAGGCTGCAGGAAGCCACGGAAGCTCCCTTCGGGCGGCTTTCGGCTTCCGTGCGTTGTAACACGAACCCGCTTCGGAGAAAAGCGGCTGTGAAAACCCTTCCGTTTGAGACGACTTCTAGCATTTTCGGGCGAAAAGCCGAAGCTGTACCAAACACGGTCATAGGATTTCCACGATGGGTGTTTGGAGTTACAAAAATGTTGTTCAATGTAAAAGATAAAGGTTCACAATAGCCAAAAAAAATTGTTTTTACTAGAGGCAATATCTCAAATAATTTAGAGAAATTATAAAATAATTAAGAAAATTACAATCCAAATCGGCGTTCCTTTGTGGCATGGAAGCGAGATATGATGCCATCATCCTTAACATGTACAAAAAAAATCTCGCTCAAGAAATGTAACCGAGCAATAATTCAATTATTGTTCCCCATCCTATTCCTTAGCTTATTGTTCACATAATTAATTGAAGAAAATAAAATTCCAACACTAGAAGCTGCTGAGTTTTTGCATTAAATGTCACTGTTGGCGTCGTTATTAACAAAATTGGTCGTCGACGCGCCGTAATGCCAAAAATGGCACAACGGACGTGTCGACGGCTGACACGTGTCCAAATCCATTCCCCCCGCACTCGGATGCGTTCTCCACCGCTCCTCGAGGGGCCAAACGCCCCCACCCCCAGTGCCGCCATGTCGACGCTGCCGCACCCCTAGGGGCCGAACAAGGCACGTCCGCGCCCCTAGGGGACGGAGCAGCCGAGTCTGTGCCCCCAGACCACGGTGCCTTACCCGTGCCGCCATGTGACCATGCACGCCCTTTGCCGCTCCCCTGGCTCGGACGCCCCACTACCGTGCCACCCTAGTGGCACAATATTGCGTAATGCCGTGCATCAAGGGTCCGTCTCGCCATCCTTCCGTACGTGATTCTTGAGTGTCATTGCTTACTGGTAGATGTGCTAGTGGGCTAAAATCCCACCGAAACCCACCCCAACTCATTTCTATACAACACATCCCACCCAACCTAAACCAATCCATTGCTCCACCTCCAAAACCCAACTCAATCCAACCCAACTCGCATGCAAACTCAACCCAAACCAACTCAACACAATTATCTTAATATAGGCTCATCCCGTTTGTAACCCATAAAACAATCTTAAGCACAACCTTTGACCCATGAAAATGTCACAGGCAACCATCTAACCTAATAAAATAAAATAAAATAAAATGTTAAATTGACATGATAATGTTGTTTGCAGTTTGCTATAGGGGCCAGATGATTATTACTCCCCCACTAATTAAAGATTTTCTTAAAGGTAGCCTAACGATGGCTACATCGTACGGATCCATACATCACCGTCTTTATTTTATTGCAAATAAATGGAAAGTAGATCAACGAATCGAGCAGAGATTATGCATATTTTTCCTACATTGCAACCGTGTCCGTTGATTGCATGATCAGATAAATGGATCAAAGCCATATTTTCCACCGCGTGAACAGTGATTGAGTAAGCAGCACGGGCAACAGTAGTTCAGCAAACACTATAGAAACAGTTCAATATCTACTAGATATAGTAACGCTATGTTGCAACCGTGTGCAAGCAGAATTTGGCCGGTCTGGTTCACATCGATTGGACACTGCTTTACATATATCAACAGCAAAAAGAAGATATTCCTTTGTAGCTGGGACTCTCTTTTTGTTTTCTCACAATGCTAAGCTAGGAAGCAAGACTGAAAAGAATCCAATGCTATTACACGTCACGAACCACTCTCTTCATTACTTCCTCCAGGGATCAAGAAGGAAAAAGCTGTACGTTTGATGTATGTATAATTAGCAACTCCACTCATGCCAAACTACGAGAGAAAATCCAAACCGGATTTTTTTAAACCCGTACCAACCCAATCTAACCCGTTTTTACTTAAAATCTAACACGTTAGCTACCCATCCAAAACCAACCCAAATAAAAAACCAATCTGTTTAGCTCATTTCAATCCAACCCATTGTAAGGCCCACTTAATGCATATGGGAAACGGGAGCAGCAACGATTGTTCGTCTGTGCTGATAATTAATTGTTTCATTATTCATGGATGTAGTAGCTGGTTCTTTATGTTATTGCCATGTGTATCTCCTCAAAATGTGTTACCTAGCTTGTGAGTTCAAGTGAAGAAAAGTATAGTGAAGAGTAAAATGGTTGATGGAGCTCAACTTTATGATGTGATATTGTGGCTCTGTTTAGGATAGCTTTAGCTTTCGGCTTTCGCTCGGAAAAACCGAAAACCGTTCCAAACGGAAGGCTTTTTGCAGCCACTTTTCGTCGAAGTTACTTCCGGTTACAACGTGCGAAAGTTAGAAGCGGGAAGCTGCTCACGAGGAGCTTCCGCAACTTACCGTAACCTCCATTCCGAAATTACCCCCAAAGTTCGGGGGTAATTACCCGCCAAATGCCTGCTTGATAAACCCAAACCTCGCCATGACCCCCACCTCGGCGCGCTCATTCGGCTCCTCCTCCCTCCGTCGCCTCCTCCTCCTCCATGTTGGCGGTCTGCGCCTCCTCTTCCTCCTCCTCCCCTTTAGGCGATGCCGCCGCCTCCTCCTCCTCCTCACCTCCTCCTCCTCCCGAGCCGCGCTTTCTCCTCGCCCATATCTAGATCTGCCAAGATCTGGACGCCTCAGCCTCGCCTCGCCTCCTCCTCCTCCATGGCTCATGCCATGCCGTCCTCCTCAAGTGGCGCCACCTCCCAACGCAAGATCTCCTCCCAACGCCGACCTCCTCCTCTTATTGCCCCAACGCCTAACTCCTCCGCCTCGGTCCTCCTCCTCCTCAGAGCGACCACCGCCACTATGTTTTTTTTTTTTCTTTTATTTTTTTGTTGTAATTTAATTCTTTGATAATAACTGTTTATTTTAGTAATTATTTACCGTAATAATTAATCATTGTAATAATTTTTTTCATAATTATTTATTCTATTTTTATGTAATATTTGTTTATAGTAATAATTACCATTAATTACGTTAATTGTGGTTTATTGAGCTAATTATGGTAAATTACTAGATATTGTGTTAATTGTTGTCAAATGCAAACAATTGTGTTAATTACGGTAGTCGTCGTCAAATGCGATCAATTGCGGTAATCATCGTCAAATGCGATCAATTGCGGTAGTCGTCGATAATTATCGTTAAATGTCGTCAATTGCGTTAGTTGTCGTCAATTGGGTTAGTATTCATTGTCTTAAACGTCGTTAATTGCGTTTAGCATCGTTAATTATCGCGAATTGTCGTTAGTCCTCGTTAAATTTTATTAATTGCGTTAAACAACATCAAACAAGCTGTTACTATTCTCAGGAGCATTTCAAACTTTTTTTTATTTTGGAAGCTGCAGCCAGCCTACCTAAAAGTCAGACAGCCAAGCACTAAACCTGTTCAGCCCTGTTTTTGAAAGCACAGCCGTTCCATAGAGGCCCTATCTCTCTTCGACGTGCTGATAAAACAGTACAATTAGGAACTTTTTTTATTAATTAATCTTTTTTGAATTTTATTTTAAAGTTAACCCCCAGCGCACTTTATTTCTAATTCTGACCCCTTTAGTCACGCTACGGGTGGTGGCGTGACAAAATAACATTGTCACGCACCAGGATAAGTCCCCAAAATAGCACTTTTTTTCACGCCACTGGTTGTGGCGTGACCAAATAACACTGTCACGTCACTTCCAGTGGCGTGATAAGAGTTTGACCAGAAATGGGCTAGCGTGATAGTGTTGTTTTGTCACGTCACGGGTGGTGACGTGACTAAAGAGGTCGGAATTGGAAATAAGGTGTGCCAGGGGTTAACTTTAAAATAAAATTTAAAAAAGGTTAATTAATAAAAAAAATTCTACAATGAGCTAGCAGTTTATCACGTTTCACTTTTGCTTTCTTCACAATTTACAATCGGAGCATCGACACGGTAAACACGATTGAGATTCTCCACCATCACCATCGCCAAGCGATGGCATGTCTGTCTCAAGCACGAGGATTTGTCCGATTGGAGACCACTGTTCATGGTGAAAACCAAAAATGATCGAGAAATTTACATTGTTTTTTGCGATGTTGCCGTGCCGTAATTTCTAATTTTCCTTCATCTGGGATTTGTCTTGCTTTGAGCTGGAACTTTGGAAGATCGCATCTCAGGATGGTATGTTCGCACCTTCTTTTCTGAGGACAAATTATGGATAAACTCGTCCATCAGCTACTATTAGCCTTGCCGGTATTTTCTGTAGATGATTTTGCTCCACAACACATCGGTTACATATTATATGGTGATAAATGCAGCTAAGATCGATACATCACACTGGTTCTATTCGTCACTTCAGCTACAAAATCATTGGGAAAACGATGCAATATATCCTCTTGAGTTCTTTCAATAATCTTTCTCTGCTAGGAAGATGGAGCATCTTTAGCTCTGGCCTGGCCTCATTGGTTCCAAGCGTTAGAATGCATCCAATCGTCTTTGTATGATGTACTTGCATACTTGATGTGCCTTGGGGGCAGTGTTATCTCCAATAGTGCCATTACACAGTCACACAGTGTGCATGTACGTCATGTCGAAGACACCTAAAATCATAGCCCATTTAGTGCGTATGGTTGCCGGTTCGGCGGTTCCTATCCTGACATAGTGTGCTGGGATCATCTATTGCAATCGTGTTACCGATCACTGGCACCCGAGAATCACTTGCACGGGAGGACAACGAGCCCCATCCAATCGTGTTACCACTCCATCAATGGCACCCGAGAGTCACGCACGGAAGGACGACGAGACCGCGCCCCATCCAATCGTGTTACCACTCCATCAATGGCACCCGAGAATCACTGGCACCGAGGACGGCGAGACCATGCCCGTGGGTCACGGTGTTGCCCACTTTCGTGCCACCAGGTGGGGCATCCGGGCCAGGGGGAGCGACAGAGGGCGTCCGGGCCCGGGGGAGTGGCATGGCCACGTGGTGGCACGGGGCATGGCTCCGTGGCCTGAGGGTCGACTGATCCGAAAATGTGGCCAAATGACACTGTTGCACTGGGTACTACCAAAAGCGGTTGTCTTTGCGTCGTATTCGTAAATTTTGTCAGCACAGACATAAATTTTGTCAGCACAGACACGACGGTGGTGGATATGTATCCACATCTGTGCCTCTATAGACCGAATCTACACTGTTTATGGGTGGCCAGCCCTTTCCCGTGCTGCCACGTCGTAGAGACCTACTGGGCTAGGGGCGCAAAGACGGTGCTGCCCGGGCCAGGAGAGCACAGATGAGGGCGATGTGGCGGGCGGAGGCGCACGGATGGTGCTGTTCGGGCCAGGAGCATATGGACGAGGCTGTGCACGGACGAGGGCGACATAGCGGGCGGATGGCAGTCCGGGCAACTAGGGAATGACAGAGGTGAAAAAAATAGCATTACACCACGAGAATGACCTTTTTTTTTTTTTGCTAAAACGGACGCCAATAGTACCATATAAGGCAAAAACTTGCAGTTGCTACCGAAAGAATCAACACAAATTTGATAAGCTTATAAATAATTTAATAATTATGGTTCTTCTTTGTTTAACAAGCTTAACGAGAAAGGTCGTCAAGATTTTTCACTTCTTAAAACCATGACCCGTCGCCGGCGCCGCACCCTCCATCCCCAGCTCGTCTCTTGTCGTGGCGGGCTGCCCTCCCGCTCATCGTCTTGGTCTGGCGTCAGACCGCCAATTGCATGGGTGGTCGCTTGTCTTCGCTCGTTGTCCCTTTCCTTGCCGGTCGTCGCATGCCTTGTGCGTCATTGCGCCGCCGCCGCCACAAAGAGATCGAGAGGCCAGAGAGTGCGAGAGGAGAGACCGAGAGAATTAAGGCGTCGGGACTCAGTTGTCGGCGATTGGGTTTACAGGGACATGGACTTGGGCTTCAGGTCTGGTGACTTGGGTCGTGAGGTTCCCGTTGGGCTATATGGGGATAGAGCAAGGTTGGAAGAGCAAGGTTGGAAGAACAAGATTGGGACTTGGGAGAGAGTAGGTGGGACTAGGGAGGGCAACGGGGCCATTTTTCGATGGGGAGTGGTGGAACATCCCTATCTCCGAGAGAAGAATATATCCCCATTCCCCGTCCCTGTCCCCGTCCTGGGGTGCTATTCTCTCCCGAAAAATGGATCCCCAACCTCTCCTATACAGACACACATAGAGACGACATAATCAGTGTTCTAAATGATTTAAAGAGGGCTTATCAGTGTTCCAAATGAAGAATTCCAATAATATTCTTAAAGATGGTGTCCCAACTCCCAAGTAAACAAGCAAGCAAACCTTTAAAGATTTAAACAATACGGTAGTAGGTTAGTGTCCCATATGTCATAGGGTTATCGGGGCCCATACGGGTAGCGAGGATAGGGAGTAGGGGAACGGCCCCAACCCTGCTTCACCCGATGGATAATTGTATTTCCATATTAGCATCCTCGTAAGGAAGAAATAGCCCCAAACCCGTCCTCTAATAGATAAATTCCCCATCGTGGAACGAAGAATGGAGCCCCATTGCTATCCCTGGGTGGGACAAGCTGAAATAGATTGGAAGTTGAAATACGTATTTTTTTAGCCCATTTATTAGTATATGGACATAATATACATATTATATACTAGGTTTTTTATAATAAAAAAATTAGGTGTATATATATGTATATCCATGTAAGATCCGCTGCTGCACGCAGGCAGACAACTAGCCACAGCACCAATTAACTGAAACGTTCACAAGGATTAGTGTCAGAATCTCAAAGAAGAGGAAAACAATACATCTGGTTGAATCTCGGAACAACAAGCTTGCTTCTTCAGGAGGGCCGACGAGGAGAAGAACCTAACACATCGGCCACCGAGCACCGTGGGCGGGATCAGCATCAGAGGCGGTGCGGCGCAGGACGTCCGCCTTGCTCGGCGGTCCCGGGAGGCTAGGAGGGGCCGGCGCCGTGGGAGATCTTCCTTGGATTCAGTGCCGACGCACAGCTCGCATCGCCGGGCGGGTGGGGTCCGCCGCCGCTGACCGTTCCCCACGTCAGCGACAAGACTCACCACGACCCACCCCGGGTCTTCCAGAACCGTCCGATCACATTGCGCGGCCTAAATCGATCGGACACGACTGATGGATAGGGGTGTAAACGGAGTGGATACGAACGGATATCGTTCATTCCGTATCTTTTTTCATATTTTTTTTTCTCGGATTCGGAATCGGACACGGACAGTGCCGGATACGAATACGAATGCAGATAGTCTCGGTTACGAATATGGAGCGAATATATGCCGAACCGAATACGGATTGTCTCGGTCACGAATACTTATTCGGATTTTACGCAAAAACAAAAACCATATATGTTGCACAAATAAAGATCAATCAACCATACTATATGACAACTAGATTAGTAGTTTAACATGCAAATTTAAATACATCACATGATAACTGAGCCTATTTAAGCAAATAGTAGTAACTAGTAAGTAGTAACTACCAAGTAGCAAGTACAAAGTAACAAGTACATGATACTATGACAGGGGCTAGGTAAGCAACTAGCAAGTCAGTAAAGTCACAACTCACAAGTTCACAAGTTCAGTATATTTTATGCCTACCCGTGCAGATGCAAGCAAGCCATGCAGCGATGCCAGCAATAAATAATGGAAGCTTTTGTTTCTGTTAATGCTAGATATCAGCTAAGGAAACAGTTAATGCTAGATGTCAGCAATAAATCAAGAGAGTTGCTAGCAAGCAGCATTGTTTCTGTAGAAAGCGTGGGAAACAAATGATATTCACTCCATTAACATCGTATCTTCCGTACAATTTAATATTTTGCATAGCAAGGAAACTTTACAATAAAATACTTCCTTTAAAGATGGCTACTCCAGTTCATTGGAACATGACAAGGAGTTTGAGATGAAATGAATTAAAACACATAAGGTAATACTTGAAGCATAGTCTGAAACTTGTTGCGCAGATCATAGAATTCATTCCTCACCATATCCAGTGCCTTCAGGCATCTGACAAGGAAAACATTTCATTAACTTGTGAAGCTCCTTTCCATTCACAGCTCATGAAAGGCACATGTTTAGTAACTATTGACAAATGCTCATGGCCACTACAATCTGTTTCTATAGTAATAATTTTTTTTTTGCATTGATAGGGCACTATTGTCTTAACGGTTGCTCAAAGGTCCTATTCAACTTCACGAATTAATCAGAAGGCTCATTGCAAAATACACCATAGTAGAAGGCCATATTTATTTCCAGCTCATATACACACGGAAAACATATGCTTTTAGCATATAACAAGACATAATTTTAGACATAACCGTGTGTTTTGAGCGAAAATTGTATCTAGAATTGCTCACAACAACTTAAGAACATGGGCATAGATAAGAACAAAGTATGTGATATATGAACATACATGATCAAGAAGAGGAGAAATGTCACGGCGTTAACAATGTCGCTCCGTGACATACGCCTTGATCGAGTCGGTGTTCTTGTATCCCAAAGCTAGCCGATAGCAATGCATATGTCGAAAAAAATCCATAAAGTGTGAACACATCGTAATGATAGCAACTTCAACAAAATATCACCTTAGCAGATTTATCAAGGAACAGAAGGAAATGAGACCAATCATGGATTTCGACGATGAAGAAATTGCTTTCGATGTCCATTTTCCTTGTCTCACTCCTTGGCATAGCTTTTTGGTCTACATGTCAAAATAAAATGTAATGTAAAGTATCCCATGATAAATTAATGTGAAGAGAGCCTGTTCATTTTCATGCAATTAAACAATTGCATGATCAACAATGAGGTAACATTTCATTTCAAGGGGTTATACTTTTAGTTCCTTCTGTATTCCAACACAGTGTGAATAAATTGACACGAATTATCAATGCCACCTTGGCAATAAATTTCTAGAGTAAGATTGGACCGAGTAATCTGCAAGGTATCTGTGGCCAATTTTACAAATACTAGTTGTTTGTTGTCTTAATTTACTGTGTTGTTAGCAATAAAAAATCTAAGTGGCGTGAATACATAACAACAGGTAACTGAGATTCCAAGCAAAATTATAACATCACATTTGGCTCGAGTAATGGTTTTTGGATTATATCCCGTAACATTTTTAATCATTGAACATTTTCATTAGTCAAACCAGAAAATGCAACCACTACATCAGCATTCATACTACAATACCACTACAGATCCATATCCATAAGCACAAGTGGTCAGTATAACTCAGTGGAACTGCGCAAGTGATCAGTAGAACTCAGTACAATTATGTGCAAGTATGGAATGAGTGCTAACCTCTGAGTCCCATATGCGTATGGTGGTGTCCTCGCCAGCGGTGATGATGGTCCTTTCGGTGCCCCCACATTACTGTTGATCCTCCCTCGATGCCGTGATCACGAGCAATGACTCCTCCGTCTCTACAAACCACCAAAACACACCTTTAAAAATCCACACATCCAAAAACTCCCAAACAAAAGAAGAAGGGAAGGGAACGAGCCAGACGGTCATCGGGGTCCTCCGCGATGCGCTTGACTGGCGGTGGCGCGTTCCCCATGAAGTTGTCAATGGTGATGACCACGGTAGCGTCGCCGACAAACAAACTCGACGGAGCGCACGGGGCATCAGCGAAGGTGAAGAGCTCGCCCGACCGCACGCCCCGAGCTTGGCGGTCGGTCGGCGCCGCCGTGACGAGGCGCGGAGTCGCAGGAGACGCCGCAGACCGAACAAGCGCTGTTGTGGCCGTGGTAGGTGCCGGCGGCCGCCGTTGTCAACTAACCAAGCGTGGGGTGTGGTCCTTAGTGCGAGAGAAAAGCGGTCGCCGTCGCGGTTGTAGAAGTGAGGAACGTGAGCAAGCGCTTCGTGTGCTGCGAGGAGGAGGAGGCGGCGAGGAGGAGTGAGGTGACGGGTGGCGAGGAGGCGGAGGCGAGCGGACGAGGAGGGCGGGTGGGAGAGGACCGGTGAGGAAGCGAGGAGGAAAGGAGGGACATGGGAGGGCGACAGCAGTCTGGTGGCCGTGTGGTAGGGTTGGGAGCCGAGAGCGAGAGTGAGATCGAGCCGAGCCTCGGCGATTTGGGTTTTGGTTTTGGGGCGGGCGATCATGGGGCGTGGAGGCGGAGATGTCCCGCGTCAAATCAAGCGTGAATATTCAGATAGTATTTCGGATAGTCGCCGGTTATATCGGATTTTATTTCCGGATAGTTTCGAAAAAACCGGATACCTAATTATCCGAATCCGAATCTGTATCCGGTGAAAAATACCCGAATTCGAATCCGAAAAAACCATCCGAATATCCCAAAAAAGCCGAATTTTGGCCATATTTATTCGGTCGGTCGGGAACTATCCGTTCCGTTTGTACCCCTACTGATGGATGGATGTTTTGCAGAAGAAACCCTTGATTTTATCGAATTATCCTTTAAGACCCCGAGATTTGGATCGTTCACATTCGTCGCGACCATATCCTGGTGGGTCATGACCGTTCGATCACACCTTAGCGGATCAGACTGGTCATAATGGAGTGGTGGATGCACGTTTTGCGTAAGAGGCTCTCGCTTAAGTAGAATTACCCATTAGACCCCCGGAGAAGTGGATCACGATTATCCTGCGCGATCATACGGGCCGCAATTACGGATAATGGGCTTGTAAAAGGCCTCAAGTTGTGGTCCATCTATATATGCCAGCCCACTATTCCCACATAGAAATGCTCATTTGGCTAAAATTTCCTTTTCTTTTTCGTTTTTCCTTCACCGTCCTCCCCTCCCGATCGAAGCAGAGAGGGCTCCGCGCGCGCCGTGAGAGACAGGTCGCGGAGCCGCGGCTGCCGTTGCCGGGGAAACCACATCCACCATCCCAGAACCGGAGCGAACGCCTGGGTTTTCTGCGCCGGCGCGCGGCCGGCCTCAGCTGTCGTCCTCCGCCACAAGTCTCCGTCGGGAAGCCGCCGCCGGTGCTGTGAGTTCATCGGCTCTGAGCGCCCTCTTCTCCAGCTCTTCCACTACCTCTTCTACTATTGCAGTTTACCATACAGTGATTTTATATTGCATCAGTGTTTTTCAAACCTACCGCCTTATTTTTAAGGTCGTCAAATTGATAGATAACCTCCCCGACTACTACACAAACATTATCAATGTCAGTGAAAAAGGGAGGAAAATCAAACGAGAACACTCACAACATCTAATGACATCTCTTGCAGTATAACCGGTCACTGGCAGTCTGGCTTGGAAACTTTCCAAGGTCTTGGTATATTCCTTTTCTACGTGCATAGACCAGGTCCTGTAAACAGTGGCGGACTCAGAACTAAATCTGATGTATGGCGGCTCGTCGCTGCATTGTCGGGTGCCACTTTCTCAGTGGGCGTACCGGCCGCCGCCGCCTCCCCGCACGCCACTAGAGCTTGGTCACTAGGCCCTCGCTCGATAGCTCCATGCAGTGTCACTCAATGAATTAATAATAAGTTCAATTAACCTCTTTTTCCAGAGAACAAGAGCTCATTGAACTAATAAAATGGATCATTTTGGAATATACAAACATCCTAGATGCCTTAAGCACTCATGTTAGTATGTTACTCCATCAAGTAGAAATTTCACTAGCCTACCTCTATGTTTGCTCTCTGGAAAAATAAACACAATTCCTAGTACCTTAACTCGCTCGGACACTGCTGCAAATTCTAAATCCATCTACTGATCTTGCGATGGTACGACATTTCCTCAAAGTAACAAGAACAAATCACACAAGGGGAAAATGAACCACAAGAACAAATCACATAAGGAAAAAACTGAAACACACCACGAGTGATTACTTACCAAATAGGGAGAGCACGTGGGAGACGAGCAGCACAAGCTTGGGCCTCATGAACCATTTGGACCCGGACGTCGCCGCCGGGTGCCGCCCAAGAGCAGTCGTCCGGCGTTAGCACACGCTAGCACTATCAAGACTAAGGAGGAGGCGGCGGTGTCGCTGCGCTTGGGTGGCGGGAGCAGAGCTCGCCCGATCGCCCGCCAAAGACCGCCCTTGCACCATCACGCACCCAACCGCGGAGCCGCCCACGCCAAGACTACCGCCCGCCTTGCGCTGTGCTTGGTGCTCCGTCGGCCGCCCACTTGCCCGGCCAGCGGCACAAGTCCGTCCGCCGCCTCGTGCAGTGCTCGCGTTCGCCGCCTCGCCCGCCAAGGCGCTCCATCTTGCCTAGGGCTAGGGTTGAGAGAGAGTGGGGATTGGATTTGGCGATCGCCTGATCTGGAAGGCCGGAGTGGAGGCAGTGATACTCGGTTGGGCTGGGTGGGTTGTGATTCAGCGAAAACAGCCCATGGACTCCTCCGTCACTAAATCGAGCTGTTGTCTTCAGTGGCTCACTACCACCGCCGCCCGAGAGAGAGGGGGGGTTTCCGTCGGCGTCGTCTACCTGGGGCTGCCGCCCAGCCTTGCCCTATTGCTAGGACCGCCCCTACCTGCAAATGCTTTCTGATGGCTTATATTTGTGGGGGTGAACTTGCACCTCACAGTCATAGACACCAAGCCACATTGACTAGTTGGTACCTCTTTCGATAGCCTTGTACCTTGTGCAGCAATGCATGTTTTTGCCATAGTAACACTGCACTTGTTGCAGTTTCTAGCAACCCTACCCGTACTACTTTCATATAACATAGCATTGCCCGGTTGCACTGACACATGCGGCAATGTAAGCATACCTTACCCATTCGGCATCGGTGATGAACATGCTACCGTGAGGGCTTCAAGCTTGTGTGTGACATGGCCTATAATCCTCCCAAGCTCTTCATGAATGACCCCAGATATGAAGTGTGTTGAAGTATAAGTGAATTGTTCGTCTTTTTTCATCAGCTTAAGCTTTTGGATGAATTTGTTGGTACATGCAACTCAATATGGTATCAAACCCAAGAGGTCTTGAATTCAAGACTCGGCCGACGCAATTTTTTTTTAAAATGCAGCTCACTTCTATTCCATGTCTTAGGCCTGAGAGCGCCTATACGTGAGGGGTGGTGTTGAAGTATAAGTGAATTGTCCGTATTTTCTCATCAGCTTAAGCTTTTGGGTGAACTGGTTGATGCATGCAACTCAATAAAGTCATCAAGATAAAGTTGCACGTGGTGTTCTACACATTGACACTGGGATTCTCCGCTTGTTGCGGAGCAACAGCTACAACCAGAACTGGACGCTCTCTTTGGACGACAAACTCTACCGAGTATCAGCAGCCAAGAATGTGTTCATCACCCCAGGGTGTGGCTTCCAGTTCCTCATCAGTCTCCCTGGAGCAGATTATTAACCTCTTTTGGACAGGGTCGCTAACCATCTCCAAGCCTGGCAGGCCGGTCTGCTTTCTCAAGGGGGGCGCTTGATCTTGGTTAAGACAGTGCTATCGGCCATGTCAATGTATAATTTCTTGGCGCTAGATCCCCCTCGTTCGGTAGTTAAAGAAATTGACAAAATGTGTCGAGCATTTCTTTGGAAAGGATCTACAAATGTGTCAGGAGGCAATTGCTTGGTAGCTTGGTCATTAGTCTGCCGCCCCCAACAGCTGGGAGGGCTCGGTTTGCACAACCTGGATGTGCTTGGTCAGGCCATGCGCATCCGTTGGCAATGGCTATAGCGATCTTGGGTGTCTCGGCCATGGGGAAGTTTGCAAGCTCAGTTTAACCGACAGGAGAAATACATGTTCAATGCTTCCATTGTGGTCAAATTAGGGAATGGAATGAGCACGCTGTTCTGAGAGGACCGTTGGCTGAACGATCGTTCAATCCAAGCCTTCGCACCGAACATTGTCCAGTTGGTCAAACCTTTGATTCGGAGGAAAAGAACAGTTGCCCAAGCCCTCGACAATGCCACTTGGATTTTAGACCTGCAGGGTCAACGAGTCGACAATTTTCTTGATGAGCTCCTTCGGCTCTGGAATAGATTGCAAGGGATTCGCTTGGCATAGGGAGAGGATGATTCCATAAGTTGGCGTTGGGAAGCCTTAGGTTGCTTGTCTATGAAGTCGGCATACATGGCCTTCTTCACAGGTTCAATTAGATTTCCGTGTGCTGAGGCTATTTGGAAATCTCGAGCTCCTCTAAAATGCAAAATTTTCATGTGATTAGCTATTCGACGGCGGTGTTGGGTGGATGATCGTCTAAGGCGTCGGGGTCTGCCAAACCAAGGGATTTGTGTTTTTTGTAGACACCAGGAAGAAACCATAGATCATCTTCTGATAGGATGCGATGTAACAACGCAACTTTAGGCTCGCTTCGTTTCACACATTGACTCGCATAACCAGTGCCAAGTTGTTGTCCAGCCACCCTTCAAGACTTCTGGTTGACCGCACGAATGTCAGCGCCAAAACATTAAAGAAAGGATACAAACTCTTGTATCACTCTAGTCTCGTGGATGATTTGGAAAGAATGCAATCAAAGGATCTCCCACAACAGCGCCGTATCAGTCGATCAACTTCTCCACCTGGCTCTTCAGGAGCATCAGCAATGGCGCTTGGCGGCGGGGCATCGGATGGGGTCGGCGATGCAGGAGTAGTAGCACCCCTGTGTTCTTATCGGTTGTCCGCACTATTCTCCGTAAATTGTATTCAGTTCTTTCAGTAAGCTTTCGGTTGCCGACCTTGTCCTAGTAGTCGGAGCTTTCTTTCTTTTTTTTTAGCTTGTTTCCCTTGTATACTCGGTGAACTCGGTTCCTTTCTTCTTCTAATGATATGATGTGCAAAGCTTTTGCAATCCTTGAACAAAATACGACTGTATCTGTCCAGATGGCACCTCCGGTAATCCCCAAATACAAAATGGACGTGTTTCAAGCAAATTGAAATTTTCAGGTAGAAAGCAGAAAGTATATCCAATATCGAGAACTATTGTTGCAGGCTTGCAGCGCTATCCTTTTTGTTGACAAAAATTTATAACAGTAAATCATTCAGAATTTTTTTTTACATTACCCAGGATTAATCATTGCAATAGGACTTGGCAGCGGTATAATCATTCTGCTACTGATTCTTGCTGTTGTTGTCATAAGGCGAAAGCTCAGGGCTCAAAAAGCCAAAAAACTAAAAGAATTGCTCTTCAAGCAGATCCGAGGACTATTGCTGCAGCAACTAGTAGACAAGGATATTGTTGAAAGGATGATATTCAGCTTAGAAGAACTCGAAAAGGCCACTATAGTTTTGATGAGTCACGAAAGCTGGGTGGTGGAGGCCATGACACTGTTTACAAAGGCATTTTGTCTGACCAACGCATTGTTGCTATTAACAAGTCAAGACGTGCAATTAAGAGAGAAATTGATGACTTTATCAATGAGGATGCCATACTTTCCCAAGTAAATCACAGAAATGTAGTGAAGCTTTTCAGATGTTGTCTTGAGACAGAGGTTCCATTGCTAGTCTATGAGTTCATTTCAAATGGAACACTTCATGAACATCTTCACGTCAGTACTCCACAATCACTGTCATGGCAGGAGCGACTGAGGATTGCCCTCGAAATTGCAAGATCTCTTGCTTATCTACATCATCTGCTTCAGTATCAATCATCCATAGAGATATCAAGACTGCCAACATACTACTTGATGATCGGGTCGTAGCATAAGTATCAGACTTCGGAGTTTCTCGAGGCATCCCCATTGATCAAACTGCTGAAACAACTATCATTCAAGGAACTTTTGGATATTTAGATCCAGAGTACTACCATACAAGCCATCTCACTGAGAAAAGTGACGTGTACAACTTTGGTGTCATACTTGTGGAGCTATTAACACGGAGGAAACCATCCTCCTAAATATCACCGGAAGGCTTCAATCTAATCATGCAATTCATCTTGCTGGTGAGTAAGGACAGGCTCTGTAAAATACTAGACCCTCAAGTCACTGAAGAGGGGGAAGAAGAAGAAACCAGAGAAGTGGCAGCAATGGCAGTGACGTGCTTAAACTTAAAGGGTGAGGACAGGCCTACAATTAGGAAAATTGAGATGAGAATTGAAGTGTTGCGGAGTGTAGCAAACAATACTGGAAGTAATCAGATAACTCGAGCGTGCAGTTCAGCTGAACCACTCATCAGCTGAAGGGAGCAATGCCAACGTCAATGCTAATGCCAATGATGGTGACCACTTCTTGAGCAGGCGATACAGTATGGAAAAGGAATTTTGGTCATCCATGAGCTTTCCTCGCTGACCAGTTGATTCCCATTCAACTCAAAAAAAAATTTCCTATCATTTTTTTGTGGGTCTTGTTAAGCTTCTTTTGAAGAATCTACAAGCAACTTGCAAAATGTACCAGTAGGATCGTCCATTAGTCGCACTATGCAGAAAAACATGAAAGGTTGCACTTCTCTCCAGTCCTACTCATGTATATTGTAATTTGTTAACACATGTTGAATGCTAACGTGGTTTGAATGCATACTCAGACTCAGTTTTGGAGTGTCACCGTGTCAAGCAAAGTAGTACGGATTTGAATCCTCTGCTGTAAACATACCCACACAGGTTGCCGGCCTGAGGCTTATAACACTCTCTAGTTGTGATTTCTTGACTCTTTCATGAAAGTCGTCAATAAATATAAACTGTATATAAATCCAATAATAGTGGTTGCTCTTTTCTATATAGAAAACAATTCAGAGCGATTGGGACTCCTCGGTGGCTCTTTGCCACTTGCAAGCCATAGGCATTTGGACTGGACAAGTTTTCAGTTTCCATCCAGTTCTGTTCATGTACTATATATGTAGCAATACAAGTCAATCGTTGCAGGGTCCAGGCATATCTCAATCTTTGTGCAGGAATAACTCCATTTTACCCCTCCAACTTTCCAAAAAGTTTGATTGACCCCCAGAACTTCAAAACTAGTTTTTTAACTCTCTAATCTTGTGAAACTAGGTCACTTAACCCCTCAAGCCGGTTTTAAGGGGCGATTTTGCATACATGGCAGCATTTATCCATGCCAGCATATATGTGCCATCCTATGTGGCGAAGGGGCCATGTAATTGGCGCCATAGCAGTATATCTTTCCTCCAAACCCCCCTCCCAAAAAAAGGAGAAAAAGGCAAAAGTATAATATTTCTTCTAATATATTAGGCCAATAGCCCTCAACAGGCGTCCATCCCCTTCGTGCGGGTCGGCGTTGGAGAGCAGCATGGACAGATCGAGGTCTTCTCGCATGTGTGCTTCTTCCCAATCGCCGGTGCCATACAGGGAGAACCCCATGGAGTATACGCCTATTCGGCTTTGCTCGTGCAATCTGAAGGCGCCAAGGTGGCTTTCATGGAGCGATGAGAACCCAGGCCACCGGTATTACACGTGCAAAAGATACGCAGTATTTTTCCCATTTGAGATGCTTTTTGGTTCGATTGGATCTATCGAGATGGAGTTTTATTGTGTTTTTCGGTTGGATTTGCAAATAGGTTGGTGGTTGTCGCTTTTGGGCTTGGCACGATCCAAAAAACCCCCCATTTATTAGGCAGTTGCTGTTGGATTTGCGTGATATTGTTTGGGGATTGAAGAAGGACAATATGGAGTTGAAGATAGGAATCGAAGATTCAAGGATAGAGGATAAAGAGTTGAGAGATGCACACAATTCAGAAGTGGCTACTTTGGAGAGGAGATTTCAAGAGAAAGATGCTCGTATTGAATAATTATGTGTTGTTGTGAAGAAGTAGACATTTCAGTACCTAGTTTATGCAATTGTGACATCCTTTATTGTTGTGATTCTTGTATGCCTTGGGGACCCATTTGAATTTCAGAATTGCATATCACCCTCATACGGATGGGCATACTAAAAGAGTAAATCAAATATTGAAAGATATGTTGAGAGCTTATGCTCTAGCTAATGCTACCAGTTGGGATAAAATTTTGCCGTATACAGAATTCTCGTACAACAACAGTTATCAAGATAGTTTGCAAATATCACCATTTGAAGCTTTGTATGGCCGTGCATGCAGAACCCCTTTGAATTGGTCAGAAATAGCCAAACGTTTAGTATTCGGACCAAATATTATTCAAGAAGCAGAAGAACAAGTGTCTATGATCAGAGAAAGATTAAAGATAGTCGAGGCAGAAGAGTTATGTTGATAACCGTCGTTGTGATCTCAGCTTTGAACCAGAGGATTTTGTTTATCTTCGAGTCACTCCATTGAGAGGTGTCAAAAGGTTTCATGCAAACGAGAAGCTTGCCCCTAGGTATGTTGGTCCGTTCAGGATTGTGGAACATCGAGAAGAAGTTGCTTATCAGCTTAAACTGCCGTAGTCATTAGCAGGAGTGTATGATGTGTTTCATGTCTCTCAGTTGAAAAGGTGTCTCCGTGTGCCGACAGAACACACTCCTTTGGATTCAATTGAGTTAAAAGAAGATCTCATATATAAAGAGCAACCGGTTAAGATTCTGGATGTCATAGAGCGTCGAAAAAGAAGCAAGACCGTTCATTTTTGTAAGGTTCAGTGGAGCAACTACTCAGAAGGAGAAGCAACGTGGGAGCGTGAAGAAGAGCTGAAAGCCGAGTTTTCTAGTCTTTTCTCTAGCTAGCCTGAATCTCGAGGTCGACATTCCTTTAGGGGGGGGGGGGAGGTTTGTAACATCCCAATTTTCTGGGCTTTAAAAACCTTTTAAATAGTTAGTAGTTGGAAAATTCACCCAAGAGATTTTATTTGAATTTTAAATAAGCTTAATATGGACTTTTAATATCAAAGCAATTTAATTTGATTAATGTCAACATCAACAATTGTCAAAACTATTTTATTTGGGTTTTATGTGCTTGGATATATTTTCTAGATTTTTCTAGAATTTGTTTGAGTCTATTTGCTATTTTCTATTTGCCATTTGAATTTTCTGCTATTTCTAAATTAGAAAACCTAATTAAAATCTCAGTTAAAGCCTTGGGCTTAATCTTAATCGTTTGGCCCATTCCTATTTCGTTTCAGCCTATTTATGCCCTAGCCCAGTGCGTGCGCGTGTCCCGCCGCTGACGCGTGGGCCCCACCGTCTTCGTCCTCCTCCTATCATCTTCGTCGCGGGAACTCCACTCACTTTCGCCATGGTTGAGCTTCCGAGTTCGTCTGACAAAATCAAATCCCAACCAAAATATCCCGGGTTAGCGCGTCTTATCCAATCTCTTATCTCCCCACAACCTTATCTGCATCCAATCGTCCCCGAAACATATTCTATCTCCAAAAACCGTGGAAGTCCGAAAAGATCACGATTTGGGCGTTTCCAAATCCGACACGCCCAAGCCCTATAAATGGCACCCCTAGGATCGCCTTGTTGCACTCGTCCAAAACCCCCGATCAATTCCACATCAAAAGCCCTAGCGCCGCCACAATCCACAGATTAGGGTTTTTGGTCGAGCTTCTTGTTTTTCGAATTGCACCGCCGACGTTGCCGCCTCGTCATCATTGACCACGCCATCGTCTTTGTTGTCGCCCGGGCTATCTCCAGCACCCTTCCACGTTGCCAATACATCACCAGAGCTCGAGTCCGACAAAATCTGAAGCTTCTTCTCCACTTGAACCTCGCCGCTGGCCACCACCATCAATGCCGACCACCAGTAAGCGTACCAGTGAGTTCGCAATAGCGTTCTCTACATGTTGGAATCACTCACTGCTGGCGAGACGCCATCAATCGCCGACGACCATGGAGACCCGAGCGCCACTGCCGTGTTGTCGTCCACGTAATGCTGCATAGCCAGCCACCTCAGCTCCTGAGCATGCGTGTCATCCTACGTGGTGCCGTGTGTCACAGCCCAGCCAAACCCTAGGTCCAAATCTCAGTGGATCAAATCTATGGTAGACCGAGTCTCTGACTCGAGGGACCCACCTGTCAAGGTGGTTGTTTCGTGAGCCCATAAACCCGTGGACCATAGATCTGTTGTGTGGACCCAGTCCATGGACCGAGGTCCCACAAGTCAGCCTCAGATTCTTTTCTCCGGATTTATTTTAATTCGGAAAATCCCAGGGCTGATGTCATCTTGCGTCATATTCTGATTTTTCAATAGAGAAATAATTTGGAATAATCCAGAAATTCCAATTTTGAGTTTTTTCTCTCTTTAGATTAGATCTTCCAAAAGCCATATCTTCTTCACCCAAATTCCGATTGAGCCCATGCAAATTTCTAAATTCATCTAAATTCGAGCTCTATTTTACTGAGATTGTATTTAATTTTTGGAGTTTGTTTTCTCTCTGTTATTTATGTATTTTGTTTGTTTCCTTCGTTTGCGAGTAGACATTGTTTCTTCGGGGAATTTTGAAGAAGAAGGAGTTCACCAAGACGAAGACCAGTACTAGGAACTATTCCAAGGCAAGTTGTACCTTTGATCATATTGAACCCAGTTTTCAAAATTAATTTGATTCAAATTAATGCATTTACTTTAAGTATTTATTTAAATGCTTTTGGGTTTAGTTATTAATCCAAATTGTTTACATCCACCTTGTCTATTGTTATGTCATGATCTTTTGTCACCCTAGATTGGTTATTATTTAGTTGGTATTATCGTAGCACCAACGTGGGTTGGTTAGATACGAGTAGATTGCTTAGCCATGTCACGAGTCATCATTTCATATAAGTTGCAAATATGAATCTGACTAAGTGATCATGGAACTTTGTGATAAAACTGTGTGTACTGTGTGCTATTACTCGTTGATGGCATATGTTGCACTTAACCAATAGGGTGGGAAAAAAATTTAGACTGAGACAAGTGGTGCAAATGGTGGAGCTCAGTGCTTGGGGTTTAAATTATGTTTACTTAGTTAGAAATTGGAAGTCTTTCCTTTGTCAATTAAGGACTTAACTTTGTGCGCTATTGAACTGAGCCACAACTGTACGGCCACATGCTTGGTATGGGACGGGCATAACTTAGTAAGTTATGGAGTCACGACATTGACTACTCAGGTAGTAGGTTAGGCTCTGTACCAGGGTGGAGGTATGTTTCTGTCTCTGTGGTGACTCACATCACAGTACGGTTCGCCGCTTCCCTGTCCAACGGTGTGCTATGGACTAATTTCCTGTGTGGGAGTTAGTGTCGTCAGTAAAACACATCGGGAGTGTCAATGTTTGAGATGAAGTTTCCGAAAGGTTTTGTTACGATTAGTGCTAGCTACACTGGTTGTATCGTGTGGGTAAAGTGTACAACCTCTGCAGAGTGTTAAACAAATCTATTCGAATAGCTACGTCCGTGGTCATGGACATGCTCGGGGATTTCACACAAGGGGTAGATTTTCATAAAACCTTTGGAGAGGGAGCTGTGTGATCTAAGTCATATGGCTGTGTGAATAATTTGATTAGACTTTGTGTCCTTTGTGACAACAACTGTTAAATTAATATTATTTATTTGTTTTAAGTTGTGTTTTAATCTATTATTCATATTCAATTACAAATGTTGTATTTCTGGAAAAGAACCACAGAAGCCATTCCTTTAGATTAAGCCATCATGTATACATTGCATTCTGTGGTATGACTTGTGAGTACGGTTGTGTACTCATGCTTGCTATAATCAATCAACAAAAGTGGGGGAGTCTTCTCCTGCTTTTGAAGAGTTCTATGAAGGTGTTGATCGCTAGGTCTTGATCCCAGTCGGTTGCCTGTGGCGAATCGATGTGTTTCCGTTGAAGTTTATTTTGTTCCGCTGCTGCCTATTCAATTATTGCCAGCCTTGCGAGGCTTAATAAATGTAAACTCGACCTTAAGGTCATAACCGTTATTTGTTATTCAAATTACTCGTTTATTCTATTATTCACCTTGTGTGGATCGATATTCATCTATGTTGACATTGTGTGCACTAGCGTGATCCTAACTAGTGCATTATACACAGAGGGTCCATAATTGCATTTTTGTGTCCCGATAGAGGTGGTTTCAGAGCCATATCGACTGTATATCTTGACCTTAGTTAGATCGGCTATCTTAGAGTGTCCAAACTATTTTCTAAAGAAAAATTAACTTGCAAGATTAATTGAACTACTTAACTTCTCTTATGTCTCTCTTGACTCAACTATTGCTGAAAATTTTCCTCTCCCCGCTGTTTTAATTTGGTTCTTACCCTCTTGTCTGTCTTAGCAGATGCCGCATTTCCAGAACTATGGTGAGCGCAAGGGAGGACTTGTTACAGAACAATGAAATCTTTTGCAAGTGGTCAAAGGATTCGATCGACCAATGTACAAGAGCACCGACTGGGTGGTGAACGGCCGAAGCCATGGAGTGCTTTGTCGTTTAACCATCTATGCTCGGAGGGACACTAAAGCCAGCTGTCCTCTGAATATCTCTGTTCGGAGGATGGTCTTTTTAGAAGGAATTCAGGAGTCCTCATGCCTTGCTATCTTGAGGATCTGCAACATCTACACTCACGAGCTTCAGGATATAGTCTTCCGCTATCATCCATGTGCCTCCACAGTAGACCTTCCCTGCACGATACCCGTCTATAGATGGAGAGCGCAACGCCACCGTGGTGCACCTTGCCCAGTTTTTAGCTGCTCAGGAGGAATCCTTGGAGTTGGCCGCCACGGAATTGGAGTGCGTCTACAAGACTTTGCAGATGGTAGAGGAAAGGATCGTCGTGTTAGAAGAAGCTCTCTATGGCCAGCATGAGCACGAGGAAGATCATGAAGGGGAAAACCCTGAAGAAGAAGATCCAGAGGAAGATCAGGAAGAGGCCGAGGAGCCAGCAGAGCCCAAAGCACCGGAGGAGCCGGTTGTGCCTACACCAAGGACACCTGTTCCTGGTGCATCAGTCTCGGGGCACCAAGACCAGTTTGCAAGGATGCCAATGAAATTCCAAGTCTACAGGAGGCGGGAGCACCATCGTGGCTGTGGAGGTTATCTCATCGAGTAATTCGCTCAAGTTTAGGTTAAGCTAGTTGAGGCTCAGATTGCTTGAGCCGCATTAGTTTAAGATTAGGAGTGTCGCCCTTTAGGCGGTAGTTTGTGTGTTAGGATTGTTTGTTTTCTTATGTGCGAGTATGAGCTACAGAGGCCCTTAGGTTTCTGTTGCAGCCATGCTAAGACCCCTATTTAATATAAGTATTTCAGTTGATTTCTTGAAGCTGTGTTTGTTGGGTTTAATCCCCCTCGATTAGTTCTTAACTTATCTTGTGCTTGCTACCTTATCTAACCCATGGAGCTTTCGCCAGATGGTTCAGACTCATCACGCTGCCACCAATGGATCCAGAACCCCTAGGTTAGAAGAGAACGAGTAGACACCAGCAAGAGCAGTCCCGCCGCAAGCACCTCTAGTTGATTTGCAAAATTTTGGAGCGTTCATGGCAGCTCAAACGCAAATGATGTACATGATGATGAACCAGATGCAAAATATGAATAATAATCAGAACAACAACCACCACAACAACGCGGCACTAGTCAACCATAGTCATCATTAACCATCCAAGCTTGCGGATTTCATGAGAACTCGCCTACCCACCTTTTCTGGGCATGTCTCACCAATTGAAGCCGATGATTGGCTTTGTGTCATCGAGAGGAAGCTGCTAATCACCCAATGCTGCGATCATGAGAAGGTTCTATATGCCACCCATCAGATGGAAGACATAGCTGCGAATGGTGGGAAAACTTCTATGTCGCGAATGAGACGCCACAAAACATTACCTGGGAAGAGTTTTCAACGGCTTTTCTCCAGTATCACGTGCAAGAAAGAATTATTGATATGAAGAAGGATGAATTTTGTGCCCTCAAGTAAGGAGGCATGTCAGTGATCGACTACATCAACAAATTCTCTCAGCTTGCCCACTATACCGCGAAAGATGTCGCCACTGACAAGGCTCGCCAAAGTCATTTTCTGAAAGGACTGAATACCGGACTGCTAGTCATTCTGATTGCCCATACATTTCTAGATTTTTAGGAGCTAGTTAATAAAGCTTTGATCCTTGAGGATAAGCGCAAAGAGTTATAGGACAACCGCAAGCGCAGAATGGCTCAGCAAGGGAGTCATCAAGCTCAGCAGAAAGCAAGAACAGTTCCCTAATAGTTCACTCGTTTTCCATCATAGAACTCTTTCAGAACGCCTACACCTGCTTCAACACCTCGTCCAACCACGTAGAACTTCCGCAACCTGGCGACAATCAACCCCAATTCCGGGGGCAATCAGCAGAATGGAGCTAAAGTTTGCTATACCTACCGTCAGCTAGGACACTTCGCCAACCATTGTCCTCAGAAGGGAGCAATGACTCCAGCATGCTTCAACCTTGGAGCTACACCAACCAAGACGCCATCACCAAGCAACAACCAAGGAGCCTCTCAAGCTACCGGTCAATCCAGAGGAGCACTGTAGTCGGTGGTCAGAGGCTGTGTCAACCATGCCACTTTGGAAGGAGCCTAGGAAGCACCCGATGTCGTACTGGGTAAGTTTCTGGTTAACTCAGTACCTGCATCAGTTTTGTTTGATTCTGGAGCTTCGCATTCGTTTGTTTGTAGAGTCTTTGCAACCAAGAACAATTTCGAAGTTATGCGTCTTAAGCATACTCTGTTCGTCTAGTCACCTGGAGTAGAGTTAAGTTCTAAAGTGGGGTGTTTAGGAGCTAAATTACTCATAGCTGGGATTGAGTTTCTAGCCAACCTCATTGTTCTAGACACCCAGACATTAGATGTCATTCTTGGCATGGATTGGCTATCTAAGCACAAAAATGTGCTAGATTGTGGTCGAAGAGCCGTAACAATCGAGGATACCAATGGAAAGAAGGTGGAGTTTCTAACTACCTCAGTGCGTGATGGACATCTCTTAATCAATAACCTAAAGACCGTTGCTTTGGAAGATGTGTCTAATGTCAAACAATATCCAGATATGTTTCCAAAAGAATTACCAGGGATGCCACCGGACCGTGACATTGAGTTTGTCATCGATCTAGTGCCGGGGACAGCACCAATCTCTAAGAGAACCTATCGGATGCTAGCCGATGAGTTAGTAGAAATGAAGAAGCAGATTGAAGAACTTCTTAAGAAAGGTTATGTGAGAACTAATTCATCACCGTGGGGAGCGCCAATTTTGTTTGTCAAGAAGAAGGATGGAAGCATGAGAATGTGCATCGATTATCGTGCTCTTAATGAAGTCACCATCAAGAACAAGTACCCACTAACCCAAATTGATGATTTGTTTGATCAGATGAAAGGAGCCATAGTGTTCTCAAAGATCGATCTGCGATCAGGTTACCATCAGTTAAAGATTTGCCTGAATGATATTCCAAAAACCCCTTTCTCTATGCGGTATGGACATTATGAGTTCTTAGTCATGTCCTCTAGTCTGACTAATACCCCTGCATATTTCATGAACATGATTGAACAAGGTATTCATGGAATATTTAGACAAGTTTGTGGTAGTGTTCATTGATGATATTTTCGTTTACTCCAATACAGAAGAAGAACACACTAAGTACCTGAGGTTAATCCTAGAGAAACTAAGAGAGCATCAATTGTATGCAAAGTTTAGCAAGTGTGATTTCTGGAAAAAGGAAGTTGATTTCCTTGGTTAAGTGATGACAGCCGAGGGAGTAGCAGTTGACCCTGGTAAAGTTAAAGCAGTATTACACTGGGAACAACCCAAGACCGTTACCCAGATTCGCAGTTTCTTGAGAATAGCGGGATATTATCGCCGCTTTATCTAAGGATTCTCAACGATTGCTAAGCCCCTTACGCAGTTGTTGAAAAAGGAGAAAAAGTTCACTTAGACCCCAACCTGTGAAGAAAGTTTTCAAGAATTAAAGAAATGTTTGACTTTAGCCCCGGTGTTAACTCTACCAGATATCTGGAAAGATTTTGATATCTACTGTGATGCTTCGCGTCAAGGATTAGGATGTGTCCTGATGCAAGAAGAAAAAGTTGTCGCTTACACGTCAAGGCAATTAAGACCTCATGAGCAGAATTATCGTACCCATGATCTGAAACTAGCTGTCGTAGTGCATGCTTTAAAGATTTGGCGTCATTACCTCATTGGTAACTGCTGTGAGGTATACACAGATCATAAAAGTTTGAAGTACATTTTCACCAAGTCTGATCTGAACATGAGACAAAGAAGGTGGTTGGAATTAATAAAGGATTATAATCTTGGAATCCACTACCATCCCAGGAAGATCAATGTCGTTGCAGATGCCTTAAGTCGTAAGAGCTACTGCAATGCTTTGGAAGTAAAAGAGAATTGCCCAAAACTTCATGAGGAGTTTTAGAAGCTGAAGCTAGAGGTGGTAGCCGAAGGATTTGTGGCCAGCCTATAAGTACAGCCCACCTTGGAGAAACAGATTCGTGAAGCTCAACTAAATGTTCCCAAGATTAGGGACATCAAGCTCAAGATGGCAGAAGGAAAATTCAAGGACTTCACCAAAGACGATCAAGATATACTGTGGATTAATGAACGTATCTGCGTGCTAGATGTTGATGGGTTAAGATAGCTAATCTTAAAGGAAGCCCATTTCTTCAACAACATCCCAATTTTCTGGGCTTTAAAAACCTTTTAAATAGTTAGTAGTTGGAAAATTCACCCAAGAGATTTTATTTGAATTTTAAACAAGCTTAATATGGACTTCTAATATAATAACAATTTAATTTGATTAATGTCAACGTCAAAAATGGTCAAAACTATTTTATTTGGGTTCTATGTGCTTGGATATATTTTCTAGATTTTTCTAGAATTTTTCTGAGTCCATTTGCTATTTTCTATTTGCCATTTGAATTTTCTGCTATTTCTAAATTAGAAAACCTAATTAAAATCTCAGTTAAAGCCATGGGCTTAATCTCAATCATTTGGCCCATTCCTATTTCGTTTCAGCCTATTTCTGCGCCAGCCCAGCGTGTGCGCGCGTCCCATCGCTGACACGTGGGCCCCACCGTCTTCGTCCTCCTCCTGTCATCTTCGTCGCGGGAGCTCCGCTCACTTTCACCATGGCTGAGCTTCCGAGTTCGTCTGACAAAATCAAATCCCAACTAAAATATCCTGAGTTAGCGCATCTTATCCAATCTCTTATCTCCCCATAACCTTATTTGCATCCAATTGTCCCCGAAATAGATTCTATCTCCAAAAACCGCAGAATCTGAAAAGATCACTATTTGGGCGTTTCCAAATCCAACACGCCCGAGCCCTATAAATGGCACCCCTAGGATCGCCTTGTTGCACTCGTCTAGAACCCTCGATCAATTCCACATCAAAAGCCCTAGCGCCGCCACAATCCAAGGATTAGGGTTTTTGGCCGAGCTTCTTGTTTTTTGAATTGCGCCGCCGACATTGCCGCCTCGTCGTCGTCGACCACGCCATCATCTTCGTTGTCACCCGGGCTATCTCTAGCACCCTTCCACGTCACCAATACATCACCGGAGCTCGAGTCCGACAAAATCCAAAGCTTCTTCTCCGATTGAACCTCGTCGCCGACCACCACCATCGACACTGACCACCAGTAAGCATACCAGTGAGTTCGCAATAGCGTCATCTACATGTTGGAATCACTCACCGCTGGTGATACGCTGTCAATCGCCGACGACCATGGAGACCTGAGCGCCATCGCCGTGTTGTGGTCCACGTAATGCCGCGTAGCCAACCACCTCAGCTCCTGAGCATGTGTGTCATCCTACGTGGTGCCGCGTGTGTGCTTGCGTGTCACAGCACAGCCAAACCCTAGGTCCAAATCTCGGTGGATCAAATCTATGGTAGACCGAGTCTCTAACTCAAGGGACCCACCTGTCAGGGTGACTGTTTCGTGAGCCCATAAACCCGTGGACCATAGATCTGTTGCGTGGACCCGGTCCATGAACCGAGGGCCCACAAGTCAGCCTCAGAGCCTTTTCTCCGGATCTATTTTAATTCAGAAAATCCTAGGGCTGACGTCATCTTGCGTCATATTCCAATTTTTCAATAGAAAAATAATTCGGAATAATCCAGAAATTCCAATTTTGAGTTTTTTTTTCTTTAGATTAGATCTTCCAAAGGCCATATCTTCTTCACCTGAATTCCGATTGAGCCCATGCAAATTTCTAAATTCATCTAAATTTGAGCTCTACTAGAAGTTCACCCGCGCCATATGACGCGGGCGGTAATGGATTGGCAGCTCATTTAAGAGCTAGATTAAAATGAGGTATATTATATAGATCATATAGCATGTAGTGTAGTCATGTAGTTAGATGTAGTTTATTTTTAACAAACTAATTGAGAATTGTTTGCAGTATCCACATGAAGAGTAAGGAAGTGATGACGGGATTTATATATATAAAATGTTGCCTGTGATGGATTTAAGTGAGCAATAAACATTTGGCAAACAGAGGAAGGAAGTAGTTCGTTTACAAAATAGAGCAAGCAAGTAGCGAAAACATATATACATATAAACCGAAGTCACCTATGGAGCTAGGTGAGTTGAAAGTGTCTAGATAATACAAAAGAGATACAATGATTACTAATCTGTAGCAGCTAATTGAGTCAAAGAAAAAAATCCAATGCATTCTGTGTTCACGAGATGATTGAGACGGCAGACAAAGGCCGACATGAAAGTAAAAAGCTGATTTGTAAGGATATTCATTCACAAGAGCATCTTTTATCACCTCTCTATGCAACATACACAAAGAATGTTTATCTAGCTATCATGAAGACTTAAGGAACCATTCGGGAACCCTATTCAATATACCTTTGAACCAACTCAGAAGCTGACATCATAATGAAGGTGCAGTTGGTGTGATGAGCAACTGCACGAGCAAGTATTTTTTTGACCTGTACATGTAATGGCAATAATACACATTCAAGTTACAGAGAAGGGATCTCATCACCATACTCCAGCCCTCTTGGTAGTGAAGGGCCCCCATTATCAAAGTGCCATTGAGTTGAAAACGAAGTGGTCTCATTCGCGAAGTGCGTTTCTCTGGGTAAATCAACTATCTGTTTTAATGAGAAACTGTTATTAATAAATAAATCCATACACAAGGGTTTAATCATTTACTACATATGTTAGAGATACACAAAACATATACACAGAGGAGAAGGAATTGTTTCAATCTTGATGAACAAAATTGTTAAGTTTGAATCTAGAGCATGTTATCCACGAACTGCATGTCTGTACTAAAACATACTTGTCTTAGCACATAGTTGCTGAACAAAAAAAATTGTTTGATCGCTATGTTAATCAAGCGTATATCTGAAGTGTAGCCACAATAATTCTTTGGTACATTTTTGTATGTAACCTAATTGCTCTGATGGCTTCAACGATGAATGCCAGAACATTTGTCCTAGCATGTGCAAACCCCACTGAATCACTTTAAAGTCCAAGGCTTTCTGTGATTGACAATATCCATCTTCCTCAAACATTGCTTTCAAGGTAGGTGCATGGCTGCATGCAATTGAAAGTGAACCAACAATTTAGAAGTGTTTTTAACTCTGGTCACATTTTTAATATGCTTGAGTTTGACTGATTTATCTAATCTTGGATAAAGGCGGATGAACGAATGATAGGCGCTGGCTAATCATATTGTTTCATTGCATTTTGAGAATCAAATGTAAAACACCTCATCTCGGACTTTAGACCTGAAGCTCTAATCATTTTTCCCTATTTGATAGAATTGATAGCAATGCAAGACTTTAACAAATTATAACATTGTTCTTAGCTTAGCTTTGTTCCTTATTAGTTGTCCATTCATCTTTGCTATCCACCGATCTTTCCAAAGACGAAAGAGATGTCCAATCAAGATGCTAAATCTTAAAAATCATTGGACCACTAAAACAGGTATTACCTTCTTCATATCAAGCAACCCCTTCTGCTCCATGCTTTCCAATGAATCCACAGTCTTTCAACCTGGCAATAGCAAATTGATATATCAACTGAAAAATTGAGAGCTGCAAAGGGCGAAAAATTGACCTGAGATCGTTGGTGGCGGCCACCACCGCCTGCCTCACGACTCTGCTGTGATCGAGCCCTGGACCCTGGACAGCGGGAGGCGGGGCCAACCGTGATAGCGAGGATGGGTCGGCGGCGGTGGTGGTTACCACCTCCCGCTCTGACTTTCTTTGCCGCAAATGAGCATCCGGACAACAGAGGAGGCGGGGCGCAGCCGACGACAGCAGGGATGGGCTAAGCCGACGGCGGAGGAGGCGGCCAGGTCTTGGCGCAGAGCGGGCCGAGGAGGAGCACGGTCGGGCGCGGTGGCGGCGCCGGGCCGAGCCGGTCGGGTGGCGGTCTGGCAGGTCAGAGTGCGGTGCGAGTCGAGCCAGGGCAAGCTGGCGGCGTGTAGCCCTGTGGGGAGGCGGTTCGGCCATAGCAAAGCACCAAGAGGGAGGAAGAGGGAGCCGGAGGCGGTGGGAGGGAGGAAGAGAGCAATGGGAGGGGACTGGGCCGAGCCAGCAGTCGAGACCGCGTGGCGTGAGCGCAGGTGGAGGTGACGCAAGTGGGGGATCTGGGTAGGAGATAAGGAGATGGGTGGTCTTAAGCACCAAGTGGGAGGAAGAGGGAGCCCGAGGCGGCGGGAGGGAGGAAGAGCACTTCGGGGGGGCGGAGCCGGGCCGAGGGGCAGCGATGCGATAGACACAGGGGAGGCAATAAGTGGGGATCTGGGGAGGAGAGAAGGAGACGGGTGGTATTAGCGCACATCAACGTGGGTCTCGAGAGAAGACTCCCAAAGCTGCAGTTGGCGCAGGCGCAGGCTGGCGTTCGGAGCAAGCGCAGGCGCCATCGTGGGCGGACGATCTACATCCGACGGTCGGCATTTTTTAGAGTGACGTGGCCGGGGCGAGGGAGCCCCCTTTCTAGGGGGAATTAACTTTAGTAATTTTACTGAGATTGTATTTAATTTTTGGAGTTTGTTTTCTCTCTGTTATTTATGTATTTTGTTTATTTGCTTCGTTTGCGAGTAGACGTTGTTTCTTCGGGGAATTTTGAAGAAGAAAGAGTTCACCAAGACCAAGACCAGTACCAGGATCTATTCTAAGGAAATTTGTATCTTTGATCATCTTGAACCCAATTTTTAAAATTACTTTGATTCAAATTAATGCATTTACTTTAAGTATTTATTTAAATGCTTTTGGTTTTAGTTATTAATCCAAATTGTTTACATCCACCTTGTCTATTGTTATGTCATGATCTTTTGTCACCCTAAATTGGTTATTATTTAGTTGGTATTATTGTACCACCAATGTGGGCTGGTTAGATACGAGTAGATTGCTTAGCCATGCCACGAGTCATCATTTCATGTAAGTTGCAAATATGAATCTGACCAAGTGATTATGGAACTTTGTGATAAAATTGTGTGCGCTGTGTGCTATTACTCATTGATGGCATGTGTTGCACTTAACCAACAGGGTGAAAAAAGATTTAGATTGAGGCAAGTGGTGCAAACTCTGTGATATGGTGGAGCTCAGTGCTTGTAACATCCCAAAATTTGGCTTTTCAAAAATCTTTTGAGTAGTTTAGGTCCCTAAAAAATTGCACCAATTTTATTCGAATTAATAAAGCTTAATTGGGAACTTGCTAAATTAAAAATATTTAATTTGAATAATCTAAACATCAATTAAATAAAAACATGTGTTATTTGGCTTCCTTGTGTTCAAGAGAATTTTCTGAGATTCTTTTCAGATTTGTTTGCTACTTATTTGACCTCCTTGATTTTTGGGATTTTTTTAAATTTCGAAAATCCTTTCCTCCCTCTCTTGCCACATGCTACAGTACCTTGTGGTTACTGTTCATCATCATTTCCAACTGAACAGCCGAGAGTTCGTTTCCTGTATGTGTTTGAACCGAAACCTTCCAAAAATTATATCTTCCTCTACGGTGCATATAAAAGCAAACAAGTCGCATCCAAACGTCCATCTTGATCTCCTCTTCCAATCCCCTGATTTGGTTTTCTCTGAATCAATCTATTTTCGTCGCAATCGGCAAAATACCGATCTCCAACCGTACGCCGAGAATCGAGCGTTCTCTCACCTCTTGTACGTCTTCCTTCTCCGGCCAATTACTCCACAACCATTGATCCCTTGCCTTGAACTCCACCACCGTTGGATTCGCGTCATTGCGTTCTACGCCGTGCTCACCTCCCTTTTTGCAGAGCATCGCCCGAGGTGGTACGCGCCCGTGAAGCCGCTGCCGTCGCCGTTCTTCGCCTCGCCGCAAGCGCATGGTGCCGATTCTCGATGCCTGGACCGCATCATCTTGTCTGCTGTGGATACCATGGGGATATGCCTATGATCTTAGGATGATGAAACAATTGGCAATGTTGCTTTTGGTTTGAAGTTTCAAGCGTTTTCGGTAAAGTTTCTGAACTGTCAGGTCACTGGCGGTCAGACCAGCATTTTGGGCGGTCAGACCGGCCATACCTCAATTGTTTTTCTGCTTAAGTCCCAGGGGCGGTCAGACCAGCTAGAACAGCGGTCTGATCGGTTTTTGTGCTGATTGTTGATATTAATTGTGAATTGATTATGGGGTATGTCATATCCATGTTTGTTAATGCATATGTGTTGCATATTGCATGTTTTGGCTAACGTGGGTCAAGTTGTGAAGAACTTGTTCCCGGATTCGGATTTGCTTGTCTATTGCTGTGCGGGTGGCTTAGAGGTCAACGACGGTCAACGGCGAGGAGGATCGGGACTAAGCTTAGAGAGCTGAGGTCCAGAACGATCATGGATGCCGGGTAAGGTCGAGTGACTCAAGCATGGCGCAGAATGGATGAAGATGACCGAACGGGCAGTTCGGTGCGACTGGCTGGATCAAGCGGCGCGGGGGTCGGTGCAAGTGCCTTGGTGGTTCCGGCGGGATCCGGACGGGAGAGACTTGCCGACATGACGAGAGCCGTTGATCAACCTACACGTGGCGAAGCAGGCGATTGCTTCGACAGGATTGGCCTCGGTCCATGGAGAAGGATCGAGAAGGGGTATTTTGGTAATTTTACCAAATACTGCCCTTGTGACTTTTGACTAAACCGCGGCGCGGGTCGGCGCATGGTGAAGTGGTTTAGGTCAAGTGGAGATAAAGACGGCGCTTTAAAATACGTGCGTGTGTGACCTGTTTATATTGGGTCTTAACGGGAGCCCATTAGTGTTTGTCTTCTAGAAGGTCTAGGTCTCATATAAATAGGAGGAGTGCTGTTCACAGCAGCCTAAAAGCACTTTATTTGTGTAAACCCTAGTTTGTCTTTGGGCTTAAGGAGAAAGAGGAGAGGCTTAGGGTTCTAGTGAGATGAGTTGAGTTGTGTGCTCATGGATTGAGTTTTGTCCTCCTTGAGGGAGTGGCTGTAACCAGCAATCAATTTTGAATCAATCCATGGATGATTATTCAAAGATGAGTTTTCTTGTGTTCTTCCTTCTCTTTTGATGATTTTGAGTGCTTCCTTGATCCTATGGTTTTTGGTTGGTTTCTTTCTCTCATTTACCTTGCTGTGATGTGTGGGAATACATCTAGGATCATCTAGTTCATCAATCTCCCACGAGCAAGTTTTGGATCAAGTTTTTCGTTTTTGCCCGGTTTTGAACCTTCCTTCGGTAGAATGGAAAAAGGTCGAAACTTTGACATGGATCTACTCAATATTTGCTTGGAATAGGTTCCTAATATCTTTAGGAAGGTGTGTTCCAAATTTGGTCGAAGTTGGCTGTGTAGATCAAAAGTTAGACCGATTTTTGTTTTGATTTGGTACATCAATGATTGCTTACAGTCGGGTTTAGTCGGATGAATTTTACGCTGGTCGACCGCACTCGGTCGACCACCCAATGAACGCCCGATCGGCCGCTGCAGAGGATTTGGTCTCCACATTTTGGGTCTTTTGTTTTGGGGGTTGATTAGATTCAGCACAAGGCTTCGACTGTGCATTTACTGATCTTCTTAGCTTTCATAGCTATTGGAGAAAAGTTCATGTTGAATCTATTTAAGGTGAAAATCGAGAAAGCGTCTATTCACCCCCTCCCTCTAGTCGCCTTTCTGGTCCTACATCTGCCTCGTCGTTGCCTTTCTGTTTTGCCCCTTCGCCTCACCACCGGACGTTGCCACCTCCATGTGCCGAATAGGCCGATCACCATGTGCACTGTTCATGCCTGTTGCTTCGGTTCGCTCCTGAAGTCTGTGGCTTCTCTGTTGATTCCTTTTCTATGCATTCTATTGTCCGTTAATCCTTTCTCTCTGCCCTCTATTTCCTCTAATTCTTGCCTTGCCAACTCCATGCCATCAAGCACCATGAATCGGCCGAAGCTGTGCCTATAGCATGTGTTCGGTTCTCTATTCCTTCTAAATCACCTGCATGCGCTGAATAGGCTGAACACCATGTGCACTGTTTCTGCCTGTTGCTTTGGTTCGCTCCTGAAGTCTGTGGCTTCTCTGTTGATTCTTTTTCTATGTATTCTATTATCCGTTAATCCTTTCTCTCTACCCTCTATTTCCTCTAATTCTTGCCTTGCCAACTCCATGCCATCAAGCGCCATGAATCGGCCGAAGCTGTGTCTGTAGTATGTGTTCGGTTCTCTGTTCCTTCTAAATCAACGCATGTAGTATTTCCTCAATACATGCTTATCTGTTAATTCTCTCTATGTCATGCAAGGAAATAAATCTCTTCTCTCATTTATATGTAGACCCTACATGTCATCCACCCAATTAAAAACCCTAATTATTATCTCTCTTACATGCGGGTTCCGCATGTCAGTCAAACCTTTGGTCAACCCTAGTTCATGAGCTTGGTCCACCGTAGACTAGCATATCTATATGGAACTAGTCCATAGACTAGTGGCCTACATGTCAACCCCTAATCCTATTTTTGAGAATTAATTCAATTCTTGATAAATCTTTTTATCTTATTGGTCCCACATATCACTCTCTCTACCTTATTTTTGGAATTATTTTTAATTCTAAAAATTCATAAATATCAGTGGGTCCCACCTATCATACACTTAGCCAATTTCTAATATTTCTGAAATAGAATATTCTGGGAATATTATGTAGACCCTACATGTCAGTTTCTCTCCTCCTCTTCCTTTTTCATCATTCTATGTGAATTTTAATCTTCTGAGAGACATATCTTCTACGTTTGAACTCCGATCGAACCTATTCAAGTTTCTAAATTCATCTAAATTCATTATCTACCTTCCAGTACCATTCAATTTCTATTTGGAGTTTATTTGATTTGTCTTTCATTTGTTTTGTGTTTTCTTTCTCGTTAGACGTTGAAGTCCCAGAATCGTTCGAAGGAGCCGAAGGTCAAGGAAGTAGAAGATTGAAGTTAAAATAAGATCATCATTAACACTACAACAAAATAGTCTACTAGGGATGTTTTTGTTTAGACGCTTTTTATTGCGTCTCTACACCCAGAATCAGATAGCACATAAAGATATTTCTCGAGACGTTTTAGAATACGTCCCAACATTTAGAGCCTAGCCAGTTTAGCAAACACTAACCCCACTAAACTCAACCGTTAGCCTCACCCCTCCACTCATCCCGTCGCCCTCTCACCTCCCCACAGCGTCTTCCACCATCTAGCTAGCCGCCGCCTCCACCACCTCATCTCGGCGTCCGTCGCGCCCAACGGCGCCTCCTCGGGAAGAATACGACTCGACCTCTTCACCATCGGTGGGAGCGGCGGCGCGGGCCTCGCGCCGCCTCCACCTCTCTGCGCCCGTGCCACCATCTGCGAGATGCCCTTCGCCATCGTCTCCTCGGACGATCTCGGCGGCATCGGGGGCACGTAAGTGGACGCTTCTCCTCTTCCTAATTCCTATAGTTTGTAGCTTATTTTTATCCGTAGTAAGGTTTGGCTAGGTTATGTATTGCAGCATAGGAGGCTTCACTTTTTGCATGCACCATTTGCGCGGTTGCATGAAGTTTCTTGTGGAATAACTTTTATTGGAGTGACTAGCGAGGAATGTGCTCCCCAATTATGTCAGCTGTTGCATATGATCGTTAGTGATGTTTGGTTGGGCAATATTTTTGTAGCAGGAATGGCTAGATTGTTACCATAGTACTATGTGTGTTAGCTTGTTGAACTGGGTACTTGGAGTGAGAAGATTCTAATAGGCAATCATCACTCATCACCATGGCATAGCATTTTGTCATTTAGGGGTTAGAAACACCAAGTGGTGGGGATGATTGTTTCGGTGATGCTATTGGTACATGAGCGGTTCTATTACATGATTTCCACATGAACATTTTTTGGCTTTGTAATTTTTGTCGATGGCGAAGATATGTTCATATGTAATTCGACAAGCTGCTCAAAGTTTTGTGGTTTCTAGTTTAGTGTTATTGGAGGAATTTGATTGGATGTATGCAACACAATGACTCCTTGCACAAGTTGCAGAGTGTTTTATGCTACACCAAACATAATGTAGCCTATTTCGGTATTGCCCTCGCATTTACAATTTAAATCATTATGAGTATCGAGGCGAGCCCATGTGTTTGATGACTCTCTACTACATTATAGGGTAATTGCCATGATATTAGTACAATGGTATAAAAATGGCCACATAGGATTCAAGAAGTGCCGTTCTTGAATTTACCAAATAGCGGAGAGACATGTCTTTCTACATTTCTTGTCTCTTTTTGGTTGAATGTTTCAAGCTGCAGTGACAAACTATTGAAATTTTGCTAACAATATCTTGTAGTTTGTCATATTTGTGTTTTCCAATGATTTACGTGTTCTCAGATCCATACCAATATTTCGTGAACCCTTATGTTTAGCACTTAGCGATCGATTGCCACGTTTAGCCTTAAAATGTGCATGTGCTTGTTAGTTTTCTTATGTATATTGAAATCACGCCACCTTGCTTTAATGTCGAGCGGCATGCATAAGTAAGAACCACTATTTGTTTGTATCACAGATGTGTGCTTCGTGGGTGTGTTCCAAAGAAATTGTTGGTGTATGGATCCAAGTATTCTCATGAGTTTGAAGAGTCTCGTGGATTTGGATGGACATATGAGACTGATCCAAAGCATGATTGGAGCACTCTAATAGCGAACAAAAATACAGAGCTGCAGCACCTAGTTGGTATCTACAAGAATATTTTAAACAATTCAAGTGTCACTCTAATTGAAGGCCATGGAAAGGTTGGTTGATGTTTATAAACCAGGTTATAGTTTGGTAGGCTATTTCCTGAAATGAATAATGTAGGAAGGTGCGATTCTTGATGTATTTTGTTTACTTAGTGCAGTAGTTGATCCACATCTTGTAAGTGTTGATGGCAAGCTCTACAATGCTAAGAACATACTTATATCTGTTGGTGGTCGACCATCGATGCGAATATCCCGGGAATAGAGCATGTTATAGATTACGATGTTGCTACTGGATCGCCTTCAAAACCTAAGAAAATTGCAATAGTGGGAGGTGGATATATCGCTTTGGAGTTTTTGGCATTTTCAATGGCTTAAAAAGTGAGGTTCATGTGTTTATTCGGAGAAGAATGTTTTAAGAGGATTTGATGAGGAGGTAAGAATAACAAAAAAAAGTATTTACAACAAATGAAGTGCCTTGTGCTCAGAGTTATTTTTGTGGGTTGTTGTGGATTTTCGGTCGAGATTTTATTGCTCAACAGATGTCTTTAAGGGTATCACATTTCATCTTGAGCGAGTTACTTAGTCATATCGATAATAGTTTGCACTTTGCGGGGAAGTTTGATGTAGCGTTGATTAAAAAGCAGAACCTATATTTCCTTTGTTTTCGTCACCATCTTTGACATTCTGTGGCGTTGTAGACTTATGGTAGCCTATATTTGAACATGTTGAGGTGTAAATACAACATCGCCATTTTCATATCGATCCCCAATTCAATACAAACAAGTTTTTGGGATTTTTGGGTTATCCGGGGTTCTCTTGTTATTGGTCACTTTGCTTGTCTTGATGTTCTCATTTTTGTCGATGCTACCAACCGACAACCTCCTAAAGCGAACTTTTGCTGAAATTCATAATATATTTTCATTGTTTCTTAGATATCATTAGTTTTGTATTTGAGGCTGGATATCATTATTCTCTTGAATGCTCTTTCATTGCGAATTACACATTTTTGTGAGAGATGTGCCATCTGCTGCTTTTCTCCCAACCACCCATTGGACAAGTTGGTCTTACTGAGGAGCAGGTGATAATATATGGCATGCATCTAAACTTCGTAACACACATAGAAAGTCGCTTAAATGCATATTTGTGCAGCTATTGAAGAGTATGGAGATGTTGATGTCTTCATAGCAAACTTCAAACCTCTCAGGGCCACTCTTTTTGGATTACCTGATCATGCGTTAATGAAGGTTATTGTGTGTGCTACTATGAACAAAGTTGTAGGAGCACACATGTGTGGTGAAGATGCACCCGAGATAATTCAGGTTGCATGATTTTTGTATTTTTTTTCCTCATTACTTCTGCTTCATTCCCGATTTACTTGTCGTGTGTGTATAACTTTATGACAGGGAATTGCAATTGTTGTTGAAGCTGGGTTGACAAAGCAAGGTGAAGGTGCACTTTTCTTGATTTCTTTCTTTCCTGAGCTAATGCACGGCAATGAAGATGAAGATGCAATTGATCCTAAAGAGGACCAGGCAGAACTGGTACAGAGTCTTGTTTCCTTCTACATTTTGCTTTACAATAATAAATGCTGACCAGAATAGTAATAGTTATTTTTCTTTAGTAGCAACTAGCTGGTTAATTAGTGTATCAAATATGACTTGATAGTAATTGAGCACCATGCTGTGCAACAAGAGAAGTCAATCAACAACCCTATGATTGATACACTTGCAATAGGACAACGTTTGAGTAAGATCTTTTCTTAGGATGACCTTTTAAGCATTTGCAGGCCTTCATGCATGTTTACCCTAAAAGAGGCCTTTAGTTTCAGTTAGATGTAACTTTTGATGATAATGCACCCAAATTGAAGAGACTATTTCGTTCAAGTTAGCGGAGGCTTTAACCTTAATGAACACTCTATTTCTATCAACTTAAATTGAAGAGACTATTTCTTATGCTTTATCATTTCTATCTTCACAATTTGCTACTTCAAAAAAAAAGTATACTTGCGGTTCCTGTGCTTTCAATTTCGTATTGTGTATTTCATTTGTTTTCGATAAATGCAACCCTTATTATGACATGCGTGTATGATTTCTTTTTGAGACATGAATAGACATAATAAACAAGTTTATCCTTGAGCAGTGCTGAGCTCTGTTATTTGGAGGTGGATTAGGCTGTTTGTTCCTGAAGATGTCGCCGCTGCCCTCTAACCACTCGTCGTCTGATTCAGTTGTAGGATTTGTAGGAATTTTTTTCAGTGTATTTGCACCTTTGTATGTGGATGCTAGATTCAGTTGTTAACTCGATTCACTCCGCAACGGAGTGTCTATGTTTTTTTTCTTCTGGTTTTTTAATATATTGACAATGTAATTCTACATTTGAAATGGCTTTACCTAAGATTTAAAACTTCTTATGAAAATATGTGATATTATACCCTTTGAATCATTGTAGTTTAACTAGCGATAAAATATTTCTACTGAATAAAATAAAAATGGACGTTAGCTCAATATAAATACGTCTATGAATACGTATCTATGTTTCTTGGCACGCAATAAAGCGTCACTAGGGAGAGTAGAGACGATACGGAAGTGTATATATGAAAGCGTCTTCAAGCTTGTAGAGACGCAATCTAAATGACTCATATTATTGTAGACACGCTTAACAATATGTTTATACGATCTTTGACACGGTACGTGGGGAGGCGTTTGAGAGACGCTTTACAAAAACGACTCTACGACACTATAGAGATGATTTAAAACGTCTTTAACCCATAAAATAGGCGTCTCTACAGGGCTTTTGTGTTGTAGTGTAATTGCTATAGCAAGGCAAGTTGTACCTTTGATCATATTGAATCTAGTTTTCTAAAATTACTTTGATTTAAATTATTGTATTTACTTTAAGTATTTATTTAAATGCTTTTGGGTGTAGTTATTATCCAATTTGTTATATTCACCTTGTCTATTGTTATGTCATAATATTTTGTCACCCTAGATTGGTTTATTATTTAGTTGGTATTATTGTAGCACCAACGTGGGTTGGTTAGATACGATTAGTCTGCTTAGCCATGCTACGAGTCATCATCTCATGTGAGTTGCAAATATAAACCTGACTAAGTGATTATAGAACTTTGTGATAAAACTGTGTGTATTGTGTGCTATTACTCGTTGATGGCATATGTTGTACTTAACCAACCGGGTGGTAAAAGATTTAAACTGAGGCAAGTGGTGGACACTAAGTGATATGGTGGAGTTGTGTGTATGGGAATAATAATCTGTGTGACATAGTTAGAAATTGGAAGTTTTGCCTAGGTCAATTAAGGACTTAACTTTGTGCGCCGTTGAACTGAGCCTTTCATACAACCACATGCTTGGTATGGGACGGGTCTAACTTAGTAAGTTACAGATTCTTGACATTGATTACTCAGGTAGTAGGTTAGGCTATGTGCAAGGGTGGAGGTGTGTACTACCAGGTAGATCATATCGCGGGACGGTTCATCGCTTCCCTGTCCAACGGTGTGTGTCGGACTGATTTCCTCAGTGGGTTAGTCCAGCGGTAAAGCACATCAGGAGTGTCAATTGTTGAGATGAAGTTTCTGGAAGGTTTTGTTGTAATCAGCTCCGTACAAGTTAATTGCATCTTGTGGGTAAAGTGTACAACCTCTGCAGAGTGTTAAACAATCTATTCGAATAGCCGCGTCCGCAGTCATGGACACGCTCGGGGATTTCACACGAGGGGTATATTTTCATAAAACCAGTTGGGAAGGGTCATCTGTGTGATTTAAGTCATATGGCTGTGTGAAATGAAATTGATTAGGCTATGTGTCTTTGCGAAAACAACTGATAAATTAATATTGCCTATTTATTTTGAATTAGAGTAAAGTCCATTACCGGTCCTTAAACTTTTTATGCTGTGTCATCCCGGTCCATAGACTTTCAAAGTGTGTCATCCCGGTCCCTAAACACTTTGTTTGGGTCTCAAATTAGTCCTTAAACTTTTTATCTTTGTGTCATCGGTCCATAGACTTTCAAAGTGTGCCATTACTATGCCTAAGCAAGAGGGCTATGTTTGAGACCCAAGCAGTGTTTAGGACCAGGATGACACACTTTGAAAGTCTATGGACCGATGACACAAAGATAAAAGTTTAAGGACCGGTAATGGACTTTACTCTTTGAATTATGATTTCAATCTATTATTCATATTCAATTGAAAATGTTGCATTTCTGCAAAATAACCATAGAAGCCATTCCTTTGGAATAAGTCATCATCTATGCATTGCATTCTGTGGTATGACTTGCGAGTACGGTTGTGTACTCATGCTTGCTATAATCAATCAACAGAAGTGGAGGAATCGTCAGTCAACAAGGTCTACTTCAAGGATTGTGGAGAACTAGGTCGCGCTACCCCAGCCGATTGCCTGTGGGCATATGGTTGTGCTTCACTAAAGATTATTCCGTTACATTCTGCTACAGCTTAATTGAGCTATTCGCCTTCTGAGGCATTAATTGTAAGCTTTGACCTTAAGGTCGTTACTCTGATATTTATTGTTATTTGCCTATTTATTAGTCATCTTTGTATATGAAAATGATATTTCATCGACGTTGCCACTGTGTGCACCAGCGTGATCCTAAACTAGTGTAGTATACATAGAGTGTCTAGAATTGTATTTTTGGGTCCCGACAGTGCTTGGGGTTTAGATTATGGTTACTTAGTTAGAAATTAAAAGTCTTGCTTTGGTCAATTAAGAACTTAACTTTGTGTGCAATTAAACTGAGCCACAACTGTATGACCACATGCTTGGTATGGGACGGGCCTAACTTAGTAGGTTATGGAGTCTCGATATTGACTACTCAGGTAGTAGGTTAGGCTCTGTGCTAGGTTGGTGGTGTGTTTCTGTCTCCGTGGTGACTCACATCGTGGAACAGTTCGCCGCTTCCCTGTCCAATGGTGTGCGATGGATTAATTTCCTATGTGGGCGTTAGTGTCGTTAGTAAAACACATCGGGAGTGTCAATATTTGAGATGAAGTTTCCGAAATATTTTGTTATGATTAGTGCTAGCTACACTGGTTGTATCGTGTGGGTAAAGTGTACAACCTCTGCAGAGTGTTAAAAAAATCTATTCGAATGGACACATCCGCGGTCATAGACATGCTTGGGGATTTCACATGAGTGGTAGATTTTTGTAAAACCTTTAGGGAGGGAGCTGTGTGATCTAAGTTATATGGTTGTGTGAATAATTTGATTAAACTTTGTGTCCTTTGTGAAAACAACTGTTAAATTAATATTGTTTATTTATTTTAAGTTGTGTTTTAATCTATTATTCATATTCAATTGCAAATGTTGTTTTTCTGCAAAATAACCACATAAGCCATTCCTTTGGAATAAGCCATCATGTATACATTGCATTCTGTGGTATGACTTGTGAGTACGGTTGTGTACTCATGCTTGCTATAATCAATCAACAGAAGTGGAGGAGTCTTCGTCTACTTTTGAAGAGGAGTTCTACGAATGTGCTGATTGCTAGGTCTTGATCCCAGTCGGTTGGCTGTGGCGAATCGATGGGTTTCTGCTGAAGTTTATTTTGTTCCACTGCTGTCTAGTCAATTATTGCTGGCCCTGCGAGGCTTAATAAATGTAAACCCGACCTTAAGGTCACAACAGTTATTTGTTATTCAAATTACTCGTTTATTTTATTATTCGCCTTGTGTGGATCGATATTCATTTATGTTGACACTGTGTGCACTAGCGTGATCCTGGACTAGTGCATTATACACAGATGGTCCAGAATTGCATTTTTTGGTCCCAACATCTGCCGACATCCCTAGCTGGTTCCTGCAGTCATGGCAAATTACAAAATGGTTGTGTAATACTATAATGTGCAATTTCATGGGCATAGTTTCAGCTACTTACTTTGCCTTTTGTTGGGTTCTTTCTTCTGTCAGTATTGTTAGGCTTCTTAGCAGTATTTGGATTTAATGGACATCTCCTGGTGTTGTGCCCAGTGTTTCTACAAAGCTTGCATCTGATTACAATGCCTACTTTAGACATTTATGTTGGTTTCCTTGGCTCTGAGCCATCTTTCCTCCTTTCTTTCCTTAGTCTTCTAGGCATCTTCACATGATGTGGTGGTGCAGGTTTTAGATGAGGTGAGATGGGCCAGCTTTCCATTCCCTCAACAGGCATAAGACAGTGTTGATATATCTTTTGGTACTCCTCTATGGAATGGCAGTTGGAAATGAACTCATCTAGCTGCAGACCAGTGGTGTATATAGAAGCAATTGCATGGCAGCATGGAAGCCCTGCTAGTTGCTAATACCCATAGGAGCAAGTTCTTTTGGCCAAATCAATTGTGTACCTTATCTTCTCCATTTCTTTCACTTCGTACTAATCTTTTCCATTACATATAACATGGCACCATCTAGATTGTTTGATGTTGATCTTGAGCTTCTTGAAAATGTTAGGACAGATAGTCCCTTGCAATGCAGTACACTTGTTCTATTGATTTGTATCCTTTCCATCACCTTCCTCCTAATGTCTTCAAGCTTAGTTATGACTGGATGAAACCTTATGTTAATAATCCAACTATTGAATGACTCGCACATATTGTTGTCAACACTGTCACAGTTAGAGCCAATACTAAACCATGCCTGCTCCAGTGAATGGGATCAGTGCTTATCAAGTCTTACACCTTGGGGTGTCATCTGGGCCAACTTAGCTCTGTTGTAGTTGAACAGAGTCCTACAAGATGACTTTGTACAGATCCAGAATCTCTTCTGGTACTTCTGATATTTATGCTTCTTCCTGCAATTGGCATATATGTGTCGATCGAGCACACATCCTATGCTCTGCCCTAGGGATCAGTGTGGCAACAACATTGAGCAACCCCTGCACAACAAACATTGTAACATGTTATTATGAAAGAATCAATGTATCTTTGTGTAATCACAAGAATATCACTTTGGGACTTACCTTTGGTTGATCTGATATAATAACCAAGTCTTTTCCATCAGTGATGCCAAGATCTTCGCACAAAAGATCCAAAAACCACTCCCATGAATCCATAGTTTCTTTCTCAACCACTGTCCATGCAATTGGATATATTTGATTGTTTGCATCTCTCCCAATGGCACAAACAAGCTCACCATTGCAAACACCCTTGAAAAAACATCCATTCATACCAATCACCTTCCTGCAGCCAGCTAGAAAACCTTTCTTGCAAGCATCAAAACAAACATAGAATCTCTTGAATGCTGCCACCTCACCACTGTAATCAAGAATAATAGAACAAGTGGTCCTAGGATTGCTCCTCAGTAACTCAAGTTGGTAATCAAATACCTTATAATACTCCCCAGTGGTTGCATCAAGTAGTTCTGCAAGACTATTGCCTTTGCCCTTTTGCACATAGATATACTGACATCTGCAAACATACCCTCCAGAACTGTCTGCTTGAGACTATGAACTTTCCAGGTTGGTTGTGCTTTCATAAACCTCTCAAACTTGTCAGCAATCCTCCTTGCAGTCACAGGCTTGTTATCCCTTCTTTTGGGACATATGTGCACATCATTGAATGTAACAACTTGAAACCAATCACTTCTGCTGTTCTTCGAACCATATATCATCCATGGGCAGTTCCTCCATGAACACTCTTCCCTAATCTTATCCCTCGCATCCTTGAGGAATAAGAGATGTCTGTGTGGCCAATCCATACTTTATGAGAGCTTTCTTGAATTGCTCTCTTTCTCTAAATGTCATGCCTAGGGTAAACACAGGAACAACACATTTGCCATCATACCTAGGGAACCTACTCTTCCTCCTCTCTACATTACTGCCATCAAGCTCATCAAATAATGCTTTCTCACTGGAGTCCATATAGGGAGTTTCATTGCCATCTTCTATATTGCCTTCATCCATAGGCAAGTCACGCACCATGGCCTTCAGCTGTGCTATAGATATTGGGGTCTTCAGTTTCTTTTTTGAAAGCCTTGCATTGCCTTCTGATTTCATCCACTTTCTCATCCTCACTTGAGCTATTATCATCTTTAGGTAAATACACACTATCATCACTATCAGTCACATCACCTTCTAGAGCAACAAGTGCCAGAGCATTGTCTTTACTTGTGCCTGCACCATGGCCTCTAGGAGACTTGTAAAAAGCCCTAAAGGCACTCAAATCTTTGTTAGCCTACTGGGTAATGGAGTCAATATAATCTTTTCGTTGATCTTGCCTGAAACTTGGGATTTCACAAGTTCATCATCTGTATACTCTTCTTCCTCATCTGTATGATCTTCTTCCCCGTCTTCATAACTGGACTCAGCTATTGTGATGGCTTCGACAAACACATCAGCTACACCACCTTCAGTAATACAATCAGACATGAAAGTGCATGATTGGTCATCCACAAATAATCTAATACCCTTGCTCAATTCCGTCCCATGGAAAAGCCAATGAAGATTAACTTCATCAGTTTCTCCAATATGGTCTCCCATATGTCCTTTTAACTCGGGAAGGGAAACTTTATCATGCTCAATGTATTAAATCACCTCATCCCCCCCCCAAAGTAATGCACATTTCTCCCATAATTGATGTACTCCCCGTCAATGTGAAATCTCACAACAAGCATATCAAGATTGTCCATACTGGAACACCTACAACACCCAAATAATCAAACAAAAACCCGTATCTTAGCCCAAAACAATACTAAAGATCCAGCATAGTGTATCTAAATTTGAAGTGAAAATGGCTCTCGATCATCACATTACCATCAAAATTTCAATTTCACCAAAACCCTATCGAACACCCAAAGAATTGAACGCCAAAAGAATCAAACCAAAAACCTTATCTTAGCCTTAAGAAAACTAAAGATCCAGCATAGTGCACCTAAAATTGAAGTGAAAATGGCTCTCAATCATCACATTACCATCAAAATTTCAACTTCACCAAAACCCTATCGAACACCAAAAGAATTGAACACCCAAACAATCAAACCAAAAACCATATCTCAGCCCTAAAGAAAACTAAAGATCCATCACAATGCGTCTAAAATTGAAGTGAAAATGTCCCTCAATCATCACAATACCATCAAAATTTCAATTTCACCAAAACCCTATCAAACACCCAAGCCGTCGGTGGAATTGAGGTATCAAAAACACAACATTAAGAGAGCAAGGGGCCAACTAACCTCAAACATGACGCGGAGAGCTTTGATCACCTTATTGCTCCCCTAACCATCGCCTTCCCCACACTAGATCGTTGAAGTCACCGCTACCTAGAATAGGGTGCGATAATTCCCTGCAAGACGAAACATGATGGGGACTGAAGCGTCGGGGGTTGAATTGCCCATTTATTTCACTCAGGTGGACCAGGTGCACCACGTCCACCGCATAGGATGATGCAAAACTACCCCTTAAAACCGGCTTGAGGGGTTAAGTGACCTGGTTTCGCAAGATTAGGGGGTTAAAAAACAAAATTTGAAGTTCAGGGGGTCAACCAGACTTTTCGGAAAGTTGGAGGGGGTAAAATGGACTTATTCCTTATATATACATCGCACGGACTAGCTAGTACTTCCTTGTGACCAAGCTTGCCACATGACACAAATGCATGCAACAGGTTTGGTAGCCATGCTGCACCTTGTGCAGCCTCTGGCCACCATGTTGGCACTAGCTTCAGTCAACGTTGCATCACCCAATCATTGTTTGAACAGTGATTTTAGTCTACATGAACAGTGCTCGTCCGTAGTACTACGGCAAATACTGTAAAAGCAATGAAATAACTATTGTAGAGATTTTACTATAGTGACCAATCTCCCCCTGTAGGGCTATGTTCGGAAAGTGTGCGCTGCGCTCTCGCTTTCCAAACACAACCCGTTCCTTTCACCTTGTTATATATGAATCATACACAACAAATATCCACCTTGGTGAATACACCATCTTGAAGGAAAAAAAAGAAAACACTTTGATACTCCTCGTGCATCCGTGGGCAGGGGGTTATCTCCTTGCTCAGCAACTTGTGACTCCCAACAAGTCGAGGCAATATTTAAACTTGTTGGCGGTGACGGGCTTGATCAACATATCTGCAGCATTGTCATCGGTGTGCACCTTCATCAAATCAATTTCTCTAGAGTTAATCAACTCGTTGATCATGTGATATATTTCATGAATGTGCTTCATCCTGGCATAATACACTTAATTCTTGGCCAAATAAGTTGCACTCTAACTATCACAATGCACCTGAACTTTGAACTCTGCATTACTCAACACCTAGTTCCTTGACTAATCCTGCAAGCCATAAAGCTTCCTTTGTAGCTTCAACCACAGCCATGTACTCTGCCTCAATTGTAGACAATGCAACAATAGACTAAATTGATGACTTCCAACATATAAGCCCTCCACCTAGAGTAAAAACATACCTTGTAGTAGACCTCTTATTATCCAAATCATCGATATAGTCCGAATCCACATATCCAACAACCAAAGGATTACTTTGCTATCCGCCAAAAATAATACCATGACTTGTTGTACCTCTCAAGTACTTGAAAATTCACTTGACTACCTCCCAATGTCACTTTCCTAGTTTTTGCCATAAACTTGTTGACTTGACTAACAACATGCGCCAAATTAGACCTTGTACAAACCATAGCATACATTAAACAACCAATAGCACTAGCATATGGAACATTCACCATCTCTTCAAATTCTTTGTCTGATTTAGAACAAAATTCAGAATAAAGTTTAAAGTGTTGTGTCAATGGAATACTTACTGGTTTGGCCTTACTCATATCAAATCGCTCCAGGACTTTTGTCGAAACCCAAAATATGCAATTCTGGACCCTCTGTGTATACTGCACTAGTCTAGAATCACGCTAGTGCACACAGTGGCAACACCAGTGAAATATCATTTCCATATACAAAGATAACTAATAAATAGGCAAATAACAATAAACATCAGAGTAAAGACCTTATGGTCAAAGCTTACAATTAATGCTTTAGAGGGCAGATAGCTCAATGAAACTGCAGCGGAACGAAACAGAATAACTTCAATGATGCCCATCCATATGCCCACAGGCAATCGGCTGGGGTAGCGTGACCTAGTTCTCCACGATCCTTGAAGTAGACCTTGTTGACTGGCGATTCCTTCACCTCTACTTGATTTATTAAAGCAAGCATGAGTACACACCGTACTACTTGATCATACCACGAGAATGCAATTTATAGATCGAGGCTTATTCCAAAGGAATGGCTTCTGTGGTTCTTTTGCAGAAATGCAAAATTTGTAATTTAAATACAAATAATAGATTGAAAGCATAAATAAAACAAATATCTGTAATAATTTTTATCATTTGTTTTCACAAAGACTCATAGCCTAATCAAGTTATTCACATAGCCATATGACTTAAGTCACACAGCTCCCTTCCCAAGGTTTTCATGAAAATCTACCCCTCGTGTGAAATCCCCGAGCATGTACATGATCATGACGCTATTCGAATAGATTGATTAACACTCTGAAGAGGTTGTACACTTTACCCACAAGATGCAATCAACTTGTACGGAGCTGATCACAACAAAACCTTTCAGAAACTTCATCTCAACATTGACACTCCTGGTATGCTTAGCTGCCACAGACACACACCGTTGGACAGGGAAACGGCGAACCGCCCCGTGATGCGACTAATTGGTAGTACACACCTCCACCCAATCTGACACAGCTAACCTACAACCTGAGTAATCAATGTCAAGACTCCATAACTTACTAGGTTAGGCCCGTCCCATACCAGACATGTGGTTGTACGAAAGGCCCAGTTCAATGGCGCACAAGGTTAAGTCCTTAATTGACCGAGGCAAGACTTCCAAATTCTAACCTATCATTCCGCCAACATAGATCCACCATAAAAGTATACGGACCACTTGCCCCGTCAAAACCTTTTCCACCCTGTTGGCTAAGTGCAACATATGCCATCAACGAGTAATAGCACATAGTACACACAATTTTATCAAATGGATTCCACAGCCACTTAGTCAAGTTTATTATTGCGACTCACATGAAATGATGACTCGTAGCATGGCTAAGCAATCTAATCGCATCTAACCACCCCACGTTGGTAATACAATAGCACCAACTAAGTAAACCAAACTAGGGTGACAAAAGATTATGGCATACAATTAGACAAGGAGGTCATAACAAATTGGATATTAACTAGTCCCAAAAACATTGAAATAAATAATTAAAGTAAATGCAATAATTTAAATCAATATAATTTTTGAAAACTGGGTTCAATATGATCAAAGGTATAACTTGCCTTGAGATAGGTCTAAGTACTGATCTTGCTCTTGAGGTATTTCTTCTTCTTCAAATCTTCCCGAAGTATCGACGTCTACTCGCAAACGAAAGCAAATAAACAAAAAAAATAAATAATAGAGCCAAAACAAACTCCAAAAAATTAAATAAAAATCTCAAATAGATAGATCTTAAATTTAGATGAATTTAGAAATTTGAATGGGCTCAAACGGAGTTCGGATGCAAAAGATATGGGCTTTGGAAGATTGAATCTAAAAGAAACCCTAATTCTGGAATTACCCGAATTATTTCTTAATAGGAAAATCCGGTTCTGACGTGGTCTTGGCGTCGCGCGAGGGCACTCGGGCTGGGTGAACTCAACCTGACAGGTGGGCCCCGCTTGGAGGTGAGATGGCTCACGGTGGACTTGGTTCACCGAGCCGGGCGGTTGGGATTGGATCTAGACCACCACGTGGCGTGTTGTTGGGCTCCCGTGGGCGGCAAGAAGGCCTGGTGAGGTGGCGGTGACTGGCGAGTGACACGGTGTAGGCGGCGAGGTTGGTGGTGCTCGGATCCCGACGGTCCCGGCAAACGATGGCAGCTCAACGGCGGCGGGTGCTACGGGGAGGTAGAGGGCGAGGTGGGGATCACAACGGTGCGCTTACGGGTGCTCGCGGACGATCGTGGTGGCCAGCGGCGACGATTAGGCAGAGCTTGGGCCTCGGGCGCGACGGATCTAGGGCTCCGGTGGGCTTGCGACGAAACCGAGGTCACCGGGAGGTATTCCTCGTCCTTGCAAACTCGAAGGAGGCGGCGGCGAGGCTTGAGCGGCTTCGACGGCGAAGAACGAGCTCAACGGAGTTGCGGCGGCGCAAAGCTTCCTTTGCAAAACCTGGCGACTAGGGCTTCGCTCCGGGGTCGAGGCGGCCGGGTATGGGATGCGGAGGATGCGGGCTCTCGGTCCCGTTTTAAAGCCCTGGCTGGGAGAGTCCGGCTGCTCGCGAGAACGCGCTTGACAGCGAGGTGGCCGACTGACCGAGGAGTCCGGAGGTTGACGATCTTGACATGGCGGCGGTCCCACAGCGGCAATGACTTCGGCAATGACAGGCGCCAGACCATCTCCCAGCGATGGTGGCGGTGGGTCCTTGACGACCTGTGACGAGAGAGGTACGGAGCGGGCTGCGGTAGGAACGGGCCAAAAGCAAGGGAAACAGGCTGCACAGGAGCATGCCGCGCGGGAAAGGAACTGGGTTTCGGCAAGGCTACTATTCTAAGATTTAATAATAGTTTTTCTTTTTAGAAAATAGCTGAAAATCCAAATAAGGCTTAGAGAATAGCAAATGAACTTGAAAAAATTCTAGAAAAATCTAGAAAATATATCCAAGCACAAAGAATCCAAATAAAATAGTTTTGACCATTGTTGATGTTGACTTTAATCATATTAAATTATTTTGATTTACAAAGTCCATGTTTAAGCTTTTGAATTAAATTCAAGTAAAATCCAAATGGTGAATTTTCTCCTACTAACTATTCAAAGAATTTTTAAAACTCGAAAAATTGGGATGTTACAAACCTCCCCCCTTAAAGGAATCTTGTCCCCGAGATTCGGGCTAACTAGAGAAAATACTAGGAGACTCAACTTTCAGCTCTTCTTCACGCTCCCACGTTGCTTCTCCTTCTGAGTGGTTGCTCCACTGAACTTTGTAAAAATGAACAATCTTGCTTCTGGTACGGTGCTATGCGACATCCAAAATCTTGACTGGCTGCTCTTTGTACGTGTAACATCCCAAATGTATAAATGGTTGTGTGTTTCAAATGTAAGAAAATGTGTAGAAATTAAAACTTTTTCTCACATCTTGAAACTCTTGAACTCTTCCATAATTCTTGTCAAAAGTTGTGGAATTCAAAAACACAAAGCTCTTGTTGACTAAAGTCAAACAATTTTCCACTTGTCACAAATCTGGTGCCAAACCTTGGGAAATATTTTTCCTAGGTTCTAGGAATGGTGTGTGAGCCCTCTGAATTATTTCATAATTTTCAGGAATTATTTGATAAATTTTGGAGGTAAGTCAAACCCTAGAACAGCCTTGATGAATTTCCTGAGAAAAATGTATTGCACAAAAACCTCTGGAAATTTTATGTAAGGTTAATCCTGGAGTGAGGAAGCTCCAGTTAAAATTTTGGAATTTTTGGAGTTAGTCTGCTACCTCTAAAAATTCCTCCAAACTCAGCCTTCAAATTTAAGTTCAAACCTTGCACTATTCCTTGGGCCGAGCCACTTTCCAAGTGGGTCGAACCCAACCCACTTCCCCGGTTCAGCTGCGCCCTTTCCCACCCGCGCGAGGTCGTAACCGTTGGATCAAAATCCAACAGCCACGACCTCCGCCACAGTCAATCACCGCGAGGTCCTCCTCCCTCGCGAGGTCGTAGCCGTTGGATTAAAATCCAACCGCCACGACCTCCGCTGCAACCTAGCTCAGCCCAGTCCTCCCCCGCGCGCTGTGTTGTGCGCCGTTGGATTAAAATCCACGACCACGACCTCCCCTTGGTGTCATGCGCACCAGACCTCCCACCCGCGCGAGGTCGTGTCCTTTGGATCTGCATCCAACGCCCACGACCTCCCATATCCTCCCCTCGCCGTCAGATGGAGATCTCGTGGCCTGGACCTCCCCTCCCCTTTTCTGAGTAGTGCCCAACTACCCAAACCTCCCGCACCTCAGGTCGTGCCCGTTGGATCAAAATCCAACCGCCACGACCTCCCTTCTCATCTCGTAGCCGTTGGATCGAAATCCAACAGCCATGACCTCCCCGCCCCTTTCCACTGTCTAGCCTAACGGCCTAGACCTCCCACACCGAGCTCGTCGCCTTTGGATCGAGATCCTATGGCTACGACCTCCCCTCCCCTCTCATCACTGTTAGATGGAGATCTCATGGCCATGACCTCCCTTTAGCATCGTGCGCACCAGCCAGACCTCCCATCGTGGTTGTGCGCCATTGGATTGAAATCCAACAGCCACGACCTCCTACCTCTGTTCGTTGCCGTTGGATCAAAATCCAATGGCCACGACCTCTCCTTGATGTTGTGTGCCCTTGGATTAAGATCTAATGGCCATGACCTCCCTCTCTGTCGTGCGCACCAGCTCAAGACCTCCCCTCAGGTTGTGTGCCCTTGGATGTAAATCTAAAGGCCACGACCTCCACATCCCCTTGTTAGTATTGCGCGCATCGTTTAAGTCCTCCCCAGCGGGTCCGCGCCTTTGGATTCAGATCCAACGGCCGCGACCTCCTATCCCCTTATCGCGCGCGACCTCCCCGTTTGGTTTCGCAACCGTGCGATGAAGATCCTACGGCTGTGACCTCCCCTTTTCTTTGCGCACCGTGCGATAAAGATCTGGTGGTCACGACCTCCTCCCTTTCCATTTAAATCATACCGTTTCAGATACGAGGGTCACGACCTCCCCCTTCGCTGATCCAACGGTGGAGGTGAGCTCCTGTTCTTCTCCTTCCTCGATCCGCGCGTCGTGCGCCATGGCGATGGGTGTGCAGGACTGCCACTTCCCCATGACTCTTTCTTTGCGCGCATTTAAAGCGTGTCAGCCTTTCCGCCCCCGTAGTCCTGCTCCAACCTACCCCCCATCACCTCCACGTCCTGGTGGAGCCATGGACCGAGCCATGGGCTAAGCTCACCATGGAGCTTAACCCTAGCTCATGGTCTCTTCTCCTCGGGCTTTAAGACCACCCCTGGTTCCCCCCTTGGCTTCCTTTACACACCATTGGGCTCAGGCTTGCACCCACTGTGCTTGGCTGAGCTCCTTCTCCACAGACCTCCTTGGCCGCCATTGGTGCCCCTTGGAGCTCCTCGGTGGCACCGTGCTCCAGTGGCTCCCTCACTCGACCTCTTGCTCCATTTTGCTCCTCTAACTTCCTGGAGTTTTAACCCTAACTTAATTTTGGGTTGACCTCTTCAGGAGAGGGCTAAATTGGAGTTGGAGCTTTTCGGCCGTGGGGCACCCCTTCTTCACCATCGCCGGTCCTCCTCTCCCCTGACCTCCTCAGCACCTCCAAGACCTCCGGGTAACCTCCTAGTAGTCCTCTAGATGCTGGGCACCCGCTGTATGGATTGTTGCGGAGCTTTTATTCATATATTGCTTTCGGCCATTTTGGTCACCGCCGTGCTCCTCCGGCTTGCCGCCGTTCTGGGCCGTCGCCGCCGGTATGAGTGGCACCCTCTAGTGCGCCTGGCTATTGTGGACTCGTCGGTGCCCTCCGTGTGCGCCGTCGTGGCCTATCTCGCCGGCGACAAGCCGTGGAACGTCCTCGGTTTTTGTCGGACGTGAGCTGAGCCATCCTGTTGTCGTAATTGGACACGTTTAATGCAAAATCTCTGTGGTTATCCGCGCTAATCATGGGTTGTATCGTTGTCGGAGTGCGCGTGCGCTGCGTGCGAGGTCTTGGGCCGTCCATCTCAAGATCAACGGCCACGACCTCCTCCCCTGTTAGCGCGCGCGAGTTCCAAACGCGCGCATTGCGGGGAGGACTTGAGCCGTTGGATGCAAGATCCACGGCCCATGTTCTTTAGATTTCTTGTTGGCCTTGCTTGCGATCTGCGGTCGTGAGCCATTGGATCCGGATCCACGGCCCCGTTAAATCGATCTGCGGCGCGGCGCGTTTTCACCAGGAGGTCTTGGGCCGTCCGATTGAGAATCAACGGCTCATGTCCTCCCGCGTCGTTTTGGTTTTTAGAAATTCCTGAGGGGATTTATTTGCAAACTGAAAAAGGTAATGAAGTTCAAAAATGCATAACTATTTCATTTTAAATCCAAATGAGGTGATTCCAATTTTGTTAGCTCTGGTTTGATCTGGGCTCTAATCTAAAAATGGTTGTGAGCTCAGTTTGGCTCCAGAAAATGGATTTGTAACTTGGTTTAGAAATAGACTTTAAATGTTACATTAAAAATTCATTTAACTTGTAAAATGCATAAGTAATTCTCTATAGATCATTTTTGAGTGAATCCAACTTTGTTGGCTTCCTCTATTAATGCAAGAAATGGTAGAATAGGATTTAGGCATGTCACTATTTTTAAAAGAATTGTGGGTGCATTTTAGTTGTGCTCATTTTCATGTCTTTGAAAAATTATAGAAAGTGCATAATAGCTCCAAATGAGATGAATCCAATTGGGTTGTTCATCTTATGAGGTGTTTGTTTTACTATAAAAATTTCAATTGCACCACCTTTCTAGAAATTTTTGCTAAACAATTTAATTGTGGTGAATGGTAGCAGTTTGCATTTTAGAGGCTGAGCAGTTTTGTTTTGCTCATAGCTTTTGCATTGAGAATCCAAATCAATTGGTTCTTGTTGCTAAATTCTTTAAAAATCATGGTCTTGCTTCTGTAAAAATTTTAGAGCATTTGGAGAAAGTTTGCTGTTGCGTCTTTTCAGTTTTCGTCGTTCTTATCGGTTCTTATCGCTTTTTCGTTAGGTGCCGACGAGTGCGTTGATCCCGTGAGTGATCCTTTGCAGCATAGAGAACAGCCACAGCAAGGCAAGTAGTTTGATCATATCCATTATGTCCCATTACTTTAAAGTCTAATATATTGTTTAACTTGTATGTATGCATTGCTATTTTGTTGTTTAATGATATCGATTAGTGATCCTATAGATGCATATGCTGTAGGTAAATGTTCATTCTCTACTACTAAGCCTAGGATTATCTTGATATGATGTAGAGTTTGATGGATTGACTCTTATCACTTAGTAGTTTGTGTTGATAATGCTTAGCAATGCTTAGATAACGGTAGAACTGGGCGGTTGTCGACATTATGTCGATGACCTTGATCACACAAATCTAATTATTATTCCATTATGTCCAGCACTTGTGCTTTGTGTAACAGCCCAAAATTTTAAACTTGGTTAAAGTTTAAAAACTTATTTGAATCTGTGAATTTTCTGAAATTTTAAAAGCCTTCCTTTAAATTATTTTAAGGCAAAACAAATTTAAATTCAAAATCTATTATCAACTTTAGGTTGGAATTATTTTATTTAAGTCCATAATAATGCTAGAGATTTCTGTGAATTTTTCTAGAATTTTTGGAATTTAATTACTATATTCTAAAGCCTATTTGAATTAATCTAATTAATTAAAATCATAAACCAATTTAAAATCCCTAATCTGTTAGGTGGGCCAATTTAGGCCCATTCCCTCCTCCTTGCACGCCTGGCCCACTTGGCCCGATCCTTGCACCTCTCCCTCTCTCTCTCCATTCCGGGTGATCAATCCCAGCCATTGGATCTAAATCCTATGGCCAATACTCAACCCCGGCCTCACCCTCTCTCCCCTCTTTCGCTGTAGGTGGACCCGGCGCAGCTTCTTCCCCAACCCTTCTTCTCCAACGCGCCCGAGTCAACGCCGCCATTACCACGCGAGCCGGAGCTCCGCAGCAGCGCCCCCAACCGCCCCCGCCTAACGCGCGTGCGTGCGCGCGAACCGCACGTACGAACCGCCCCACTCCCCCACGTTTCTCTCCCTCCTTGCGCCCGTCTCGGCCACGCACAAAACCGCCGCCGCGCCATGGCCGCGCACGATCTCCCCCTCTCCTCCGCCCCGGCCCCTATAAAAGGGAGCACCGGGTGCGCCCTTAACCCCTCAACCATTCCCCTCCCACCACTCCTCCTCCCGTGCCCTCTTCTCGTCGGATTTCTCAAGACAATCGCCGCCGGCCACCGGGTACTCCCTCGTCTCTAGCGTCGCCGTCAACGCCGCTCCGGCCCCGTCGTCTACGTCTACGGCATCGTCGCATCTCCGCGACGCCCGTGCGCGCATCCATTTTGACGGAGACCCACGGGAGCACCTTCGTCACCACAAGCCCGCGCGTAAGCGCATTCTGCTTTCATGCCGATCATCTAGTCGTCCTCCGCCGTCAAGAGGTAGTGCATTAGGTTCATCCTCGCATCCTCTCTCCGGCACACTCCTCATTGTCGTTCTGCCGTGCCGCCGCTCCGTCGTCGTGACGTGGCACCGAGCGCCGCCCGTCGTCGTGGCGTGGCATCGCCACGTGGCGCCACCTCGAGCCAGTGGCGCCACCTCAGCCACAGGGACGGATGTGAAGCCGACGTGGCGGCCACGTCACACCCGCATCACCACCCCTTTAGCCAAAGGCTCTGTGGACTTGGTCCATGTGAGCCGTGTCCATGACACGTAGGCCCCGCATGTCAGAATTAAATTTAATTCCTTTAAATTCTGGAAAATTCATCGCTGACGTCACCATGCGCAATAATTAGAATTTTCTATAGAAAAATAATTCGGGAAATTGGTTAAATAGCAGATCTAGGTTTAAATTTGTAAAATTCATAACTTTTACATCTTAACTCCAAATTAGGTGATTCCAATTTCTAAAATTTTATAAAATTAATACCTAGCTAAATAAAATATAAATATTTGATTTGGAGTAGGTTTAAACTGTCTGTTTGAATTTGAAATAATTTAAACTACACATTTAGGATTTAAACTTGTAAAATTCATATCTTTTGAACCCTAATTTCAAATTGAATGATTCCAATTGCTAAAATCTTAGAAAATTATTATCTAGCTATATAAAATAAAATTATTTCATTTGGATTCAGTTTAATTTGTCTTGTTGGATTTATTTGAATTTCGATTGATTTGTCGTATTTTCACGTTTAGACTACGACGATTCCGGGGAATTTGATTCTTCCGAAGATTTAGAATTTCAAGACTTCAGTGAAGGCAAGTTACACTTTGACCATGTTGCACCTACTATTTTAAAGTTATTTAATTCAATTCTTAAATTTATTATTGCATGCATATTTTTAGTCAATTATTTTAATACCCTGTTTAAATGCTTAGTTATTCCAATTGTTATTGTATGGCCAATTTTGAATATTTAAATGTCATCCCTTTGTCACCATAGATAAATTGTTTGGAAACGCTTAGCAAATGCTTAGACCATGATTTTGATTTTGGGAGGATTTAGCCAAACCATTACAAATTGTTTGAAATTAAATCTATGGTATTGTTTTACCATAGAGAGTTTGTAAAGATGGTTTTCACTAAAATAAAATTAAAAGGGTTTGGACTTGGGCGTAACGGATGAAAGGTGGGTGCAGGTTTATGCACGGGTTTAATCTGGTTAGGATTAAAGCCCAGGGTTTGATTTGAAAGACACCCAAGTCATTTAAGGACCGGCCTTTGAGCGTTCCTTTGCTATGCCTTATCGTACCACCACACATCCTGTATGGGCAAGACCTGGCTTATTAATTTGGGATACCCCGTAGATATTCGTGCCATTTTGTATGAGTGGGTGTCGGTTAGACTATAGTCCCACCTGGCGCAAGAGGGGGCCCTGAACCTGCGGATGGTTAGTCCAAAGGGGGCGAAACCTTAGCGGGCATGAGTACTATGAGGTAGATCATTGTAAAGGCCTTGTCACGCGCTCTAGGCCTTACCTAAGGTAGTGAGCGTTGGCATAGATATATCTTTGGATAAACTAGAGAATTCGTGTCTTGTGGGTAAAAGTTGTACAAACTCTGCGAGTAGAAAACTATTGAATAGCGCGTCATGATCATGGACATGCTAGCAAAGCCACTTTGAGTTAGACTTATTTTTGGTTTTAAAATGAATTCAACAGATGTTTTCAGGATGGTTAGTCCTGTGGGAAAAATTGGGCGGTTAGCCATTGTGATTGGAGGATATCCATCACCTTTGTTGGAGGTTATCCACATTATACCATTGTCTTTTAAAATTATGATTTTAGATATTGTATGAAAATGGCCTTACAATCTACTATGATTATTTAATCTAAAACTGCTACTTTATGCAAAATAACCCTGCCAATGTCCTTTCTTTACCTTATGCATGTATTACAATTCCATATTGGGTGTAACTTGCGAGCACGGTAGTTGTGCTCATGCTTGCTTCATGCAACAAAATTTCAGGAGAAGACTACTATCAGGACGATGAGGACACCGACACCTAAGCTACGCCCTAGACGATTGCCTGTGGCGGATCGTTCTGGCCTACTACTACTACTACTGTTTTTACTTCCGCTGTGTTATTTACTCTTCCATTTGGCTTCATGCCCAATTGTATCGAACTCTGATTTACTATTAATGAAATGCGAGATTTGGTTATGTTATCATTTTTGTAACTGTGTACACCGGAAATCCTGGACCGGTGTATGAACACAGAGGGTTCGCGATCTTTCGTTCCTGGGTCCAACACTTTGCTACTTTGTAAAGAAATAAAAATAAAAACAAAACTGTTTGACTTGGGCACAATGGATGTTGGTGTGATTTGTTGGGTGTGAACGGAATGGTGCCTAAGTCCCCAAGGACCGAATTACTTGCACCATTGATCAAAGCACTTTTGTGTGCTAACCACACGAGGGGGATATGGGACCTCTCTTGACTAAGTACTTTGGGAGGTGTTAATTATGGGTCGCAAGTGGATAAAACTGTTTTTATAAGGGGAAGATCACCCGTAGTTGCTTAGGCTGGGCCGGTGTATCCTATCCTTTGGGTTGTCACGGCTCTTAATTAGTATCATTCATTGGAAATGTCTCGTAGGACTTAGCCGTGCCGGCATGCCAAAGGAAGTGTGCTTAATCATGTGGCGAAAAGGCGGTCTGGCGTGTGGGTACATTGGTACACCTATGAGGTTAAATCTATTGAATAGCCTCGTCCTAGGTTATGGACACGCTTGGTTATTTCCATAAGAATTAGACTACAACCTTTAATTAAAACTTGACATGGGTGGTATGAATGGGTAATTCATGCTATTGTTGTGGTGGCTATTGGGTTAGTCACTTCCAGGATTGTTGTTGTCATCTTTCTATTTTTATTATGTTATCGTCTCGATGTTATTTGCAAATTAAAAATGAATTGCAAAACTGCTTTGAATCTATTTAAATATTGCAAATGAAAACTTGCTTTATACTAAAATGAGCCTAAAGCCTTCCACTTAAATAAAGCTTGCATGTAGCTAACTATAGTTCTGTTATACTACACGTCAGTCTTGCGAGTACATTTTTGTACTCATTTGCTTTGCTTAATAACTTTGTTGCAGAGGAGGTAGAGCCCCAAGGGCTTTACTTTTGTGAGATGAGCTGCGGTTGGAAAGACTAGCTAGGCGGCCCGGTCGGTTGCCTTGTGGGCTAAACGCAAACCCTATGGCCTTCTTTTGTTTATCGCCATCTTATGGCCTTTGCTTCCGCTGTGTTTTCTTTCTTAGTGGTTTTTTGGCCGGTCGGCCCCTTTTGTAATAACTCTCTATATTATGTATGTCGTTGTTTTAATCTAGTTGGTGCTTTGGTTCTATGTCTTGAATGGAATTGATGCATGATTTTGTTAAGGGGTGTGTATACTGCATTTTTGGGAAGTATACATATCTCGAAGACACGGGTTATTTTGTTTGTGATGCTAGGGTCAATGGATGACTAAGCATTACAAGCCAAATAAACCGGGGTCCTCACAGTACTTGAGATCTTCTTTCAGCTCATATGATTCCAACGGGGCTTGTTCTTTTGGCACACAAAGACACTCCTTCAACTGAGAGACATGAAAGACATCATGTACTCCTGCTAAAGACTACAGTTGCTCGAACTGGTAGGCTACTTCTCCACGAGGATCCGCAATCTTGAATGGACCAACATACCTAGGGGCAAGCTTCCCTTTGGCATGAAACTCTTTTTACACCTTTGAGTGGCGTAACCCGAAGATATACAAAATCTTCTGGTTCGAAGCTGAGGTCATGACGATGATTATCAGCATAACTCTTTTGCCTTGATTGGGCTATCTTTAATCTTTCTCTGATCATAGCCACTTGTTCTTCGGTTTCTTGAATAATATCTGGTTCAAAGACCAAACGTTCAGCTATTTCTGACTAATTCAAAGGGGTTCTGTAGGCGCGACCCTACGAAGCTTCAAATGGTGACATTTGCGGACTAGCTTGATAGCTGTTGTTGCACTAGAATTCAAAATATGGCAAACTTTTGTCCTAACTGATGGCATTAGCTAGGGCATAGGTTCTCAACATATCCTCCAATATTTGATTAACCCTTTCAATCTGTCCATCTGTCTAAGGATGGTAAGTAGTACTGAAATTCAAATGAGTCCCTAAGGCTTCAGGCAAGCCTTGCCAGAAACGAGAAGTGAACTGAGATCCTCGATCTGACACTATCTTCTTGGGCACACCACGCAAACTGACTATCCTTGACATGTACAGCTCTACTAGGTCTCCTGAGTGAGTGGTTTTGACTAGCAAGAAATGGGCAAATTTAGTAAGATGATCTACTATTACCCAAATTGAATCGTAACCCAATTGAGTCCGGGGTAAACTAGTAATGAAATCCATTCTGATCTCTTTCCACTTCCACTCTGGAATTTCCAAAGGTTGCAGCAGAAGACCTTTGGTCTCGATATTGCTTTTACCTTCGACACACGTCGCACCGAACAGCAATTTCTCGACTTCTCACTTCGACGAAAACTTAACAAACTGGCTGTTGGTAGGAAGGCATCTTGAAACTCGATTACTTCTAACAGGGCTGCTTGATTGGTGCTCGAAGACACTCCTGGAGTTGAGGAGATCCTGTTGTTGACTGATAACTTAGGCTAACAACTAACTCTTCTTCTGAGCTTCGGAATCTGAACAGACTAACACACCTTTGTCACCGCTGTCCTACAATCCTTAACACAGATCTTCAACAGGTATCCTGACGATAGACTTGACTACGAGGGTGATAATCTCCACAATCCACGTAGTTCTTCTGGTTGAACTAACCCATTTACAATTCCTTTAGGATTAATGACACTTGGCCTTATGTTCCATGATTAATGCAAAAATCCACACACTTCGGGAGCTGATCTGCTTCTAGCTGAGCAAATGACTTAAGATCAACCACTGAAAACTTCAGATGGTGACAACTGCGAACTAGCTGGCAGTTGGTGCTACAAGGGAAGCCCTACATACAACACTTACTTGCTTGACCTGATACCATGAGTTAAGGCACAACTTTTTTCTATCGCCTCTCTGGCTCGAGGCGATACGATCTTGAACTTGAAACGAGCATCCAAGGCTTCATAGACACTCTGTCGCTGACACAAGGTAAATTGGTATCCTCGGTCCAACACTAACTTTTCTGACACATCATGCAATTTGATCATCTCTGTCGATCTGGCACTATACCAATTCTGGCGAATACCATCTCTGTCATATCCAACCTCTGTCATATACCACTTTGCTAAGCGGTCTCCAAACATGGTGATATAAATAGGAATGAAACGACATATTTCTCTAACAAAATTGTCTGGTCAAGCCTGACTCTCCAGCATCAGTTTGAACTCTGGGGTTCAACAAATATCCTTTTGAAACTGACTCAACTTCTGACATTCACAGGTTACTTTAGCTGACTGAACAATAGATTCTTGCGGTAGCTCTTCTGATTCAAACATCTACCACTATACTGATCTGTTCTGCGGGGATAGACTTTGACCTCGTGGTTCTCAATCCGATAAAAGCATTCTTTGTTTTCTTCACGATAGCAAACCTTGAATTACGACTAGGATAATTCACTGCTTGAAACTTTAGTTGTTAGGAAGTGCACGCAAAACTTCTTAACACGCTGATTCTTGGACGTTCTGTAATAAAAGCTATCAAGGTTCTCTCTGGTATCTGGCAATACGAACACTGGAGTTGTGGTCAATCTCTTTTGAACTTCTCACTGACTTGGTTCACTTATAACGATCTGGATGAACTTGTCCTTTTAAAACGAATGAGGGGTCTTGGCTATCTTGAAACGACTACTTTACTGATCTTCAACTAACACTGTGTTGTACACAGATGATTCTGGGGAAATCTAAAATTCTTACTCAAAACTCAACAAGCTGACTCTGAGGTTCTGAAGATTATCTCTTGGATAAACTAAAATCCTCACACATCCTTGTGCTACCATTTCACTTCTCAAACAACACTAACACTAGCTAAAATGATGAGCTTGAATTGACACTGACTTTATCTGAGAAAATCATCTGATCTGTTCCATCATTTCTGCGAACTCATTGGCAACTTTTGCCATATATCATCTCTGATGTAATTCCTTCTAACATAGGCTGATCAAGGTTACCAAGTCAAAGACAACTTGACTTCTGATACGGTTGTGGGTTGTATAGATCACTGCAATGATCAATGCATATTCTCTTGCAGATATGGACATTATCACATGGTTAAGTTCTTTAACCATTCGCTGCTGCCTCACTGCTATGCAAGGTAGTGGCTTCGACTTCATCATGGTCCCTTATAATTACGGCTCTATGGCCTTCGATTACCAAGACTCAGAACTTGATTAGTCGACATGCACAGGCATATGCTGAGAAAGGTATCCTATGTTTAATACCCAGCAATTCCTTTTATTCATAACTTGAATACAAAGATGTCCACCTTTTAGCTCTCAAACAAAATAAAAGATTACAACTTATTTTCCGACTTCATATATTGATGCTAACAAAGGCATGACACTGCATAATATGACATCACCAATCTATGCTTCCTTGGTAACATCATGATCCAAACGTCTCTTCTTTGACTGCTTCGCTGGACACACGGATCCGGCTATGTTACCACTTGCTCTGGGAGTTACTATCTTAACTGACACAACTTCTGGCATTCTTGCACCTAGAGTGAGTGATTGGTTCTGCTGCGGACACTGGCTGATGTAGTGACCTTTCCTATGACAACTGTAGCATATACGTGTCGAGCCTTGTGACTTTTCTGACGAGACTATGGCAGAATGATTATCCTTCTTCAAGGTTCAAGCTTGTCGCTTTGCAGGGCATTTCTTGGCATAGTGGCCTTGCTTGCCACACTCGAAACACACTCTTGGTGAGACTGGCTTGTTTCCCTTTTGAGGTGGGTTGCCAAAGTCAACATTCTGCTCTTGTGATTCTTCGGCTGACATATCTTGCACTGGCAACGGATTGCCTCCTTTTGCTAATGCACTAACAGCGGCTCGGAAGCTTTCTCGCTGACGTTGTGTTGCAGAAGTCAACACTGAATACATGGGGCACTGACTCGGACAATGATCATCGCCTTCACATAAGAAAAATGTCATTTTGCTCATTGGACATTCTCCCACGGAATGGTTTCCTTCGCAACTGGAACAATTGATGTTGTGCTCATCAGCACTATGGCCTATTTCTCCAGAACGGATACATGCACAATCTTCTAACTTATCTGGCTGGCAGCACTTTAAGTGACAATGACTAGATTTGCTATAGGATATCGGAATAGCAAGTTCCTCTTGATCACTCTTGCTTGATGTCGCATACTCTTGATTTAAAAGCGGTGAACTCGACCATGTGATGGTTTGCTCGTCCTGATGGGCGGCGCGAAATTTTTCCCACCAATCTAATGCAACTCCTTCCAATTGATGAGAAGCAAAGAGAACTTTCTCATTATCGTTGCAATGCACAATAGTTAGCTTTTCTTCTATGGTGCGAATCCAAGATTCTGCATCCCTGAGTACGGTTGATCCTTAAAAGACAGGCGGCTTGGTCCTCATGATCTTCATAAACTTGAACTGAGGGCGTGCCATTAGGATGGCAACGAACTGTGCATCATTGCAAACATCAATTCTGTTCGACAGTTGCATCGTCGTTGGCATGAGCTGATTCTGGGTGGTAGGGAACTAGCTCGGGTTCTGATGTGTCACTACTGGCACTGGAGATAGCTGTTGGTTATCACTTGTTACGAAATCGCGACAGCGGTGACGATCTGACGGCTTGCTTGATTATTACGATTCATCAAATTGATTAAAATAGCGATTAGTGCGATTCTGCTGTGTCATCATGTTGTTCATGTTTTGTATCATCGCGTTCATGAAACGAGTCTGAGCTACCAGGAATTGTTTCATGACTGGATCTGCCACTCCTGATACTGGCATCTGTCTACTCGGTTGACGAGATCTGAGCTGGCATAGACTATCTCAAGATTAGGGACAAGGTTGGCTTTACTAGGGTTCTCCATCTGTTGGCTTGCCAGGGCTAATAGATGAGAGGAAAAGCATAAGGTAAGGGAAGACAATCTACTAAGGGGAGCGGGTTTAACCCAAGGAACACCAAAGAACACACAAATAGCCGGAGAGCTATTAAGAAGCACAAAACTCATAGGCAAACAACACAGACCAAGGAAAACGAAAATCTAATCATCTAGTCGAATAAGCTCTAACTTAACTGGGTGCCTTGGCTCAACACACGGGAGGAACCGACACTGATTTATCCTATATGACTGGTCTAAAGAAAACTCGAACTGGTCACGGTCTTCATCAAACGTTGACTGCTTGCGATCCTAGGAGGCGAAGCTTGGAGAAGGAAGGGCAATGTACAACTTCTTCTTGGTCTTCAATTCTTGTGACGAACTTGTCTCGAGCACTTGGGGAGATATTGATACATTGTTGCTAGTTGCATGGTCTTCAAAAAGTTGCTCAAAACAGCTCTTGGGCATACACCAAGACATTTGGCACAAATCGCGACAAACTATAGAAGTTATGGGAAGAGGGAGCCCAATTTGATACTCAAAATAGTGAGGAAGAATATAGATGAGAAATGAATAGAGTGGAAGAGTATAGAGGCTAGACAAGATGAGAATAGCACATCATTGGGATTTTCCATTTGTAAAATAGGTTTTTAAGTTTTCCTTAAAACGACCATTCTAACTAAGGTCGCGACCTACAGTCGATATGGCTCTGATACCACCTCTGTTGGAACCCAAAATATGCAATTCTAGACCCTCTCTATATACTGCACTAGTCCAGGATCACGCTAGTGCACACAGTGGCAACATCAGTGAAATATCATTTCCATATACAAAGATAACTAATAAATAGGCAAATAACAATAAACATCAGAGTAAAGACCTTATGGTCAAAGCTTACAATTAATGCTTCAAAGGGCAGATAGCTCAATGAAGCTGCAGCGGAACAAAATAGAACAACTTCAGTGATGCCCATCTATATGCCCACTGGCAATCGGCTGGGGTAGCGCGACCTAGTTCTTCACGATCCTTGAAGTAGACCTTGTTGACTGGCGATTCCTTCACCTCTACTTGATTTATTAAAGCAAGCATGAGTACACACCGTACTACATAAGTCATACCACATAATGCAATTTATAGATCTGAGCTTATTCCAAAGGAATGGCTTCTGTGGTTCTTTTGCAGAAATGCAATATTTGCAATTTAAATACAAATAATAGATTGAAAGCATAAGTAAAACAAATATCTGTAATAATTTTTATCATTTGTTTTCACAAAGACTCATAGCCTAATCAAGTTATTCACATAGCCATATGACTTAAGTCACACAGCTCCCTTCCCAAGGTTTTCATGAAAATCTACCCCTCGTGTGAAATCCCCGAGCATGTCCATGACCGTGGATGCAGCTATTCAAATAGATTGATTAACACTATGAAGAGGTTGTACACTTTACCCACAAGAGGCAATCAACTTGTACGGAGCTGATCACAACAAAACCTTTCAAAAACTTTATCTCAACATTAACACTCCCGGTATGCTTAGCCACCACAAACGCACACGTTGGGCGAGAAGCAGCGAACATACCGCCTGTGATCGACTACTTGGTAGTACACACCTCCACCCAATCCGACACATCTAACCTACAACCTGAGTAATCAATTTCAAGACTCCATAACTTACTAGGTTAGGCCCGTCCCATACCAGGCATGTGGTTGTACGAAAGGCCCAGTTCAATGGCGCACAAGGTTAAGTCCTTAATTGACTGAGGCAAGACTTCCAAATTCTAACCTATCATTCCCGCCAACATAGATCCACCATAAAAGTATACCAGACCACTTGCCCCCGTCCAAAACCTTTTCCCACCCTATTGGTTAAGTGCAATATATGCCATCAACGAGTAATAGCACATAGTACACACAATTTTATCAAATGGATTCCATAGCCACTTAGTCAAGTTTATTATTGCGACTCACATGAAATGATGACTCGTAGCATGGCTAAGCAATCTAATCGCATCAAACCACCCCATGTTGGTAATACAATAGCACCAACTAAGTAAACCAAACTAGCGTGACAAAAGATTATGGCATACAATTAGACAAGGAGGTCATAACAAATTGGATATTAACTAGTCCCAAAAACATTGAAATAAATAATTAAAGTAAATACAATAATTTAAATCAATATAACTTTTGAAAACTGGGTTCAATATGATCAAAGGTATAACTTGCCTTGAGATAGGTCTAAGTACTGATCTTGCTCTTGAGGTATTTCTTCTTCTTCAAATCTTCCCGAAGTATCGACGTCTACTCACAAACGAAAGCAAATAAACAAAAAAAAAATAATAGAGGTAAAAATTAAATAAAAATCTCAGATAGATAGATCTTGAATTTAGATGAATTTAGAAATTTGAATGGGCTCAAACGGAGTTCGAATGCAAAAGATATGGGCTTTGGAAGATTGAATCTAAAAGAAACCCTAATTGCAGGAATTACGAATTATTTCTTAATAGGAAAATCCGGTTCTGACGTGGCGCCGCGTCGTCCGGGCGCTCGGGTGGGTGAACTCAACTTTGACAGTGGGCCCCTTTGAGGTGAGATGGCTCACGGTGGACTTGGTTCACCGAGCCAGGCGGTTGGGATTGGATCGGGACCACCACATGGCAGCGGTGATTGGGCTCCATGCGGGCGACAGTGAGGCACAAGGCTGAGGTGGCGGTGGTGGCAGTGACCTGTTGTGGCGAGGTGGTGGCTTCGGATCCCGCAGTCTCGTGAGCAGCGGCGGCTCAGCGGCGGCGAGTGCTCTGGGAGGTAGAGGCGAGTGGGGATCCTGGCAGTGCGCTTCTGGTGCTCGCGGATGATCGTGGCGGTCGGCGGCGACGATTAGGCCGAGCTTGGGCCTCGGGCGCGACGGATCTGGGGCTCCGGTGGGCTTGCGATGAAACCGAGGTCACCGGGAGGTATTCCTTGTCCTTGCGAACTCGAAGGAGGCGACGGCGAGGCTTGAGCGGCTTCGACGGTGAAGAATGAGCTCGACAGAGTTGTGGCGGTGCAAAGCTTCCCTGGCGAAACCTGGCCACTAGGGCTTCGCTCTGGGGTCGGAGGTTGGGTATGGGATCTCGAGAGGATCACGGGCTCCGGTCCCCTTTAAAAGCCTGGCCGGAGAGTCAAGGCTCTCTGCGAGCAGCGGTCGACGGCAATGGCGACTTCGACTCGGGTGAGAGTCCGGAGGTTGGCGATCTGAGCGTGGTGGCGGTCCCACATGGCGGCGGCTTCGGCGACGGGCGCCGCACCCGACCAAGCGGTGGTGGCGGTGGGTCTTTGCCTGTGAGAGAGAGAGAGGGGCGGGCTGCGGTGGGAAGCGAGCGAAAGCAAGGAAGCGGGCGCCTGAGGAGCGAGCCGCATGGGAAAGGAACTAGGTTTCGGCCCAGCTACTATTCTGATATTTAATAATAGTTTTTCTTTTTAGAAAATAGCTGAAAATCCAAATAAGTCTTAGAGAATAGCAAATGAACTTGGAAAAATTCTAGAAAATATATCCAAGCACAAAGAATCCAAATAAAATAGTTTTGACCATTGTTGATGTTGACTTTAATCATATTAAATTATTTTGATGTACAAAGTCCATGTTTAAGCTTTTGAATTAAATTCAAGTAAAATCCAAATGGTGAATTTTCTCCTACTAACTATTCAAAAGATTTTTAAAACTCGGAAAATTGGGTTGTTACAACTTTCTCAACATACTTCCCCACTTTGCGAACACAACCCCTTCTTTACACCTTGTTATATATGAGTCATACACAACACAAAGAGAACTTTTTCTGATCTCTTCATGTCGGTACTCCGCTATCATTGCCATGGAAAGAGCAACTAAGAATAGCCCTTGAAGCCTTAAGATCTCTTGCTTATCTGCACTCAACTGCTTCAATCACTACCAGAAACTATGAAGTTCCCAAGTGCTTATATGTTTCCCGAGTGTCTGGACAAAAACACTCGAGAAGATCCCGAGTGTTTCATAAGACACTCGGGACGAGACGTCAACACTCGGTAGAATTAACTTTCCTAAGTGTTTTCCATAACACTCGGGAGATCAAAACATAATCCCGAGTGCACCGAATCGGAAACACTCGGTATCTTTATTTCCCGTCGCGCCCATGTATTTCCCGTCGAGCGCCCATTTATTTCCCATCGCGCCCATTTTTTTGGCTCCTAAACCCTACATCCCAGCTCGATATTATCCCCAACCCCAATCCCGCAGCGGCCTCTCGTCCTCCTCCTCCCCCTCCTCCCTCCTACTCGACTGCTCCCCCGCCCTGCACCCTAGCGCCCGCGCTTCCCTCCTTCCGCGCCCGCACTGCCCTCCTCCTCTGTCGCCGCTGCAGTGCCTCCTCCCCCTCCTCCCTCCCCCCGAGCGCCACCCACCTCCTCCCTCCTCCGCCCACCTCCCGCCTCCCTGGATCTGGCGCCTCCACCCGCCATGATCCGCCCTCCTCGACCCAGGCCGGATCTGGTGCCTTCGCCCTTTGGTGGGCTCTCTGCTGCTCGCCTCTTGCGCCGCCGCCTTGCGCCCCTCTGGCTCGCCGGTCGAGATTCTCTCCCCGGCTCGGCCCCTCTAGTGGCGCCGCCTCCACCATTGCTCCGCCCGGCTCGGCCCCTCTCATGGCGCCGCCTCCACCAGCTGCTCCCACCACCGGCTCGGCTCCCTGTGCCCTAGAGCCCGTGGCGGCTAGACGACGAATAGCTAACTAGGGTTTGGGTTTTGCTTGAGGGCGAGTGGCGGTGGAGGCTATGGGGGTAGGGGTACTCGGAGGAGCGCGAGTGGCCTGTGATGGTGGCGGACCACTAGCGGTCGAACCGGGCGCTCAAGGAGCTCGAGAACAGCCCCATCATCCTCCTCAAGAAGCTCAACAAGCGAGTACACCACTCAATTTGCCGCCCATCCATCCATACCCTAACATCCTTGATAAAATGAGGCGTCTACGGTGTTTGGTATAACCATCCTAAGCTTCTTTGAATCTCCTTGTCGTGAGATAAAGAGGGTTCTCATCCATTTGTATCTTGCGCCTAAGGGGGTGTGTTCTTGATCTTGCTTGTGGCAAGGTAAGCGGTGTATTGTGAGTATTAATTAGGAAGAGCAGTGATTCTTGAAGTACAAGAGTAGTATTATCCTATACTGATCTGTTTCGTAACACAAGGAGGTGATTTAATAAAGTGGGATAAGGCCAAGGTTGGCTATTATGTAGGGGTTGATATTGCCGAAGGCTCGGTTAGTTTCCTATCACAGGAGACATCTACACTATATGCATACAAGTTAATGACATAACGAAATATGTGGTTAATGAGTTGGTTTTTTATGATGCTTTGGCATGCATGCCTTGTATTTGCTTTGTTTGCCATTGGTATAGTTGAATATGTAACATGTATTGTGATTGTTCGAAAATTTAAAATTATCTGAATCTAGAGTATGATATATATTGTTCAGGATGCAGTTAATTTCCAATATTGTTCAATCGATCATTATCGGGGTACTTGAAGTTAAAGACAAGAGTTGAGTTCCTACAAACCATTCAGACCACTCAGAGGTATATACATGATACAATTAAATAATAGTTAACTTCTTCACCCTACTGTTTGTGATCCTTCCCTGCATATAGGGTAACTTTGTTTACTTCAATTAATACAAGTTATATTCTAGTACTGATTGACAATGCAAATTAATATTTGTTACTTATTTAATATGAACCATGTTTTATTTTTTTTCTCTCTAATATCAGCGTAGATTGAAGAATGCCATACTAAAAAAAAAGTCCAGAACTTTTAAAGAAACAGTTTCTTTTAATTGGAATTATCTATTAAAACCTTTGCATAATTGTCGCTTTTTTCATCCTGTGCAGGTATCATCAAGCTTAATTGGATCACTTAAACAATGAATGAAGGTTAATTACATTGCTGTGTGGTATGTGACTTATATTGCATCAGGGTGTTCACTGTATATTGCATGGAAACAATGATTTGAGAATCAACTACATATTGAACTATAGATCACATTTTATTTAATGCCATGCCATGCATAATTGTTGCTCTTTGTACTGTTCTTGTCTGTGTACTCACTAGTCCCAATTGCTTGTGGAACAGGGGAGGTTGGAACCGATAGAGACGCGTGTTAAGAACAACAAGCATGGTTTTGGTTCCAAAGAGCCAAAGCTACCAAAGCCAAAGGTCGAGGATGATGTTGAAAAAGATCCTAAAAAGCCCAAGGTGAGCAAAAGATGAGATTCTTAATATGCGTTCATGATTATCTCATACAACATTAAATTGCTTGCTGTAGCATTCTTGTAATTTTAATTCTGAATATTGTACTATTATAGTTCAGAAGTATGGTTAGTTTTGTAAAATCACCAGATATTGAATACAAATTATTTGTGTAATGTAGTTAAGAAAGGTACCTCTGTTTATAGTTAGATAAAAAAACTTCCTTACATTGAATGCTCATCAATTATTCTTTCTCTGAGAATATTAGCTTTGATTTAGTAGATTTAATTACGAATATTGTCTTGTTGTGCACTCTAAAAAGAGGTGGTATATTTGTAATGGATGTATATGGTGGCACATCATCGAGCATAAGCTAGGAGATTCTGACTCCTTTGTGAGTCGAGTTATAGCATTGAATCTTGAATAGTAGTTACAATGCATTGAGGCTTATCTTATAAAGTAATTAGAAACTTGGGAGACACAGAATGTCATAAGATTAGTATATTTTAGGATGAGGTTGCATTCTTTCTGACAAAATGTTGTAGTATTTGTAGGTAAAATTTACAACATTTAATAAATCTAGCATTATAAAAAATAATAGAAACATGTGGTAGTAGTATTATGTGACACAACAAATGTTCAAGTGTATCATTTCACTATCCATGCAATACAATTTTCTATTGACATACCAAACCATTTTTTGTAGCTACATATTTTATTTGACCTCTTGTTATATCGTCATGTGGTTTGATGAAATTTAGCTTGGATATCTTGGTAGTACATAATCATTATAATATCTCCATTACATTTTGTGACTCAACATCCTTCACACTTGTATGTCAATGTTTGATGTTGCATACATTCTGTGTGTATCTTGCATATATTGTCACGATTCCTTCATCTAAAGATCATTTACTATTTTTTACAAAGCCTAAACATTATGTTGCTATGTTGTAAGCTAAACATTTTTTTTCATCTTTTGTATGTACATATGAGGTGAGTAGATGAATGTTAGCAGAAGGGAAACACTATAAGCATACATGTCTTTTGTTTTGGCATGAAATATTGCCTAGATATAGAGGTTAATGTTGCATTTGTAAATTATTTTGCATGTATTGTTTTGCAGGAAAATTCATCTGGCAAGGAGGGCAAATTAACTCGTCTTCGGTACATCGATCAGCAGCTAAGGCAATAGCGAGCTTTCCAGCAGTATGTATGATTCCACAAAACGCTTGGAGACCACAGAGGGGACTGCTTGAAAACTCTGTTACAATTCTTCGTGCTTGGCTTTTTGAACACTTCCTTCATCCTTAAGTTTCTTCCTTTATACAATTCTTTCCAATAATCCCTCTGTTCATGTTTCTTATCATTCTTCATAACAATTTTGCAGGTACCCAAAAGATTACGAAAAGTTGATGCTAGCAAAGGCGATTGGCTTGACAAGGAGTTAGGTAATATTGTTTGTCTTTTCACGCACTTAATCACCGATCTATATGTGATGTTCCAATTGCATGGGCATATTAGTATCATATAATTATTTTCATTTGTATGCATGAAGCCCTGAATGCAAATGCTAGAGGTTGTTGACCAAATAGTAATATTTGTATCTGAAGTTTCTATCATTAAGCAAGGTAATCTTTATACGTCCATGCACAACATAAACATCGAAGTTTTACTTACCTTTTGCCCTATAGAAGCTATTTTTGTTTCTTCAAGAATTCGATCTCTTGACTATTTCATGCTTCTCCAGTTGAATTGGTTCATAAATGCCCGTCCGTCTTTGGAAGCCAATGATTGAAGACATGTACAAAGAAGAGATTGGTGATTTAGAGCAAGACTCAACTCTTCCTCTAACAATGTGCCAAGAAGTAAGGGCAAAGTGGGATCTTCCAAGAAAAAGAAGATCTAAAAGCGCTAGGACTCGAGTTTGTGAAACCGAGCTAAGTGAGTCGAGAGCCAAGATTGGGACTATGAATGTTAGTGGAGCACTGTTGGCTTCGAGAATGAGGCCAACCACGATGGCAGTTTCATGAGCACGATGATGAAGGACCAACGATCGGGTGAAGCGGATGGTGGCCTCCTCCTTCTGTATTTGCCGACTGACACTCAAGCGAGCATATGCGTAGATATATCAGGTGTTGTTCATTTAGGTTGGAAGTGTGGTTCCTTCAATATGCGTAGATATATCAGGTGTTGTTCATTTAGGTTGGAAGTGTGGTTCCTTCGATATGACTATCATTATTTGATTTTGTTATGACTATCATTATTTGATTTTGTTATGATTGAATTATGGAGAATATTGTGAGCTTGGGAATTATGTCAATGTTGTTCAATCTATATATGTAATGATTTGTGGTATTTATCTTGCTGTGGAATTATGGTTTATTTGATTGCAAAATCGGTGCAAAACTAAATTGGATCATATATACCCTGTGGAAAAGTATATTGTTTCCCAAGTGTTCAGGACGAAAACACTCGGGAAATATGGCCACGTGGCTATCCTTTTCCGACGCTGTCACTCAAATTTTCCGGAGTGTTCAGGACTAAAACACTCGAGAACAATATACTTGTCGTGGAAGAAAGACCAGACAGTAGAGTGAGGGGGACCCTTGGCTTCCGAGCGGGGGGGCAGAGGGTCCCAAGAGCGGGTTTCAGCTGGAGTGGTACTTGTATTTTATTCAGGAAATATTTCTCCTTTTTCTTCTCCCCCTTGATGATAGGGGGAGGAGGCTATTTATAGCCTCCTTTGCTTGGTACAAGAAGTTACATACATACCCCTATGAAAGTACAACTACCCTAGGGGTAGTAGGGGCTTTTCCTAGCCTAAGGGTAGGCCTCGGCGCATGGTAGACTCCCTTGGTCCTAGTTCACCGGGACCGTGAGCTTGGTCCACCTTTGTTGCACCTCGCTGATGGTTGCGAGGCCCCTCCGGGGCCTTCCTTCGGGACGCCCACGGGGCCCCCTCGCAGGGGCATCCTTGCAGCCGACCTTGGGGGCCCTCAGGAACCCTCCGGAGGCTTCGAGAGTGCCTCTAGAGCCCCCGGAGCCCCTCCGGAAGTCGCCTTTAGTGCCACCCTCGGAGCCTATGGAAGCGTCTCCGGGTACCTTGAGGCCCCTTCGGGGGGCGGCTCCGGGGTCGCCTTTGGAGCCCCCTGAAGTGCTGCCGGGTCCCTCGGGGGACCCTCTGTCGCACCGCCTATGCCGTGGGGCCGGTGGGTCACCCCTACGACAAGCCCCTCGCGGTCGAGGTCCTGCTTCGCCATGGCCGAAACCGCGCCGTTCTCCTGGAGGGTCCAGCCACACCATCCCCTCGGGCTTGGCGAAGCGTATCCTTGGAAGAGCCAGCGAAGACGGGTTGCTGGTGGCGTTCGCTGGCTCCTGGGTTCCCGCGCGTCATGGGATGGTGCGCGGGGTGGGTTGTTGTGGGCCATAAATGGCGCCGCTACCTCTTGGGATTCCACGCGTCGTTCTTTGGGCTTTGTGCCAGTTTAATGAGTGGAGGGCGTGCTGTAGGGTTTGTGCACGTGGTGCGCGTGGATTGGCGCGCGACACCTCATTTCCCACCCTGCAGGTTTCGACCACCTATATATATGCACCCCGCTCCTCCCTGCTGGTATTCATTTCCAGTTTTCTAGCCTCCTACTTTGCGCTTCGTTCCTGCTGCGGTGCTTGGCTTTGCTGGCAAGGGTCCATCTTACTGCTTCGCGTATGCCAAAGTGTGCGAAGGTGAGTGCGGGGGAGGCGATGTACACGAGCGAGTTGGGGAGGTCCACCATGACCGATCTTGTCCTCGTCACTCTTGTCGACGAGGGCAAGTTGGAAAGCCTTGAAAAGGTCCATGCTCCGGGCAAGAAGACCACGCCGGCGACCCACCCGGACGAGGTGGTGGTCTTTGTTGCCTTCTTTGATGTTGGCCTCCGCTTGCCATGCGTCATGCCCAGTTAGGGCAGCGCTCATTTGTCTGGTGAGTTAGCTAACCGACGCCGGACTCCATCGTGAAGCTAGGGGTCTTCGAATGGATGCTTCGGGCGGCCGGGGCCAGTAGTGAAGGGCGTTTGTTTGCCCATCTTCACGGCGAACCTTGCCAAGAAGAAGAAGAAGAACACCCGCGAGGCGCTAAACTTTGGGCGTAAACTTCCGGTAGGGACCGGTGCGGATGTATCTTCCTACTCGACAACAGCGTAACCATTGGGACACGGACTGGACTCGGTGGTGGTTCTACCACAAGTCACCGCCGGAGGATGGTCTGCAATCTTGAGGCGAGCCGATACGACTCATTGCTAGCCCTGAGATCGATCTCAGCGCGAGGGAAGAGGCCCTCCTTCAACTTCTATTGGATGTGACGAAGCGCTTCTCCACCCGCGACCTGGTGGAGGAGTTCTGTGCCTTCGGGATTTGGCCCCTAGTCCAGGAATGGAGCGTTGAGATCGAGGGTTCGAAGACCGGGCGCCCGATCCTTACCGTGAAGGGACGGGAGGGTACGGATCTCGGCGGCTTTACTTTTCTCTATTTTTGTATGTGTTGCTTGTTCTCACGGTTGTATTAGTGATGGTTTCGCATTCTTGCCCATTACCGAAGCTACTCGCGCGGCGGAGGTGCTTCTGGGCCCTTACATAGGCGAGGAACATTCAAAGCGCGTCACGGTGGTGCGAGAGAGTCGGCTTAACTGGGCGTATCGCCGTCGATTCGCCTCTCTGAGCTCCGGACGGACGCGGAAAAAAAGCGCTCATCTTGCCGAGGCGGTGGGCGGCCGATTGCGGTGGTGCCACTACGCGCTGTCGCTCCTTGTGATGCAAACAACCCTGCGGAGGTGGCAGAGGACGCGAACCGGCCTGCCAAGAAGTTGGCAAGGGCCGTGGAACAGGTGGAGTCCTCCGCCTCGAGTGACTCCTCGTCCAGCGAGCGCGTCGACTCGGCCGATGAAGACGCGTCGGGGATCTGACAGGCGCCCATGGCGGAGGTGGCGAGGCAAAAAGCATAATCGGCCGACGGCGTTGTTATTGCTGAGTCTTCGAGTGAAGACACTCTATCGTGTGTTTATGGTGCGGATGTCGAGGTTTTGTTGGCCACCCCGCCTACTCCGGGGCGTGCTGATGTCGCCGCCAACGATCCTCTTGCTCCGCGGTCGCCCCAAGGTAATGAATTTTGGTCCTTGTGTGTGATTGCGCGTGTCTGATACTTGCTCATCGATCACGGATCACGAGTGACGCCACGCGAGGGCGATGTGTGAGCCCGAGCGTAATGGGGGCGGCGGGTGAGAATTCCTGGCGGGCTCGATGAGAGTCGAGGGTGCGCGCCCGATGCTCACTCTGGTGTGGGCCCGTGGACGTGCTCCCCATGTGTAACAAGGACTTCATGATTAGCCCCAGCACCGCCGAAGTGGGCGAGGTGGTTGGAGACTTCGTGCACTCGCCCCATCTTAAGCATTTCTTCAAGAAAATGGCCGTGAAGGACATGCTCCGGGCGTGGGCGAATGCCATGAAGGTTAAATAAGTTCCTCTCGGCACCTTCGCTTCGTCTTATTCGGCCATTGCTAAGGTGTCTCGTGCAGACTATGATGCTTTCGCGGGCATTGGATGATGATATCTCCCGATGCTTCGGCAAGATTCAGAGCGAGCTGGACAGGGAGCATGCCAAGAATGAGACCCTCAACAGTCAGCGTGATTCCCTTGCGGTGAGGGTAAAGTATTTGGAGGAGCAAGTGTTATTCCCTTGGGATGATTTGGAGGCTTCGTGGAAAGTCTTGGGCGCTTCTCGAGGAGGAGGTTGAGACAGCGCGAGCTATCAAACAGCAAGGGCTCTTGCTTTTGAGGATTTGGAGACCCTTGAGGATGCCGTGGCCTTGACTCGGTGTGCCCCCGAGGATTCATCGTCCGCTGAAGCGGACATCACCCTCAAACGCCTTAAAAACGTTGGGAGGGTGTGCGTGCCGGCGACGCGCTCATACGAAGACCATTGTGCGATGGTGGCCTAGTGCACGACCTTAGCCTCGCTTGACAAGGCGGGGTGTGCGCATATTGACGCTCTCGCCACCCGCGCGGTCGTTGTGGCTACCGCCGAAGAGTCGGCGAGCGCGGAGCGTCGTATACGCCGGGCCAGCAGGGTCCTGTTGGAGGACTAATGGGCGCGGCGCAGCCACGAGGATGTGACCGCGTCGTTTTGGGCGGTGCAGGCACGACAGGCCAAAGGGAAGGCACGTGCGACTGGCTCGGACGAAGGCTTGGAAGGGGGCAAGAGGGGGTCCACGCATGAAGGCAAGGTGTGACCCTCCGCTTGCCAGAAGTGGCTCAAACTTGTAGCGTAGCATAGCATAGGCCCTCACTCTGTACTTTGTTGTTCTGCTGGGGTCCTGAGGAGGAAAAACCCTTTTTTGTGTAATGTCCTCCTGGTTAAATGAAATGCTTTTGATTTGGCAGTCTTTGCTTGACTTTGATCGTTATTTGAGGGTGTGCTTCATGGTCTATCTGAGGAATGGCGCTTATTGAAATGTGCCAGGAGGGTCCTTGCCGCTCATGGGGCGATGTAACCAAGACTCTTTATTACGACGTGGTATTGAAGGAGGCGTGAGGTTCTGCTGAGGTGGCGGCGAGATTTATTACCGTGAGAGTTACGTGCCATGGCGCGAAATGGCGTTAGTGGAAGTTAGCTAACCTAGCGGTTCTATAACGTTCTTCGTATCCGTAGCATGCGCAAGGCGCTGGAGGAGATCTTGGGCCTTACGGGGCGTCGGGGGTTGCCGGTAGCGTCCGGGGGACTGGTGCCACCCGCCGCATCACTGGAAGCCTCGACGAGCTCGTCCGACACGCCCGAGGATGTGGTCGCGTGGAGGGAATATGAGGAGTTGCTGGCTGCCGGACCATCCAATGGGGAACTGCTAGAGTGGGCGATGTGCAAGGAGGTGTGGGACTTCGCTCCGCGGGTGCGCGGTGTCTAACGCGGTGCGCCGTGACCGACCTGTAATTTTATGTACAATGCTATTATTTTCGTATTCGTTGTTCGGGCCGAGGCGTTGTGAGATGTGTATGCTATGTTGAGTTTAATAAAAAATGATGTGATTGTGTTGCGAATGACCCGTTTTAGTTGTGCCGCTGGATGGGGCTCTGTGGGCGCCGTCCCCCATATTTTTTAGATAGGGCTCCGAGGAGCCCCTTTTTTTGCGAGGGGGAGGCGAAGCCTCGCGCCGTCCCTCATATTTTTTAGATAGGGCTCGGGAGCCCTTTTTCATGAGGGGAGGAAGCCTCACACCGTCCCCATATTTTTAGATGGGGCTCGGGGGCCTTTTTTGCAAGGGGAGGCGGCCTCGTGCCGTCCCCATATTTTTTAGATAGGGCTCCGGGGAGCCCCCTTTTTTTTGCAAGGGGGAGGCGAAGCCTCACGCCGTCCCCCATATTTTTTAGATAGGGCTCCAGGGAGCCCCTTTTTCGCGAGGGGGAGGCGAAGCCTCGCGCCATCCTCCATATTTTTTAGATAGGGCTCCGGGGAGCCCCTTTTTCGCGAGGGGGAGGTGAAGCCTCGCGCCGTCCCCCATATTTTTTAGATAGGGCTCCGGAGGTCCCTTTTTTTCTTGGGGAGGCGGCCTGCTGTAATCCCCATATTTTTTAGATGGGGCTCCGGGGCCATTTTTCTTGAGGGGGGCGAAGCCTCGCGCCATCCCCCATATATTTTAGATAGGGCCAGGGCCCCCTTTTTCTTGAGGGGAGGCGAGCCTTCTTGTATCCCCCATATTTTTTAGATAGGGCTCAGGGGCCAGCCTGTGAGTTCCCCGGTGCTTGCTTTTCTTTGGTGTGTTGCTTGGGCGTGGCGCTCATTTGGCCTTGCCCGTCTTGTGATGGCTTTATTTAGACACTCATGCCCGCGGAGGCATCGGTGTGCAGGGGCGAAGGCCATGCGGTGGCTTCATTTATATACTCGTGCTGCGGAGGCATCGGTGTGCCGGGGCGAAGGCCATCTGTGATGGCTTCATTTATACACTCGTGCCTGCGGAGGGCATTGGTGTGCACCGGGGCCGTAGGCCATGCGCGGTCACCTCATTTATACACTCGTGCCTGCGGAGGGCATCGGTGTGCACCGGGGCTGAAGGCCATGCGCGGTGGCTTCATTTATACACTCGTACCTGCGGTGGGCATCGGCGTGCACCGGGGCCGAAGGCCATGCGCGGTGGCTTCATTTATACACTCGTGCCTACGGAGGGCATCGGTGTGTACCGGGGCCGAGGGCCATGCGTGGTGGCTTCATTTATACACTCGTGCCTGCGGAGGGCATCGGTGTGCACCGGGACCGAAGGCCATGCGCGGTGGCTTCATTTTTGTTCTCTTTTTCCGTGTGGCCGGTGTGCTACGTGGTTTGCTCATTATGGGGGGACAAAAATGCCCAGAAAGTACACATGTTTGTACATGCTCGCCCCATGGTTGGCCACCCGGGGGGGCTGTTGCCCGGGCGCAGCCGGGTTTTCCTATGAAGTACAAAAAATGCTAAGGGTAGAACCTACGGAGGCTCTTGGCGTTCCACGTGTGGCCGAGCTGCTGCCCTTCCGGGGTGGTGATGTAATACACCCCAGCCCTCGTGCTCCGGGTGATGATGTAGGGCCCCTCCCACTTGGACTCGAGTTTGCCTATCGTGGAAGGGTTGGCGACTCGCTTCAGGACCATGTCGCTAGGTGCTAGGGGGCGAATTCTCACCTTCTTATTGTATGCTTTCGTGACCCCGGCCGCGTACTTTGTCATTGTCGAGATGGCTTCCACGCGATTTTCCTCGACTAGGTCAAGGGAAACATCCCGACTGGAGGGGTCGACCTCCTGGGTTGCCCGGAGGGACCTTACCGTGAGCTCGCTCGGAGTCATGGCTTCGTCGCCGAATAGGAGTTTGAACAGGGAGAAGCCTGTGGCGTGAGTTGGTGTAGTGTTGTAACATCCCAATTTTCTGAGCTTTAAAAATCTTTTAAATAGTTAGTAGGATAAAATTCACCATTTGATTTTATTTGAATTTGAATCTAAAGCTTAATATGGACTTTGTACATCAAAATAATTTAATATGATTAATGTCAATATCAACAATGGTCAAAACTATTTTATTTGGGTTCTATGAGCTTGGATGTATTTTCGAGAATTTTCTAGAATTTTTCCAAGATCATTTGCTATTTTCCATTGCTTATTTGGATTTCTGGTATTTTATTAAAAAGAAAAAGTGTTTAAATCTCAGATAATCCCTTTGGGCCGATTTCCAACTCGGTCAGCCCATTCCTTCGCTGTTTCGGCCCATTCTCTTTTCCCTTAGCGCGGCCCACTTCTTGGCCTTTCCTTCCGCGTGAGCCCGCCAGCGCTGAAGCCCAGCTTCCCTTTCCCATCGCTCCTATCCCGGTTGAGTCACTGCGCGTGGGGCCCGCCTCGGTGGTCATCGTCTTCAACCGGGACTCCTACGCCCGTGTTGGAGCCGGTTTCTTCAGCGCCGCCGCACCCGACTCAAATCCCTATCTCCTGTGCCTATTTAAAGGAGCGCCTCACGTCAATCTCGTCGCACGGAGCTCCTCCCTCAAAACCCTAAATCGCCGCCACCGATCCGTTCTCCTCTCCACCAAATTTCGCCCTAGAAGCTCCGCGCCGCCGCAAGCTTCTTCGCCAGAATTCTTCACCGTTCGTCGATCTTCGACCACTCGGAGCGGCTCTTGGTGATCCTCGTGTCCTCGCCAACTCGGTGCTCCCATCCGTGGTTGTTGGGCGCCCCTCCTTTGCCGTTTGCACCGTCGCCCGCAAGCTTGCCACCGACAAGGCCTTCGCCGTCGCCGTCTCGTTGCTGTTGGAGCCGAGCCACCACCGTCAGGAGCATCCCCGTGCTTCCGGGGTTCCGTTTTGGTATCTCCCCGAGCCCCTCTCGCCTCTAGTCGCCCTCGCCACCGAACTTCCTGGTCGCCGGCCATGGCCACCGCCCTCCTACTCGATTCGGCTCGGTGCCAAATCAGCTGCCAGCTGGACCGCCACCTCACCTCTTGATCCCATGTGGCATCCCAGTGTCAATCCAGATTTGTGCCATGTGGCATGTCCAAACACCTCAACCGATCCAATCTGCATAGACCTAGTCCACATACACCCTATCTATGCCAGTGGGTCCCACTAGACAAAATCAATTTCTTTAATTCTTTTTCAGCCGATTTTCCATTGTTGATGTCATGCTGACATCGTATATTCTTTTTCCTTCAGAGAAATAAATCAGTAAATCCATGAATTATGAATTTTTTATTTCATGTGGTTTCAAACTTCCCAAGCTCATATCTTTTGCATCCGAACTCCGTTTGAGCTCATTCAAATTTCTAAATTCATCTAAATTCAAGATCTATTTATCTGAGATTTTTATTTAATTTTTGGAGTTTTTTTTGCCTCTATTTTTATTTATTTTGTTTGTTTGTTTGTTTCATTTGCGAGTAGACGTCAATACTTCGGGAAGATTTGAAGAAGAAGGAGCACATCAAGAGCAAGATCAGTACTTAGACCTATTCCAAGGCAAGTTATACCTTTGATCATATTGAACCCAGTTTTCAAAAGTTATATTGATTCAAAGTATTGCATTTACTTTAATTATTTATTTCAATGCTTTTGGGAGTAGTTAATATCCAATCTGTTATGACCTCCTTATCTAATTGTATGCCATAATCTTTTGTCACCCTAGTTTGGTTAATTTAGTTGGTCCTAGTGTATTACCAACGTGGGTTGGTTAGATGCGATTAGTTTGCTTAGCCATGCTACGAGTCATCATCTCATGTAAAGTTGCAAATATAAAATTGACTAAGTGACTATGAAACTATGTGATAAAAACTATGTGTACTATGTGCTATTACTCGTTGATGGCATATGTTGCACTTAACCAACAGGGTGGGAAAGGATTTAGACGGAGGCAAGTGGACTGTGTGTTATTTTGGTGGAGCTATGTGCGTGGGCTTAATAACCTGTGTGCATAGGGATCTGTAGTTTAATGGGAAGTCTTGCCTTGGTCAGTTAAGGACTTAACCTTGTGCGCCATTGAACTGAGCCTTTCGTACAACCACATGCCTGATGGGATGGGCCTAACTTAGTAAGTTATGGAGTCTTGACATTTATTACTCAGGTTGTAGGTTAGCTGTGTCGGATTGGATGGAGGTGTGTACTACCAAGTAATCGCATCACGGGGCGGTTCGCCGTGTCCCTGTCCAACGGTGTGCGTCTGTGGCGGCTAAGCATACCGGGAGTGTCAATGTCGAGATGAAGTTTCTAAACTGTTTTGTTACGGCTAGTGCTAGCTACACTAGTTGTATCTTGTGGTTAAAGTGTACAACCTCTGTAGAGTGTTAATCAATCTATTCGAATAGCCACGTCCGCGGTCATGGACATGCTCGGGGATTTCACACGAGGGGTAGATTTTCATAAAACCTTGGGAAGGGAGCTGTGTGACCTAAGTCATATGGCTATGTGAATAACTTGTTTAGGCTATGTGTCTTTGTGAAATAAAACTGTCAAATTATTATTGTCTATTTGTTTTGAATTATGCTTTCAATCTATTACTTGTATTTAAATTACAAATACTGCATTTCTGCAAACGAACCACAGAAGCCACTCCTTTGGAATAAGCTTGCATCTATAATTGCATTTCTGTGGTATGACTTGCGAGTACGGTGTGTACTCATGCTTGTTGTAAAACATGCAACAGAAGAGGAGGAGTCTTCGCCTCCTTTCGAGAAGGAGTTCATTGAAGGTGCTTGATCGTAGGGTCTTGGTCGATCGGTTACTGTGGTGAATTGATGGGATTCATTGAAGTTTCTTCGTTCCGCTGCTATTTTATTTCTTTGCTAGCCCTGTGTGGCTTAATAATTGTAAACTCGACCATAAGGTCAAAACCTTTATTTGTTATCAAATTACTCGTTTATGTTATTAATCGTTTGTGTGGATTGATATTCACCTGTGTTGACACTGTATGCACTAGCGTGATCCTGGACTAGTGCATTATACACAAAGGGTCCAAAATTGCATATTTTGGGTCCCGACAAGTGCAGAGTGCCCATAGGGCCTTCTGAAGTTCTTTGGGACAGAGCCCCCTAGGCAACCCGACTAGGCGTTTGGTGAGGCCTGCTAGCAAGTTGCCGTTGGCCCTTTCGACTGCGCCGTTGGACTCGGGGTGGCCCACCGAAGTGAAGCACATGGCAATGCTTAGGTCCTAGCAGAATGCTCTGAAGGGGGTTGAGTCGAACTGGGTACAATTGTCGGTGACTATGTCTCGCGGCACCCCGTACTTGCAAATGATGTTCCTCCATGCAAACCGGCGGGCCACTACGATCATGATCTTGGCGACGGGCTCGGCCTCCACCCACCTTGAGAAGTATTCGACGGCAATGAAAGCGAAACGGAGGCCACCTCTGGCTGTCGGAAAAGGGCCGATGATGTCGAGCCCCCATCGCGCAAAGGGCCAGACCGGGGGCAGGGGCTGCAGTGGGACTGGTGGTGCCTTTGGATTGTGACTGGCCCATTGGCATCCCTGACAATGCTGGACAAGGTCCTTTGCGTCCTGTAGCGTGGTTGGCGGTCTGAGCCTTAGCGAAAGCTCTTGCGGCGATGCCGGGGAGGTGATGCACCTACGATTGCCTTCGTGGATTTCCTGGCGAGTCTGGCCTTCCTGGCGAGATATACACCGGAGGAAGGGGGTGCACACGCCTCCTTTGTACAGCTCGCCGTTGACAATGCGGTAGTTTTGGGAGTGATGTCTGAGCCTCCTTGCCTCAGTTGGGTCTTCGGGTTCTTCGCCTGCAAGGTAACTGGTGATTGGCTCCCACCAGTCTACTTCGGTAATGAGCAGTATGGGGCGGGCAGCCCCTTGTCTTTTGGTCATGCCATCGCCAATTTCGGGCTCAGCCCCTTGTGCTTCAGATGGAGCCCCTTGTTCCTCCGGCGGGACCGAGGGGGCATGAAGTACCTCGTAGAAAACCTCTGGTTGCGGTTGGCCACTGGAGCTTGCTGCTTTCGCGAGCTTATCCGCCGCCTCGTTGTCGCTCCTTGGGATGGCTTGCACGGTGATACCGAGGAATCCTTTTGCGATGGCCCATACCGCCACCAAGTACCGCGCCATCTCGCGGTCTCTGGTTACAAAGCTTTTGTCAAAGTGCCCCGCCATGAGACGAGAGTCACTCTTGACAATAACGCGCTTGGTTCCCAAATCCTTTGCTTTGCGGAGGCCCAGCAGCAAGGCCTCGTATTCTGAAGCATTGTTGGTCGTGGGAAAATCTAGGCGCGCCGATATCTGACATCTTGACCATCCGGCAAACAGGATGGCGGGCGCCGCCCCGTTCGCACTCAGATCCGTTAGTGTGGACGGTCCACGGCGTCTCGGCGGCGGCTGGGAATTGACCCTCGGCCCGTGGAGTCCACTCGGCGGCGAAAGTCGGTCGAGGGCTCGTGACTTGATGGCGATCTTGGCGCATGAAGGTGATATCGAATGGTGCGAGCTCACGCCCACTTGCCGATCGCGACGATCGTCTTTGTTTGCGGGCATGGCGCGAGGGGTAGGATGTTGGTACCGTGATGGTGTGCGCCATGAAATAATGCTGGAGCTTGCGCGAAGCCATGAGCAGGGCGTAGGCTAGCTTTTCTAGCTCCGTGTATCGGTTCTTGGCCCCCTGGAGGGCCTCCGAGACGTAGTATATGGGGCACTGGCCACCATCCTCCTGGACAAGGACTGCATTGATTGCCGCCTCCGAGGCGGCGAGGTACAGGAGGAGCTTGGCTCCGGGCTTCGAGCTGGTCAAGCTTGGGAGCTGACTCAGGTACTTCTTGAGATCTGGGCAGCTTCTGGCGGGCCTCGGTCAATGGAATGGCTCCATGCCCCGAAGGGTCTTGAAGAAGGGTAGGGCCCGCTCAGTTGACCGAGACAAAAATCTGCTGAGAGCGGCGAGGCGGCCCATCAGCTTTTGCACTTCCCACGCGCTGCAGGGCGGCTCCATTTCTTGGATGGCGCGGATCTTCTTGGGGTTGGCCTCGATACCCCTCTCTGAGACGAGGAACCCCAGCAGCTTGCCCGCCTTGACCCCGAAGGCGCACTTGTCGGGGTTTAACTTGATTCCTTCCCTCCAGAGGTTGCCGAAGGTCTCCTGCAGGTCTTCCGCGTGTGAGGTAGCGATTCCGCTCTTAACCACTATATCGTCGACGTAGGCTTCGACATTGCGTCCAAGCTGGTCCGCCAGCACCCTAGTGATGAGACGAGTAAATGTTGCTCCGGCATTTTTGAGGCCGAAGGGCATGCGGCGGAAGCAGTATGTCCCGACGGAGGTGATGAAAGCGGTCTTCGGCTCGTCTTCCTTGGCCATGAATATCTGATGATACCCGGAGTAGGCATCGAGGAAACTCATCAATTCACACCCGGAAGTGGCGTCCACCAACTGGTCGATGCGAGGCAGAGGGAAATCGTCTTTGGGAGACGCCTCGTTGAGGTTGGTGAAGTCGACACACACGCCACTTGCCCGTGCTTTTCTGGACCAAGACGAGGTTGGCTAGCCACTCCGAATGTTTCACCTCTCGAATAACCCCTGCCTTTAGTAGTTTGGCTATCTTTGCCTTTGCTGCTTCTAGGCGCTCCGGCATCATGCGGCGCAACTTCTGCTTCCTGGGGGTTGCATCACTCCGGAGGGCAAGGCGGTGTTCGATCATCTCGCGGGCTATGCCCGGTATGTCCTCCGGACTCTATGCGAAGATGTTTGAATTATTGCGGAGCACCTCCAGGATAGCACCGTGTTCTTCTGTTGGGAGATCCGCCCCTAGGGCGATCGTCTTCGCCGGGGATGCGTCCCTCAGAGGAACCCTTTGTAACTGCCCTTCTGGCCTAGCCCTTAGGGCCCACTTGCCGGTGGGTTCTTCTGGAGGGGCGCGTGGGCGGGCCTCCACCGTGTGGACATGGCGGGTGGTGGGATCGGCCCCTAGCTCGGTCTGGCGGGCCAAGTCCTGGTCGCCCCGCACGGTAATGACGCCCTCCGGTGTGGGGATCTTCATGCATATGTAGTTGTGATGAGCAACCGCACCGAAGGCGTTTAGTGTGGCTTGGCCCAAGATGGCGTTGTACTGGTATGGCATGTGAACCACGTTGAAAGTGATGGTTTCCGTGCGGGACGCGGTGCCGTTGCTAAATGTGACCTCCAGGTCGATCTGACCCAATGCCGTCACCGGCCTTCCCCCGAAGCCCACGAGGGGTATGCCTGGGGTTGACAAACGGTCTCTTGGGATCATCATTTTGTCGAAGGCGTCCGCGAATAGGAGGTCCGCGGAGCTTCCCCCATCCACAAGGATGCGCCTGACCTCGAAATCCATTATGGTGGCAGAGATGACGAGGGGGTCCTGGTGAGGGAAGTGGATGCCCCTAGCACCCTCAGGACCAAAGGTGATGGGCACCTCGGTGTATTGGGGCGGTCTGCACGCCAGCCATGCCGCAACTTGGTGAATTTGACGTGCGTAGGCGCGTCTGTCTTTTTGATGTTAAGCCGAGCGATGATCCTCCCGTGATCATACTTATGATCCGCTGGCGCGGCTCGCCGTGGCCCCCCTCGATGTGCGGCCTAGGCGGTGGGGCAGGGAGTTGATTGCCCGCGCCCCTGATGTCTCCGCACTCGGCCGGCTGCTGGCGGCGATTCATGTAGTCCTGCATGGCCGCAATAGTACGGCAGTCGGCAGTTGTGTGCGAGCATTCGCCGTGGAGGTTGCAGTATGACGCTGCGCCTTTGGCACCGTTGAGGGTGTCTGGTTGGCGCCCGCTGCAACGCCCACGGCCTCTGCCCCTGCTGCGGCCTCCTCGACCACTTCGCTTCGCTCCACCGGGGTCCTGGCCTGCATCTACGTGGTAGACGCCACGGCCTTTCTAGCGGAAATTTCCACGTGGCTTTGGGTTGGTTGGGGTGGCTGAGGTTGTTGCGGCGGGGTTCTTTGTGGCGTGGCTCGCTCTAGTTCATTGGATGACTTCATGGTGTGGTGGCGGTGCCCTTCCGCCCTTCGGTTACTGTCCTCCTCCGCTCGGGCGTATTCCTCCATTTTGTCGAAAAGCTCTGCGACGGTGGAGACGGGCTTGCGGGCCAGCTTCTCCAATAATGGCCCCCTTTTGCAGTCCGCAGGTGGCTGTGTTGATAATTGTTGTCTCGTTAACGCCCTTGACCTGGCACTTAACCTCCACGAATTTCTTAAAGAAACTGCGGAGGGACTCGCCTGGGGCCTGCTTGATTGCAAACAAGTGCCCTGCATCTTTTGGCTCGATGTAGTTCCCCTGGAAATTGTTGCGTACTAGGTCCCGTAGCTGCTCCCATGCGTAGACGGACCGGGGGGATGGTGAAGAACCACGTGAGGGCGACCCCTTTGAGGGCGAGCGATATGCTTTTCGCCTTTGTCGTGTCAGCCCCACCCGCGGCCTCTATTGCGGTCTCATAGACCCGAAGGAACTCCGCAGGGTCAGTGTAGCCTTCGAAGGGTGTCACGTCTGGCATCTTGAAATCTTTTGGCCAACGCGCTGCTTCGAGCCCAACGCTCAACGGTGAGTTGGGGTCCCCTCGGAGTAGCGGGGTTGGCTGCGCGCCGACCACCGCCGCCGGGGTGTCCGACGGTGGCGCCGGGACGGTGAGGCTCCTCCCGGCGGACTGTCGTAGGCTGAGCATCTCCCGGCGGAGGTTGGCCAACTCCTGCTGCAGGGTCTCGTAGGCCTCCCGAGTCACCCATAACTCCGGGTTTGGGCAGGGGTTGGTTGCTCGGGAGGAGGCTTGATGCAAAGCGCCCCACCCCCCCGGCAATGTCACCATGTGTGGAGTTGTTTGCTTCTTCTTCCAGTGGTCACAGGCCGCCGCTACGCCATGAGGCCTTGCTCAGCTGGCCCTCGGTGTGTTATGGCTGCGGCCGTCATCTTGCTTTGGCCACCGAAACCTTAGACGCGGCCCTCCTGGGAGCCATCCGATGCTTCGTGCTTGTGACCTTCCTACCAAACCCCACAGACGGCGCCAACTGTCGTGGAAGAAAGACCAGACAGTAGAGTGAGGGGGACCCTTGGCTTCCGAGTGGGGGGCCAAAGGGTCCCAAGAGCGGGTTTCAGCTGGAGTGGTACTTGTATTTTATTCAGGAAATATTTCTCCTTTTTCTTCTCCCCCTTGATGATAGGGGGAGGAGGCTATTTATAGCCTCCTTTGCTTGGTACAAGAAATTACATACATACCCCTATGAAAGTACAACTACCCTAGGGGTAGCAGGGGCTTTTCCTAGCCTAAGGGTAGGCCTTGGCGCATGGTAGACTCCCCTGATCCTAGTCCACGGGGATCGTGAGCTTGGTCCACCTTTATTGCACCTCGCTGATGGTTGCGAGGCCCCTCTAGGGCCTTCCTTCGGGACGCCCGCGGGGCCCCCTCGCGGGGGCGTGCTTGCAGCCGGCCTTGGGGGCTTTCAAGAACCTTCCAGAGGCTTCGGGAGTGCCTCCAGAGCCCCTGGGCCCCTCCAGAAGTCGCCTTTAGTGCCGCCCTCGGAGCCTGCGGAAGCGTCTCCGGGTACCTCGAGGCCCCTTCGAGGGTGGCTCCGAGGTCGCCTTCGGAGCCCCCCTGAAGCACTGCTAGGTCCCTCGGGGGACCCTCTGTCGCACAGCCTATGCCATGGGGCCGATGGGCTGCCCCTACGACAATACTTTTCTCGAGTGTAATTGGTCAATATACACTCGGGAAAGTATTCCGTTATGATGGGGAAATCCATCGTGTGAGCTAGTTTTCCGGGTGTTTTAGGTTTCTCGAGTGTAACCCAAAACACTCGGGAAATATCAGTTTCCTAAGTGTAATCTCTGAAACACTCAGGAAACCAGTTTGAATCCCGACTAAAATATCCCGAGTAGTTTTTCCCGACGGCCGACCTTCGGGAAATACTTTTTCGAGTGTTTTCGGGACTTTCCCGAGTGTTTTTGGTACTCAGGAAAGTACTTCTGGTAGTGAATATCAATAGTCCATAGAGATGTCAAGTCTGCCAATATACTACTTGAAGATCAGCTCACAACAAAAGTATCAGATTTTGGAGCTTTTCGAGGCATTGATCAATCTAGAGTTACAACTGTCGTTCAAGGAACTTTTGGATATTTGGATCCAGAGTACCACACGTGGCGACTCACCAACAAAGTGATGTATATAGCTTCGGTGTCATGCTTGGGGAGCTATTAACAAGGAAGAAGTCGTTTGTCCCCATGTCATCAATAGGACCAAGTGTAACTGCAGAATTCATCTTGCTAGTGGACCAAGACAAACTCTTCGAGATACTAGACCCGCAAGTCATCGAGGAAGGAGGTCAAGAAGCAAAGGAAGTTGCAGCGGTTACCAGTGATGTGTTTAAGCTTGAAGGGTGAAGATAGACCCACAATGAGGCACGTCGATACAAGACTTGAAGCAGTGAAAACTGTGGCAAACAACACACCAACAGAACAGAACAATGCCAATGTTGATGATGACAACTTCAGTAGGCGATACAGGGGGTGTTTGGCATGGCTCTAGAGCCCAACTCCAGGCTAGAGCTGGGTAGAGCTAGCCAAACACCCCAACTCCAAAAAAATTGGAGCGACCCTAACTCCATAGAGTTTTGGAGCTCTAGTTCATTCTCTTGGAGCACCTATTTTCGACTCTACAATCATCTGAAATAGATCTAGACATGGAGTTTCAAAGAAATTACCCACCTTTGCCATCGACACACACTCCAACCCAACGAATCGTTTTTTCTATCCTCCCACCCCGCCTCCATTCCCCATCGCTTGGCGCGCCCGACCAACCCCACCACGCCTGCCCCCGCCCCGCCCCGCCCGCCGCCCGCCTTGCCCGCGATTCGGCCGCCCAACCAACCCCGCCCGCCTGCCTTCACCTGATTCGGCGCCGCCCGACCAACCCACCCCAAGACGCCGCCGCCACGCCGCGCCTTGCCCGCCCGCCCGCCCCTTGGCGTGCTTCCTATGGCTTGTCTCTTGTATCTGCAATATGTTTTATTTTCCTATGATTGAAGACTTGTAATAATATGCTTGACATTTGTATGAACTCATTTTATATTATGCTTTACATTTGTATGAACTCATTTTATAATTTGCTATACCATTTTATTTTCTGAGATGTCTACAAGTGAGAGTGATGAAAATAGCGATGATGATCATCAATTTTTTCTCTCATTCAAGGTGGTGCTAAACTTGTAGAAGCTTATGTTCACATTTATATGGACAAGGCACCGCCAAGGACCTCCTGACTCGATGGAATGGGATGGGTGGTGAGACCCTAAACACTCAGGGAATGCCACACAATGCTTCGGATGAACAAGGATATCTTTTGGATCTTCATGATGTCTTTGGTTGAGAGGTATGGTTTGAGACCGTCAAAACACATGAATACCTATGAAATGCTTGCAATTTTTCTATTCACATGTGGTGGATGTGAGTCAAATAGAAGAGGGCAAAATAGGTTTAAGCACTCTGGTGAAACCATTAGTAGGAAATTCCATGAAGTTCTTGATAGTGTGGTTGCAATGGCTGAAGATTATTTGAGACCAACTGATCCTAATTTTCGGACAGTTCACAAAAGAATAAGGGATGATAAAAGAGCATATCCACACTTTAGGGATTGCATAGGAGCACTAGATGGAACTCATATTCGTGTTTCTCTTTCACCTGAGGAACAAGTGAGGTACATTGGTAAGACAGGAATTGCTACTCAAAATGTGCTTGCCGTTTGTGATTTTGATATGCGATTCACATATGTGGCTGCGGGTCAGCCGGGAGCTTTGCATGACACTAGTGTACTGTACCATGCAATGGAAGTGGATGCGGAAGTCTTCCCACATCCTCCACAAGGTAAAAAAATATTTTGTCCAGGCTCCATTTTGTCCTCAAATGTGTACTGTACCATGCAATTCTTATTTTCTTTTTCACATGTGTAGGCAAGTACTATGTTGTGGACGCGGGCTATCCTAATCGTCCAGGTTACCTAGCTCCATACAAGGGTGAAAGGTATCATTTACCTGAGTGGCATCGAGGTATGGAACCAAACACTCCAAAAGAGAAGTTCAACCGGATCCATTCATCTGTTCGTAATGTTATTGAACGTTCATTTGGACTATTAAAAATGAAGTGGCAAATTCTTTATAAGATGCCTCCATATTCCATGCTCACACAAAAAAAGATTGTAGCTGCTACCATGGTTCTCCACAATTTCATACGTGAGCATGCTAGTGGGGATGTGGACTTTGCGAATTTCGATCGAGATCCGAACTATGTGCCTACTATCCCGGAAAGGTACAACAAATATGATGTGTCTCAACATGCCTATGATGGATCCACTTCGGAATCAAGCTTTGTGACTATGGACTCATTTCGTGATAGTTTGGCTACATCCGTCGCCTTAGCTTGGAATTAATGTAATTGTATTTTGAAACTATGGACTTGTATCTTGGATAATTTGGTTGGACATGATTATCTTGATATATGTTGGTACTTTAATTTATTTACATGCTTGTCGGACTTGTATCTCGGATTCATACAGTTTAGCTAAGCGATACATGAGAACATACGATATTCTTGTTATCTTCTTTGCAGACGCATCATTGAACTCCACTCATGTCAACCGAGGGCAAAGTGGGCAATCCACACAGACAAACCACAATTCTGGAGCTGAGAGTACCCTTCTAGCCAAACACTCCATACAGACAGCTCCAACTGGAGTTAGAGCCATGCCAAACAGGCCCACAGTATGGAGGAAGAACTCTTGTCATCGATGAGTTTGCCTCAGTCACCCGATTGCTATCCCTTTTATCGATTTCAATGAATGAAGCCGGGGTGTCTCCTCCTAGCTCGAAAAAAATAAAAGAAAAAAAGTATACATGGCCCCCTGATGAATGGTTTTGCTTACATGGCATTGGTTAGGCCAGTTTCACCACATGGGCGGCTAAGTTGAAAGGTGGGAGGCGAAGTGATCGGAGATCTACACCTACGAGAACATGTTTGTCTTGGACCCGCACGCCATCTGCCCCGGTCTGCTCGCCACCTCCGTCGACCTCTGCATCTAGCGCGCCACCTCTTCGGACGATGACGACGCCAACACCGGCAACTCCAACTTCGGCTCGGTCCACTGCATCGTGCATCGTGAGTGGCGCGCATGTGCCGCCAGCGATGGCAAGGAGGCCGTCGAGTGAGTGATGGCCCATGCGTTCCAGCTTTCTGTAGCCGCCGACAAGCGGACCATAGAGGAGCGGTAGTGAGGCCGAAGTACTCCGGAGGTGGAGTACTCGCGGTTGCCGCCAGAGTACACAAGGCGATACTCGAGGCCGCCAGTGCTCCGACGGTGGGACGAAGTACTCCGGCAACAGGACGAAGTATTCCAACAGTGATGGGGAGGAGGTGGAGTACACCGGCGGCTGACGAAGTGCTCATCTGGTGGTCGATGGCGAGGAAATACTCTATCGGCGGTGTACTCCCGCTGGGGAGGGAGTACTGCTCTTGGTGGCGATGGATGCGGCATACTCCAGGCGGCCGAGTACTCGAGGCTTCCATCCGCTGCTATCAGGGAGAGAGAGTGTGAATGGTGTGAAAACAGATGAAATAGTTTCCGACCGATTCGGACGGAAACGGATTCAGATTATTTTAAATCGGATTTTTCTCGGATAGTACTCGGATCGAAAACGAATACATATTTTTTTTTGTCGAAAATGGATATAAATACGATAGCCATGTTATCTATCAAATACAGATACAAATACGAATTATTCAAATAATACGAAACCGAATATTCGAAATACCAGCCAACACTCCGTAGGCAACAGCCCACTGCCCCACTGGCCCATCAGCAACGGCAGTCGGAAAGTAACTGCAGCCCGATGCCTACATGAGGCTGGAAAAGGCAGAAAGGACAAGCAGGCAGTAACAATGTCTGCTTGGGTCTTGGGGGCAACTGGACACCGATGCTGGTGGATTTGTAAATTTTTCTGAAAAGACATCGTTTGTTTTCCCAAGACTAGCTGACCTGAGTTTTGGGTTTCGCACTGTGCAAGACGCAAATCAAACAGTGCAGATGCTCCTTTCCAATAGGCTCCCTGTGTGCATTTGTCTACGTGTGGAGATTGCCGGATTTTTTTTTGATTTTTTTATAATAAAAGAGAAAAAATATCTTTCGTCATCTGTATTCAAGATACATATAGGCTATTTATTAAAAGGACAAAAGTACTAAAATAACCAATGTTACTAAAAGCGGCAAAAAGTCTTACAACCAAAAAGAGACAAATGAAAATTAATCTTGATCATTTGCAAATCTGGTGACTAAGCCGCCACCTAGAGAATTGAGGATTTGCTTCGCCACAAACTTCAACCTTAGCTTCCATCCACCATATACTCCTTCTGGGCCGAATTTTGTAAATTTACCTAAGCACGTAGCCAGAATCCACACGAGAAGATAACCTGTAAGGGATTAATGCTAATCTTTTTTATTAAAAACAACATCATTCCGACAACACCAAATAGACCAACATAAAGCACTAGCTCCCACCAGGAGTTATGACTTTAAATTTGTTGGAATACAGGCTAACCAATTCTCGAACATGTTTGCTATGCTCACAGGGGCGATAAATTAAACGCGCATCGAACCACCCACTATGCAAGACTTGCAAATGGGCAGTCAGTAAAGAGATGTTGAATTGTTTCCTCTTTAATACAGAAATAACACTGTTTGTTTCCTCTCCAATTTCTTTTAAACATGTTATCTTTAGTTAAAACGACCCCTCTTTTGAGATACCAAAGGAAAATTTGCACTTTTAAGGGAATTTTAATTAACCAAAATAAATTCCTAATGGGGACTTGAAAATTGTTAATTGACGCCCTATAGAAAGACTCGACCGTAAACAGACCAGATTTATTTAAATTCCACATAAAGATATCCTTTTGAGAGCTTAACTATAAATTAGCAATTCTCAAAATTAACTCATTCCAAGCATGTAACTTGGGCCCAATAATAGGTCTTCGAAAGAAAATATTTAAAGGAGTCGATCGCATAATAGTTGCCATAGTATCCTCCTTTCTCCTTACCATATTATAAAGAATAGGGTACTGTCTTTTCAGTGGATAATTTTCTAACCAAATATTTTTCCAAAACCTAGTTTGCATTAACTAATTAACAATCACTTGGTCTATTATGAGTCCAACTGTGATGCTACCAGGAGCTGTAGAACCGAAATTCCTGATCAGATTATAAGATATTCAGTTCCCTATTTCACCCACAGTCTGACGTGCAGTAGCTCTTTACCGACCGAAATAACAGATCTCTCACTGGGGCCACAATGTTCATCTTCAAAATATATATCAGAAACCAATGGGCAAAATAAATGTAGTAAAACGACTTGGGCATCTCGCAAGAAGTTTGAGATTCCTAATGTTCATTGCAAGTGGCAAAAAATGCAGCCACTTCTCTGTATATGGTGTCCTGGTGGGTGACATAGCATGCATCTAGCAATCCAACAGCAGAAAGAGAGTATGACTTATGTAACGCTCCCAAATTCTGGGAACGTTAAATTCTTCACAACCGTTCAAGATGTGCAGTTGCGAAGTAAGTAGTGTCTCAAGCAAGCTTTCGATTCCAACAAAAGCCAACATTTTATTACATAAGAATAAGGCTTAACAGCCAGTTTTGACACTGTCACGGGCATCCAAGCCCAAAGTTAATATAATACAAGACAAAAGAACTTCAAAACACATGCATACTTGAGCGCGGCTGAGACCTAATAACAGTAGTCATTGCCCTTCATGGGTCCACTAAAATCCTGTTCAACCAGATCCTCTGCATTTTCCCAAGTTTCTTCTATAGATTGTTTGCAGATTATGCAAGAATGAGTACAACTACCGTACTCAACAAGCCACATGGAAAAGCTAAATAATTACATGCAAGGAGTTCAATAGATGGTTAGGGGTTTACCTTAACAGGCATATGTGGACGCATTTTGCAGTTAAAGCAGTTTATATTTAAAACAGTAAAACAATAATACATAATAACATCAGGGGTTTCTCATCAAACCACAATTACCAACTTACCATCTCCAAAACTCTACTTATGCCTCATGTACTGGAATCACCCATTAACACAGCTTCATTAACCGGAAGCACAGCGTATTCGAATACCTTTAGTTATACACTCTGCAGAGTTGCCCAACTTTACCCACAAGATATCTCATGCTCGTACTGTCATGCAATATACACGCAACACTTTAGCGTGCGACTGAGCTGAGATAACAAAGTGTTTCCACTTCTCAACCTTTCTAGTCTCTACCCGGTAGGTATTACTCCGTACAGCCCTCGGGAGACCACTGGCCAAAGGTGGAATTTGTGCCCCGATGCTGACGGGTCCATGCCGTTGTGTAGACCAGCGAGTGTCCCTATAGGCCCACTCCTGTCACACTCCAATTCTTGTAGATATTCAATTGGATGAGCAATGTACTAAGCTAGGGAGTAATGACCACGCTTGTGGTTGAGCGGTTTTTTTGTGTCTATCACTTGGCACAAGGTTATTGTCCTTACTTTTCATCCAATGAGGAAATGGACCAACACCAACTCGTGGTTGTCCACCCGCTTGATCTCACTGATGACTCACTTTTAACACCAGTCTATTGGGCTGTCCAACTTCCTGGACACAACCCTCAACTCTCCACTAAAACCATTGGTGAACTACCAATACTGCTTTTGATTGATAACACATTTGGGTGACAAAACTACTTATATAGATAATATTTTATGTGAACTTGTCAAGGTGAATATGGCCTACAAGTGTTGGGTGGGTTTGTATGTGGGGTAATAGGATTTATCTATTTATCATGGCATTCAAAAGTATTATTTGAATAATTAAAGTAATTGGCACAAATACAATAATGAAAGTAATAATAAATATATGACATGTGGGTTCAAAATGATCAAGGAATGCGACTTGCCTTCTTGCACAAAATCTTGTGGATACTGGTCTTGTCCTGCGTCTTCTGAAGTCTGGTCGTCAAGATCGTGACCTAACGAGAAGCAATGCAATAAAAAGAAACCAAGTAAAAACTAGCTCGACAAGGAATGAGCTGGGAACAACAAGCAAGAAAATAAAACCAGAAAATAAACATAAAGGAAGGTGGTGTGGGTTGGTGGGATTTATCTGGTGGTTATTTGGACTGGATGGAGTTTGAGAGATTCGGATCCAAGTACAACAAAAATATAGAAAGAGATAAAGAGAACTATAGGAAGGTGGAAAGATTTATTTGGAGCTTGGTATAGCTGAACGGAGTTGAGATATGAACTCACGGGCTCGAAACGGTCAAAACTGACATATAATGTCAAATTAGGGTTTCGGGCGAAAACGGGGTTGGATAATGAATAGTGCTAAATTACTATTCATTTATAGATATTAGATTTGAACAGAATTGGAACTATTTTCTGTTAATGTACAGTAAACATGGTACTGTGCATTTTCTGGATTTTGGAACAATAATTCTGTTTTTCGGAATGAACAGTACTCATTTTACTGTGCAGTGAAACAGTGTATGGGCCGAATTAAGAATGAACAGTAATCATCAAGTGAACAGTGTGGGCCAGGGCACTGGGCCGAAGCCCAAACGGCGAAACAGCCCGAGGCCCAAACGCAGCTAGATTAAAGGCCTTGGCGCCGTCATGAGCATATAGCGCCCTCGGCAACACAAGACGGGCGAAGAGGACGACGCGGCGTGAGACCGGCGGCGGCCAATGGCGGTGCGACGAAGGGCTCCACCCAGGTAGGTAGTCCCCCTCTAGGGTTTTGCTTGGGCTGGGGATTTGGATGGTGATTCGGGGGGGTGGGGTTGGCTTACAGGTGGGGGAAGAACTGTGGCGGCGATGGGGCTCTTGCCAGCTTTGGGGACGAAGGTGGGTGGGGAGGGGCTTGGTGTGAGTTTGAAGGTCAGGTGGGGGCGGCTTTTATAGCCGGGTAGAGGCGGTGGGAGCAGGGCACGGTGTGGGCAGGCGGCGACAGGGAGGCGGCGACGTGGTTGGGCGAGGGGGTTTGGGCTGTGCCGGATGGAGTGGTGGCGGCATGGGCGGGGCGTGGGTTGCATCGTGGTGGCGGTGACCCCCTCACTGGAGCGGGGCGTGAGGTGGCGCGGCAGGGTCGTGGGTTGCGGCGCGGCATGGCGAGCGGCGTGGGTGGCGGCTTGGGGCGCGCACGCATTGAAGGCACAAAGAGGGAGCTGGCGCGGCAAGGTGGCGGTGCACTGGTACGGCTTTGGCGTGGAGCAGTGGCCAGAGGCGGTGGCGGTGGTGTCTCCCATGGCGACGCGCGGCTGGGCGATGGGGTGGAGGCGGGTTTGGGCGAGGGCGCGTCCGGGAAGGAGAAAGCGGGAGGGAGAAAGGGAAAGCGGAATTTTGGTGGTTTTGGTTAATTTTGCTAAATTTGGATTTTGAAAATGAAATTTAAATCAAACTCAAATTAAATTCGAATTTTGAATTTTGCAGATGTTTCAACTTATGAGCTAAATGCGGTAAACTAAGTGTTCTGTTTGTGATTAACTAATCAATGCAGCTTGCTAGTGCCAATGTTTGTGGTTGCTGAAAATATAAACAATTAATAAATGTTTGCATCAAATAAACTAGTTATATGTTTTCGTTAATTTCTAGTATACAATTTAAGGGGTTTTCATGTTCCGAAAAATATCTGTGACCATATTCGTTCCGATTTGTATTCGCTCTATATTCATATTCGATATTATTCGTATCCGGGGTATTCGTATTCGTATCCACATCGGGGAAAAAATATAAAAACAAATATGGCAAAGCCATTATCCATCCGTATCCGATCCGTTTTCACCCCTAGTGAATAGGAAGGTGAGAAGTCTCACATGGTGATTTTTATGTGTTGCTTTGTGGGCCTACCCGTGTGGTGTATGATGTACTTTGTACTATGTATTCTGGGTATTTACATTTTGTAAATAAATTTGCACGAATCTCAATGTGCACATGGATGATACAGATAGGGTTTGGAGATACAACCAGCTATACAAAATCCATTCCCCATTCCCACACCAGCTCAACCGCCCATATGGCGAAACCGGTCTAACCTAGTGCCACGTCAGCAAAATCACTCACCAAAATAGCCATAGGGTTAAGTGACATTTTTTTTGGCAACGTTATTGGTTAAATATCTGTTTTTTAAGTTAAGGGGTTAAATGGATGCACAGCCATAGTTTAGGGGGTCATATAAACTTCTTCCAAAATAAAACGATTGCTACCCAAAATCAAAATTTTCTTGTATTTTTGTTTTCCTTAATTCTTCAGTAAACTACCAGCGCCCTTTGTAAATATATGCTTAAAATTATAGTTCAACAACCGATATTGTTGATTGTTTGCATAGGACAAGGTTTTGATTAATTATTCCAGTGATTAATTTAATAAAAGGCAATAATAAGAGGCCACATGCCTCAAGTTGGATGGCATCATCAGCAATATCTTTCACAATGCTTACTAGTGGTAACTAGGCAGGAATCATCATGTAACTGGGAAAAATTAAGAATAATTAGCAGCTAACCTACTCTGATATGTATCAAAATTTGTTACATTATGTTGGATCTTTCCCTTAATGTACTGATAGTTACAGAATTCATGATATTTCCCTTAATGTACTGATAATCTACATAGAAAAGCAAGAGCTATACATGACACGGGAAAATCCTCTCAGCCAGGATACTCAATTCGACTTTGTGTTGATAATGAACTTTCAAAAAAGTTCTACCAACATTTCACTCTATCTTCATGTCAAAAGGAACATGCCAAGACAAGACATGGTGTAAACAACAAGAAGGCTTGGCTAAAGAAGAAAATTTTACAAGAGATGGTGTAAACAACAAAAATGCTTGGTTACTGAAGAAACCATCATTTTGAATTCATCGTATTCTTCCTTAATGGCAGTGGATATCCCCCAAATTCTACTGGGAACTTGGAATTCCAAGCTCAAACAGAATCACATAACGGAAGAAGTTCCCTTAATAGCAAACTGGTGTCCTCATATCTGTTGACAAAATTTCAAGTAGTTTATTATATAACCCGCTAGCACATGTACTAAACTCCAAACATATTCTAGACTATTATTATCCCGCAGTTGGCAGCTAGAAATAGTAGCAATGACAGCTAAAGTAGCAACAAGAATATCTCAGTAGTTCTTTCAAAGAATACAAATCACTAGCTATCCGAAGTTCCAAACGAAGCAAACTGTTCGTCTCGATCCCTTTGATCTTTGCTATAATCACCATAGCCCTGTCATATTGATATGTCCAACGTTGTCACAACCTTATATGCAGAACAAGCAACTTAATTTATGAAGGACATCCAATTAAATCATGCACGCCTGTCCATAAATACATGTTGGTGTACCAACACGAGGTGATCAAATCACTCCATTCACTATCTCAGTTCACCCATCCTCTACGGGAAAAAATGTGCTTACAGTGCTGCTGTTCTTGCCACCTCAAGCTGATTTGGGACAGAATGATGCCCAGCTGCCTGCAGAAGCAAGAGCATGGTGAAAGCATAGCAGTAGGAGCAGAAGTGAGACAACTCACTCTTGAAGAAATTTTCTATCCACCACTAAGTCGGGAGATGGACGCGATCGGAGCAACACCAGTTCGAAGGAACTCTCCAAAGGTCTGCCCACTGAACTTGGACTTCTCTTCCGAGAGCAACTCACCGATCATCAATGAAAGCATCTCCATCAGTAGAGCATCTCTGAGAAGCCAAAACAGCATCGTGAGGAGAGTTAGCTTTAGATCACCTGATGAATCCGATGTGTTTATCATTCCTGCAAGAAGAGATTCATATGATGATTCCAGTGACAGTGAACCACGTAGGATGTGAACAAAGGAGGGATTGGTGATTTGGTGCAGAGAGGATTCACCATGCTACAGCTAGTTTCTGGCAGGCTTGCTCTCCTATGCAAGACTAGAAGAGAATTATCTTGTAGAGCTCACAATTCATTTTTATAGAGCACACCGATGTACAATAGTAATAGAAGTATGCATCGGCATACTTGGGCTCATGAAGAGAACATATGAGACATTGGAATTTCGCACTGATGCAATTGCTTAGCGATCCGCTCCACCTCAGTCCCCCTCCTCCCCCTCTTTAGGAGAGAGAACTTCGCCTCGAAGGCTCCTCTCCATCCCTCCTCCTCCCCCTCCCTCCTCGCCGCCGCCGCCGCCGGCGACGGCCGCGGCGGCGGCAGGACCTTCTGTGCTTGGAGGTGGTTTCACGCGGGAGACCGGGCGACCGTGTGCACTGAAAGGCACGGGGTGGCGCCTTGAATCTGGAGCGAGGTGGGGCGGCGGCCCGACCCAGTGGCGGCTTCAGCGGCGCGCCTCGTTCAGTCAGTGGTCTGGCGGCGCGTCGGCGACGGCGTCGTGAGGCATCTCGCGTGGGCGGCTGGATCTCGAGCGAGGGTCGACCGAGTGGCGCGCGCAAGTGGATCTAGCAGGCGCTGCCTCGCCTGTGCATGCAGACACCAGTGGGGCTCGGGTCTAGCGGCGCGCCGAGGGCGCTGCGCTGGCGGCGTGGTGTGGCCTCGGCGGCCATGGCGGTGTGGTGCGACCTCGGCGGCGAGCGGCGTGGCCGTCGGTGCAGCTCGTTGATGGCACTTCGGGCTCCGATCTGGATCTGGGGCCAGCAAGGGCGGCCCTTGTCGTTGGCCTACAAAGGCCAATGGAGGTGGCTGGCAAGGCTGACCCGGGTTGCCTGAGCCGTCTGGATCTAGCATCTCCACTGGATCCGGCTGGCTCTTGGGCAACGGGTGGTGAGAAGGTGGCTGCAGCGGTGCTGTTGTGGGGCAGCTATGGCTGGCAACGGCAGGAGATTGTGGGGGTGGTGTGGTGCTATATTCCGGGTGAAAACATTGATCTGGCTTTTAGTTGGATTCGGCAACTACCTTATCCTCCTGCAAATGTCAATCAGTTGATGACCAACTAGGTTGGAAGTTTTGCTAGGAAGACAAGAAAGCTGAAGGAGGTAGAGCAGGAATTATTGTCAGGGGCGCTAGATTGCTGGGCAATGTGGCGATGGAGATTTTTGGAGGCAAGAAGAACGTTAACGTTGTGCATCATGGAATGGGAATGATCTTGGTGGTAGCCAGTTTATGGTGGTTCTCTTTTATCTCTGTGTTTGTTTGCTGGCAATTTTCGATTGATACAATAGCAGTATCCGAGCCTCACTTGATGTTTTGGGTTGTAACTGCTGTTTGCTTCTGTTTTTTTTTTGTTGTTCTAGGTTGTTGTTTGAGTTTTTGTAATGTGGTTTCTTTTAATAGAAGCAGTGGAGACCTTTTTTCAAAAAAAAAAAAAGCAGGAAAAAACATATGCATTTTTCATTTTGCCTTTCAGCTATCCCATCTTGCAGCAAGCATCACAACAGACTTTTCTTACACTTTTGCACTACTCTGAAACGTGGAGAATATATGTTACTTGAAGATATCCTTTTAATACAATAATTTTATTATATTGTTTGAAAAAATACAATAATTTTCTTATGTGTTCGCTTCACCAATGTTAAATGCTTTGTTTGGTTAACATATTTCCTTTTATAAAAGAATGCGTTAGGCATCAAATGCTCCCCCAACAACACATGATGCAAGGTATACACTGTCTTTTCGAAGGTAAAAGGATAATAACTAAGAAATGCATATCACCACATAAAACAGCCATAGCTAAAGGCAATTATATTGTGAAGAATGAAATTAGTAAAGCAAGATAGGAAAGAATATATGTTTTCCTACAATTCGGAGGTAACTTCATCGATCTGTAGCCTGCCTTGGAAACAGCAAATCGAATGTCGTAAAAATTACAGTTGCGTTTAGATTAGAATGAGATGGTAACGTTTTTTGATTTACTGGCTGCGTTACTGTATACCTCTAGTCTAGACTACATCGGCGGATGACCCGATTACATCCGGCGCTCGGTGCCGGCGCGGCGACGCAGATCACCATTGAGCCCACCCACCGCGAAGGCGAACCCAGCATCGACAGGAGGCAGGATGTCAGTACTGCAGCTTATTTAGTTCACACCGTAGCTATTCAGAAGGGAGATGACGTCGTTTGTAGGAAAACGTTTTAGCATTCAGCATTATGAAGATCTAACGGTTGTAAACAAGGTCTGATCGGCCCACTAAAGATTCGATGCTGGAAAGCTTGGTCCGAACGTCTCCAGGAAGATCCGACGGCCCAGATAGCTCCATTCACTTGACGGTTGCAGCCATGAGATGAAGTTTAGTTTTCACTGTTACCTTTGTCATTTCCTTTTGCTGTTGTAATTCAGATTTCTATCTCGGTGATTCTGGCTGGAACCCAAGTGGTATTAACTCAGTTAATAGGATGAAAAGGGACATTATTGATGCCAAAATATCTGTTCTTAGCTATGGTTTAGTTGTTAGCTTCGTTCCTCTTATCTTCAGTTTCCCGATTCAGAAATTTTACCCCTCAAATCCTCTATTCTGAATATCGGTTTGTGACAAATTGGTATCAAAGCATTTCCTTTCCTTGGAGGAGTGCGGGAAGTAAGGTTGGTGACATCTTCTCACCGTAAAATCCCTTGGTTTTTCCAGATCTTGGAATGATGACTAGAGGCGGTAAGAAGGATGGAGCAGGAGAGGGAGCCGAAGGTTCTGATTCATCCGCAGTGAGACAAGAGGTGGTGGACTTGAAGGTTCAGGTAGAAGCTCAGATCGAAATGCTCCAGAACGATGTGAATGGCTTAAGAGGTGAGATGGGCGAGATCATGGAGCTTCTGCGTTCCCTGGTGAAACCCGCAATCGTTGATACAGGTCCCAAGGTGGTTGATATGCAGAGACCCAAGCAGAAGAGGATATGAGGAAGAGAGTCCGCGCGCTGGCAAATCTGGACCTGAACAGCATTAGGATTCCACAGCACTCTCAGCAGGGAGGTATTCATCCGAATAACTCTCCCTTTGGGCACTCAATGGCACCAAGAGCTCAGGTACTTACTATTGATTCTCCGACCCTTAATTTGTTTGGAGGAACTGGTGATAGAAGAGGGGTGAAAGAACAAGTGAATAGAATTATGAGCCAAAAGGAAAGAGGTGTGGAGTTTTTGAAGTCAATTGCAAAGGGACCTCGACTAGATTTTCCTATATTCAATGGTGATAATCCCTTGGGGTGGGTTAGACAATGTGACAAATACTTCGAGTTGGCCAATGTACCAGAAAAACACCGGTGTGATTTGGCTACATCATATATGACTGGAAGAGCCGACAATTGGCTGAGAGGCTCTGGAATCTTAGCTAATCCTATCACTTGGTCTATGCTGAAGCTTAAGCTTTGTGACAGATTTGCAGCACATAGCATTTATGATATAATTGAGGAGTTTCATGCATTGCAACAACACAACTCCACTGTTGCTTAGTACATTGACAGGTTTGAGGAACTGATGGCAATCATGAAAAGTGAAAACCCAATGCTCAGAGAGGATTATTCTGTGAGGTGTTTTGTAAAAGGGTTAAGAGAGGATATCAAGCACTACATTAAGCCACATCGACCTGAGAGCCTTTGTGAGGCTTACTAGATGTCCAAAGATTTGGAGAAGGAGGCCAATGCTAGTGCCAAGAGGACTGGTTCAATCTCTAATGCTGGTTATTAGAGAGGGGGTTTTACTAGGGGAGGCTTTCAGAAGCAGTACTACAAGAATGTGAGTAATAGACAAGGAAATAACATCGATATGGGGAAGAGAACTAACAGATCTATACACCCTGTTGTAATCACCTGGGAACCAGGAAAGTGCTAGTACTGTGTCGAACAATGGATCCCAGGACACTCTTGCAAACAATCAAAGGTGTTGAATATCATGGTGGTGGATCCTGAGGGTAATGATACAGGAGAATTGATTTTGGTTTCGAATGAAGAGAAGGAGGATGATAATGACCAGCCGAGGAGGAGCTACTACATATTTCATTACTTGCTTTAAGGGGAGTACCCACTGTAGCCACCTTTTCAGTAATTATCACCATAAAAGGAAAGAGAGGAGTGGCATTGGTTGATAGTGGTAGCTCACACACTTTTATTGATTTAAAGTTTGCTACAAGTGCTCAATGCATAGCCCAGAACAATGAATTGCAAAGGGTGACCGTGGCTGGTGGTGGTGTGCTATACTCTGGAGCACATTTATCTAATTGTGGATACAATATACAAGGGGAGAAGTTTGTGGGAACTTTCAAAGTGTTGAAACTGCAATCCTATGATGCTATTCTTGGTTGTGACTGGATTTATGCTCACAGCCCCATCAAGCTGAATCTGAAATCCAAGGAGCTGAGTATAAGAAAAGATGGATAGCAGGAGGTCACATTTCATGATTTCACTTCTTCACACCCAAAGAGATTTATTAGTGCTGCTCAGCTTAACAAACTCTGTAATAAGGAGGTAATGGGGTTTATGATCTAGTACAGTGGAGAAAAGAGGAAGGAACCAAATCATTCTATACCTGAGGAAGTATTTCTACTGTTGGAGAAGTATCAAGTGGTGTTCAGCGAACCAACAGATCTTCCTCCAAGCAGATAGTGTGATCATTCCATTTCGCTTAAGACAAATTCAACCCCACCGAATGTGAGGCCTTATAGAGTACCATATCATCAGAAAAACGAGTTGGAGAAACAAGTAAGACAACTGCTAGAATCTGCTATTATCTGGCCAAGTGAGAGCCCTTATGCCACGCCAGCTATCTTGGTAAGAAAGAAAGATGGGAGTTGGAGGATGTGCATTGATTATCGAAAGCTTAATGCTCAAACAGTGAAAAATAAGTTTCCAATACCAGTAATTGAAGATTTATTGGATGAATTACATGGAGCTCAATATTTCTCGAAGTTGGATTTGAGATCTGGTTTTCACCAAGTAAGAATGAAAGAAGATGATATTTTCAAAACAGCTTTTAGAACATATTTTGGACATTTTGAATACTTGGTTATGCCTTTCGGCCTCACCAACGCTCCTGCCACCTTTCAATCACTAATGAACTCCCTATTTGCTGAGCATCTCAGGAAATTCATTTTGGTTTTCTTCGATGACATTTTGATCTATAGCAAAAGTTTGGAGGAGCATCTCTACCATTTAGAGACTGTGCTGAAATTGTTGCAGAGGGAACATCTATTTGCAAAATATAACAAGTGTGCCATTGCTGTCTTGCAAATTGATTACTTGGGTCACATGATTAATGGAGAGGGTGTATCTACTGACCCTTCCAAAATTGAAGCAGTAAAGAATTGGCCTAGATCGGCGAATGTGACTCAAGTGAGGGGATTTCTAGGGCTTACTGGGTATTATAGAAGATTTGTGAAAGGTTATGGTTTGATCTGCAAGCCTCTACATGATGTCTTGAAGAAAGGTGCATTTCTTTGGGAGGACCAACAAGAAGAGGCCTTCCTGGAACTTAAAAGATGCATGACTACAGCTCATGTGCTAGCATTGCCAGATTTCTCTGAGCCCTTCGTCCTCGAGACAGATGCTAGTGGTATTGGTATAGGAGCAGTGATGATGCAGAGGGAAAGACCAATTGCTTATTATAGCAAAGCTTTGGGAGTAAAATCCGTAACATTGTCTACATATGAAAAAGAGGCCATAACAATTTTAGAAGCATTGAAGACATGGAGACATTACTTCCTTGGTAGCTTGGTCACCATCAAGACTGACCAAAAAAGTTTGAAATTCATTACTGAGCAAAAGATCTCTGAGGGAATTCAACATAAGCTCATGTTGAAGCTGCTGGAATTTAATTATGTGATTGAATATAAAAAAGGAAAGGAGAACAAAGTAGCAGATGCACTCTCAAGGAGGGATCAGTGTAATGTTGTAACTATAATTACTCCTCTGTGGATGGAAGAGGTTGGGAAGAGCTATGAGAATGATGCACATTGTTAGGAATTGCTAAGTCAACTAGTAATTAAAGCTGATTCTGAAAGTCGATACACATTGCATTCTGGAGTAATAAGGTATCAAGGAAGGATATGTAACACCCTGGTTTTCTGAGCCTTTTTGAAAATTTTCAAAATAAAAAGAACCATTTTGTTTTGATGAGAATTCAAAGCTTAACTTGAGATTTTCAGAATTTGGGTGTTTAAAATGACTAAACCGAACTTCAACTAACCCTAAAGTTTGGTTCTTTGGAGCTGTTAAAGCTCTTTTGTTGATTTCCCTTGCCTCCGCTTGTTTCACTCTTTCCTTGACTCGGCCCTTTCTTTCCAGACCTCCCTCTTGTTTGACCTCGCCGGACCTCCCCTCGCGTTTTGTTCGGATTCCTTTATTTCAAACCACATCTTTATTGGCTTGAATCTCTTTGGTTTAGACCTCCTTAGATCTAGACCCCCTCTCTAGTTTCTCTTCGGTTTTGACCTCTCCTTTATGTCACAATTACCCCTGAGATGTCCTAAGCTCGGGTTTGTGTTTCAAATATCCTTGATCTCTGAAATCTAAGCTTTGGGGCTGAATTCCCCCTTCTGGACCTCTCTCTTGTTTGGGCATTCCTTTATGCCCAGGCCTCCATCTTGTTTGGCCATCTCTTGGAGCCCAGATCTCCCTGTATTTGGAACTCTCTTGTGTGTCTAGACCTCTTTCGTGTCTAGACTACCCTTGTATTTGGAACCTTCCTTTAGTTCATCTGGACCTCCCTGTGTCCACTTGAACTTCCCTCTTGTTCGTGTAGACCTCCTGTGTTCACCTAAACTTCCCGTGTGTTCCTTTGGACCTCCTTGAGTTCATTGGAATCCCTTCTATATTCATTTGAACCTCCCTTGTGTTCATTTGAATCTCCCTGTATCCCTTTGCCCCTTCCTGTGTTCTTTTGGACCACCCCGAGTCCCTAAGGACCTCCTTGGTCCTTCATCTTGGTAGTCAGGACCTCCCCGGGTTCATCCTGACCACCAAGATCTCCCTTTGGATTCATCTTGACCGTTGAGACCTCCCCTGTGTTGGTCTTGACCGTCGAGATCTCCTTTGGATTTATCTTGACCGTTGAGACCTCCCCTGTGTTGGTCTTGACCGTCGAGATCTCCTTGATCTTCTCTTGACCATCGGGATCACCTTTGAGTTTATCCTGATCGTCAAGACCTCCTTTGGACCACTTTCTGTGGATCTCCTCCGTTGGATCCCTCTCCCTTAGAAACCCCTCCATCCAGACCTTCTTTCGTCTGGATCTGATGGTCCAGACCTCCCTTTGTTTGGATCTAAGGGTCCAGACCTCCCCTTACTGTTGATCTGACCGTTAGGACCTCCCTTTGGAGATCCTAGCCGTCAGGACCTCATTTGCTTGTTGATCTGACCGTTAGGACCTCCCTTTGGAGATCCTAGCTGTCATGACCTCCTTTGCTTGTTGATCTGACCGTTAAGACCTCCCCTTCGAAGATCTTAGCCATCTGGACCTCCCTTGACTAGATCTTGGCTGTTAAGACCTCCCCTTTGTGGATCCGACCGTTAGGACCTCCCCTTTGTGGATTCGACCGTCAGGATCTCCCCGTCCCTTGGACCTCTTAGCCCTTTGGACCCCCTTGTCCATGGGACCTCCCCCCCCCTCCCCCCTCAATCTTTTTGCAAGGACCTCCCTTGCGGGTTGAGGTCACCTTGTAATCAGGACCTCCGGTCTTGTGCTCAGACCTCTCCCGTGGGTCAGGACCTCCCTTGACCTCTACGCGATCTCCTCTAGGTCTCTGCAGGACCTCCCCTTGAGTTTTGACTGGCCCCATCTGTCAGTCATGACCTCTTTCTTTATCCTTTGACCATGTCCTTTACACTTGAAAGTCTTCAAAGCATTTAATGTCTGTTGTGTCGTATTAAATGCTACTACCTTTTGGCAGCATCGGGCTATCTTTTGTCTCATCTTTTACCTGCTCCTATCATTCCTTCACCAACTCTTGAAAACGTATACCCTTGCAAACCTTGGCGGCTCTGGCTATATAAGCTTGGGTAGCCCTTCCTCTTCACCCTTTTGCTCATTTCCACTCTCTGGCTCACTCAGTTTGCTCTCTGGACCTCCCTCTAACCATCGAGCCTTATTTGGCCAGCTCTTGGGATCCTTTCCCAAGCAGTCAGACCTCCTCTAGGCAGCTCTTTGGATCTCCTCTTGACCATCAAACCTCTCTGTTGGCTCTAGTTTTATGTTTCTTTGGAGTTCTTTTGGTTTTTACTTGGCTTTGGTTTGATTTGCTCTGTTTTATCGTGTAGACCTCGACGTCGCTGGAGAGCCTAAGCTTTGTAAAGGAGAAGACATGTAAAGCTTTCGAGTAGGAGGCAAGTTACACCCTTGACCATGTTGCACCCATTACTTTAAATTTCTATGTTCTGTTTCAAAGGTTTATGCATGCTTACTTTACTTACTTATTTCAATACCTGTCTTTAAGTCCATAGTTATGCCCAAATCCTTTGTATGGCCAAACTTGACATTGAACCAAATGTGTTGTCACCCTAGTTAAAATCTGGTTGATGCAATAGTGTGAACTAGGATCTCTTGACAAATGTATGCTTAGTCATGCATAGACCAAAATTTTGTTTTGGGAAGTTTTTCTGCCAAAAGACCAATGTTGTCTAAATGTCTTAATCCATGACATTGGGTTGTCATGGTGATTTTGCAAATGTTTTGAAAAGCAAAGAAAATAGAAAATGGTTTGGACTTGGGCGGATTGGTTTGCTTGGTTGGTGCATGTCTATGCACGGGCTCAACCCGGGTAGGGTTGAGGCCCAGGGTTTTGTGGTAGTTGCCCAAGCCAGTTAAGGACCGGTCTGCGAGCCGCATTTTGCTAGCCACCATCGTGCAACCACATGTCCTGTGTGGGCGGGACCTAGCTAACTAATTTGCAAAGATCCATCATGGTTGATCCTGTTGGTGTGGTGGGTAGTCATGTTATGACATTTGTAGTCCCACCTGGTGCAAGAGGGGGCTTGAACCCTGTGGATGGGTAATCCAAAGGGGGTGAAACCTTAGCGAGGGTGGACTACGGTGGAGCGATGCATTGTAAAGGCCTTGTCATGTGCTCTAGACCTCTCACCAAAGGAAGTGTGAGGTGGCGTTGACGAATGCCAAACCAACTAGAGAAGATATGTCATGTGGGTAAAGCTGTACACCTCTGCAGAGTGTTAAACTATTTGAATAGTTGTGTCCACGGTCATGGACATGCTAGCAAAGCCACTCAAAGTTAGCTCTTGGTTTGTTTTGAAAAGGTTTATGAAATTGATTTTGGATTGCTATCCAAATGGGTATTGGGCGGGTAGCCTTGTGACAGGAGGATATCCTTCACACTTTGTGATGAATGTTATCCAACTGAAAAATTAAAGCTTTGCAAAATGAATTTTAATTATTGTTATATGCTTTGGAACTTACTACTTGTAATTGGTAATAAACTTGGCTTTACGCAAATCAATCATATTAAGCCTTCCTTTGAGATATCTATTTATGCATGTCATCCTGTTATTTGACGGGTGTAACTTGCGAGCACGGTTGTTGTGCTTACTCTTGCTTGATAACTGTTTTGAGCAAGGAAAGAAAGCTTTGAGGTGATCTTGCTGTGGACCTAGAGGTCCTGGACGACTAGGATGCGCCCTCCAGCCGATTGCATGTGGTGTATCGGATGACCTTTATGTTTATCTTCCGTTGTGTTTTGGTTTGTTGGCTTGTAAGCCTCCCCTTTGTAATCAACTTTGTTGTTATTAATGAAGCTCTCATTGAAGTGTATGGTACCACTGTTTTTATGCTGTGAAGAGCTAACTATTGATCCTTGGGACTAGCTCGGTTCACACGGGGGAGCATGGGGTGATCCCTGACCACCACGACCACCCTCGGGTCCGGTCGTGGGAGGTCTTTGGGGTGATCCCAGCCCTCCACGACCTCCCTCGAGACTGGTCGTGGGAGGACTTGGGCCACCTCAGGTCTCACGACCTCCTCAGGATTGGTCCTTCGACCTCTCCTAAGTTGGCTTGTGGCTGTGATGATCTCCCTGTGCCTCACACTCCCTCTCGGTTAGGTCTGCAGACCTCCAGGAGATCCTGCTGGACCTCCTGGGTGGTCGTGGAGATGCCCCTGGGCGGTCCTACCGGATCTCCTGGGAGGTCCTGATGGACTTCCGAGGAGATCCTGGAGGACCTCTCGGGTGGCCTCTGGCCAGGGCGTCACATGATATATGTGGGAGAAGATCCGGTCCTAAAAAGGAAGATCTTAGAATCCCTACATGCGTCAGCTATTGGTGGACATTCAGGAGTTGCAACAACCTATCAAAGAGTAAAGAGGCTGTTTTTCTGGTCTGGACTAAAGAAGGAGGTACAAAAGTTTGTAAATGAATGCGCAGTCTGCCAGAGGTCCAAGAGTGAGAAGTGCCATCCTCCTGGTCTTCTCGAGCCTCTTCCAATCCCTGACATGGCTTGGACACACATATCCATGGATTTTGTAGAGGGGCTTCCTAAATCTAATGGGAAAGAGGTAATTCTAGTGATAATTGATAGACTCACCAAGTATGGCCATTTCATTCCTCTTGTGCATCCATACACTACTCAGTCAGTAGCTCAAGCATTCATTGAAAATGTATTCAAGTTACATGGTATGCCAAAGGCAATAGTCACTGATAGAGACCGCATTTTCACGAGCCGATTTTGGCAAGAGATCTTTAAATCTTGGAAGGTATCTCTGAGATTTAGCATGGCATATCATCCTCAAACTGACGATCAAACAGAGAGATTAAACCAATGTCTCGAGTCTTATCTCCGATGCATGGCATTCACTGAACCAAGGAGATGGTATTATTGGTTGGCATTAGCTGAGTGGTGGTACAATACCACATATCATTCTTCCCTCAAAACCACTCCATATCAAGCACTCTATGGGAGTCCTCCACCGATTATCAGTGAGGTCTCGGTCCTGGGGCCTAGCAATGAGGAGGCAAGAGATTTTTTGTTGGAAAAAGAAGAAATGCTCAAACAAATCAAAGAGAATCTGGCACAAGCACAAGCAAGGATGAACAAATATGCCGACCAAAACCGAAGTGAGAGGGTTTTTGAAGTAGGAGACATGGTTTACTTAAAAATGCAACCCTATAGACTTGTTGCATTTGGGCTGCGTCATTCCCTAAAGCTAACTAGTAAGTTCTATGGCCCATTTAGAATTTTGCTGAAAATTGGAAAAGTGGCATACAGGTTGCAGCTTCCAGTGGGAGTAGGAATTCATCCGGTATTTCATATTAGCCAACTCAAGAAACACCTTGATCCTCGGGCAGTTCCTGATCCAAACTTACCCCTATTAGATAAGGAAGGGAGAGTAAAAACTGAACCGGCAGCAGTTTTGGAGACCAGAGCAATGCCCAGACACCCACAGCTAGTTACACAATGGCTAATACAATGGATTAACTTGCCTCCGGAGGATTCAACCTGGGAAGATGCTGATTTTATCAAAGGGGCATTCCCAGAATTTTATAGCCGAACAATTCGCAATTGGTTTCCTAATTCTGAACCTAGAGACAAGGTTGTTCTTTAGGGGAAGGCATTGTTAGTACTGCAGCTTATTCAATTCACGTCGTAGCTATATTCAGAAGGGAGATGACGTCGTCTGTAGGAAAACGTTTCAGCATTCAGCATTATGAAGATCCAACGGTTGTAAACATGGTCCGATCGGCCCACTGAAGATCCGACGCTGGAAAGCTTGGTCCTAACGTCTCCAGGAAGATCTGACGGCCCAGATGGCTCCATTCACTTGACGGTTGCAGCCGTGAGATGAAGTTTAGTTTTCACTGCTACCTTTGTCATTTCCTTTTGCTGTTGTAATTCAGATTTCTATCTTGGTGATTCTGACCAGAACCCAAGTGGTATTAACTCAGTTAATGGGATGAAAAGGGACATTATTGATGCCAAAAGATCTGTTCTTAGCTAGGGTTTAGTTGTTAGCTTCGTTCCTCTTATCTGTAGTTTCCCGATTCAAAAATTTTACCCCCCAAATCCTCTATTCTGGATATCGGTTTGTGACTGGACGCATGCCACCCGGTATCCTCGCAGCCCGCATCCGGATGTGGGTAGTGGCGGCTGAGTTGGAGGGAGGTGGTCGCTGTTCATGCTGGGTTTGGGGGTTTTAGAAGGAAGACGTCTCACGTCTCGGCATGGCCGTGGGGAGAGACAGGTGCTCACGGGGGAAGCAGAGATGGACGGCACATTGAGAGGCACAGTGGCGTTGCGGTCGCTTGGGCAGTTTCGCGTGGTCCGTGCTCGAGATTTCTGGGCTTTTTCACAACAGCTGTGGGTGGGACGGTCGGTCGGGCTGTCGGCTGGCCCGATTTGGGAGAAGGTTGCCAGGTTCGCGGTGATTTCGGGAAAATTCTTGGCGATTTCAGCTTTCAGCATGCTTCTGGGCCTGAATACGCCGTGCAGGTGTGTCTGCGAGCGGACGGCTCGGAGGCTCGCCTCTCTTCGAATTGAGACAGCTACCCGTGTTGCCGCATGGGTTGGTCTATTCGTAGCCACCAACTTGACCCACATGATTAATTTTTTATGGAATAAGTCTAGTTTATTCCTTTAACTATCAGAAAAGTCTAGTTTACCCCCTTGAACTTCAAAATTAGTTATTTAACCCTCTAAACTTGCGAAATCTGGTCACTAAACCCCTCAGGCCGGTTTAAAGTAGCGGTTTTGCACACGTGGCTCCATTTGTCCTATGTGGTGGGCGTGGCTCCCTTTGTCCAAGCGAGGGAGGAGGCAGAATCGGCTTTAGTCCTCTTCCCGTTGCCCCTCCCTCCTTCCCTACTCTCATGGAGGTGGAGCCGCCGCCCAAGAACCACCACGATCACCCCTCCGCCTCCTCGGCCCCGCTGTGCCCCTCCTCCTCTGCTCCGGCCGCATCTACTTCCTCCTTCTCCCACCGCCGCGGCCCTGCCTCCGCCTCCTTACGTCCCCTACCCGTCGCCGCCGCGATCTTCTCCTCAGCACCTCCGACTGCGTCCTCCGCCTCCTTGGCCCCGCCGCGCCCCTCCTCCTCCGCTCTAGCCACCTCTACTTCCTCTCCTTATCCCACCGCCCCTGCCTTCCGCCTCCTTATGCCCCTACCTGTCAGCGCGATATTCTCTCAAGACCTCCAACAAGCGTCCTCCGCCTTACCCACTGACTACCACCCACCACTTCTCTAGCACCAATGCCGTATGCGTCAACGGCCGGCCCGTCCACGCCCCCCCTCCTTCGCGGCCGCTGCCGCCGAGCTGGACGTCAACGACGAGGTCTTGCTGCTACGCCGTCCTCTTGGGCGGACATGGAGCAGGAGGCTCCCCAGGACCTCGTCGAGGAGGCCCGCGCGGCACAGGACGTCCACTATGTAGCTGTAGTGCTCCGTCCTGGGCTCCACCACGTGGACCGGCAGCATATCGATGGATGTGGAGATGGATCCATCAGCCCAAGGCGAAGTTCCCCACCTGCATCAGCCGTCAGAACATCGTGATGGTGTACTCGTACTCCGTCTCTGCTTCCACTCCGCGCCGCGCCACCTCGTACTGGTACTCCCCCATGACCGTCGTAGGCCACCTCCTTAAGCTCCCTGAGGATAGCTTGGCAGCGGCATCGCAGATGTCCCATCTGTCCTCGGTGTTGTCCAACATCGCATGGATCCTCTTCATCGTCCGCTCGAGCTTCTCGGCCCCCACGCCGCCCTCGTGACATTGCAGACGCCAAATGACGGCAGGAGTGATTCCAACATACTTGTTTCGCCTTGCTGATTTACGCCAAGGCAAGCAACGCCGCCATCGATCGATCTTAGAGTGGTGGCCACCGCGACCACCAGCTATTTGATGAAATGTCTCACCTAAAGAACTAAAGAAGTGCATACAGTGTCTCTAGTTTCGTAACATGCTCCAGTTGTAGAATTTGTTTATACTTATTTTTAAAGAAGGGTATTTTTAAATCTGGCCACGTGTACAAAATGTGCAAAACCGCTACTTTAAACTGGCCTAAGGGGTTTAGTGACAGGATTTCGCAAGTTTAGGGGGTTAAATAACCGATTTTCAAGTTCAGGGGGTAAACCAGACTTTTCTGATAGTTGGAGGGAGTAAACTGGACATATTCCATTTTTTATTTATCACTAGAAGTTGATCGGATCTCTAAAATATCATCGCAAAACTGCTCGTCCTTTTATTGTCATCGGATCTCAATTTTCATCCATTTTTTGCCACTTCCGTTAGCTTTATTAGGTCCAGCCACCGTTAAACACCGAAAATTTGTTAAAATGCTCATCTTACCCTTCTTCCTTCTCCTCCTCCTTCTCACTCTTCCTCTTCTTCTTCACTCCCCCTCTACCTACTTCACTTCGCCAGCACCGAGGCCGACCACCCCACCCCATGTCTCTGCTCCCCAGCCACCGCCCTTCCCTCTCCCACTACCTACCCTACCACTACCGCCGCCACTTAGCCCTACCCCGACTACCACCTCCTAGATGACCCCCTCCTCCTCCTGCTTTGCCACCACCAGCCCACCCACGCCGCCCCTCCGCCTCGCCCATCCTCACGAGGCCATTGTCAACGTCGCTCGTTCCTTTCCCTCCTCGCTCTTGCCACCCATCCACGCGCTGACCTGGCCTCCTCGTCACCACCGCCGTAGCCCCGCACCACCTAGCTCCCACTGCCCCGCCATGGCCATCACCGACGTCGGCCTCGCTCGTGCCTCCTAGGGCCAAGCCGTCACCACCAGAAGGTTTCCCGTGACCACGTCGTGCATGTGCGCTAGCTACCCTAGCCATAAAGCCACTGAAGGTTGCCGCATGTGAGCTTCTCTTCTCCGCGGACGCCGCCCTTGCTCCAACCATTCTGGTCTTCGTAGTCCGCCCCGTCCATGTGCGCCGCCACAAATGGGTTACCTATCCCCGAGAACATGCTGTGCTCCTGTACTCTTCGTCGTTTCTCTGTCGGAGCACCGTCACCGCCCGTGGCCTAACCTCCACTACTTTGTCGGCCTCGATCCCCAAGAACATGTTGTCCAGCGTCTTCCTCACCTCCGTTGACCTTGGTGCGTTGTCGTTGCTGTAAGGTCAAGGAGGTCGACTAGAGGGGGGTAAATAGGCGGTTTTAAAAATTAGTTTGGCCAAAACTGAGTTTTATGCTGAATTGTAAATCAAATCTTTTTGCACAAATTAAAACCTAAAATAACTGGTCTCACTATGTGCTCCAACAATCTAAGTCCAAATTAAGGAATGCAATCCTAAAGAGACAAACCAACAATTTAATTCTACAAATTTAAATTGTAAGAAAGTAAAGCTCAAGAAAACAAACCACATGAACACTTGAACTTTTTCCCATGGTGATTAGAAACTTACCAGTTTCGCCTAGTCCACATTGAGGTAAGCCCAAACGAATTGGACCGGCTCCACAAATTAAGCCTACACCTCGAATCCACTCGAGGTTGCTCTTCCTTCACTCCAGAGATGGGTAGCACCAAGCCACTCACAACCGCCTAGGTCTTCTCACAACCTTCTTTGAGAAGATCATCGACACAACTCCTCTAAGTCGTCTAGGTGTCGGCAAACATTAAGAGTAACAAGTCGGAGACGTTCAATTGAACAAATCAAGTATCTAAGCTCAATGATACTAAATCCAACACCTAATGCAACAACGCACTAGGATTTTGCTCTCTAAGCTCACTAAGTGCAACACATGCACAAAAGAGAGGAGATGGCTTGCTCTTTGCTTAATGGAAACAAAAATGGCACCAACACTCTCCCACAACTGGCTACAAGGGGTATCACCCACACAATAAAATTAGCCGTTGGATGAGAATCTACAGAAAATCAGGGAATTCTGATATGACCGCCAACCAATGGCTGGTCAAACCACCATAGCTCCAACGTCTATAAAAACTAGTCATTGGACACTCAACCGGTGTGAGACCCCGACGTTTATTAAGCTCATAATACTTAGTCATCCAATTGACCCTAGTATTATCAACCAAATAAACCCGGTCTCGAGAGATGTATACTTCCTGAATGCAAGATACATACCTCACAACAAAAGAATGTATCAATTCCATACAACACATAGTACATAAGCAACAAACCAGAAGTTAATACTAATAAAGGAATAGGTTATTACAAAAGAGGGCCTTCGCCAAATAACAACAAGACTACAAAGATACACAATGAAGCAAAAGTGCCATAAGATGGCCATAACAAAAGCCAATTAGTGTGCCTTTACCCACAAAGCAACTAACCGGACCGCCAAGCTAGTCGTCAAACCCGAAGCACATCTCGCAAGAGTGAAGCCCTTGGGGCTCACCTCCTTCCTCCGCAACAAAAGCCACAAAATGCCACAACCACGGCGAGATGAGTACATAAAGTACTCCGCAAGACTTACGTGTAAGATAACAGAACTATAAATAGCTACATGCAAGCTTTATTTAAGTGGATGAGGCTTTGGACTCATTTTAGCATAAAGCAAGTTTCATTTGCAATAATATAATAGATTGAAGGCAATTTGACAAAGCATTTTAATTGTTGAAATTCAACGAGGTAGTAACATAGTAACAACAACAAGAACAACCTAGAAGTAACTAACCCAAGTCACCACAACAATAGCATGAACTCCCGCTCATACCAACCATGTCAAGTTTTAATTAAAGGTTGTAGTCTAGTCTTGAACGACCTTACCAAGCATGTCCATAACCTAGGACGAGGCTATTCAATAGTTTTATCCTGCGCAGGTGTACCACTGCATCCACACGCCGATCGCCTTTCCTTTAGGCACACTACCATAGGTATGCTTAACACGGCTAAGTCCTACGAGACAGTTCCAATGGACAATGCTAATTCGAGTCGCACAACCCACGGGAGAAGGAGACATCACACAACCTGCCGGAAGCTAATGCTCCCTCCCACATCACACACACATTTTATCTTTAAAACACACCAACCGAGCGACCCCAATTAACACCGCCTAAAGTACTTAGTCAAGAGGGTTCCATATGCCCCTCATGTGGTTAGTACGCCAAATCGCTTGGCTTAGTGACCCAAGTACTCGGTCCTTAGGGACCCTGCATACCACCACATCCAAAAACCACGCCATCCATCCAATATGCCCAAGTCTAAATCAATCTTTTATTTTCAGTTTTGATTTTACAATTAATCAAAGCACAAGTGCTGGACATATAGGAGTAATAATCAGTTTGAGTGATCAAGACCATCGACTAAGTCGATGATCGCCCATTACTACCGTTATCTAAGCATTGCTAAGCATGACACCGTAAAAGCAATAAAAGAGCATACTTAAATCACCGGGCTCTAATTCACCAGCGATATTAGTAACTTATGGTTTGTGGCAGGGTAACAATTTAGGGCAACTATGCAATAGGAATAGCTACCTCTAAACGATAAAATACTTTGACACAAAAGCATGCATACATACAAGTTAAACAAAATATTAGACTTTAAAGTAATGGGACAATGATGGAAATGATCAAACTGCTTGCCTTTACTGTTGCTGGACAAATTGTTGCTGAGGATCGCTCACGGGTTCAAAGTACTGCCGACACCTAATCGGAAAGACGAAAACAATCGATAAGAACGAGCGAAAACGACAAAGACAGCACAGCAAACGAACTCCAAACACTCTGAATTTTCTACAGCAGCAAGAGGGTGATTTTAGGAATTTAGCAACAAGAACCAATGGATTTGGATTCTCAATGCAAAAGATATGAGCAAAACAATTCTGCTCAGCCCTAAAAATACCAAACTGCACTATTCACTAATTTAATTATGAGGCAACATTTTCTAGAAAAGTGGTGACACTGAAATTTTACAGCAAAACCAGCACCTCATGAGATGAATAACACAATTGAGTTCATCTCATTTGGAGCTAGATTGCACTTTCTACCATTTTTCAAAAACAAGAACTTGAACAAAATTGTAATGCACAAGTCCTCATTTTTATAACAGCAACGAGCTCAAAACTAATTTTCATAGTAAGTTCACTAATAGAGGAAACCAACAAAGTTGGAATCACTCAAAAAGAATCTACAGAGCATTAGTTGTGTATTTTACAAGTTAAACATTAGTTTGGGTGTATATTTGAAGTTAGTTTTAAAATCTATTTGCAAAACTGTGTTTTGGAGCTGAACTGGGCTCTTAACCAATTTTAGATTAAAGTCCAGGTCAAGCCAGAGCTAACAAAATTTGATTCACCCTATTTGGATTGAAATTGAATTAGTTATGCATTTTTAAAGTTCCTACCTTTTTCAGTTTACAAATAAGTGCTTACTGGAATTTCTAAACTTCCAAAACAGAGGGGAGGACGTGAACCGTTGATTTAAATCCAACGGTGGTGATCAAAACAGGGGAGGTCCTGAGCGGCTGAGATCTTCCAAAGGAAGATCTAAACTATCAAGATCTCCCCAAGGAAGATCTACACGGTCAGGACCTCTCGAGGGAGGTCCTGGACGGTCCAGATTTTCCAAGGGAGGACCTTAATGGTTTAGATTGTCCCAGGGAGGACCTTAACGGTCAAGACAACAACAAAGAGGTCCTGGGCGGTTCAGATCCACTTGGGGTGGTCCTGAACGGCCAAGATCTATCAAAGGGAGGTCCTAAGCGGCTCAGATTTCCACTTTGGGAGGTGCGGGCGGCTAAGATTTACCCGAGGAGGTCCACAAGGTTGAGAGGACCTCGGGAGGTCCTACAGTGGAGATCAATACAGGAGGACCTTAACGGCTAAGATCTCCCACAAGGAGGTCCTAGCGGTCAAGATCGCAAGGAGGGAGGTCCTAGGGGTTGTCCTTACAAAAGACCGGGGTGGTCTTTGCAAAGAGGACCCCGAGGGAGGTCCAAGATGGCTAAGATGGCCCCAGGAGGTCTGGCCGAGACCTAAGATGGACGGCACAAGACCTCGCACGCAAAGACTAAGGACACATTAAAAGCTACAATGATTGGAGGTGATTAGCCAAAAATAGGGGAGGTCTTTGTCTTAACGACAAAGGCACGGTGCCATGGTCGTCCGACAAAATCCCGAGAGGCTACCAAGGCTCGACGCCGGCGATGAGGACCTCACCGGCGCCATCCAAGGACACCAACGTGTGCGCAATAGTGTTGCGCACACGCCAGGACCATTCCCGGCGGCGAGGGTGGCCCTGAACGGCGACGAGCCGTAGATTGGCGGCAAAAAACACACGGCCAAAACACAAACAGCGATAATGAGCTCCGCAATGAACATTCTGCGTGCAGCTAAGCTCCGCAACAACATACATGCAGTGCCAAGATCTCACGGGACTACCAGAGGGTTACCGGAGGTCGCAGAGGTGCCGAGGAGGTTGGGGACGTGGAGGACCGGAGTTGGGGAAGAAGGGTTGCTCCACGGCCAACTCCAAGCTCCAAGCTCCAAGTTAGGCCTCTTCGAAAATGTCAACCCAAATGGGGTTAGGGTTAACTCCAGAGGTGCTGGGAGCACAATGTGAACAAGAGGTTGAAGAGGAGCCATCAAGCACCGCCACCGAGGAGCTCCAAGGACTTCAACAATGGCGGCCAAAAGGGTAGGTCGATGGAGGAGATGCTCACCAAATAGTGAGCAAGGCCAAGCTCAATGGTGTGTAAAAGAAGCCAAGGGCAACATGGGGGGGTTTTATAGCTAGGGCAAAAGAGGTCTGGACCACGGGTTAAGCTCATGGTGAGCTTAGCCCAAGGGAGGTCCACCGGAAGGTCCATGGAGTTGGACAAGATGGATGGGACAGAGTAGGTAGGTCGAGCATGGGCTAGGGCGGAAGGCACCGACACGCATTAAATGCGACAGCATAGAGTCGTTGGACAAGACATGCCACGACCATCCTTGCCATGGCGGCGCGCCAGAGCAGAGAGAAGAACAGGCATGCCTCCCAACCGCTGGATAAGAACACGAGGAGGACATGACCCTCGGTTTGATTTGAAAGCAGTAAGGTTCAAAATGGAAGGGAGGAGGTCACACCACCCGATTTGGAAAGGGAGGTCGTGGCCCTCCGATTTCCATAACGCGATCAAGACGCGGGAAAAGGGGACAGAGGTCCAAGGCGTTGATTTCAATCCAACAAGGCGGACCTCCAGGAGGACTTAACGCACACGGCCTTAGAACATGAGGGGGAGGTCATGGCCTTTGGATTAAAATCCAAGGGCACACAACCAAAGGGAGGTCTGAGGCTTTGCGTGAAGCGTGAGGGAGGTCAAGACCTTTGGATTTTGATCCAACGGTGGTGATCAAAACAGGGGAGGTCCTGAGCCTCGCACGTGGCGCAAAGGAGGTCTTAGCCCTCCGATTTGGATCTAAGGGCTCCAGAGATGGTCCGAACTGCCCATTGATTATCGACCGCGAGATGTAAATCCAACGGCCAATAAAGGGTGGTCCGAACAGCCCCTTTGATCTCGTGCGTTGAGCAGAGATCCAAAGGTGGAAAAAGACAAGGGAGGTCATGGCCGTGGATCTTGAATCCAAGGGCCAAGACCTCAACAAGGTGGAAGGTGGTTTTTGAGGTTTGATAACAAGGGGAGGTCAGGGCCGGTTGGATCTTAATCCAAGGGCCAAGACCTCAACAAGGTGGGAGGTCTTCGCGGTGTTGATCATGAGGAGGTCGTGGTGTTGGATGTAAATCCAACGGTGCGCGACTGATCAAGGTGGAGAGGAGGTCTCTGTGGGTGCGAGACATGGTCTGGCCGACCGACTTTGAACATGGCTAGCCCAAGGAACAATGTAGGCTTTTGAATTTAGTTTTCAACAAATGGGACTTTGCAAAACTGTTTGGGATAGCATTTCAACTCCAAAATTCATGAAATTTTTACAGGAGCTTGTTGACAAGAAGATTAACCTTACATAAAATTTCCAGAGGTTATTATGCAATGCATTTTTCTCAGGAAATTCATTAAGGTTGTTCAATGATTCATTTTGCCTCCAAAAATTATCAAACAAGTTTTACAACTTGTGATATTTTTCAGAGGGGTCCCACCTCAGTTTTAGGACCAAAGAAAATACTTTCCAATTGTTTGGCACAAGATTTAAGATAATTGGAAAAGGAATTTGACTTTTGGTCAACAAGAGCTTTGTGTTTTTGGATTACACAACTCTTGGACCAGAACTACACGAGAATTTAGGGGTTTTCAAGATGTGGGAAAAAATTTTAATTTCTACACATATAATTATACTTGAATAAACCCAGATTGTACATTTGGGATGTTACAACCGGACTAACCTCCCTCACAGGGGCCAGTTAGACCAGACCAAATCGGTCAGACCGCTAGGGGGGTGATTAGACTACTTCACAGAGGAGCCAAGCCAACCGGAGCAATATGCTTCTCTAGAAAAAGCTAACCAGGGTGACTGACCGTGGGACTGGTCAGACCGGCCAACACATGACGGTCAGACTGGGGTCCCACCAGTAACAATTGGCGATCGAACCTCCAAGATCATTGGACAGCACTCAGCCCAGTCTCACCCCTCGAGGGCCGGTTAGACCGCCAGAGATAGGAAAAACATATTTTGCATCTTACTCCAACTCAATATTGCAAAGCACATTTGCTAATTGTTGTGCAATGCAAACAAGATATGTGTAATGTCCCAAAATTTGATTTTTTTTAAATCTTTTGAGTAGTTTAAGTCTCTGAAAAATTTTGCCAATTTTATTTGAATTAATAAAGCTTAATTGGGAATTTCCTACATGCAAAATATTTAATTTGACTAATCTAAACATCAATTAAATCAAAACCAGTGTTATTTGGCTTCCTTGTATTTTTTTGGGATTTTTCTGAGTTTGTTTACTATTTATTTGACCTCCTTGATTTTTGGCCTTTCCTTTAATTCCGAAAATATCTTTTTCTCTCTCCTCAGCCACGTGGCGGTACTGTTCATCATCATCCCCCCCAACCGACTACAGAGAGTCCTGTAACCGTGCATTTCCAATCGAAATTTTCCTATTTTTCAATCTCCCTCTCCGGTGCATATAAAAGCAAACCAACCGCATCATATTGATCCTCTTGATCTCCTCTTCCAATCCCCTGATTTGGTTTCCTCCAAATCGCTCATGTTTCATCGAATCTTCAAAAGAACCGATCTCCACCGAAGGTCTTCTCCGTCCAGTTCCGCCTCCATCAGATGTCCCCCGACCAAACCGTCTGCGCCGTTGAGTTCGTCTCATCGCATTCTATGTCTACATCTCGTCGTCGTCACCTGAAAACCACCGAATCAACACTGGCCATGTTGAGCCATGATGTTGAAACGCGTACGTCGTGTTCCCCGCTTCCTCAGTGTGTTTTTTCAAAATCCGATCGCGTCATCTTGTGTACCTCATCTCAACCTATTTTTCCTATATTTTAGTTTCAAGTTTTATCCACCGTGCACCGAGAATCAAGCTTTCTCTCTCCATTGATCCCCTGCCGAATACTCCGCAACCGTTCATCCCCTGCCTTCATCTCCACCACCGTTGGGTTTGCGTCACCGCGTTCTACGTCGTGCTCCCCTCCCTTTTCGCAAAACGTCACCGGAAGCACCGAGTCACCATGGAGCCGCCGCCACTACCGGTTCTTGGCCTCGCTGTCGACGCATGCTTCCGTTCATCAATGTCTGGACCGCGTCATCACCTCCGCCTCGTCGTCGCTGTTCCATTTTGTCCCTTCGCCGTCGCCTCGCCTTCGTTCGCCGTCCACACCATGTGCCCGAATTAGCATGCCCTCTATTTCTTCTTCTCTGTTCGGTTGTCGAGAACATGGATTCCTTCTCTGGCTTGTTCTCTGGTTTCTTTCTTTCTCTTGTGATTCTCTCTTGACAGCTAGCCAACCAAAGCTTTGAGTCCTCTCTATTGCTTTGCCATGCCGATGCCACTTCCATGTCGCCATGAACAGGCCAGACAAGGCTTTCTGTTCTAGTGTCTTCGGTTACATCTCTAGCTTCCTCTCTGTCCTTCTTTTCCATCCAATTAATTCAAGCCACATATTTTCTCTTTCTCCCTGATGAGTAGACCCCATGTGTCATGCAAGGAAAATAATTCTTTCTCTCACTTGCATGTGGACCCCACATGTCATCCACCCAATTAAAAACCGTAATTATTTCTCTCTATTACATGTGGTCCCCGCATGTCAGTTATCCCTTGGTTAACCCTCCTCCATGAGCTTGGTCCACCGTGGACTAGCATCTCTTTGTGGACATGGTCCATAATTCTATTTTCTGGAATTCTTTTAATTCTAGAAATTCATAAATATCCGTAGGTCCCATATGTCACACACTCAGCCATTTTCTAATATTTTCGAAATATAATATTATCAGAATATTCTGTAGACCCCACTTATTAGTTTCTCTCTCCCTTTTCCTTTTTCAGCATTTTCCTTTCCGATCAAAGTTCCAAGAGCTCGTTCTTTCTCATACAAACTCCGATTGAACTCATTCATGTTTCTAAATTCATTTAAATTCAATATCTACCTTATAGTACCATTCAATTTCAATTTGGAGTTTATTTGATTTATCTTTTTGAATTTTATTTGTTGTTGCGCTTTCTTTCGCGTTAGACGTTGAAGTCCCGGAATCGTCCGAAGGAGCTGAAGGTCAAGGAAGTAGAAGATCAAAGATAAATAAGAGCGGCATTGCTATAGCAAGGCAAGTTGTACCTTTGACCATGTTGAACCCAGTTTTCCAAAATTACTTTGATTCAAAGTAATGCATTCTACTTTAAGTATTTATTTAAATGCTTTGGGATTAGTTATGCCCCATTTGATTATATCCACCTTGCCTGTTGTATTACCTTATCTTTTGTCACCCTAACTTGGTTAATTATTTAGTTGATATTATCATAGTGCCAACGTGGGTTGGTTATATACGAATAGTTTGATTAGCCATGCCACGAGTCATTCATATCATTTGAGTTGCAAATATAAATTTGACTAAGAGACTATGGAACTTTATGTAAAATTACGTGTTGTGTGTTATTACTCATTGATGGTATGTGTTGTACTTAACCAACAGGGTGAAAAAAGATTTAGACTGAGGCGAGTGGTGGAAACTGTGTGATATGGTGGTGGCTTGTGATTGGGTAATGGTAATCTCTGTGGCACAGTTAGAAATTGGAAGTCTCGTCTTAGTCAATTAAGGATTTAACTTTGTGTGCCATTGAACTGGGCCTTATCGTACAACCACTTGTCTGATAGGACGGGCCTAACTTAGTAAGTTACAGAATCTCGACATTGACTACTCAGGTAGTAGGTTAAGCTTTGTGCCAGAGTGGAGGTGTGGACTACTCTGAAAGTCACATCAATAGTCGGTTCACCGCTTCTAGGTCTAACGGTGTGCGTCGAACCAGCGAGTGAAGTTGGGGTCGGCAGTAAAACACACTGGGAGTGTCAATTGTTGAGATGAATTTTCGAAAAGGTTTTGTTGTGATCAGTTATGATCCAGTTGATTGCACCTTGTGGGTAAAGTGTACAACCACTGCAGAGTGTTAAACAATCTATTCAAATAGCCGTGTCTGTGGTCATGGACATGCTCGGGGATTTTACACGAGGGGTAGATTTTCATAAAACAATTGGGAAGGGACAGCTGTGTGATTAAACTCATATGACTGTGTGAAAGAAATTGATTAGGCTTTGTGTCCTTTGTGAAAACAATTGTTAAACTTTTACTGTTTATTTGTTTTGAATTACGCTTTCAATCTATTATTTGTATTCAATTACAAATAGCAGTTTTATTGCAAAATAACCACAGAAGTTATTTCTTTAGAATAAGCCATTATCGATAATTGCATTATGTGGTACAACTTGTTGAGTATTTGGAGTACTCATTCTTGCTACAATCATTCAGATAAAGTGGAGGAATCATCGGTCAACAAGGTCTACTGTGAGGATCGTGGAGAACTAGGTCGCGCTACCCCAGCCGATTGCCTGTGGGCATATGGATGGGCTTCACTAAAGTTACACTACTACAGAAAAGGTCATCACAGACGGTTCTAAACCGTCATCACAGATGGTTTCTGAACCATCTGGATTTATGTGTTTGTGATAACAGGTACTCATCACGGACGGTTTTTGAACTGTCTGTGAAAAAAGCTATCACAGACGGTTCTGAACAAGAACCATCTGTGATAGTAATTATCACATACGGTTCTTGTTCAGAACCATCTATGACAGTCTATTTTCACAGACAGTTCTGAAAAGGAACCATCTGTGATAGCAATTATTACAGAACCGTCTGTGATAGTTTTTTTATTGCAAAAAAATTGGATTTTGAGCCAAACCATTCAATTGCTAGACAGTAGTTTCCATATGCAATCTCTAGCAAGACAACTAAAATCGAATTAAAACTCTAATGACAAACACATTATAGGAAAGGGAAACCAAAAGGTTTCACAACGTCCCCTTCGAATGGGAAAAAAAGAATAAAGTTACAAAGTTAAACTAGCTAGAAACCATCTATGCCTCCAAGCTCCTAAAGAACTTATCATCTTCTTGGATTGGTCTTGTGATCTCCTCTCTGTAGCTCATCAGCATATCATAAGTTGTTCTTGCCTGTTGTCCGAGTTTGACTCAAGCTTGTCGGCAAGGAAGGAGAGACGACCGAAAACCTTCGGTGGCGCTCCGACCTTAGGTAACACAAAATTAAGATCATTTTTTTTTACAACAAACAGCCAACAAATTATGTATGTTTTGGAGATGTACATGTACCTTCTGGCAGTCTACCTCCTGCGGTAGACAAGAAGCTCCTCCTTATCCCTCCTTCTCATCATCGTCAGCTGTTTCTCCTCGCCGAACCGCGATGGGGAATCGAGGGTGGTCGCCGGAGCTCGGCGTGGGGAGGGGAGAGGGAGAGACTGATGGAAGGCAAGGCTGGGGTGGCTATAATATATAAGGACAGCGCCAAAACATTTTGCCTCCTACGCACGCGTTTAAAAATTTTCGCCCTCCTGCGCTGAGAATCACAGACAATTTCATATAAAAACCGTCTGTGATGACCGTAATACTCTGTGATTTTACCATGGCTTGGAATTTTCCTAGAAAATTCCAAGTCACAGACGGTTTTTAATACAAATCGTCTGTGATGAGATATTTATCACAGACGGTTCATATTAAGAACAGCCTGTGAAATATCACAAACGGTTGGTGATACAAACCGTCTGTGATAAGACGACATATCACAGACGGTTCGTATCATGAACTGTCTGTGATATTTCACAGACGGTTCTTAATACGAACCGTCTGTGATATTAGCTTATCATAGACGGTCCTTAGCATATCTAGTAATAGAGACAGTCGTGCTGGTAAAACCGTCTATGATTACCATTAACACTGATGGTTTTAGAAAACCGTCTGTGATGAGGCATCTAATATTAGCCTTTTTGTAGTAGTGTTATTCTGTTACCTTCCGCTGTAGCTTAATTGAGCTATTCGTCTTCTGAGACGTTAATTGTAAGCTTTGACCTTAAGGTCGTTACTCTGATAATTATTGTTCTTTGCCTATTTATTAGTTACCTTTGCATATGGAATGATATTTCATTGATGTTGCCACTGTGTGCACTAGCATGATCCTAGACTAGTGCAGTATACACAGAGCGTCCATAATTGAATTTTTGGGTCCCGATAGGATGAAACACAATTATCAATAAGTTGCAAAACACATTTACCGACTTTTAGAATCATGCCACAAGGAATTTGGTACATGGACTTAAACCATTTGCAAAATACATTCGTAAACTAAAGTCACATGTTACAAGGATTATGCATGAGCCTCAACTATTTGCAAAACGCGTTCGCAAATATCAGCAACATACCACGGAGAGCTAGAGCAAGCACTAAGAGCTATCAACACATGACACGCTCAAGCTACTAGTCAAGACCCGTCTTAATAGTACGACAACATATACTAGCAATCCAGTCTCCACACCAAACACCGAGACCGATAAAAAACTAGGAACACATCCTTAACCTATGCTAGTCATACCTTTGTCTTAACATCCATCTTGGAGCTTTGAGATGATAATCTGTACCTTCTCTCCAAGATCGGGTTCTTGACTTGAGCGTCAACACACGACGCTGCTCACTTGATTTGATGACCTTAAACAAATTGAGCCATCATTTGTCTTCATCATCATGTGGCTCAACCTATTTCACCAACCCATGGAAATATTTGTCCACATGACGATTGTCATTAATTACTAAAAATACTTCATTAACTCATAATGGTGGGTCCAGATTCTTCAGTTACCTCTGCCGCTCATCGATGGGGAGAGAGGAGAGAGAGGGGGAAAGAGAGGAGGGATGAAGAAGATGGAAGAGCGTGAAGGGTAAATAAGTCTTTTGCACACAATTTGTCAGTCAACTCATGGTTAACCAATGGGAGTGGCAAAAACGAGATGAAAGTTTAGATCCAATAGCAATGAAAGGAAGAGCAGTTTCACAATGACATTTTAGGGACCCAGCCAACTTCCAGTGGCAAATAAGGAATTAATGCTTAGACATATATACACACAACGAGTTGTCCCTCACCTAACTTGGCCCAAAAACAATGTCAAATTATATAATTTAGATGTTTTAGAATAATCTCATCATGGCCTATTTTGTAACGTTGTTAGATGGCATGCACTACAGCTAATCTCATCATGACCTATTTTGTAACACTGATTTCGTAGAAACTAGCAGGGTGCCCCGCGTATTTATGCGGCTAAATTTGTTTTCACAATTTCTAGTATCAAATGATATAATTTAGATGTTTTAGAATATATTTACGTATCGTGTAGACTATTTAGATGTTTAAGACATCATAAACATTAAAAATGACAATAGAAGCTTGAAGGAAAATACAGCCTGAGGAACATAATTGAAGTGGCCTTGATGGAAGAAAATCATTGAGCATAATAATTTGTTGGGGTGTTTAGAAACGTAATCACTCTCCATCATACATGGATCATGTATCTCCATATGCTCCTATTCATCCTCCATTAGTTACTCTTTTCCAAAATGTATGCATGCACATATACCTCTATTTAATCTCAAGCAATACGTTGATTATGTGTGCGGCAAATTATCTTATTAGCTTATATGATATTAGAGTACTTTGCTCACACATACACCGATACACCATGGGCGACCTACTTTGAACTTATCTTCCATCTGATGATGGCAAAACGGGCGAGAACCCGACTCTGCGTCATTAGAGACAAGTTGATTAATTTTATGTGAAAATGACACAAAGAAAATCAAACATTGCAGGTACATTACTTCTAGATTCATACATTTACATAAGAATTTTGTTAATTACATCTCTTGTGAGAAAACCCTTAGTTAAGAATTCCAACATGAAGATTACAACAAATTACAGCATATGACCATTACAAAATATAAAAGAAAAAGTCTTTTGGACATCACTGATGGATGCTTGTTCGGGGGTATTTTAATTGTAATCATATTATTATTATTATTTTAATGCGACATAGTATTCATTTTTAGAAAACCTATGCACGTAGTTCATTTTATTTTACTAGTCATGTGCCCGTGCGTTGCAACGAAAAATCATTTTTTGCATAGAATATGTTTACTTGCTACAGGTTTGACTAAACAACCATGCAAAATAAATTTAATACGTCAAACATATTTAGATAGTGAAAACAAGCAATTTGTCATAAAAGAACATAGAGATGTATTGATTCTTTCAGTCAGCATAATTAGGTCTGATTCTTTCAGTTAGCATAATTCGGCATGTAGAATGCAACTGTTATTAGTCTTATAATTCTTGATCGAGAAAGCAACAACCAAGTTATATTATAACCTACAAGAACACATTTGTACAATTCTTTTATAATCTGTCCTTGCAGGGAATCAAATACCGACATATCATACTGTTATATTTGCAACAACACAGCTCTATTTGTAATCTCTAGAAATGGCAAGAATAGTGAGGTATAGCTCCGTAGCCGTCTGCTGGGGGAATGTTACTCTTAGGATTAGAAAATTTGAACGAAAAAGGAGGCCCTAATCAAAATTGCACGGCGCAATGCGGGTATAAAGCTTATTGAGGTCAAGAAGCAAAAACTATCAAGTCCACGCATCGATTCCCTTGGTACTGAAGAGGTCCAAAAGCTGAAAGATTTCTTCTAGATCTGATGCCTGGCTGCATGCCTTTTTGCTTTGGTATGATAGGCGGCACCTAACGACTATTGCAGCATGCGTGCCCGCGTACATGCCCATTGGTCTAGCAAAATCAGAGCATTGCCTCTGAAATTGACATTGCCATTTCAATGGAATCCTAACAAGAACATGCATGGCCAAGTAGGCAAACAGATGGCTCATCTAACCATGCAGATAAATAGAACGGTGAAAAGGCCTAAAACACCCTGCAAAGGTTCTGAAACATGCAGAAATTTCACAAAACTTGGCCTAAATGTGTGATTGGAAGATTTACAGCGAACGAATGGTCGTTGAGCATGGCAGACGCCTTCGATCTGAAACTCCAGTAGTCGTTCCTCACTTTGCAAAAATATTTGTTCCAAGATTGTTAATAACATGGTAAAAGGAAGATTCTGCGATAGGAGAGGAAGATGGAAGAGGAAGACAATAAACAAGATGAAAAGCTCGTAGACCATGCAAATGGCAACAGCTTCAATTTGTAAGGCCAGGAACAAGAAGACCAAGCACTAAAAATTCCAGGCTAATTATAGGCCATAAGACATGGAAACTTTGTAACAATAACTGGATTCAAGAACAAACAAAATAAAGAGTACCAGATTAAAATTTCTGAACCAATGAAAACCTCATATGACATCCTTCCCAAAAACAAAAACAAAATTGTCACAGGTATGGGTTTACTTGATTCAGTCCAATCAAGAGGGAGAAAATTATTGTGGACGTATAATTCCATCCAAGCTACAATGCCCAATGGTGACCTATTTACTTGAATGGGACATTTCCTCAAAAATGACTATGGACGTGTAATTTCAACCATGCTAAATGGTGACCATTTACTAAATCAGTGCAAGGCTTTGCTAAACATAGCACTTGTCACATCTGAGTGCCTTGAGGCTTGCCAGTTCAGTTTAAGAATCCCAAATTATACATCTTGCAACGATGAATTTTCCTTGGCTATGTTAGCACATCACAACAGCACCACCCTTTTGCCCCCTTCATTCACCAGCAACATTAGCTATAGAAGCAAGTTAAATGAATTATTTTGAAGCCATTTTGATAACACAAATGAAGGGGGAAAAACATAACTAAATAACATTGATTTGGAGTTATTTACATCCGGATGAAAATTCAGCAAACATTCTATCACCGAATGTAGTCCAAACCATGCATAACAAAATATCGCATTCATGAATTGAGTCCTTGAAATAAGCAACGATACAATGAACTTAAGAGATAGTTTGCTTCAACACGATATTGAAACAATAACAAATGAAATAACATATCATTAATTCTTTGGTTTTAATATTAAGGAAATGATACAGGAAAAACTACGAAGACAAAAGATCAAGATGAAAGTTGATTGATAAATTAGCTTAATAAGTCTGAAGCTGGTTCGGCTAATGAAATGTAGAAACATAATCTTATGAGGGAACACCAAGAAACCTGATACCACCTATCAAGTAGATATCTAAACAACTACATCTGATAATTATCCGACAGTGTATTATCATGAGGGGGTAAGGAAGGCAGAATGGACCCACATGAAAATTTAGGATAGTCGATTTTACCGATATGGTATTTTGTATGAATTCATAATACATTCCACCTTTCTCAGTTGGTTTGTATTCCTGTTTTAAGACAAGTGTCAACTGTTAACTGCATGCAGACAGAAAAATTTGCATGAACTGAACCTTCTACAAGACACACCTTTGCTGCTGCTTCTCCAGAATTAGGCATACTCTCATAATTTTTGTACTGCTCTAATCTGGTCTGTCTGTATTTTTCCAGCGTGATAGCTAGCTTCGCCCATGGTATTCCTTGAATGTCCTTTCCTTTTCTTACATCCGCTGACAAAGTATCTGGGATCTTGTCATTGTAAACAGAGAAGAAAAAACAACCATTAAGAGCACAGCAATATGGTTCATGTTGTTAAAACAATGATCAAGTTGCCACTCATAAAGAAAACCATATTTATAGAAACTCTTATTGGTAAAGTTCAAGACTGGTTTATAAATTCAAAATCTGAGCAAGGAGATAAGCGCATTATATATCCTATGTCCAGAATTAAAAAATTGACAGCAATTTAGCAATGGAAAATCAAATTGATGGTGGGGTGTATCATTATCTTGCAATGCTTCATTTTGGAATTAACAACAGGTTTCAATATGTAGTAATATCATCACATGAAATTGAAAATAAGAAAACATTTGCTCCAACAACAATACACATGGAACTATTTCCTGTAATAAAAAGTGGATGTAATAATCAAGACGCACACTTATAACACCTTTTGTGTAGGAAGAAATCAATAATAAAGCAACAGTACAATGCAATTGTGTGCCTGAATGTGTGCGAGAAGGTGAACCAATCATACAAAGTAAGATCTGTTTTTATTATATGTTAAAAAAACACACATCCGTTTTTTTTTGTTCAACGATTGCTCATCCCGTCATTGATAAACTAAAACATCATTACAATACCCTGATAAAATAATCATGAAACATAATCCCATATGTATACTTGAATATATTGGCATACATTTCCCTCAAAAAATATATTAGCATACATTTTCCTAAAAAAAAAAATTGGCATACAAAAACAACTTATATAGCACCATTATAATAATGTTATAATCGCTGTTAAAGGATAAAAAGGAGGGATATAAACAACTAAATTTATTTCAGCATTATAAAGCACCTAAGGGCTAAATCTCATGCATGGCTAAAAGAAAAGTGTAAATTACAAACTATCCTTGCTTTACCCAATAATATAGAGGACGTGTTTTCCTTATCCATCTTCAATTCATTTATTTCTTTTCTATCGCTGCTTCTGCCAAGCATCTCAAAGACGTTTCTCAACTCCTTGCAAAATTGTAGTGCTACAATGGAATCCCAAAAAACACATAAATGTTATTCCAAGAGGCTATATGTTAGACTAAACCAAGTATTTGAGTTAGCACCTAACAGTTGCTCCAATAAAATACTAACACATGTTTCGATTCAAAGATCAACAACACCTCAAGTTCAAGACATCGGTCTTATAGGAACTCATTAGCCTCAAACTTAACATGGGAGCTTAGTCTCATAGACTTACAAGAAAACTTTAGAAAGAGAGGAGAATAGAACAAGATATTCAACAAAATATCCTACAACATCCCTCAATGATCGGTTGATCACCTTCTAGTTCAATTAGGGGTAAACAACTTATGTGGAGTTTATTGCTTGCATCCACCACTTGATCTACAAAACCAAAGAAGGAATATGGTATATTATTTCCTTGTTCAAAAGCAAATGCACGATGGCGAGAGGTGTCCAATATAAAATCTGATTGATACTACAAACTTTTGAAGAATGGCTCTTTCATCAGCAAAATTGGAGTGCATATCAAAAGCATCTAGCATTTTTCACCACGATATCATGTATCACATATTGTAGATGTTTACCCTGATGAAAATTTTTCCTGGAATCAAAACCATAATAAATATACCAGTTATCAGATACCATGTCACTCAAAGTCAGACACGTACCACCATAAAATTTCATTGGGGTCAGCAGTTAGCTAGGTAGCTAGATGCTAAATTCCAGAATGAACCACTAAAATGACCACAACCTTGTAATTAGCACGAATCTGAGCACCCACAATTCAAGTTAAGACAATAGTGCATGGAGATTTGTAATTTTTTAAAGCGACCAAATCTTTATGCTGTAATTTAATGTGTATATGGTCATATAACAAAGAGCTATAATTTTTAAACTCGAGAGCCTCAGCGATGAACACAAACACAAGATATGCCGGCAGAGGAAGCTCCACCACTAACTGTTGTTGAAATCACAACAAACTTGAAGACTAATAGTGAAAGCATAACACACAGGCAATAAATTTTATTCTTGCCTTTACAAACAGGCAATGGTTTATATACAAAAGAAATGCAGAAATCAAGAGCCCACTTCCAATGTTTATGTATGCACATTATACAGAAGAATTATGTAAACTGCCATGACATTATATATAGGTAGATTTTCAACATCTAGAAGCAACTGGGTTTAGTAGTACTCTAGCAATTCATTGATCTAATTGTTGTAAGACAGCACATGTCAACAAGCTTTTCTACCACACACATCTCATGTTGTTCACAACTCCTGTGAAAAGAAACATTTGAGTCTTGTAGGTCAGAGGAGTTGGCAGAAAGAAAACAATTTGAGCTCAGTTCAGATCGCCATCTATCTACCAAACAAGAACAATTTGAGCTCAGTTCAGAGGAGTTGGCATCGCATAAAATAAATTGATCCACCCAACCATGACCGGTAGACAAAATGACTCACCTTGCTGCTGGCGAACTTCTTGTCATAGAGAGAGTCCCTCCATGATGCAAACATTCTGCAATGTTTGAAAACAAATTCAGATGTTAAACAAATTCAGAGTCAAAAGTTCATATGACCAAAAGAAGTTTATTTCATCGAGTTAACACAAAGAAACCAAATTGAATTAAGTCAGTAAACATACCTTACCCTGAGGCATCCGATCAACCCCCTTTCTTGCTGGAAGTAGCAACAAAATAATTAAATCGGTTACAAACAACACGTAAAGCACATCAAAGTTACAAAATGGGAAACTAATAAACATGATGCATCCACTTTTGAGACTTTTTACCGGCAACATGAGGCACAATTGTTGTGGCCTTGGGGTTGGGGCTTTTTGAGGTAGCAGTAGTTACGCCTGGAGCTTTATTGGGTTTGCCACGTGTTCTCTGAATCGAAGCACGAACATTGTCAAACTGCTTGGTCCCAAGGCTTTCCAGCATCCAGCTTTTGCCTTCGAGCATCGAGTTTGTTGACTCCCCCGACCTCCACATTTCCTCCGCGATTCCAGGCAGCCTGGAACCTTGCGCCTTGCGGAATGTGTTGTTTACAATGGCCAATTCCTTGGCATTCAGAACACCTGCCCACATCAAGAAATGTTAGGAGTTGTTATGTAATGTCAGGAGTTGTTATGTATCTAAATCATGATGCACAAGTCTATATAACAAGTGGCAATGACAGAGCAGAAAGGGAAATCTTAAGAGCTGCTAAGTGAAATGTTAGGACCTGCTATATATGTACACCAGGATGCACATATTATCCTACACTGCAGCAAGCAGGTACGGCAATAAAGGTACGGCTTTTCCAACAGATATGTATCGCAGATCAACAAATTCCAATTCACAGCAACCGCAGCAGATCGAATCGCCAATCTCAACAACGACACCGCTAATCGGCTCGAAATTCCGAAAGTACTGAGTTCAGATCAGCAGCATCATACCTTGAGGAGGACGGTGTCGCCGAAAGAGCCGCACCTCTCCATGGTGTCAGGTGCAAAGTGACGACGGAGTTGTCGTCATTGGTGGCTTTCAACCACCACCGGTTCGGCGACTTCTTCCTCTCGGGATCGCCGTCGAGTAGTATTTCTTCCTTCCGCACCACCCCACAATAAAAAATCACCAAAATCCCCCAAAAAACCAGATCGAACGAAAACCCTAGAGGTCGCTAGATCGGATCGGGCGGGCGGGATCTCACGGATCGGCGGAGGCCGAGGACTCGCCTTGGCTCGCCATGGTGAGTCCTCGGCAGGGCGGGCGGAGGCGGCTTCGAGGAGGAGGTAGGTCTCTGCGAGGCTTCGCGAGGTCTCTGTTGATGCGTCTTTATTCCGTCTCAACGTGAGCAGGTTGAGAACGTGGGTTGGAGCGGTGCGGGGAGGGGACGGCCTTGGGATGAGGGAGGATGGCGGCGGCCGGGCGAGGGAAGAGGGAGGACGGCGTGGGGGGAGAGGAGAGGAGCGTGAGCGATTGAGGGACGTGGGGTGGAGCGGTGCGGGAGGGGCGAAGATGCGGCAGCGTCGAAGAAGAGGAGAGAAGGGGTGGCGAGGGAGAGTGAGAGAGGAGAGGGATGGAAGGCGGCGCGGGGATGAGGGAGGATGGCGGCGGCGGGCGAGGGAAGAGGGAGGACGGCGTGGGAGGGGAGGGGAGAGGAGCGTGAGCAGTTAAGGGACGTGGGGTGGTGGAGCGTTGCAGCCGGGAGGTGGGCGGAGCGCGTTATCGGCCTAGCGGTGAGATCTGGCCGTCCGTAGTCTGTTCGTAGATCTAACGGATATAGATGAGTGTGAGAGAACGGACGACGGTAAACTTCTTCTTTTAAGTATTTTATTTTATAATTTCATTTTTTTGGCTCTGCCTTGTATTACTACTAGCATTGTATAGTGCCCGCCAATATGGAGCATTTGCATGTAGCGTAACTGAAGCAAACGCTGTTTTTAATGTCCATGTTACTACTAGCATGATACATATTTTGTGCATGCAGCGTAAATGAGACACATAGTTTATTCCTTTTTATTGCGTCCATATTACTACTTATGACATGGTATTCGTGAATAAAGAACCCATGTGCAAAGTGTAAACGAGACGAAAATTATTACTCTCGGGGAGGTTTAATTTGATTGATATTATTTTTAATAGCGCAGCATAGTATTCATTTTATAGAAACTATGCACGCCGCGTGATTAATGCACATTGTTTTTTATACTCCCACCTGTATTACTACTAATATTACATAGTGCTAGTAAATGTTGAGCGCTTGCATGTAGCGTAACCGAAGTGGATGTTGTTTTTTTAATGTCTCTATTACTGCTAGCGTGACATAGATTTTATGCACGTAGCATAATCGATTCACGTGATTTATTCAATTTTGTTACGCCCTGGTTATCGTTCATGACATGGTATTCACGAATATGGAACCCATATGCAAAGCGTAAACAAGGTGAATATTATTTATTTCACTATTTCATTTTTATCCGGACTACGAAATCATAACATGGTACTCACTAATATGGAGCCCATGTGCAGAATGTAGCCGGTTATAATTTATTATTTGTTTAGTCCTTGTTACTACTCATGACATGGTATCCTCGAATATGGAACTCATGTGCGAGCGCAACCGATATGAAGGTTGTTTTATATCTTTATATTATTTTCACCCGGACTACTAAATCATGACATGGTACTCACTAATATGGAGCCCATGTGCATAATGTAGTTTGGTATAATTTATTATTTGTTTGGACTGTGTTACTACCCATGACATGGTATTCATGAATTTGGAAGCCATGTGCGAGAGTAACAAGAGTATGATGATGTTTTGTTATCTAGCGATTTTCCACCGCACATTATTTTTCCAGCATACACCCGCTCATGATCTGTATCCACGTTGAAACGAGGTCTTCTTGCTTCTCACCCTTGGTTTGTATCCATGTGTAGGGACCGAGCCTAAGAAACAAGGTTTTGAGCCTTTGTACTTGGCTTGTATCCACTAATGGGACCGAACCAAGGAGATGAGGTCTTCATACCCAACCATGATTCGTATCCATGCTTAGGAACCGAACCTAAGAAACGAGGATTTGAGCACTCGTTCTTGGTTTGTATCCACTAACGGGGCCGAACTAAGGGGACAGAAACATAAAAAAAATGAAGAGGGTAGGAGGCAGAGAGCTCCTTGGTTCGTATCACGATGACCGAACCTAAGGGCGAAGAGAGGAAGCGAATATCTCACCTTCTTTGCACGGTTTGGCTCTCTCTTTTTCTCTTCTCTCAAGTGTTTGCTGGAAATTTCTTCCTCTTCTCTCTCAAAAGTTTCCCTCTCCAAGTGTTTTGCCGAAAGTTCTCTTTGCCTATAAGCTTCACCCCTATTTATAGAGTAGGATTAAGGGTGGATTTCCTTGAGAGAAGTTGCAGCAACCTCCCCTCCTAATTTCCCTTTCCTCAGTTTTTTTTTTTTTTTGGCTAATGGCCGTTCAAGCACTCCAGCCGGCTGCTTTGCATGCAGCTGTGCATTCTTGCATGCAGCAGTCTGATACTCTGATTGCATGCAGTTATGCTCAAACGTGGGCTTGGAATATTCTATTCTCTTGCAGGCAGCAGTCAGCAGTCTGGACGTGGGGAAAGTGGGGCAAGGTAGAGCTTCGGCTGATGAGTTAATTGATTAATTAATTAGTGGAGAGAGCGAGTACTGGTTAATTAGAGTATGTATAATGGGTTTATGTCAGTCGTCTATAACCATTGCCATATAGGATTTTTGCTGACGTGGATGAAAGAGAATGAAGAGAGAGAAAGATGCTGTCTACAATCCTGTAGTCGACTATAGCACAAGAAATAAGTAAAGCATTAAAAGATTGTGTGTTCTATAAAGGCAACTAAAAAGACAGCAGCTATCTATACCATTGTATGAGCTGTCTTTAGTGTTGTCTACAAGTGATATGGATAGTTGTTATAGACAGCAGCTGTCTATACCATTGTACATACCCTTAGAGAGTGATTATTGCATGCACTAACTGACGACTTTTTGGAATGGCTGCACATTCATGCATCCATGGCGGTTTGTCTTTTTTTCAGGAATATTTCAGCTCCCATGCACAACATGTGGTAATTAAAAATGTAATCAATTCCTTAATGCAAGCCACCACTTCCCTTGCAACGTGGGAGAGGTGTTATAGGAGACTTTGGCTGGCAGATGGGTCCAAATAATTATTCATTTTAATTATTTAAAGGAGAAGTAATTAGTGCGTGCATGCATAATCTCTCTTCCTGGTATATAACCAAGGTATCATCACATAGGTTTAACCCATCTAGCACTTCAAATATTCTTAAATATTTAGGTGCCGGGTATCATCACATAGGTCTAACCCATCTAGTACTTCAAATATTCTTAAATATTTAGGTACACCGATATTTTATTGCCAACGGAATATTGTCCGTCGGACTATGTGTTAGTCCATGTACGTCATAGCGATTTTAGCTTAAGAAAATTACTTCACAATTTTCAGTTGTTTTATGTTGTGATGGATTTTAGCCGCCAGTATAATTTATTTACTTGATAATATATTTTTTTACATAATCATTTATTTGTGTTCTAAATTCCGGACAAAATTGGTGTCAACACTATCACATGTCGATGCCAGGCTATTGCCAGCTACACCACCAAACCATGTGTCTTCTATCTCTTCTCGGCACCATAGCTTTTCTGCTTCAACCTTAACGGCAAACCCAATTTCTCATCGATCCCTCTCAGTTGTTACCCCTTCCAATAAAACACTTTAGCACATAGTTATCTTCTTCTCTCCGATTAATGCTTAATGTTGACTGTTGCAACAACAACACGCATATATGTGCAATCGTCACCGATCCCTATCGGGGACACCTGTCATGCTCTCTCCGGTGGCCCAGAGCATAAGCCCTATGATGTGTCATCTCTACTCGGAGCTCTTTGCTCATCTGCTTCTGTACGTCCGTCCTTCTATTCATACATATGCATGATATTATGTGTTCTCAATGTTCTCTTCTCTCGTGTCGGCTGCTCCTCTTCTTCGACGTTGGACAACTCAACATTGTGGCTTTTCTAACTAACCACGATGACCTCCCATCTTAATTTATGTCGGCATGTTTACTTTAGTCATTGTCTAATGATATATAAAATATTCTTATCATTGTCGGTGATGTCATGCCCCTCACCGGTGATGCACGCTCCTAGCTACCCCATGACCCATATCGTCCATAGATTGTCTTCAATGCAAAGCTTCATCTTCTTAGAGATTTTCCATCATTGAGCTTCTTTGGTTATCAACTTCTTCAACAACATTGATGCTCACAAATCTTCGTTGTGACCCTGGCTCTTTCGACTCTAGCATTTCTCTTTAACGACTTAGGCGAGCAACGCGACATTATCCTTGTCAAACGAATAAGGTGAGGAGCACGATATTTTCCTCATCTCTGCCCCGCCGAGGATCTCAGCTCTTTGCTTACCCGTCGATCAATGTCTTCTTGTAATTCCACTCTTGCGTTGTCTCTTCCAACACCATTCGTGCTATCCTCGTTATAATTTTGTTCTTATTTAAAAAATTAGTTATTTTTTTAATAAGAGTTCATATGCAAATAAAATTGCTAATTTATTTAATATATTCCTAATTTTAGTTATTTAGGATTTTACTTTCAATTTGTATGGAAATCAAATTGCAAATCTTCTTTTTTTCTATATTTCGAAATTCAACTATTTTTTGTTGGAATTCGTATACAAATCTAAGTGCTAATTTTCTAGAATTTTTATTCTTACTTACGAATTCTTATGGAAATCAAATTTCTAAAAAAAAGTCGAATTTCTGTTATTTTTGGATTGTATTTTACATGAACTCTTTCTTGGAGTTCGTATGCAAATCAAATTGCTATTTTTAAATTTTATTCTGAATTTTAGTTATTTAGGGATTTTACTTTGGAATTCGCCTGGAAATCAAATTGCAAATTTTATTTATATATATATGTTCCGAATTTCAACTATTTTTATCGGAATTCGTATACAAATTCAATTGCTATTTTTTTCTTTAATTTTTTATTCCGTATCACAACTATTTAGGGATTTTACTTTGGAATTCATATCAAGTCAAATTGCTAATTTTATTTTGTTTATTTGAATTTAACTTATCTTTGTTTGAAATTTGTATACAAATCCAATATCTAATTTTGTTAAATTTTTGTTATGAAATATTTTCTTTAGGCATTTGACTTAGGAATTCATATGGAAATCAAATTACTATTTTTTATTCCGAATTTCAGTTTATTGTATTGACATGGACTCATTTTAATTTAGACTGATATAATCTGGACGTACCACAATAAATGGTGTAGATCTTTCTCTTTTTTCTTCTATTAACGTGAGAATTTATAGGCCTCGAGAACGAACGTGGTGGTTTTGTTTTATTTTTTATTCTGGATTTCAGATTTTCTCTTTGTTGTATTTTGTATACAAATATAATTGCCAGTTTTTATTTCGAATTATAATTATTTAGATATTTTACTTATGAATTTGTATGTAAATCAAATTGCTAATTATATTTTTTTTTGAATTTCAGTTTTATTGTATTTGACAATGACTCTTGCTTTTAATTTAAACTGTTATAATTAAGGCTCGAGTTGCATGCCATCAGTAACTCTCAGCTCTTCATGTGAATCGACAGATCAGTCATCAGCGATGTACATGGTCCGACGATCGATAGAATGATAGATCGGCCAGACAGCTACCCTCCATCGCTTGATTCGAGCGCAGAGACAAGAAGCAACGCATGCAGCGCAACTATGCAAGATCGAAGTGGGTTGCGTTGGTCGACAGACACCTAGCGCGTCGATACAGATTGGCCACGCCTTCTTGTCATGGGAATATTTTCCTTTTGGAGTCCCATCGCAACATCAACGTGCATGCAGCATGCGAGCGATAGGAATGCGACGCGCGAGATATCTAGTACTATGTCCAATCTCTCTCTTTTCTTCCCGGAGAGGACAGAGAAAAGACGACCACGCCATGATTCGCGAGTCAAATGTTTGGTGGACCACCAATCAACACCCACCCACCCCACGCGGCCACCGAGTCTCACTCGGGCATGTTTGGGTCATCCAGAAGTTCCGTTTGGAATTTCATTCAATTTCGGTACGAATCAGGAAAAGAAATATCACGTTCCAAACTGGACCTAAATTTTTGTAAGAATTTTACCCAGGAAGGGCCTATTTGGAACATATGAATTTCATAGGAAATTTTGTAGAAAATTAACATGAAATGATTATATTCCTGCAGGAATAAAGGAAAATCCACACGTTCCAAATAGAGCCAAAGCACTTCAATTCTTGTAAGAGTATGGATAAATTCATGTGTTCCAGACGGGATACTTGATATGTAGGATCAACAACATGCTTGTATAGGGAAACCACCTCTGGGTGGAGTGGTGAAGTTGTGGATGTACAACTTCAATCAACAAGGATCAAATCCTTGTGCCTACTTTTATGCACATGTGGGTGCACTTTCAGTGGAATTTTTGTGAGGTTGCAGATTTAACTTCAACCTCCGTCTTCTTAGGTGTGTGTTAAGAGGGCACACTTGAGTATGCTGTGCGTGTGTGGTGGTGTGTGTGAGTGTGTGTTCCTTGTAATAAAAAATATATATGCTCGCATATTTTGGTAATAGTGGTGTACTGTTGGTTTATACTAGTAGTAGATTTTTTTTTCTATTTTGACAGACGTCTGGTTGTCATGCCCACTCAAGCTAATTTATTTGCCTGGTCATGTAATACGAAAGATCACTACTGCAGAAAATGTCTTCATAGACGATTCAAAAACGTCATCACATATGATTTCTTGAGCCGTCTGAGTTTATGGGTCAGTAATGACATGAGGCCATCACAGACGATTTTTGAACCGTCTGTGAAAAAAGCTATCACAGACGGTTCTGAATAAGAACCGTCTGCTTGTTCAGAACCGTCAGTGATAGTCTATTTCACAGACGGTTCTGAACAAGAACCGTCTGTGATAGTAATTATCACAGACGGTTCTTGTTCAGAGCCGTCTGTGATAGTTTTTTCTATTACAAAAAAAATTGGATTTTGAGCTAAACCAATCAATTGCTGGACAGTAGTTTTCACATGTAACCTCTAGCAAGACAACTAAAATCCAATTAAAATTCTGATGGCAAACATATCGTAGGAGAGACCTATCTAGCAAAAGGGAAATCAAAAGGTTTCACAACGTCCCCTCCGAATGGGAAAAAAGAATAAAATTACAAAGTTAAACTAGCTAGAAACGATATGTTCCTCCAAGCTCCTGAAGAACTCATCGGCTTCTTGGATTAGTCTTGTGAGCTCCTCTATGTACCTCATCAGCATATCACAAACTGTTCTTGCCTATCGTTCGAATTCGACTCAAGCTCGTCAGCGAGGAAAAGGAGAGACGACCGAAAACCTCAGGCGGTGCTCCGACCTTAGGTAACACAAAATTAAAATCATTTTTTATGGAGATTAAATCATAAAAGATACAAATAAAATAAGAACCATCAAATAGCCAACAAATTATGTATGTTTTAGTGATATACACATACCTTCCGGCAGTCTACCTCCTGCGGTAGACATGGAGCTCCTGTGCGTCCCTCCTCCTCGTCGGTTGTGTCTCCTTGCCGAACCACGCTGGGGAATCGAGGGCGGTCGTCGGAGCTCGGTGTGGGGAGGGGAGAGGGAGAGACTGATGGAATACAATGCGGGGGTGGGTATAATATATAAGAACAGCGCCAAAACATTTCACCTCCCACGCAAGCGTTCAAAAATTTCTGCAGATCACAGACGATTTCAAACAAAAACCGTCTGTGATGAGCTAGTATCACAGACGGTTCATATTAAAAACCTTCTGTGATAAGTATCTCCCAATTTTACCTGACTCTATAACTTGAAATGTCCAACTCTGTAATTTTACCATGGCTTGAAATGCCTACCTCTCTAATTTTATCATGGCTTGAAATCACTAACACTCTGATTTTACCATGACTTGAAGTCACTAACTCTCTGATTTTGCCATGACTACTTAAAATCACTAACTCTAGGATTTTACCATGGCTTGAAATCACTAACTCTATGATAAAATCATTTTACCATGACTTGAAATCACCAACTCTATGATAAAATCTCTGATTTTATCATGACTTGAAATCACTAACTCTATGATAAATACCATGGCTTGAAACAACAACTCTATGATAAAATCATTTTACCATGACTTGACATCACTAACTCTATGATAAAATCTCTGATTTTACCATGGCTTGAAATCACTAACTCTATAATAAAGAGTTAGTGATTTCAAGCTATGGTAAAATTATAGAGTTAGTGATTTCAAGCCATGTAAGGTAAAATCATAGAGTTAGTGATTTCAAGCCATGTAAAATCATAAAGTTAGTGATTTCAAGTAGTCATGGTAAAATCAGAGTTAGTGATTTCAAGCCATGGTAAAATCACAGAGTTAGGTATTTTTTTCAAGTCATGGTAAAGTTACAGAGTAAGGCATTTCAAGTCATGGTAAAATCACAGAGTTATGCATTTCTTCAAGCCATGGTAAAATCAGAGAGTTAGTCATTTCAAGTCATGGTAAAATCAGGGAGATACTTATCACAGGCAGTTCTTGTTCAGAACCGTCTATGATACTTCACAGATGGTTTTCAACACGATCCGTTTGTGATATTACTTCTTCACAGACGGTTTTTAGCGTAGCCAGTAACACAGACGACCGTTAAACCAAAACCGTCTGATTGTATTTAATACAGACGATTTTGATCAACCGTCTGTGATGAGGTGTTCAGTATTATCCTTTTTGTAATAGTGGATGTTGTATGCATGTTTTTTCCCTTGCAATGATAAGGAATACGCGCACACATGCGCACCACGCACGCACGCAAACCACATGGTATTTTAATTGCGTAGAATATACTCTTAAATAAACAACAATTTAGTGAAAGGAGTTAGCATTTTACACATGTAGCTAGGATGTACGCACTAGCGCAATTTGTCCACACCACTGTCGGCTGGCCATCTCTGCTCATTTTTCAGGCAAATAATTACTCATCTGGAAAAAGCAGAAGTTGCGAGTAAAAGGAGCTTTTCTATGCCTGCCTTCAAGGCTTTTAACAGAAATTTCACTGGCCTGGAAGTGAAGTCAGTTGTCATAGCGAGCGACATGACATGTATGAAAGAATTAAAGCCTTTGCTTTCCATTCCCTGGTGCAGGTGGATGGTAGGCAGGAAGTCAATGTGGCTCGTGGCCAAAAGGCCAAAGCCATGAACTTTGAGTAAAAGTAAAACCTCCCAATTAACAACTAGTATTAGCTACTACTAATCCACCCTACACAGCACACCAAAAGATCATCAAAATAAGGCATAAATGCATTGAAAAAAAAGGTTGGGCTGAAATGCAGATGTGACACATTGGACTAAACAAACCCCTAAGAGTATGTTCAGAAATTTCCACGAATATGCAAAATTTTCGCACGAATATGCAAAATTTTCACGAGAAACAATTCAATTCCCAAGCTGAGCCTAAAAACTAGAATAAACGCTAAAAGCTGTCCAGGTCTCAGCTCTGAACGCGCTAGGGCGCCAGTTTCTCACATTGGCAGTAGCATCTGATCCCAAAGTCAAAACCAGCAGCTCAAGAACGCAGGCAGTAGTATCTCGTATCGATTAAACAAAGGCGACGCTAATACTACGTCTTAATTGGTAATCAATAGCGATCCACGTTTCGTGCTGCATATGCTTCCGGGTCACGGACTCTGTATATTTCTCGCCATACACTTGGTCGGGGGAAGCGAGTGAATCCCGAGGACGGCAAATTCTTGGATGCGTGCGTGCTTGCCATGCATGCCCACCAGGCCACCAGCGCCGATCAGCATTCATCAGTGTGGGTCAGAATTTCTTATATGTGTATGCCCCAAAGAGTGCAGCCCTATTCTTAAGAGCTTAAGGTCTGTTTGGAAGTAGTTTTTTTTCGCAAAATGATTATAAAAGGTAGCATGCTTCAGGATGTCTCTTTTAAAAAGGTTTACGAATCTTAAAGCAAAATAGTTAATATTAGGTGAGAGCAAATAGGCATAACATAAAAAATCAAATCAAATCGAAGATTTGCCCCTAGGTAATATTCATATAGGGGAAATTGGCTACAGGGCACTGCACATTCGCGTCATTTGCCAACGGATATCTAAAAATCGTGCTGCAGCCAGAAGACATCGCAAAAACGTGTAATTTGACTGTTAGACACTCCTCTCATTAAAATAATATATTCAAGTGATTAGGAGAGAGGAACTTTGTAAAATGTCCTCAATGCCCTCACCTCCCTCCGGTGACAGTGGCCCCACATGGCAAGACCTCCTCCGACCGACTGACTCCCGTGCCTGTGGGCGTGTGGTGGCGGCGTTGGCGTGGGGAGCTTCTTCCTCCCGGGAGACGAGGAAGTCGGCGGCGCCAGTGGCCGAAAACCTCCTCCCGGATCTCAAGGCGCGGAGGATGAGGTGGTGGTGGCGAGGCGAGTTGAGGGCGAAGCGGTGGAGCGGCTCGCGCAATTGGCGCCGCCCACGATCTCCTTCTCCACGATCATCTGCGGCATGGATCGCCGGAAGTCGGCGAGCGGGTGGCCGACTCCTTCACCACACCACGCTCTCCTCCACCCTCCGGTCGCCGCCCCCCTCTCTTATGGTCCTTTGCCGCCGCCGCCGCACTCCGCCGACGACGGCGCCTGCTGGAGCGAACGGTCGCTTCGAGCTTCGCCGAGTGGGCGCAGAGCGCGGTCACGTTGGGCGTGCTCTCCACGCTGGTGTCGACGTCGTCGGTGTCGGCGTAGGAGGAGGGAGAGAACGAGGAGGGCGCCGCCGTGGTGGAGGACGCCGTCTTGCTTTCCGCTCTTCTTGTCGCCGTTGTGGTGGTGGTGGTGCTGGACATGGTCATAGTAGTATTCGACATGTTTGTGGGCAGCGTGGCCATGGGGGACTGCTTGTCGGAGCCATCTGAGATGGAGACGGCCTTGGAGCTGCCGAAACCACACATGAAGCCGTGGGCCTTCTTCTTGATGCGCAGTCCACCGCCGATGCCGTGGCGGCGAGGTATCATCGCCTTCATTGAAGCCTTCTCAGTTCTGTTGGGAACATGCGTGCGGGCGCGCAGGGCGAGGAGGCTGTGCCCAGGAGTTGAGGGACGAGCTGAGGTGCCTTGCGACGAGCCACACCGGGCCGGAGTGGAGGCCGAGAGGAGGAGCGCGGCGGCCAGAGGGAGAGAAGAGCAGCGCAGGGGAGGTGGCGATGGCGGCTGGACTGAGCCGGGTGAAGCACCGTGGGGGAGGTGAGCCAGGAGTGGTGCCATGGAAGAAGTGATGAGGAAGAGGGAGATTGGGGAAGAAGCACTATAGTCAGTTTGCAAAAGAAAGAAGATGAGGGTAAAATGGACTTTTCACTGTCTTTCTCTCTCCACTTCAGTCCGAAAATGATAAAATAGTGCCCTTAATGTCCTACGGCCAAATTACACGTTTTTGCGATGTCTTCTGGCTGCAGCACGATTTTTGAATGTCCGTTAGCAAATGACGCGATTGTGCAGTGCCCTGTAGCCAATTTCCCCTATTCATATATGTACCTATATCTAATCTTCAATCTAATTTATTTTGTATCGGTTAGTACATATTTGCAACCACGTAACATTAACTATATCGCTTTAATATTCGTATTTTTTTTCTAAAAGAGATGTATTGAAGCAAACTAAGATAGTTCAGTTCTCACAATAATTTAGAAAATTTCACGTGTTTTAAACGGACCTTAAGCTTATTAGAGAAGCAGCTCGTGAGTTACCCTTTTTCTAGAAGTCTTAATTTTTCGGTGTAAAGGAGATTTAAGGCTGCTCCCAATGGACAGTATCTTAGTGTAGTTTCTTAGTGTATGAAGAGTGTTAGAATACTATCTTTTTAATACATGATTTCTTATGGTGTAGTATCTTTGGCTGTTTCATTTAATTACATGCATGAGTATACAATAAATTTTACGCGTTAGATTTTGAGCCCAAACTGGTATCTAAATTAGATACTAGAGTACTATCTCTCCTCATTAACTATGGTGCCACATCATCAATTTGCTTACATAGCATACTTAAAATACTAGCTAAGATGAAGTATTGGGAGCAGCCTAACCTTCCGTGAGAGCTCATTTTAGTTTTTTAGCTGCATCCTGTTCGAGGGTTTAATGTGCTCAAACACCTACCCCACCCACCCAGCCCTAAATGGACATCACTTTGAAAACATATATAGTTGCCGCAACTGTCGAACAATCCCTCAAATACTAGTACAAGTTTGCAAAAAAGTTCAATGGGGACCCCTAAGTGGGAATAATTTTCTTGCTCCTCCTCTAATGTTGAGTGCGATAAGCAAAAGAAGTTCTGAATTGCAAATCAGGTAAGTTAAGTGGCTTGACCGGTCAAAAAAAGAGCTGACAGGGGAGTAACAGGAAAAGGGAAGTATGAACAGTTGTGATGTCAACAGGTTATAGGTTATGGGCAAGGATGTAATGCAATAAAACGAGGAAATAAATAAATATATATATATATATATGTATATATATATATATATATATATATATATATATATATATATACACACACACATCAACAACATATACAAACAAGTGCATATACAAACAAGTAGAAATGTAGAAGGAAGTTAGCTGTACATCAACAACATATACAAACAAGTCCATATAAGCTGGATAAATATAAGAAAACAAACAATAAGAAATGTGAAAAAGAAGTGTGTATAAGCTAGATAAATAATGCTAAAAAAATTAGTTCTCAACAATCACTACTCAATCATACAAGCTATCACTCATCATAACACAAAAGTTCAGAACTGGTCCATTAGTCAAGACTGAAGTCTGAAGACTACACGCTGAAGGCACATAAAAGGCTTGCACTGCAAAAATCTATTCAAGGCTGTTCTATAGATCTTATTCTACAGGGGCAATGATTACCGAGAAATGAAATGGAGAAGCAAGACTTATAAATGCAGTCGATGTTGTAAATAGTAACTGCATTGAACTCCAAATCCAGTCAAGATAGAGAGAAGAGGCATGATTCATACGCTCATGGACCATTCTTTCAAGAACATTACATCTCAAAAGAATATGCAAAGATTAGATAGACCTGTAAGCTGTAACATTGCACTTGATTAAGATGACTTTGCACACAGTTATATAATATCTTTAGGACCATCTCGATCTCCGATGATAAGATCGATGACCTTAAAATTGTAATAAATCAAGCTACAGATAGTCTCAGGATCGAAGCAAGCTAGAGCAACAAGAACAACAACAAATACCAAGGAGAGGAAAGCGAAAAAAGTCTGAATTGAGAAAAATGCCTGGCTTTCCTGCATACCAAATACATCAGCACTACCATGGAACGATTTCTTCTTCACCAAAACTCTCCTCCATTTGTTGAGCTAAGTTTGCACGACGGCCTCCATGCCTTTGCTCCGCGGAAGAACTGAGAAGACGAAGAAGAAGAGATCACCGAAACGCCCTCCCCGAAATGAGGAGCAAGGAACCATGCTGAAGAAGAGATGGCAGGTTGCAAGAGATGGTAGCATTGACATCCTCCTCATCCTTCTTCTTGTCCCAATGAACTGCTAATGGCACAAAGCACAAGCAAGTATGTGAGAGAGAGAAGGTTGCTTTGCACTATATGCAAATGCAGTCGATTAGAATACTAGAGGTTTTTAAACACACACAACCTAGCAAGAGCTCACATCAGGATCATCTGTGGCTGCATACATATGGCGCACCTATCACCTATGTGTTCACGGAGCGTCAAAGCCTAATGGGTATAACTGGTTTTATGCGTCAGATAGTTCACTCAAAAACTTAAATTATAGGCAAAAAGATATATAACATATGTGTTTGCAAAACCTTCGTATGGTCGAGCTTTACCGACTAATTCATTGAAAAACTTATATTATAGACAAAAGACATGCAACCTATTTATTCTTGAATATTTAGGATGACTTGGTTTGTTTGCATGCTTGCAGGGATATGTGCTGTGATGCTAAGTACAATTACTGGCAGTGATGCAGAAGATCAAAACTTTTAAAGAGAGATAAGAGAGAAGATTGTTCCCATAAGGAGCTGACCAGAGAACGAGCTCTAAGGCTTTGGTTTGCTGATCAAAGAAGGTAGGTAGGGGTCCAAAAGTGAAAAAAAATCCAATCCCACGTGGGTCCATTCCTCTTTACCACAGTGAAAGGAGGGAAGAAGTTTTGTCTCCTAGTTTTAAGCTATATTTGGCTCATTTGGCCTGATTTGACGATAAAATAGCAAATATAGCCTTTTGCCTGTAGAATTGACAAAAATGGTATCGCTGTAGGATAGACAAGCGACATATACCCTCTGCAATGCTTTCGGAGCACCTAGACCTACGACGACAAGACGGGCTGCGCGGTAGGCAGCACGGTAGGTACGCGGCAAGCGACCTGCCGTGGTCCCAGTTCACGACAGGTGGCTTTCCGCAGCGATTTTACGCGACACATCTCTCTCCACGGTGCTTTGTGGAGTAGGAATGTCATTTTTACCATTCCGTTCATACTAAGTTAGTTTTACAATTTTGTTTTAAAAAGAGACTAGATCAACCAAAAACTCTTTTTCTCCGGCTGTTAGGCTAGCATTGCAATTAGCCGTGGCGACTTCTGTTTTGTCCTTCGAATCCCTGTTTTGGAAAAGTGTGGAACAATAGGCATTGGGCTGTTGACCAGTACATCCACGTTGCACGTGTCATATAAGCAGTAAGAAAGCGTGTAAACCACGTAAACAGTAGCCAGTAAGAAAATATGTAGAACACAAATATGCACTCTATTGTGGTGTTCAAAAGGCAAGAACGGCACGGTAGGGTGAGCCGTTGGATGCGGAATTGATGATCTAGATCGATGTGGGCGAGATTCTGGGGGCTTTCAATTTTCTCGTGCGATGTTCGCATTTTTCTCATCCAACTTGATCCATCCGCTCCAAGCATACCGAACGGCATGGCATTGTGCACCTCTGCCTTTTCCATGCAGGGGCAGAGGATGCTGTCATTAAAACACACCATGTGTTTTCCTCTCAAAAAAACTAAACCTTTTTCTAGAGTTTTTGGACTGTAGGCATGTACTTTTGATAATTCTAGATTTATTCAAAAGGTCAATCTTGACAAGCCAAAAACTTCTATACTTTTTTAAAAAATAGAGATAATGTAAAAAAAATTATAAAATAGAAAAGGCATATGCTAGACTAGAACTTGTAAATAGATAGATTCGCTGGCCAACAAGTACCTGGTTTTTCCGGAAATGTTGGGCAATTTTTTGGACTGTTAAGGGTGCACCCAAGTCTAACCCTATATTTAGTGGGTGGTGACACTTTGACAATGAGAGGTGGTCGGTGGCTGAAGCACCGCTAACCACCACAATGGTGGCCAACTGTGGGCTAGATCAGTAGGGGGTGTCGATGTTGAATTGTGGATAACGGCTACACGGTGGTGGGGTTCGGAGTAGTGACGGGGCTAGAAGAAATGTGGACAAGGAAGGGGTTTTATATTAGGGTTGCCACAAATACGGGGCGATGCAAAAGTCCATTAGTGCTCTGATTTGTTAGAACAGAACATATAAATAATTAAATGGTGACTATCCACAAAAGTATTGAAAACATGCTAGAAAGGAGATTACAGTTGTTCAAAAGGCCCGTGTTGTTGACCACTTGTGTATTTGGAAGAAGAAAATGTGTAAAACGCTGGTTTAAAAAAAAGTGTGGAACACGAATTTTTTTAAAAACAAAGTGTAAAACACATACGCGCATCGTCTGTCGTGTTGTTCAAAACGCACGGTAGGGTGAGCCGTGGGATGCGGAATTGATTTATGTATATCAACATGGATGAAATTTCGGGGGCTTTCAATTTCTCACCAGATATTCACATTTTCTTGACTAAATGGATCCAAGCCATTCAAAGCTCGACCTGATAGCTTCGAGCATGTCCGATGACACAGCACAGTGTACCTCTACTTTTTCCATGCAAAGAGACAGAGGATGGACGCCCGTAAAACACACCCTCTGTTTTCCTATCGAAAAACTAAACCTTTTTTCATAATTTCTAGACTGCAATTTTGATCATGCTAGATTTACATGAAAGATCAATCTTGTCAAGTCAAAGACTTCTAGACTTTTTACCAGGTTATCCTTTTCATTTCATGCAAAGGAGAAGAATATAAAAAAGAAAAGCATACGCTATACTAGAATTTGCAAAAATTGAGATTTGTTGGCCAACATGTACCTGGGTTTTGTCTAAATGTTAGGCAATTCTTTTGGACCGTTGAGGGTGCACCCAAGTCTAACCCTATATTTACTAGATGGCGACCATTCGACGGTGAGCAATGGCCGGTGGCGGTGGACTAGATTAGAAGAGTGAGATGAGTGTGGATAACAACTGTGGTGGTGAGGTGATGGGAGGTGGAGTGTATGTAGTTAGGGGTCAGAGTGGCGGCGGGGCTAAGGGGGAGGTGGAGAGGAGGGAGGGGTCCCTTTTATATCAGGGTTGCTGTGAATATTGAACGATCCAATGGTCCAAAGTGTGCTTGATTTGTTAGAAAAATTTAACAGCGAGCTGTGAATAGTGTGATGGTCGGTGGTGGACAACAACAGTGGTGAGGTGACGGGAGGTAGTGCGTATGTAGGTGAGGGTCGGAGTGGCGGTGGGGCTAAGAGGGAGACGGAGAGGAGGGAGGGTTTTATATTAGGGTTGTCATGAATATCAGATGATCCAATGGTTAAAAGCGCATCTGATTTGTTAGAGAAAAAACATAAAAATAGTGCCTATCCACAAAAGTATGTAAAATGTTAGAAAATAAATTACAGAAATACAACAATCAAGAGACCGCAAAAATAAAACCACGATCAAGATATATTCACTCTACTGAACAGCTAGAAGTGTGGCCTGCATCACCACTTTTGCCCTCTCAGCGAAACCAGTGTTATGGAAACATTTTTTGTTGGGTATTGTCACCTCACATCTTTTGATGGATAAGGAAGCAAAAGTAGAGCGTGTGAGATGTTTCAAAGAGGAGAAATAGAAAGGAGTAAGATAATTCGCGACGTAGCACTTTTCGGGTTGTTAGCGATCAGTATTTTAGTCACGCCTCCACTGATTATGCTCAGCATAAGCATTTTAATCTCCGCAGAGAGAGATTGTCAGAGAGGGAAAAAGGAGCCAGACTGCGAGAGCTCATAGGAGAAATAGGGCCATGGTCCACCGTGCACCACACCACGACCTGTACAGACCAACGGCACTTTGACCTCCAACGCAAGGGCGGCGGGGCCACCACTTCGCCCCTGCACGTCCACCCGCACGCGTAGGTGGGCCCACGACTGCAGGGCCACATAGGATCCAATCCAAGAGTCGGTAGGCTCAAGATGTGTAGCAAACCAGGGACGGCCGGATGGGCATAAGGGTCATTTCGCCCACCATCAACTGCCCTTTCGGGGCTCGCACGTGCGGGTCTCCAGGTCGGACCGTCGGTCGGACGTTCCCGGGATGGAATCCCGCGATGAATCGGATGTCTGCATTAGCCAGTGGGCCCGTTTAGGCACGGCTCATCTTGACTCATGGATTAAACGGATTGTGTCATGCTGTTTTACGTGTTGGTGTGGCAGCTTAAGTATGGTCTATCGGACTTTCGTGCTATGTCGATACAAGCCCGTTTGGTTCAGCGGATTAACGCCCGTTAGGTCTAAAAGTTTGAAAAAAAATAGAAAAAATATATATAAAAGAGAAAAATATGTAGAATTCATAAATAGATATAAAAATTGTAAAAAAATAAACCAAGCATATTGAAAATGTAATAAAGAACTTTATTAATGTTCAAATGATTCCACCATCAACTGCCTTTCGAGGCTCGCATGTGCAGGTCTCCAGACCAGACCGTCGATCGGACATTCCCGGGATCGAATCTCGCGACGAGCGAATGTCTGCATTAGCTAGTGGTGGTGAGATGACACTGCACGGGCCGTTTAGGCACGGTCCATCTTGGCTCATGAATTAAACGGATCGTGTCATGCCATTCCATGTGTCGACGAGGTAGCCCAGGTATGGTCCATCGGACTTTCGTGCCATGCCGACACGAACCCGTTTGGTCCAGCGGTCAAACGCCTGTTAGGTCCAAAAATTCAAAAAAACAATAGAAAAATCATAAAAAAAACAGAAAAATATGTAGAATTCATAAATAGATATAAAAATTGTAAAAAAAAATAAGCCAAGCATATTGAAAATGTAATAAAGAGCTTTATTAATGTTCAAGTGATTGCATCGTTAAAACCTTTGCCAAGTAAAAACTCAACATGAGAAAACCTTAACAAAGGAAAAAAAAGAGTACAATCTATAGTTCTACATGCATCCTTGTTCTAAGTGTTGTTGTCTAGGTATATATTTTCGAACGCCTCCGATAACTCTGGATTTTCCACAGAGTGTTATGTTCGTAAATCAGTTTGTTCACAGTCTTTCACAGTTAGAAGTATCTCCACCATCTCACTTGTGAGATGTGTTATTCTTTCCTCCAATATTCTTCCAAAGAGACTGAAAGCAGACTCGGAGGAAATCGTTGAGATAAAAACAGTTAACACATCGTGTGCAAGTATGGATAACACGAAATATGTTAACTTATGGTTATGCCACCATTGCAAAGTTTTGAAGACTTTTGAGTTGAAATCCACCGTAACATTGTCCAGATAGGCGGATAGTTCCCCACTCTTTAGGTGAGAGGTTGGTCTTAGTTAAGAATATGCTGCTATAGAAGAAGAAGAACTGAACCTGGAGAAACAACCTGCATCCCAGATGTTGCCCCCACAGATTTGTCTTGTTACTCGAGCTGGGTGCTAGTGAAGGTCGTTGCAAGCAGACTCTCTGGAAGTTATTTTTATACCTTTAGAAAACCTCATATAATCGAGAACGAACATCTGTAAAATAGTTAGAATAGTCTAGCCCTGTAGCATCACTAAGAAGATCAAGAACATTAGCAAATCCGTCAATTTTAGCTCGAGATCTAAAATAAATGCAAATGTATACATGAAATGGATTTCTCTCCAATATTTAAGGTATTTACTTTTCATAGTAATAATAGCCTCTCTTAAAACTGTGTCATTTTGATAATTTTTAATTGACTAGCAATATGTAAAATACTATGCATAATAATAGGAGATGTTGGATAATAGACAGCGAACAAAGCAACAGTGGCCTCATAAAAAAAAAACTAAAGTATTTTCTCAGTAGCGAACCAATGTTCCTTAGTCAATAGTACACTACCGTCAATGCTCTGATAGTGTGTTTGAATAAAAACAGAAAAAATGCTCTTATACGATTAAAAAACTCTTAAGCATCAAGTAAGTAGAGTTCCACTGTACTAGCATGTACAAACTGAACTTTCTTGGATGTACACCCATCGCCTTGCAGAAGTTCTTATATGCTGCTGTTCTTACGTTAGAATTCTTCAAGTAAGATATCACATCACAAAAAGCTTTAATATATGAAGTCAACCTCTTCAAACTGTATTTGACTATAAGGTTAATATATGACAAGCGCATTGTTGATATAGCAAGAAGGAATCGGCGTACGTACTCAACACTAGAGTAAAAATATCCATGGCTCTAGAGTTTGAAGCGTCATTGTCTAAAGTAATCGAAAATATTTTATTTGTAAGACCAAAGTCTTCTACGACTTTGATAATGCAGTCTGCAATATTCTCACCCGTGTGTGCTACATCAATTAATTTAAAACCAGTAATTCTTTTCTCCATTACCCAGTCATCATTAACATAATGAGCAACTACACTAAGATAATCCTCCCTAACCCGGCCACTCCATATGTCTGAGGTCAGGGCCACCGAAAATGTGCACATACTAAATAGTTCCTTTAATTTATTACGACGTTTATTGTAGTATCTTACTAGATCCCTGGTTGTTGCTTGTCTAGAAACGGTAGGAAATCTAGGATTATGCGCAGTCCTAATGTAAGTTCGGAAAGCAGTAGACTCTCCAAAGCCTAACGGTAAATCCTCAAAAGCAATTAAACGACAGAGAGATTGACGGGCTATCTCAGGATTGCAGTCCCAGCACTGTACCATCGGGGTTGTACTGCAGCTGCGTCTGCCTCATCACCAATACTTGCTTAGCCTTACATATTGTAGCATGTCTAACCAAGTGCCCCCGTTCCACCTAAAGGCTTTGCAGACATTTCATTGCGACAAATTTTGCAAACAACATATGGTACCTCATTTCCCTGTGCATTTGTGTCGGGACCCGAATCTGCAAATTCGGACCCTCTGTGTATTCTGGACTAGTCCCATGTTCAGTAGCTAGCTCACACAGTTGCAACCTCGATGAAATCATAACTAAACAACAAGATAGCTAAGAAAAATGCAAATTAATATTAAAGAGAAGCAACAAACCTTTATGGTCAAGGTTTTACAAAGTTGGCCACGCAAGGCTTAACAACAAAAGAGTAAACTTGCAGCGGAAGAAAATCTTGTGGTAGCCATCCAACATGCACACAGACAATCGAATGGAGAACGTGACCTAGTTTGCATAGTTATCGAAGTACTCCTCTTCATAGAACTCTGAGTTCCCTGGTTTTTCTTCGGTGACTGATCAACAAATGGCGCATAGCCGCGAGTACATAAAGTACTCAGCAAGTCATAGGGAAATGTATGCAAATAGTATTTATGCAAGGCTTGAACAATGATAGCTTTATGGATATTTTGCAGAAAATAGTATTGACAGTAAATACAGTAAATAGATTAAAAAGCATAATTTAAAAGATCAATACATAAGTAAACAAGTTCTTTGAAACAACTAGTGAACAACCCTGTTCACTTCCCAACCAACAACCGGTGAACAACCTATTCACTTCCCAACCGTTCCACTATTCCAACATTTTTGAAAAAAATATACCCCTTGTGTAAAATCACGAGGCATTGTCCATAACCAGGGACACGGTTATTCGAATAGTTTTACACTCTGCAGAGGTTGTACAGCTTGACCCACAAGAGATAATCATCTTATAATATCAGACCTAACACACTTCCGAAGGCATGCCACTAAGTGATTATCACAAGGTTTTTACAAAACTCTAATTTGACCCAGTTCTGCTCGCTAAGAATTCATCATTCTGGACCTCCTCTTGTGCCGCTTACCAACCCAAACAGAATTAAATCAAAACATTGCTAATTATTCATCCAGGTCCACCCCACCTTGGACATGTGGTTGTACAGTATAGCCCAGACCAATGGCACATAAAGTTAAGTCCTTAGTGATTTCTCAGGCGAGACTACCTCATCCCATGTGCTTCTCGCACTTTGCTTCGCGCAATGTGCTTCGCACACCCCCTTTATTATCCGACCACTCGCCCGAACATAAATCCTTTTCTTTCAACCTGACCAAGTGGCAACCCTTGCCATAGACAACAAATTTTAATAACAGTGGCTTTCACCACGATTATGTCAATATTTCTATTTTTGAGCATGTGATCATGAATCCCATCGTGACTAAGCATGGCTAAGCATAATATGATACCTATGTTGGTGTTAAAATATGTCCAACTAAATTTAACCTAACCTATGGTGTCTAAGGGTACATGTCAACATATCATTCACAATTATTCAAGAAAGCATACTGTCAAATAGGTATTTAGCTACTCCCGAAAAGCATTTAATAAAAATTAGCAATGCATGAGGATATAAAACAATATAATTTTGTAAACTAGGTACAAATTGATCAAAGGTCTACGATTTGTCTTTGTCGAAGGTTGAGGTTGCCGCGTCCGGTTGGTCCAAACAAGTGTTGGTGGCGTCGGATTCTATACACGCGAAACGATACAAATAAATAACAAAAATTCAAATAAAATCCCAAAAATTACAAAATAAATATTATAAGGTAGATATGAATTTAGATGAATTTAGGAGAAAGAATCGATGGAGTTGGAGTTTGTATGAGAGAGAACGAGCATTCAGAAGTTTTGATGTCACAAGAAAAGATAGAATTCCGAAAATATTGTTCACTTTCCGAGTGCTGTTCACCTCTTCGACTTCACATGGTTGGAAGGAGATTTTGACTACCTGATCGAAAGAAGGTTTCGACTACGTTGGTTGAAGAGGGTTTCGACTACACTATTCGAAAGGAGGTTTCGACTACCTGGTCGAAAGGAATTTGATTACAGGAGGGGCACGCGAAGGTGCGCAAAAAAATCGGAGATGACGTTGAACCTTATGCGTTACCTTGCGGTGGCGGAGCACAACGGAGTGGCCGGCGACGAGAGGTTTTGCGGCGGTGGAGTTAGGTCGACGGCAGCGAGGTCGTTCCGGTGGTCCTCTGGTCGAGAGAGTATGCGCACGGGGATGAGCGGGTGAAGGCGATACCAGGGACGTAGACGAAGGTGATTGAGCGAGCTTGTCGGCGATGGAATCGACAGCGGAAAAGCTTCGGGCGGCGAGGCTTCGACTTCAAATCCCAGCGAACTCGAGAGGATTGGGGCAAGGTGGGTGGCAGTGTTGGGATGAGATGGATATGGCGCACCCGAGGTTCCCATTTATAGGGCAAGGGCAAGGCCGGAGTGGCGTAGAGCGCACGGATGCTCGCGGGAGTTACGGCGCGATTACGGGGATTGAAGACGCGAACGGAAGGGGAAGTGGTGGTAACAGACGAGCAGTTGATTACGGCTTTAAATGTGCACGAAAATTCTCCCAGACTCCCGATGTAGATGGCCTCGTCCTCTTTGCTTCGGTGGTTGCCGACGAAGATGCTGTCGTGGAGCCTGATGATGGAACTCTGCCTTGCCCTTTCGGTAACAACTGCGATTGATTTGAGGCAGCCGTAGCCTCCATGGATGCAGCTTCCTCCAGTGAAAATCTGTAATCACCAATAGCAAAGCTACCGTAATTTTTCATAACGAAAACAACAAAATCAAAACTAACACTATTTATATGCTCATATTAACATAATAAATAATAACAATACAAAATATGAACAAAAAAACACTATTGCACCTCTTTTACTGACTTGCTGCTAGAATTTGAATTTTCCAAAATTTGACATATTTTTTTTGAATTTTGCCAAATTATCTCACAATGAATTTAAATTTGCACAATAGAATTTGAAAGAGAGATTGAGAAATGGATGGGTGCTGAATGAGGAGAGTATGGTGACTATTTATATAAAAAAAAGTTCAGGATTGTTTGAATTGTTTTGCTATTTTTAAAGCCCCAACGGTCAAAAAAAACTGTCGGATTTTTTGAAAATCCGAACGTTATGGGCTAGACGAGCCAAACTAGTCGTGGCGTTTGGCCGGGCGGACACGCCCTAACGTGTAAAAAGTGCCCCAACAGCAAATTCACTTTGGTGGGGCAACCCAACCATAGCCTGGGCCTTCGTGCCGTGCCGACTCGGCCCATGTATAGTGCGGGTTGTACTGTGCTCTGGCCGGGCCAACAGTTCCGTGCCTCGGTCTGGCTCGACCGGCATGACCTATCTGGCCACCTCTAGCATTAGCTAAGGTAGACGAGCACAGTGACATGTATTAGGCCCTTTTTTTCATCGTCTGATCCAAAACGAATGGTCTAGATCAAGCGTTACAATAGCTAAGAAAATCGTAAAATCACTACGGTGTGTTCTGCTATAGTAGATATTTAACTGTTTCGACGGTCGCTACAATGCTACTATTGGGTACTGTTCATGTATCTTGAATTCAATGTTCAAACAGTGATCTTATGTAGTACAACAGAGAATCCAGATCCATCTCACTACATCGTCCTAACACTTACAACAATGCCCATCGAATCGCCTATCCCATCCCGTCCATGGAGTCATGGACAACTTCCATTCCTCCAAAGTTCCAACGCTTGCGTCCATCCATCTACACCTATGGTATGGCATCATCTGTCCAGCGCAGCATTGTCGCCGACTCCCTATTCCAACATGCGAAAAACGGAGCGGCTTCTATGGAGATTACAAGGGGCGCACCATGCTAAACAGCATAGGTTTAGGTGGTAAGGTAAGTAGGGATTACAATCAGACACAGCGTATCCAACGGATAGTGCTCACCTATATTCATATCCGCAAACTATTTTTTTCATCGTATCCAACGGATAGTGCTCACCTATATTCATATCCGCAAACTATTTTTTTCATCTGCGAGCATACCCGCTAAGAGCGACAAACAAATAACTTTGCCGGTGCTCCTTTGCTCACCATAGTATCAAAGAGCAGCATGCCATGTACTAGAGGAAGGGATTGGTTTATGGTCATGCATGACAGAATGAATGAGCTTGCATTATAGAATTCCCGATGTAGAGGTCCAATTTACTGCTGAGTGGGCCCCAGTGTCATTGAGGTAATGAGAGAGCTCAGAGTTACAAGTATAAGGGGTTGAACTCGGAGTAGTGATGGCCACGTAGGCCGCACGACATGGCCCGACACAGGCCTGTGCAGCCCGACAAGATTAGGTTCGGGCACTAATCAGGGCGTGCCGGGCACGTATAACCCGACGGGCCGGGTGGTCCATTTAGTCCATATGACTTGAAAATTTGAAAAAAAAAGTAAAAAAATCATAGAATATATATATAATTTTAAAAACTCAATAAATTTATATATACTTATAAAATAAACTATATATTTTTATAAAAAAATACAAAATAAAACCATATAAATATTAAAAAAATTAAAATAACATCATATATATATATATATATACACACACACGGGCCTAATGGGTCAGGCTTGGGACGACTATTCATGCCGAGACCAACGGATCAGGATGACGATCCAAAACACGGCACAGCTTATTGGGTTGGGCCAACAATCTCGTGCTTCGGACCAACCTGGAAGCACGCCCATTTGGCCATCTCTAACCCGGAGAGTTGGAGAGGATAGAACAGAAAAGAAATTGGGTATTGCCTTCCTCCTCTGTCTCTCTTTGTCCGTTCCTCTGATATTCCCCGATCTGATTTATGTCTGCCTCCCAGTCCAATTTCTACCCAATCTCACAAGTATAGTGCGTGACCGTAACATATGGTATCAGAGCCAACCGCTGCCCGCTCTGGTGCTCGGGAAGCCATTGGCGATGAGCAAACGGTACCCACCCCCATGGAGACGTCGGAGACACAGGACACAAAGCTCATGTTCCAGCAGATCATGGCAAATCTGGACGACCTCCTGCAGAGGGAGAAGAAGATGCACGCCATGGAGGAGAAGATCTTGGATGCTATGATGCCCGCCAGTTGTTCGATGGGCCGCCCCAGCCACGGCGCCGGCATGCCGACGGCAACGTCCACCTCAGCGGCAGCTACCACCCCGTCCTCAGCCACCCCACTCGTTGCTGACCCCGTCATGGCTGCTCCGCTTGTTGAAGTAGAGGTGCTGTAGGGTCGCGCGCTCGAGGCGTTTGAACAAATGCCTCTGAGGAGCAACACTTCTGTAATGTCCCGATGAAGCCAAGAAGAATTCCACTAGCAATCAGAGCATTACAGCCGGTAGAATCAGTTCGTCGCTTTCAGAGATTGGGGATGAGACAGAGAGGAACGCGAAGAACAGAAAAGAAGAACGAAGAGAGAAAGATGATGGAATCAAGTGTTTTTTCATTTCATATGTTTGCCAGTTCTGCTACAGGGTATACATAACAACCATAAATTACACTGACGAGTGGCCCCTTTGGCTCATGCACCCGGCTCACTCGCCTAAACTCTGGACGTAGCCAGCTCAGCACAGCATTCGTGCGATTCGAGCTTCCTTTCTATGACAGCTGGGCCCGTCTGCTTCTTCCTCCTTTGGCCCTTCTTCTTCTTCCTTTGGACAGCGTCACTTTCACTCGTGTTCACCGCCATAAGTGTTCCTGAGCATGGAGGTGTAACACTCGCCCCTCCTTGAGATGTAGTCCAGACTGCTGCATTTGGGAATCGATGAGGAAGAACTGTATAATCCTCCCAAGTGGGGCACTCGGTCGGCAAGGACGACCATTTAACCAACATCTATTGAGTAGCTGAATTCCCTTTCTTTACCAAGCGTCGCTCTAGGATCTCCATTGGTTCCGGTGCTCCTGTGGTCAAATTGGTCAGTACTAACAAATCTTTGAAAACTAGGGAGTAATTTGGAGTGAACGGCTTCAATTGCGATACAGGGAACATTGGATGGATCAAATAGTCATCTGGCAATTGAAGTTTGTATGCCACTACGCCAATCCGTTCCAATACCAAAAATGGACCAAAGTACTTAAAAGCAAGTTTTAGAGAGCATAGGGCTGAAGTTTCAGCAGAACCTGTTCCCCAACTTGAAAATTACTATCTTGACGATTTTTGTTAGCTTGTAATTTCATACGATTATGCGCCCTAGCCAATTGTGCTCTGAGCATTTCGTTGTATGCTTGTCGATCATGCTGCACTTCTTCAGTTTCAGCAGCCACTTGAATTGATAGATTGGGCATAGCTCTGAAATTCGGCTCCACTCCATATAATGCTTTGAATGGTGAACATCCTAGTGATGAGTGGTAACTGGAGTTATACCAGAACTCTGCCATAGCCAGCCATGATCTCCACCTTTTAGGGCAATTGTGCACAGCGCATCGCAAATACACCTCCAGACATTGGTTTACTCGTTCAGTCTGGCCATCGGTTTTGGGGGTGATAAGCGGTGTTGTACTGCAGTTTAGTGTCGACTGCCTGAAATAACTCCCTCCAAAAACCACTAGTGAATATCTTGTCTCGATCGAATACGATGGAACGTGGTACCCCATGAAGCTTCACCACATTGTCCGGGAATGTCTTTGCAACTTGAGCTATTGTAAACGGATGCCGAAGCGGGAGAAAATGAGCATACTTAGTTAATCGATCAACTATCACCAAGATCACATCATAAGTCTCAGACTTGGGTAAACCCTCAACGAAGTCCATCGTCAGATCTTGCCACGCCCCTTCCGGTATCAGCAATCGTTGAAGAGTACCCAACTGGTGGTGATGTTCATGCTTTGCTTGTTGATAGACTTGGCATTGCCGGATGAAATCCTCCACCCCACTTTTGATTCCAGGCCAATAGAATAACTTCTTGATGCGTTGATAAGTTGCCATAATACCTGAATGACCTCTGATCGCCATTGCATGGAAATTACTAATCAACTTCGTTCTTAGAGCCGCATTTGCACCAATCCAGATTCGGCCATGGTACTTGAGCAATCCATGTTCCAGAGTGTACCCTTTACTGTCCGGACTTTTGACTGCCAAAGAAACCAACAATTCTCGTGCTTCCTTATCTGTTTCATATGAATTCAACAATTCCTGTACCCAATCAGGCTGGCAATTTGAAATGCCCCATATGGACAGCAAGTGACTTACGTGAGACAGCGCATCTGCAGCACCATTGTCCACTCCCCTTTTGTACTGAAATCAGAACTGTAGACCAACCAATTTTGCCATTGCCTTGCATTGCAATTCCATCCCCAATTGTTGGTCATCTAATGTACATAAACTCTTGTAGTCAGTGAGGATTACAAAAGGTCCCCTCCGTAAATAGGATCGCCATTTGTCCACTGCCATAATGACTGCCAGAAATTCCTTCTCATAGATGGACAATTTCTAATTTTGTGGACCCAAGGACTTGCTTAAGTACGCAATCAGGTTCCCTTGTTGCATCAATACTGCCCTGATCCCGGATGCACAAGCATTAGTCTCCACCACGAAGGGTAGTTCAAAATCTGGAAGAGCTAGAACTGGTGTGTTGATCATAGCTTGCTTCAAGGTGATGAAGGTTGATTCTGCATGTTCAGTCCATACAAATCCTTTCTTCTTCAGTAAATTAGTTAGTGGTTTAGCAATGAGCCCATAATTCTTAACAAACTTTCGGTAATACCCTATAAGTCCAAGAAACTCGCGTAGTTCTATGATTGTTGTTGGTTTTGGCCAATTTTCCATCGTACTGGTCTTCTCTGGGTCAGTAGATACCCCATCCTATGAGATGATATGTACCAAATACTCCATGCAATTTCTTGCAAACGAGCATTTGGACTCTGCGCAAATGCTCAAGATGCTCTTGTAGCGTGCGACTGTAGATCAGTATATCATCCAGGAACACAATCACAAATTTGTGGACATACGGGGCGAAAATGGAATTCATCAAGCACTAAAATGTCGCCGGCACGTTTGTCAATCCGAACGACATTACCCGGAATTGAAAGTGGCCTTGATGTGTTTTGAACGTTGTCTTCTCCTCATCAGCCTCCCTCATGCAAATCTAATGATAACCCGACCGAAGATCCAGTTTAGAGAAGAATTTAGTTCCTACTAACTCATCCAAGAGTTCATCAACTACTAGCAGTGGAAATTTATTCTTTACTATATCTTTGTTGAGTCTCCGGTAGTCCACACAGAAACACCAACTCCCGTCTTTTTTTTTTGAACTAATAAGACCAGCGATGCATACGGGCTCATACTTGGGATAATGATTCCCGACTCAAGCATTTCAATGACTTGCTGTTCGATTTCATCCTTTTGTAAAAGAGAATAGCGATAAGGTCTAGAGTTCACTGGTGATGCACCTACTTCTACAATAATTGCATGATCATATTGTCGGTGAGGAGGCAGGCTTTTCGGTTCAGTAAACACGTCTTCGTATTGTCGTATCAGACCGCACTGCGTCTAGCATGCTTGCAACTTGCTCTTCTGGAGATGATGGTTGCTCCAATACGGCCATTGACCAGATCTCATTTCTAGTGCACCACTTATGCAATTGTTCAGATGTCAATTCCTTCAACGATGCTTGTTGTTTTGTCTAGACCCCTTGAATGCAAATGTTCTTTTCCCCATATTCAAATGATAGGATTTTGTTAATCCAGTGGTAGTTCATATGTCTCATTGGTTGAAGCCAGTCCATCCCCAACACCGCATCGTATGAGCCCAAGTCTAAGACACGCATGTCTGTTCTGAATGTATTTCCCTGAATCCACCAAGTCATATCCGGCACCATGCTATCACACTGTAGTAGGTCACCATTTTCTACTTTGACTATCACTGCTGGAAGTGTGTGTGTTTTGAGATTCGTTCGATTCAGGAATTGTCGGTTAACGAAGCTGTGCGTGCTGCCTAAATCAACAAGTATTAGCATAACCTGGTTGCCCACCAACACTCTGAGGTGCACTGTCTCCCCTTCCTCTATTCCTGCTACCGCCTGGATTGACAGTTTAAAACATTCCTCCACTTGCGATGTTTCTACTGAATCCAATGCCTACAATGTGTCATCAGGTAACACCTTCTCAAAATCTCCGACCTGAATTATGAGCAACTGCATCAGTTTCTTGCATAAATGTTCCTTACTGTATTTCTCTCCGCACTTGAAGCATAGTCCATTCGCACGTCGATAGTACCGTAGTTGTCGCTCGCGCTAGAATTCATTGCCCACTGGTCGCTTCTGCTCAGGGCGTACAATTCCGTTTGTTGGAGTCGCTATTGTAGCTGATAAGACAGGTGCTGATCTCAATAAACTCAAAGCGCGGTGGTGCGGCTGACTTGCTTCCACTTCTTATTCCTGAATTCTTGACATAACTGCCGCTCGAGTGACACTTGTGGGTGCTTGCAAACACACCGCTCCTCGGATTTCATCCTTCAAGCCCAACAAAAAATGTGTGACAAAAAATCTGTTGTTCAGAGAAGCGTCCAATGACAACAAGTGATACATGCTTGCCTCAAATGCAACTTGATACTCTGTCATTGTGCCAGTCTATTTGAGCTGGAGCAATTTGTTCATATGTGCGTCATATTCGTCGGCCCTAAATTCATCTTCGATTGCCTGACAAAAAGGGTCCCGCCCTTGCAATATGTGTTGCCTTTTGAATGACTACAACTAGCGAGCAGCATGCCCATCCATGTATAGAGTCACGATCGCCACCCACTGCGGAACTGGCACTCAATACATCTCAAAATACGTATGACAATGATCCAACCACAGACGAGGGTTCTCACCGATAAATTTTAGGAAATCCAGTTTTGGTGGTTTTGTGTAACCTCTAGTATCTGCAGGCGATACGGGTGTTGGGATCATACCATAAGAAGAAGATAGTCCTGTTGGTTGTGGAAGTAAGGGTGGTCCATGATTCACTAGCGAGCCCGGAGGAAGCACCGTAGTTACTTGACCGACATCTTGGGGCAACTTCAGTGTCGGTAGTTGTTGTGGTTGCGGTGGCGGAGGGGGCAGCGGGGGAGGAACCGGTCACAAGAACTCCACCTGCATGTGCCTCACGTCATCCAAACTCTCATGTTGAATCTCCACTTGATGTCCCAGATTCTTCATATTCGCCGGCAATCGATCTAGCTTCTTGGCCTGGGCATCAAACCGGGACAGAATCTCCCCCAATGTCGCCTAGAGTTGGCCGGTGATCTCTTCGACCGCCATGATTACTTGTCGGGTTTGCAAGGAAGGCTTTTGCGGCGCCGTGGTGATCCCTGTTGCCAATCAAACCCAAGATTGGAATTATGGTACCAAGGTGGTCACCAACCAGTTCCCAAGAATTTTACAGATCGAGCAAAGATCGTCAGGGGATTGGTGGCTCTGATACCAAATTGTAATGTCCCGATGAAGCCAGAACGAATTCCACTAGCAATCGGAGTATTACAGCCGGTAGAATCAGTTCGTCACTTTTAGAGATTGGGGATGAGATAGAGAGAAGAACACGAAGAACAGAAAGAAGAACGAAGAGAGCAAGATGAGAGAATCAACTGTTTTATTATTTCATATGTTTGTCTATTCTGCTACAGGGTATACATAACAACCATAAATTACACTGACGAGTGGCCCCTTTGGCTCATGCACCCAGCTCACTCGCCTGAACTCTAGACATAGCCAGCTCAGCACAGCACTTGTGCGATTCGAGCTTCCTTCCTCCGACAGCTGGGTCTGTCTGCTTCTTCCTCCTCTGGCCCTTCGTCACTTTCACTCATGTTCACCGCCATGAGTGTTCCTGAGCGTGGAGGTGTAACAGCGCTCGTGAGCAGGACCTGGTGGTGCTTCAGCGCTCCGATCCAACGAGCCACCCGCCGCCACGGCCACCATGAGCGATTGCCACGGCCTTGTGCCCGTCGCCCGCGCCTCCACGCCCTCTGGATACACCGAGCCCAAGCTGGAATCCGCCTATACTTCCACGACTGCCTGTGCGCTTCGCGGCCTCGACGCCAACCAATAAGCATGCCCTCGTGAACACTGAAACCGTCCCTGTCTCACATCCAGCTGCCGCCCTCATCGACGCCCATGCACACGACGTCGTCCCCAAAACATGCCACATCACCATCATTTTCACCGGCCACGACAACGGTCCGTGCGGGCTGCTCGGGGACAACATCAGTTTAGTCACCGACGCGTACTAACTCCTCAACCACGCCACTGCTGTTGTCGTCAACATGTTCAACGACATGCCATGGACTAGTGCAGTGTAGCTACCCCTGACGGATTACAAGGAAAAATGTTCGTACAAGGATGAGCACATGCACATGACTAATGACCAGGTTCCGAAAATCGGCCGATTTTCGGTAAAATCGGTTGTATCGGTGGGTGTCGGTAGAAGTTCAAACCGGCTCTGATTTAGATGAATTTCGTCCAAAAAATTCGAATTTGCTTGAATTTTGTCCGAATTTGATTTTTTTAAATTTAAAATCTACAAAATTCAAAAAAAATGAAAATTTAGGCCTTTCGGCCTTACCGACCACCCCCGGTAAAATTTAATGTCCGATAGAAAAAATCGTGCTAAAGACAAGAGTATGGACCTGAACCTAGTGTTCGATAGGCGATTCTGAGCTAATCGGGGCACGCTGGGCACTAACTCCACCTAGACGATCAACACCGGTCCAAGGCAAACCTAGGCAGCTCCAGCCGGGCAAGGCGCAGTGGATAGAGACGGCACCGGGCGGAGCAAGGTGGAGCTGGGCGGGCACGACTAGAGGTTAGAGGGGGGTGTATGAAGTGGAGATCTCACCTGTTTGCTCCCAGCCTCCACCTCCACCTCCACCTCCCCTCCGCCCCGCCTCCCCATCGTCGAGAGAGGGAGGAATGAGCTGAGGGGAGGCGAGGGGGCTGTCGACGGCAACAGAGGCCATTGGAAATGGAGGATGGGAGCGGCGGCGGCGCTTGGGCGAGAGGAGAAGAGAGATGTAGTATTGAGGGGGGTGGAGTAGAAGAGCTAGGTGTGCAGCAAACAAGTTGCAGTTGGCTGTCATCGGGTGGAGAAAAGGGGATCAGGCATGACTCGGCCGAGAGAAGGAAAGAAGGGTGGGCTAGGCTAGATTTTAGTTCTGGCCCAACTAGACTAATTAGTAATTAGGTTGGATGCTGATGCTTACTGCCGTGTGTGTTCGGCCGCCTAGGCGCTAGGCCACCACCCCACCGCCCACATTCAGCTTAGGTGAACACTGCCAGAACGTGAAACTCCAAGCGATTAATGAAGTGCCTCTCGCGGTCCTTGGGCTCAGTAACATCGAAAAGTTCCTAGGGCGGTGTTATTGCAGCAGTCGTGGCCACAGCCGCCGACTTGGGCATGTTTTAGAGGAATGCTTGTAGATATGGGAAAAGTGCTTCGATACAAGACAAAGATTGTTGGGTTCATCTCAGCTAACAAACCCCGAGCTTCAAGGGGGCATGCCTCACTACGCGCTCTGATCGGGGGCGCAACCAACTTGTTTTGGTTTCGGTCCCGTCCACCTAGCGCTAAATAAATAGGGGATTCGGCAGGCTTGTGATCCATGTGGTTCTAGGCTATGAACATCCCATTCATCTTAGACCCGATCTAATCCTGAGCGCTTTGGTGGGCGAAGACCGAAGGCCTCCGCCAGAACCGTGACGCTGCCGTGCTCGCCCACGCCAAGTCCCGGCTCTACACCGACGGATCCGACTCTACACCGGCGGATCCAGTTCTACTTCAATGCATCTACAAGCCTAAATGGCATCTCCAAATTCAGGTATGCAATCTCACTTCCGCTCTAAGGATTAGACTAGGTGTTCATCATTGAGTTAGGGTTAATGTCATTAGATCATGTTTAGCCTTAGATAATAACCAATATTTGGTATCAGAGCCACCCCTAGTCTCGGTTTGAACCCTATTAGTCCCAACTGAATTTGATTATGCCCGGATTAGTCCTTCTCTCTTGATTTAGCATTTAGAAGGAGGGGAATCAAGAAATTTCGCAAAAACCTAACGAAATCCCCAAGCATTCTTCCCCAAATAGAAACCCTAAAGTGCGACGGATACTTACGTTTATGGTGTTCATTGGAGTCTCTCTGGTCCCAGGCGCCACCGTAGCTCCATTCGACGGCAGCACGTGCAACCTAGGTCGCACGCTGCGTCTTGGCGAACAATGTGCGAATCGCGCCCTCTCAAGATTCTCCTGGCTGTCGCCGACGGGTCTTGATGTTCCCTTCTTGTGTTGCGCCGCCCGACGTTGCATCCTACGCGCCGGCCCAAGCCGCCACTCTATTTTTTTTGGGAAGGAGAAGGGAGAGAATGCGCTAGGGTTAAGAATTGGAGCCTTTTATGTTTCTCCGGTTCCATCCTCAGCCGCCCGATGAAATCCAATGGCCATCGTGTGTCTTGGGCCGGTGCATGGAATTGGGCTGGCTGAGTGTTACGGGCTGGCTGAGTTTTTTGGTCGGTTTGAGAGTTAAGTTTTATTTTTATTTTTTTGTGCATTGTTTAGATGTCCAATATCAATGTATTATGCATAATGTTTTGTGACTTTTGTCTCTAATTAAATTTGAACCAATGAGATATTTTAATTAGAGATTTTTATGTTTTATTTTGGCATTATGTATGCACATGATTACATTATAACCAACGTTGTTTGTAGTCGTGTGTCGCCATATTAAATTGTTAAGTTCTTTTTCCATTTTCTGCCCAACGGTGATATGGATTAGAACTATAGTTTTGTATGTTGTTGATCAGACCAACGTAGGGTTAATTGCATGCAATACATCTTTATGTTATTTAATTTTGTAGCAATAAATGCTTCTAATGTTGCCGCCACAATTGACAATATTGAGCAGCTTACGGGAAGCAACTTCCCCACTTGGAAAGAAAGAATTCATATTGTCCTTGGAGTTTTGGACCTTGACTATGCGTTAAGGGTGACTCCTCCCATCCCCGACGGTGAGGATAATTATGATGAGAAAAATAAAACTTACGATGCTAATGCTGAAAAATGGGAGCTATGCAACCGTCTGTCACTAATGATCATGAAGACCTCTATCTCAGTTGGGATCAGGGGAACAATCCCTGATTCCGAAAATGCTAAAGAGTACTTGTTTCACTTGAGGAGAAATTCAAAGGCTCCACTAAAGTTTATGCAAGTACTTTAATCCAGAGGCTCTTAACCACTAAGTATGACAGGTCCAGCAGCATAAGAGAACATATCATGATGATGACCGATATGGCTAGAAAGCTCAAGGGCATAGACATGGAGATATCTGATGGTTTCGTAGTCCACTTTATTATGACTTCTCTACCTTCTAAGTACATTGCATTTAAGATAAATTACAATACTCAGAAAGATAAATGGAGCATGAGCGATTTAATAGCCATGTGTGTCCAGGAGGAAGAAAGAATAAGGACCGAAAAGAAAGATTTTGTGCATCAAGTTGACGGCCCTAACAAAAGGAAGTTCTCAAGGGAATTCAAATCCAAGAAAAACCTGCAATACTCCCCTAATTCAGGGCCTAAGGTGCACAATACACCTAAGCCCCATGTTGCTCCCACTGGAGCACTTAATGGGGATGAATGTCACTTCTGCAAGCAGCGATGGCATTTTCAGAAGGATTGTGTCGGTTTTCTGAAGTGGCTCGCAAAAAAGGGTAATGATACAATTAACGTTCATTGATGAAACTCTTTATGTTGATTTTTCCCTTAAGTCATGGTGGATTGACTCAAGTGCAACTGTGCATGTTACCAACTCTTTACAGGGATTCCATACCGCGAGAACACTAAGAAAGGGGGAGCGAAGTCTTCGAGTCGCGAATGGAAAAGAAGCTGAAGTGGAATCAGTTGGATTTGTTTCATTAGTTTTAGATAGTGGCTTCATACTTCGTCTTAATAATGTAGTCTATGTTCCTTCCATAAGGAGGAATTTGATTTCGGTTTCTTTATTGGATGATGATGGTTTTAAATGTAGTTTTGGTAACAATAAATGCATTATTACATTTAATTCAAATGATGTTGGTCTTGCTTTTAGACAAGACGAGCTCTATATGCTTTCCCTTAATGAATCTCTTGTATCCTTGAATGTATGTGATGCTAAGCGTAAAAAGAATGATGAGACTTCTTCGAAACTGTGGCACTGTCGTTTAGGCCACATTTCGAGAGGGAGAATGGAGCGTAAATCCTCAATTATTCCAATAAAGAAGGGAGCCACTCGCAGCACATGACTCTTAGAATTAATTCATACTAATATTTGTGGTCCTTTTCCTGTGACATCAGTGGATGGTTTTGATTCCTTCATCACATTCAATGATAATTTCTTCTGTTATGGTTATATCTTTCCCATTAAAGACCGATCCGAGTCACTTGACAAATTCAAGATATTTAAGGTTGAAGTTGCAAAATCAGCACAACCTAAGAATTAAAGTGGTAAGATCGGACCGTGAGGGAGAATATTATGGGAGACATGCCTCTTATGGGAAAATTCCTGGCCCTTTCGCTAAATTCCTTCAGAAAAATGGCATTATTGCCTAGTATTCTACACTAGGTGAACCTTAGCAGAATGGGGTAGCTGAGAGATGCAACCGTACACTTATGGATATGGTACAGAGCATGCTTAGCTATTCTAGTTTACAAACTGGTTTGTGGATGAAAGCACTAAAGATAGCTGCACATATTCTTAATCGGGTTCCTAGTAAATCAGTGCCTAAGACACCTTATGAATTATGGACTGGGAGGAAACCAAGTTTGAAATATTTACGAGTGTGGGGTTGTCGTGCTGAAGCTAAGATATTTAATCCGTATATTGGGAAATTAAATTCTAAGACAGTAAGTTGTCATTTTATTGGGTACCCTGAAAGATCCAAATGGTATCGATTTTACTGTCCTAATAGGATAACTAAGTTTGTAGAAACAAGGCACATTGTGTTCTTAGAAAAAGACGAGGACCTGGAGCCCCGGTAAATAGATCTTGAAGAGAAGCGGGTTTATGTTCCTTCACCGCTTATCCCAGAGACCTTTATTCCTATGCTTCAGGTGGTTGTACCTCCAGTACAGAATACTGTTGTTACACCCACTGTTGAGGTCTCTGAAATTCCTAATGTCGCACCTAATGATGAGCCTCAGCAGTCTCCTGCAATAGCTGATGTACCTATTAGAAGATCACAACGGGAGAGAAGATCTACCATCCCAAATGATTATGTTGTTTATATGAATGAGGATATTGATGATGTAGGGAAGGTAGATGATCCCACCTCTTATAAGGAGGCCATGATGAGTGAACATTCTCCTAAGTGGCTTGATGCCATGAAGGATGAACTAAAGTCTATGAGCACTAATGATGTATGGGACTTAGTAGAAATTCCTGATGAGGTCAAAACAGTAGGTTGTAAATGGGTCTACAAAACCAAGCATGACTCTAAGGGAAATGTCGAAAGGCTCAAAGTAAGGCTTGTAGCAAAAGGCTTCTCACAAAGAGAGGAAATTGACTATAATGACACTTTTTCTCCTGTCTCAACTAAAGATTCATTCAGAATTGTTATAGCATTTGTAGCTCATTATGATTTAGAGCTACATCAGATGGATGTTAAGACGGCATTCCTTAATGGCGACTTGCAAGAAAACGTTTTCATGGCTCAACTAAAAGGTTTTGTCATGGAAGGCAAGGAGCATATGCGATGTCGACTTAAGAAATCAATTTATGGCTTAAAGCAAGCGTCGATGCAATGGTACCTTATATTCGATAAGGTCATAAGGAATTTTGGATTTAAGGAAAATGAAGTTGATAACTGCATATATGCTAAGTTCAAGGGGAGTAAATTCACCATCTTAGTTTTTTTATGTGGATGACATCTTATTGGCTAGCAGTGATATGGATATGTTGTTTGAGACCAAGAGATTTCTTTCATCTAATTTTGATATGAAGGATCTTGGTGATGCCTCTTACGTTCTTGGCATTGAGATTCACCGAGATAGGTCCAAAGAAATATTAGGTTTATCTCAGAAGGCATACATTGACAGAGTACTAAAAAGATATAATATGCATAACTGCTCTGGCTCACCTGCTCCTATTGTTAAGGGCGATAAGTTTGGGATATTTCAATGTCCAAGGAACCAATATGAAACCGATCAGATGAAGTCGGTTCCTTATGCTTCAGCTGTCGGAAGCATTATGTATGCTCAAGTATGCACGCGCCTTGATTTAGCTTTTATGGCGGGATGCTTGGCGATATCGGTCAAATCGAGCCGGACCCTTTGGAAGGCCGTTAAGAAAGTCTTGCGCTATATGCAAGCTACTAAACATTTCATGCTCACATATAAGAATTCTGACAACCTTGAAGTTGTTGGTTATTCATATTCAGATTTTGCGGGATGTGTTGATACTAAGAAATCTACGTCAGGTTATATCTTCACACTCGCTAGGGGAGCTATATCGTGGAAAAGCTCAAAACAAACCCTTATGGCATCTTCAACGATGCAAGCTGAGTTTGTGGCATGTTATGAGGCTACCGGGCAGGCTGTATGGCTTAAGAACTTTATCCTGAGACTTAGAGTGGTAGACAGTATCTCTAAACCACTCACCTTATACTGCGATAACGAACCCACAGTCTTTTATGCGAGTAACAACAAGTCAAGTAGTGCTGCCAAACACATTGACATTAAGTACCATGTTGTGAAAGACAGAATCCAGGATCAAACCATTAGTATCAAGCATATTAGTACTAAGTCAATGCTTGCGGATCCGCTTACTAAAGGCTTACCACCCAATATCTTTCGTGATCATGTTGTCGGCATGGGTTTATTGGAAAGCCTCTGATTCTAGATAAAAGGACCTTAAAGCAAACCAACTCCCATCAAGTATAATGAATATCTATTTCAAGATGAGATAGTACACTATAGGTACTGAGGTTGTATGGCACTTCATTGGCCATGCGACGCATTACCTTGGTATGCTGTTTTATTGAGAATGAGCTTATGGTGTTAGCCTTACGAACAAAGGGGAGAATGTTGGGTTGATCTCGGCTAACAAACCCCGAGCTTCAAGGGGGCACGCCCCACTACGCGTCCTGATCGGGGGCGCAACCAACTTGTTTTGGTTTCGGTCCCGTCCTCCTAGCGCTAAATAAATAGGGGATTCGGCAGGCTTGTGATCCATGTGGTTCTAGGCTACGAACATCCGATTCATCTTAGACCCGATCTAATCCCGAGCACTTTGGTGGGCGAAGACCGAAGGCCTCCGCCGGAACTGTGACGCTGCCGTGCTCGCCCACGCCAAGTCCCGGCTCTACACCGATGGATCCGACTCTACACTGACGGATCCGGTTCTACTTCAACGCATCTACAAGCCTAAATGGCATCTCCAAATTCGGGTATGCAATCTCGCTTCCGCTCTAAAGATTAGACTAGGTGTTCATCATTGAGTTAGGGTTAATATCATTAGATCATGTTTAGACTTAGATAATAACCAATAGAGATATCCATGAAGTGGGTGATGCGGCAACAACCATGGTCACCACCTTCTCAAGTATCATTGATCAAGTTGTGTGATCTTGCACCAGTGCAGATAGTGGAGTTGAAGCCATGGCCACCACTCGGACAAAGCAGTTATGAGCTGTTCATTTTCATCACAGGCATTCCAGATGAACTTATTGCAGTTCTGAAGCAAGGTGGTAGTATGTTTTCTGCAAATTACTTCAATTCAGCATGAGTGGAGCTCACCTCAGCTATTGCTAGTGTATGTGATCATGGTGATCCACAATCACTTCACTTAGATCTCTCCTACGTAAGCACGAAAAGCTCTCCGACGTAAGCAAGCACCAGAAGCCTACGGTGCAAAGTGCAAACTGACCAGATTAAGAATTTATGACCCAATTGGCAATTGCCTCGATTAAGACTGAAGACACTTGGAGTAGAGATGTACTACTGGGAGGTGTAGGGGTGGCCAACGTGCCATCTAAAGATCTGGATAGGGCCTTAATTGCCATTACATATACTATAATTAGTCTAAACTAAATAAATTGCTGGGGGCCATGGCTCACCTTGGCCTCAACAATCCTCCGCCACTGCAAGCAATCACAGACACAAGGCAAACAAGCATCGATGGCAATGGCGATTCGAATCAATTTCTATCCAAAATTAGTACTCGCATAACCTCAGCATCTTTTGAAGCTGGCCGTAGAACAGAACAAGCTCACCTGTAAGATAAGCCGAGGTACATCAGCAGCTACTACCAACTAGTATCCTCTACACAGTAACACATGACAACAGACGTTGATCTTTTTCAACTTCCTAACCAAGTTACGGCACGCCAGTCAATCAGTCATTGCTAGCAAAAGAAGACGGTATCTTTTCTTGGTTAATGTCACTCCTCAGTCCAACCAGATAACGCCCCCTGCCGGATGGTCGGATGGTCCATGCCCTAGGACAGAACTTCACGGGAGGCATGGCATCCATGCCATAAGGGAGCGGGTGCAAACTGCAGCACGGAGAAGGTATTTCTTGGTGGCGGATTTTCAGCAGCCACTGAATCACCGTGATAAACAGCAGGTGCAGGCGGTGAATCTTCCAGCTGTTTGCAACCGGAACCTGCTTCGGTTTCTCTGAAGATGAGGAGTCTTCCAGCCTAGGATATTGCACACCAGCTGCATGCCTGCCTGCAGGCGGTGCGTCGCTCAGCTGTCCGAGAAAGCCAGCTCCGTGCTCCTCCTCCATAGGCGGTGAGTCTTCCAGCATTTCATATTGAACTCCACCTGCATGTTTGCTTGCAGTCGGTGAATCTTCCAGCTCTTCACATTGAGAGTCAGCTGCAGGCCTCTCTGTAGGCGGTGAGTCTTCTGTGGGCGTAATCTAAGGCTAATCTTTATCTAGACAACATTAACCCTGGCTCAAAGAAAAACACTTAATCCTTAAAGCGGAAGCAAGATTTACATACCCGAACTTGTAGATGCCGTTATGGCTTGTAGATCCGTCGATGTAGAGCTGGAATGGTTGATGAAGTGCGGTGCAGGCGTGGGGGAGGACGGCGGTGTCGCAGTGATGGTGGCGGCCTTCGGTTTTCGCTCACCACAGCGCTCCCAATAGATCGGGTTTGTTGGGACATTTTTAGCCTAGAACCACACGCAAAAGGTCTGCCGAGTCCCCTATTTATGTAGCGCTAGGTGAACGGTACCGAAACCAGATTTGTTGGTTGTGCCCCCGATCAGGGCGCGAGTGGAGCGTGGCCTCCCTGGATCTCGGGGTTGTTAGCCAAGATCAACCCAACATTCTCCCCTTTGATCACAAGGCTAACACCATAAGCCCATTCTCAATAAAACAACATACCAAGGTAATGCGTCGCATGGCCAATGAAGTGCCATATAACTACAGTACCTATAGTGTACTATCTCATCTTGAAATGGATATTCATTATACTTAATGGGAGTTGGTTTACTTTAAGATCCTTTTATCCAGAATCAAAGGCTTTCCAATAAATCCATGTCGGCAACATGATCACGAAAGATATTGGGTGGTAAGCCTTTAGTAAGCGGATCCGCAAGCATTGACTTAGTACTAATATGCTTGATACTAATTGTTTGATCCTGGATTCTGTCTTTCACAATATGGTACTTAATGTCAATGTGTTTGGCAGCACCACTTGACTTGTTATTACTTGCATAAAAGACTGCGGGTTCATTATCGCAGTATAAAGTGAGTAGTTTAGAGATGTTGTCTACCACTCTACAGCCTGCCCGGTAGCCTCATAACATGCCACAAACTCAGCTTGCATTGTTGAAGATGCAGTAAGGGTTTGTTTTGAGATTTTCTACGAGATAGCTTCCCAAGCGAGTGTGAAGATATAACCTGACGTGGATTTCTTAGTATCAACACATCCTGCAAAATTTGAATCTGAATAACCAACAACTTCAAGGTTATCAGAATTCTTATATGTGAGCATAAAATGTTTAGTAGCTTGCATATAGCGCAAGACTTTCTTAACGGCCTTCTAGTGGTCCGGTCCTGGATTTGACTGATATCTGCCAAGCATCCCGGTTACAAAAGCTAAATCAAGGCGCGTGTATACTTGAGCATACATAATGCTTCCGACAACTGAAGCATAAGGAACCAACTTCATCTGATCAGTTTCATATTGGTTCCTTGGACATTGAAATGTCCCAAACTTATCGCCCTTAACAATAGGAGCAGGCGAGCCAGAGCACTTATGCATATTATATCTCTTCAGTACTCTGTCAATGTATGCCTTCTGAGATAAGCCTAATACTCCTTTGGACCTATCTCGATGAATCTCAATGCCAAGAACGTAAGAGGCATCACCAAGATCCTTCATATCAAAATTAGATGAAAGAAATATCTTGGTCTCAAACAACATATCCATATCACTGCTAGCCAATAAGACGTCATCCACATAAAGAACTAAGATGGTGAATTTACTTCACTTGAACTTAACATATATGCAGTTATCAACTTCATTTTCCTTAAATCCAAAATTCCTTATGACCTTATCGAATATAAGGTACCATTGTCTCGACGATTGCTTTAAGCCATAAATTGATTTCTTAAGTCGACATCCCATATACTCCTTGCCTTCCACAACAAAACCTTCTGGTTGAGCCATGAAAACGTTTTCTTGCAAGTCACCATTAAGGAATGCCGTCTTAACATCCATCTGATGTAGCTCTAAATCATAATGAGCTACAAGTGCCATAACAATTCTGAATGAATCTTTAGTTGAGACAGGAGAAAGTGTCATTATAGTCAATCTCCTCTCTTTGTGAGAAGCCTTTTGCTACAAGCCTTGCTTTGAACCTTTCGACATTTCCCTTAGAGTCATGCTTGGTTTTGTAGACCCCATTTACAGCCTACTGTTTTGACTCCGTCGGGAATTTCTACTAAGTCCCATACCTCATTAGTGCTCATAGACTTTAGTTCATCCTTCATGGCATCAAGCCACTTAGGAGAATGTTCACTCATCATGGCCTCCTTATAAGAGGTGGGATCATCTACCTTCCCTATATCATTAACATCCCCATTCATATAAACAACATAATCATTTGGGATGGCAGATCTTCTCTCCCGCTATGATCTTCTAATAGGTTCATCAGTTATTGTAGTAGATTGCCGAGGCTCATCATTAGGTGCGACATTAGAAATTTCAGAGACCTCAACAGTGGGTGTAACAACAGGATTCTGAACTGGAGGTGCAACCACCTGAAGCCCAGGAATAAAGGTCTCTGGGATAAACGGTGAAGGAACATAAACCCACTTCGCTTCAAAATTTATTTTCCTGGGCTCCAGGTTCTCGTCATTCTCTAAGAACACAGCGTGCCCTATTTCTACAAACTTAGTTATCCTATCAGGACAGTAAAAATGATACCCTTTGGATCTTTCAGGGTACCCAATAAAATGGCAACTTACTGTCTTGGGATCTAATTTCCCAATATGTAGATTAAATATCTTAGCTTCAGCACGACAACCCCATACTCGTAAATATTTCAAACTTGGTTTCCTCCCAGTCCATAATTCATAAGGTGTCTTAGGCACTGATTTACTGAGAACCCAATTAAGAATATGTGCAATTGTCTTTAGTGCTTCCATCCACAAACCAGTTGGTAAACTAGAATAACTAAGCATGCTCCGTACCATATCCATAAGTGTACAGCTGCGTCTCTCAGCTACCCCATTCTGCTGAGGTTCGCCTGGTGTAGAATACTAGGCAACAATAGCATTTTCCTGAAGGAACTTAGCGAAAGGGCCAGGAATTTACCCATAAGAGGCATGTCGCCCATAATATTCTCCCCCGCGGTCGATCTTACCACTTTAATTATTAGGTTGTGCTGATTTTCAACTTCAGCCTTAAATATCTTGAATTTGTCAAGTGACTCAGAATGGTCTTTAATGGAAAAGATATAACCATAACGAGAGAAATCATCAGTGAATGTGATGAAGGAATCAAAACCATCCACCGATCTCACAGGAAAAGGACGACAAATATCAGTATGAATTAATTCTAAGAGTCTTGTGCTGCGAGTGGCTCCCTTCTTTATTTGCTTTACATATTTTCCTTTAATGTAATCAATGCAGTGATATGAGTCAGAGAAATTTAATGGGTGGAGAATTTCTTCCTTAATGAGGCGTTCCATTCTCCCCCTCGAAATGTGGCCTAAACAACAGTGCCACAGTTTCGAAGAAGTCTCATCATTCTTTTTACGCTTAGCATCACACACATTCAAAGATACATGAGATTCATTAAGGGAAAGCATATAGAGCTTGTCTTGTCTAAAAGCAAGACCAACATCATTTGAATTAAATGTAATAATGCATTTATTATTACCAAAATTACATTTAAAACCATCATCGTCCAATAAAGAAACCGAAATCAAATTCCTCCTGATGGAAGGAACATAGACTACATTATTAAGACGAAGTATGAAGCCGTTATCTAAAACTAATGAAATAGATCCAACTGATTCCACTTCAGCTTCTTTTCCATCCACGACTCTAAGACTTCGCTCCCCCTTTCTTAGTATTCTCGCGGTAAGGAATCCCTGTAAAGAGTTGGTAATGTGCACAGTTGCACCTGAGTCAATCCACCATGAATTAAGGGAGGAATTAGTATAAAGAGTTTCATCAATGAACGTTATTGTATCATTACCCCTTTTGGCGAGCCACTTCAGAAAATCGACACAATCCTTCTGGAAATGCCCTAGCTTCTTGCAGAAGTAACATTTATTCCCATTAACTGCTCTAGCGGGAGCAACATGGGGCTTAGGTGCATTGTGCACCTTAGGCTCTGACTTATCTGAATTAGGGGAGAATTGCATCTTTTTCTTGGATTTGAAATCCCCTAAGAACTTCCTTTTGTTAGGGCCGCCAACTTGATGCACAAAATCTTTCTTTTTGGCCCTTATTCTCTCTTCCTCCTCGACACACATGGCGATTAAATCGCTCATGCTCCATTTATCTTTCTAAGTATTGTAATTTATCTTAAATGTTGTGTACTCAAAAGGAAGAGAAGTCATAATAAAATGGACTAAGAAACCATCGGATATCTTCATGTCCATGCCCTTGAGCTTTCCAGCCATATCGGTCATCATCATGACATGCTCTCTAATGCTGCTGGACCTGTCATACTTAGTGGATAAGAGCCTCTGGATTAAAGTACTGACATAAACTTTAGTGGAGCCTTTGAATTTCTCCTCAACTGAAACCAAGTACTCCTTAGCATTTTCAGAATCAGGGATAGCTCCCCTGATCCCAACTGAGATAGAGGTCTTCATGATCATTAGTGACTAGCGGTTGGACCGCTACCATTTTTCAGTATTAGCATCGTAAGTTTCTTTTTCTCATCATAATTATCCTCACCATCGGTGGGGGGAACAGGAGAGGTCACCCTTAACACATAGTCAAGGTCCAAAACTCCAAGGACAACATGAATTCTTTCTTTCCAAGTGGGGAAGTTGCTTCCCGTAAGCTGCTCAATATTGTCAATTGTGGCGGCAACATTTGAAGCGTTTATTACTGCAAAATTTGAAATAACATAAAGATGTATTGCATGCAATTAACCCTACGTTGGTTTGATTAACAACATGCAAAACTGCAGTACCAATCCATATCACCGTTGGGCAGAAAATGAAAAAGAACTTAACAATTTAATATGGCGACACACGACTATAAGCAACGTTGGTCAGAATGTAATCATATGCATACATAATGCCAAAATAAAACATAAAAATCTCTAATCAAAATATCTTGTTGGTTCAATTTTAATTAGAGACCAAGTATTATGTATAATACATTGTTATTAAGAAACTAGATATTAATTAAAACTGTGCACAAAAAATAAACATTAACTCTTAGCCGGCCCAAAATGCCACGATCCGTTTGATTTGATCGGACGGCTGAGGATGAATCCCGAGGATGAATAAAAGGCCCCAAAAACCTAACCCTAACTCATTTCTCCCCTTCTCCTCCAGGAAAATCGGGCGGCCGTTCAGATGGGGATGCGACGTCGGCGACAGCCTTGAGAGCAAGAAGCACCGTTGGCGGCAGTGCGGAGGAAGCGTGGAGCGGCGGCTTGAGGCGGCGCGCAAAGATGAGGCGCCGAGACGGGATGCGACGTCGGCGGCGGTGCATAGGGGAGGCGGAGCGGCAGCTGAGGCGGCGCGCCGCGACCTGATCGCCGGCGTCTTGGCGTGTGACCGAGGTCGCGCACGCAGCCGTCAAGTGGAGCTACGGTGGCACCTGGGACCGAAGAGACTCCGATGATCTCCAAAAACGTAAGTATTCGCCGCACTTTTAGGGTTCCGATTTGGGTTTGAAGGCTCGGGATTTCGTTAGGATTTTACAAAATTTCTTGATTCCCCTCCTTCTAAAGTGCTAAACCGAGAGAGAACATCTAATCCGGGCAAGAACAAGTTCAGTTGAGACTAATATGGGTTCAAAACTAGTCTAGGGAGGCTCTGATACCAAATGTGGGCATAATCTAAGGCTAATCTTTATCTAGACAATATTAACCCTATCTTAGAGAAGAACACTTAACCTAATCCTTAGAGCGGAAGCATGATTTACATACCCGAACTTGAAGATACCATTATGGCTTGTAGATCCGTCGATGTAGACCCAGGACGGTTGATGAAGTGCGGTGCAGGCGTGGGGGAGGGTGGCGGTGTTGCAGTGACGGCGGCGGCCTTCGGTCTTCGCTCACCACAGCGCTCACAATAGATCAGGTCTGTTGGGACGTTTTTAGCCTAGAACCACACGGAAAAGGCCTGCCGAGTCCCCTATTTATGTAGCGCTAGGTGAACGGGACCGAAACCAGATTTGTTGGTTGTGCCTCCGATCAAGACACGAGTGGGACGTGGCCTTCCTAGATTTTAGGGTTGTTAGCCGAGATCAACCCAATATCTTCCAGCCTACAATATTGAACACCAGCTGAAGTTACCTCATCACAATCGACAGAACCAGCTGTTTGCTCTGCAGGTACACTTCCAACAAGGTTGCAGGCTTGTCGACCAGTACGGTCATGCTCTGAGATTGACACAGTTTGGATTTGTTTTTGACAATCACTTCTATCTGATGACGAAATGCTCATGTCAGATCCTGCACCCATATCTGCAGAATACTCACGGGTTGGGCCATCTCTCCCTGGGGCACCCATGTCTACATGATACGCATGGGTTGAATCATTTCTTCCTGGGGTATGATAGTTGCAAGGTTGCCGTGACCGGCCATTGGTATCTGTCCAGTATTCGCCTGGAGAACTAGTAGTATCGTGGTATGTGTCAGCCAACAACTTTTCTAGAACAGAGGCTTTTGCTGGAATCTCTCCTTGCTTTTCTTCGTCATAGATGTTTGTGTTAGATGTATTAGATACATATGTATTATCCTAGTTGTATAAAGGGCTCTTTGCATATATGACATCCTGTACTTGTATATATGTTGGCCCATTGGCATCGTATTGAATTCAAGCGCTATTCATAACATGATATCAGAGCCAAACTAAGGTTAGGGTTTTCTCATGTGTTTTCTCACGCAACAGACACCGGCCTCCTCAGCCGCCGGTTGCCGCTCGCCACCCCGTTGCCTCTCTACTCCTCGTGCTTCGTCTTCGTGGTCGGTGTCGCCGTGCACCTCACCGATCGCTTAGGGTCGGTGCCGCCCGCGCGCCTCATCGGCCGCTCCACCCGATCCGCCTTCTCCGTCGCACCGAACAGATCCACCGCCTCCTCGCCCGTGCGCGTCGTCGTGAGGATGCCGCCGCCACCACAGCCACTGTCGCTCTCTCCATCCGAAGGCTTCATCCCACCGCTCGCGCCGCCGCGCCATCGTGCGCGCGGACCTCGGCCCGAAGCCGTGCGTCGCCCGACCACTCCGCCCGCTCCGTCGCCTCCTCTTCGCTCGCGCATCGCCGTGAGGACGCCTTGTGACCACCGTAGCCACAGCTGCTGCCGGCCTCGCCGCCCATTGCCGGGGAACCTAGTCCCCCCTGCGCGCCGCTCTCGCCCGTGTGTGCCTTTGCTTTGGCAGGGCAGGCTGTTAATTGAGCCGGCCCGAGTATTAAAAGAGAAAAGGAAAAAAAGGAAAAAAGAGAGAAAAACATCGTTCTAACCGACCTTGTTGTCCAAAGGCCGCCTACCAATAGGCCTTTGTTTTGTTCCTTCTTTGTCGGTGATTTTAATGGTCTCAATTATTGGGACTAGTTTCAGCATATGCGCCTCCACATGCGTAGTCAGCGTCTTTGGGATTCTCTTATTGGCGAGTTGCCTTGTCCGCCTCGCCCTGCTCCGCCTGCTGAGCCTGTACTCCCAAGGATGCTTCCGAAGATGCTCATACAAAGGCATATGAGGTTTTTGAAGATGCCATGGAGACTTTTTAGACTCAGAATGCTGCCTACAAGATATGGATTGACGAGGATGCTCATGCCTCTGCTGTTCTGGTTGCTAGCATGGAGATGCAATTCACTGGGGATGTGATTGGTTTGGCTTCAGCACAGTTGATGTGGACACATCTGCGCAACCACTACGAGCCGTCTGGTGATTTGTTGTATCTTTCTGTTGTGCGTCAGGAGCAATCACTGCAGCAGGGATATGCCAATATAGATGAGTTCTATGCCCAATTGACTGCGGTATGGCGTCAGATTGACTCTTTGGGACCCGATGTTTGCCACACTCAGTGCTGTCAGCGTCAGCAGTCTCACCTGGAGCTTCGTCGTATATACGACTTCTTGACTCGTCTCCGGGTTGAGTATGAGCAGACTTGTGCTCAATTGCTGGCACGTCAACCTCGTGTGACCTTGTTGGAGGCTCTTGCCATTGTTCGTGCTTAGGAGATTCGTCTTAGGGTTGCGGGTTTGCTGCCGTTACTGTCCTTTCCTTCGATTCTGGCAGCTCCAGTTTCTACACCCGCTACGTCTCCAGCTACTCCTTCACCGGTGGTGCCTTCACTAGTAACAACTGCTATTGATAGGGGACTCCACTGCACTTATCGCAACAAGGATGGACATATACAGCAAACTTGCTATAAGAAGAAGAAGGATTTACGTCGTGGTAGCCGTCCTCCACAAGGAACTGGTGATACCTCCTCTCAGAGGAGCTCTGGTGCTTCTGATTCTCAAGAGTTTCTCACATTGCTGCGCCGCATGGCTGCTCTTGCACCGTCCGGTTCTATTGGTTCTGTTGTATAGTCTTCTAGTGAGAGACCACCTTCTACTTCTTCCTCAGGTATATCACCTTGGATTCTTGACTCCGGTGCTTCCTTTCATATGACATCTGATTCCACAGTGTCACTTGATTAAATCCTTTAGTTGCTCCTATCCTTTGTTTAGGCAATGAGATGGTACACCTCTTTACATAGCGGAGACGAGGCACTCCTTCGACTTCCTCTTTTCATATTCCTACTGTTTCTTATGTTTCCAAACTAACTATGTAGCTCATATCTGCCGGTCAGCTCACTGATCATGGTTGTCATGTTATGATCGATTCTGATTCTTGTTGTGTTCAGGATCGACGCACGGGGACTCTGGTTGGTACTAGCCCTCGCCGCCATGACTCACAGTGTCTCTGGGAGCTTGGTGGCAAATCTTCCTTCCTGCCCTGCCGGTCTTATCGCCTCCTTTGTCACCGTAAACCTGCTGCATCCTCCACTGCGTCTTTTGCTCAATGGCATCATTGTTTGGGACATCTTTGTGGATCACATCTATCTTCTTTACTTTGTCGTAGTCTTTTAGAGTGCGTAATGCGGTGATGTTTCTCTAAATTGTCGGGGTTGTAAGCAGTAGCAGCTTCAACTTCCTTATCCTTCCAGTGAGTCAGTGTCACAGTATCCTTTTGATCTTGTTCATTCTGATGTATGGGGTCCGACTCCTTTTGTTTCAAAAGGAGGTCATCGATATTATATAATTTTTATTGATGATTTTTCTCGCCACACATGGATATACTTTATGTCATCTCGTAGTGAGGTTTTATCCATCTACAAGACTTTTGCCACCATGATCCGTACTCAGTTTGATTCTCCTATTCGTGACTACCGTGCTGACTCTGCTGGGGAATACTTGTCGAGAGTCGCCGTTGTTTTCTTCTTTGGCGGGGCACTCTCTCTCTCAGTTTTCTTGCCCTAGTGCTCATGCCCAGAATGGTGTGACTGAACGGAAGCATCGTCATCTTCTTGAGACAGCTCGTGCTCTTATGCTTGCTTCTGCTGTCCCACCACACTTCTAAGTGAGGCTATTTCTCGCCACTTTCTGATTAATATTGACCTTCTTACGCTCTTGAGGTGGGATCCCGTTAGCGTCTCTATGGCAAGACTCCTGACTATTCTAGTGTTCGCCTCTTTGGGTGTGTGTGCTATGTTCTTCTTGCCCCTCGTGAGCGCACCAAGCTGACCGCTCAGTCCGTGGAGTGTGTTTTTCTCGGCTATAGCATTGAGCATAAAGGATATCATTGTTGGGATTATGTTGGCCGACAGATACGTGTTTCTCGGGATGTCACTTTTGACGAGTCTCGTCCTTTCTACCCTCGTCCTTCTCCTTCCACCACTCCAGCATCTCTTGTCGAGCCGCTTTCTTTCCTGACTTTTCCTACCACCCCCATAGTCACCACACCTCCATCGTAGCCTTTGGCCTCTTCGATTCCTCCTTCACCGTCTCCTTCGCCACCACCACCTTCTCTAGAGGTTCCTCCCGGCTTTCGTCCTTCTTATCCTCTCTACTACACTCGTCGTTCGTGAATTGAGGATTCTTCTGATGCACCATCTTCTTCTAATGGTTCATCTTCTTCGGCCTCCCCTCGATATGCCCTTCGTGATTGCCAGTCTATTTGGCTTCCTACGCGCTTTTGTTTAATGGCTCTTGCCGAACCGACTTCTTATCGTGATGCTGCTGTCCATCGAGTGGCGACATCACGATGGCGAAGAAGATTCTGCCCTTAAGCGTACTGGCACGTGGGATCTTGTTCCTCTTCCCGCGCATGTTACTCCTATCACGTGCAAGTGGGTCTACAGGATTAAGACCTGCTCTGATGGTTCTCTTGAGCGCCACAAGGCTCGTCTTGTGGCACGTGGTTTCCAACAGAAGCATGGTCGTGATTATGATGAGACATTTGCTCTTGTGGCTTACATGACCACTGTTCGCACTCTTCTTGATGTGGCGTCTGTTCGGGCATAGTTCATCTCTCAGCTTGATGTCAAGAATGCATTTCTCAATGGTGAGCTGCGTGAAGAGGTTTATATGCAGCCACCACTAGGGTATTCTATTCCTGAGGGTATGGTTTGTCTCCTTCGCCGATCTCTCTACGACCTCAAGCAAGCTCCCCGTGCTTGGTTTTATCGTTTCTCTTCTGTTGTCACTGCAGCTGGTTTCTCTGCCAGTGCTCATGATCCTGCTCTCTTTATTCACACTTCGCATCATGGTCAGACGCTTGTCCTTTTATATGTTGATGATATGATCATTATTGGAGATGATTCTTAGTACATCACCTTTGTGAATGAGCGTCTTAATAAGCAGTTTCTCATGTCTGATCTGGGTCCTCTTCGCTACTTTCTTGGGGTTGAGGTTACTTCTACACCTGAGGGCTTCTATCCGTCCCAATGTAACGACCCGACCCGGGGCACCCGAGAGGTCTTAGGACCAGGGACGTCCCCAAGTGCGACGACCTGACTCGAGGGAGGTCGGAAGACCAAACCTGAGGAGGTCATGAGACTTGGAAAAGCCCCAAGCCCTCTGTGTTCCGAACTAGTCCCAAGGATCAATGGCTAGCTCACACAGCAAACAATAGTGGTAGCATACATCAACGCAAACTTTATTTACAGCAAAAGAATTGGTTACAAGGGTGGCTAACAAGTCGGCGAAGCAAAATACACAGCAGAAGCAAAAGAACAAGTCCACCCATTTCACCACACCAAGCAATTTGGAGGCGTTGCCTAGTTGATCTGGTCCTCCTCATCATCATAGAAGTCCTCTCCTGCTCAATTATCAAATCAAGCAAGTATGAGCACAACAACCGTGCTCACAAGCTACACCCGTCAAATAACAGAATGACATGTATACATGGATATCTCAAAGGAAGGCAGATATGGTTAGTTTGCATAAAGCCAAGTTTATTTCAAATACAAGTACTAAGTTCCAAGGCAGATAACAGTAATTAAAATTCATTTACTAAATCTCAGTTTTCAGTTGGATAACATTCATCACAAGTGGTGAAGGATACCCTCCTGTCACAAGGCTCCCTGCCAAAAACCCATTTGGATAGAGATCCAAAACCATTTTAACAAAGCTCTTTTGAAAACAAAACCAAGATCTAACTTTGAGAGGCTTGCCAGCACGTCCATAACCGCGGACACGGCTATTCGAATAGTTTTACACTCTATAAAGGTTGTACTCTTTACCTACATAACATAATTTCTCTAGTTTATTTGGCAACCATCGATGCCACCACTCACTTCCGAGGGTAAGTGATCTAGAGCTCATAACAAGGCCTTTACAATACATCATTCCACCGCAGTCCACCCTCGCTAAGGTTTCGCATCCCTCATTGGATAGAAATCCGCTGAGTTCGTAGGGGTCCCCTCTTGCGCCAGGTAGAAAAAATACCAAGTAATAACAGACAGGCCATGAAAGACCTCCCACCACATCCATAGGATCAATCGTGATGGAACTTTGCAAATTATTCGGCCAGGTCCACCCCATCCTGGACATGTGATTGCATGGTAAGGCATAGCAAGTTATCGCTCGCAGACCGGTCCTTATCTGACTTGGGCGACAACCTCAACCCTAGGGCATCGGATCACACGACCCCCGTGCATAGACATGCACCAACCAAACAACCAGATTCGCCCAAGTCTCAAAATCACATTTTCCATTGCTTTACAAAATCCTTTTCAAGCCTCTATGACAACCCAATGCCATAGCTCAGCTTTTAAAATATTTAGATAACATTGGTCTTTTGGCAGTAAAACTCCCAAAACAAGATTTTGATCTAAGCATGACTAAGCATACATTTTTCAAGAGATCCTGGTTCACACTATTGCATCAACCAGATTTTAACTAGGGTGACAACAGAGTGGATTCAATATCAAAATGGGCCATACAAAGGATTCGGCATACCTATGAATTTAAAAACAGACATTGAAATAGTTGAGTAAAAATAGGCATGCAGTAACATTTGAAACAGACATAAGTAATGGGTGCAACATGGTCAAGGGTGTAACTTGCCTTGCTCAAAGGCTTGAGTGTCTTCTTCTTCCTCAAAGAACTCAGGCTCTTCAGTGCCTTCACAATCTACACGGAAGAAAACAGAGCAACTCAAATAAAGCTCAAGTAAGATCCAAATGAACTCCAATGAAACACCAAAATAAAACCAACAGAGAAGCTTCAACGGTTTGGAGGAGGTCCAAGGGGCTGCTCGAGAAGAACCAACAGCTTGGGAGGAGGTCCAAGGGCTGGTCGGAAGAGCGAGAGAACTGAAAATGAGGAAAAGGTAAAGATGAAAGGCTGCGCAAGCTTATATAGCCAAAGCTGCTGGGAGTTCCAAAGTTACTCGAGTCCAAAAGTAAGTGAAAGGAAAGATAGGAGCAGGTAAAAGAAGAGACAAGAGTGCTGCAAAAAGTGACAGCCTTTAATGCGAGTCAATCGACATTAAATGCACGAAGACTTTCGAGCGCCAATGGACACGGTCAAAAGAAAAAGAAAGTGAGTGTGACTGGCAAATGGGGCCAGTCAAAGCTCAAGAGGGAGGTCCTGCGAAGAGCTTGAGGAGGTCTCGCAAAGGTCAAGGGAGGCCCTAACCCGCAAAGGTGCTCTTAGCAAAAGGACCAGGGGGTGGTCTTTGTAAAAAGACCAGAGGTCGCGACCACAAGGGGTGGTCTTGACCAGAGGATGGTCCTTACAAAAAGACCGAGAAGGGTGGTCTTTACAAAAAGACCACAGAGAGGTCCCGACCAAAGGAGGTCACGGTAAAACAAAAAGTGGAGGAGGTTGCGGCCTCGGAGGGAGGTCGCGGCAAAACGACAAAAAGAGGAGGTCTTTGCGAAAAGACTCACAGAGGGTGGTCTTTGCAAAAAGATCACAGAGGGTGGTCTTTACAAAAAGACCACGCGGAGGTCTAGAGGACGAGGAGGTTCAAAGGACAAGGAAAAAGGCGCGACAAAGCATAGCCATCCGATTTTGATCAGGTGGACCAAGGCGATAGGAACGTTCGGACCGCTCGAACGCTTATCTCCATCAGACCGCCCAAGCTCAATCGGACACTCCTCGAGAGGAGAAAGGCGTGGGCGCTGGATCTGACCACACGGAGGAAAAGGGAGATCAAACGAAACGGGGGATCCAACGGAGGAGATGAAACAAGGGGAGGTCTTGACGATTAAGATAAGATCAATGGAGGTCCCAACGGTTCAGACAAGGTAAAAGGAAATCTTGACGGCCAGAATGAACCCGAGGGAGGTCCCGACGGACAAGATGGAAGCAAAGGAGATCTGGACGGCCAGGATGAGAACAACGGGAGATCTCGACGATCAAGTTCAACACAAAGGGGGGCCTCAACGGTCAAGATGGATCCAAAGGAGAACTCGATGGCCAAGACCAACACAGGGGAGGTCTCGACTGTCAAGATAGAGCCAAAGGAGATCTCGACGGTCAAGACCAACATAGGGGATGTCTCGATGGTTAAGATAGAGCCAAAGGAGATCTCGACGGTCAAGACCAACATAGGGGAGGTCTCAACGGTCAAAATGGAGCCAAGAAGAGAAAAGCGACAGAGAGGAAGAGGCGCGGAGGAGCATAATCCGAGCGGACACGAGAGAGGTTCAAAGGAGGTTCAGATGGGCACAAGGAGGTCCAAATAAACTCAGGGAGGTCCAAACGAAGGGGAAATTCAACCCGAAATTAGAATTTCGAAATCAAGAACATTTCAAACACACACCCGAGCTAAAACGCCTCAAGGTGGACGTGTCCCAAGAGAAGGTCAATCCGAAGGGGTGGTCTAGACAAGGAGGAGGGTCTGGACCCTCAGATCCAAACGAAGGGAGGTTTGGACCCTTGGATCCAGACGAAGGGAGGAGGTCCAGAGAACGAAAGAAAGAACGGGGCCGAAGGAGAGCACTGAGCAATCAAAGAAAAGGGAGAACTCCAGTAAATTTGAACAGAGACCGAACTGATTTAGTTGAAGTTTGGTTTAGTCCTTTAAAGCTCTTTTTAAAATCTCAAGTTAAGCTTTGAATTCTCGTCAAAACCAAATGGTTCGTTTTATTTTGAAATCCCGAGAAGGCTCAAAGACCAGGGCGTTACAAACCTACTCCCCTTAAGGGAATCTCGACCCCAAGATTCAGACTTGGTCAGCAAAGAGGTGAGGATAAACCGCCTTAAGGTCCTCTTCTTGCTCCCAAGTGGCTTCATCTTTTGAGTGGTGACTCCACTGCACCTTGCACGATCAGATGACCTTGCTCTTGGTAACACGCTCAGCGATGTCTAGAATTTTGATTGGCTGCTCCACATATGTGAGGTCTTCTTGAAGGTCGATGCTCTCTAAGGAGGTCTGCTTTGCTGGAACTCTAAGGCACTTCTTTAGCTGAGACACATGGAAAACGTCATGTACCGCAGACACAGAGGTTGGCAACTCCAACTGATAAGCGACTTCACCTTTTCTTTCCAAGATCTTGAACGGCCCCACAAACCTTGGTGCAAGCTTTCCCTTGGTTCGAAATCTTCTTACTCCTTTGAGTGGAGTTACTCTAAGATAGACAAAGTCTCCCACTTCAAAAGACAAGTCTCTGCGACAGTTGTCAGCGTAGCTCTTTTGCCGGGACTGAGCCACTCTCAAACGTTCTCTTATGAGCTTCACTTTGCTTTCAGCTTCCTTGACCAACTCAGGCCCAAAGAACTGACGTTCACCAACTTGATCCCAAAGGAGAGGAGTTCTACACTGTCTTCCATACAAGGCTTCAAATGGGGATATCTTCAAGCTAGCTTGGTAGCTATTGTTGTAGGAGAACTCAGCATAAGGGAGGTTCTTGTCCCAACTTTTCCCATAGTCTAAAGCACAAGCTCTAAGCATGTCTTCAAGAACTTGATTTACCCGCTCTGTCTGCCCATCAGTTTGCGGATGAAAAGTTGTGCTGAAATTGAGTCTTGTTCCCAAAGCTTCATGCAAACTCTTCCAAAATATTGAAGTGAATTGAGACCATCTATCGAACACTATACCTTTGGGTACACCATGCAAACAGACAATTCGAGCCATATAGAGCTATGCCAACCTGCTGCTTGAGTAGGTGGTCTTGACGGGAATAAAGTGTGCCACTTTGGTTAAACGATCAATTATAACCCAAATGGAGTCATAGCCCGATTGGGTTCTGGGCAACCCAGTGATAAAATCTATACCCACTTGCTCCTACTTCCACTCCGGAATAGGCAAGAGCTGCAACAGACCAGCTGGTCTTTGATGCTCAGCTTTGACCCTTTGACATACGTCACAATGTACCACAAACTCAGCTATTTCTCGCTTCATGCTAACCCACCAATACTTCCTTTTGAGGTCTTGGTACATCTTGGTACTCCCTGGATGAATGGAGTATGGAGATTCATGGGCTTCCTTAAGAATGAGTTGCTTTATTTCTTGGTGATCCGGCACACAAAGTCTGTTGCCGAACCATAGAGCTCCCTGTTCATCTTCTGAAAAACCAGGAGCCTTTCCTCTTTTTAAGTTTTCCTTGATCTCTTGGAGGTCTTCATCTCTAGCTTGGTTCTCTCGGATCTGCTTCAGGACTGTGGGCTCGACTTCCAGAGCATGCACACAACCTTGATTGACAATTTTCAAATTTAGACGTCTTAACTCTTCATACAACTTGGGCTGATTTTCTTGGACCAATAAGGTGCTACAATAACTCTTTCGGCTCAAAGCATCAGCCACCACATTTGTCTTGCCTGGGTGGTAGTGAATTCTAAGATCATAATCTTTTATGAGCTCCAACCATCTTCTTTGCCTGATGTTAAAGTCCGACTGAGTGAAAATATATTTCAAGCTCTTGTGGTCTGTGAAGACCTCGCAGCGATTACCAATGAGGTAATGGCGCCAAATTTTTAAGGCATGAACTACGACAGCCAATTCCAAATCATGAGTGAGGTAGTTGGCTTCATGGGGCTTCAGCTGTCTGGAGGCATAGGCTACCATGCTCCCTTCTTGCATCAAAACACAACCAAGACCCTGTCTAGAGGCATCACAAAAGACTTCAAAATTCTTTCGGATGTCTAGCAAAATTAGCACCGGGGCGGAGGTCAATCGCTTCTTTAACTCTTGAAAGCTATGCTCACAGGCTGGTGTCTAAACAAATTTCTTTTCCTTCTTTAGCAGCTGAGTAAGAGGTCTTGCTATTCTTGAAAAGCCTTCAATGAACATGCGGTAATAACCTGCCATGCCAAGAAAGCTCCTGATCTGAGGCACAGACTTGGGTGGCTCCCAATTAAGCACATCTTGGACATTGCTAGGGTTAACGGCTACACCTGTGGTTGACATAACATGGCCCAAAAAGGTAACCTCTTTCATCCAGAAATCACACTTGTTGAATTTAGCATAAATTTGGTGATCTCTAAGCTTATCCAGAACCAACCGAAGGTGCTCTTCATGCTCTTCTTCGCTCTTAGAATACACCAGAATATCATCTATGAAGACAATAACAAACTTATCCAAATACTCCATAAATACTTTATTCATCAAGTTCATAAAGTATGCAGGAGCATTAGTCAATCCAAAAGACATGACTGTGAACTTATAGAGTCCATACCGAGTTGAGAAAGTTGTCTTTGGGATGTCTTCTTGGCGAATCTTCAACTGATGATACCCTGACCTCAAATCAATCTTGGAGAAAACTGCAGCTCCCTTTAGTTGGTCAAACAAGTCATCAATCCTAGGCAATAGATACTTATTCTTGATAGTGACATCGTTGAGGGCTCGGTAATCCACACACATGCGCTGGGTACCATCTTTCTTTGCGACAAAGATCACTGGAGCTCCCCAAGGTGAAGAGCTTGGTCTGACAAAACCTTTGCTTTGCATTTCCTCAATCTGCTACTTAAGCTCAACAAGATCATTAACTGGCAATCGGTAAGGCCTCTTGAAAATTGGTGCTGTTCCTGGAACTAAGTTGATGACAAATTCCAAATCTCTGTCCGAATGCATTCCAGGCAACTCATCTGGAAACACATCTGGGTAATCCCTTACCACTGGGAGGTCATCAAGCTTCACTTCCTTCAAATAGGCCAGGCTAGGACCTCCTCTAACAGAGGTCCCAGGACTGAACTCGACTTGGATTCCTTGCTCATTGGTGAGCACAATAGACCTGTTGGCACAGTCTATCTGACCGTGGTTCTTGGCTAGCCAGTTCATCCCAAGAATCACATCTAAACCTTAGGAGTACAAGACTACTAGATCTGTAGAGAAGGGTACTCCCAAGATTTTCAAGGAAAGATTTGGACATAAGGAACTAGTCCTCATTTTTGAGCCCGGAGTGTGGATTAGCATAGGGCTAGCTAAAGAAGATATAGATAACCCATTACTACCCACAAACTTAGAGGAAACAAACGAATGAGAAGCTCCGGAATAAAAAAGAACTGAAGCTGGTACGGAATTGACAAAAAACATACCAAGGACCACGTCCGAAGCGGCCTGAGCTTCCTTGGCTATGACATAATTCACATGTCCCTTGATATATTGAACTGAAGGCTTCACAATCGAATTGCTTCCAAATGCTAACACTCCTTGACTTGGCCGGGTTGAAGTAGTGGTTGCTGCTTGCTGCCTCTTTGGACACTTATTGGCATAAGGCCCAACTTCATTGCAGTAAAAGCATGTGACTCCTGCTGTAGGGATCAAGGATGGCTTCTTCTGAAAATGACCTCCTCGAGAGGTCCCACGAAAACTGGAAGTGCCAGGACGTCTTGTATGCTCTAAAGGTCTGAAAGGGGAAGAAGTCGCAGGTCTCCCTTGCTGAAATCGGGAGGTCCTGGGCTTAGGAAAACCTCCTGAACCGACTAGTTGAGCTGCCTTCCTCTTCTTGCGATTCTCCATCTCAAGATGTTTGCCTTCTTGATGAATTGCCTTACTTACAAGCTGCTGAAAATCTGGATAATCCTGAGCAATGAGTTGAACCGAAAGGTCATCATTGAGCCCTTCCAGGAAGCGCTCTTGCTTGGACTCATCTGTAGCCACATCTTCGGGTGCATATCTTGCCAACTAATTGAACTTTTGAAGGTACTCACTGACAGTGCAGTTGGCTTGGCGCAGGGATCTGAACTCCTTCTTCTTCAACAACATCATGCCTTGAGGAATATGAGCACGACGAAAAACTTGAACAAACTCATCCCAAGAAATGGCCTGAGCATCAGTGTAGGACTGAGTGAAATTGTCCCACCACTCAGAGGCTGACCCATTGAGCTGGTGAGAGGCAAACAATACTCTCTCACAGTCTAAACACTGGATCATATCTAACTTTCTTCCCACTGCTCTGAGCCAATCTTCAGCTTCCAATAGTCCCACTGCTCTGAGCCAATCATCAGCTTCCAATAGTTCAGTACTACTGGAGAAAGTGGGTGGTCTCATCCTCATAAACTCAGAGATGTTGGCCCTAGGAGGAGGTGGAACAAACACTGGTGGTTGAGCTGCTGCACGCTTGGAGGTTCGAGTCTTTGTTGATAGGTGGGCTAACAAGTTGATCAATTGAGCTTGATTTGCCATCATCGATTCCAATTTGGCCCTTAATTTGGAGGCGGCGGTCATGAGCAAGAGTCTCAGGATCACTCCCAAGGGCTCGGCCCTGACTACTAGTGCTGCCACTGCCACGAGTTGTCACCATCTGCCAGATCTTCCAAGATTAGGAAAGAAAAAGAAAGCTAGGGGGGAAGAGGTCGGAACAACCAAACCAACCAAAAACCAATTCAAAAGCTCAAACACGCTCTACTCGAGGCTCACTGCCCTCAGGGCTGCGAGCTGGAAGGTCATGGCCACAAGAGGTGGTCTTTCCAAGGAAACCCCGAGGGTGGTCTTTGCAAAAGACTACCACACATGACCACGAGCAGGGAGGTCCTTACACGACAACGTGCCAAGACCACTCCGAGGTAGGAGGTCCCGGGCACAAGGGCTAACCAACACAGGAACACCTATAGACAATTTCAAGGAAAGAAGATCCCTTTAACTTGTAAAACGTTGAGGCCAGCAAAAGATAAGAGAGAATAAGGTAAGGGAGGGTACAGAGAAGGGGGTAAGGATAGAAAGACGACCCATATAAGAGGAGAACAATTTATTTTACTTTTTTGTTTTGTAAAACAAATTTTGAACTTTTTACTAACGACCATTCCACTAGGCTACGACCTACAGTCAGGATGCTCTGATACCACTTTGTAACGACCCGACCCGGGGCACCCGAGAGGTCTTAGGACCTGGGACGTCCCCAAGTACTACGACCTGACTCGAGGGAGGTCGGAAGACCAAACCCAAGGAGGTCATGAGACTTGGAAAAGCCCCAAGACCTCCGTGTTCCGAACTAGTCCCAAGGATCAATGGCTAGCTCACACAGCAAACAATAGTGGTAGCATACATCAACGCAAACTTTATTTACAGCAAAAGAGTTGGTTACAAGGGTGGCTAACAAGCTGGCAAACCAAAATACACAGCAGAAGCAAAAGAACAAGTCCACCCGTTTCACCACAGGCAAACGGCTGGAGGGCGTTGCCTAGTTGATCTGGTCCTCCTCATCATCATAGAAGTCCTCTCCTGCTCAATTATCAAATCAAGCAAGTATGAGCACAACAACCGTGCTCGCAAGCTACACCCGTCAAATAACAGAATGATATGCATACATGGATATCACAAAGGAAGGCAGATATGGTTATTTTGCATAAAGCCAAGTTTATTTCAAATACAAGTACTAAGTTCCAAGGTAGATAACAGTAATTAAAATTCATTTTCTAAATCTCAGTTTTCAGTTGGATAACATTCATCACAAGTGGTGAAGGATACCCTCCTGTCACAAGGCTCCCTGCCAAAAACCCATTTGGATAGAGATCCAAAACCATTTTAACAAAGCTCTTTTGAAAACAAAACCAAGATCTAACTTTGAGAGGCTTGCCAGCATGTCCATAACCGCAGACACGACTATTCGAATAGTTTTACACGCTGTAGAGGTTGTACTCTTTACCCACATGACATGATTTCTCTAGTTTATTTGGCAACCGTCGATGCCACCACTCACTTCCGAGGATAAGTGGTCTAGAGCTCATGACAAGGCCTTTACAATACATCATTCCACCGCAGTCTACCCTCGCTAAGGTTTCGCATCCCTCATTGGATAGAAATCCGCCGAGTTCGTAGGGGGCCCCTCTTGTGCCAGGTGGGAAAATACCAAGTCATAAAAGATAGGCCATGAAAGACCTCCCACCACATCCATAGGATCAACCGTGATGGAACTTTGTAAATTATTCAGCCAGGTCCACCCCATCCTGGACATGTGGTTGCACAGTAAGGCATAGCAAGTTATCGCTCGCAGACCGGTCCTTATCTGACTTGGACGACAACCTCAACCCTGGAGCATCGGATCACACGACCCCCGTGCATAAACATGCACCAACCAAACAACCAGATTCGCCCAAGTCTCAAAACCACATTTTCCATTGCTTTACAAAATCCTTTTCAAGCCTCCATGACAACCCAATGCCATGACTCAGCTTTTAAAACATTTAGATAACATTGGTCTTTTGGCAGTAAAACTCCCAAAACAAGATTTTGGTCTAAGCATGACTAAGCATACACTTTTCAAGAGATCCTCGTTCACACTATTGCATCAACCAGATTTTAACTAGGGTGACAATAGAGTGGATTCAATATCAACATGGGCCATACAAAGGATTCGACATAGCTATGAATTTAAAAACAGGCATTGAAATAGTTGAGTAAAAATAGGCATGCAGTAACATTTGAAACAGACATAAGTAATGGGTGCAACATGGTCAAGGGTGTAACTTGCCTTACTCAAAGGCTTTAGTGTCTTCTTCTTCCTCAAAGAACTCGGGCTCTTCAGTGCCTTCACAATCTACACGGGAGAAAATAGAGCAACTCAAATAAAGCTCAAGTAAGATCCAAATGAACTCCAATGAAACACCAAAATAAAACCAACAGAGAAGCTTCAACGGTTTGGAGGAGGTCCAAGGGGCTGCTCGAGAAGAACCAACAACTTGGGAGGAGGTCCAAGGGCTAGTCGGAAGAGTGAGAGAACTGGAAATGAGGAAAAGGTAAAGATGAAGGGCTGTGCAAGCTTATATAGCCAGAGCTGCTAGGAGTTCCAAAGTTACTCGAGTCCAAAAGTAAGTGAAAGGAAATATAGGAGCAGGTAAAAGAAGAGACAAGAGTGCTGCAAAAAGTGACAGCCTTTAATGCGAGTCAATCGAAATTAAATGCACGAAGACTTTCGAGCGCCAATGGACACGGTCGGAAGAAAAAGAAAGTGAGTGTGACTGGCAAATGTGGCCCAGTCAAAGCTCAAGAGGGATGTCCTACGAAGACCTTAAGGAGGTCTCGCAGAGGTCAAGGGAGGCCCTGACCCACAAAGGTGGTCTTAGCAAAAGGACCAGGGATGGTCTTTGTAAAAAAAGACCAGAGGTCGCGACCACTAGGGTTGGTCTTGACCAGAGGGTGGTCCTTGTAAAAAGACCGAGAAGGGTGGTCTTTACAAAAAGACCAGAGGAAGGTCCCGACCAATGGAGGTCACGGTAAAACGAAAAGAGGAGGAGGTCGCGGCCTCGGAGGTTGGTCGCGGCAAAACGATAAAAAGAGGAGGTCTTTGCGAAAAGACCACAGAGGGTGGTCTTTACAAAAAGACCACGCGGAGGTCTAGAGGACGAGGAGGTTCAAAGGACAAGGAAAAAGGCGCGACGAAGCAGAGCCATCCGATTTTGATCGGGTGGACCAAGGCGATAGGAACATTCAGACCGCCCGAACGCTTATCTCCATCGGACCGCCCAAGCTCAATCGGACACTCCTCGAGAGGGGAAAGGCGCGGGCGCTGGATCTGACCACGCGGAGGAAAAGGGAGATCAAACGAAAAGGCGGATCCAACGGAGGAGATGAAACAAGGGGAGGTCTTGACGGTTAAGATGAGATCAAAGGAGGTCCCAACGGTTCAGACGAGGTAAAAGGAAATCTTAACGGCCAGAATGAACCCGAGGGAGGTCCCGACGGACAAGATGGAAGCAAAGGAGATCTAGACGGCCAGGATGAGAACAAAGGGAGATCTCGACAATCAAGTTCAACACAAGAGGAGGCCTCAACGGTCAAGATGGAGCCAAAGGACATCTCGACGGTCAAGACCAACACAGGAGAGGTCTCGACGGTCAAGATAGAGCCAAAGGAGATCTCGACGGTCAAAACTAACACAGGGGAGGTCTCGACGGTCAAGATGGAGCCAAAGGAAATCTCGACGGTCAAGACCAACACAAGGAAGGTCTCAACGGTCAAGATGGAGCCAAGGAGAGAGAAGCGACAGAGAGAAAGAGGCACGGAGGAGCATAATTTGAGCGAGCACGAGAGAGGTTCAAAGGAGGTTTAGATGGGCACAAGAAGGTCCAAATGAACTCAGGGAGGTCCAAACGAAGGTGAAATTCAACCCAAAATTAAAATTTCGAAATCAAGAACAATTGAAACACACACCCGAGCTAAAATGCCTCGGGGTGGACGTGTCCCAAGAGAAGGTCAATCCGAAGGGGTGGTCTAGACAAGGAGGGAGGTCCGAACCATAGGGGAGGTTTGGACCCTCAGATCCAAACGAAGGGAGGTCTGGACCCTTGGATCCAGACGAAGGGAGGAGGTCCAGAGAACAAAAGAAAGAATAGATTTGAAGGAGAGCACTAAGCGATCGAAGAAAAGGGAGAACTCCGATGAAATTGAGCGAAACAGGCGATTTAATTGAAGTTTGATTTAGTCCTTTAAAGCTCTTTTTAAAATATCAAGTTAAGCTTTGAATTCTCATCAAAACCAAATGGTTCGTTTTATTTTGAAATCCCGAGAAGGCTCAAAGACCCGGATGTTACACCCAAGAAAAGTATATTCAGGATCTTCTTGATCGTGCTTCTCTTACTAATCAGCACACCGCTGAGACTCCTGTGGAGCTTAATGTTCATCTTCGGCCCACTGATGGTGAGCCTCTTGCTGATTCTACTTGCTATCGTCACCTTGTTGGGAGTCTTGTTTATCTGGGTGTTACTCATCCAGATATTTCGTACCTTGTGCATATCTTGAGTCAATTTGTTTCTGCTCCTACTCAACTCCACTATAGTCATCTTCTTCGTATTCTATGATATCTTCGTGGTACCATCACTTGTCTGTTTTTCCTTCGCTCCAGCTCTTTACAACTCCAAGCATATTCTGATGCCACCTGGGCTAGTGATCACTCTGATCGCCGGTCTCTCTCTGCTTATTGTGTTTTTCTTTGTAGTTCTCTCATTGCTTGGAAGACTAAGAAGCAGACATCCATTTCTCGTTCGAGTGCTGAGGCTAAGTTGCGAGCTATGGCTTTGTTGACTGCGGAGGTTACTTGGCTACGGTGATTACTTGAGGATTTTGGTGTTTGGCCAAAGCACCCTCCTCTTTCGTCTGACAATCTGAGGGCTATTAGCATTGCTACAAATTCGGTGAAGCATGAGCTTACAAAGCATATTGGTGTTGATGCTTCCTACATGCGGACACAGGTACAGGATCAGATTGTTGCCCTTCAGTATGTGCCTTCAGAACTTCAGGTGGCAGACTTCTTCACAAAAGCGCAGACCAGAGCTCAACACAGCTTTTATCTCTCCAAACTTAATATTGTTGATCCACCATAAGTTTGATGGAGGCGTTAGATGTATATGTATTATCCCAGTTGTATAAAGGGCTCCTTGCATATATGTCATCATGTACTTGTATATATATTAGCTCATTGACCTCATATTGAATACAAGCGTTATTCATAATAGTTTGCATCCTCCTCATTACCCATTTCTACATTCCATGATGCAACGTCTTCTATCTCCCTTTGCGAATCACCGTAGCATAGATTTTTGCTGGAGAGGTGCCCCATTGTTCTAGCAATCTCCGTATGTCTCCGAGCCCAATCACTACGGCTCCATAGAGAAAGAGGAGGAGGTGACAGATTCCATTGTTCCATCAGCTTGTTATCAGCATCAAGCGATCCAGGCAAATAGAATGACTACAATTTTCCAAAAGAAACAGCCAGGAGCAAAATTCTATCACCATTCTGAAGATAAGATATGTGAGTGCTTAATGAGACCACTCTCCAGATGTACCTTTCCAGAGAGCTGATTAGAATCCTCATATTAGCTCATACGGTGGGTATTCTTTATCCAACCTACCCAACATCACCCATATTAGCTCATACGGTGGGTATTCTTTATCCAACCTACCCAACATCAAGTATGGAATGTAGATATTAATGACAACCAAAAGATATACGAAGAGATAGGGAGAGAGGGAGTACCTTTCGGTTTCCTTGGGAACGATAAGAATTATCAGCTTTGGCTTGAAAGTTAGGGCTTTGTTGATAAAGTGGTTTGAGAGAGAAGCTTTAAACCCAAAAAGGAGGATTCAGCCCCATGATCTGTGGATAACTACAACCACTGAATATTAAAAAAAAAACTGGGATTTTGTCTGTTACAATGGATGAGAGCAAAATAACAGATGAGTGGCTGTGACTATACCAATCGGCATCCTGTGGGTAATTCATCTGGTTGAGCGGTCATCCAGCCTTGTCTCTCAAAATTGAAACCATTCTAGAGAAATAGATATAATACTGTATCAGTCAGCAGTCAGCTATGCTAAAACACTTTAACAGGTCAAAAATTGCCAAGAGAGTAGCAAAAGAGGCCAGGTGCCTGTTCAGGCCTCAATATTTGTGCCTCTAATATGATGTATCTCACTAAAATTTAGCTATTTCATACATGGTTGTTTGTTCAATATTAAATAAAATATTAAACATAAAAAAGATTGTAGATCCTTTTAGAAATTTGAGAAAAATGCAAGCACTACCTTTGGCTGAATGAGATCATAATTTTTATAGAAGCAGTTTTTTTCAGAAGTTTCAAGCTTTTCCTTCCATAAGAAGCTAAAATCATTCGAACCACAGCAAAAGTCAACAGCCTAAAAAGAATAAGAATAAATGGAACGCATAAGGTTCATGAATCATCATAAAAGCCATCTGTTGATCATATATTGCGGTTAGTTTTGAATCTGAATAAAAAAAAAGTGGTACAGTGAATACTAAGAGATCAAATAGAAAAATAAACACTGTTGGAGATATTAGAGATTAGGGAAGAGTCCAGAGTTTACGTAAGAGTTCAAGTCGTGTTGGAGTCGGACTGTAATATTTGATACTATAAATAAAGGAGTGGAGATCCCAAAAGGGACACACAATTATTCCCCGAAAAAAAAGTCCAGAGTTTAGGTAAGAGTCCAAGTCGTATTGGAGTCGGACTGTAATATTTGATACTATAAATAAAGTACGTGGGGATCCCAAAAGGAACACACAATTATTCTCCGAAATTCTACATGGTATCAGAGTCAATCCTAATCCACTGTCCCGAAACCTAACCCTAACTTGCGACTCACCTGCTACCACCGCCGCCCCCCCCCCCTCGATACGCCCATCACCGCCGTCACCACTGCAATAGGGCGCCACCATCGTCGTCTCATGGGCGTGCGCGGGCCGTCGCCGCCGTGCCTTGTAGGAGGAGGAGGCGGTGGGCAAGCGACTGAGACGGATCGGCGAAGGAGGTGAGGAAGGTGAGGAACGGCGGCTTGCGTGGGGTTCCGAGGGGAAAGCGGTGCGAGGCGCACGCTTGGCGGCGAAAGTGCGAGACGGCAATGAGTCTGTGTATGTGAGACGATTCGGGTGCTTCAACGGCTGATCCGGCAAGCGGGTGGATCTGGGCCGGTCCAGTCGGAGGGAGAGGACGGAGAGAAGGAGGCGGTGTGGTGCTCCGGCCGGTGGTGGCGACATCCGGCGGTCACTAGCCGGATCTGGACGATCTGGCGTGGTCGGCTCAGAGGTGCTGGTGTTTGAGGGGGTGGTGCTCGGGGGAAGGAGCTTCGGTGCGGCGGAGGCGGCTCGGGCTAGCGATGAATGAAGAGGGAGCTGGGGGTCGGCGACGGTGAGGGAGAAGGGATCCGGTGGATCCGGATCCGGCGATGAGGCGCTAGTGAAAGCATCTAGGCCCCTAAAAATTGTTTTGGTAATTAATGACATTATGTGAATATAGGATTAACATGTTTATTGAGTATTTACAAGGTTAAATCCCATCGGTGAACGTATTTATGCAAACTGGCATGCAAAGGAACTACACGAAGATCTTTTGGCTCAAAGACAAGGTACAAGTAGTCTAGGATCTTTTTTTCTATTTTACCGGTCTTGGAGTTTTGGATGGAAGACTGGATTATAGGATAAACGCCGTACTATTAAGAGGGATCATGGCTAGTAGCTTGATAGCATGTTCTTGTGCCATATGAATCAATTTAGGATCATGCATGCATTTGAATTTAAACTTGAAATTAAATTGAAAAGTTCTAAGTGCTTCATCCAAAATCGGTAGTCTGCTTGATTACTTCTTGATCGTATCGCTTAGTCTTGATATGATAGGACTTTACTTGGCGGTAGTACCGCATTTTGAAGGAACGACCAATTAAGTGTTCAAGCGGAACGACCGGGTCCTTGACCGGTCGTACCGCATCGCGGTCATTCCGCATTTTAGTTGGCGGTTCAATAAAACCAAAAGCGTTGCAAATTGCCTCAGAATCTCTCATGGAAATCGGTCGTACCGCTCGTGGCTAACGGTCGTACCGTTGTGAGGTCGTTCCGATATTTGTGAGGTGGTTCAATAAAAACAGAACAAGTGCAAATCTGCTCAAAAACTCAATCTGGAAATCGGACGTTCCGCACTTAGGGAACGGTCGTACCGGCCTGCGGTCATTCCAATTTTTATATGACGGTACAAAAATTCTAGAACAATTGCAAATTTTAAGCCAATCGTGAAACCCTACAAACGGTCGTACCGCTCAAGAAAGCAAGACGGCCAAGAATCATCAGACGTATCGCAGCGTTTACTGCGATCGTCCGATCGAGTGTCCAACGGCTAGTATTTCCTTTTTAATGCTGTTCTAGCCGTTGGTGTGCTCGATCGAAGTCTTGTCGTCATCAGTAAATTGTCTTCGCGGTCATTCCGATTTTGCCTGAATTGATGGGTTTCGACTCCAACGGTCATAATTGTTTGTGGGGGCTTTAAATACCCCCCCCCCCCCAACTGCTCAAGTCAAGGCTGCTAGTGCCCATTTGACATTCATAGAGCCTTGAGAGCCCTTGCATTCACTCAACACTCAAAAACACACTTGTGCATTCATTGTGAGCTTGTTGAGATACATTCAAGTGCATTCATTCTCCTAGTTGATCCATGTGCACTTGAGTGCCGTCAAGTAAAGACCTTGGTCTATTACTCTTGGAGTGTTGCCGCACTCCTAGACGGTTGGTGGTGGAGCACGGTGATCTCTTCAAAGAAGATTGTGAAGAGGCCCGGTGTAAGCTTGTGAGTGGTTGGGTGTTCACCATCTCCGGAGTGGAGGAAGAACAACCATAGTGATTTGATGGAAGGCTTAATTCGTGGAGCCGGCTTGAGACGTCAAGTTTCCTCAACGTGGACTAGTGAAGACCGGCAAGTCTTCGATACCACGGGAAAAACATCACCATGTCTTTGTGGTTATCTCTAGTCTTTACTTTCCGCATTTATATTTTTAGTTTGTTTATTGTGATTGTTTTGCTTAGCTAGAAATATAACTTGTTTAGACTAAGTGATTATTTGGTGAAATTGTTTATTTAAAAATTTAAAAACCTCCTATTCACCCCCCCCCTCTAGTTGGTATCCTTGATCCTACAAGTGGTATCAGAGCTTGGTCTCTCATTGACTTAGACTTAACCGTCTAAGAGAGAAAAGGATGGCTAGTGAGGGAATTGCTATAGGAAAGGCTCCTTTATTTGATGGCTCAAATTATGCTTATTGGAAAATTAGAATGTCAATTTATTTAAAGGCGATGCGTCCAAGCGTATGGAAAATCGTAAATGAGGGTTACGTCATGCCACTTGATCCACTACATCTTACGGATCAAGAGACGCGTAATGCTCATTTAGATGCTCAAGCTATGAATGCTCTCTTTGGCGCTTTGAACGCGGATGAGTTCAATAGAGTGAGCAATTTGGAAACCGCTCATGATATTTGGACCACTCTCTCGGAAATCCATGAGGGTACATCCACGGTCAAAGAAGCCAAATTGCATAGGCTTCGAATCAAATATGAGACATTCATGATGTTGCCTCATGAAAACATCAATGAGATGTATTCACGACTCAACAACATTGTGAATGAGCTCAAAGGCCTTGAGACTAACCTTCTTGATGTTGATGTTGTGCGCAAGATGCTTACGGCTCTCCTGGACAAATATGAGACGTTGGTGACTCTATTTCTCAACTCACCCGAGTTGCCAAGGATGACATCAACGGGGCTCTTGGGCAACCTCATCACAAATGAGTTATTCAAAAAGGACAAGGAAGAGCTCTTAGAGACATCTTCCTCAAAGAAGAAGATCACCGCTTTCAAGGCCAAAGGCGGAATCAGCGATGATGAAGATGAAGAAGGAGATTCCGATGAGGAGTATGCACTCCTTGTGAGAAGGATGAAGAGGGTCATGAAGAGACGCCCCAATAGAATCTACAACTTCGACAAGTACAAGAAGGGGCAATCCTCAAGTGACAAGAAACGTTATAGCAACATTCGGTGCTATAATTGTGAAGAGAAGGGGCACATTGCTTCTCATTGCCCCGAAAAGAAGGATGACAAGAACAAGTCATTCAAGAAGAAGGAGTACAATGGTAAGAAAAAGCTCTTCAAGAAGCTTCACAAAGACGGCAAGCATGAAGCCCACATTGGAGAGTGAGATTCAAATGATGAGTCAAGCGACTCCGATTCTGATGAGAAAGAATCCCCCAAGAAGAAGGGACTAGTCGGCATCGCCATCAAGGAAGCACCATCGCTATTCTCCACTTCTACTTGCCTCATGGCAAAAGGAGATAAGGTAAAATCCATTATTAGTGATGAACCAACTTATGATGAATTAATGGATATGATTAATGATTTAAATGAATATCTTGGAAAAGAAAAATCAAAATATAAGGTCTTAAATAAAGAATACAATACTCTAAAAGATTATTATATGGAGCTTAAGGAAGTTCATAACTTGCTTATCCAAGAATATTCACATAAGTCTTGTTCTAATGTAGGAATTACATGCAATATTATTGATAAAATGCCTAGTGTAGAAATTACTAAGACTAGTGCATCTACTTCATGTGATGACCTACTTGCTATGCCATGTTGCTCTAATATTGATGCTAATTAAAATATTGTTGAACAAAATGATTCAAAGCTTATTCATGAGAACAATGAGCTAAAAGAACAAGTGTCCAAGCTAAGCAAGAGCTTGGAAAGATGCTTCAAGGGTAACGCCACTCTTGACAAACTTTTAAGTGAGCAAAGGTGCTCATTCAACAAGGAAGGTCTTGGGTATGTGCCTAAGAAAGGTAAGAAGCCGGCAAACATGCCCACAAGATTTGTGAGGCAAAATGGTAAGTATTGTTATAAATGCTAGGAAATAGGACATGTGCAACAAGATTGTCCTAAGGGTAAGACTCCATCCATTGGAATATATGATTCTTCCTATATGCTTAAAAAGACTAAGGATGGTAAAATAATTGCTCGTTTTGTTGGCACTTCAATTTTAGGTGCTAAAAAGAATGCTATTTGGGTGCCTAAATCCTTGGTTACTAACCTCCAAGGACCCAAACAAATTTGGGTACCTAAAAGAACTTGACTTTTGTTTTGTAGGTGAATTATAAAATCGGTGAAAAACATTGGGTGCTTGATAGTGGATGTACACAACACATGACCGGTGATAGAAAAATGTTCACCACATTTGAGAATGGCCAAGGAATGGAAAAGATCACTTTTGGAGACAATAGCAAAGGAGAGGTATTAGGATTGGGTAAAATTGCTATCTCAAATGACCTTTCCATTTCTAATGTTTCTTTAGTAGAATCATTAAACTTTAACTTGCTATCCGTTGTCCAAATATGTGATCTTGGACTAATTTGTTCATTCTCTAGTGAAGGTGTAACCATTTCTAATGCAAAAGATAGCTCTTTAGCTTTCAAAGGCTTTAGATTTGGAAATCTTTACCTAGTTGATTTTAGTTCAAGTGAATCTCGTTTAAAAACTTGTTTAATGGCAAAAACCTCATTGGGTTGGCTTTGGCATAGAAGGCTAGCTCATGTTGGAATGATTCAACTCAAAAAACTTTTCAAACATGATTTAGTTGTTAGCTTGAAAGTTGTGAAGTTTGAGAAAAATAGACTTTGTAGTGCTTGTCAAGCCGGCAAACAAGTCGCAAATTCTCATCCCTCCAAGAGTATCATGTCAACTTCTAGACCATTGGAACTCTTACATATGGACTTATTTGGGCCAACAACCTATAAGAGTATCGGAGGTAATAGCTATTGTTTAGTCATTGTGGATGATTACTCTAGATACATATGGGTATTCTTCCTAGATGACAAAAATGAAACCTCTAGGATTTTCAAAAGATTTGCAAAAAGGGCCCAAAATGAATTTGATTTCAAAATAAAGAAAATCCGTAGTGATAATGGTTCTGAGTTCAAGAATACTAAAGTTAAAGACTTTTGTGATGAACTTGGAATAAAGCATGAACTTTCCACAACCTACACTCCAGAGCAAAATGGAGTAGTAGAAAGGAAAAATCGTACATTAATTGAAATGGCTAGGACAATGCTTGATGAATATAATACTTCCGATATCTTTTGGGCGGAAGCTATAAATACCGCTTGTCATGCTATAAATCGTCTTTATTTGCACCGTCTTTTGAAAAAGACTTCCTATTAGCTTCTTGTAGAAAGAAAACCGAACATCTCTTATTTCCGAGTTTTTGGTTGCAAATGTTATATTTTAAAGAAGGGTGTTCGTCTTCAAAATTTGATAGTCATTGTGATGTTGGTTTCTTACTTGGTTATTCGTCAAATAGCAAGGCTTATCATGTCTTCAACAAAAACTCCGGTTTGGTTGAAGAAAGACACGATGTGCAATTTGATGAAACTAACGGCTCTCAAAAAGAGCATGAGAACTTGGATGATGTAGGTAATGAAGCCTTAAGAAAAGCAATGGAACATATGCAAATAGGCGACGTCAAGCCCGAAGACGATCCAACATCTTCCACTCAAGTTGAACCACCCACCTGTTCCACAAATCAAGTACAACTTAGTGAAGAGGACAACAAAGAAGATGATCAACCATCCAACCAACCACCAAGAATTCACAATGCAATTGCAAAAGATCATCCAATAGATCAAATATTGGGTGACGTAAGTAAGGGTGTCCAAACTCGCTCTCGTGTTGCTTCTTTTTGTGAACATTACTCTTTTGTCTCTTCTATTGAGCCAAAGCTTGTAGAAGAAGCACTTGATGACCCGGATTGGGTGAATGCGATGCATGAAGAACTCAACAATTTCATCCGGAATGAAGTTTGGACATTGGTGGATCGACCCAAAGAACACAATGTTATTGGTACAAAATGTGTCTTTAGGAACAAGCAAGATGAGAATGGTTTGGTTGTTCGGAACAAGGCAAGGTTGGTCGCTCAAGGGTATTCACAAATTGAAGGTTTGGATTTTGGTGAAACCTTTGCTCCCGTAGCTAGGCTTGAATCAATTCGGATATTACTTGCTTTTGCATCATACTTTGATATTAAATTATTTCAAATGGATGTTAAAAGTGCATTCTTAAATGGTAAAATATCCAAACTTGTCTTTGTTGAACAACCTCCCGGTTTTGAAGATCCAAAGAATCCAAATCATGTCTATAAACTCTCCAAGGCGCTCTATGGTCTTAAACAAGCTCCTAGAGCATGGGATGAACGCCTTAGAGATTTTCTAGTCTCAAAAGGATTCAAAATTGGAAAGATTGATTCAACTTTATTCACTAAAGTCATAAATGATGATTTCTTTGTATGTCAAATTTATGTTGATGATATCATTTTTGGATCTACTAACCAAGATTTTTGCGAGGAATTTGGTGATATGATGTCTAGGGAATTTGAAATGTCAATGATTGGAGAATTAAGCTATTTCCTTGGACTTCAAATCAAGCAACTCAAGAATGGGACTTTCATAAGTCAAACCAAGTACGTGAAGGATTTACTTAAAAGATTTGTCATGGAAGATTCAAAACCCATCAAGACTCCCATGGCTACAAATGGTCATCTTGATCTAAATTAGGGAGGTAAACCGGTAGATTTAAAGCTTTATAGATCTATGATTGGTAGCTTGCTTTATCTTACCGCATCTAGGTCCGATATCATGTTTAGTGTTTGCATGTGTGCACGTTTTCAAGCAACTCCAAAAGTGTGTCATTTAATGGCCGTTAAAAGAATACTAAGATATTTAAAACATTCCTCTAGCATTTGGTCGGTACGACCGCGACGGTTTGTGAAGAAAACTTAACTCCCAGTAGTTATTTTTTCAGCTGTAACTCCCTCGCAGCGGTTCGTCCACCCCTCCTCGTCCGTTACAACTTCTCTCTCTCTTTCTTTCTCTCACCCGTGCGACTCAACTCCCCTCCAATCCACTCAGATCTCTCAATCTTTTGATTCCTTCGTGTTGCCAGCCTCTCCAAGGTTCAACTCCTCTAATCCAAAGGTAAAACCTTATTTGATTCAAGATTCATCTCCTTTGGAACCCTAGGATGTCCATTTTTAGGGTTTATTGAAAATGTGATGATTTTCTGTAGTTCTAATTGGGCAAAATATGTTATTTGGTGTCTTAAGATGGTTGCGCATCAGATCCATGGATTCAATCCATGAAAAACCACCAAATATGCGAAATTCGACAGCCCTAGAACTCGGTCAGAAAATCGAGCAGCCCAGGTTCTTGAGCGCGGTATGACCAAGAAGATCTGATCGTCTTAGGCCAATGAGCGTGATACGTCCGATTGTCCTGACAGAAAATAGAAATGTCAACTCTTTTTCAACTAAATTCCATTTCAATCATTCCTTTGAATATCTTGTAACATATTCTCTGTTTCTAAAGATGCCTAGGATGAGGGTTGCGACAAGAAAATCTTATGGACCCCCTCGAGGACAGTCGTCTCCTCAATCCTCTGCCGCTCCAACTCAATCATCTCAACGTCGACGTCGGTCAGCTCCAGTACGGCAATCACGTTCCGTTCGTCAGAAGGTCGTGCATGGTAAAGGAAAAGGGCTAGCATCAGAATCTGAGACAAAAGCAAGTGAGGACTATATCTCTGATGATCAGACTCAATCTGAGCCCGACTCTCCAGAAGGTACATTTGATAACTTAGGAGATCTTCCAGCATCTCCAATTGATTTACGCCTCCTGTCAGCAGATGATTATGCAATCAAAAAACATGTAAATCAGTACCTCTTAAAGTCAGACAGTGTGCATCCTGGTTTTCACACTGTCTTCCAGGAGCAAGTGTTTGAGCAGTTGTATGGTCCTAACAGAAAGTTTGCATATCATAAATGGATCAAGTGGACTCACTTAAATTCTTTGGACAATTATAGTAGTATTTATCAGCTCTTTCTTCAGGTAGGTCTTCATGACCTTGTTGCACTAAAACAGAACTATGACGACAAGCTTATCAGACAGTTCTATGCCACAGTGCATGTCTCTCCTGACCTGAATTCTATCAGATGGATATCAGCCTCTAAGTATGTGGAGACTAAGGAAGAATTTGAGTAAGTTTTGAGGGTTCAGTCCGGAACTTGGGATAAAGTCTTTGAGAGGCCTGCTTTATTGTGTCCTACTTGGTCTGATTATTATGATCCTTCTGTCAAAAACAAGTTAGGCACAATCACTGGACTGAGACAAATTCCTAGCATGATCAACAGGGTCATTAACCACACCTTCTACCCCAAAAGTGGTAACTTTGATGCAATTCGTGGTCACGCCTGGAATATTATTGATAATATTATGAGGGGCATCAAGTTTGATGTTGTGGATGTGATTTTTCAGGGCATAGTCTCCTCTAAGAATGACAGAATTAAAAGAATTTATTATGCTCCATACATCATGGCATGGATCACACACAAAATAGAGTATCGTGGTGGATTGGGAACTGTTCACAAGTCCTACAGGCCACGAGACGGTCTTCCTCCACGACATGATAGTCTTTGAGGATGATCTTTGGTGAGGCTCTGCTATTGCTCTCTTTGGTGATGCTCCTCTTGATAGCACTCTTGCACGATTCTTGAGAATCGTGACTTATTCTTAGCTCTTTACAAGAAATCAAGGCTGAACAAGCTGAATTTCAGAGTGAGACTCGAGGACGATTACTTGAGATGGAACAGACTCAGAATGATTTCTTCGATGAGACTCATAACAAAATGGCTGCACTGATGGAGAGCATGGCTGACTTAGAGGGGATTCTGAAGACTCCTCAGCGTTTCTCTCAACGTCCTCCTATTTTCAGGACATCCTCTGTGCCTCCTATACCTCCTCCGGCTCAGTATGGCGCTGCGCCTCGAGGTATAGTTTACGCTCTGTTGCTCCTCGGCTCAATCACCGAGGCCATGACTCAGGATCCAGCCCCAGCGTTAGAGACAGCATCTTGGATCCGGCTCTGTTGTTTGATTCCTCAGATCGATCTTGACTCCTCCTCTAGAGCAGGTCACCGCTTCTCAGGACTCCGCTCCTCCGGCCCTAGACTCTCAGGATCCTGCTCCAGTTCCCGCTCCTACTCCAGCACAGGATCCGGCTTCCCAGGACGTCGTCCCTCCTCCTCAGGCTCCCGTTGTCTGAGTTGTTTTTGGTACCTTGATGCAAAGGGGGAGAGAAGTGAAAAGATATAGAAGACATAGCTTTAGGGGGAGCAAGCGCAAGCTTTTGCTACTATATATATATATGGACTTATATGTGTTAGCTTATATTTGTTGGACTTATTTTGTAATGTTGAACTTATATGTGCTTGTAATAGTTTAATTATGCGTCCTTTAACTTGTTGAACTTGTGGATGATGTCATGGTATTATCTTTAATGCAATCTCAATTATTGTCATATTCTACTATTGCATTTCCTCAAGTTCAAAAATGCTAAAGAAACTCCGCTCAAATTTTCTCAAAATCTTCTACAAAATGTTCTATCTTTATATGCACATGTTTAGGGGGAGCTTTCTTTAAATTAGACTTAACAAGAAAATAATTCTCATACTTTCCTTTATGCTTATTGCAAGAATTGTTTTGTTGTTAAGCCATCAAAAGAATATACAATTATGGTATATTCAAATCAATCTTTTCACATATTATTAGTGTTGTCATCAATTACCAAAAAGGGGGGGATTGAAAGCATCTAGGCCGCTAAAAATTGTTTTGGTAATTAATGACAATATGTGAATATGGGATTAACATGTTTATTGAGTATTTACAAGGTTAAATCCCATCGGTGAACGTATTGATGCAAAGTGGCATGCAAATGAACTACACGAGGATCTTTTGGCTCAAAGACAAGGTACAAGTAGTCTAGGATCTTTTTTTTCTATTTTACCGGTCTTGGAGTTTTGGATGGAAGACCGGATTATAGGATAAACGCCGTACTATTAAGAGGGATCATGGCTAGTAGCTTGATAGCATATTCTTGTGCCATATGGATCAATTTAGGATCATGCATGCATTTGAATTTAAACTTGAAATTAAATTGAAAAGTTCTAAGTGCTACATCCAAAATCGGTAGTCTGCTTGATTACTTGCGATTAAATGTATCGCTTAGTCTTGATATGACCGGACTTTACTTGGCGGTAGTACCGTATTTTGAAGGAACGACCAATTAAGTGTTCAAGCGAGCAATAGGGTCCTTGACCGGTCGTCTGCATCCTTGATCATTCCGCATTTTAGTTGGCGGTTCAATAAAACCAGAAGCGTTGCAAATTGCCTCAAAATCTCTCATGGAAATCTGTCGTACCGCTCGTGGCTAACGGTTGTACCGTTGTGCGGTCGTTCCGATATTTGTGAAGCGGTTCAATAAAAACAGAACAAGTGCAAATCTGCTCAAAAACTCAATCTGGAAATCGGACGTTCCGCACTTAGGGAACGGTCGTACCGGCCTGCGGTCATTCCGATTTTTATATGGCGGTACAAAAATTCCAGAAACATTGCAAATTTTAAGCCAATCGTGAAACCCTACAAACGGTCGTACCGCTCGAAGAAACAGTACGACCGGGGCAAATCGGACGTACCGCGCGTTTGCCTGCGGTCGTTCCGATTGAGTGTCCAACGGCTAGTATTTTCTTTTTTAGTAACTGTTCTAGCCGTTGACTGTGCTCAATCAGAAGTGCGGTCGTTCCGATTTTGCCTGAATTGATGGGTTTTGACTCCAACGGTCATAATTGTTTGTGGGGGCTTTAAATATCCCCCAACTGCTCAAGTCAAGGCTGCTAGTGCCCATTTGACATTCATAGAGCCTTGAGAGCCCTTGCATTCACTCAACACTCAAAAACACACTTGTGCATTCATTGTGAGCTTGTTGAGATACATTCAAGTGCATTCATTCTCCTAGTTGATTCATGTGCACTTGAGTGCTGTCAAGTGAAGACATTGGTCTATTACTCTTGGAGTGTTGCCGCACTCCTAGACGGTTGGTGGTGGAGCACGGTGATCTCTTCAAAGAAGATTGTGAAGAGGCTCGGTGCAAGCTTGTGAGTGGTTGGATATTCACCATCTCCGGAGCGGAGGAAGAACAACCATAGTGATTTGAGGGAAGGCTTAATTCGTGGAGCCGGCTTGAGACGTCAAGTTTCCTCAACGTGGATTAGTGAAGACCGGCAAGTCTTCGATACCACAGGAAAAACATCGCCGTGTCTTTGTGGTTATCTCTAGTCTTTACTTTCCGCATTTATATTTCTAGTTTGTTTATTGTGATTGGTTTGCTTAGCTAGAAATATAACTTGTTTAGACTAAGTGATTATTTGGTGAAATTGTTAATTTGTTTAAAAATTTAAAAACCTCCTATTCACCCCCCCTAGTCGGTATCCTTGATCCTACAGCTGGAGGTGGAGTTGGCAAGGAGGAGAGGCGGCGTCGATCGAGGCTAAGAACGGAGACGGAGGTCGGCCGACGACGGCACCAAGCGGTGGAGGCGGCCAGATCCTTGGCCTACGACCGGATCTGGACCGTGTAGGCTCGGGGGTGTGAGGAGGCGCGGCCTAGCGCCTAGGCGGCGAGCAGGGGCGCAACGGAGAAGTCTCGCGTGGTCGAGGTGGAAGAGGAGAAAAAGACGTGGAGCGGCGACAGGGTGGCCATGGATGGTGGAGCAGTGGAGTGCGGAAGGAAGAGAAGGTTGCGGGGAGAAGAAGCTTGGGGGAGGAGTGTGGCACTTGGATCTGGTGGCTTGGATCTGGTGCTCTCGGGTGGAGGCAGCAGGTGATCGGGAGCAGGAGGGGAGCTCCGGTGGAGGAAGGTGAGGAGGGCTGTTTGAGGAGGAAGGGAAGTAGGAGGGAGAAGGGGGTTCGGGAGGAAAAGAAGAACAGGAGGTCGGGGGAGAGAAGGTGCTCGGGGTAGGGAGGAAGAGGATGAAGTTTGCTGAGGTTTGCAGTTTGCTATGCTTGAAGAGCTGTTGGTGGGGATCCGAATCCGGTGTGAAGGATCTGATCTGGCGTGGAAGGATCTGGTGTGGTCTGAGGTCCAAATCCTGTGTTAGGGAAAGGAGAGAGATGGTGGTGTGTTTGCTGAGAGGTTCAATTGCTATGTTGGGGAAAGGAGTGGAAGACAGGGGGAGAGGACTGTTAAGGTGGTGACTTTGGTGGTTGAGCTAATGATGGCGATGCGCTTGACAATGGTGAGGATGAAGTTGGAGCTGGTGGTAGCTCCAGTGGAAGTTATGTCAGTTGGTAGTGATGGTATTGGTGTCGTGCGGTGGTGTTGATATGGGTGCCGGAGATAGTGTTGCTAGAGATGTCCGGGAGGATTGGGACTGAAGTCAGGCGTAATGGTCTGTGACAGGGGTAGAGGTGGTGGAGACCGAAACTAGGGGTGTGTGGGTAGAGTGGTGGAGGTCGGGGGTGGCGGGGGGTATGAGGGGTAGAGGAAGATAAGGTTGAGGTCGGACAACTGGTATATGGTGGAGATGGATTTGATAACGTCCCTGGTAGTGTTAGTGGTTAGCAACTATTTTTGTGGTATTGGTTATGGAGTCGATGGATGGTAGTTTTTACTAGATTCTAGCAATAATATTGTATTATGTAACAAGATGGTCATGATTGCTATCTCATGCCCATCTTGAGGGGGAGTGTTGGAGATATTAGAGATTAGGAAAGAGTCCAGAGTTTAGGTAAGAGTCAAAGTCGTGTTAGAGTCGGATTGTAATATTTGATATTATAAATAAAGAACGTGAGGATCCCAAAAAGAACACACAATTATTCCCCGAAATTCTACGAACACAAAGATTAGAAATCTAGCATTAAGTTGATAGCTCCATCAGCATCGCAAAGAAGAGTTAAAGCAAGGCATTTAGAAAAATGGAAATTTCTGCCATCAACTTTTTTTAGTGAAACACGTGGAGATTTAATCCAAATATGGGAAATATAAGCTCTATCCAAGGATAATGCAGAAGTGCAGAACTGGCCGTCCAAGCAGGTGATAGTATGGAACTCAATCATATTGCATTATTACGAACATGTAAAATATATGCTATGGTGATTCTACCAAATCAAAATCAGCTGATCATTGTTCTTGCAAATAAACATGACATCTAATTCCATAGGAGGAGATTAGCACAAATAATTGAAAGAACAGCAGATGTGACAAGTTTTTTGCCTCTTTTTTTTGTGCCAATTGGTCCATCCCAGTACTCTGCTAGGAACCAGTCTGGTTTTCAACCTTTCATTTTATAAACCCTGAAATAGGCTGTTACTATCAAGTGGACTGTGGACTGGAAATTGCATCCCCCCACCCCCCAAAAAAAATCTATTTTTCAAACAATTGATGGAGCTAATTTACTCAATGTTACCGGAGGCATCGCCCTGTAACCAAGATGTCTAAGCTTGTCGTGGATAGACCATATCAGTACAATAACAAATATAGTATCAAACAATTTTCCTGGTCAAATAAACAAAGCAACGGATTTTATGCAGATACATGACACAAGAAAAGCAAGAAAAGATTGAAAGAGAGTTATAATATGGCACATTGTTTATGCAATTCAACGAAGGCCAGATTTACATAACCAAACCAGAGCAGACATTTACCATGTCACCACTTTGAATATAGCATTGTAGCTTATCAACAATCTGCACAAATTCGCCAAAGTTACATCAGTTACCACAAATGGAGAATGGATTGAGCAGTGGGAAGCAACCTATAGTATTTGAAGAAGTTCTACACAACCATAACTCACAGATAAGGACAAACAGTAATGTTTTTGGTCCCAAGAAAGAAGGAAATCAGCATCAGAGATACTGAGATTGAAGAGTACAACTGGTTTGTATAGAGCACTCTAGATACAAAACCAAATAGATCTACCTTGGGTTTATCTAGCATTCTGCCATTCTGCCATTCTGCTTATAACCAACATCAATGGAAAAAAGGTCTAAGATAATCTAGGAACATTTCAATTAGTACCAAATGCAACCATAATCTACTTCAGGATAGTGATGCAATGGATATGGATATAACCAAATTATATGACAACATAGAACTTGAATAAGAAATATTTTACCCAAACATCATTTTTTTGCTTTTCCATATTCAAGGTTTAGTATTTTAATACAACAAAATGAAATATGTGCTGTTATGTGCACGATACTGCAGCAAGGGTCAGGTGCAAGTGCATAAGTTGCGGCCGGCTGGCCATCCGTACAGGCAGAGGACAAGCACACGTCCAAGGCAGCAGCAGCTTAGCAACTTCGGCATCACGGAGCTGCGCGATTTGAGCAGCCGGTCGCCTAGCTTCGCAGCGCAGCGCAGAGCAATCTAGGGTTTTGATCCCCGAGAGCCAAATCCCCTCCTCCCGCACAAAACCCACTTGAGCAAAACCAGAAGAGCACGCGCTTTGAACACAAGAGTGGGAGAGACAGCAGAGAACTACTAGGAGGGAGCAGCAGCGCGAGCCAAGCCCATTTTATGCCTACCCCTCTTCGGCCACCTTCACATAGTTGCTCTAGACGCCGTCCGTATCACATTACTGAACCCCCGGCCCCACCAAACTTGGGCCCAGCAGTCGTGAGAGGAGAGGTAGTAGAATGGTGCAAATGCGGAACGGAATTTACTAGGGACCCACTTGTCAGACAGGGTGGAGTGGTTGGATGTAGAATTTTTGGCGTATGTAGCGAGCACTCTCGGCCCCGAGCACTGTCGGTCCCGGTTTTAGCAAATCTGGTAGTTCGAGCGGTGCAATTTCGCTTTTGGCATCTCTATCGTTCCTCCGTGCCTCGGATCACGTTTGGCCGTCCATGTCGTATCTCGTCCGTGCGCAGATGGCCTGGACGTACCTTGTCTGTGCGCTGGCAGCCCAGACGCCTCTCCTCCGTTCGCCCTGGAATGGATGCCGCTGCGCACGCCACGTCGTTGGCCCTCTCTCATCCGTTCCTCCCTGGTTCGGACGTGCTCCATCCATCCACATGAAGGCCATCTCAGTCGTTGCCTACTATATGATTGCCCACATGACTATATTTTCAGATGAGTGCTCCTAGCCCTCCCCTAGTTGCTTTCTGCGTCAAAAGAATCCCCTGTCCCGTCATCTCATCTTTTCGCCATCCCATCCATCTAGTCGCTGCCCCCGTCCGCATGCATCCATGTTCACGCTGTCTTGTCTGTGCGAAATGCGCATGCGTGCCTATAAAAAACGGTGCCACCATCGTTCTCGCTCGTATTCTGCCATTCATTCTCGTTCTCACGCTCGTCGCTGAGAATAAAGAGAACTGAACTATTTTTTATTCAAAATACACTTGGAAGTAAATACTTTGTTCCACATCAAGGCAAGGTAAAATTTATTCATGTGGTTTTAGTTGTAATTATTTTTGTCGTTGTCAATTTGCGATAACTTATTAGTGGTAGTTGACCCGTAATTGGTAATTAAATTAGTGGTAAGTATAGGGTCATAATTAAATACTCATAGTTAGTTAGTCGTAATTAATTATTTATTCGTATTTGCTTACTCTCATTTATTTGCTTATTTGTTTGTAATATGTCGTAATTATCTATGTGCTTGGTAATTAGTGGCATAAAAATTACGAGCAACTAATTAGTACCTTTTTGTTTGGGCCTATTTAATTAGTAGTAATTGGAGAAATAATCTTATGTAAATAGTTGTGCACAATTAATTAATTAGTACTAATTACATACCCTGTTTGTTATAGGAAGAAGTCCATTCTACCTCCTCAAGTATCGACGTGCGGACACCTAACCCTCTGAAAAAAAAACCGGCCCTTTGACCCCCCCCTAAGTTGCAAAACCGGACAACGTGCCCCCTCCGGCTGTTTCATGCGGTGGTTTCTTGTGACGCGTCCGGTCGGGCGGTTTTATACGTCGGCATTGCGTGGGCGAGTGTGGGCAAGCCGAGGTGGCGAGGGTGAGTGTGGGCAATTTGGAGATCATGGAGGTGGTAGTTCTGGATGTCCTCGAGGCGAGGAGGCATAAGAGTTGCCATTGTGGTCGGTCGCAGCAACCATCTTCCCCGGCCGCCGTGAGGTCCGCCGCCGCTCCGGAGCTTCGCCGTCATGGTCTTGTTGTCGCTTGCCGTCCTGCAACCGGCTCGCTCTCTGCTCTGCTTCACTTCTTTGCTCCTCTCGTGGCTCCCGACCGCTTCCGCTCGGCGTAGTCCGGCGCCCGGCCGGGCGAGGCCTCAACACGCGGGTCCCTACCTCGCAATCGCTTTTCGTCGAGAACGGCGGTCGGGAGCAGTGGCGGCTCCGGTGAGCACGGCCCAGCGGCGCAAGCGCGGGCTTCTTCACTCCGCCGGTGGCGGGGCGATTCTTGCGTCGCTCGATTTCCTGGCGGTGGCCTTGATGGTGTCGTGGCGAAGCGGTGGGGTTTCTTCACTCCGTGGTGGTCGGGCCGATTGCCCACCGCTGGATCTCCTGGCGTGTGATCTTGAGGCGGAGGTGTCGAATCGCGCGCACTGGGCGTCCTTGGCGGCGGCGCGGCAAGACACGGAGAACACCGCGAGGTCGTGGACGGCCTCCTTCGACCGATCCGAGGATGACGACGCCCCCTACGATTTCGCTGAAGCTCGTCCTGCTCTTGGACCCAGAGTACTGCGGTGATGCCCACCGCCATTCTCGCCGACGCCGCCACCTTCCCGACGACGACGAAGCTTGGCCGAGCCGCCTTTGGATCGGGATCGCGTCCACCTCTTCCTTGGTGCGGCTCGAGGTCCGGCACCGCACTCGCCACAGCGAGGCTTCACCTCCTCTTCCGGCGCCGCCCTCTTCACCCGCTCCTCCTCCTAATCGCCGCTCCTATTCATCCGAACGTGTATCGAACGTGGGGTCAGCGAGGATGAGGACGTCGTTGGAGGGGTCCTGGGCGAGGAAGGGGGTGAGGAGGTAGGAGAGCGGGAGGGAGAAGAGGAGGAGACCCTCGGGGAGCTGGAGCACGGCACGGCGGGCGGCGGAGGAGCGGATGCGGTGGGCGGTCTTGGGGAGCTCGAAGTTGTATCTGTGAGGAGGAGGAGGTGGCGGCGAGGTGGGGGTCGTTGAGGATGGGCGGGATCGGTGTGTGGACGAAGCGCTTGGGTGGGTTGGCCGCCTTCTTCTTGGGGAGCGCGAGGGAGGTGGAGGGGTCGCCGGCGTCCATGGCGGAGGCTGCTGCTGAAGCTGGACACGATGCAGAAGATGGGGGTAGAAAGTGGCGTCTGGGAGAGAGACTCAGGAAGAAAGAGGGTAGGAGCTGAGTCATCGCCACATTGCAATCCAGTCAATGACCGACGTGGCGAAACCGGTCCGATCGGACGCTACGTCAGCAAAACCACCGCACGAAACAGCCGGAGGGGGCATGTTGTCCGGTTTTGCAACTTAGGGGGGGTTAAAGGGCCGGGTTTTTTTTTCAGGGGGTTAGGTGTCCGCACGTCGATACTTGAGGAGGTAGAATGGACTTCTTCCTTTGTTATATTGCGTACCGTGCTTAGGTATTTTCAAACATGCAAAACTTGGTAATGCTTTATGGTGACGGTCTTGTACGGGCCGGCCCCGATGGGTTGAACCTGTCAAGATGTCAGCACAAGGTGGTCCGAGCGGAGGGGCTCGATGGGATGAATATTTACGAGCTTAGGAGCTGCATCTAGAGGGAGTTCGACTCAGAGGCAACAATGAAAAAATTTGTTATCGAGACGATCACCTGCACACATGGGGTGTGGGAGCTAGTCAAGGCAAACGGAAGTGTTGCATGGGGCCAATACTTGCAGATTGCTTCCCAACCCGAGGCGGTTGGTGTACGTGAATTTCGTACACAGGCCGTTGGGAAACCTTGATGGTGTCGGTGCCTCGGGAAGCGGGCAACCGCATGCTGAGCTTGAAGCCAGTTGCACGGAATGTGTTGTTTTGGAGGAAGTCGGCGAGAGAAGAGTTGCGCATAATTTTGTGCAAAATGAGGGGGTGGTACTGTGGTGGTCAGCCTGCATTGACTGCCACGAGTATCTACCGGACTAGCCTGTCGGGTGAGAATCTGACTAGGACTTGACACAGTCTCGGATGGTAGCGAGGAGGACGCACCCTAAGGTGCTAGTCCTACCAGCGGAATTGTGTCTTCGGAGGTGCCGTACGTGGCATCTAGACTTGATGATATTGTAGTGCGATCGCTCGTATTGCCGCAAAAAGAAGGGTCCCGGTGGGCGTTTGATGCTAACACTCCCTAGCAACGTATGTCTTATCACATACCGCAATGATATGTTGTTGTTAGCCCTAAACACTGTGAAGCATGGGACGAAACCCCCTCACTAGTGGAATGACATGAAAACCCAGTGGTACATGATGCATCTTGTATCGAACTTGTTCACACGGTTCTGCAGTCATGAAGTAATAAAGACGTTCAAACCGTTGTGCCTATAGAACCAGAGGCGGAAGTTTGAGATGATGTTGGTAGACCTTGAACACTGGACTGTGAAGCATACAAGGAAGTCCACTCTGGAGGTACTAGAGGGACAGCAGGCCGCGAGTGGCCAATCCAGGAGCCTCGTAAGTTTCTCGCAATGGATTAATCGTCACGCTCCTGAGTTGGAGAAATAGTCTCTTCTCTATGACATAGACGGTGCGAGGTACGAGATTATGACGACCAACATGTCCGAGGTGTACAACAACGTTCTCAAAGGTGTGCGGTGCCTCCCTATCACTACGATCGACGAGGACACATGGACTCGCACTGTTGATTACTTCGTGAATAGAGCCACCACAGTGAAGCGATAGATGGAAGAAGGCAAGAAGTAGTCCGAGAACATGTAAAGGTACATAGAACAGAAGATGCAGAAGGCCCGAATGCACAACATCCAGGTAATTGATGGCCTTAGGAAGAAGTACGAGATCAAGTCACGGTAAAAATATGTCAACAGTCATGCTAAGGGGGAAAGGAAACATACATGCACCCTGTGTGATATGGCGATATGCACTTGCAACAAGCCGAACCTCCTGCATAAGCCATGCTCGCATGTGTACAAGACGTATGCGCAAATGAGACAGATGTGTACGCCGTACATCTCTGAGTACTACGACATGTAGCACATTTTCGGTACATAGAGTGCAGAGTTTCACTCGTACGGCTTGGACATGAACTACAAGGATCTTTTGCCGAACATGGTGCAATAGGGCCTGAACAAGGCCTTGAAGACAACAGAGAAGGGACGACGATAGACGCGGCGCTTACGGAACGATATGGATGTCAACCAACACATCCGTCTTAGCCGCACGATAAAGTGCAGGATACGCAAGACCCTTGGGCACTCCATGAAGGATTGCCCCAACAAACCGAACTCGTCTAGTCGTCATTCAATATCGTAATTTAATGTATTGTCTGCAACGTGACCGTCATCTCTCCCCACCGAAAGTGAAAGGTGTGGGTCTCGAGTCTCCACCTATCGACAAGTGCTGGCATGACATACTCTATTTAACTACGACCAAATTAGTTGCGACTAATTAAGTACGACCACTTAATTATCACTTATTTAATTGCGACAAAATTAATCTGAGTAGTTCAATACCGTTAAATTAATTATGACTAACTAGCTACCACAAATGAATTACAAATAATTAAATATGATTAATTAATTACCACTAAAATAATTACGAGTAACTAATCACCACATATTGATTACAAATAAATTGTGACCCTTCCACAGAGCAACGGACAAGGCGTGAGTGCAGGCGGAGCGGACAAGAGGGAGCCAGCAACGTCTGTTATAGGGGTGAACAGAGGAGAGGCATCCGGGCTGCCCCCGCACGGACAAGGTACGTCCGGGCCACCCGCGAGCGGACGAGGCGCGACGTGGCGGGTCGAGCGCGGCCCGAGGCACAGAGAAATGACAGAGATGCCAAAACGCAATTACACTACGCGAACGGCCAGATTTGCTAAAACCGACGCAAACAGTGCTAGATACGCCAAAAATTCGTTGGATGTAGGGGCGAATATCGAGTCCGGTACTTATCTTACAGGTTTTTTTTTTGAAATTGACATAGTCTGATTTAATATCATTTTATTTATAATTTGAAAGTATTTTTAGAACCGAGCTAATAAGTCCAGCTGAGCGGAGTTAGAGAGAAATCCAAAATTTATTAGAAATCAACTCATTTCAATATTTAACCAATTAACGAGTGTAATTACAGAAATTTTAAACCTAGCCAAAGAGCCCTGCTAGCAGCTTTTTTCCACCCCTAGTTGGATGGATACATAGGAGGATACGGAGTTCTTGGTTAGAATGGTACTTCTTATGTGAGTGATAGTAAATCTAGCGTCTTCTCAACATTAAAACCAAAAATGATAACGCGGAGCCTCTAATGACTGACATATTGCTAAGTCCGTACACCAGACGCCCAAACGTAAAGCTATCGACTGACATATTGCTAAGTCCGTACAGCAGACGCCCAAACGTAAAGCTACCGAGTTCGTACGTCAAAGACACGGATAGAAGACCAAAGACGAGTGACACGGCGCAAAGGCGTATCCGTGTCCCTAGTGCTAGACTCGGAGCTCCGTGTTCGGGCGTGCGGATCCAGCGACGCCCACCAACGCACGTAAACATTGCTATTTGGGTAAAAACTCGAGGATGCGCGCCACATGTAGGCCGTAGATTAGCTCAGCTTTATTGGCCTAAAGTTATTATGGCCATCGCATTTCGATAACTTTTGATGTGATTGGTGCTCACTGCCCAGAGACAGGCTCTGGAACATCTGGTGGGTTCGCCAGTATGCACCAGGGGCCGTGAGGGTGAAAGCAATGGATGGTGGGATTCGGTCGGATGGTGCGTGGGCGGCGCAGGTGGGAGGCACGCAGAATTACTGCTGCTTTTTTTTTATCGCGCAGGTCTCCATCTGCTCTGGAGGAACAGACATATTTCTTGGCTCATGTCATGCAACGGCTCTTGGATCACTCACGATTCCATCGAATTGTTATGCACGCAACAAGTCTATTATGTGGCTCATTCTTTTTAACCGTTTGGAACGCGATATTTGACGTGGATTCTAAAATGATTCATACGGAGTTTCTGCGAGGCTCCTGCATTTCAAACGAGATTTTGTTTGGGTTTTGAACTTGCAAGTTCTCTCCGATCGGGAGGAGTTCATGACATATAATATAACTATCAGAGTAGCCCCGTATTTGCGTAGTTAGATTTGTGATGCGGACATAATTAGCTATATTGTTTTATGTAGTATTTTTAATCCATCAAGTATCTCAGAACAACATGAGCTCGCTAAAAGAGTTGAAGAGCATAATAAACAGATGAATCCACTCCTTAATGAATTTCATTTTAATTTTAATGAGAGTTTTACACTACCTAATAGCGGGTAATTGTTTGTTGTTACATTCAAAGGATAAGATTCATGGGAAGATCAAGAACATGATGCTTCTCGGCGTCTTTTGATGCTCATAAACATAGCACATGGCCTGTGGGGGTGTGGGAGGCAGAGGGGCGTATGGGAGGAACCAAAGATGGTGTAGTTCTGTCCATGAAGTTCACGATGATATCTGCAGCGGCTCAGAAGGTTCAAGCATACACAATGCGTATATTTGGAAAGCTTATGAAGTCTACTTTCCAACAGATCAAACGGTGCTTGATTTGGAGCTTTCTACAAAATGTTTACGGACATTGGAGTAAATGCTGCACAGGCAAACCAGGCGATGCGCGAGAGTTGACAAAGTCGACGAGTTTGTGGCTTGCACGAAATCTTTGGGTGACGTCCTGTTATTCCAAAACTTTCCAAAGACTAGCAGACTTCCTTTTCAAGTTTCTCATGGATTCAAGTCGATCCAAATACAGAAATTGAAGATAGGAAGATTTGAAGCCAATTCGGATTCGACTCGTCACCTTCAGCCTGGCTAAATTAAAATGTCCACAACATTCACATACAAAATCCATTTTGGATGTTTGAGTACTTGTTGGAAAGCTTATTCCGATACCCACACAATGGATATAATGTTAGCCTCGGATTTATCATGTGTACGCCACCATCTCTGAAACAAAGTCACGGCTGTAACTTTAGGGTTTCCTTTTTGCTTGTATTGGAGTCCAAGTTTGTTTTATATGTCTTAGGAGGGCTATAGAAGCCATTATATCTCGTCCATGTAATGAAGACCACGTTTATTGATTGTTTCATATTGCTATTTGCATCTATTAGCATTACACGCTTGTTCTTCCAAGTTGTCCGTCACAGCCAACTCTTGAGGGGAATTAGGCATTGCTTCTACCAAAGATCATTCTTGCTTTTCTGTTGGGTATTATGGGTTCGATATCATCCACGTGGTGTTCTCGTGGATTTTATCATCAAGTGTGTGGTTAGGCGAATTCAAAGAGCTACAAGTCCATTGCATTTGGCAGTGGGTGAGCGGCTAAATATTATCAGGCCACATGAGTTATCTTTGATCCTACGTCGAGAAGATTGGGCACGTCATATCACTTTGTTTCAAAGTTTATAGTATCAAATGATATAACTTAGATACTTCAGAATATATTGTGTATCTTGTAGTCTATTTAGATTTTTAAGGCATCATAAACATTGGAAACAAACAATAGAAGCTTGAAAGAAAATAACGCAATTAAAGTATGAGCTTTGATGGAAGAAAATCATTGAGCATAATAAGTTATTGGGCGTACTTGGAAACATAACCACTCTCCATCATGCATGGATCATGTAGATGTATGCATCTATTATTCCTCCAGTAGTTACTCTTTTCCAAAATGTATGCGCGCACATCTCCCTCTACTTAATCTCAAGCAGTATGTTGATTATGTGTGTGTCAAATTATATTTTTAGTTTATATGGTATTAGAGTACCTTAATCATGCATACATTGATACCCCATAGGTGACCTACCTTCCCTCACACGCCAGCTGCTTCACCGAACTGTGTGTCTTCTTTATCTTCTCGCGCCACAACTTTTCTACCTCAATCTCTAACTACGAGCTCAATTTTTGATCGATCCCTCTCAATTGCTACCCCTCCCAATGCAGTACTTTATCACATATGTATCTTGTACTTCTCTCCAATTGTTGCTTATTGCTAATTGTTGCAACATCAACACATTACACATGAAGCCATCGCCAATCCTTATCGGGGACACCCATCACGCTCTCTCTGGTGGCCCTGAGCCTATTTCCTATGACTGTGTCACCTCTACTCTGAGCTCTTTGCTCCTCCGCTTGTATACGCCTGTGCTTCTATTCATAGGGATACATGCATGTATATACACATGCATGATGTCCTCTTCTCCCTCATCGATCGCTCCTCTATTTTGGCGTTAGCCAACTCAATGTTGTGGCTTCCTCACTAACCATGGCGACCTTCTATCTTCATTGATGTCGGCATGTCTGCTTTATTCAATGTCTAATGATATTGAGAATATTTTCATCATCATTGATAACGTTGTGCCCCTCACCAGCGATGGGACACTCCTAGCTACCCAATAGCCCCACATAATCCATAACTCGTATTCGATGCAAGTCTTCATCTCGTCTCTATTAGTGCTTCCCTAACGAGAATTAGAATCTCTATGTATTACTTTAATACATAATTAAAAACCATATGTCTTCATGGTTGTAACCCTTAAGGCTAACGACCCTTGTGGTCATAAGGATTCCAAAGGTTACATTATGGGCACCCTGGTTGGGCGAGATCCTACGTCTTATCCCCGACCAGATGACTGCTCGTAGAAGCAATGAAGTGCTTAGATCTGATTCTAAGTATATTCCTCCCGTGTGATGAATAGAGCATATGTCTTATTTACTCTAAGCCACACCACGTTTACAACCCTAAAAACACTGACAGTAACCACCATATGGTTATTGTCTCCTTCTGATATCAATCGCCGAACGATTGATACTTCACCAACTGCCGCCTCCCTCAGACCAGTCGCGACGCTTCCAACAGACGCTTCTTCTAGGAGTAACTGCCACCACTTCGTCAACTAGTTAAAGGAGGACACAAACGCCAGAAGACAATCCAATTCGAAAGATCAACAGACGATTGGATTTCATTTGAAGCATTAGCATAGCAATTAGTACACCAAGTGTAATTAGGGCTAGTCCACTGCCTTGTCAAGGGTACCCTTTGTAAAGATCCAGTTCACACCAATAAAGAGCAATCTCATTCTCTCCCAAGAACTCTTTGCCATTTTCTCCTATTTATTTCGTAAGATCGGCGACTCGATCATCGAACTTCTTTGTGCACTAACATCTTCAACAACACCGACACTCACAACTCATCGTCGCGTCCCTTGGCTCTTTCAACTCTAGACTTCCTCTTCAATGGTTCTGGCGAGCAGCACGACATTGTTCTCGCTGAACGACTAAGATGAGTAGCACGATATTGTCCTTATCTCTATCGTGCTACCCAATGACCATATATCGTCCATAGCTCATCTTTAATACAAATCTTCATCTCCTCTCTGTCAACGCTCCCCCATCATCGAGCTTCTTTGGCCACTAACTTTTTCAACAACGTCGATACTCACAACTCGTTGTCGTGATCCTTAGCTTCAACAGCACCAACGGGTAGCATGATATTATTCTCGTCGAACGACTAAGCTAAGCATAACGATTTGTCCTTATCTCCACCACCGACGCATCGGCTCTTCGCTTCCCCGCGGGTCAATGTCTTCTTGCAGGACAAATTGATGTCATTGCACTCTTTCGTAGTCATTTTCGATGCCGCTCGTGCTATCCTCGTTATAAGTTTTATTTTTATTCAAAATTTCGGTTATTTTTTTTATTAGAGTTCGTATACAAATCAAATTGCTGATGTTATTTAATTTATTTTGAATTTTAGTTATTTTGGTATTTTACTTTGGGATTCATATGCAGATCAAATTGTGGATTTTATTTTATTTTTTATTCGAATTTCAATTATTGTTTGCTAATTCATATACAAATCCAACTGCTAATTTTTATTTAGAATTATAGTTATTTAGGGACTTACATTGGAATTAGTATCGAAACCAACTTGCTAATTTTATTTTATTTTTATTACGAATTTCAGTTATTTATTGTGGAATTAATATACAAATCTAATTGCTAATTTGTGTTTAACTTTTATCCCTAATTATATTTATGTAGGGATTTTTGTTCTTAATTCGTATGGAAATCAAATTACTAATTTTATTTTATTTATTATTCAATTTCAATTATTGTGTTGGAATTTGTATATAAATCTAATTGTTAATTTTATTTATTTATATTCATAATTACAACTATTTAGGGACTTTACTTTGGAATTAGTATTAAATCAAATCGATAATTTTATTTTATTTTTATTTCGAAATTCAATTAATGATTCAATTGCTAATGTTTGTTTAATTTTAACCCGAATTATACTTATTTAGGATTTTACTTAGGAATTCATATGAACATCAAATTATTAATTTTATTATATTTTATTTTTGTTCTGAATTTTGTTATTTATGGATTGTACTTGGTATTGATTCTTTCTTTTAATCAAGACCATTATAATTTAGACCTCCACAAACAACTTCGCAGTTCTTTCTCGTTTTCCTCCCATTCGTGTGGAAATTTCCAACCTTGGGAGCTAATTTGTTTGCTTCGTTTTGCTTTAATAATACATTAATAAATTGGAGCCGATATGATTGCCCGGCTCGTCGGCCCACTGGAGAAATCCTGGTTCAGACTTTGGAACAGCTTAGCAGAATGGGGTGGAAAGGGAGGATAAACTACATCCTTTGTGGTGGGCTAGAGGACATAGATCATATTTTGTTCAATTGCATCCTGTCAAAATTCTTTTGACTTTGTATCAAAGAGATACTTAACTAGGATCGTGCTCTAGTTTCTGTTGAAGATTTCCAGTTGAATTGGTTAGATAGGAGGGGGGCTACTGATTACAATGTTATTTTGTTTAGTTTTACAGCTTCCGCTTGGATTCTCTGGAAAGTTAGAAACAAAATAGCGTTTGAGGGGATTTTTCCTCGACAACCTATGGATATAATATTCAAATTTCTATCTTGTTTGCAGTATTGACAAGCTCTCATCAGCAGGGCTGATCGTAGTAAATTGGATGACTTCACAAAGGCTGTTGAAGACTGGTCCAAATGCTTTTGTAGCTTGATTAAGTCCGGTTGTGAAAGCTCGTAATCTTTTAGTTTATTTTTCTGTCTTCTATCTGGGCTTGTCTTGTAAACTGGTTCTCCCCGGTAGCTCGGTATCAGTCTTTTGTATTGAACTTTGTACTGAACTCTTATATGCTTTAGAAAATCCGGGTTCTTTCCCTTAAAAAAAAAACAAAAAAAAATTCCTGGTTAAACACTTGATGGGAGCATATCAGGTGCACAGCACCATTTGGTACACATATGGAAAAACTTTTGTTTGGGTATCAAATTAGCATAAAAAATTCTGAAAAAAATTTTTAGATGTAATATATGGTGTTTTGTTCCACCCTTTAAAATTTGAAGTTCAAACTCAAAGTATGTTAGAAGATACAAAAAAGAGAAGTTTACTGTGAATAGTAACATTTGCCTATTTTTTTTTCAGCACCATTTGATCTATCATATGTCAGAAATTTCTCTTTTTTTTATCTTCTAACATACTTTGAGTTTGAACTTCAAATTTTAAAGGGTGGAACAAAACACCATAAATTACATCTAGAATTTTTTTCAGAATTTTTTATGCTAATTTGATACTCAAACAAAATTTTTTTTATATATACACCAAATAAACTTTATGCACCTGATATGCAGCCACACCTGATGACCCAGAGTACAACACAAAGTCACAGACGGCTCACGTTACTACTAACCTTACGTCCAGACCCGGGCCATGCGCTGGTGCGCAACTGGGCCATTAATCCGTTGCAACTGCCCGGGCCACGTCGGCATCGTCTTCTCGCACCGGCCTCGCCATCAGCAACATCAGGCCACGTCGGCCATCGCCGATTCCGTCCGTGTTGTGCCGGCGGCCAAGTCGAAGATCCATGTGCGGCGGACACGTCGTCTCATTTCCAATCCTAATTTTCACCTACATCTCTCACCAGGACCCATCTCTAGTTGCAGCCTCGGCAAGCTTCAATTTGCAGCCATTTTCTACAGGCAACCAGGGGCGTTCAAGCAAGACCGGCTACTGCGTGAGAACACTAAAACAGAGAGAATATGCCATGGTGGTAAGTGAACTGCTAACTGCTAACCAAGTTGATGCAAAATTGACTTCTCGTCTTCTTAGATGTAGTTTCTTCTTCTTCTTGGTGAGAAACTTCTTGGATGCTTCATGATAGAGTTCAGACGTTTAGAGTGCGTTTGGTTTGTGGTACGAGGTTGAACGGGATAGTTCCGTTCAGGATACAAGGTCATCCTCGTGTTTGGTTGAATGAATGGCACCAAACGATACGAGATAAGATAGTTCTATACGAGGGAATATTCTACTTTTATTCTGTACAATTCTATTCGACAAAAAGTTGAACCACACAGTTCAACATTTTGCACTGACTCTCGTGCTCGCGCAACGAAGCTCCCGGACACGAAAAAAATAAAAAGAAGACACTGTAGTGAGAGGCTAGCAGATGTTGATGAATTTGCAAATTGAATTTAAATTCAAATCAATGTGTAAACTCAATTCGTGTATCATCTCATACAACCAACCAAATACAATTTTGTACCATCCCATACAACAAACCAAACACACTGCTTGTACCATCCCATTTCGGATGATCCCATCCTACCTGTATCATCCTATCCTATTCAACCTCATCCCATCAACCAAACGCACCCTTAATCAACTTACAAAAAGGGGTGGAAGGGGGACAATGTTTGTGTGCTTTGTGGGTCTGATGAAATTCTTAACCATATCATATTTACTTGTTGTTTGGCTAGATTCTTCTTGCTCGGTTTGAAGGAGATTTTATGCTGGGAGATGACTTTCATCTGAACTGGTTAGAGAATAGGGGATCTAATGATTACAATATTGTTTTGTTTAGTTTTGCAGCTTCGGTTTGGAATCTTTAGAAATGTAGGAACCGAATGGCTTTTGACAAATATTTCTTTAAGCAATCAATGGAAGTTATCTTTAATTTTCTATCTTGTTTGTAGCTGGAGTGTCCTCCTCAACAACGGTGACAGAGACAAAATGAATCGCTTTCTGATGCGGGTCGAGGGTTGGTCCAAGATATTTTATAATCAGGGTTAGTTGGATGTTGGTTAGTTCCTGTGTGGTTTTGTTAGAGTTGGTTTTTGTGGTCTGTACTGGCAAACTGGTGTTCCCAATTGTATTTTTCATTCTGTTCGGTTTGTGACTTTGTAATGTTGCTTTCTATCAAAAGCTGAGATGACTTCCTTTTCCAAAAAAAAAAGAAAGTAAAAGTAAAAAAGAAACTTCTTGGATGTACTTATGTTGATGACTTGTTCATGCGATGCCTACTCCGGTAGGAAGCCAGGCCGCCAGAGACAAGCACATGTTAAAAAGTTTTGATCATTATTGAGAGGGCAAGTGGAGAGTTAAATAGCAGTAATCACTAATCAGCAACTAATCTTAAGACATCACACACATATTTCACATTCACACATCCAGCAGACACAAACTAAAACTGCATGTGGAGAACAGCGAGCCAAGCTCAGTCACATCCGTGTGGAAATTTCTGCTGTTTCCACGCGTTTGCCGATGGCAAGAAATAAGCCCCCAAGTTCAGAGTAGAACTATTGTGTCTTCGCAGATTTTTCAGCTCATCGCAGCGGTCTTCAAAAAGCTCATCAAAGCACAACTACTTTATTAGTGCACAAACCATATTACTTGTACAGTTGCACTGAATGCATGCTGTTTCTGGCAACAAGAATTCATCATAGAAGAGAAGGCTAACCACGCTGCTAATCTCCCATTGTCATGTAAGCAACATAAGACAGATAGCTCAGTGCTAAGGACAACTTCTTTACCAAAGAATTGCATGCCAACTACAACAAACAATCAATTTGGTGTAGCCACATTAGTAATATGCTGTTAACCAATAGTTCACCCCGCACTTCACTTTCTTAAAGAATCATATGGCAAGCATGACAAATGCCAGTCATTAGCTCTAGAGATCATGAGTATCACTGACGAGTATGAAATACTTCTGCATACACGCATCAAATCAAGTATCAACAACCAGTAACCATAGAAGCATATATGATGCAAATACTCCACAACAAAATCCTAACACAACGCCTACTCTTACTATGTCCAAAAGAATGAATCCAGCAACAATCCACATAAAAATTAAGCAAGGGGGGCATGAATGAACGCTGTGCCTTAACATGTCAGGAGCCTCTCACCACAGGAGCACTAAGCCACCAGAGATGGCAAGCGCCAAGTAATTGACAACACCAACACCGACGTGGTACGATGAACTCTTCGTCCTCGCCTTCGCCTTTGCGCTTGTCGATTTCCCTGACAGCGGGCTGGGAGCGACATCGGAAGCCTTGGCATCTGGGGCAGGCGCGGGGGCCGGGGCGAGTGGGGGGTCGCTCTTGAAGATCTGCATTGGCAGGAGCACCTTGTCAACCTCATACACCGCGACCGGGCGGGTGGAGTACACGCTGCTGCTGATCTTCGGGTTGGACCACATCGACTTCACGCGGATGCTGCCCATGTTGTCGGTGAGGTTGAGCGTGTACTGTGAGCCGGCGAAGGTGGTCACCGGGTTGAGGCTGCTCAGCTTGTTAAACTCGGCCAGGGAGTAGTACTTGGGGAACGCGTGGTACAGGAGCAGGGACTTGAGCTGGTCCTGGGTGAGGTTGCCAAATGTGGTCTTCCTGAGCGCGGCGAACGCCGAGTCCTTGGGAACGAAGATGGTGATGCCTTCCTTGGTGTTGTTCGCCTGGTTCTGGAAGGTCTCGATGACATTGGTCTTCTGCAGGTAGTTCAGGAAGGTGTTGAACGGGCCGGCCACGCTGAGGAGATCGGCGAGGTCCACATGGTGCGGCGCCGGCGCCGGCGCTGGGGACGGCGGAAGGACAGCGGCCGCCGGAGCAGGAGGACTCTTGGTCTTCTGGGCAAATGCAGGAGAAGAGAGCGCAATGGCTAGTATGGCCGCGGTAAAAATGCCTGCTTTGAACTCCATCATGCAGTGTATCTGCTTGCCTTCTCTTCTTCTCTGATCCAAATCCCTGAGGTCACGCAAGAACAGTGAAGCATTAAACGCTGAATACATCGTGCATTTTTTGTGTGTAAATCTGAATTACCAAAGTATTACTAAGTCTCCGAATTCTACACTTACTAGTAACACGGTAATTAGTAAATAGTAATTACTTAAGTTCTTAGTCAACAACAAGAGATCTAAATTGTGGTTCCTGGTCTGGAAGTCCAGAATAGTAACTTCTTGCGGTTCAGATTTCTACAATTGACGACAATTCTGAAACGTTGACGATGTTGCGCGGTAGGAACTACTACTAAGAGATCAAGAATAGGTTGCTCCTTGATCTGAAAGGCCATATTGGTGTTCAGATCGGTAGGAGTGAGCACAACTTCAAAACTAACTAATTAATTGGGAACAATTCAGGCCTGATCTAGTCGAATTGACCGACATTATAGAACTGTAAGATGCCACCTACCAAACCACGACAGGACACTAAACTAATACATGAACGAAATAGTAGTACATCTTGCAGATCTCAGCATCACGAAAGAATCCAAAGCTAAAAGAAGCCAAGAACCAAGGCAACCACCAAATTAAGCATTCCAGAGCCTGGGCCAAAATTACAACGCATTTGCTTCAACTTTAAGGAAAAGAAACGCAGAACACTAAAGGAGACAGACACTGAGCTCGAAAGAAACAAAAAGATCTGTTCTTCCTCGGGCCAAGAACTGAGAGAACAGATCCAAATGCAGCACCGCACAGCGCACTAAACACAAAGTACCTCTAAGCTAACACGAGAACATCAAATTGCAACAGGAGGGCAGTAAAAAAAAGAATAATGATAAATGTTGAGCATTGCACCATGTCATTGGGTTCAAATATGAACAGGTTGAGGAGTTTGACCTGAGCAGAGCAGGGAAGTGGTGAAGGCAGGAAGCCAGGAACAGGATCAGAGAGGAATGGAGGGTGGTTGGAGGGGAGTTAAGAGGTAGTGACTATATAGAAGGTGGTGTGTAGGGGGAGTAAAAAGATAATGAGATCATGGGTGGCAGCTGATAATGAGATCATGGGTGGCAGCTATTGATTTTTTTTTCTCTATTTGGCCCGTGGTGCAGTGATAATAGCATAAATAACCTTTTTAACACCAAAATTTCAAAAATAGCCTCCTCAAGCACGAAAGCATTAGAGGCTGACACGTGACGCTTCTTACACTCGGGGGGCGTGGAACCCGGTGAGCAGCGTGGGAGGCTGGGCGAGCGCGGGGCCAAGAGGCACAACGCGAAAGGTGGTGGACCCAGTCGCTTTCCGCGCTACTGGAGCGCAGGAGGTCGTCGGCTCCCTTTCGCGCCACCTGAGCGCATGAAACCAGCTGCATACATGCAAGAGAAGGAAATTTGCATTTAATGCGCATGCATGCATTCAGCAAAGGAAATTTTACACGCATCCTGCGCTTCGGTACCGTGGGAGGCTACCGGCTATCTCCTGCACTTCGGTGGCGCGGAAAGCGGTCGGGCCCGCCACCTTCCGCGCCGTGCCGCTTGGTCCGTGCCCGTACGGCCTCCCACACTGCCCACCGGGGTTATGCGCCCTCCGAACGCAGGAAGCACTATATGTTAGCCTTCGGTGTTTCTGGGCTTAGGAGGAGACTATTTTTTAGAATTTTGGTGTTAAGTGGGCTATTTTTGCAATTAAAATGACACTAGGGGCCAAATAGGAAAAAAAACTCGCAGCTGTTGATGAGAGAGGGAGAGAGAGTTGGCTGCCACCTCTCAGCCAGTCAGCCTCAGGGCCTCAGCTGGGGAGACGCACAGCACAATAAAGCTTTTAGCCAGATAGGACCTGTCCCTTTCTGTCCTGTCTCTATTGTTTTCTGGAGTAAACTCCGTTGCTTGTGTTACTGGTACGATTAGTATCCATAAACTACAATACGACATTTTGTAGTACTCTCGTAGTGTTGCAATGCTTACAAGTAAGGATATTTCTCGCTTCGTAATCAAGTTATTTCCTGTTTTTTAAAAATTTATTTTGTCTATTTGTTATTTTTAAGTTGTTAATTATCAGTTAAAAAAGTTGTTAATAGCCTACCTGTATTTCACATTGCGTTGGTCTTAGATGTTCTTTTTCTCAATACCAGAGGATAATTCCTTTGCAGAACTACTCAATGTGACCATCCCTGTTTTAGTGTAAATCACAAAAGCAAAAGAGTTGTAATGTAGTGATCCAAAAAAAAGTTGAGCTCATGTGCTTTCTCAATTATAAAGATGAGCAATGCAACTAACCACCCAGCGAGTGCATGTGCTGTACTGAGTACTGACAAAGCACTAATGTTCCCTTTTGGCCTGTTTTTCTATGGAACACGATTCCTCCAACTTTCACAGTAATAACCCATTTTTATTTTAGGATACTTATAATATTTCCTTGAGATAATGTAACATACACACCATCTGCAATTCCCCTGCGCAGACTATACAGCACAACAAACAAAATTGAGAGAAGAAGCTTGTGTAGCTGCTTCCAGGGTTTGGTCTGGAGAATTTAGTTAGATGTGAAGTTCTGAACAGAAGCTTCAGTTTTCTGAAGGCTGCACTTGTTTAGCACAGCCACGAGTAACAGCACAATAACATCATGCAAGCAAAATGCAAGATTCACATGCGCTCCTTCGTTTCTTTTTTTTCTTTTTCTTTTTTTGCAATCCGCATGGCGGTGCATGTCGGTCTGAATACGACAGTCTGAATTACAACTTCCAATAATTGTACAAGCAAGAGCTAAACCGGATTAAGGTGTGAATCAGATGTGATTACGTGAGCTCGTAGCCAAGGGGTGATGCGGATGGCTTTGTAGACAGCAGTGTCGGTGAGACGACCATTTTGACTGGATGTGATTACGTGAGCTCGCAGCTCGTAACCGGTGTGGTGCTTACCTTCCCTAGAACACAATCAGATATTAGTCATAGCTGTTCCAGTGGTAGGTAAGAAAGGCTTAATCATGAAAGGAGAGTGGCATGCAGTTCTTGAGCTGTCATGCTCAACTGGGCTCGCAAGCTAAATGACGGGCCTGGGGAATACTAGTAGTACTACTTTACATCCAATCCAATCAAATATACTACAAGCACAGCCAGAAAGTTCAATTTTTTCTATTTATTTTGGCCCCTGAGATCACGTAATTACAAAAATAGCTCCCGTGCTGCTCTATTTGTGAATATAGCCCCCTCCCGAACGTGGAATGCGTAGAGCGCGACGCGTGTCACTTCCCGCAGTCGGTGAGCGCGGAAGCTGGGTGACCAGCACGGTGATTCTTCACATGCGGGAATGAACAGCGACTGCGGAAGGTGGGCCCGGGGAGGTTTCCGCGCTCGGACACCGCGACAGGCCCCTTCCCGCGCTCGAGCACTGCGGCAAGTGGCCGAGTGGCCCGCCTCCCGTGCCGGCGGCGTTGGTCCCGCGCGAGCGCCGTCCTTTCCACGCTCCCCGACCACAGAAGGTGGCACGTGCCAGCGTCCCGTAATCCCGCGCTCGGGAGGGGGCTACATTTGCAAAAACAGCGCTACGAGGGCTATTTTTGCAATTACGTGGCGTTAGGGGGCCAAAATAAAAAACTTCAGAAAGTTCACATCTTAGATAAACCCCTCTGTTAGTGCAAATTCATGTTGTATCCAAGTGAATACAAGATCAGTGTGTCAAAATTAAGCACAAGCTTTTCCTGACAACATCATCCCTGGGTAGGGGTGGTAACGAGCCGAGCCAAGCCAGGCTCGTTCTGGCTCGGATGAATAGTGGACTCGGCTCGGCTCGTTTTCGAAATGAGCCAGGAGAGGGGCTTGGCTCGGGCTCGGGATGGAGCTCGAGCTAGCTCGAGCGGCTCACGAGCCCAAGACCAAAAACAGCAGCAGCAGTTCGGCAGCATCCTCATTGCAAATTTGCAATCAACTAATGCATTCATCCATATCCATTCACAGATCAAGAAATAATCTATCATCCATTCACAGATCAAGAAAACAGAAGCAAGCATTCATCACAACTTCGCAAGAACAAACAAGCAAATTGCAAGATCAAGCATTCAATCTCCTCCATCCTCCTGGTGTCAAGGCCTTTGGCGCCTGGACGGTGGCCTTGATGGAAGGGCGGCGATGGCGGGTCAAGCTCGGAGGACGGCGGCTCGGAGGAAGGGGTGGCGGTGACGACGGCCGCCTCGCCTCGATGGCCTCCGGCGGTGGGGGAACGGGCGGAGGTGGAGGCGTGGAGCACGGGCAAGGTGGAGGCGGAGCACGGGGCGGCAACTCGGAGAGTCGGAGGCACGGGGGGCGGGGGAAGCCAGGGGGAGCACACGGTGAACGGGGCGGCGACTTGGACGAGGGCGGCGAGGGGGAGGCGGCGGGTGGAGGAGGTGGAGGCAGTGGCTGGAGGGTGGAGCCTCCACTGTGGAGGCGTGGATCTGGGTGAGGCGGAGGCCGCGAGGGGGACGAGTAAAGGGAGGCGGCGAGAGGACCTGCCGAGGGGGACGGGGAAAGGGAGGGGCATTTATTTGGCATTTCGGCGGAGTGGCCTGGGCCGGGCTGGAAAAATGGGCCGAGCCAAGTTTGGCTCGCGAGCCGGCTCAGGCTCGGCTCGAAAATTAACGAGCCCGAGCAGTCTTACAAGTCTCAAGCTATTTTTTCAGCCCAGTCCAGGTATCATTTCACATGATCACCGAGCTCTTGTTTCCTTCAATTTGAGTAAAACAAAGTGCTAGTTCGAGCCCATATGTGTTAGTGCACTTTAAGATTGCCATTAATAACGCAGAAGAGCTCTCACTTTTTTATAACTTCTCTCGAAATCCTGAACAAAAAATTTTTGTTTCAGGTTGCTGCCCTCATGGACCACTGCAAGAGCAGAGACCTTGGTTCTCGGGACACTATATCATTTGTGGCTCTTTTGCTTTTGACCAACTACAAGGTTTAAGCAAGGGTTTACTTGACCTGCAAAATGCACACTCTTTTTGTGTGTCTTACATGCTTGCTTGTTTTTAGTCGGTGCTACGGAAAAGATCAGCTCCCCTATCACACTCACAATCTTCATAGTCCATATGCTTTCACCACATATACATTTTCTCTCTCTATTTTGGAGAATGGAAGATTGGAATCACATTTTATTCAAGTGATCCCATTACATTTGATTTAATTGGATTCCATGGTTAGGTACTTAGGTTGGCACACGCCTAAAGAGAAATCACTGAGAAATTGAACATTCGTAGCCTAAATCGCTGTACTACTGCAGTTTGCACGCATGTGATGACTGATGAGTGCATTAAGTATGGCCGTGGAGACGTCCCTAATGGCGCAATTATTGGCGGGCTAATGACACGAGAACAACCAAATCAAGGCCTGAAAACGAGAGGCTTGACGTGAAAAACGGGATGGAACTGACGAGAAAGGTGCTACAAAGGCTTTGCAAACGGAACGTCCACATCTTGGTGAACTCGAGATTCGATAAGTGCAACTCGTCGAAGGAAGAAGCAAACTACTAGTATAATCTCTCTTCCAAGACATGCCATACCGGTTCTTGATCGTCACGTCGTTGTTGTTGTTGAGAGGGGAGTGTAGCGTGCCTGGGTAGAAAAAAAGCTGGCTAGCAGGCATGGTTTCAAAATTACTTCAATTATACTCGTTAATTGATTAAACATTAAAATAAGTCGATTTTGAATGAAATTGGATTTCGCTCTGGTTCGATTCGATTTGGCTCATTAGCTTAGTTCTAAAATTACTTTTAAACTATAAATAAAATGATATTAAATCAAACTATATCAAATTTAGAGAGAAAAAAACTCGGTAAAACGAATAACTGGTTCGATATCCACCCCTAACAACGCACACCGGCACGCATATATGAACTGGCACTATGCACTACAGCACTAGTACACGGAGGTAGAATCATGCTACTATCGGACTATCAGTCTATCACCGAACCGGACGCTGGATTGGAATGCTTTAACTGCGGTGTTTGTCCTGGTGCTGCAACTATGGCGATGTTCCTGATGGAGCAAGCAAGAGTGCCTAGCTTGCACTGATCAAAGAAATTAGATAGGTAGGGCGCGCTGCGCTGCGTCTGTACAGTGCAGTGCAGTCCTCTGCGAGATAAGAGGTCCGCAAAAATGCTGGTTCGAAACTATTGTTAATTTAGTGAGGTGATGTTCTAACTAGGACATCATAGCTATTTTTAGCTAAAACACAATAGACATATATAGTTGAGGGGAAAAAAAGAACAAAGTAAGCTTGTTCTATCTAATAGAAATAAGGATATAAAATAAAGCATCACAAACAGTATGACATGAAACTGGTCAATCACCGTAGTTATGTTTCCTGTCCTATTTCTTGTGTAGCAACGACCACCAAATAGGATATGTAACCATATACAGGCAGTTCCAATAAATATAAGCATTAGTCGAACTGCACACGCAACAATGCAGTTAAATCCATAGTAACGATAATAGAGAATGTAGAGTTCAAGGATTACACTAGGAAATCTTTTAAAAAAATGTATATGGCAGCGGCACCAAGTACCACTCATCATTAGCCCAAATAATTTTTAAAAACATAAAGAGTGATGGTTAATGTATATTGTAACATCCCAAATGTATAATTAGGGTTTATTCAAGTATAATTATATGTGTAGAAATTAAAACTTTTTCTCACGTCTTGAAAACCCCTAATCTCTCATGTAATTCTAGTCCAAGAGTTGTGTAATCCAAAAACACAAAGCTCTTGTTGACCAAAAGTCAAACTCATTTTCCAATTGTCTAAATCTTGTGCCAAACATTTGGAAATATTTTTCCTTGATCCTAAAACTGATGTGGGGCCCCTCTGAAAAATATCACAAGTTGTAAAACTTGTTTGATAAATTTTGGAGGTAAAACAAATCCTTGAACAACCTTCATGAATTTCCTGAGAAAAATGCATTGCATAATAACCTCTGGAAATTTTATGCAAGGTTAATCTTAATGTCAGCAAGCTCCAGTTAAAATTTCATGAATTTTGGAGTTCATTTGCTATCTCAAATAATTCTGCTAAGTTTCAAATTGTTAAAAACTAAACTTAAAAGCCTACTTTGTTCCTTGGGCTAGCCACTTTCCCCAAGCTGGTCCAACCCAACCAAGTCCGGGCTCAGCAGACCTCCATTTCCACCTTGATGAGGTCGTAGCCGTTGGATTCAAATCCTACAGCCACGACCTCCTCCTAAACCATCATCGCCCGGACCTCCCCACCTCATCAGGTCTTGGCCACTGGATCAAAATCCACGGCCCTGACCTCTCCTTCGTTATCTAGCGCCTGGTCCTCCCACCTTGTTGAAGTCGTAGCTGTTGGATTAAATCCAAAGGCCACGACCTCCTCCTCAAACATTCACGGTGAGGTCCTCCCACCTTGTTGAGGTCGTAGCCCTTGGATCCAAGATCCATGGCCATGACCTCCCCTCACTGTTAGACTAAGCAAACCTCCCAGCTAACCAAGGTCGTAGCCATTGGATCGAGATCCAACGACCCGACCACCCCCCTCAAAATATCCGGCGCTCACAACCTCCCCCATCTCATGTTGTGCACCGTTGGATTTAAAATCCACAGTCACGACCTCCTCCTTGTCTTGTGCGATTAGACCTCCCCAAGACGTGAGGTCGTAGCCCTTAGATTTAAATCTAAAGGCCATGATCTCCTGTGCGCGCAAGCTCAGACCTCCCCTCTTTTGATCGAACCGTTGGATCAAAAATCCAAAGGTCTGACCTCCCTTGCCTTTTTGCGCAACGTCTCGGACCTCCTCGCCCTCTCATCACCATTAGATCTTAATCGATGGCCATAACCTCTTGTGCGCTACGCGTAGTGCTAAGACCTCCCTTTGGTTGTGCGCCCTTGATTTAAATCCAAAGGCCATGACCTCCCCTCATGTTCTTAAGTTAGGTATGCGGTTAAGACCTCACAGAGGTCCGCACCGCTGATTGAAATCCAACGCCTTGGACCTCTGTCCCTTTTTCCACGCAAGATTCAAGATGATGGAAATCGGAGGGTCACGACCTCCCGATCCAGATCCAATGGCTGTGATCTCCTCCTTCTCCTTTTAAAACTTACCGCTTTGATTTAGATCTCGAGGGTCACGACCTCCCCTCATTTCTAATCGGACGGTGGTGGCAACTCTGTTCTTCTTCTAGCTCTGGCGCCGCAGACGCCATGGCGATGGAGGAGGCAAGTGATCTGTCTTGTCCCAACGGCTCTTTGCTGCGAGCATTTAATGCGGTCGTGCTTTTCGCCCCAAAGTCATTTGTGCAGCCTCGCTCTGTCACCTCCACGTCCTGTCCAAGCCATGGACCGAGCCATGGGCTAAACTCACCATGAGCTTAACCCTAGCTCATGACCCTTTTTCCTCGGGCTATAATACCTCCCCATTGTTTTCCTTGGCTTCTTTTCCACTATTCACCATTTGCTCTCGATTCTGTGGAGCTCAAACCACCTGCACCTCCTTGGCGCCATTGATGCCCTTGGAGCTCCTCGGTGGCTCGGTGCTCCGTGGCTTTTCCTCTCCGTCGCTTTGCTTCAATCTTAGCCACTACCCTCTGTGACCAAAAGCCCTAACTTAATTGGTTGGGACATTTTCAGAAGAGGACTAACTTGGAGCTTGGAGCTTGGAGTTGGCCGTGGAGCAACCCTTCTTCCCCAACTCCGGTCCTCCACGCCCCCAACCTCCTCGGCACCTCCGCGACCTCCGGTAACCCTCCGGTAGTCCGTGATCTTGGCACCAGCGTGTATGTCGTTATGAGCTTTTCTTGGGCACACGCTGAATGTCTGCCGCGGAGCTCATTATCGCTGTTTGTGTTTTGGCCGTGTGTTTTGCATCGCCAATCTACGACTCGTCGCCGTTCAGGCCACCCCGCGGTAATGAATGGTCTGGCGTGTATAACACTATTGCGCTGCGTTGGTGCCTTGGATGGCGCCGCGAGGTCCTCATCGCCGCGACAAGCCTTGGGAGCCTCTCGGGGTTTTGTCGGACGACAATGGCACCGCGTCGTTGTCGTTAGGACAAAGATCTCCCCTTAAATGCGATCATTATTGCTTAGCATTGGTAAACTTCGTCACCTTTAATGCCTTGTTTTTGTCCTTGTTGCGCAATTAAGGCCGCTACCTAATCTCCCGTCTTGGCGTGCATCTCTGGGACCTCTTTGCCAAAGGACCACCCGTGGACTTTTGGCGAAGACCTCCCAAAGACCTCCTCGGGGTCCTCTTTGCAAAGACCACCCCGGTCTTTTGTAGGGACAACCCCAGGACCTCCCTCCTTGCGATCTTGACCGCTAGGACCTCCTTGTGAGAGATCTTAGCAGTTGAGGTCCTCTCGTGTTGATCTCCACGTGTAGGACCTCCCCGAGGTCCTCTTAACCTGTGGACCTCCTCGGGTAAATCTTAGCCGCCTGCACCTCCCGGTGGAAATCTGAGCCGCTTAGGACCTCCTTTGTTAGATCTGGACCGCTCAGACCACCCCAAGTGGATCTGAACCGCCCAGACCTCTTTGTTGTTGTCTTGACCGTTAAGGTCCTCCTGGGACAATCTAGGCCATTAAGGTCCTCCTTGAAAATCTGGACCGTCCCAGACCTCCCTCGAGAGGTCTTGACGATGTAGATCTTCCTTGGGGAGATCTTGATAGTTTAGATCTTCCTTTGGAAGATCTCGGCCGGCCCAGACCTCCCTCATTTGATCTGGACCGTCCGGTCCTCCTCTTGTGTTGTGGTTCGTTGGATGCGGTATCAACGCCACCGACGACCTCCCTACATTCTTGCAAGCTGCGTGGCGGGGAGGACATGGACCGTTGGATCCAAGATCAACGCCCGTGTTCTCTGGACTCTTGTGAGCAGCGTGCGCGCTTCCTCTTGAGGTCTTGGGCCGTTTGATTTAGATCAACGGTTCACGTCCCTCCCTCTCTTTGGTTTTAGAAATTCCGGTGAACTCTTAATTATAAACCTGAAATAAGGTATAAACTTTAGAATTCCATATCTTATTCATTCTAAATCCAAATGAGGTCATTCAAATTGTGTTAGCTCTGTCTTGAACTTGACTTTAATCCAAAAATGATTGTAAGTTGAGTTCAGCTCCAGAGCACAGTTTTGCCATTAGATTTTAAAACTCACTTTAAATATACACTCAAAATAATGTCTAACTTGTAAAATACATAACTAATGCTCTGTAGATTATTTTTGAGTGAATCCAACTTTGTTGGTTTCCTCTATTAATGAACTTACTATGAAAATTAGTTTTGAGCTCGTTGCTGTTATAAAAATGAGGACTTGTGCATTACAATTTTGTTCAAGTTCTTGTTTTTGAAAAATGGTAGAAAGTGCAACATAGCTCCAAATGGGATGAACTCAATTGTGTTATTCATCTCATGAGGTGCTGGTTTTGCTGTAAAAACCTCAGCATCACCACTTTTCTAGAAAATGTTGCCTCATAATTAAATTAGTGAATAGTAGCAGTTTGGTATTTTTAGGGCTGAGCAGAATTGTTTTGCTCATATCTTTTGCATTGAGAATCCCAATCCATTGGTTCTTGTTGCTAAATTCCCTTAAAATCATCCTCTTGTTGCTGTAGAAATTTCAGAGTGTTTGGAGTTCGTTTGCTGTGTTGTCTTTGTTGTTTTAAATCGTTCTTATCGGTTCTTTTTTCGCTTTTTCGTTAGGGTGCCGACAAGTGCGTTGATTTTGAGAGTGTTCCTCTGCAGCAGTCGATTAACTCCAGCAACAAAGAAGGCAAGCGTTTGATCATTTCCATCATTGTCCCATCACTTTAAAGTCTAATATTTTGTTTAACTTGTATGTATGCATGCTTTTGTGTCAAAGTATTTTATCGTTTAGAGGTAGCTATTCCTATTGCATAGTTGCCCTAAATTGTTACCCCGCCACAAACCATAAGTTACTAATATCATTTGGTGAATTAGAGCCCGGTGATTTAAGTATGCTCTTTTATTGCTTTTACGGTGTCATGCTTAGCAATGCTTAGATAACGGTAGTAATGGGCGATCATCGACTTAGTCGATGGTCTTTGTAACACCCAAAATTTCAAATTTTATTTAAGTTGAAAATTTATCTGAATTTGTGAATTTTACGCAATTTAAAAACTATTCTTTAAATGGTGGAAAGCTAAATAGGAATTCTAATTCAAAATCTATTATCAACTTTAAGTAAGAGTTATTTTATTTAAGTCCGTAAGAATTCTAGAATCATCCGAGAAATTTTCCTAGAATTTTTAGGATTTATTTGCCATTTTCTAGAGCCTAAATGAATTAAACTAAATATTTAAAATAGAAAAACAAAAGAAAATCATAAGCAGTGTGTGGGTCAAACCTGCAAGCCCACCTCCTCTTCACCGCGCCACCCTCTCTTCCACCGTTGAACGCAAGATCCGCGGCCGCATCGTGCCACGCCCGCCTCATCCTAGCCGTCGGATTCTAATCCTACCGCCCGCTTTCTTCTCCTCACCTTCGTTCTCATGGGGCAAGCCGTTTTGCCGCCATTCTTGCCATACCGAAGCTTCACATTGGCGCCCCTAACCACCCGATCCTTGCTGCGTGCGTGCGACGAACCGCCCGCACGAACCGCCCCCCCTCTCGCCCTCTCTCCCTTTCTTTCGCCCGCGTCGCCACCTCGCCCGAACGGTCGCAGACGATCCCCACGACCCAGCCGCCTCGAGCACCCCAGCCCTATAAAGGCACCCGGGTGCGCCTCCTCATGACAACTCAACCCCACCATCCATTGCTCCCTCCTCCTCCGTAGCGCCGGAATTTTGAGGTTCCTCAACGGCGGCCGAACTCCGTTCTTCTCCGATTCCGGCGCCGTCGTCCACGCTTCGACCCCGCCGACCGCGTCTTCGGCACCGCCGCGTCGTTGCGAAGCCGTAGCACCCGTCCACGTCGCCGGAGGACCTCGGGATCAACTACGCCGACGACGATCGAAGCTCCTCGCCGCCGAACCTCGCCGTCGGCGACATTCCGCCACGCCCGCCGCACCTAAGGTAGCCACTAGGATCGCGAACTCCCTCTCTCTGTTGATGCCACCGCGCGCCTCGCAAGATAGAACGCCAGCGAGGCCGCCACCGAACACCACCGCCGTTCAGGCCGACGTGGCGTGCCACATGCACGCCACCTCGGCGCCACGCCAAAGATCGAGCCCGCGTGGCCGCCTCGTGGCGACCACGTCGATCTTGTAGACGCCACCCCACCCGTGAGCCAAGCCCGTGGACCAAGTCCATATGGACCGTGTCTCGACACGAGGTCCCACTGTCGATTTATTTAATTTCCGATTTAACTCATCGCTGATGTCATCTGGCGCAATAATTAGAATTTCCTTTAGGAGAATAATTCGAGAAAATGGTTTAAATAATGATTTAGGTTGAATTTGTAAAATTCATAACTTTTGCATTCTAATTCCAAATTAGGTGATTCCAATTTCTAAAATTTTATAAAATTAACATCTAGCTAAATAAAATATAAAAATTTGAATTGGAGTAGGTTTAAACTGTCTGTTTGAATTTGAAATAATTCAAACCACCAATTTGGGAATTAAACTTGTAAAATTCATACCTTTTGAACCATAACTCCAAATTAGATGATTCAAATTGCTAAAATCTTAGAAAATTATTGTCTAACTAAATAAAATATATTTATTCAAATTGGAGCTTAGTTTAGTTCTGTTTTAGAGTTTAGGAATTCATTTAAATTCCAAATTTAGATTAAAATGTGAAAAATTCATATCATCTGAATTCCAATTCCAAATTTGGTGAATTGAAATTTCTAAAATTTTATAAAAAGATTATTTGGCTTAATAAATTAGAATTGATCTATTTGGAATTTGCTTAAACTGTCATTTTAAATTAAACTATTTAATTTGCCAATTTAGGATTTAAACTTGTAAAGGTTATATCTTTCATTTCCTATTTTTAAATTGAATGTTTCAAACTTATAAGGTCTTATAAGATTATTATCTAGCTAAATAAAATATAATTATTTTATTTGGAGTTAGTTTGAACTAGTGTCTTGTCCTTATTTGAATTGCAATTGATTGTCGTATTTTCACGTTTAGATTACGACGATTCCGGGGAATTTGATTCTTCCGAAGAATTAGAATTTCAAGACTTCAGCGAAGGCAAGTTATACTTTGATCATCTTGCACCCACTATTTTAAAGTTATTTAAATTCAGTTTTCAAATTACTAAGTGCATGCATACTTTTATTCAAGTATTTTAAATTCCTGTTTAAATGATTAGATATTCCAACTGTCCTTGTATGGCCAATATTGAATATTGAAATATCATCCCTTGTCCCCATAGATAAAATGTTTGGAAATGCTTAGCAAATACTTAGACCATGATTTGATTTTGGGGAGGATTTAGCCAAATCTTTACAAACTTGTTTTAACTTGAACCTATGGTATTGTCTTACCATAGATTTGTTGAAAAGGTGGTTTTACTAAATAAAATAAAGATGGTTTGGACTTGGGTGTAACGGATGAAAGGTGGGTGCGAGGTTTATGCAGGTTTAATCTGGTTAGGATTAAAGCCTGTGGTTTAATTTGAAAGACGCCCAAGTCGATTAAGGACCGCCTTTGGCGTTCCTTTGCTATGCCAAAACGTACCACCACATGTCCTGTATGGGAAGGACCTGGCTTAATAATTTGGGACACCTCATAGATATTCGTGCCATATTGTATGAGTGGGTGTTGGTTAGACAGTAGTCCCACATGGCGCAAGAGGGGGCTCCCGGAGGATGGCTAGTCCAATGGAAGCGAAACCTTAGCGGGCATGAGTACTTTGAGGTAGATCATTGTAACGACCTTGTGATATTTGCTGTCACACGCCTTAGGAAGCGTGGATTGGCCGACACAAAGGGTATAATATCTCGTGTGGGTAAAGCTGTACAAACTCTGCAGAGTAGAAAACTATTGAATAGCGCGTCATGATCATGGACATGCTAGCAAAGCCACTTTGAGTTAGACTTGTTTTTGGTTTTAAAATGGTTTCAACAGATGTTTTCGGGATGGTTAGTCACGTGGGAAAAGTGGGCGGTTAGCCATTGTGATTGGAGGATATCCATCACCTTTCTTGGAGGTTATCCATATTATTCAATTATCATTTAAATTTTGATTTTAAATACTGTATGAAAATGGCCTTGCAATCTATTATGATTATTTAAATTGAAAGCGCCGCTTACATAAAATAACCCTGCCAATGTCCTTTGTCTACGTTATGCATGCATTACAAATTCCATATTGGGTGTAACTTGCGAGCACGGTAGTTGTGCTCATGCTTGCTTTATGCAACAAAATTTCGGAGAAGACTACTATCGGGACGGTGAGGACACCGATGCCTAAACTACGCCTGCACGATTACTGTGGCGGATCGTTCGCTTACTACTATCTTTCCATTTCATTGTGTTATTTACTTATTTATTTGGCTTCATGCCCCATTTGTATCGAACTCGATTTACTATTAATGAAATGCGAGATTTGGTTATGTTATCATTTTTGTAATCTTGTACACCGGAAATCTGGACCGTGTATGAACACAGAGGATTCGGGATCTTTCGTTCCGGGTCAAAACAAAAGTGGTATCGAGCCATGTCGCCTCAGAGGGCGTGGCCCTAGAATTGTCCTAAGGACTTATTTTCAAAAGCAAAAACTATTTTGAGTCTATCGAGTCATTCTCAACCTTTCTCTTTAAAATGTTTACTAACTTATATCTATCTCAAAATTTTAGATGGTCGAGATCTTAACGCTACTTCCCACGGAGCCTTTATCGGGCGGGCGAGATACTTTGGGAAATGATGCAAAGACTGGTTACCGAAGAGGCCAACTTTCCAAGGATTCAAGTACTGTGGAAGAACAACATTTGTGGAGAGTAGAGGTGCTCATCTACTCCAACCTCTTGACCGGACACCGTCTTCCACGTCTTTGACGCTCCGATCCGACGCGACAACTTTGATGATGGCATGCAAGATGCGGCAAGAGAGGCAGTCCGCCACCTTCGCTACACCTACAATCATCGCCTTGGTACGGGTTTCATTACTACCCGATGCACATTCCGACCCGACTCGACAAGACTTTCAACTCCGCTAGAGACGAAGATTCCCGAATCGACACACGGTGGATCGGCTAAGGCTTTGGATTATGCCTACGGAAACACCTTGAATGATTTGCTCACCGCTCAGAACAGACTACAGGAGGCAGAGGAGAAGCTGAAGACCGTAACTGCGGAGCTAGCTAGCTACAAGGCTGGCGAGACTAGCTCTAGTGAGCCGGACTATACTCCTAGTACCCCATAGTTGTTATCTTTCCTTTAGTTCGATCCTTAGTTGCGAATTATGAGCTACTAATACCTTGTGGTAGCCATAATCTTGAATAAAATAAATTAATAAAAGAGTTTCTTGGAAAAATCTGCCTTTTTGTCTTGTATGATCTTGAATTTACCTTTCCCTATCTGTCTACCTCTCCTAATCCTTGGAGTTCTAGCAGATGGTGACCACCCGTACCGGCAGTGGCAGTGTCCAAGGTCGGGGCAACGAAAGCGCAGATTATCAGGAGGATCCCGTGCAGCAACCACCACCGCCACCAGCAGAAGGACCAGATTGGCGTCAGATGATGGAAAACCAAAACCATCTGATTAACCTCCTGGCTCAGTCCCTCAACAGCGTGCAGAATGTGCAAGCAACAACTCGGACTGCACCACCACCTCCACCCGCGCAGAGATTGACCATGGCAGATTTCATGCGCATGCGCCCACCGACATTCTCCGGAAAGACAGAGCCGATGGATGCCGATGATCGGATTCGTGCTATCGGAAAGAAATGGATATCACTCGATGTCTTGATCGTGAGAGAGTCTGCTTGCCTCTCACCACTCACCGGTCCCGCATCGGAATGGTGGGATAACTATAACATCTCCCATGCCGACGCACAGACTATCTCTTGGGCGGAGTTTGTGCGAGCTTTCCGCCATGCACATATCCCCGCAGGGATAATGACCCTAAAGAAGAAAGAGTTCCACAGCGCTCAAACAAGGCAACCTTACGGTGGGTGAATACTGCACAAGTTCAACCGACTTGCTCGCTATGCCCCAGCAGATGTGGCTAGTGATGAAGAAAGGCAGAAAGGTTCATGGATGGTTTGAGCGATGAGATCTCGATCGGTGGTCTCCAATGACTACACCGACTTCCAGCAGTTAGTGAATAAAGCTTTTCGCCAGAGGCCAAACATCTGCAGATGGAGAACTGCATAGCGGAGGATGGCGCTCGAAGTTCAACTCGAGGGCAACCCAAGCCTCGCTTTGCTCGGCCTCGGCCACCTCGAGTGGAAGGTTCGATCCTCTACACCCGAGCTCGATCAAGACAACGCTCCAACTCTTCCGGCTTCGCAACAATGCATCTGCGGGGCGGCCAGCAGAAGAACCCAACTTCATCGGCAGCAGGAGTGACATGCTTCCATTACAACGGCGGACACTATGCCAACAAGTGCCCAAGAAGCGGCGATCTACAACACCAAACAAAGCAAGATCGGGAGCACCAGCCCACGGCGGCACCCCAAAGCGGCGGGCGATTCACGAAGGGCGTGTGAATCACGTCCGCAGAGGAAGCTCAGCAAAGCACAGATGTCGTCCTGGTGCGTTTCGTTAATATGATACTGCGCCGATTACTGTTTGATTCCGAGCTTCGCATTCTTTTGTATCCAATAAGTTTGTGGGCAAAAATGGGTTACCTATTTCTCCATTAAGTAATCCTATGATAATCCATTCCCGGGCTCGAAATGAGAACCGATTCTCTATGCGAATCTTACCTCGAGATATCAGGAGTTTCCTTCATGGCAGACTTGATAGTCTTGCATTCTCAAGGTCTGGATGTAATACTTGGGATGGACTGGCTAGCCAGGAATCAAGGACGGATAGATTGTGCCAATAGGTCTATTACTCTCACTAATGAGGAAGGAGTCACAGTTGAATTCAAGCCCAAGACACGATCGGAGGAAGTTCCATTCGACCCGGCTTGAAGGAGTTAAAGCTTGAAGATATACCAGTGGTGCAAGAATTCCCGGATGTCTTTCCTGATGATTTACCCGGCATGCCACCGGACAGGGACATAATGTTCTTAATTGACTTAGTCCCAGGGACCGCTCCAATCTCGGCGACCCTACAGATGCTTGGCCAATGAATTGGCGAGAGATGAAGAAAGCAGATTGAAGAATTGAGGAGCAAGGGATATATTCGACCAGTTCATCACCTTGGGGAGCACCTGTTTTATTCGTCAAGAAGAAAGACAATAGTATGAGGATGTGTGTGGATTATAGGTCACTCAATGAAGTGACAATCAAAAACAAGTACCCGCTACCTAGGATTGATGACCTGTTCGATCAACTAAAAGGAGCAAGTGTATTCTCGAAGATTGATTTGAGATCCGCTATCACCAATCAAGATCGGACGTAAGATATCCCGAAGACAGCTTTCACCACCAGATATGGGTTGTACGAGTTTACAGTAATGTCTTTCGGTTTGACGAATGCCCCTGCTTATTTCATGAATATGATGAACAAAGTGTTCATGGAATTCTTGGATAAGTTTGTGGTTGTTTTCATCGATGACATTCTTATCTATTCAAAGAATGAAGAAGATCATGAGGACCATCTCAGGATAATTTTGGGAAAACTCAGAGAGCACCAGCTTTATGCCAAATTCAGCAAGTGCGAATTTTGGCTAAGTCAAGTGGCATTCCTTGGACATATTGTGTCCGCAGGAGGAGTTGTCAGAGATCCAACCAAAGTCGAGCGGTAATGGATTGGAAACAACCCAAGTCATCACAGAGGTGAGAAGTTTCCTTGGATTGGCTGGGTATTACCGCAGATTCATTGAAGGTTTCTCCAAGATAGCAAGACCAATGACTCAACTTCTGAAGAAGGAAAAGAAATTTGAGTGGACAGATGCTTGTGAGGAAAGTTTCCAAGAAGCTCAAGACGAGATTAGTTTCAAAGACTGTGTTGGTCCTACTGGGATATACACAAGGATTTTGTGATTTTCATGACGCATCTCGTCAAGGACTCCTACGTGTAATTGATGCAAGAGGACAAAGTCGTCGCTTATGCATCCCGTCAGTTGCGGCCACATGAAGGGAATTATCCAACTCACGACCTGGAGTTAGCAGCGATTATACATGCCTTGAAGATCTGGCGACATTACCTCATCCAGTAATCACCGTGAGGTTTTCACGGATCATAAGAGTTTGAAGTACATCTTTACCCAGTCTGACCTTAACCTCCGTCAGAGAAGATGGCTGGAATTAATAAAGGATTACGACCTTGGAATTCATTATCACCCGGGCAAAGCAAATGTGGTTGCAGATGCCCTGGTGAAGGCGATTGCAATACCATTTTGGTTCGGAGAATCACCAGAGTTATATGAAGAATTGAAGCATCCGAACTTGGAGATTGTTGAACAAGGATGTGTGAATCGTTGGAAGTTCAACCAACACTTCAGAGTCGATCAAAGAAAAGCAATTAGTAGATGAAGACATCAAGGAGATCAAGAAGAATATGAGAAGAGGCAAAGCTTCAGATTCACGAAGATGAGGAAGGAACAGTGTGGTTCGGGAACCGTGATCTGCGTCATCGGATCGGCAGGATCTAAAGCGATCGATTCTGAAGGAAGCCCATGAGTCGCCTTATTCCATTCACCTGGCAAGTATTAAGATGTACCAGATCTTAAGGAAAGATCTTGGTGGGTCAAGATGAAGCGGAAATCGCCGAGTTCAGAGTCTGTTGCGATGTTTGTCACGTGAGTCAAGGCGAACATCAAAGACCCATTGGTTTATTACAACCGTTACGATCCCCGAGTGGAAGTGGGAAGAAGTTGGTATGGATTTCATCACCGACTTCCTAGGACTCGGTCCAGATGTGATTCCATCTGGGTGATAATTGATCGGTTAACTAAAGTAGCTCACTTCCTTCGATCAAGACCACCTACCCGAGCAAAGAAGTTGGCGTAATTGTATATGGCCAAGATTGTATGCATCGCATGGAGTACCCAAGAAGATCGTGTCCGACAGAGGATCACAGCTTACGTCAAGATTTTGGCGAGTGCATGAAGCTTTGGGAACCAGACTCAACTTCAAGATCTTGCATATCATCCGCAGACGGATGGCGGACGATCAACGAGTCAAGCAGATTCTCGAAGACATGCTTCGAACTGCGCTTGGATTACGGAAAAAGTTGGGACAAGAATTTGCCCTATGAATTCTCGTACAACAATAGCTACCAAGCCGGTCTTCGATGTCCCCATTTGAGGCTTTGTATGGCGAAAATGCAGGACTCGCTTCTTTGGGATGAAGTAGGAGAGCATCAGTTCTTTGGACCGGAGTTGATCAAAGAAGTGAAAGCAAGGTTAAAACAATAAGAGAACATCTAAAAGTAGCTCAAACCCGGATGTAAGAGTTATGCCGATAATCGTCTACGAGAGTTGACCTTGCGAGAAGGAGATTTTGTCTATCTTGAGTTACTCCACTCCGAGGAGTAAGAAGGTTCCAACCAAGGAAAACTCGCACCTTGATTTGTGGGACCTTACAAGATTTTGGCAAGAAGAGGTGAAGTCGCATATCAACTTGAGTTACCAAAGATCTCGCCACATTTGTACACAATGTCTTCCATGTTTCACAGTTAAAGAAGTGCCTTCGAGTGCACGAGGATCGAGACCCTCTAGAAAGCATTGTTCTTCAAGAGGACCTCACTTATGTGGAGCAACCGATCAAGATTCGGATGTCGCAGAGCGTGTCACGGAACAAGATCATCCGCTCATACAAAGTTCGATTGGAGTCACCACGGGAAAGTGAAGCCACTTGGGAGCGAGAGGAAGATATTAAGACAGATATCCCCATCTCCTTTTGGATATGTCTCAATCTCGGGTCGAGATTCCCTTAAGGGGGAGGTTTGTAATGACCCAAAATTTCAAATTTTATTTAAGTTGAAAATTTATTTGAATTTGTGAATTTTCTGCAATTTAAAAACTATTCTTTAAATGGTGGAAAGCTAAATAGGAATTCTAATTCAAAATCTATTATCAACTTTAAGTAAGAGTTATTTTATTTAAGTCCAGAAGAATTCTAGAATCATCCAGAAATTTTCCTAGAATTTTTAGGATTTATTTGCCATTTTCTAGAGCCTAAATGAATTAAACTAAATATTTAAAATAGAAAAACAAAAGAAAATCGCAAACAGTGTGTGGGCCGAAACCCAAGCCGGCCCACCTCCTCTTCACCCGCGCCTCCCTCTCTTCCACCGTTGAACGCGCATCCGGTGGCCCGCATCGCGCCACGCCCGCCTCATCCTAGCCGTCGGATTCTAATCCTGCCGCCGCTTTCTTCTCCTCACCTTCGTTCTCATGGGGCAAGCCGTTTTGCCGCCATTGCCCACATACCGAAGCTTCACATTGGCGCCCCAACCACCCCGATCCTTGCTGCGTGCGTGCTTGACGAACCGCCCGCACGAACCGCCCCACCCTCTCGCCCTCTCCCTTTCTTCGCGCGTCGCCGCCACCACGAACGGTCGCGTCAGACGATCCCCACGACCCCACGCCACTCGAGCTCCCCAGCCCTATAAAAGGCACCCCGGTGCGCCTCCGCATGCAACTCAACCCCACCATCCATTGCTCCCCTCCTCCTCCGTAGCGCCGGAATTTTGAGGTTCCTCAACGGCGGCGAACTCCGTTCTTCTCCGATTCGGCGCCGTCGCCCACGCCGACCCGCCGACCGCGTCTTCGGCACCGCCGCGTCGTTCTGGCCGTAGCACCCGCCCACGCCGCCGGAGGACCTCGGGATCAACTTCTTGACGACGCATCGAAGCTCTCGCCGCCAACCTCGCCGTCGGCGACATTCCGCCACGCCCGCTCGCACCTAAGGTAGCCACTAGGATCGCGAACTCCCCCTCTCTCTGTTGATGCCACCCGCGCGCCTCGCCGCGGCATAGAACGCCGGCGAGGCCGTCACCGGAGCACCACCGCCGTTCAGGCCGACGTGGCGTGCCGCGTGCACGCCACCTCGGCGCCACGCCAAGATCGATCCGCGTGGCGCCTCGTGGCGACCACGTCGATCAAGGCGCAGACGCCACCCCACCCGTGAGCCAAGCAGTGGACCAAGTCCATATGGACCGTGTCTCGACACGAGGTCCCACTTGTCAAGATTTATTTAATTTCCGATTTAACTCATCGCTGATGTCATCTGGCGCAATAATTAGAATTTCCTTTAGGAGAATAATTCGAGAAAATGGTTTAAATAATGATTTAGGTTCAATTTGTAAAATTCATAACTTTTGCATTCTAATTCCAAATTAGGTGATTCCAATTTCTAAAATTTTATAAAATTAACATCTAGCTAAATAAAATATAAAAATTTGAATTGGAGTAGGTTTAAACTGTCTGTTTGAATTTGAAATAATTCAAACCACCAATTTGGGAATTAAACTTGTAAAATTCATACCTTTTGAACCATAACTCCAAATTAGATGATTCAAATTGCTAAAATCTTAGAAAATTATTGTCTAACTAAATAAAATATATTTATTCAAATTGGAGCTTAGTTTAGTTCTGTTTTAGAGTTTAGGAATTCATTTAAATTCCAAATTTAGATTAAAATGTGAAAAATTCATATCATCTGAATTCCAATTCCAAATTTGGTGAATTGAAATTTCTAAAATTTTATAAAAAGATTATTTGGCTTAATAAATTAGAATTGATCTATTTGGAATTTGTTTAAACTGTCATTTTAAATTAAACTATTTAATTTGCCAATTTAGGATTTAAACTTGTAAAGGTTATATCTTTCATTTCCTATTTTTAAATTGAATGTTTCAAACTTATAAGGTCTTATAAGATTATTATCTAGCTAAATAAAATATAATTATTTTATTTGGAGTTAGTTTGAACTAGTGTCTTGTCCTTATTTGAATTGCAATTGATTGTCGTATTTTCACGTTTAGATTACTGACGATTCCGGGGAATTTGATTCTTCCGAAGAATTAGAATTTCAAGACTTCAGCGAAGGCAAGTTATACTTTGATCATCTTGCACCCACTATTTTAAAGTTATTTAAATTCAGTTTTCAAATTACTAAGTGCATGCATACTTTTATTCAAGTATTTTAAATTCCTGTTTAAATGATTAGATATTCCAACTGTCCTTGTATGGCCAATATTGAATATTGAAATATCATCCCTTGTCCCCATAGATAAAATGTTTGGAAATGCTTAGCAAATACTTAGACCATGATTTGATTTTGGGGAGGATTTAGCCAAATCTTTACAAACTTGTTTTAACTTGAACCTATGGTATTGTCTTACCATAGATTTGTTGAAAAGGTGGTTTTACTAAATAAAATAAAGATGGTTTGGACTTGGGTGTAACGGATGAAAGGTGGGTGCAGGTTTATGCGGGTTTAATCTGGTTAGGATTAAAGCCGTGGTTTAATTTGAAAGACGCCCAAGTCGATTAAGGACCGCCTTTGAGCGTTCCTTTGCTATGCCAAAACGTACCACCACATGTCTGTATGGGAAGGACTGGCTTAATAATTTGGGACACCTCATAGATATTCGTGCCATATTGTATGAGTGGGTGTTGGTTAGACAGTAGTCCCACATGGCGCAAGAGGGGGCTCCCGGAGGATGGCTAGTCCAATGGAAGCGAAACCTTAGCGGGCATGAGTACTTTGAGGTAGATCATTGTAACGGCCTTGTGATATTTGCTCTGTCACACGCCTTAGGAAGCGTGGATTGGCCGACACAAAGGGTATAATATCTCGTGTGGGTAAAGCTGCACAAACTCGCAGAGTAGAAAACTATTGAATAGCGCGTCATGATCATGGACATGCTAGCAAAGCCACTTTGAGTTAGACTTGTTTTTGGTTTTAAAATGGTTTCAACAGATGTTTTCAGGATGGTTAGTCCTGTGGGAAAAGTGGGCGGTTAGCCATTGTGATTGGAGGATATCCATCACCTTTCTTGGAGGTTATCCATATTATTCAATTATCATTTAAATTTTGATTTTAAATACTGTATGAAAATGGCCTTGCAATCTATTATGATTATTTAAATTGAAGCGCCGCTTACATAAAATAACCCCGCCAATGTCCTTTGTCTACGTTATGCATGCATTACAAATTCCATATTGGTGTAACTTGCGAGCACGGTAGTTGTGCTCATGCTTGCTTTATGCAACAAAATTTCAGAGAAGACTACTATCGGGGCGGTGAGGACACCGATGCCTAAACTCGCCCCAGACGATTACTGTGGCGGATCGCTCGCTTACTACTATCTTTCCATTTCATTGTGTTATTTACTTATTTATTTGGCTTCATGCCCCATTTGTATCGAACTCGATTTACTATTAATGAAATGCGAGATTTGGTTATGTTATCATTTTTGTAAGCGTGTACCGGAAATCTGGACGGTGTATGAACACAGAGGATTCGGGATCTTTCGTTCCCGGGTCCGACAGTCTTGATCACTCAAAACTGATTATTACTCCTATATGTCCAAAGACTTGTGCTTTGATTAATTTGTAAAATCAAAAACTGAAAACAAAAGATTGATTTAGACTTGGGCATATTGGATGGATGGCGTGGTTTTTGGATGTGGTGGTATGCCTGGGTCCCTAAGGACCGAGTACTTGGGTCACTAAGCCAAGCGATTTTGCGTGCTAACCACACGAGGGGCATATGGAACCCTCTTGACTAAGTACTTTGGGCGGTGTTAATTGGGGTCGCTCGGTTGGTGTGTTTTTAAAGATAAAATGTGTGTGTGATGTGGGAGGAGCATTAACTTCCGCAAGGTTGTGTGATGTCTCCTTCTCCCGTGGGTTGTGCGACTCGAAATTAGCATTGTCCATTGGAACTGTCTCGTAGGACTTAGCCGTGCTTAAGATACCTATGGTAGTGTGCCTAAAGGAAAGGCGATCCGACGTGTGGGTATAAAGTGGTACACCCCGCAGGATAAAACTATTCAATAGCCTCGCCCTAGGTTATGGACATGCTTGGTAAGGTCGTTCAAGACTAGACTACAACCTTTAATTAAAACTTGACATGGTTGGTATGAACGGGGAGTTCATGCTATTGTTGTGGTGACTTGGGTTAGTCACTTCTAGGTTGTTCTTGTTGTTGTTACTATGTTACTACCCCGTTGAATTTCAACAATTAAAATGCTTTGTCAAATTGCCTTCAATCTATTATATTATTGCAAATGAAACTTGCTTTATGCTAAAATGAGTCCAAAGCCTCATCCACTTAAATAAAACTTGCATGTAGCTATTTATAGTTCTGTTATCTTACACGTAAGTCTTGCGGAGTACTTTATGTACTCATCTGCCCGTGGTTGTGGTATTTTTGTGGCTTTTGTTGCAGAGGAAGGAGGTGAGCCCCAAGGGCTTCACTCTTGCGAGATGTGCTTCGGGTTTGACGACTAGCTTGGCGGTCCGGTTAGTTGCCTTGTGGGTAAAGGCACACTAATTGGCTTTTGTTATGGCCATCTTATGGCACTTTTGCTTCCGCTGTGTATCTTTGTAGTCTTGTTGTTATTTGGCCAGAAGGCCCCTCTTTTGTAATGACCTATTCCTTTATTAGTATTAACTTTTGGTTTGTTGCTTATGTACTATGTGTTGTATGGAATTGATACATTCTTTTGTTGTGAGGTATGTATACTGCATTCTGGGAAGTATACATCTCTCGAGACCGGGTTTATTTGGTTGATAATACTAGGGTCAATTGGATGACTAAGTATTATGAGCTTAATAAATCCGGGTGCTCACATATATGGTGCTTGCCCTTAGCCTCTACGGACTATTGGAGAGCTATCTCTCAAGAGATTTCTTGTAGTTCCTCGTCAGGTAAGTGTAGAGGAAGCCCTAAAATAGCAATGCTGTTTCATAACTGAACTGAAGAAAAATCAAATGGCTTAAGCGGACAGGAGATAATCATTTTAGGTTGTGCAAGAGGCTGATGTGGTGTTGTCCAGTGGTGTAGCGTACTGTGGGTGCTAGCTGACATTTGCGGCATGCCTTCTGCAATGGTTGTAGTATACACAGTGAACCTAGTCCCTGCCAAATCAGATGAAGCTTCTCCCAATTGGATAAAGGGGTCAGTTATGGACGGCACATGCCATTCCTTCGTACAACTCTGCAAAAACAGAACAACACTATGTAATTGGTAATAGGTAATCAACATTCATATAGAGAGCATAACTTTTAATCTCATGCGTCCTAAGCAACATAAGCAGTAATGAACACACACACAATAACCAAAAACCAAGCATAAACAAGCACAACCAGCAGCTAACATGAAGCAGACCTAACCATAAGCAAGGGCATAGAATATACCTCACAAGGACAAAGCTGGAGAAAGAAATAATCTGAAACCAATGCAATCAGGCAGTGTGCATCATCACTGCTACAACAAACACAAGCATAGAAGTGTGCATCTTATATTTTTAGTCCTATCTGATTGTGTATCTTTCACAAACCGAATCAAAGTCACTGAGACTGGAGCATCTCTAGGGAGGAAACACAGAAGCTCACTAAGAGCAGAAGGACTGAATAGAATGAGCTTTGGAAAACATCCTATAATGACAACTCCACCTGCTTCAACATCTCGCTCCGAGGAAAAAACAACCAGGACCTAGAATAAATTGATGAAAATGGAAATGCATAGAAAATTATGAACGCGGAACTACAAAAGAGGCTATTAAAGGATAGTACAAAGGAGGCGAGTAAAGGAGCAACTTTATTCCAATGGAACTATTAGTTTACAAATATGATTAACCCAAAATATGGGGTTTATGCAAACCCCGACAGCAGCACTATCACAACGATGTTGTTTGCGATCTAGTGTCTATCTTACGAATGATTGTTTGGGGGGGGGGGCTTCCTATGAAATAGATTCACACAGAAAGAGACATGTGAATTTACACAGGTTCAGGCCTTCTCCTGGGAGAATAATAACCCTAGTTATATTCAGTATGCTTGTTAAAATCGGGAAGAAATCACTCAAAGTAAGACTCAATGATCCCTTACAGCTAACCCCGATCGCCTCGTCCCCCTGTCCATTGACTTCAGCCCTTACATAGCATGTGACGGGGGTGGCTATTACTCCATGCCAAGAAGCACCTCAACGCTTGATGAAATGCACATGTTAATGGTAGTTATTGTCAGAGGAGACTGCACCCCACGTTGTCTGGCAGTTACATCAAGAACAAATGCATAATACATACAATTATTCTAGAGAATAACTACGTACACGAACTACTATGTATTGAACACAGCGTACAAGAGTCCTTAATTGATTGGGCTCATATGTCTGTATGCTTTATCGATTATAGGGTGGTCGTAGCCGACCTGGTCGTAGAAAGCTTGTGATCTTAGAAAGGCTTACGACCAGGGGATGATCGTAAAAAGGTTTACGACCACTCAGTTAAACTCCTCCTTTATGAACAATAAGGGGTATACATATAAGTAATATGAGGATATTAATATATATATAATGGCAATTATAGATGAACAATTAATTGAGGATTATTATATCCCCGACAGATGCCATCCAACGCCATGGCTAGGTGAGGGTCACTAGAGGCGTGGACCCGAGGTGGCGGTAGAGCAAGAGTAGAGGCATGGCACATCGAAGGCAAATATAAATTAATCTTTCACCCATCAAAGTGCACATCCTGAACTACTGAGCTAGATAACCAAAAGCAACAGCAAAGGCAACATAATAACCATGACAGGTAGACATATAAGCCAACATGGTTTAACAAACAAAAAAAAACAATCCTCTCATGTAGAGCAATCAATTTCTGTAATGTGTTTTTGTTGTATTTTGAGGGCAAATCTGTAATTTCTCATTTGATAAAAGGAGGATTATAATAGGAAAATATAAGAAGATGGGCCCACTTGTCATTGGGATGGGAGAGGAGATAAGGTTTGGGGATGTAATCTTTAATCGGCAGGAGGTGGTTTTGATGGCTGCTTGGCTTTCAGCCTGCTTGCGGGCGATGCGGACGACGCCGTCGTTGAGGGCGGCTCGAGCGCGCTTCACACAAGTGGTTGAGGTTAGCATCTCTCCTCCTTCTCCTCTAAAGGCTCAATCTAGCGGTCTTTCCTTGACCCGAAAAAATATTATGAGTTTTTCCCAATTTTGGTGTGTTCTTTCTCCTGATTTGATCTCTCGTTTTTGGGGATCTTGGACCTTGAGGCTACCATGTGTGACTCGGCGCCGATGGTGGTGAGCTTCGGTCCTCTCGGTGTGTGCATCCGGCCGGTTCCTTGTGCCATCTGCTCACTGTTGGTGCTGTGCTTGGAACTTGGCGATTTGTGCACTCGGGTGGCTCGGCTTTGGTCTTCTGTGGACTGATCTTGGGGAGGAAGGTGACCTTCGGTTTGATTAGTGACTGGTGTTCTCGGGAGTACTCGGAAAGTGCTTCTCGGTTGTCTTGTGCGGCAATTCTTCCTATCCCTCGGCTTTGTTCTTCGGTGTGTTCCGAAGTTCAAAGGTCGGCATTGTATCTCCGATTACTTCGTCCTTTGCTCGGGTTTGCAAGGCGATAGTTTTTCTAGGTGGGTGTCTTTCGACACACCTTGCTGGTTGCATCTTGGTGGTTTTGATTACCACCGGATTAGTGAGTATCTTTGATTATCTCTTACTCTTTTACATCAGTACTTGTCTTGTTGGCTGTTCAGCAAGAGATAATTTAAAGAGTTATTATGTGGGCTTGGATAATTTGCTCTGTGATGAGATTGGTCTAGTTCTGAGATTATCTTGATAACTTATTCAGTTTTGAGCTCTAATAGACTTGCTTGCTTTTGACATATTGTCTGTAGAGGTTCTATCATTCTGTGGTACTTAATCTGATCACTTGAATAGATATTCAGTTGGTTCTTCTCACAGCTAAAAGGCCTTTATGCTGAAGTTGTATCATTCCGCGAGTTTACTAGTTATTTATTGGCTTAAAGATTGGAGTAGTGAATTCTGTGACTCTTTTAAAGTGATCTGTTGACAGAAAGCATAATTGTTAACAATTGGGTATGGGATTAATATTGTTAGTATAGTAAAGCTTTGTTTAGAGCTCAAAATTTGTTTGCTAGTTATTTAAGCCAATTTGTGAAGAGAATAGACCTTAGTGCTGAGATGACCAAGTTTGTATCTTGTGCAACTCGCCATCTGAGAGCTCTCATTAACTTCAAATATTTGTGCTCTATGCTTATTTCTTTCATATACATGTGGTATATGTTTAGCATTTCAATCCATTTAAATGACTTGAATGATTTACATTTGATTATGTTGATTTGGTCATTTAAATGTTGTTGGATTAATGCTATTTTGTCTTATGATTTTGTTGGATTTATCTTTGATTGCTTGCTTAAACTACACTGTCTACAACAATCCAGAAAAACTACTTATCGAGAAATGGCTTCATCGTCAGATGTCGTTAAGTCAAAAGTGTTTGATGGTGCTAATTTTAAGCATTGGCAAGCTAAAACCATAATTTTTTTTAAATAATATTTTTTTAAAACAAAATTACAAAAATATATAATCGACCCAAAAAATTACAGAAATGAGTTCCTGTCGCCAGTTGAAATGGCGACAGAACCTATCGCCATTTCAAGCTGGCGATAGGGACCCGACCGCTCTGTCGCCAGTCCAACTACCTATCGCCATTGAAATGGCGATAGGAATGTGAACGATGTTCTGCCGCCATTTCAATCTGGCGACAGAACCTATCGCCGATCAAAATGGCGACAAGTATGCCATGTATAAAATGTCCGTAAAAATCCTTCCAAACCTCATTTTAATTCCAAAAAAAACAGAATCGAGAAGGAGAGGAAGAGAAAGAAAGGTAGTGAAGCGCTGCTCGTTCGTCGCGGAGGAGATAGATTCAGAGAGCAGTGGATCTAGTAGACCGGTCATCTTGCAGGTACATTTTTTGATTATAATTAAGTAGATTAGCGAGTAGAATGAAGTAGATTAGCGAGTAGAATGAAGTAGAATATGGACATAGAATCAAGTAGAATAGCGACATAGAATTAAGTAGAATAGATAATTGTAGCGAAATTATGTATAGAATTGTAGTGAAAGAGCGACTAGAATCAAGTAGAATAGGGACTAGAATGAAGTGGAATATCGACATAGAATCAAGTAGAATAGCGACTAGAATGAAGTAGAATTGCGACATAGAATCAAGTAGAATAGAAATTATGTATTACATTATATTTTTTGAAATTTGTACATGATGTCAAATTATGTAGAATAGCAACATAGAATTAAGTATAATGTCCAGTAGAATTAAGTACAATAACGAATAGAATCAAGTAGAATAACGACTAGAATGAAGTAGACTAGCGACATAGAATCAAGTAGAATAACGACTAGAATGAAGTAGACTAGCGACATAGAATCAAGTAGAATAACGACTAGAATGAAGTACAATAACGACTAGAATCAAGTAGAATAGCGACTAGAATGAAGTAGAATTGCGACATAGAATCAAGTAAAATAGCGACGTAGTGTAGTTCATCGTATATTATTTGAGATGTGTATAGTGTAGTTCATCGTACATGTTTCGTGACTTTTACAAAGTATGCACTTAATTTGTAGATATGGCGGACGGAGGCGAGATGAGTTGCTTGACCGGTGATTGATGCACATCACCGTAGCGAATCTCGATCCGTGCTCCCAGCAGAGGCGGCGCCGATTGAGCTTGGCGCGTTTGATTCGCGCACGCCAATAAGGGCATGGAGGCTGCACGCAGACTGGATTCCGACGTACGGATAGTTTTAATACACTCAATCGTGGTATGACTACTTTGCGTGCATTCACGTTTATTCTTAATCGTTTTGACGCAGGTTGAGAGCGGCAGGCCTCCTTCCACTAGCGAGGATGGTGGAGGCGACTTTTGAGGATGATCAGACCGTGGTGGTGGTCGACGCGTCAGGCGTTTTCAGACGACGCGGCGCCGACGGCGTTGGTTGACCGTTGGAGGCCAGAGACGCACACGTTCCACCTTCCGTGCGGGGAGATGACGCCGACGCTGCAGGACGTGAGCTTCCTACTCGAGGTTGCCATGCGCAGGCCGCCCCCTGGCGGCGTACAACGTCTCGGACACGTGGCGCACTGACCTCCTAGCGAGGTTCCACGATGTCTTGCCGGTGGCAGCAATTACACCGAAGTTCAAGAGGCCCGACGCGGCCGACGTTGAAGTGGATCTGCCAGTTCTACGTAAGTATTTGTAATTATTGTCATCTCGCTTAAATTCGTATGCGAACCTTGCTACTGAATTCTACATTTCTTCTTGCAGCCCGAGCGTATGGCGCCTAGCGCAGGGGATGTGGTTGTTAGGAGGCACTTTGAGGCCTACCGCTATAGTTGTTGGGTGGGTCATGTTTACGGGGTCCCACGGCGACAGCGTCGACAAGCACTACGTCCCAGACGCGCTGCGAGGTGGCCAACATGGAGATTGATGAGAACCCTCCTCGCTGGGGTCGGCCGTGATTTATGCGTGATGTACTGCAAGCCTTTGTGCGGCACGCGTGCCACCGCACCCAGACAACTCCATCCTCTCCGGATGTCCACTACTTCGCAGCCTATGGTCCTTCGGCGTTTCAGATCGGACGACCACGGTGGACTTGAGAGCATATACGATCACCTTGTACGCTGCGGCCGACGAGGTGGACCGCCCACCATGGGCACGGTTTGGTGCCGAGCGGGTTAGTTTTATAATCATTTTTATGTATTGTAATCACAATTTGGTGTGCTAAGTTTGCGGTGTTCTATTGCACAGGTTACCTTCACGCCAATCACTTCGCAGGGGTCTTACCAGGAGTACATCGCGATGTTCAATCACCGACCGATGACCGCGTCATCCGACACCGTACACTACGGAGAGGCTTATCCGGTGAGCGCCCGACGGTTATCGGTCCTCAGGCACGCGAGACTATGAGTCTTGGTACGCGAGCCCCTTGGTACATGATGTCTTCGTGGAGGAGTACCAGGTGTAGTGGGTCATGCGCCATTCGGTCTCTGACGGAGATCCCGGCCCTTTGGGGGGGGGATACGGGTGTCGGCGCACGTCCATGCGTAAGTTCACATGTTTACTTCTTTCACACAATGCAATTATGTTTGAATAAATAATTGTGTTGGTGTCCACAGTACACTAGGAAGGAGTACGAGCTCGATGTCCTGGTTGGATAGGATGCGGCCTTGGGTTGAGGTTTGGAGTCACGCGCTCGACGATATCATCCAGTGTGGGGAGGATCCCTATGACATCGAGACGTACGCAGATTTCATGGATTGGTACTCTAGTCGGACGAGGCCCATTGCGTCTCGGGTCATGGTCGACCCACCACGACATGAGGTCTGCGACGTCGACACGCCCACCGGTCGGACTCCGCTTTCCACCTCTCGATGCGTATTGAACTGTCCTTAATTCATATTTATCTTGCGGTTATGTTTCCAACTTGCGCACGGATCTACACCGGGAGATTCTCGAGGTAGCAACCACCGTGCACCAGAGGACGCAGGGGGACACAAGAGGGCTTGTGCAGCGGATCATCGACGCGGCGAGACGAGGCATCCAGATTGCGACTTGTCACACGCCGAGGGACGCGATGGACCGACCAGTGCGGGGACGAGGGGTCACCTCGGGACGAGGGGTCACCTCGGGACGAGGTGGTTCACGTCCACGGGCTCCTGCCCCGGACGTGGCGGGCGTGTCATCGTGGCACCATGGGGGGAGCAGCACTGGACAGGGCTCATCGGGGCACGCCTTCGTGCCACCAGGTATGACCACCTTGCTTGCTTGCGGAACGTAATGCTTGTTTCTTCGAACCCGATAGTTACTAACGGCAATATTCTCTATCGTGTCCCGAGCTCCACTATCACATGGGCGAAGTGTACGCGAGTCGTCGGCGCATATCTTGGGACAAAGCGGTATGACCACCTTGGGATGATTATGTTTTTTTTCGTGTTTTCGGCATGATTACGTTTGTAACATAATACTTCACAGAACGCCTTGGGAGGACGGTTCATTTCGGACGACGAGGCAAACCTATCGATACCCATCGATTGCTTCTTTGATGACTGCGGACGCCTCGCTCAACTTGGAGGCTTCTCACCGCAAAGTGCTCCGCCAAACACACAACCACATTGAGGAGGAGGAGGCCCCCTCGCGACACCACCTCGGACTACTCGTCTCGGTCGGCCGGTCATCACTTTGAACCTCTCACATACTCGAGACCATCGCAGGCAGAGGCGGGCGACACGGGAGTGTGCCCCAAGAGGGCCACCGAGAGATATTTGGTCCTTCAAATATCGGTCATACCATGTAAATATTAATATATGAACAACTCTTATTATGTTAGTCTCATGTTTCAAATCTCTTTTTAGTACCATGTTTAGCATTCCATTCTTCCGTTATTCGTGATCATCGTAATATCACTTAGCTTCAGATTTATTTAATAATTAATATCTCAAACGCCCTCGTAAAATTCTATAGAAATTCACTGCACTAGAACAACATACGATCATTATAAATTGTTATTGCGAGATTAATAGATTTTGTACCGTTAAAATTTTATAAAATCATAAGTATGTAAAGTGGACTTGTAAATTAGGGTTGGAGAGGAACCTGTCGCCATTTCAACTGGCGACAGAAACCTATCGCCAGTTGAAATGGTGACAGGGGCCTACGCCATTTCAACTGGCGATAGGTAGTTGGACCAGCGACAGGAGCGGTCAGGGTCCCTATCGCCAGTTGAAATGGCGATAGGTTCCTGTCGCCATTTCATCTGGCGACAGGAACACATTTCTGTAATTTTTTGGGGCGATTATATATTTTTGTAATTTTGTTTTAAAAAATATATTATTTTAAAAAAATCGCTAAAACCAAACTTTGGCTGACCGACCACGGACTTTTCTGGGTCGTTTCAAATCCTTCGATGTTCCCTTTGGAAACCGCTGAGATGACATGGTGGGAGGATGCGAACAACTAAGCCCTAGCTAGGTTGTCAGCAGTCTTATCCAACCGGCTGTTCGACGTGTATATCAATTTCACTGATGCCAAACAACTCTGGGACGAATTAGATGAGAAGTATTCCGAAGGGGATAATGGTAACTAATCCTTTATTACTGCTGCATACTTGAACTACAAGATGGTAGAGAGACAGTCGGTGATGGAGCAGCTCCATGAGCTTCAACTCCATGTACGTGATCTTAATCAGTACGACTGTCATCTACCTGAGAGTTTTCAAGTTAATGTCATTTTGGCTAAGTTACCGCCCTCGTGGCGTGACTTTGTGACCGCCTGATGACATATAAAGGAGCGCTTGACACTCAACGATTTGTCAGCAGCTATTAATTTCGAGGAGCGGGCAAGAGCCAGTGACAGCAAAGATAAGGCTCAAGTCCAAGCTCATCTAGTGGAGGTCAAGAGTGTTAGTGGCTCTGGGAATCAGAAATTCAAGAATCAGCCCAAAATCAAGCTTCAAGGAAAGAATATGAAGAAGAAGAAGGAGGAGGATATTGTCTGCTTTGTGTGCAGAGTGGCTGGCCATAAAGCCAACTATTACCGCAATCGTAAAGGCAAGGGTCCTTCTCCAGCTCACCATAAGGGCCGCAAGGCCGAGGTGAATGTCGTTCTGGATAATACCAGTTCTGAAGGGTATGTACCTAAGGCCTTTATGGTAAGTCCATCGATTGATTGGTGGATTAATACAGGTGCTACTAGACATATTTGTGCTGATCGATCATGTTTTTCTTTGTTTCAGGTTGAAGGTGGTGGATCTGTCCTGATGGGCAATGGAACCACTGCTACAGTACATGGGATTAGACAGGTTTGCTTGAAGCTTACTTCAGGCAAAACACTCATTCTGAGAGACGTATTGTATGTGCCTACAATGACTCACAATCTCATCAGCGAGTCGATGCTTTGTAGGCAAGGAATAAAGCTTGTTTTTTAGTCTAATAAGGTCGTGTTGACCAAATTTAGTACTTTTGTAGGCAAATGATATGATAGCGGAGGCATATTCCGCTTATCTATTTTTGATTCGAATAATGTAAATATTTTCAATGTTTCCCAGTGCAATAAATTACATGATGTTTGGCTTTCACGTTTGTGTCATGTTAACTTTGAAGCTATTGTGCGGTTAAGCAAAATGGATTTAATTCCCAGCTATAATTATGAGAAGGGTTCAAAGTGCGAAGTGTGTGTGCAAGCTAAGCAACCCTGAAAACCTTTTCATAGCGTTGAAGGGCGAAGCACCTCTCCACTCGTAACATAATTTGGTACCTAACTCGTTGCAAAATTGCTGGAATTTTACGCTCAAAAATTGCTTACCAATATCTCTGATTATTTGACTTGGGACCCCAAACCGAGTAATCACGCTACTCATCATGAACCGTTTTGTTGCTTCCGTTGTTATCCCAGTCACAGGTTCGGCTTCGATCCACTTTGTGAACATATCAATAGCCACAAAAAGGAACTCGAAGCCACCTGGAGTTTTTGGGAATGGTCCTAGAATATCAAGACCTCAAGCCACAAAACACCAAGATAAAGGAATTGTTTGTAATGTCTGAGCTGGTTGGTGTATTTGCCTGCTATGAAACTAGCATTATACATATTTCTTAACCAGCTCTTTGGCATCATAGAGAGCTGTTGGCCAGTAAAAACCTTATCGAAAGGCCTTTCCGACCAGCGTTCTGTAGGAAGCATGAGTTCCACAGATGCCCCTGTGTATGTCGTGAAGGAGGTTTAGTCCTTCTCTCAGCGATATGCATCGCATGAGTACCCCTTGAGTGCCTCGTTTATAGAGGACTCCTTCGACCAAAGTATACATTTTGGCCTTTCGGGATAAGCAATCTACCTTGAGATCATCATCGGGTATGGTACCCATCTATAGATACTCGTAGATGGGATTCATCCAGGTATCCTCGTATTCTAGAGAGGCTGTCTCAATAGTAGTTGTCTCTGGTGTTTCGACCAGAGACAACTTTTGGAGCTGCTCCAAGAAAACTCCTTTTGGTACTTGCGATCGGGAAGAAGCCATACAAGCAAGTTGGTCTACGAAGAAATTATCCTTTCGAGGGATAAATTGTACCTCGAAACCGAAAAAATATTTTTCAAGCTTTCGAACTTCCGATAAGTACCGAGATATGGTCGGGTTAGAGCACTGGTACTCTTTTCCGACCTGATTCACGACTAGTTGAGAGTCTCCTCTCACGAGTAGTCGTCGAATCGCGAGCGCTTTCGCGGCTCTTATGCCAGCCAACAAACCTTCATATTCTGCCACGTTGTTAGTGGCCTGAAAGTTTAATTGAATGGTATACATTAAGGTCTCTCCGGTAGAAGATTCCAGGACTACCCCAGCCCCCAAGCCACTTAAAGTAAGCGACCCATCAAAGTACATCGTCCACTGGTCGTTGGTATCGTACTGGGATCCTGAACAAGTTCAAGATTTGTCCATTCGACGACAAAGTCTGCCAAGATGTTGTTCAGGATTTGTCCATTCGGCGACAAAGTCTGCCAAGATCTGAGATTTTATGGTCGTTCGGAACACGAAATGGAGGTCGAACTCCCAAGTTCTACTGACCATTTTGCCATGCCTCCCGCTGCTTCCCTGTCATGGAGGATCACTGCTAAGGGAAACTCAGACGACACAATTATCATGTGCGCCTGAAAATAAAGCTTTAGTTTCCTCGAAGACATGAGTAGGGCATATAGAAGTTTTTGGACCTGAGGGTAACGCTCCTTAGGTCCGTGCAAAACTTCGCTTACGTAGTAAACTGGTCGTTGGACGTTTTCACGTTCTACGACTAGTACTGCACTCACTGCCTGTGGCGTGGCAGTTAGATAAATTAAGAGTGTCTCTTCTGGTTTTGGAGAAACAAAAATAGGAGCACTCGTAAGATACCTCTTGACATCCTCAAAAGCAGCATTTGCCTCTTCTGACCACTCTAAACCCTCGTGCTTCTTTAGAAGTTTGACGAAGGGTAGTCATTTTTCTCCCAGTCGTGTGATAAAATGACTTAAAGACGCCATGCACCCTGTGAGTTTCTTGACTTCTTTATTCATGTTCGGAGGGCGCATTTGCACGATGACCTTTATCTTTTTGAGATTTGCTTCAATTCCTCGTGTTGAGACAAGGAATCCAGCAATTTTCCTGAAGAGACTCCAAACACACACTTCTCAGGATTAAGTTTCAGGCAGTGTTTCCTGAGGTTGTTGAATGTTTCTTTCAAGTCGAAAACGTGATTAAGTCGCTTGGTGCTTTTTACAACTAGATCGTCAACATAGGCTTCCAAATGTCGACCTAGCTGAGGTGAAAAAGTCGATTGCATCAAGCGTTGAAAGAAGCGCCAGTATTTTTTAGACCAAATGACATTTTGACATAACAAAATATTCCAAATGGAGTAATAAATACAGTCTTTTCTTCATCTTCTAGACACATATTAATCTGATGGTAACCAGAATATGCATCTAGAAAACTTAATGTTTCACAACCAGCAGTAAAATCAACCAACTGATCGATACGAGGTAAAGGAAAATCATCTTTTGGACAAGCTTTATTAAGATCAGTGAAGTTTGCACACATTCGCCACTTACCATTAGACTTTCTAACCATTACAGGGTTGGCCAACCACTCTGGGTGGTCGACTTCTCTTATAAAAGGTTGTTTTAAGTAGCTTGTCCAATTCTGATCTTATAGCATCTCGTTGATCAGGGGCAAATCTCTGAAATTTTTGTTGTACGGGTACCTTGTCAGGCCGTAAAGCTAGCCTATGCTCAATCACCTCCCTGGGGACTCCAGGCATGTCGGACGCTTGCCACGGAAAGACATCTACGTTTGCTTGGAAGAAAGTGATGAGGGCGTCTGCCTATTTGGGGTCGGAAGTATCCTCGATGCGAACAGTCTTCGAGGGCTCCTCTGGATCCAGAGCAACCTCCTTGACCTGGTCATTCGGCTTTGGTGTAGCTTTAGGCTTCAACTGCTTGGTCGAAGGTTGCCCCTTGTTTTCTTCTCGATTTGATATTTGGCCAACCATCTCGAAGGATCGACGGTCACACGTATACGCCATCTTTTTATCACAATGAATTGTGATTACTCCTTTGGGACCTGGCATCTTAAGACATTGATACCCATAATGAGTAGTCATTAAGAATTTTGCCAAAGTTGGTCGTCCGAGTATGGCGTTATATGCCATATCGAAATTGACCACATCAAAAGAGATCTTCTCTATCCTAAAATTACTTAGAGAACCAAATGTTAAAGGAAGAGAAACTTGGCCAATAGGTTTGGCCGAAGATCCCGGTACAATACCATGAAAAGAGTATCATACCGGTCTTACCTTGGTCCTGGGTACTTGTATTTCATCTTGGGTACTCGTAAACAAGATGTTTAACAAGCTGCCACCATCAACCAACACTCGATTTACTCAACAGTTGTTGATGGTGGGCTCGACCACGATCGAAAACTGACCTGGTCGAGTAGAAGAGATCGAGTAGTCACTCTTCTCGAAAGAGATGGTGACTTCCGACCACTTCAACAGTTTATTGACAAGAGGAGGGTTAATGGAGTTTACCTCATGTTCGACAGCCTTAAGCTATTGTTTTGACTCGTATGTCAATGATCCTCCATAGATATACTCGATAGTATGCTCAGGATCTTGGAATGGCATATCCTCGTTGTCGTCCGACTGCGTACGACCACTCGCTTGTCCTACCTTTTCGAGAGTAGGAAGTGGTCCTTTGCCGTTGTAGTAGTCCTCGAGTTTTTGTTGGAAAACTCAGTAGTTGCGAAGGTCATGTCCTTCCTTTTTATGGAAAGGGCACCATCTAGGCTTGTTGTTCTTCCTTTCGGGGCGCTTGTCCTTACCTCGATTGGAGTATAGCTTGGAGCCTTCAGGCTTCTTATCACTTACGGCCAAGACTTCTTTGGAACTGCTGCCTTGAGGCTTTTGACCCTTTGCCTTGTTCTTTGATTTCTTGGTCTTCTTATCATTCTTCTTGCCATTTTCGCTCGCCTCTTGAGGAATTTTATCATCTCGATCAATAGTATTGTTCCATTTGACTGCTTCAGCAGTAGTCGCATATCGATCGGCCATCTCAAAGAGCTCGACGACAGTGGCAGGAGGATTTAAAGTGATATCCTCCGTGATCGTTCTACTACAGACTCCCTGTTTAAAAGCCCTGATGACAGAAGAATCAGAAACTTCGGGAATGGAATTTTGAACCTGACTGAAGTGTCGAATGAACTGGCGCAGAGTCTCATGATCATTTTGTCTCATCCTGTGCAGGTCGTCCTCTTTCCAAGGGCGATGGTAGGGGCCCTAGAAATTGGCCAGTAGTAGGTCGCAGAGGTGCTGCCATGAATAGATCGACTCGAGTGGTTGATTTAACAAGCACGATCAAGCAGATCCCTCAAGCACAGTAGGAAGGTAATTTGCCATTACATGCTATCCTCCTCCTGCTTCTCGGACAGCGATTGTGTAGATCTGGAGGAATTCAAGGGGGTTTTGAGATCCATCAAACTTCTTCGTGTTCACTGGTCGAAACCGAGGTAGCCAGCGAACTACTCGTAGGTCGGGTGAGAAAGCTCGACACCCGGTAAAGACTTCTTGACGCCTTCTTTACGGAAAAGAAGGATTGACGTCACCAGGTGATCGTACACGACGATACCTAGTCGTAGGTGGACTCGACCTGTGGTAGGTCTCAACCTTACGAGGGGAATACTCCTTGAATTCCATTTGCTGTTGCAAATTTCTGGGTTGGAGTGGTGAACGATCACCTCTCCTAGGAGCTTGTTGATCATCAGGCATTCGAGGAACTCTTCTTCGATTGGAGTGAAGATCAGGAGAGCGTCGTGACCTGTTGTCGCGCCGATCTCCACACGGTGAGTTGTTTGAACGACTGAAAGCTGATGGAGTCGTACCGCTACGACTTCTAGGTCGATGTCGACGAGGGTGCTCGAGTCTGATCATCATGCTTCGAAGCCTTCGTACGATCTCTTCAGCGAAGAAGTCATAGTCGGGCGCTCGGGCAAGTTCCCAAGATGGGTTCTCGAGCAGATCGTTGATGTGTTGGGGTTCCTGAGCCTCCTAAAACTGATACTGAATGCGCCCAAGCAGATTTATCTGAGCTGTAATTCTTTTTCATCGGGTTGCCTTAGGTTCGTCCATATCTGATCTTTGAGCTTGCCTCAATGAAGTGCGATAATTTCGAGGATTTCCCGCATGCTCATTAGAGTATTGACCATGTTCATCACCGAAGGTGTTCTCGTTATTGCCACGAGGGGTCGCAATGTGTGATCGTCAGGGAGCGTCCTCAATCCTGTCTCTAGGAGATTGATTATTAACTGAGGGAAGAACAAAGACCTCCCGTTGATGATCTCCACTTGCGCCTGAGGCCTCCTCGCTTGAGGAGTAGTCGAAAGACACCGTCTGGCAACTTGGAGCAAACCCGTCTAGGAAGGGGAATTTCGGGTTATAACCGTCTCCATCCGCAGGTGAGCCCTGCGATGGGATAGTCGAATTCGCACGAAAAGCGTGCTCGACCCCATCCTTTGTGGGGCTAACCAGAGAGAGACGACTACAAGATGCTGATGAAGCTCCAAAATGATGGCTTCCAGGATTTGCCGTGCCAGGTCGGACTGTCTTAGACGGACTTGAACATTTGGAGGGGGAACCCTCGTCATGTTGTGAGCCTATCTTGGTACAGTCTTGATCATGGTCAGATTGACCCTTGCCCTCTGAGGAAGCTAGCTCCTCGTTTGGACGTAACGTTGTGGGTGATAAGGATCCCTCCTCGACTCCATTGGTGGTATGGTCTTCTGGAGAGTGATCTCCGGAGGCGACATCATCATCGGATGATACAATACTAGGCTCATAGTCGAAACCGGCATGCATGTCGATATCTACGTAATCGACCAAGTCGAACCAGTTCTCCTCGTTCCACTCTTCTGCCTTGGAAGCATTAGAGTTGGGAAAAAACGAAGGAAACCTGATGACTAGAATATCCCCACGGTCGGCGCCAACTGTCGGTGTTTTAGAATCGATCTTACGTAATGATTGTTTGATTCATGGGGTCTCCAAGACTCAAATCACGCAAAGAGAATGACACTGGGATTTTTATACAGGTTTAGGCCTTCTTCGGAGAGAATAACAACCCTATTCCTATGTGGATATATTGAGTATGCTGGTTATAGATCAAGATTGTGCTCTCTCTCCACTGTCCTCCCCTCTTCTCTTGGTGATTCCGTCTTTTATATAATACTCGAAGTGGGCTGTCATTTCTCCAGTCCAAAGGGCGCCTCAATGCTTCAGATGTTGAAGCTGTTACTAGAGATTATTGTGGGAGTAGTAACGTTCCCACGTCGCCTGACAGTTATCACCAGGACAGAGAGGTTAATCATGCAGTTATTTCAGGAATAACAGCGTAGTTAACCACCCCATATCTTTTAAATATGGAGTAGAAGATTTTCTGATCAATCAGGCCCACATGTTTGTAAGCCCCATCGACTAGGGACTGGTTGTAGAAGAGCTTACGACCAGGTGGTGGTCATAGTAAAGCTTACGACCACAGACTGATCTTAGGAGGACTTACGATCATGGGATAGTCGTAGAAAAGCTTACGACTAGAAAATGGTCATAGAAGAACATACGACCATGAGATAGTCGTAAAAGGACTTACGACTATGGGGTAGTCGTAGAAAAACTTACGACCTCCAGCTTCTCCCTTACAAACGTTAAGGGGTATACTCAAGAACCATATGATTGTATGATTATCCATAATAAGAATTATAGATAAATAATTAAATGAGGATTATTATATCCTCGTCAAAATGCATGCTTCCTTAACATTTTATTTCTTGTATGTTATTTTTTTGGGTACTTTGTACACTGGCATGCCCGCAACCTTAATCCCCACCCATGGAAATCTTAAGCGATTTATAGTGACTAACAAATAGATTAAGATGTTGTGACCTTGATATATCCAACTGTTCCAATACTATGTGAATAGTACATAAGTAGGACTCCTATCAAATTGTGTTTAGTCCTAAAAAAAATTTGTGTTTATTTGTTTATCTTCGACCTTTTTTCGTTTACACACAATGTAAGCTTCGGTTCTTTTTTTTTGTTCGCACGCACCATGTAGGCTGCGCTTCTTGTTTTCTTTTATCGGTTTTGCTATACATCTGTCGAATGTTATTTGCGCTGATTTCGGTCGGTTTGTAGGCCGTGTTATTAACTTGGAGATTTTGTTTTCTTGTGCGGGTTCGCAGTCCATACCGGGTTTTATTCGTTTTTGCTCCGATCGTCCGGCCCAGCAGTTCGTCTCACGTCTGGGTTCTCAAGTCCGGCCCAGTGCTTCACGTCCGTGAATCGTCTCGCGTCCGGCTCCTCACGTCCGGCCCAGCGCTACTCCTCACGTCTGCTTCTCACGTCCGCGAAGCATCTCACGCACGCTGATTCGACTGGATGCATTTTTTTGAATATTTTTCGGGAAGTGCGCCTCGCTTCATTGCTGTCCCAAGACCCGTCACAGGCGGAGAGCTGTCCTGAGGCCTGAGCCGAGCGGAAGTCTCGAGAGACTGATAGTTTTGAGAGAGAGAGAGAGAGAGAGAGAGAGAGAGAGGCTATTCTGGGGAAAGCGAGTCGGAGGCGATTTTCGTCGGCAGTGTTTAGGCGTTAGTGTCGGCGTCGGTATCGTTCTCGGCGATAGAGTAGTGGCGGTTGAGGCGGATTGAAGTTGCTTCGTTTTCGCTGTGATTTTCTTCGGTGTTGGCGTGGTTTTCGTCTTATACTTTCTAGGCATCTCTTTGGCCTAGTTTTAGGTGAGTTTTATGGCTAGTTCTTCATGTTTGAAGCTTATATTTGGTTAGTTCCGTATACTTGTTTAATTTTTGGGCATATCCTGTATTAGTTTTCTAAGGTGATTTTTGTTCTGTGAGTTCTTCGTGTTTGAAGCATAGATCTGGTTATTTCCATTCACTTGGATGTACTACTTCTCTAGGAGTGACAATGTTGTTTCTATAAACAGTAGACGACATGTATTCATTTGTCGAAGGACACTGAGTCTTGCCAAGATTTATGCCATGAGACATGGGCAAGAACCCTTTCTTTGCCTCCTTCATGTTGAACCGTTTCAACACTTTGTCAATATAAGTACTCTGGCTTAATCCTATTAGCCTTTTTGATCTATCTCTATAGATCTTAATACCCAAAATATATGCCGCTTCCCCTAAGTCCTTCATTGAAAAACTATTTTTTAGTGAGGTCTTAACGGACTCGAGCATAGGAATATCATTTCCAATCAGTAATATGTCATCTACATATAAGATTAGAAATACGAGCGAGCTCCCACTTGCCTTCTTGTAAACGCAAGATTCTTCTTCGTTTTTGATGAACCCAAACCCTTTGACCACTTCATCAAAACGAATGTTCCAACTCCGAGATGCTTGCTTCAATCCATAAATGGATTTTTGAAGTTTGCATACTTTTCTAGCATTGATTGGATCGACAAAACCCTCGGGCTGTATCATATACACATCCTCGGTTAAATTTCCATTAAGGAAAGCCGTTTTGACATCCATCGCCATATCTCATAGTCGAAATATGCAAACAATAGCTAGAATGATCCGTATAGATTTAAGCATCGCTTCAAAGAGAAGGTCTCATCGTAGTCAACTCCTTGAACTTGCGAAAACCTTTTGCGATAAGTCGAGCTTTATGGATATGAACATTTCCATCCATATCAATCTTCCTTTTATAGATCCATTTGCACTCTATGGTTTTAACACCATCGGCGGGTCAACCAAGTTCCAAACTTGATTCTCTCCCATGGATGCTATCTTGGATCTCATGGCACTATGCCATTTCTCGAGTCTGGGTCCATCATTGCTTCCGTGATAGGTCGAGGCTCATCATTGTCTAACAATAACATATCTCGCAGACATGGAGCCTTCCGACCTTCGTGGTGGTGGTGCTTCCTTTGCCATGGGTTCTCAACTTGTTCCGCCACGTGGGCATCATTCGTCGAAGTCTTCCCGATTGGTTCATCTTGAACCTCTTCAAGTCGCACCGTTCTTCCACTTGTCTCCTCGTTGAGAAACTCTTTCTCTAGGAAAACACCACTTGAGCGACAAACACTTTGCCCTCTAGTCGGTTGTAGAAGTAATATCCAAAGGTTTCCTTCGGATATCCCACTTAAAATGCATTTATCCGACTTGGGTGTGAGCTTGTCCGATCAGAGTCGCTGACAAACGCCTCACATCCCCAAATCTTTAGAAAAGACAAACTGTGACTCTTCCCAGTCCATATCTCATATGGTGTCTTAACTACGGATTTAGACGGTACCCTATTAAGTGTGAAAGCTGCCGTTTCTAGAGCGTAACCCCAAAATGATAATTGTAGATCTGACTCGCTCATCATCGATCGAACCATGTCCAACAAGGTCCGATTACGCGCCGGATACCCGTTTCTTTGAGGCGTTCCGGGCGGTGTTAGCTGTGGAACAATTCCGCAACTCTTCAGATGATTGCTAAATTCATGACTCAAATACTCGCCACCACGATCAGATCGCAGAGCCTTAATTTTCTTGGCACGTTGATTTTCAACTTCATTCTGGAACTCTTTGAACTTTTCAAAAGTTTCAGACTTATGCTTCATTAAGTAGACATAGCCATATCTACTAAAATCATCAGTGAAAGTTACGAAGTAATGAAATCCTCCTCTAGCAGTCGTGCTCATTGGTCCACATACATCAAGATGTATGATTTCCAACAAGTCGACGCCTCTCAAAAGAACCTTTGAAAGGTGACTTGGTCATCTTACCAAGCAAACAAGCTTCACATGTCTCAGATGATTCAAAATCAAACGAAGTTAGAAGACCATCATCATGGAGCTTCTTCATGCGCTTTTCACTTATGTGACCCAAACGACAATGCCAAACATAGGTGGGATTCAAATCATTAGGTCAAGTCTTTTAGCATTTATGTTAAAGATTGGTGCATCATCAAGATTTAAAATAAATAACCCATTCACAATGGGCATAAAAGCCACAAACATTTCATTTTTAGAGATCAAACAACCATTGTCTTTACTTGCAAATGAATAACCATCTCTCATCAAACATGAGGGGATAAAATGTTTCGACTCATACTAGGAACATAATAACAATTATTCAATTCCATAATAAATCTTGAAGGAAGCTGAAGTTGCATGGTGCCGACGGTCAACGCAAAGAACCCTTGCTTTATTTCCGACGCGAAAATCAACTTCACCTCTTGCGACTCCTCTACTTCTTATTAGCCCTCGTGATCGAGTTGCAAATGTGAGCAAGCGATCCCAGATCAAATACCCAAGAGTTAATAGGAGAATCAGCGAGAAAATGTCTAAAACATTTATGACAAGTGTACCATGGGTGGAAGTCTTACTCCCAAACCTTCTTCTTGCATTCCTCGGAATCCGGTACTTCTTGCGTTTCTCTTCCGGTGGGCCGCTTTTTACAATAGAAGCATATTGTCTCGGCTCCAGCCCAAAGATTAGGCTTAGGCGTTGGCTTCGAGATCATATCTTTAACCTTGCCCTTATTCTTTGCCCATGGCTTCCTACCCTTTTTCTTGAAGTCGACTTGTTCTCAAGACACCATCACATGGCTAGGGCTCGCACACTTCTTAATGTCACTCTGCTGTTTTGAGCATCCCACAAAGCTCATTAAGGCCCTTTTCCACCCCATGCATATGGTAGTTCAAATGAAATGTCCATAGCTAGGTGGAAGAGACGCCAAATGAAATCGATTGCCAACTCTTGGCTAATTGGAAAACCAAGTTTATCCAAAGTCCGATCAGAACCAACCATTTTGATCACATGTGGGCCTACTGGTGCACCTTCGTTAACTTGCATTCCGTAAAAGCCTTAGAGACATTGAATCGCTCGGTCCCGCACGTGTCCGAACATGTCCTAAGCGCCATGATCATATCATACGCTTCGATCCTCAAACCGCTTTTGAAGGTCGGGTTCCATGCATGCAAGCATAAGACAGCTAACCTCAAGAGAGTCATCACATGCTTTCTTGTAGGCAGTTTTAACAGCAGCAGCCGCACTGTTAGCAGGCTCTTCTGGGATTGGGGTGTCCAGAACGTTTTCCTTTTTATCTGCCCTGAGAACAATTTCGAGTTACGGACCCAAATCCAATAGTTTGTTCCATTTAATTTTTCTTTCTCAAGAATCGATCGCAAAGCAAAAGGGTGTCTTGCGGTTGCTAGATGCCATTGATCTACAATAGGAAATGCAAAATACTAAGACAAATAAAACCATGATAGAGTAAACTATATTAAACAATTTAATAGAATGTACTCCCACTAAAATCAACATCCCTCTATTGATTCTTAGTGATTCAAGATCCGCAATTAACGAGTCTACTAGTGAGCTTTTGCATCACCGCTAGGAGACAAGTTAATTCGGTAAGCAACACCTTACTAATCATATCTCTATATGACTCTTGTTGTTGGGTGACATCTCTATGCCCCGGCGCCCAACCTTATGCCCCAAGGCCCATAACCTTTATGATAACCTTGTTAAGTTCACCAACCCTTATGCATGTAGGTATCCGATACAAACCCATCTAGTCAAGGAAAGTCGATGGTGCCCTAATTTTATAGACCCACCATCAATTTACAAGACATGGGATGGTGCAAAGTTTAGTTGGGAGGGCATATGTTTAACTTAACATTTTGTGAGGATCGCTATACTTCTACCATTTAAACATGCATAGGAGTAAAACAAACAGAATAGCATTCACACAGTTAGACTCAAGATGGCCCATTTTCTCATGGTGATCTCCATCGCCATAGAATCATCCACCATGATGATCTCCATCTCCATGGTTAATGTGTGCCATCCTTCCAAGTGATGTGTCCTCTGAGTACTAATATAAGCTATTACTCATAACAAAGCTAGTAATAAAATACATGGATATAAGGAATCATCACAAGTCAAGACGCAGAGCGTTAATACAATACTTTGACAACACAATGGCTCCAAATAGTGTTGCGAACCCACGACACGCAGTCATGAAAATATTACAAACATGCATCACATACACATTAGGCCATACTGGTCACATACATCCTGCAAAAACAAGTTATGCATAGAATCGCAATCTACCGGATAAGGGGTCGAGGGGGTTTCCCCCCGCGGGGTTCGAAGGGGCAGCGCCCACATTCGTAAAAAAAAAAACAGAGATCCAATCTATGCAATTTTTACTTAGGATTTTGATCGCAAATCATATTTACCACAAATCGACTCATCGTTCGATTCGACCAATTTGTATTGATCTTCGCATTCCGCAAACGGTTTTACGTGTCACCGCTTCACCCCGATGGCGAATCCGACCGGTAGGGTATGTTGTTTCACGACCTTAGCAAGATGATCACGGAACATCGATTATCAATCTAGGTTCCGATTCGACCAATCATATTGATCTTCTCCAAGTTAATCACACGGCCTACAAACCGACTGAAATCAGCGCAAATAACATTCGACAGATGTATAGCAAAACCGATAAAGGGTGCGTCTATACAACATTCGACTAATTTTTTCTTGGAAATCAGTCACTTTTTGAGCCATCGGATGGAGATCCAATGCCTCAGATATCACCCCCCTCTATATCCCCAATCCAATCTCACTTCCCACCCTCTCTCCCTCTCTCTCACCAATCACAAAGCGCATCGGACGGCCTCTCTCTCTCTCTCTCACCAATCACAAAGCGCATCCAACGGCCTAAAAATTGACTGATTTCCAAAAAAATTTCAGTCGACAGATTTCTAGCAATTCCCTTTTGTTATTCGCATCAGTTCGATGTTCGCATGTTTGGACGGCTCATTATGATCCATGATTGCTATGTGGTTGTGAAGTAATTTATCTGGTTCTAGATTTATGATCTTCTGGAACATGGTAAATATATATGTTTAGTTTTCTAGGCAGTCAAACACCTGCACTTGGTATCAATTCTGCATTGCAATGCAAGTAGCTTGTTCATTCACACCTTGGCAAAGGAAAGAAATCTAACGATTCCATTCACAGCTGTTAAGGGGAGAGACTCGGCAAAATCTGTCCTGCATATGTTGTTGTGAGTTTTGGAGCTGCTACTTGTCTCTGGAGTTGCATGAATGTGTGACTGATAAGTACAGTCATGTTTCACATAAATTTCATTGTAAGAATTTTAGGTTTAATATTTTAAGGAACAAGTTTATACTGGTGAACATTTATTTATTTAATTTTGATTGTTCATTCTGGGTCTGCTGTTTCATTGTAGTAAGAAGCGATTTTACATGGCAGTGCAATAAAATGGCATCCTGCCATCCTTTTTCGAGCTTCACACCTAAAAAATTCATGGTTATGCATTTTTTTTTCATATTTTAAGTTCCTTTTCATATGGTTATCCTGAACAAACTACCACGGAATTCAACTCCGTTTATTGATCTGTGTCATGATGCAGGTTGCAACTGACCACTGGAAAGGGCATTCCCCTTTTATCTATGATGTAGTTGCAATCTTAGAAGCAAACATCGAGCCTTTCCTTCAGCAACAGGAACACTAAGAATTGATGCTTCTAGGTAAATTAATACCTCTGAATGTATTATGCATTTTGTCATGAAAATCAATAGATATAGGTGGTTTTATTTATTTTTTTATTTATAAGTTCTCATTCTAGAATACATTGGTTAGTGCTGCTCTCATTTAGGTGCCCCAATCTGTGCTAATTAATGTTGTTGAATGCTTTAAGTTGGTGTTTCTGATTCCATAGCCACAAGCTCTAATTGATCAGGAGGCCGCTTTCCATCTCTATTATGGCCTATATTCAGTTTAATTAGGTCATTTCTTGAGAAGCCAACATCTTACATTTATATAAATATCATTTAACATAATGGGAATTATGACTGGCATTGCGAAGCTTGTGCGCAGTTCTAGTCTCACATGTACTGCTTACATTAAGCTTTGTTGCTGCCCAAACTTCCTTCATCTATACTCATACCTCGCATTGCATGCCCGATGCTTTTATTGATATGATTTAATATTATACATGCATGCCTTGATAATTATGTATGGTATGTATTCCAGAATAGTAGTCTCGACGTATTCATATATACTCTTATCGGTTCTTTTAGTTGTTAATTTTCATGATTGGCTTATAAATTTGTCTAAAAAATGCTTATTCTTTTCCCTACTTCTTCATATATTCCGTGTGCGTGGGCAGTTTCGATTGCACGATCTCTTTGTGCTCGTTTCTCTTCTTGCAGGGGTTGATCTGGATGTCGATTTGTCTTAATTACAGACTGTAACTGCCCTTCTCCTCACAATAAATCTGCAACAACGTTGCAAATTCTTTTTGCTTGGCCATGATAAGTAGTCTTAAAAAGAATACGGAAACCATTTTTTCTTTTTGTTGTATTTATGTTCCTTATCTTGCCTTGTTTGCTCTTGATGTGTTATTTTATTTGTACTATTTATCAAGGGATTTTTTTTTGGGTTTTTCACATTAAAGCCTGGTCTTCTCAAATCTTGTACATATCAGTTTGTGAATTGCGTTAGATGGAGAGTTCTCATTTGTACATCAAGCTTAATATTTTTTTTGATTCATTTTAAGTAAATTGCAGTTTTACTTATAATTCCAGTTTCTCTGTCAAAATGTGATTGAGCCATAAACAACGAATTAGACATGTATTCAATATTTTTATGAGTTAGCTGTTGATGTCTTATGAGTTCATAAATTACAAAATTGTTTGACTAATAAATTTGTATGACATTGGTGGAGTAATTATTTCATTTTAAACTCATCTGTTGGGTATGGCTTGTTTGCCTTCTTTCCTTTATGGCCCTCTTGAGTGATATGTAATATTTTAGTACATGTAATTTTGAGTCTTTTATTTCTATATGAATCAACATTAATATCTCTCTTGTTACCTCTGTCAATTTGTGCTTACTCTGTCAGGTACGTTCAAGCTGACACTCTAGTTTACTGAAGATTATCCTAACAAGCCACCTACAGTGCGTCTTGTTTCTCAGATGTTTCATCCTAACAGTAATCCTTAAGTCCCCTGTTTTAGACCTACGTCGTGGGTTTCTCTTATTATCTGTTTAACTCCAGGGTCTTCTAGTTGAGTATTGATGAAGCAATCAACTATTAATATACATGCTGAAATGTTCAATTGTGGTTCTCTATGCTTCTGTGCAGTGTTTATAGAACATTGAATGTATTAGCAAATATACAAATTCAACTAATGCTTGTTTGATATATTTTCTTTTGCTCTCAACATCAAAATCAGTGATGATTAGTTTACTGGATTCAAAGATAGAAAGTTGCAGCTGATTTTTTCATTCATTGCCATGTTACTTGTCTTATCGATCTGGCCTATTTTGATTTGTCAGGTTCATCGCCGTAGGGGTTCGACTTCTACTTTCTCGGCATCTCTCAGCTCCAGCTTTCAAGGTGACTTTTCCTGCTAGTTCTTCATGTTTGAAGCATATATTTGGTGATTTCCATCAGCTTGTTAACTTTTCGAGCTATCCTTGTATTACTTTTCCGAGTTGATTTTTTCCCTGTTAGTTTTTCGTGTTTGAAGCTTAGATTTGGTTATTTTCATCGACTTGGATGTAGTATATATATTTTTGTTCGCTGATTTGTTCTAGAGAGTGTAGATCTGGTCATTTCTGGTGTTTCGTATCATAGTTTCAACTGCATATTCAGTGGATCTGGTAATAAAGTACATATTACTAGTTCCACTGAATATGCCATGTTTATTACATACATGACATTTCTGTGATGGCGCTAGTTTTGTGGTTTTTGGATCGTGCTAGGAGTTGATTTGTATACAAGTAAGGGAATCAGTTGATCTTTCGGAGCAGAGAAAATCGTGTGGAAATAGGGGTGTTCACTGCACCGATGCTAGCAGTCTTAGTAAAGTATAACAACAAGGTTGCCATTGTTATGTATGTGCCGTGTGAGGGTATAAAGATGTTTGGGGAAGGGAAGAGGTTGGTGTGTTGCTATTTCTTTTCTAGGACTAGTACATGTGGTGGTTGCTAACTAAGACAGGTAGAAGAATTATTTAAAATTCTTCTCCTCCTTTAAGTCTTTGTTTTCTTAATGATATTAAAAATGTGCAACTCATGATCGTAGTTGGTGCATGGGCACTTGATTTGAGTCTTTGATTTCAAATGATCCAATTACCTGACTATAAATGTACAAGAAACAATCATTCTGTTTTTGTGAAGTAGGTTCAAATTTAGGAGTGGGTTGTGTGATGTAGTGATAGTTAGGTTACAAGTATTGTGTTTATATTATAGTATTTTTGTTTCGTGCTACTATACTACTATATATGTGTACTTAGATGTTGAGTTCACACATTGTATTAGTTTGTATTCATTTTTAGGATCATAATATCTGTATAAAACACTATATTGTTCTAGTAGGTTACAATCATTAGATGTTGAGTTCACACCTTGATCTTTCAAAAAACACTATAGTGTTCTAGTAGTTGTTTCTGTGTGTTTCATTAATATAAAACACTATATTGAGTTTTTTTTTTGGTGTTTGTTGTCTTTTTTCCCCCATCATTTATTTGTTTTTGGCCCGTTGTTTTATTTATTTATTAACATTTATTTTCTCCATATCTTCATCTCTAGCTTCATTTACTCCTTTTTTTTTCTTCATCACCTCATCTTCCTCATTAGAATCTGCATTATGGGGTTCACATTTTTTTTGGGTTATTTTATCGAGGTATGAACAAATTTATATTTTGTTAGTTCTCTGGTAGTGCGTAAGAACAATAATTTGAAAATCATTTTTTTTTGTCTTAGGTGCATTCTATTTGGTTTCATCAAATATCATGCAAAATTCTTGGACCTAAGGCTCATAACATGGTTTCCTCACATTAATACCTATTTTTTTAGCAATGCATTGTAGTACAGCATTACAATCTTTGTTTGAGCCCACCAATAGTTGCAAATCAGCTCAGCAAAATACAACATAATGGACCCCAGTTCTGTAACATCATTGTGACTTATGTCTCATAGCATGGAAAATAGTTTTTTTTTTGGTTTTGTTCTGTTTAATTTATCGTTGAATTGTTTTTCACGGATGATTGTGACATTTTTGTTATGAAGTTCATTGAGTTGTGGAATCCAAGAGTTTGGTTAACAGAACAATTTTCGAAGAAAGACATCCCTAATATCAGAATTCAGTATGCTAATAAGTTGTATTTCAGTCATTTCAATTGTGCCAATAAGGATTTGGTGATAAATTTCAATGGAGAAGTCATATCTATTGCTCATTTTGCTTGATGTTTGTTTTGTACAATTGTTATTTTTCATTCTAACTTGCGTTTGTTTCATCCGTAATTTTTGTAGGGTGGCTTTCCTCGTGTTGGGCAGTTATGAAGATTGATTTTTCTCTCTGCAATTGTCAAGTTCAAGTAGATATTTTTTTAGTACCATCTCTTGTAATATATGTAGTTGCAGCTAGAACTAACACCATGTGTGATGTCTCATCTTCTACTGCGTAGAGCATAAATACTTATTGTAAAAGACTTAATAGTATTGCTGTTTTTTTTTGCTGAAATATATACTGCATATTGATATTTTTCAATATATACTTTGATAGCAGCTCCAAAATGTTATCTTTCCTCATTCCATACATATTTGAACAAAATTATTTTGCTTGGATGGTTCCCGCAGCAGGAAAATATGATAGTACTTACATAAATAACAAAAGTTCTTTTATATAGTCAGATGTATCATTACATATTCTATTTTGTGCATACTCAATTTAATATCTATGTCTCATGATGTATTACAATTTTGCATTTTAATCCTATGAGCTTGATATTCTGTTGTCTTCCTTTTTGTTGTTTTCTCCTCGCCTCACTTCTCCGATGCTTGTTCCTTCTTCTTCTTGTTGTTGTTGACCGATGCAGAATTTGCATGATTTGAAAGTATATTAATTTGCTATATGCTTGTAGCATTCCTCTTCCAATTGAAGTTGTTGTTTGTTTTTATGGACATTGTACCTTTTTTGTCTTCTTTGTTTTTTCGAACTCTCTTTCTCTTTGGGAGATCAAACTGGAGATGTTTGAATTCACACTTTGCATAATTATATTGTGTAGATCCACAGTGATTGCAGTGATAAATTGTTGCTTTTTTTGCTTTCTCAGCCATTGTTTTCGTTCTAGGTCTCTCTTTTGTCAATGCTATATTAGGATCTTCAAGTTGTATCTCTGAATTTTTCTTAGAAACATCTTCACTTTCTGCATTTGGATTCATAACTGTGTTGCTTTGAGCTTGAGATGTTTCTTGTCTTTGAATAATTGCTGGTAGTTGTCTTTCTATTCTTTCAATCTCTTGCATCATGAATTCATAGCTCTTAGTTGATTTTTTATGCTCTTGATGCCATTCCAGCTAACCTTCTGGACAACACATTGAATCTAAGAGTTGAGTCATTATTCTGTCCACTGACTTCGTTATTCTGAACTAGTTTCTCTTCCTTTTTTCTCCACCTTTCTATGATGTACTTATAAGATATTTTGCTAATTTCTAGAGTCAGCATAGTCTTCAGAATATGAGAACACAAGATCCCATCCTTCTGAAATTTAGCATATATGCAGCTGATCTCTTCCTTTGGTAAGTCTGTTATCACAATACATTTCCTTGGCCTAAATTCCTTCTTGTGGTTCAATGCTTGGAACACCTCATATGTCTTATCCACTTCTATTTCTTTTATTTGGAGCCTTGTTGTACACTTTAGTTCCCACCGAAATTTCTTGAAATTTTTTCTATTGTACATCTCTATTGCTTGCTCTTCTATGTAGTACTCTGACCATAGCTTTTTTGGTCTTGTTGTTCTTGACTCATGATCATCTTTCTCTTCTGTTATGTAAATTGTATCCATCACTCGTTCATATTCATTTAGGAAGTTTGTTACGCTGTATGTTGCTCCAACATTCCTTTTAAATCTTGCATTTGTCCCTTCATTCCTCACAGTGCTATGAAGAAAAGGGTAGAAGTGGTTCTTAAAGTACACAGGTACAAATCTTTGTCTTGTTTCCCACATTGTTTGAAAATATTTGATGTTCTGAACCTCATGCTTTTGAATCATTTGCTGCCATAGTTCCTCGAACTGATTTGTTGTTAATGAGTTGTTTAGTGTGTCCTCAAATTCCTCTTGTAGTCCACTTTTACTATGAAATGCTCTGCTTACTTTTTCGTAAGCTTTTTTCTTTATATGGAAAAAGCAATTCCTGTTATTTGTAGCTGGGAAGATCTGAGATATAGCTGACTTCATAGCTCCATCTTGGTCTGTAATTATTGTCTTTGGAGCTTTACCTTCCATTGCATCTAGAAATCTGCTGAAAACCCACTTGAACGTTGTGATTGTTTCATCAACTAGAAAAGCACACCCAAATATGCAAGTGTTTCCATGCCCCGTGATCCCAATGATAGGCGCAAAAGGCAAATTATATCTATTTGTCAAATATGTCGTGTCAAAGCTAAGACAATCACCATACATAGCATACATGTCCCTTGACCTTGCGTTTGCCCAAAACATGCTCTTTACTTTGCTATTTTCATCCAAGTCAAATGTGTAATATAACCTAGGATCTTCAGCTTGTCTTTTGGTAAAGTATTGGAAAACTTGCATCATGTCATTAGCTGTTGTTTCTCTGTTCATTAATATTCTGACATTACTTACATCCTTTTTTGTGTATGTTAATGTTGCCATTCCTCCCCTAAGCACTGAAAGGACTGCAATCATCTTTCTTGTCATATGTTGGCTTCCTTTAGTGTTCTTATCAATGTCTTTTCCTCATTGGACATGTACTTGTGAGACCTATAGAATCTAGTATCTGAATGTGGGCTAAGGCAATGGTTGTGAGTCAAATCCAGCCTTGTTATGTACCATATTCCTCTCTTCTCTGTAACAACCATTACACATTCACAATCTGTCTTAACCAAAATGCTTGTTTCCCTCTCTGAATTTTCTTCATTTGTAGCACTTGGTTCACCTTCTTCTGTTGATTTGCCATATTTGTTGCATTTAAATGTCACTCTTGTCACCTCGTTATTCTTTTTCTTGCTGGTTGTGTGATAATTGTGTGCAATAACAATTGAGAACCCTGATAAATATGCATAAAAGTTGAAGAAATCATGAGCTTCTTTTGAACTTTTGAAATCCATCCCCATTTGCGGTATGTGTTTCTTGTCTATGGTCACATCATTTCCTTGGCTTGCTGCTATTTCCTGATTCTCAAAGAAAATTTCTAGGTCTTCCTCATTTATTACTTCATTTCCCTGTCCTTGATTTCTTGCCATATTGTCATTCTCAGTTTTGTTTTCTGTTCTACAACTCTTTGAAATTGTTGTGTGACTATCTGCTGCATTTTCTCCAACCTCATCCTGCAATGTTCCATTTTTTTGATAGTATGTAAAGTTCCATAAAAGTAATGTTTTGTTAAAAAAAAATCAACTCTTTACATCCATGCCTCAACTAACCTCGTCTTTTTCTATACATCTAAACATATCCAGGCCCCAGTGGGTTGCATTATAGTCCTCTTCAATTGCACTCCTTGACTGGTCCAAGGATTTCATCTGCAAAATTCATCGGTAATAGCTTAAATTCTATGTTTTTTTATTTGTTTTTATCCTTTGTTGTTTTTCAATATTCTGTTTTTTTGGCAATTATATATTGTACTTACCTGCAATTGACTTGGTAAAACTGTATTACTGTTGTTTGTATACTCATTTGAGTCATCCAAGTAGCTGAAATCATTTATCTATAAAGCAATAGGTATTCGTATCATCAGTTCGTTGTAATTTGAAAGTGCAACAGATTCTTAGTATTTTTGGCAACAAATTTGTTCCTATTTTTTGTTTTATTGAAACTACATATCGTGATTTATGTAAATGTGCAAACATGCTTTTTTTCTTAGGTTTTTTCATTTTTTTGATGTTTTGATTGGAAGTTTGAATGTATACAAATGTAATCCTCATGTCTATCTCTTGGTTCATTATTGCATAACCATTCCTCTAAAATCTTCAATGTCCTAGTATTCTTTTTTTGAAAATTACATTATATTAATCATTGGAATTTAAAATTTCAATAATATGCATCTTGCATAGTTGTTGCCTCATCATTTTCGTATGGCTCTTGATAATTTGACTTAATCTGCCTGCCATTGGCTACCTGCATAATAAAGATAGTTTATTATTTCATTTAAGCATGTCTTTTTTTTTTCCTTTTTTGCTTAATTTCATATTTAAAGTTGTACTGATGAGTTTGAGAAAACATATGCAACTTAAGTCTTATTTCATTCCTTTCGAGTTATGTAGAGATGTTATATATATGTAATGTACATTGTATTGAAAGTCTTAGTTGTCAATTTTTTTTACATAGTCCTACTAGTGTTATTATTTCTACCGAAGTAGTTGATTTGAACTTTTGCAATCATCAGGATTAATTCTATTAAGAAGAATAATCAATCGTCAAGATTCTTCTAGGTTGTTTGACATTTTCAGTGGGAAGTGGGAAGCTAACAGTTAAGTGCGTCAAAGTCTACATCAAATAGTTTTTCCTCACTCCCCTGTTATTTTCAGTGCTCTATCTTCAGTTAAAGTATTGCTAGAGCCCTGTACAGTACTAGGTGCTCTATTTTACTGATGAGTTTGAGAAAACATTTTTAAAATTTACATTAGAATGGTCATATCATGGCTGCACAACTGTTAATTTTTGTCAACAATTACCTATCACATGTGATTCAATAATAATTTGTTTTCAACAATATAGACGAATGTTACATTATGAAAATATTCTAAGTTTGTAATACCCCAAATTTCAACTAGAAAGATTAATGTTCGGGAGAGCGAAGTTTGTTCAATTTCGAATACATCAAAGTTTAGAGATTGAATTTGACTCATATTCTGTTTTTCTTAGCGCGTTTGGACTTTGGGCTCTTGGCCCATTGTGCAGTAGCCTTTAGTGGACCGGCCTATGTGGAATAGAAAAAAAAAAGAAGGGGTGCCCCTTAACCCTAGCCGCCTAGCTTCTTTCCCCCCTAGCCGAACTCCTGGCCCTCATCCCCTTCATTGGCCGCCGCCCCTCCTGGCTCCCTTTTCTTGGCCGACGCCAGCTCCTGTCCCCGCCCTCCTACGCCTCTTCTCCACCTCGTGGTCTCGCCACCGCCTCACGACGCTGCCGGTCTCCCGGTTTCCCGACCTCCAAGACGACCCGCCGCCTTGCCCAGGCTGTGTGACGCCCGGCCCGGTCCATGCCGCCCCCGCCGCTGCTCCCCAGTCTTTGGTGCTTGCTGCTGTCGCGTGGCTCGCCTCGACTCGGCCGCCACGACCCAGCTGCTGCCTCCGGTGCTTCTGCCGTCGACCCGCCACCACCTTCCGACATTGAGGTTCCTGCAGTGCGTGCGGTGCTAGGAGTGGAGGCAGCAGCCGGCGATCACGCGCGTCACCAAGCCTACCCGCCCCGACAAGGCGCGCTGTCTCGGCTACAAGGCCAAGCAGGTTTCTCTCCCTTCAGATCTCTTGGTGCTTAGCTCATGTATCTGTGTTCCTGCCAATTTTGTTTCGGTAGATCGGTATCTATCTTGTGGTGGTCGTGTGTGAAGATCTTGTTGATGCCTGTGTAGTTTTCTTGTCCTCGAAGGATGTTTGATTTGTAGTTTAGGGAATTGGCCGTATGCTAGATTTGTTTGTTGTTGATCTTGAAGGGGAACACTCTGCAATGGATGGTCGTATACTTGAAGAGCATGCTGAATTTGTTGTCTATGCCATTCACAAAATCCTTGATCAATACAAAGAATCTCATTTAGCGCGATCAAAGGATGGTGTTCAATCCTTTGGTACCTTGCCATCCAGTGTTATACTAGTTGGACATTCAATGGGTGGATTTGTGGCTTGAGCAGCTCTTGTCCACCCAGGCTAAGGAAATCGGCAGTGGAAACCATATTGACACTCTCCAGCCCACACATGTACCCTCCTATCGCCCTACAGCCTTCACTGGATGGCATCCATGATTATCAGGTTAGGTCAAGGTTGGCTTCGCTGGTTGGCATTGTACCTTCTACTCAGGGCTTTATGGTAGGGAGCGCCAACATGAAGAATGTTTGGTTATCCATGGAGCCTCAATCTATCCTCTGGTGCAATCAATTAGTTGTACAGGTTGCACACACTCTTCTTAGCATGACAGATCCTGTGAATGGACAGCCAGTTTTGAGTACATAACAAAAAAGAGTTTTATGTTTGCAAAAATGTTCCAGAGTGCAGTTCCTCATTCTTTGAGTTGGACGACTCATGTTTCAGGTTCTCAATCTTCAAATGTTTCTTCCTAGTGATAAGAGGGATGCTAGTGGTCTTGTCTTGCTCACACCTTAAAATGCGAGTTGGGAGCGTGGTGCTGGTGGTGGTGAACACCGGGGCTCGAGCTTGACTGTCGCTGTCTTCCGTTTTACGGTTGAGGCAAGTGCAAGTATTATTAATGAGTTGTTATATTACATACTTGATGAATGCCATAGTTGATTGATGTTGATTGTTGCTTGGTGATGTCGATGAGCATGAATGTCATAGTTTAATGATGATGCTTACTGCTTGGCAATGATGATGAGCATGAGTGCCATAATTTAATGACAATGTTTTTATGACGAAGCTTATGTGATGAAGCTTACATGGAAATGTTTACATGACGACGCATTCTAATGTTTTATGCGATGACGCTTGCGTGGTAGTGTTTACATGAGAATGCTTACATGTTAATGTTTATATGGTGATGCTTACATAATAATGGTTACATGTTGATGGCAAGAATGATGGGCTAAGGTGAGCAATGAGGCTACCTTGTTAATGATGACAATGATGAATCATGATAATGACAATGGACATGTGCATTTGCATCATTACATTCATTTCTGAACCTTGGACTACGTGGTAGCCATGGGTTGTTTCCTTGAGGTTCCCGTCAGGCATTGGATGGGCGTTAGGTCTCCATCATGCATTGGACGGGCTTTAGTCCCCACACTCGTGGAAAGTCATGTAACTAGTCCGGTGAGGTCGGTGAGAAAGTTACATGACTTGGAGTGTGGGCTTTGGATCCCTGTACCTAGAGGGCACAGGCTTAGAGTATGTATCGACGGATACACTACTCGGCATTACCGGTAATTGCAAAGATGTGAAGAATGTGCATTCATGACATGATCATCGCATTTCTACATAAGTTGGATTTGTTTGTTTAGCATTCAATGATGTGTTCATGATGGGATTGTTTGTTCCCTCTAACTAATTATGATGCTATCATAAAAGATGGGTTTGTGGTATATAATGCTGTTATTCATGATGGAATTGTTTAACCCCTTTGACTACTTATGATGTTATATTTGATTTGGTATTGCACTTTGCTGAGTCGTGGACTCACACTTGCTGTGTTGTGTTTGCTAGGTACCTCTCGAGGCAGCGATATGCATGGGAAAGGGTAGACTTGGTGCACGTCACATAAACACAAACCACAACGAATAAACTAGTCCAATTATCCACAATTCATATTCTTGATAATTGCTTTAGTTTCAGTTTGTGACCATCCTTCGTGGTGGGTGTTTGATTGTGATCATGGATGATCCAGCTATGTTCTAAATTCCTGGTGGTTTAAGTTCATTTAATTCTAGTTGTTGAATTAGAAAGTTCGAGTTGATTATTCAACCATCCTCGTTATTTTGAGGACCTTTGCTGCTTGAGTTGTATCTATTTGCTAACGGATGCCCTTTGATTTAGGCTTTAGTTGTTTAGCATATTTTGGATGATCTGTGATGATTAGTTTGAAATTGGATGATTGAAAAATATTGATTGATGCTATATTAGAATGCTAGAACCCCTAGTATAGCCACTTATACAAAGGAGGTTCTGCCGAATTTTAGAGAATGGTCTTAGTTTTATTTGGCTAAAATGTTGGTTCAGTAGCATTTAAATTGTTAGATGATATGTTTCTATTGAGTAATCATAGATTGTGCTATGGTTGAATATTAGTTTATATCATTCATGGATGAATGATTGGTTGATGGTTTAAATAGATGTTGACAATTGATATTATCATTCTTCATGTTATGGTAGAAATTATTTAGTATTGTTGTTGTATGTTAGACTTTTAGGTAACATCTTGGTTTCCGCATAGCCAGGGTGTTACAAAGTTGGTCTTTGTTCTGTAGACCAGTTCTACTTACAGTTAATTTTCTCAAAATTTGCATGTTTTGTTTTGTTGTAATAAAGTATTTATCATCATGTAATTCCAGTTTCCAAGAAATATACCTCAACACCCAACCTTGAAATTTGTGTATACTCTTCCCTTGTTCTGCTTGTTGTCAATATCATCGAGTTCTGCATGTATTGGTAATTCAAGTAAATTGTTGATCCAATGCGGTTTGACCTAACAATATATCACCTCTTTTTTTTTTACATCAAAACTAGGTGAAGCATTCAAAAGACCTATGTAGCTTGTGATTCCATGTTGTGAGCGAAAATTTAAAGTTAGTCATATATCATCATGTTCTTGCGTTGTTTTAGTTTTGAAGTTTAAAAAATATGTACCTGGTATTCTTTGAGGGTTGCATCATTGCAGTTGTAATACCAGTAAAAATGCACTTTACCATATTACCTCTCCACAGTAGAAGGTAGAGAGAGAGAGAGGTAGAGAGAGAGAGGCAGAGAGAGAGATGAGAGGGAAGGGGATAAGACCAAGCCTCAGGCCAACACCCCTTCCCATTCCATTTTTTTCCCCACCGATAGTAACCAAGCCAAAGCTCCCCACAACCCAAGTCTTCTTCCCCAATGCTAACCAGCAACCAAGCCAACCCACCTTTCCATCTCATGCCCACTGCAAAGAGCAACCAAAGAAGAAGAGGAATAGAGTAGGCTACCTGGGTGGAGCTAGGGCGGCGGCGACGCTTGGGGGAGGCGGCCGGCGGCCGGAGGCCGAGCCGGCCAAGCCAGCACGAGGCGACGTCGGCTTGGGGAGCATCCGGGCCGAGGGTGTGGGGAGGAGCCGAGACACATGGCGGACCGAAAGGGCTACAGCAGACCGAAGGGCGCTGGGGGCTCGGCCGTCGGCGGGAGCGTGGTGAGGAGCCGACGGGCGCGGCGGCCATGGCCGGGCGTGGGAGCGGAGTGGAAGTGGCGCCTGCGGGAAGCGGGCCTAGTGGAGCGGCCCGAGCATGGCGACGAGCCGCAGAGAGGCGGCTCCAGCGAGGCGGCGGGGGCCGCCAGGAGCGGAGAGCCGGAGGGTGGCGCGGTGAAGTGGAGAAAAGGGAGAGAAGCAGAAGAATGGGGAAAGGGGGAGCCGGCCGAAGGATATAAGGAAAAGAGAGGAGAAAAAAAAGGAAAGAAAAGAGGGAAGAAATTAGAGACGCACAGATAAATTTTTTATTCGCAAGGTTAGACGACTCGAACTCTAATCTATTATTGTTATTTTGGGCTCCGAGTCAGCGAAATAATGCTCGGAGAGAAGGGGTTCGTTCGTGTCGGACTACGTGAAGGATCATGTCGTCCGTCTGTGTGCTTATATTGAAGTACTGTATTGAGTCCGGCTCGGTGCCTGTTCAGGTGGAGGCTCGGGAACGGCGTCATCCACACGTCACGCCGCTCCGCTTGGTTAACAGGCAAGTGCATTGTAGAGCGATAGCATGTTAGTGCTGCGAAATATGTGGTGATTGCGTGATATGATAATGTTTCTATGATGATGCTGATATGGTAATGTGTATATGATGATGCTTACGTGGTAACGTCTAGGTAATGATGCTTACGTGGTAACGTTTAGGTAATGATACACGGTAACGTTTAGGTAATGATGCTTACACGGTAACGTTTATGTGATGTTTATGTGATAATGTTTGTACGGTGGTGCTTTCTTGGAAATGTTTACATGATGTTGTATGATAATGGTTTCAATGTTAAATGTTGATGCTTACATGATAGTGGTTTCATGTTGAGGGCAATGAAGATGGGACAATGTGAGCAATAAAACTACCTTGTCAATGATGACCATGATGATTTATGTTAATGACAATGGATATGTGCATTTGCATCATGGTAGAATGCATGAGCCAGGTCGGTGAGAAAGTCATGTAATTAATCCGGTGAGGTCGGTGAGAAAGTTACATGACTAGTCCGGTGTGCTCTAGATAAAGTCTTACATCTGTAGGGACTGGATAAGTCCGACAATGTAAGGACCCCATCCTAACGAAGATGGGGGAAGAGTGTTTCATCGACGGGTGAACACTCTGCGGTACCGGTATCAGCTAATGAGATGCATATGAGCATGAGCATGATGATGCATTCGCATACATGGGCAATGCAATGAGCAAACGAGCATGTGGAATGGCGGTGCATTGCACTAAAGAGAAGTTATGATGGAAATAATGAAATGGATGTGTTTATGTTTGTGTGGCAGTGATTATCGTCTCTATTATGTGCTTGCTGAGTCTTCGGACTCACCCTTGCTTGTTAATGTTTTTGTTTTAGGTGATCGTTGCAAGTGACATGCTTCGGGAATGGAGAATAGATAATCCACGTCACATGTAGTTTCTAATGCAACTCTTTCTCTTTAGATAACCCATCTTTTGTTGTAATATGTTTAATTGTTAACTTAGCTGCGCAGAATCTGTATTATGTTATGTATGGTGGTAGCATTCCGGACCCAGGTGGTGGGTCGGGGTGTTACAGTTGGTATCAGAGCGGGTGTTAGGTCCGTGGTGAAAGATTTTAGACCTAGGTTGATTAATTACTAAAACTTGACCTAGGCCAAATAATTAAATTAAACTTGACACACTCTGGTGCACAGTAGGATGGATTTCGGGTTCAACGTTGTATACATGTTTTAGCTAGTTATGTTGTTGGCATGCAATGTTATGAGGTAGCAATTTGTGAATTGATTGTGTGAATGCTTGGTTATCCGTGATGCTGAGGGGTAGAGGTAGAGGTCGCGGTGTGTGGTGGGTCGTGCTCAAGCGAGCCACTGCTGAGGTTCAAAGACTAAACACCGATGTAGAGGTTGTTTCACGAGCGATCTGAGTCAGAATCGTGCAAGGTCTTCGGCCTTGCTACGAGAATTTATAGAAGAGGTCTGTGCGCTTTGCTAATAAGCGCTGGTAGCCGCTACTGCGGTTGTACCCGTTGCGGTACCTACTGTTGTTCCAACCATGCTAGAGGCAAGGATGGGCCTTCGTGAGTGGTTGGCTTTACGTTTAGACACCTTCGATGGGGCGGGTACACCAGTCCAAGCTGCGGATTGGTTGCGTTATATGGGAAGTCAATTAGAAGCCCTAGAGATGAGCTCATAGTTGAGAGCTCGCTATGTGGCATTCTAGATATAGGGTCAGGCGGACATCGGGTGGGAGGGGGAAGTCCTTTCAGTTAGGGCCCCTACCCAGGGTTCCGCTATCTGGGAGATCTTCGCCGAAAGCGGTTCAAGGTAATCTTGCCGTAATCATTTATGAAGAGTATGGAGGTCGCCTTATCGACCTACGTGCATGGGAGGATGACCGTAGCTGAGTACGAAGCAGGGATTTAATGATCTAATCCGTTTCGTACCATCGAACGTGAGCAATGATCTGGAGAGGGCTAAAAGGTTTCACCGAGAGCTCAACTCTGAGTTTCATTATGTTATGGAAACCACTACGCCACGTGACTTTAGGTAAGTGGTAGATCAAGCCAGAGGGATGGAGATGTAAATGCAATTCACTAAGGACTGCAACCCTCTGGTGGTCCAAGCACTTCTGGTAGTGACCAGAAGAGGAGTTTTAGCGTGGAGGGCGGGTCAATTCAGTGACCTACTCCCAAGGAGTCTAGGTGGGGCCAGTGTTCCTCGCAGTTGTCTAAGTCCAAATCTTCTAGGTCGTCTTTTACAGCGCCTCGTTCATCGTCAGTGACCCCAGCCTGTTGTCCTGTTTTAGGGCAGGGCATGATGTGTTACAAGTGCGGTGGTGGGCATCGTGCTGCTAAATGTTCTTGGACGGGAGAGTGTCGGCATTGTGATCGGTCGGGCCACATGGAGCTGGTTTGTCGTTAGAACCCTTCTAGTATTATCAAATGGGAGCCGACACCTACATCATCGACAAATGCTACGCCTTGGGGTTATCCCAGGGGAGTGTGAGTAACCCAATGTAGTTTTCGAAGAGCTTTCGGGTATGCCACCCGAAAGGAATGTGGAGTTTAGGATTGATCTTGTTCCTGGCACACGGCCTTTCCAGGAAGAATTGAAGAAGCAATTGAAGGAGTTGTTGTCTAAGGGGTTGATTCGTCGTAGTGTGTCACCTTGGGGAGCCCCTGTCCTATTCACTGAGAAGAAGGATGGGAGTTGGCGTATGTGCGTCGACTATCATGCTCTTAAACAGGTGACCATCAAAAATAAATACCCTTTGCCTCAGACGAGGATTTGTTTGATCAATTGAAGGGAGCCAAGGTGTTCTCCAAGATTGATCGCAATCTGGGTATAATCGATTCGAGTCGTGAACAAGATATAGAAAAGACCGCTTTCTCTACAAGGTACGGGCACTATGAGTATAAGGTTATGTCCTTTGGACTAACGAATGCCCTCGCTATCTTTATGGAGACGATGAACAAAGATCTTTGCATAAGTACCGGATGACTTTGTGGTTGTGTTCATCGACGATATCCTGATTTATTCCAAGACTGAGGGAGAGCATGAGCGGCATTTGAGGCTCGTGCTTGAGACTCTGAGGGAGAATCAATTCTTTGCCAAGTTAAAGAAGTGCGAGTTTTGGATTTCTGAAGTAGGCTTCCTGGGTCATGTAATTAACCAGGAGGGTATTTCAGTACATCCATCCAAGATTTTCGACTGTAGTGAACTGGAAGAGGCCAACTAATGTCAAGGAGGTGAGACGTTTTCTGGGCCTAGCTGGTTACTACCGGCGTTTCGTAAAAGACTTCTTAATTATTGCCAAGCCAATGTAGCTCACACGGAAGGGCGTGAAATTCCAGTGGACCGATGATTGCGAGTGCAGTTTCTGCACTTTGAAAGAAAAGTTAGTTACTGCCCCTGTTCTCATCCTCCCTGAGCCAGGGCAGCATTTCACAGTCTACTCGGACTTCTCACGTCTGGGTCTGGGTTGCGTGCTCATGCAGGACAGCAAAGTAATTGCGTATGTGTCACGACAGTTGAAGAAACATGAGCAGAATTACCCTACTCACGATTTAGAGCTAGCCGCAATGATTTTTGCTCTAAAGATTTGGAGGCACTATTTGTATGAAGAGTCTTGTGATATTCTTATTGATCACAAGAGCCTCAAGTACAACTTTACGCAGAAGGAGTTGAATTTAAGGTAAAGTGGGTGGCTGGAACTGATCAAGGATTATGATCTTACTATCCAGTACCACTCGGGAAAGGCGAATGTGGTTGTTGATGCCCTTAGTCGCAAGGGGACACCCTCCACTTTGGGTTGTCCTATTGCTGACTTCGATCGAATGGAAATATCCTATTGTTATTTGGTACAATACCAGCTGAGTCGTAGCTGCTGTTGGAATTGGCAATTCCGGAGCGAGTGAGAGAAGCGCAACCACATGATCGGTTGTTTCAACGAGTGAGGAAGCGCCTTGATGAAGGGAAAAAGGGGGACTTTAGTCTTGATGAGTCGGGCGCATTGCGGTTTAAGGGCCGCCTTTGTGTGCCACAAAAGGCTCAAGTCAAGGGTCAAATATTGAGAGAGGCTCATCGTACCCCGTACCCGGTACATCTTGGCGAGACCAAGATGTATCGAGATTTGAAAAAGAGCTTTTGGTGGAAGAGAATGAAGGTGGATGTCACTCGATATGTGGCATCTTGCGAGATTTGCCAGCAGATGAAGGCTGAGCATAAGCGTCCCGCTGGGCTATTGCAGCCTTTGGATGTTTCACAGTGGCCATGGGATGTCATCACCATGGATTTCGTGGTCGACCTACCTCGTACCCAGCGAGGTAAGGACGCAATTTGGGTAGTGGTGGATCGATTTAGTATATCCGCGCACTTCATCCCTATTCGTACAACGAACTCGGTAAGTGATTTGGCACCCATTTATATGCGTGAGGAAGTAAGATTGCATGGTGTGCCCAAGACGATAATTTATGATAGAGATGCAAAGTTTGTTTCCATGTTTTGGGAAGAGGTTGCAGGATGCACTGGGCACGAAGCTACAGTTCAGTACTGCTTCCACCCACAAATGGATGGGCAGTCTAAACGCATCATTCAAACACTAGAGGACATGCTGAGGTCCGGTGTCTTGACCTGGAAAGGTAGCTGGGAGGATCATTTGGCACTCGTGGAGTTTGCCTATAATAACAGCTACCACTCCAGTGTTCGGGCAGCGCCATTCGAGGTTTTGTATGGACGGAAATGTAGATCGCCACTTTGTTGGGATACCATAGATGAAAAAGCTGTTATGGGTTCGGATTGGGTCCAACGAACAGTGGAACGAGGGCGGAGATTAGACAAAATCCGCTAGCTGCCCGGAGTGGGCAGAAAAGCTATGCGGATGTGAGGAGGCACGACTTAGAGTCGAAAATGGGGGATCAGGTGCTCCTGAGAGTGTCTCCCACTATAGGAGTTGTGCGATTTGGTACCAAAGGGAAGCTTAGCCGCGGTACATTGGGCCATTTTCTGATTCTGGCATGAATTGGAAAGTTGGCGTATGGTCTGGACCTTCCTGAGTCCATGCGAGGAGTGCACGATGTGTTTCATGTTTCTATGTTGAGAAAGTACTTTAGGGATCCAGAGTATGAGATTGTACTAGAACCGTTGTCCCTTAAGCAAGACCTCACCTTCGAGTCCCGTCCAGTTCGGATTCTGGAGGAATCAGAGAAGGTGTTGAGGCACAGAACGATAAGGTATGTTAAAGTGTTATGGTCGCATCAATCTAAGCGAGAAGCGACGTGGGAATTGGAGTCTCGCATGCGCGAGAAGTACCCAGAGTTGTTCACTACGGGTACGAGTTAGAGCTACTTTTATGTACAATTGTTTCATTTTATTTGGATGTGTGGTTTGTTGAACGCTAGAATTCGGGGTCGAATTCTATTAAGGGGGGTGGAATGTAATACCAGTAAAAATGCACTTTACCATATTACCTCTCCACAGTAGAAGGTAGAGAGAGAGGTAGAGAGAGAGAGGCAGAGAGAGAGAGAGATGAGAGGGAAGGGGATAAGACCAAGCCTCAGGCCAACACCCCTTCCCATTCCATTTTTTTCCCCACCGATATTAACCAAGCCAAAGCTCCCCACAACCCAAGTCTTCTTCCCCAATGCTAACCAGCAACCAAGCCAACCCACCTTTCCATCTCAAGCCCACTGCAAGGAGCAACCAAAGAAGAAGAGGAATAGAGTAGGCTACCTGGGTGGAGCTAGGGCGGCGGCGACGCTTGGGGGCGGGGCGGCGGAGGCCGAGCCGGCCAAACCAAAGACGAGGCGACGTCGCTTGGGGAGCATCCGGCCGAGGGTGCGTGGGGAGGAGCCGGAGACACAAGCGGATCGAAGGGCTACAAGAGACCGAAGCGGCGTCGGGGCCCGACCGCCGAGGCGGGAGCGTGGTGAGGAGCCGACGGCGGCGCGGCGCGGCCATGGCCGGGCGTGGGAGCGGAGTGGAAGTGGCGCCTGCGGGAAGCGGGCCTAGTGGAGCGGCCCGAGCATGGCGACGAGCCGCGCAGGAGGCGGCTCCAGCGAGGCGGCGGGGGCGGCTTCGGTGGAGCGGGAGAGCCGGAGGGGTGGCGTCGGTGAAGTGGAGAAAAGGGGAGAGAAGCAGAAGAATGGGGAAAGGGGGAGCCGGCCGAAGGATATAAGGAAAAGAGAGGAGAAAAAAAAGGAAAGAAAAGAGGGAAGAAATTAGAGACGCACAGATAAATTTTTATTCGCAAGGTTAGACGACTCGAACTCTAATCTATTATTGTTATTTTGGGCTCCGAGTCAGCGAAATAATGCTCGGAGAGAAGGGGTTCGTTTAGTGTCGGACCACGTGAAGGATCATGTCGTCCGTCGTGTGCTTATATTGAAGTATCAGATTGAGTCCAGCTCGGTGCTGCTTGGTGGAGGCTCGAAGGCGGCGTCATCCACACGCCACGCCGCTCGCTTGGTTAATGAGCAAGTGCATTGTAGAGCGATAGCATGTTAGTCTTCTGAAATATGTGGTGATTGCGTGATATGATAATGTTTCTATGATGATGTTGATATGGTAATGTGTATATGATGATGCTTACGTGGTAACGTCTAGGTAATGATGCTTACGTGGTAACGTTTAGGTAATGATACACGGTAACGTTTAGGTAATGATGCTTACACGGTAACGTTTATGTGATGCTTATGTGATAATGTTTGTACGGTGGTGCTTTCTTGGAAATGTTTACATGATGTTGTATGATAATGGTTTTAATGTTAAATGTTGATGCTTACATGATAGTGGTTTCATGTTGAGGGCAATGAAGATGGGACAATGTGAGCAATAAAACTACCTTGTCAATGATGACCATGATGATTTATGTTAATGACAATGGATATGTGCATTTGCATCATGGCAGAATGCATGAGCCAGGTCGGTGAGAAAGTCATGTAACTAATCCGGTGAGGTTGGTGAGAAAGTTACATGACTAGTCCGGTGTTTCTAGATAAAGTCTTACATCTGTAGGGACCGGATAAGTCCGACATGTAAGGACCCCATCCTAACGAAGATGGGGGAAGAGTGTTTCATCGACGGGTGAACACTCTGCGGTACCGGTATCAGCTAATGAGATGCATATGAGCATGAGCATGATGATGCATTCGTATACATGGGCAATGCAATGAGCAAATGAGCATGTGGAATGGTGGTGCATTGCACTAAAGAGAAGTTATGATGGAAATAATGAAATGGATGTGTTTATGTTTGTGTGGCGTTGATTATCGCCTCTATTATGTGCTTGCCGAGTCTTGGACTCACCCTTGCTTGTTAATGTTTTTGTTTTAGGTGATCGTTGCAAGTGACATGCTTGGGAATGGAGAATAGATCATCCACGTCACATGTAGTTTCTAATGCAACTCTTTCTCTTTAGATAACCCATCTTTTGTTGTAATATGTTTAATTGTTAACTTAGCTGCGCAGAATCTGTATTATGTTATGTATGGTGGTAGCATTCCGGACCCAGGTGGCGGGTCGGGGTGTTACAGCAGTTAATGATTTGGTGCAATAGATTTGTGTAGGTACCCTCTCCTGCCTGCGAGAAAAGACTATCTTGTTATTTCTATCTTTCTTTGTTCTTCATATTAATTCTAATTTTTTCATACACTTAACAAACACTTACACTGCCTGCCTACTAGTGAGGGGTTCTCTATGTCATCTGAACTCCATTCACCTTGATTTTGAACCTGATTCTACAAATAATAGCTCATGCTTTCCTGTCAAAAAATTAAGGAAACCGGTTATATGCACTTTTTTTAATGCTTTTCTTGTGAATCTACAAAGAAATGCTCAATGTTATTAAATTGAGGAACTTACTAATCTTGGATCATCATTCATCATTCTGAACTCATCAAATGTTATTGTTCTGCATCCTGTAAATTCAGAGTATTAGTACATGATCTTGATTCATTACTGCATTTTTTATTTCAATTTGTAATGTATGGCTAACATCCCATTAGAGTGGCTTTGGTTTATCATTATGATTATGTATTTACATGTAAAATTACATGTTTTTACACAAGTATTATTGTTGTAATTTATAATTATTGGGAATGTAATTTTTGTATTTCTTGATTTTGTAATGTCATATTCATGTTCTGAGTACAAACTCATGTACATAGATCATTCTGAACTCATCAAATATGATTGTTCTGCACCTTGAGATTTGCTAGTATTAGTACGTGATTGTGATTGTCGTTTTTATTTATTTCTGTAATGTATGGCAAACATCGCATTAGAGTGGGTTTGGGCCAATCATTATGATTTTGTATTTACATGTAGATTTTCATGTTTTTATACAATTAATATTTTTGTAATTTTTAATTATTGGGAATGTAAATTTTGTAATTCTTACTTATGTAATGTCATATTCACAAGTATATGTGAGTTTTTTTTACCTGTGTAATTTATCTATTCTGATTGAGCGTAGCTTTTGCCATGATTTAGGATAAAGGACACGCTTCCATTTGTGTGCTATTTTTAGGTCTGATGTTTGTTTTGTCATCTAATTTTTTAACTACGCTGTTTGCTGGTGAATAGAGCAAGTTAGTGCTCGATGAGAGCATGACGAGGCAGGCAATGCAGCTGTTCAAGGAGACCAAGAACACCCTCTTGTCCACATGTCGTCCTTGAGCAACAGATCGGTATAATCTCATTTTCTCCTCCTGTAGTTTAGTTCCTCCCTCCTTCCAATTTGGCACTATGTCATATACCTAAAATTTGTGCATCTGGTACCTACTGTGTGTGTATATAGCCTGAGGAGATAGATAGGTTCTAGTATGCTTTTATTCTTTATTACGCGTGGCTCAGCAAAGCGGGGAAGGTGAAGGAAGATGGTGGGTTCACACTGTGCCAGATCTCGAGGGCATTTAAATTGAAGTAATGAGTGCACAACTTATGTTTTGTTGAGTAGCAATCGAGGTCCCAGTTGGGCTAAGCCGTGTATTGATTCTGTTGATACCCTACAACATTGTGGATTTTTTCAAGGAGATACCGCAGTTCTGCGTAAAGCTTGGATATATTGTAGCTAGCATCTATGGTTCAGATTGGGAGAAGAGGCTTGAGGTATTTATGCAAATTTGGGAGTGTTCTCCCCTGTTTCCTAAATGATATCAGAATTGAAGACATGTAGGTGTTTGTCCTATTACCAACTAATGCATTTCTTTGCTTCATGTTCATGTTCAATTTTGTAATTCTTGCTCATGTAATGTCATTCATGTCTGAGTATAAACTCATGTATTTACATCTAGATTTACATGTTTTTACACAATTATTTTTATGTAATTTTTAATTATTGGGAATGTAATTTTTTCTTTATTAATGTTATAATCATGTTCTAAGTACAAACTCATGTATACAAAGCCTTAAGATGTTCTTTATTGCTTAGTTTGGCTAACTAGGAATGCTTTTGAATCTTAGAAAAGAAAACCACACAAGATATATAGTAGAATCGTCTCATTAGGAGAACATAATTAGGGTAGATCCTTTTCAATTTGTCAGTAGATTCGGATTGATGTTAGTTGGTAACTACTGTTGCTCTAGAATTTCTGCAGCTTCTTTGTCTAAAAAAACATAACTAATACTCTGCATACATATACATCTATTTTTATGAACTAGCTATATCTAACAAAGTATCACCTTTTGTGACGCAGGATGTCAAGTACTTTTGAGATAAGAAAAGCACACATCAGTGGCCATGTAATTTTTGTAATTCTTATTTTTGTAATGTCATTCATGTTCTGAGTTCATACACATGTATACAGAGTCATAAGATGTTGATTACAAACTCATGTATCGTAGCAACTCTAATCTAGATTGTTATCTATCATAAGGTTGGAGTAATTTAGTACATGCTCTTGTTGGAACAGAGATTATTGATCTAGTGCTAAAATCTTAAAGAACCAAGAACCAGGGAAAAAGCTAAGTTGTTGGAGACCAAAGTTGATTTTGCAGAAAGAACAACAGATTCCAGCGCAAGAGAATTAACAACCACCTGTTGCATTGTGGTGAAAGAAGAAGTTTCAGCAACTTTCAGGTTTTTTAATCATACCTTTGCTCTCCTCGATGTTTTTCCTGTAAAACCTCTCTTCTTTACTGTTCTCTTCTCCCATGTTCTTCCGGTTCTTTTCTTTTTTATTTCCTTCCATTGATCAATCGGAGGTGGTTTCCATCTGATCTGTTCGTTACTTGACTTGACGCCAAGTTGTTGTTTTACTCCAAATACGTTAGCAGCTGTTAGTCTGGGCTATAATTCTTAACAGGCTTTTTTCCTGCCTTACCTCCCTTCTTCCTTCTTCTAGGTCTTTTTTTATCCTTTTTTACTCCAAACAGTATACTGGGCTGCTAGAATATATTTTTTCTGCTACTCGGCTGACAAAATAAAGAAAAGGGCAGAAAAACGAAATCACTAGTTTATGGGCTTTGCAAGTGACAAAAATAAAAACGAAATGAAGGCCCAATAATGGCAGTCCGTTAAGAATCCTGACCCGTTATGTTTTATGGGCTCAATAACATGTGCCATGTTTCATTTTCGTGTGGCAACGTGCAAGCAATCCAACTCAACTTAGTTTTCATCCAACGGTGTAGAATCTGACTGATTTCCTAAAAAAAAAATCAATCGAATGTTATATAGACACTCCCTTCTTTTATTGTCTCGCATTATGTTGCCTTTGCCTTACACAAGTAAGGGATATCTTCTCGTTTTGTTTTTAAATTATGAAGTAATATAAATCTTTTTGGCTGCTATAGTTTCGCGTTAATTAAGAACCACCAGATTGCGGGCCAGATGTCATGCTCTTTTTGAGAAATTATAGTGTTTTTCTCTTTTTTTTTCCCCAATAACATCCAATGTTGGATACAATTCAACTTTAATTAGGTCCATCAGATTGATGGCTAGATATTTTTTTGTGAGAATCTTTTGCATATTTTCTTTTTTATTGTAAAACAACTGTCATCAACTTTTATTATATCGTAGATAATAGGAAGTTGCTAGCTCATCTTAGTTTCTCATTCTTGGTCGAGAGATGTAGTGGTGGGCTGTCGTGGGATGAGAGATAAATAAGTCATTGGATGATGGGATTGAATGGTCAGATGTTGTCCCGTTGCTTGAGAGAAAAAAGCTATAGCTTTCTCTAGTATTTCACTAGATAATAATTGATGTGAATTGATACGAGACATGCGTCCGTTTCGCTAGTAGGGGCCGTACGCTTATTTATTAGTGCTACCCATCCGGCTACTACTTTTTTCACATCTTCCTCTACGCATCCATTTCATCAGACGTTTCGTGCTCCTATATCCCACCGACGCTCTGATTCTCTGCTCGCCTATGGCTTGGTTCTCCTCTCCCTTTTTATTGATTTTTAGATTTTGATGAAATGTTACATATATAGGAAAAAAAAATATTACATATATAGAAAAAAATGTTGTATACGGTTTATGGCGATGTTGCAATGTTTTCCAACATGTTTTTTTTCCAGATGCTTTGCTTTAATTTGTGATGTTGCAACCGTTGTTCGAGGATGTTGCAACCATATCCGGGGGATGTTGTAACCATGTCCTCACACCTCTAGCATCGCCGCTTGCGGCCTTTCCAGTCAGTGTGGTTGCCGAGTACAGATCACGACTTTACAGGTGAGTCCTCAGGTTTGGTCTCTCTATTTCTCCTCTCCCCTCTACCTCACTTCCCTGTTATTTGCCGATTACAGAATCCAGACCCACGTCCGGATGCTAGTATCATCCATAATAGATAGATAGATTTTGGCCGGCCCTGTTAATAAAATAAGAAGAGTAGCCTGGCGGTTGCGGTTGACTCTTGAAACGGTAACGCATACATCCAGCCGGCAGCAGCTGCAGGCCGGCCCACGGTGCGAACTGTTCTTTCGTATGTATACAAACATTGCACCTTTCTTCCCTGCTCCTCTAAGCTCCACGCGGCGAAAAGATGAAGATGTCGTGGACTCGAATGGCCTGCCTGACACCGGCACGTGCGACGCCCGTCTTCATCGACAACTTCTGCTGCTATCCACTCGTCTTCTCCAACTCTCACCCCGATGCTGCCGTGGTATTGTCAAATCCACCAAGCGGAACACAACCATGCATAGTATATAATAATCAACCACTATTTCTATGTGCCGTCCGAGACCGACGAGGCGGACAAAAAGTGTGTTGGCGCCACCGGCAAGCAGAAGGGCAAGCAAGACACGGCTGCGAATCGTTCTTTCATATGTATACCATACCCTCGACGAGCTCATTCTCGCTTATCGCCCACCTTTCAACCGGAGCACAAAACTAGTTACGACAATGCGTAGTCTCGCCAGACTGTCTTTGCCGCCGCCGCCGCCGCGAGGAGCACCGTAGCATCTGCGGCAAAGAAACATCGCGTTGTCCGGTTGCTGCGAGCAGATGCGGCGACGTGGACATCCTGCACTTTTGGCACCACCCGCGGCCGCTACGGCCGGGCTTCATGGTCACCGCAGCGGCAGAAGTCGCCATCGGGAGAGACGGCGCGACGGTGCTGAATATATCCGTCTGTAACAGCAGACGGTGCGATCCGCAGCCGGTGTGGTCCTTCAACGTCGGCAACACGAACAGCAAGGAGTTGAGCATCATTCCTAACGACCGGCCGTACCTGCTGTCCGCGGCGGGGAACCGCCTCGTCCACATCGGGTGCGGCTTCATTGCCTCGTCGTGGACCCCGCTAGGAGCTCACGCGTTTAACGGTACTTGCTCCTCCTCCTGCCCGAAAAAGGTGCCGAAGAGGCTCCGCCACTACCAGTGCGACGGCATCGGCTGCTGCGACGCGCCCATCCCGACTGGCCTAACTTCTTTCCGTGCCCAGTTCCAATGGGTAGACCTGAAAGGGAATGTTTCACTGTGGATGACGTCTGACGCCGCGAGCGTTGTCGCGGTGGAGCAGGAGTGGTGGCGCGGTGACAACCTGTTCATGCTCAAGATGTCTCTTCTCGCCTTTGGGACACGCGGCGGAGTGCGATCCCGCCATCTGGGTCGGGCGTTCGACAACTCGTCGTGGCGCGAAGCCGCCAAAAACCAGATTATGGGTGCATCGGCAAAAAATGGTGCCTCGACTTACAGAAGCGCCACGGCTACATCTCACGGCAGACCACGGCTATGAAGGGAACCCTTACGTGAGGGGTGGGTGCCGAGTTCGCGAATCCATCTTTCGTTGGTAAGTTCTTGTACTCTCCTCCGTTAGTGAATAATTGTCGCGTGTTGACCCTTCAAATATAGGTTTGACCTATTCTATGGCTATATAAATGGGACAAGTATTTCATGCACTATGATTATTAAATGTACAATATCATTTCCGTGTTACAAAACTAGATATTAAAAAAGGGTTTTGATAAACACCACCTGAGTGATTTCTTCCAAAAAAAACCATCCATATTCTGACTCTTGGATTCACGTTGAGATTCATGTTTGGCTTCAGTTCCTTCTTCTCCGGCAAGGTTAGGGCTCGGGTTAACCAAAGTTAGTGTCAATGTTTGTTGGGACCCCGACCTCATACTTCATGTGTGGGTGGTAGCAGACTGGCGATAGGCGACAATATGATGCTACCAGTCATGATAATGGAGGCTAGTCGTGGGCAAAGTAGAGAGTTGGCCACAGCGACGCGCGATCAGCAACCCCAGCAGTAGTGGCGCCGTCAGAGGGCAGGAGGGAGGCAAGCGGATTGGGATGGAATAGGGAGGGAGGGGATGGATTAGCGGCGGTTCACTAGCTCCACAAGGCGGTGGGGACAGCATTGGGATGGGTGTTGATGGTTTAGTTTTCGATCTTATGAATGAATGCTGGGAGTTCTCCTAGAGCGAAACCACATATAAAAGGACACAGAAAAAGACACAAAAATTTTATACAGGTTTAGGTCTACTTCTGAGAGAATAATAAACATACTCTTGTGTTGCGGTATTGATTGTGTTTACAACAAGAAGGAAGTCACTAGAACTAGAGCTTGATGACTTCTATCTTTTATTGTAGCTGTCAAATCTCTTGATCGCTTGATCACTCGATCCACTATTCCTTCTCCTTTGTTCACCGATTTTACTCCTTATATAGCGTATGAAGGGGTGGCAGTTGTTCACGTCAAGATGCGCCTTGTCATTTGATGCAATGCACACGTTTTTAAGGGCAGTTATTGGTAGAGACATATCCCCCACATCGCCTTGCGGTTATATCAGAGACAGAGGTTTAATACATGCATTTATCTTCAGGAATAATGACACATATTTACTACTGCATGTATTAAATATAGCGCACAAATGTCCCTAATCGATTGGGCCCACATGCATGTAAGCTTTATCGACCATAGGGTGGTTGTAAACAACTTTGTCGTAGTAAGACTTACGACCATGGTGTGATCGTAGTAGGACTTATGATTGATAGAGTGGTCATAGAAGAACTTATGACTATGAGGTGAACGTAGTGAAACTTACGATCAATAGATGGTCATAGAAGAACTTACGATCATACAGGGTGATTGTAGTAGGAATTACAATCAATAGGTGGTCGTAAAAAAACTTACGACCATACAGGGTGATTATAGTAGGAATTACAATCAATAGGTGGTTGTAGAAGAATTTACGACCATATAGCGTGGTTGTAGAACAGCTTACGACCACTATGTATGTATGATCTTCCTCATTGTTAATATTGAGGGGTATCTTTGAAGGTTGTATAGTAGATATTATTATCTATAATACTACAGATAAATAACTTAATTAATTGAGGATTATTAGATCCTCGTCAACGGGGAATTCCAGAATTGAGGATTGATGGTTAGGTGGAGATGGGTTCCAAGGGACATAATTTTGGATGGTTTTTTTCCCACAAAATCTCCTAGGAGATGCCTAGACATATTAGGTCAAATTTTGAGTAGTCCTAGTCAGCTGAGAGAAGCTGGCTATCAAGTTCAACTAGTTAATTATTATCGAGCTTTTTTTGAAATTGACATAATTCAATCTAATATCATTTTATTTATCGATTAAGTGGTTACTTTAAAATCGAGCTAGCGAGCTGCTATCGAGTCGAACCTTATTTCATTTGAAATTGAATCATTTCAATTTTAAACCAATTAACTAGTGTAATAAGAGCAATTTTGAATCGAGCCCAAACGAGGTTTTTTGTCCGCCTACATCTAACACCAGTTTGTTCCATGCATGATGCATCCAAGGTAGCTACTTATAAGTTAATTTTCATTATTTTATTTAGTGTAAACATTAATGTACAGTTTTATACATTTCCACAGGAATAATGTTTGCTACTGGAGTTGGTATTGGTATGTGCCTTTTGCTTCTAGCTCTTGCTGTCATCTTTGCAGCAAAGAAACTCAAGGTTCGGAAAGCCAAAAAAATGAGGGAATATTTTTTTAAGAAAAATCGTGGGTTGCTGCTCCAGAAAATGGTAGATAAAGACATTGCTGAAAGAATGATTTTTAGCTTTGAAGAGCTTGAAAAGGCAACAAACAAGTTTGATGAAGCTCGCATCTTGGGCGGTGGAGGGCACGGTATGGTGTATAAAGGCATATTATCAGACCAGCATGTTGTTGCCATTAAGAAGTCAAAAAATGTGATCCAAAGGGAAATATATGGTTTCATAAATGAAGTAGCCATCCTTTCTCAAATCAATCATAGGAATGTGGTGAAACTTTTTGGATGTTGCCTTGAGACAGAAGTTCCATTGCTGGTATATGAGTTCGTTCCAAACAGAACACTTTATGCCCATCTTCATGTTCATGGCTCTCAGTCACTACCATGGAAAGATCGACTACGAATTGCCACTGAAGTTGCAAGTTCTTTGACCTATCTTCACTCAGCTGCTTCAATATCAATAGTGCACAGGGACATCAAGACAAGCAACATATTACTTGATGACTATTTAACAGCAAAAGTGTCAGACTTTGGCGCGTCTAGAGGCATTGCTATTAACAAATCAGGAGTGACAACCGTCATACAAGGAACTTATGGATATTTGGATCCAGAGTATTGCTACACAAGACGATTAACCGAGAAAAGTGATGTCTATAGCTATGGTGTCGTGCTAGTGGAGCTGCTAACTCGCAAAAAGCCAACTGTTTACATGTCATCGGATGGTGTTAGTCTAGTAGCGCACTTCATCTTGCTACTGAACGAAGACAAGCTCAGTGAGATACTAGATGAGCAAGTTACGGAAGAGGGGGAAGATGAGGCCAAGCAAGTGGCGGCAATAGCAGCAACATGCTTAAGGTTGAAAGGGGATGACAGGCCGACCATGCGACACGTGGAGATGAGGCTACGGGGGCTTCAGGGTTCAGACAACAATTTTCATAACAATTCTGCTACAGATGACAACACAATGTTGCAAGGAAGCAATGTCGCATGAATGACAACAACGACAAGAAAGTGACAAAGATGGAAAGGAGATTTTGTTATCAGCAAGCTTGCCTCGGTGATCTAGGTCACTTTTAGGAATCAAAGTGACTACTCTTCTCCTCTCTAACTTACCAAACATCTTAAACTTATGTATGCAAGATTCGTCACACCAATAATGCATGAAGCCTTATGCATGAATGTGTGTTAAGTATTATGTATACCCTAGATCTGAAACTTCTGTATGCAAGATTCATCACACCAATAATGTCTCATCTATTTGTTCAGTCATGTGCATGTATTATTTTCTAGGCGTGAATGTAATATGGCAGCACACTTGTGTGCAAAACAAGCGTCGAGGATAGGCAAGGATGGACATGGCTTAATCATTGTGGGTGGTATAAAAAGTGCCTATAATCAAGCTCAAGAGAAATATAGCTTCTTTGTGGAACCAAAAACTTTAGTTGCTCATGTTGTTGTGAAGCGAACTAAAGAGGACAGGAGTCTTTACATGGCCAATTGACTTATTCACTTAGATTCTTGAGGTTTATTTTGTGTTAAGGATTGACATGCCGGAAGTGAACAATCTAGTAATAAGGTAAACTTTCTTAAATTTTTGAAATGGCTTGCATAAAGTAACGGAGAAAATAAGGTTGCTTTGAAAATGTTCTAGGAAATTACATCTTGACTTCCCATTCCATACAAAAGAAAACTATTAACTGTTGTGCTAAGAAAACTACTAGACAAATAATTAAAGAAATTGGTGATAACCACTTTGTAATTCTAGCTGATGAGTCAGGTAATGTATCTAAAAAAGAACAACTAGCTCTTTGCTTGTGTTATGTTGATAAACTAGGAAAGGTATGTGAGCGGTTCCTTAGAGTAGTTCATGTAGCTGATACCACTTCTTTGCCACTTAAGGATGCAATTGAGTCTTTAGTTAATGATTACTCTTTGAGTCTTACTCAAATCCGTGGGCAAGGATATGATAGAGCTATTAACATGAAATGCGATATTAAAATATTTCTAAGGCATGAAAACGCGTAAAGTAGTATTCTAATTTTTATTGTATATTTTGTAGTATTTTATTCATGTAAGACCTTATTTAAACTATTTGTATTGTATTTTTGACCAATTTAGAACATATGTATTGGATTTGAACGATTTTAACCACGCTCTCTGATGTGCCAAGCGCAACGTACCGACCTTGACCCCCTTGCCTTTGACTGCAAACGCCATCCATCTCCAAAGCTCAAAGCCGTTGGACTCGGACCCGCCCAACCGGCCCGACTGCGTATGTGTTGTGCGCGTGCTCTCCATTTGCCCGCCAACCCAACGAGAAAACGCGGATCCATGGGCCAGAAAAGCAGAAAAGAAACTTCGCCTAGTCCCACTCCCTAGAAAAGAAAGGCTTTTTTTCCAACAGCTTGACAAACTTTTTTTTTTCCGAGTGTTCTTTATCGAAATTTCGATGCCAAGCAAGTGGCCATGAGCCCCAAAAGAGATTTTGTTTTTTGCCCACCTGAAGCACGTGCCGTAATAAACTATTATCTTTCAGTGTTCCTCAAAAGAAAATCGTTCCACTTATGAGTGCGCCAAAAGACCAACAATATATGCCCGTAAATACGATGATAAATGGCTATCTGTACTCTATAGTGTCTGCCATTTCTTTCCTTTTCCATTTCTCATTGGAATAGGAAAAGGAAAGGAGTAGTTGGTACTCATGCAGAAGAGTTTGCCAACTTAGGATAGTTTGCTTCTCAAGTAAGCTACTAGAGCCTGGTGCACGCGTAAGCGCGCGTGTAGCAGGTCTTAGCTCTATTATTTTTTGTTACAGTTATAGAAGTTAGATGTAGGAGTTTAACAGACTGCATGTCTTCGTATGTATATAGACTAATCTTTGTATGTATTGAGTAATGTAACCGAGTATAAGATATATAGAAGGTGAGTGTATAAAGGTATTTCAAGCTAAAATAATAGATGCACTTAATACTTGGGTAGGTCTCAGATCTGATTGCACGCAAGACAAGAGGGGTGCTTAGGTTAAAATCGATCAAAGAAAATGTACACGAAGGTCAAGTGAAACTATTCATTGATAGCATACATAGGAAATGCACTTTTTATGCAAGACAACAAGATGCTTAAGTTAATTAGGAACATACAAAGAAAGAACATTTTTTTTTCTTTTGCTAAATGTGGGAAATGAAAAGCTAGTATTTTACAAAGAAGAAGCGTGCAATATTAGAACGAACTCAGTATGTCTTGCAATAGGAAGAGTACAAGTAAGTACCTCAGAGTCGGAGATAAGCGCTGTGTGAAACGGTTTGTTTTTATTACCGACTATTATAGTGTTAAGTATAGCATCACTTATTGTAGTTTACGAAGGAAAAAGTTTGTTTTTATTAGTGACTACTATAGTGTTAAGTACATCATCAATTAATGTAGTTTACGAAGGTACATATAGGATTATATCTGAGCTAACTTTAGGTAGGTCAATGTGCTAGAACCTATACAGATAAACGTATAAGAGGAACGGTATGTTTGTGAAGTTAGTGGTACACATATAGTAGGATTGATGATGTATGGAGGACATAGCGAAAATATTTAAAAATGTGTTAATATGACTGTACTAAGGCAGGTCTATATGCACTCAAAAAGCAAAAGAATACCTAACCAGCTTCTACTAATAATCTTGCCTAAGGTAGAAGCTATAACTACTAAAAAGGAAAATCATAGAGATTGTAGTAGCGAATTATAGAGAACACAGATAGAGCATAGTCAAGCAGAATGCACAAGCGTTCATAATATTACATGAAAAAAAATAGAGCAAGTAATATGTTTTTACGATTCGAATATATAAAAAGAGTAGAGGATGATGTAGTAGAGAGTATAGAACAAAGATTTGTAGGGTAGGAGCAAAATGTGGGCTATGCCATGATACCATTATGTGTCATCTTGATTCTGAAAATGTAAACATGTCAAATTAGATCGTAAGTTTGTCAAGGAAAAGGAAGTAAATATAGTGTTTATAGAGTATGGTATAGGTAATGCATCTAGAACTAACTGTTGTTTCTCGCATCGTGGCGATACTTTTTCCCAAGTTCGTGAGGTAGGTATATCCTCGATGGTGCCTCCTGTGTGATGATTTTTTTTGGCAATAACGTGAGGAAAGATCGTAATTAGTTTGAAGCAACTAGGTGAGAACTCAGATAGCACCAACGAACATGGCGATAAACAGGTTAAAAGTTGACAATAATTTAGATCTTTTCCTTCGAGGTTATTAAATAAGGAGGCATCTAATGTTTTCGAATTTATCCAAAGAACACAATCTTGTTTATGTGATAGCATTATACAAGTACTGATTAAAGACATTATAACATTGAAATGCTTGCATATAGATACATACATGTTGGAACGGTAGTAGACTTTAGCTTATTCGATCAGATGTTGTTGTTGTTTTAACATATTGGATGCCGCTGTATCTATGAATGGTGATAGTTCTAAGAGGAAGTTCTATCTATTGCTGTTGATCTCTACGAAAATGACTAACAACAAAAGCGTACGGTAATGTAGTACTAAATTTTACCAATTGTGGTGTAAACTATGCATGACTAACTATGTAATTACAAGAACACGATCATAGCAGCAAATCTAGATAGTGTAAACATAGGCTCGATGGTAACTATCATTTCATGGTAGTAGAACTTCATTAGGAATTATAGGTTGAAAGAATCTGTTAGTAGGTTCTCGCACAGATTAAATTTTGAGGAAAGTAGAAAGGTAATGTACAGCTAATTAGAGGATGTAGTTGGACGCACTAATGTTTGCTTTTTCTTCTTTTTGGCACTATGAATGACATCCGCCTCGATGGTGAAGTAAGTTGTTTGTTCTGGAAGTTAAATATCCATGTAGCGTATGGACATACTGTACTATATGAAAGTAGATAGCATTTGTTTTATCTTTGTTCTAGGAACTATTTGTGTAACAGTATCTAGGAGTTTATCGTAAAGAACAACATAATCAACAAATGAAACGAACACTAACCTGTTTTGTAGGCACCGATGATTCAAATAGTCGCTTTAGTAGATGGCGTAGTAAAAGCGCTTCCTTTAGTCTATGAGAAAAGAGTGAAAACATATGTTAGGTAATCGGGCGTTGAATTAAAGAGTAACAATTGAACAAAAATATATCCGTATTAGAGGAAAACAATCGAATTAGAAAATAAATGTTTATCAAACAAAGGAAAGAACATTCTGCTTGGGTCATCAGATTGTATTCTGCCACCTTGTATATCTTTCAAACTTCCAATACAGGCATTAAACATGAAAATTAATAACACCATTTCTGCAATGACAAAAAGTGAGGTGCGTATTAAATACTGAAAGGTCATTTTATATGCTTATTTTATTTTTTGTATGTTGCATATCATAGACTTGTACCACCGAAAAGCAGTAAGATTGCTGATGTGTAACAAAACTAAAAAGGAAAAAAACAAATGAATGACTTCTCAGCAGACCAATTTTCAATTTCCTACTCTTGAGACTAAAGCACCATGGGCAAATTTACGAAAGGAGGATGGCTATAAAGAGCTAGGATAGAGTAAATGGTAAAAAGATTTTGATGAGGATACTAAGAAGTCCGAATATGCAGAGGGAAGTTCACATGCTCTTTCTAGGCTAGCCCAGAGGTATGAACTTATCGAAAAAACAATTAGTTGGGGTGATCGGGTTTTTTTTTGCTTCAGTGAAAATTCAATACATTGTTTTTCTTGTGCTTTATTTATACTGAACTTTGGCTGCCTATGTTTGTCTGAAGTACAAGGAAATCACATAGAAGTTCCTAGTTCCTACACTATTTGGTTTTTTCTTATAAGCCTGTGCAGATGTAGTTCAGTATGCGCTAACAGCTAGACAATGAGGTATGCATGACTCTTACATCTTAATCCAGTCATCTTTGGCTCGTCCAAAATCCAACAAACAAGAAAAATCACCCCTGACTATACTAAACGTACAGGAAGTTCGTACTAAAAGGACACCAAATCTGTAGCTACTGCAACAAAACATGTCTACAATGAACAAAACTAACTCTAAAAAAAAACTGAACTAAATGATACGAGTGACTCTATAACTTCTGAACAATCCATACATTTGACTACTTTACTAAGAAATATTTTTGATGTATTTGGAATGAACTATAATTAATGCATTATGAATTTGCGATACATCTCAAAATGACAGAAAACGGTCGTTGATATGTATGTTCTCAATCCATATTCAGTGTGGAAGAAGGCATCTAAATACGCAATAAAAAAAACCACCATAACCTGACCTATCGACAATACCAAAGACCATCAGCCACCCGTATGCAGCCAAACCAACCCAACTCAATGGATTATCAGATTGGATATAAAACCTACACCAATCCAGTTAAACTTAGTAAAAACATGCAGTAAACTGGTAACGCAAGAGCCGACAAAAAAGTGCACTGGCACATAGCACACATGCAGATATATGCCATAGGATTTATATGTGATACATATGCAGCAGGTTGTATCACAGAGACATCTAGGAGCTGAAAGCACACATGTTGATCTAATCATACCTGAGGAAAGCTTCAGACATGATCAAACCCGATGTACATTACGATATGTCTATGCAATCATACACGAGTGAAGCTTGAAATATGGGCAAATCTATGCGGAGCTGAGGGTATGCATGCTGGAACGTATAATTGGCAGCCGTGAGAACAAATGATAGATATGATCCAGCAGAAAGGACATAATGTAGGTAAATTAGTAATCAAACTATATAAAGGAATAGGTAAGGGGTTAGCAAATCTGTGTGGAATGGAAAACAGATAGGAATTAATCAACATGTGAGTATAGATAATGTACCCGAATTTAGTTCTTGCCTTTCCTATATGCACACCCCTTCTTCACAGGGGGAGAAGTGGTCATCTCGTCTGATAATGTATATGTTGAGCTATAAAGTAAGTGTAATCTGTAAGGGCTACAGACAGGATCAAGTAGATTGCCAAAATTTGTGGGGTGGCAGAAAAATGTTGGTGATCAAGAATAGAACTAAATAGTAACTTAGCTTTTTACATGTTCGGTTCTGAATCAGACTAACATCTGCCGAACTGGTGCCTTTTGAACGTATCAGACCACTTTTTAGAAGGTGGTAAGTCATGCGGTTGACATGTTTTTTTGCAGTAGAATGGTCATTTGCGTGATTAATCTAAAATATCGTAAACATGCAACCTGGGCTGTAACAATTACCACCCCATAAAATCCTAAATGAAAAATTATATGTGGCCTACTAATTCAAAATTTGAAAATATTAACTCAGATTGTACATAACCAAAACAAATTGGGTCCAATAATTTGTCTTTGGTTGGGGCAAAAAAGTAAACTCCTATCCTACTAATTATACATTTTACCATTGCAAATTTTGCAATAAAATTATTTGGCCCTCTCTGCGAGAGAAAAGTGAGAATATTCAATTGAGTTTAAAGAGGTTGACTTCTGCTCTATATCTTTACAATATTGATCAAAATAATTGGCATAATCTTTTCTATGAATCTAAAATGAATTCTTGTGATGATATGGCAAGTACATAAGTATTTTTCAGAGACATTTGACAGTTCCGGTTTAAAGACCAAATCTATTACATCGTGTCTGAAACAATGCATCAATAGATTGACTATAAGGCTAGCTTACCGTAATCAAATCCTAAGAAACCAAGAATGTGAAAATGATTGTGCACTATGTGAACAATATGCATGGTCCCCATGTAACAATGGCGAGTGTATTTTTGGAGAGTTATTGCAGAAAATAACATAAGCAATGACAAGAGCAAATAACAAAATCAAACTGAACTTTCATTGTCTCGTGATTATCCGATATAAGATAGTTACATAAATCTGCAAGAAAATATAAGTCAAAATTAAGAGAAACTCAAGCCATTAAATACTAAAATATGCCTTGATGTATGTTAACTCATCTGCTGATATCTCTTCAACAAACATCTAACCTATATGTGCAATTATTGAGCATGTATCTCAGTCCAAGTAAAAGAACTAATAAAAGGGGAATAGATAATACGATACCCCAAAGAGCAAAGACTTTTAATAAGTGGTGGAATACTGAACATCTTCATTCGACTCGACATTCTGAATAGAAGCAACAAAGACACGAGTCAACATAGCGGGAAAAATAATTTGAGAGTAGTGTTCATTAGCATTATTGAGGTAGTGAACAACCAACAAACAAAGCCCATAGAAACATCTGTATAAAAGGATAGAATAATAGAAGATAACAAAAAGCAAAACTGATTGACAATCGATCATGACATTAGTATTTGGTGAACAACAAGATTCTAGATTTTGGATGTGTTAAAAGAACAAAGACATAAGCATTACCTCTTAGCGCTCATTATCATAGCAATTCCTTGATCTATAATACTACAAACAAATCCAACCAACCTTTACAGTAACACCTTGCAATGAAAACAACCCATCCAAACAATACGATGATGTTCCAACAAATAGAACTAAACATCGATCTGATTCATCCAAATTAAGATAAATTACATTTCATGTAAGATTTGGTACCTTATAAAAATATGTTCCAATTATTTGTCGAGTTGTAAATCTGCTACTGGCCTTTCAACTTCAAAACACCGCAGAAGACATATCTAAAATCGATGGCATGCGAAAGGAATTTGTGAAACAACGTTCCTACTTCTACTTGATTAGCAACATCTGCCGAACAGACATTGACAACAAGATCTATTTTTGGAATTACAAGAACAGAAGAGCAATGGGCCGACGAGCAAGAAGATTAACCCAAGGAAGCACACGAAATAGAAGAGGGAAATCGCACCAGTAATCCGCAACCGCAGCGAGAAATCAAGACACATGACTGGACTTAAACTCCGCTGACTTCGAAAACCAAGCAATATTTGGGGGAAATGGAGCACCAAATCGAGGAGCACAGAACTACTAAAAGCAATGCATAACGCACTATTTTATATCACAAAGTGAACATACCACTATACCAGTTTGGAAGCACGACATAATCCGGAGAAATGCAAGTAGGTAAGCATTTGTAAGTCCTAACCATTTTAATGCAATACTAAAACCAGCAGAGGTACTTTGAACCTCTAAATAAATGTTAAGAGTAAACTAAACAACCTTCACATTCTGTTTCCAAGAATGAACCCCCTAGTTTGAACTACACATTTCACAGAGGACATGCACACTAACAATATCATCACTAAAGCCATCACAGAGCAAGGGGGAAGGGGTAACAAGAGACAGGGGAGGCATACCACCGGCAGTAGCTCACCACATCACCTCCTTCATGCATGCATCAACATCAGTGAACCCACATCCATCTCCTTCATGTGTGCATAAACAACAACAAACTCACCTCAGTAAAAGCATCAAGCTCAAGCAGTGAAACTAAAACTACAGAGAAAGAAAATGAATGGGGAGCTTGAAACCACATTCGCCTGCACACAAAACCGCGGCCATCGCCATGGCTAAACCATAGGGAAGCAGGGGAGGCGCGCACACGGGCGACACGGGGCGAATAACAGACTAGGGGCACGGTGCAAAGACGGCGACTGTGGAAGAAATAGGAGCTTGAAACCACATCCGCTCAGACACGTAACCGGCACCATCGCCATGGCGAACCACAGGGGAAGCAGGGGAGGCGCGCACAGACGGCAGGGTGTGCTGGCGAGCTAAGAGCTAGGGGCACGGCAGGCGTGGTTGAAAGCCGAAAGCCATGTGGCCACAGCTGCTACCGAGAGGAGCCAAGGAGGTGGGCCAAGGCGCAGAGGCGGGGCTAGCCGGCAGAGGGCAGGGCTGCCGCCAGCAGCTTGGATGCGCAAAGACGGTGGCTAAGCAAGGGGTGGGCCGAGCCACCGAGGCCGGGAGCAGGAGGAAGCGGCACCTTGGGGAAATTTTCGGTTGGAGCAAAAGGCTCCAGACAAGAGCAAGATTGGGGAATGAAAGAAGGAAGGAAAAGGGGAAAGTGAGGCCGGGGAAGGAGGAGCATTGGGGTCTTCTTGGCGGGGTCGTGATCAAGGAGCTCGGAAACAGCAAGGGCGATGAAGAGGCCGACGAGGTGGCACCCTAGCCACATTACCGAGCGGCAGCAACGGCGCCAGGAGAAGAAGAGCCAGAGAAAAGCGAGGGGAAAATCGGGCCTGGCGGCACTCACTGTAGGCACTGATGGAGGGCACGGGGGTAGTGAGGGAAGGCCGGAGCCGAGCCGCATGGGGAGGAGCGGGTTGGAGCCAAGCAAGCCGGAGGCGCGAGCATAGGCCGGCGGCGTCAGGGCGCAGGGGAGCGGGAGGCGTCGGCGCCCAGAACCGAGAGGGAGAGGTGGCGCCAGAGAGAAATGAAGGGAGGGAGGAAGAAGAAGCCCCATGGAGCAAGGATTCGGCCAGGAGAGAGGCGCCATGGAGAAAAACGAATGAGGAAACGGGGGAGAGAATGAAGAGAGGAGTAGAATCCATGGGATGGAATGGTGGGAGGAGGCCGCCGCTCTCGCAGTGGGGGAGGCGATTGAAATGGGGAAGGGGAAGGGGCAGGGGAGGGGAGGGAGAGCTCGTGGGGAAGAGGAAGGAGGCAAGGTGTGGGGTGGGGGCGAGCAGCGAAGGAGGAGGAAGAATCGAGAGAGAGGACGGCGTGCAGGCTTTCGTGGCGAGCGGAGTGAAGAGGCAGCGCGAGGCGACAGCGTGTGGGAGCGACACGGAGGCAGCGCGTGCGATCCAGCGACGAAACAAATCGAACGGCCGCGGGCGATTGGAGAGAAGATCCGACGACCAGAAAAAAAGCATCGACCCCTCCATCGCCCCTCCCGGCCTCCTTTAATCTCTTGAGACTAGATGCATGGTGCGTATTTGCGCGCTCGTGATGTTTAGAAAAAAAAGCTATGGAAAAAATGAAATCAGAAGAAGGAGAATGAGCATTTTGATAAACAAGTTTTGTGCGATTAAAGGATGTGGCATTTGTGTGTCTGACAGGTGGGCTACTGTACTGGGAAAGAGCAAGGATAACATGTGTGAAATAGTGTTTCGTGCATCCATTTGTAAATTTGGATTTTGTATCATTTCTACTATGTAAATCTTCAAAATCGTAACATAATACATGAACTTCGAAGTAGTTTATTTTAAATATCGCTATTTGCATTTACTATTTTATGTTTGAGCATTCCAATTTAAGACATTTGATGGAAAGGCATCCATGTTGTCGTCGTCAAAAAAGGAAACATCAAAATGGTATCTCCAGAAAATTTAATAAAAAAAGATACAAAAACTAAATAATAAATATCATATATAGTCTTCATAGAGGGAAACCCATCTTCATCTTAGGAGTTAGTACAGAATAATTGATCCCCAAACAACAGTAAATTTTTATGAAGCTTAAATAAATGAGTAGATCTTGCCAAAGATATGTAACAAACTGCATTAAATACATAGTATTGTCCAGGTTTCAGGAAACCAGTTGGTTCAAGATTGGGAAAAAAATGTTAATCAACAAAATGTCATAACTCATAAGTTATAACTCAACTCATATTCTTAAATGTACCAAGAGAGATATTGTAGCATACATGAATAGTAAAGTGAGCATATGGACATCTTAGGATCATTGCCATTTTCAATAGCGAAAGCAATACTCTAATTTTGTTTCCGTGCCATTCTTCCGTATTATTGTACCAGTAGGGCTAACTGATGTAATAATTCCAAACAAATCTACCATGGCATCATTATCTATGTTCTTTATTTCACTGATCTGTCAGAAATTGTACTGCTGCCTAAGGATGCTGCTATCATGACCAGAACAAATTTCTATAGATGTTGAGGCATCCAGAGTTACTTCATAGACATTGTTTAAAAGAATAAACTTCTTTTGAGCAAGTTTCACTGATCTTCTAGATATCAAGTACACCTTACGAACCTCAATTAGGTCATAAAACTGATTAAGCACCGAATTGAAGTATGTTGCACGAATTTCTCAAACATGTGAACCAAGGAGATCAAATGAGAAGACTTTTCTTGCATCTTTGGCGTTGTTGTAGCGCCCGAGATCAGCTTTGCAGTCACCCTAGCCTTGATTGTCCATCTACCTTAGTATGGGTTCAATGCAGAAATTGGGACGACACGAGGAGCAGCTTCATTCTTAGCAATAGGGCCTCTATTCATATACACTGGAGGTGGCTGCTGATACGAAGGCTGCGCAAGGCAGCCATAATTATTGCCAGGAGGACCAAAGTCCTCACCTGTGGCAGGAACTACAAACATTTGGTTTTGATGAGAATTCAATAAAGGTTGCTGAGATTTTGGCTGCAGCACGTTGGCATTTATTGTGTTCTGTGCTGACGTTGTACCATAAGATCCACCAAGCAACACATTGTTAGGACCAGGTTCTACTGTCTGACCAATAGAAGAGGCCACTGTGGCTTGAACACCATTATAGGGTCAGAGGGGGAAAAACCCAAGAATGCAAGGCTAGAAGCTGCAAAAGAGCTTGTGTAGTGCTGGTGTGAGTGGTGCCAATCCTCCCAAAGTAAAAATATGGAAGCTATTCTTGCATATTTTAAAAGAAGATGAACCCACATTTCAATTTTTACCATACTATAGAGAATGTTGTTAAGATCTAAAATATTAAGAATATAATAAAGAATAATGAAAGTGAACTTGATGTGATATTTGAAATATTTTTTTAGGAGTTGCAGGAACCTCCTCCCCAATGACATCTCCATCTTGACCTTGTAAGCATCTGGCCAATTGCAGACCAGGCAATAAAATAGCGTGTTGCAACTGAATTGAAAATAACTGAGAAATAAAAATAAAATAAAGGGCATTTATCAATACTAAGCCCATAGTTTGATGAAATTAGTTCTGTTAAAGGTTTGTCTCAGCTAGGATGTATGCCTGACCTGGCAAGGTCAGTGTTGATTTTGGACGCAAGTAGGAACCAGGCCAAGTGTCTTGCATTGGTTTAGAAGGTCTTGACAGATTGGAGCACATCCAGATAAGTGCATATGCTGGTTAGGTTCACTTGCTTCATCTAGGTTAATTGGGCCGTATTTGTGAAAACAATAGGCAAAAACTTATCTGGTTAGAGATTAACGTACACAAGCTCATGCCATTGAGACTTTCACAATTTTGAGATAGAATTATTGACAAACTGGGTAAGTTTTTTTTGGGTGAAAACAAAAAAATTGCATAAAACAATCATGATGCTTGCTTAAATATAGTCCCAAGACAAACCATCAGAGCTGAGAATATTAATGCAGGCACAATGAAGGGTAGACGTTTAGGACCTCCCTGAAGTATATGCTTCTGAACAGTGCATAAAATTTGAAAGATATACGGAACTATTGCTATTAGAGTTTCAAATAGGTCAACTGGTAACTCACACGGTCTGGTGCAAATAAATGCTAGTAAACATCACAAATGTATGACCAGACATAGATAACATGCAATAGGTGAAACCGTCGGCTTTGCATGGCAAAGAAAATGACAGTAATTCATTTTGGAACCAAGCACTAACTGTCACATGATCATTGAGATAGTGAGATGACTGAATAATATAAGTGAGCTTCAAATATTGCATAATTGTCATCCCCAAAAATAAAAAATAAAAACTAATAAGGCGCATGTTTCTTAAGTATATAAATCATATATTAACCATCACATTGCAAATGTGACAAGATAGATCTGAATTTCGAGCACCTATCACACAATTCTCACAAATAGGATTAAAAAACAACCAATTGTCACATGATCACTGAGATAGTGAGATGACTGGATAATATAAGTGAGCTTCAAGTATTGCATAACTATCATCCCCAAAAATAAAAACTAAAAACTAATAAGGCGCATGTTTCTTAAGTATATAAAAAAACTCATGAATTCATAGCAAAAGTGTAAGACAAAACAGTGACAGCACGAGTCTGCCCAATTCTGTGTGCTCTATCAACTGCTTGGTTCTCAGCATAAGGGTTCCACCAAAGATCAAGGAGAATTACATGGCAAGCAGCAACCATGTTGAGACCAAGATTACCTGCTTTTAGTGACAGAATCATAACCACCAGGAGTATGTGGTGCCACACAGAGAAGGAACAGAGCAGAGCTGGGTGGCTCTGGCTCGGTGGTGGTGCCGGCGAGGGGCTGCGCAGCGGCCGGCGGCAACCCGAAAAATGGAACGGTCACGGGGTGGGGAAGAGGTAGGTGGTGGCGGCGGCGGCGACGCAGGTGGCCAGAGGCAGCAGCGGCGCGGCTTGGAGCGGTGGCGGTGCACGAGCTCACGGCGGAATCGGCGGCGCGAGCATGGGTTGTGCCTCGGTGAGGGGATCGTCATGGTGTGGTCGGGGAGGCACGGGGGTGGTCGGAATAGCGGGGCGACAATGGCTGAAGATGGAGAAGAGGAGGCGGCGGTGGTGGAGCTTCACGACGACGGAGAAGACGAGAGGAGGTGGGGGATGGGTGGAGAATCTTCGGGAACGCGCCGTGACAGAGCTAGCTCGGCGAAAGGTGGACCGGAGAGGGAGATCAATAGGAGGTGGCGGCGGCCTGACTTGGGGAAGAAAGAGGAAAGGGGTGGCACAAGGGCGTGGGGTGAGGGGTCTAGGCGTGCAGCGTCGGCTGGGGGAGGAGAAGCGTGGGGACGAAGGGGAGGGTGCGGTAGCCGGGCGTGGGGACGAAGGGGATTTGGCCGGGTGTGGCGGCACTGGGGCAGTGACGCGGCGAGGAAAGGGGCGGCGGCGGCGGCATGCAGGGGCGCAGGGACGGGGACAGGGACAACGCCGGAAGGAGGAGGCGCCACAGAGCCGCCATTCGGTAGGGAGCAAGAGCACCAAAGAAATGGGGAGGAAGAGAAGAATCTGTGCAGCGACAGGAGAACAAACGGGCACGCAAAACAAAAAAATCCAAAGGACGTAGGCCAACGTGTCGCAAAACAAACGGGCACGCAAAACAAAAAATATCCAAAGGACGTGAAGCAGGCCAACGCAAGATCGGACGGGCAGCAAGAAAACGAACGACGTGGATGGCATGGCTGTGCGGCCTTTCTTGCTCCATTTGCCTGGTAAGATTAGTTGGCATGCTGATCCTAGAACAAAAGGTTAAGCTGCAGCGCTATGACGAGGCAGAATACCGCATATTTATCCCGACGACAATATTCAGAAACAGGCGAATCAAATCATGCGCTATTTCCTATTCTGTTTGTGATAGAACTGGAGAACGAAAGCAGAAGCTTTCCTGCTTCTTTGCAAATCCTTGCTACTCTGACAACATCAATATCGCACTGAAAAACTTGACTGCTAGAATATTTCGAAAGACTGTTAACTGCTAGAATTTGGGCATGCAGTTCTTGAGCTGTCATGCTCAACTGGGCTCGCAAGCTAAATCATGGGCGTGGGGTATCTAGTACTAATACTAGTAGTACTACTTTACATCCAATCCAATCAATTATACTACAAGCACAGCCAGGAAGTTCACATCTTAGATAAACCCATCTGTTAGTGCAAATTCATGCTGTATCCAAGTGAATACAAGATCAGTGTGTGTGAGGACCCTTGAGATTGAATACGTTCCAAATTAAAAGATTATACCAAAAGTATAATTTTTAACAGGGAGTGAACTCAATTTCAAGTTTCCAGATATGTGTCTTACATTAATTCCTAAGATCAAAGATTAATGTACACATATCCTAACAACATTGTACAAGTCATACAAAGGCCATATATTTATAACAAAACTGTACAAGACCAGAGTTTCAGTACAATAATTACATATACGAACAACTGTCAACTAAAAATAAAAGTCTACAGCGAAAACAACTATAAACACCAAAAAGTCTACCAAGTGTGCCCTAAAACCCTCAGGCAACTGACTAGAGGTAGAAACAGCATCACTCGTTAGTGTCGCCATAGTCAGCGCTAACGGATGTGTCGTAAACATACTCATCCTCACCTACAACAAGTGGTTTAAGCAACTGAGTACAGAAGGTATTCGCATGACTTACACAAAACTACTAAAAAAAAATTGTTTATAAGAACCTAACCAAAGGATTAGAATTTTTATATGCTTAAGGCTGATCAAAGGAAAGGTTAATATGGCGTTAGTTTTGCATAAAGCAACAAGTTTTACTTCTACACTTACTATTTTTTTTACAAAAGCAATTTTATAAACAAGTTTGGACTAAAAACAACAAGTAGAAAAGTAATTATCATAACTCAAAGTAAATCAAAGTGGTTGTCAACTTTGACTTATTAACATGCATGAATAACCCTTTATGCCGATACCAAGTGTTCCCATAACAAAATTTTAGTTCAGAGTCTAACGATGATGTCTATCAAAACCAAGTATTGTCTATAACCGGGGACATGGCTATTCGAATAGTTTTAAACCCTGCAGAGGTGTACATCTTTACCCACATGACTCGCCCCTGCTCATAAGCCTCTAGAAATAACACACTTTCTTAGGTGTGTCGGCCGGGTAGATCAAGATTCGGTATTTTTCAGTAAGAAAATCTCATTGAGTTAGACCACCCATGCAAGTTGAATCCCAACTTAGTACACATGCATATAGCAAATGCTAAGTGGGCATGCACGTTGTGTCGGAGGGACCAGTGTGAGGTAGTTAGTATGTTGGTTTTCCTCAACATAGGTAATTGTGCTCCTTTGCATAGTATATATCACGTTGGGTTCCTAAGGAACATAGGATTTCACGGTCTCTATGTCCTCACACCACCTACAGTCTAAAGCAATAAACCTTCCCCTTACTTAACCAAACCGGCCCCAATCCAGCATGTGAAAGTACGACTAGTTCTTGGCATGACAGCCCAAAGTTCGGTCCTTAATGATCCAGACAAGACTACCACATTCCCAAGTCTCGTGCACGAAGGCACCATTACTATCAAGCACTTTGAAGAATCTAGACCCGCCATTATGTGTTAATGGAGTTTTGGTTATTAATGACAAATCTATTTGTGAGACTAACACTTCTATTGTTATATCATGTTTAGTCTCAGCTTGGATATAAAAGAAAAAATCCAAACAGGTATGCATTCATAATGAAAAATCTATTTGTGAGACTAACTATTCTATTGCTATATCTCATGTTTAGTCTCAGTTGGATTTAAAGATTAAGAGGTATACTTTCGACATCATATTCTTATATATTGTTGCATTCCTCGGATCCAAAATATAGGTTGAACTCCACCAAAAGGTTTAACTTGAATATGTGCATATGGTTCTATTACACACTCGTGTATGCACACATTTAGGGGGAGTTCATTCTATGTTTTGTGGTTTCATTAGTATTGATCCATATTCCTTTTCCACATATATTAAGGATCTTTACTTTGAAACATATCCTTGAGTATATATAACTTGTATAGTTAATATATTCATATGAGTATATGAGACTTGTGTAGTTCATATACAACTTTGAGTATATTCAACTTGTGTAGTTCATATATGCTCGTATATCCTTTGAGTATATACAACTTGTGTAGTTCGTATACACTCATATTGAGTATATAAAACTTGTGTAGTTCTTATATACTCATACTAATCTTTATTCAATTACTTGCAATTGAAGTGATTATCATCAATTACCAAAGAGAGAAAGATTGTGATATCTTGTCCCACCATTATGAGTTAATGGTATGTCGTGGTAATTAATGATAATCATATTGTGGAACTAACATTTTCCATGAGTTGGATAAATAGGTTAGGTTCCATGATGATGATAGACTTTGGATGACGTCATGTGTTGATAGTCATCAAGTCAAGATTCGGGGTGAAAGAAATCATCATGTGTTGATGATGTTCTAGTCAAGATCCCTAAGTGAAGAAGATCGTCATGGGTTGATGATCATCAAGCCAAGTTCAAGAAAAGGGTGTCATCATGTGTTGATGAGCATCATATCAAGAACTCGAAGAAGAGAAAGTCATCATGTGTTGATGATGTTCAAGAAGAGAAGATGATCATGAGTTGGATCATCAAGTCAAGTGAAGGATGCATCATAGGTTGATGCATTTCAAGTCAAGAACCCAAACTTGAAGGGAAGATGTGCGTCATCAAGCTTCAAGTGTTTGTGCAAGGCAAAGGTATGACTAGCTAGGGCTAAGGATGTGTTCCTAATCTTTTACCGGTCTCGGTGTTTGGTTGAAGACCGGATTGCTAGTATAGGTTGCCATACTATTAAGAGGGGTCTTGACTAGTAGCTTGAGTTAGTCATGTGTTGATAGCTTATTGTGTTTGCTCTAGCTCGTGTTAACATGTTGTCAATATTTTGCGAATGTGTTTTGCAAATAGTTGTGGCTCATGGATAACCCTTGTAGTATGTGACTATAGTTTGCAAATGTGTTTTGCAAATGGTCTAGGTCCATGCACCTTATCCTTGTGGGATGATGCTATTGTTTGCGAATGTGTTTTGCAAAGAGTTGAGACTCATGCGTGTTCCTTGTAGCATGTGACTTAAGTTTGCGAATGTGTTTTTGCAAACGGTTTAAGTCCATGTATCTTATTCCTTGTAGTGTGATTCTAAAAGTTGGCAAATGTGTTTTGTAACTTGTTGAGAATCTCACTTGAACCCTTGTTTGCATCGCGCATCAAATTAGCAAATGTGTTTTGCAATTTGAGTTGAAGCGAAATGCAAATCTGCTTTTGGTTCTGGAGCGATCTGACCAGCGTGTAATGGGCGGTCTAACCGGTGGTATGGAGCCGGACTGACCGGCTTCCTGGACCAAAGGCGCGGTCAAGTTTTTCCAGAGAGGTATGTTTTCTGGAATTTGGCTGTGCGGTCTGACCGGCGTATGCTGAGCGATTTGACCGGGCTGACCTACCATTGGTTGCCGGTCAGACCGGATGTGTTCTAACGGCTAGTTTTATAGCCGTTGGAAGGGGAGCGATCTGACCGGCCTCTTGCCTGTGGTCAGACCGGCCTGCGCTGGTTTTCAGCTGATTCTTGTCCCAATGGCTAGATTTTGTGTGTGGGCTATAAATACCCACCTTGGCCAGCCTTGGGGAGGTTGCTGAAGTCCTATTCTATTCCATTGAGCTAGTGCAAGCCCTCTCATCTCTTTTGTGCATGTGTTGCACTTATTGAGCTTGGAGAGCAAACCCTAAGTGCATGTGTTGCCTTAGATAGTGGATTGTGTATCCACTTGAGCTTAGACACTTGATTAGTTCAAGTGAGAGTCTAAGATTTGTTACTCTTGGTGTTTGCTGACACCTAGACGGCGTGGTGGCGTCGTTGCACCTGTGAGCTTCTCAAAGAAGATTGTGAGAAGACCAGGGTGGTTTGTGAGTGGTGTGTGCTCACCATCTCCGGAGTGGAGGAAAGAGCAACCCTAGTGGAGCGAGGTGTTGGTTCGGTTTGGAACCGGTCCAAGTGGTTGGACTTACCTCGGAGGTGTTGGCTTAATTTGTGGAGCCGGTCCAATTGGTTTGGGTTTACCTCAACGTGGATTAGGGGAGACCGGCAAGTCTCCAAACACCACGGTAAAACATCGTCGTGTCATTGTGGTTTGCATTCTTGTGCTTTACTCTATTGTAATTTACATTCCTAGAATTAAATTGCTTACTTGTATTTGTATGATTGCTAGTTTATGAATAGTCTTTGTTTGTTGGCGCATTTAGTAAAGACTAGTTTATTTAGGTTTTAATTGTGCAAAACCGTTTTGATATTAGCTTTCGCATTAGAAATCGGTTTTAGCTAAAGAAGTTTTTTTTAAAATCGCCTATTCAACCCCCTCTAGTCGGCCTCCCCGATCTAACACACTTGTCCAGATCTAAACCAATTTTTTTAACATACAGATTTTAACTTAACTATCATTTTTAACAATCTGAACAAAGAAACCAAAACTAGAATTCTTTTAGTGTTTTCCATGACCGACAAGATAAGCTTGTCAATCAAACAATTGTTCTACTGACTTGCATGGCTAAGCAATTATCTAAAGACCAATTTTTCTAACACAAGATTTCTATCCTAAGCATAAGTGTATGAATTTGATTAAAGATAAGCCACAAGGATTGGGATATAACTAACTAACTCATAAAGTATTGATTCATACAAAAATAGCATGCACACAAACATTATTGCATTTAAAAAACACTAATTATCAAAACTAGGATCAAAATGATGCAAAAGGATGCTTGCCTTGATTATAAACCACTTGCTCAACCTCAGGTTGCTCAGCAATATATTCACTCACATCGGGTAAATCAGAACCTAAAAGATGATAACAAATGAATCAACGAGAAAAGTAGCAAAATGCAAAAGTACAGAAAATGCATGAAAAACTTACAGTAAGAAGGTTCTGACCCCAAGGAAATTTTAGTGAAAATTTCAGTTTAAAAGGAGTTCATTTGAAATAGTTATGAATTTTATAAGATCAAAGTCATTTAAGTCTAATTAAAATAATTAAAAAAAAATTCTACAACAGTGACAGGTTTAAAAATCATACTAGATTAAAGTTCAGTAAAAACTAGAACTAACAAAACTGATTTCACTCAATTTAGAGTTAAAACGAAATACTTATGAATTTTTGAAGTTTAAACTAATTATTAGTTCAAAACTAAATCAATTTGGAAATTAAAATCATACTCAAACGTTTTTCTACTGAGCCGCAGCTAGCCAGAGGCACTAACGCGCGGGGCCCAGTCCTCGGTTGACCCAGTCAGCCATGACTTAGCCCAATCGCAGCGACACGAAGAAAGCGGAAAATCAAAAATACGCTTTCCAGTGACGAAGGCGAACTTTCGATTTTACAAAGCGACGAAATACGTTTTCACTTAAACCAAAGTGTACTAAAGAAATTTGTGCATTCATTTAACTGGTTAAAGGGCCCACATGTCGGCGACTTAGCGTGGAATTTGGAGGCTAAAGCGCGCGGTTAAGTGTGCGGCCCCACTCGTTAGTGAAACGAGAAAGGACATCATTAATACCTAATCATTCACTTAACCTAAACGACAATGATTAGCGGTTAATGGCCCACTACAGTGTTGTCGGTTATCCGACAATAGAGCAGCCTAGCCCTGTGAGCTTGGCCGGCGGCTTGCCGACGTGTTGGCCTGCGGCCGCGCAAGCTAGAGGCTAAAATGGAACCGCAATAGCTTGACGTTCCTGGTGGTGGCCGGAATTTGGCCGGCAGCGAACCCTAGCGGTGGCACGACAAGGAACAGCGCTGGTGCAAAAATACAACAAAAGTGGCGACAGCGATTTGGTGACGCATTAAGCAAACGAACGCTTGCTTATGCTACTAGGAGTTATGAGAGACCTACCTGAGCTGAAAAGATGACCGGAGAAGCACCAGATCTCACCGGCGATGTGTGACCGAAAAACAGCAATAAGAAGCCCACGGTGACACGATGACATGAGCAAAGATTCAAAGAGTGAGTGGTCGGGCTAGGTCATTTAGGTCCCTAGGAAGCTCACTTTAGGAGGAATTGGAAAAGAACTCACCAGGCCGGAGTTGGAGATGAAAGGGGTGATTTCGGCAGGAAAAAGGGGAAATATGAAATCCGATAATCCTGTATAACCAAAGATGAAATTAAGAGAGGGGTTTTACTCATAATATCCTAGAATACGATATGACATGAAGAAAAACCGGAAAGAACTTACCGAGCTCAAAATAGGCACAGTAGTGGCATTCGGTGCGCGCTCTGTTTACTTAAAAGACAGCTCTGGGATTCCAACGCTACAAACAATGCCAAGGTTACCAATTAGCAAGATGCTTAAGGCATGAGAATAGATGAACAAGGGTACAAGAACGAAGGAATACTCCTGAGTGCCGAGGGAGAAACGAGCGGCGCATCAGTTTGGCCGAGGAGGGAGGGATCGGTTTTCATGGCTTTCTCGCCGGAGAGAACAAGGAATGCTCATGCGTGGCAAAGATGGCAGCAAAGCGATGCCAAGTGGCGATTGCATGGCTGAAATGCATGGGTGCAACGCCACCTCGTGCGCGGCACGGCGCGGCGTTGGCACGACGTGGAGACGACGAAGCTGAGCGGCTGACAAGGTGGGCCCGGGCTGCCAGTGAGACAAGGCGAAGTGACATGGTCAGAACGGCGCGCGCGCGAGCTAGCTCGGTCCCGCCAAGTCATGTGACGCGGTCGGAACAGTGCAACGTGGTGCGGTCTGAGCCCGAGTTGACCAGATTTGAAATTCAAAACGAGCTAGTTTGACTGGGGTGCTAAATATAGCAATAAAATTTGTAAAAATCTGAAATTTTTCAGAGATGCTTCTGGGATTGTGTAGTTCCCATAAAAATTTTGAAACACCACTGTTCATGTTTTAAAATACATAATTAAATACTTTAAACAAATAGGTTTAAAACTGAAGTTAGGTTTTTCTTGAGGTCAAACAGATCTCTAAAAATTTGAAAAAAATTATCTTAATTTGTGAAAAATAATCTAGTATTTGATAAAATTATTTCCCAGGCTTCAATACAAGTATTGACTCGCATTTTCTTTTGAAACTTCAAAACAAGATATAGGTTTGGTTTGAAAAAAGGAAGTTTTAAATTGTAACAAAATGCCCATGTTTAAAAATGATGAGAAATGCTATGAAAAGCATTTTATTACTGTTCATTAAAATTGAGGCTGTTACAGTGTGTCAAAATCAAGCTCAAGCTTTTCCTGACAGCATCATCCCTGGGTATCATTTCACATGATCACCGAGCCCTTGTTTCCTTAAATTTGAAGAAAACAAAGTGCTAGTTCGAGCCCATCTGTGTTAGTGCACTTTAAGATTGCCATTAATAACGCAGAAGAGCTCTCACTTTTTTATAACTTCTCTCGAAATCCTGAACAAAAAAATATTGTTTCAGGTTGCTGCCCTCATGGACCACTGCAAGAGCAAAGACCTTGGTTCTCGGGACACTAGATCATTTGTGGCTCTTTTGCTTTTGACCAACTACAAGGTTTAAGCAAGGGTTTACTTGATCTGCAAAATGCACACTCTTTTTGTGTGTCTTACATGCTTGCTTGTTTTTAGTCGGTGCTACGGAAAAGATCAGCTCCCCTATCAAACTCACAATCTCCATAGTCCATATGCTTTCACCACATATACATTTTCTCTCTTTATTTTGGAGCATGGAAGATTGGAATCACATTTTATTCAAGTGATCCCATTGCATTTGATTTAATTGGATTCCATGGTTAGGTACTTAGGTTGGCACACGCCAAAAGAGATATCACTGAGAAATTGAATATTCGTAGCCTAAATCGCTGTACTACTGCAGTTTGCACGCATGTGATGACTGATGAGTGCATTAAGTATGGCCGTGGAGACGTCCCTAATGGCGCAATTATTGGCGGGCTAATGACACGAGAACAACCAAATCAAGGCCTGAAAACGAGAGGCTTGACGTGAAAAACGGGATGGAACTGACGAGAAAGGTGCCGCACAAGCTTTGCAAACGGAACGTCCACATCTTGATGATCTCGAGATTCGAGAAGGGCAACTCGTCGAAGGAAGAAGCAAACTACTAGTATAATCTCTCTTCCAAGACATGCCATACCGGTTCTTGATTGTCACGTCGTTGTCGTTGTTGAGAGGGGAGATTCGAGACGCCATCGATCGCCGTGTACCGTGCCTAGGTGCAAAAAAAAAGCTGGTTAGGAAGCATTGTTTCAAAACTAATTTAATTATACTTGTTAATTGGTTAAATATTAAAATAAATCGATTTTGGATGAAATTATATTTCGCTTTGGTTCGGCTTGGCTTGTTAGTTTATTTCTAAAAATACTTTCAAACTATAAATAAAATAATATTAAATCAAACTATATCAAATTTAGAGAAAAAAAAAACTCGGTAAAAAACAAGTAACTAGCTCGATATCCACCCCTAACAGTGTGCACAGGCACGCATGTATGAACTGGCACCATGCACTAGTACACGGAGGTAGAATCATGCTACTATCGGACTATCAGTCTATCACCGAACCGGACGCAGGATTGGAATGCTTTAACTGCGGTGTTTGTCCTGCTGCTGTAACTATATGGCGATGTTCCTGACGGAGCAAGCAAGAGTGCAAGACTGCATGCAGGCTTGCACTGGTGGGTAACAAAATTAAACGTGCCTAGCTTGAAGTGATCAAAGACATTAGATAGGTAGGGCGCGCTACGCTGTGCCGTACAGTGCAGTCCTATGTGAGATAAGAGGTCTGCAAAAATACTGGTTTGAAACTATTGTTAATTTAGTGAGGTGATGTGCATCATGGCTACTTTTAGCTAAAACGCAATAGACATATACAGTGGAGGGAAAAAAAAGAACAAAGTAAGCTGGTTCGATCTAATGGAAATAAGGCTATAAAATAAAGCATCATAAACAGTATGACATGAAATCGGTCGATCACCGTAGTTATGTTTCCTACCATATTTCTTGTGTAGCAACGACCACCAAATAGGATATATAACCATATACAGGCAGTTCCAGTAAATATAAGCATTAGTTGAACCGCACACGCAACAATGTAGTTAAAGCCAAAGTAATGATAATAGAGAATGCAGACTTCAAGGATTACATGAGGAAATCTTTAAAAAAAATGTATATGGCAGCGGTACCAAGTACCACTCATCATTAGCTCAAATAATTTTAGAAACATAAAGAGTGATGGTTAATGTATATGGTGCTTGCCCTTAGCCTCTACGGACTATTGGAGAGCTATCTCTCAAGAGATTTTTTTTGTAGTTCCTCGTTAGGTTAAGCGCAGAGGAAGCCCTAAAATAGCAATGATGTTTCATAACTGAACTGAAGAAAAATCAAATGGCTTAAGCGGACAGGAGATAATCATTTTAGGCTATGCAAGAGGCTGATGTGGTGTTGTCCAGTGGTGTAGCTTACTGTGGGTGCTAGCTGACATTTGTGGCATGCCTTCTGCAATGGTTGTAGTATACACAGTGAACCTAGTCCCTGCCAAATCAGATGAAGCTTCTCCCAATTGGATAAAGGGGTCAATTATGGACGGCACATGCCATTCCTTCGTACAACTCTGCAAAAACAAAACAACACTATGTAATTGGTAATAGGTGATCAACATTTGTATAGAGAGCATAACTTTTAATCTCATGCATCCTAAGAAACATAAGAAGTAATGAACACACACACAATAACCAAAAACCAAGCATAAACAAGCACAACCAGTAGATAACACGAAGCAGACCTGACCATAAGCGAGGACATAGAATATACCTCACAAGGACAAAGCTGGAGATAGAAATAATTTGAAACCAACACAATCAGGCGGTGTGCATCATTACTGCTACAGCAAACACAAGCATAGAAGTGTGCATCTTATATTTTTAGTCCTATCCGATTGTGTATCTTTCACAAACCAAATCAAAGTTACTGAGACTGGAGCATCTCCAGGGAGGAAACACAGAAGCTCACCAATAGTAGAAGGACTGAATAGAATGAGCTTTGGAAAACTTCCTATAATGAAAACTCCACCTACTTCAACATCTCTCTCCGAGGAAAAAACAACCAGAACCTAGAATAAATTGATGAAAATGGAAATGCATAGAAAATTATGAACGCAGAACTACAAAAGAGGCTATTAAAGGAGCGTACAAAGGAGGCGAGTAAAGGAGCAACTTTATTCGAATGGAACTATTAGTTTACAAATATGATTAACCCAAAATATGGGGTTTATGCAAACCCCAATAGCAGCAGTATCACAACGATGTTGTTTGCGATCTAGTGTCGATCTTATGAATGATTGTTTGGGGGAGCTTCCTATGAAATAGATTCACACAGAAAGAGACACGAGAGTTTATACAGGTTCAGACCTTCTCTTGGGAGAATAATAACCCTACTCCTGTGATATTGTATTTAGTATTCTTGTTACAATCGGGAAGTAATCACTCAAAGTAAGACTCAATGATCCCTTACGGTTAACCCCGATCGCCTCATCCTCATGTCCATTGACTTTAGCCCTTATATAGCATGTGAGGGGGTGGCTGTTACTCCATGCCAAGAGGCACCTCAACGCTTGATGAAATACACAATTTAATGGTAGTTATTATCAGAGGAAAGTGCACCCCACGTCGCCTGGCAGTTACATCAAGGACAGATGCATAATACGTACAATTATTCTAGAGAATAACAGCGTACACGAATTGCTCTGTATTGAACACAGCGTACAAGAGTCCTTAATTGATTGGGCTCACATGTCTGTATGCTTTATCGATTATAGGGTGGTCATAGCCGACCTGGTCGTAGAAAGCTTGTGATTATAGAAAGGCTTACGACTAGGGGGTGGTTGTAAAAAGTTTTATGACCACTCAGTTAAACTCCTCTCTTATGAACAATAAGGGGTATACTTATGAGTAATATGAGGATACTACTATCTATAATGGCAATTATAGATGAAAAGTTAATTGAGGATTATTATATCCCCGATAGATGCCATCCAACACCATGGCTAGGTGAGGGTCACCAGAGGCGTGGACCCAAGGTGGCAGTAGAGCAAGAGTAGAGGCATGGCACATCGAAGGCATATATAAATTAATCTTTCACCCATCAAGGAGCACATCCTGAACTACTGAGCTAGATAACCAAGAGCAGCAGCAAGGCAACATAATAACCATGCCAGGTAGACATATAAGCCAACATGGTTTAACAAACAAAAAAACAATCCTCTCATGTAGAGCAATCAATTTCTGTAATGTGTTTGTGTTGTATTTTGAGGGCAAATCTGTAATTTCTCATTTGATAAAAGGAGGATTATAATAGGAAAAGATAAGAATATGGGCCCACTTGTCATTGGGATGGGAGAGGAGATAAGGTTTGGGGATGTAATCTTCAATCGGCAGGAGGTGGTTTCGATGGCTGCTTGGCTTTCGGCCTACTCGCGGGCGATGCAGACGACGCCATCGTTGCGGGCAGCTCGGGCGTTCTTCGCACGGACGGTTGAGGTTAGCATCTCTCCTCCTTCTCCTCTAAAGGCTCAATCTAGCGGTCTTTCCTTGACCCAAAAAAATATTGTGAGTTTTTTTTTCCAATTTTGGTGTGTTCTTTCTCCTGATTTGATCTCTCATTTTTGGGGATCCTGGACCTTGAGGCTGCCATGTGTGACTTGGTGCCGATGGTGGTAAGCTCCGGTCCTCTCAGTGTGAGAGACCATGTGGAGGTCGTCCCGTGTGTGTGATGAGTATTTGACATAGGTTTAGGAAGTCGAGTTTGGTTTGGGTGTTTTGGACCATGTCGTTGCGTGGTGCAACAGGCTCAGTCGGTTTGGTCAAACTTGGTCGTATAGGATTAGGATGCATATTCTGGTGTTTTGACAAGTTTGGATTTTGTCATGGTAAGTTGTTGGTATTTACGCTTTCATGTATCGAGCGGTGCTATTTGATGTGTTTCTTGTCTGTGTGACTGCAGGACATCGGGTGGAGTCGTGGCGAGACACGGTGGACCGGACTAGGTGCAGGTGGCGCTGAGGTCAGAACGGTCGGGATGTGTCGAAGACGACGTGGACTCGAGGTGGTTGCGAGGCGTGCGAGACAAGGAGCGCGGAAGCTTCCCGGAAGGTGCAGGAGGGGCGAAACGGGAATTTCGCAAGGCTGCACAAGCGGAGCGGGCTCCGCTGGATTTAGCGGGCGAACGGGTGGAGACCCGTTAGTGTTGGGCTATAATAGGTTGGAGGGCTGCTGCCCAACTTTGAACACTTCAAGAGTTTCTAGGGTTTCCTTTAGTCAAAAGAGGCTTTAGAGTTTGTTTTGGCTTTAGGCTTTAGTTGTTGAGGGTTGTTCCCTGCTGTCCCCTTGGTAGCCTTCCTCAAGATGGCAGAGTGTGTTCTTGAGGTTTGAGTGATGGAGAGGATTGAGTGGAAAGCTTCTAATCATTCCTCTCGTATTCTCATACGTGTAAGAGGTCCGTGCCTGTTTGATCAGTAATCAATCCTGGTTATTCTCAGTTGTCAGATTTCCTTTTGGCTGCTCCTTGATCTGACTTAGTTTCCTGTTGAGTTGATTTCCTGCCGTGTGCTTTGTAGATTTTTCTTTGCCTTGTCCCTTCGCAGTTTTCTTATCGGTAGCTGCGTGTGTGCTACCAGAAATCCGGCTTGTGGCGGCGCTTTTACTCTGAAAAATGGCGAAGGTTTGCGGTTTAAAGCTTTGAATTGCTTAATTTAATGCCTTGGCTCTGTTACTCCATGCTTCTTGGTCCGATTCTTATGGTCTTGATCGCCGCTTATAGTCATGCGTGTAGGCGTAGTTTTAGTGGTTTGCCGCAATTTCTGTTCTTCGCTTTGTTATTTTCTTTGGTCATTGTTCTCGTGTGTGCTTGTCGCCCCTTGTTAAAATAGCAAATACGTGGTAATGCAATGCAATCCAAAATCAGCCGTTCTTTTCTTTAATGGTCGCTTGTTGATGTGACCGATTCAAAGTGCCGGTTTCATCGCTGGTTTGTGTTTATTGCTTGGATGCGTTCATTGATTCGATTGAATCTGGGTTGATGTTGGTCACAGTATGTGAAACCGATTTCTTTGTTGCGGCTTTGAGCGATTTCTTCAGTGTTTGATTCGGTGCTCAGAACTCGCCGGAAAACTGTGGAGCACTGAGTCAGAACTTGCGGTCAGAGTCACAGAAAAGGGAGGCCGAGCGGCTTAACTCTCATCAAATGTTTTCTTTCTTTGTTTGGTGGTGACTACCGCTCTTCTTGTTGCATTAACTCGCCGGTTGTTCTCAGTATGACTTTGGTGCCCTTAATGATCCGACCGAGCTCCATCTACTAATTTCTTTCGTGCTAGAGGTCGATTCCATTCAATTTATTTATTGCCATGGACTCTGTGCATGCAATGGGTTCTCTTTTGATGCATGCATCCTTGATCGCTACATGCGTTTTTTTTTTTGCTGATTTTCAACCATTTTGCATGCAGATTAAACAATGTATTTTCGGTTGAATTTTTATTGGTTGGTCTCTAATTTATGCCGAAAGTTTTCAGTGTCACATGCGTTCTGTGTTTCAGCAGAATTAACTCTCTGTGAATTACTTTGTTTTGCTTCTTCTTAAAAAAACAAAAAATTTAGTGTACGTTTTCTGGGCGATTTTAAAGAGAGCGACATTCACCCCCTCCGTCGCCATTTCGTCCCATAATTGGTATCGAGCGGTTAGCTCTTTTCAATAGATCTTAACCGGTCTCAAGAGCCATGGCGATGGACAAGTACTCGACCAAGCCGCCGCTTTCGATGGCATCGACACCCTTCCGAAGAGCCGAATGGAGACATACATCCAGCCCGTGGGTATGCCATCCGCGGAAGGTCAAGGTACGATTCATTGTTCTCGCCGATGAGAACATCAATGCCGGAACATGGCTGATGTTGAGGCGAATGCAAAGGCAAGGAATATCATCATCCGTGGTTTGAGTCGAGCGAGTTTGACCAAGATATCCCACTCGTCGTCCGCCACGATATCCGGGTGACCCTCGACGATACCATGAGGGCACCACCAGATCAAGACAGATTCGACAGACCGGTTCAAACGAGAATATAACAAATTTGAGATGCTTGCTGGTGAGTCCCTAGATGAGTGCTTCGCACGTTTTCACAAGATCTTGAGCAACCTCCGAGCGGTCGGTCTCACATACCCCGACTCGGACAACGCTCGTCAGATACTTACGGCACTCGATCTGCGTGTGTGGGAGATGAAAGTGACCACCATCAAAGACACGACAGACCTCTCGACCTTGACTCTTGATGCGCTGTACTCACGCCTCAAGACTCACGAGATTGACGTTGTCTCTCGTAGGTCGAAGTCACAGTCGATGGCCCTGGTCACTGATCCCAGTTCAGCCTCTGGTCTCTCTTCTGAGTCCTCTTGCAATTTCTCCCTTGCTGCTCTCTGTGACATAACTGATGATCAGTTAGAGCGACTTATGGATGAGCAACTTGCCCTCCTTGCTCAGAGATTCTCCCATGCTTACAAAGGAGGAGGGACAGAAGAGAGGAGGACCCGTGATTTGCTTCGAGTGTGGTGGCCCCAACCACATCCGAGCAACCGCCCCAAGCCGGAGAAGGGCAAGAACGACTACGGTGGTTCGGGCAAGAACGACTACACCGACAAGAACGCAACAAGAAGCCTCCAGCTCGGACGCCCAAAGAAGAAGAAGTTCGCAACTTTGGCAAAGCCAAGAAGCTCTTCCACCGCGTCCTCACCGCTCGACGACCTCGATCTCGGCGAGGTGGAAGGATGGAGCGACGATGACGGACGGGTGACCAAGAGCCCAAGGATGGCGGCGGCGACTTTCCCAAGATGTGCTTCATGGCCCACGAGGGCGAACTTCAACGACAATGAACACTCCGACTTCGGACGAGGTAGATCCCACCTACTGAACAGCTCAATCATGCTTTTCTTAAGCTAGGAGGTTTTCATGCTAAAGCTAAGGCTAGGTGTCTTTGAGTTAGAGAAGGAAATAGATAGTGTCACTAGAGATTATTGCTCTTACATCCGCCCTTCTAGTGATGATTGTGATACATGCTCGCTTTGTCAAGTTGATATGGAGAAGTTAAGGACCTCACATGATAGTGTGTCCTCCAAACTTGATAGTGTTAAGGTGGAGAATGTTAGTCCGCTTGTCGAGTTAGAGTTGAGTAGGATGGTCATTACCCTACTTATTCTTGATGAGACTACTTCTCCCACCTCATGTGAGGGTAAGGACATTGTCGCTAGAGGATCTTATGCCATGCTCTTTGATCTGCTCGAGTCTTGTGAAAATTGCAATAACTTGAAGATGAACTTAAACAGGCAGATCATAAAATTGTTGAACTACAAGCTTTTTACTTGAGCCGATTGTTTCATGCTTGAACTGCCCTAAGTTAATCGCTGAACTTAAGGTCGTTTCCAAACAGTTTCAAGATATGATTGATCATGAAAGGAAGTTGGCTCAGTTTGCTTCTAAGGACCCTGTTAGCTCACCATGCATTAAGTGTAACAAACTAAAATCTGACTTGATTGCTTTGGATGAGAAATGTGTGAAGCTAACTAAGGACCTTCTAGAGAAGCCACATTGTGCTTGTAATATGATTGTGGAGAAGGGGGAGAAGCCCCAGGATAAGGTTGAGACGCTTAGCGACGTGAACCAACTGGCTAGCAGTAGGACTGTCCCTTCAGAGTCGGCTGTGCGTGCACAAGCCATTCTTCCCTCTGCTGCTGGTTCTTCTTTTGCTCCCTTACCTTCTGCTGTCTCTTCTTCCCCCTGCTCTTCTTGCACCTCTCTCTTTCGGGAGTGTCAGTACCTTATGAACACTCTCGAGAGATTTGTAGGAGGCAAGAAGAAGCTCAATCTTATTCTAGACCAATCTAAGATCTGCAGATTTAATCAGGGTCTAGGATATGACTTCTTTGAGGACATGAGGAAGCATCCACCTGCCGTGCTCAGACCCATAGCACCAGGTGTGATCGAGACTGAGCCCAGGACCGAGAAAGTCCATTTCAAGTCAGCGGGCTATGTCCAGGGGATTTCTGACAGTAAGGTAATTTCACATGCTGCTTCTACCTCTCAGAAGGTGAAGTATCACTGCACCTTTTGTCAGAAGGATGGACACACATGATCGATCGATGCTTGGTAGCGCCAAGATCGCGTAGAGACCATGTTGAGTCTCTTAGGCGCATTGTGAGGTCGAGCCCGGACCTTGAGTGCACCTAAGACCAACACGAGGTCTAGGCTTGTTTCTTCGATGGGTTTGTGCAAAGATCGAGGACTTGGTTTTTCCGAAGTTTTACGGTTTTCGTCCTCATCTTTGCTTTCATCGTGACTTCCGCCGTCCCGAGGGTAGATCTCGTTTTCCCCATCGAGATAGCTACCATGGCGTGTTCAAGATGTTGCGTGTGACTCGACTCGCTCTTCAGATCGGACCCAAAGAATAGCTTCGGTCTCTTAGACCTTACGCTTTGAGTGACAGAGAGCATAGGGTAGATAGAGGTCGATCGGGCTTGACTACTTCATCCGCTCGACGTGTTTTTCAAGATTGGGTGCCAAAATCATTGTTGATTTATCCCAAGATCGAGACTTTACTCTGCTTGACTCGAGTTAGCGGGTAGGGAAGGAGAAGGTTTGGCTTGTAGACTCCGGTTGTTCTCGTCATATGACCGGAGACTCCGCTGGTTCTCCTCCTAGCCCGCTCGGTGATGAGACGATCACCTTCGAGACGCTTCGTGCGGGCGTCATCGCCAAAGGTACTGTGCGTATTAATGCTTCTTTTATTCTTAAGGATGTTGCCTTGGTTAGTAAGCTGCAGTACAATTTGCTTTCCGTTTCTCAGAGCTTACCGATGACGGTTTCGAGGTGAGCTTTAAGAAAAACAATTGCAAAATTCTTGATTCTTCGGGTAGTCTGGTTTGCGGGATTTCTCGTTATGGGAGGATCTTTCGTCTGATTTTCTCGATTCTTCCGGTGATCCTCTCCGGTGTTTGGTTTATACGAGTCCCGCGATCTCTCTTTCTGGCATAGGAGACTTGGTCATATTGGATTTGACCATTTGACCCGAGTTAGCGGCCATGATCTCATTCGTGGTCTGCCGAAACTCAAGATGGTCAAAGATCTTGTTTGCACTCCATGCCGGCACGGCAAGATGGTTGCCGCTTCTCATCCTCGGTCCGATTACTATGACCGATGACAGGACATTGCTCCACATGGACACAGTTGGACCGGCTCGATCTTGATCGAAGAGGGAAGTGGTATGTTCTTGTTGTGGTCGATGACTTCTCGAGGTATTCTTGGTGTTTTTCTTAGCCTCGAAGGACGAGACATTTACACATTTCCGAGGTCTTTTAGTAGGTGTCTGTTGAGCTCCGGGTGCCTTACGAGCGATCCATGATGACAATGGCACGGAGTTCAAGAATTCCTACTTTGAGAGTTTCGGTGAGGCAGTGTAGAGCACCGTTCTCTTCTCCATACGCCCCTCAAAAAATGGCGTTGTGGAGAGGAAGAACCGCACCTTGGTCGAGATGGCGGGACGATGCTTGATGAGTACTCTACACCGAGGAAGTTTTGGTGAGGCCATTGCGACCGCGTGCCATGTTTGAATCGAGTTTTCTTCTGCACTCTTGCATCAAGACTTATGAGTCGAGATACTGCGAAAGCCAGCGTCTCTCATTTTCGTGTGTTTGGTTGCAAGTGCTTTATTTTGAAGTCCGGGAACCTAGATAAGTTCGAGTCACGTTCCTGTGATGGTATCTTTCTAGGCTACTCGACTTCTTCGCGGGCTTATAGGGTCAGGCGCGAGTCTAGCGAATGGTAGAGACCTGCGAGGTGACTTTTGACGAGGCCAGTCCGGGGACTAGGCCAGATATCTCAGGTTCTTTAGAGCAGTCCGAGACCATCTTTGTAGATGATGAGGACGAGGGAGACGATGGTTGTTTACCTGATCCAGCTCCTCTTCCTCCTGAGATGCCTTCTTCCACGGCACCTCAAGGTGATCAGCCCTTGCCTTCCGTTTCCTCCGGAGCTAGTGGCTCTGTCCCTGCCTCGTCTGCACACGAGGTAGAGGCCACTTCTTCTTCTCATCCAGGACCTCCCCGACATATCCAGAAAAGGCATCCTTCAGAGCAGATGATTGGAGACCTTTTTGAGCGTGTCACACGCTCTAAGTCTGGCCTTTCTCAATTCTGTCTCCATTCTACCTTTGTTGCCTCTTTTGAGCCCAAGGATGTTTGTCATGCCCTTTCTGATGAGTCTTGGGTCAATGCCATGCATGAGGAGCTAGAAAATTTCAAGAGGAACAAGGTCTGGTCGCTTGTTGAGCCCCCACGAGGCCACAATATCATTGGAACCAAGTGGGTGTTCAAGAACAAGCAGAGTGAGGATGGGGTAGTCATCCGAAACAAGGCGAGATTGGTAGCTCAGGGGTTTTCCCAGGTTGAGGGTCTAGACTTTGAGGAGACCTTTGCCCCTGTAGCTCGACTTGAAGCCATTAGAATCCTGCTTGCCTTTGCAGCTTCTAAGGGTTTCAAGCTTTACCAGATGGACGTGAAGAGTGCTTTCCTCAATGGCCTTATTGAGGAGGAAGTCTACGTCCGACAGCCTCCAGGTTTCGAGAACCCCAAGGGAGCTTCTGGAGCTTAATATTGACATAACTCAACTTGAACTAAAAGTTGCATCTGTTGTTGAGGGGGAGCTGGATCTTCTGCATTTCTAGCATTCTGCATTGTAATATAACTACATTGAGCCTTGATTATTATCCTGCTATGACATGTTTACAATGCTTTACACCTTGCTATGACTTGTGCTTATTTGCTAGATTTATCATGACTTCATATGTGTAGCCTAGCTTTTGCCATGATAAGATAATTAAAATTGCTCAACTTAAACTAAAACTTGTCATGTTAGCTTTTCGAGATTAGTCTTTCTTGAGCTATCCTTTTATGATTCATGCCATGTCAAATAGGCTGGGTAGAGTGATGAATCTATATTGAGCCTTAGATTGAGCTGTTTTAGTCTCTTGATGATGCATGAGTTAGTACAACTTGTTAAAAGGCAAAAGATCTCTTTTGTGTGAAAAAACCGATCTCACCAATTCTCTCCTATGAGACGGCTTGCCATTGCACTTGGCATGAACTTAGGGGAGTTTTGGGTGACCTAGACTATCTTCTTAAGCTTCTCGCTTGGAGTAGTCGCATAAGGCTTGAGACCTAGCACATGATAAAACAAAAATCTGGTTGGAAACCACCATGAATTTCAAAAGAAAATATGGTTTATGTGTTCAATGTGCTTAAAGCTACAAAAAGTATCAAGTACTTTAACCAATGTTTCATTCTTGAGCATAGCACTCTATTTGGTCTCAATTTAAGCTTCTTAGCTACGCTTAGCTTATTGACATGGCTGCATCATCCTTGGATATCTCTAGCTAGACTTTGCTCATTGATGACTTGACTTGCTCACATAATGTACCTCATTTTCAGATTGTCATCTATGTGTTCTAGCTAGCTTATACATATCTTGTCATGATCTAGATAGCCTTTTATTAAGTTATGGCTTGGTGTATTACATTATGGTCATTCGGATAATTCTCATGGCTCTAGCGCTTAGAATAATCAAACTTCACCATTTCATCCATTGACATGTCATTTCTCTCTTGAGCATTCTTGATGTGTTTATTGCCAAAAGGGGAGAATAGAGAAGAAAAAGCTAGTTGGGATCATTTTAGAGCTTTGGAGAACAATTTGCTCTTTTAGTTGTTGCTCTAGTGTTCCTTACATCGACATGGTCATTAGTTTCACTCTTCTTCTTTGGACCATGTTGGATTCTTCAAACTCAAACTCAACTTTGCGCTTTTTTTGAGTTTGTCAATATACTCATCAAGGGGGAGATTGAGAGACCATGTGGAGGTCGTCCCGTGTGTGTGATGAGTATTTGACATAGGTTTAGGAAGTCGAGTTTGGTTTGGGTGGTTTGGACCATGTCGTTGCGTGGTGCTTGAGCTCGGTCGGTTTGGTCAAACTTGGTCGTATAGGATTAGGATGCATATTCTGGTGTTTCGACAAGTTTGGATTTTGTCATGGTAAGTTGTTGGTATTTACGCTTTCATGTATCGAGCGGTGCTATTTGATGTGTTTCTTGTCTGTGTGACTGCAGGACATCGGGTGGAGTCGTGGCGAGACACGGTGGACCGGACTAGGTGCAGGTGGCGTTGAGGTCAGAACGGTCGGGATGTGTCGAAGACGACGTGGACTCGAGGTGGTTGCGAGGCGTCTTGAGACAAGGGCCGAAGCTTCCGGAAGGTGCGGGGAGGGGAAAGCGGGAATTTCGCAAAGGTTGCAGCAAGCGAGGCTCAGTTGGATTTAGCAGGTATGTGGGGTGGAGACCCGTTAGTGTTGGGCTATAAATAGGTTGGAGGGCTGCTGCCCAACCTGAACACTTCAAGAGTTTCTAGGGTTTCCTTTAGTCAAAAGAGGCTTTAGAGTTTGTTTTGGCTTTAGGCTTTAGTTGTTGAGGGTTGTTCCCTGCTGTCCCCTTGGTAGCCTTCCTCAAGATGGCAGAGTGTGTTCTTGAGGTTTGAGTGATGGAGAGGATTGAGTGGAAAGCTTCTAATCATTCCTCTCGTATTCTCATACGTGTAAGAGGTCCCGTGCCTGTTTGATCAGTAATCAATCCTGGTTATTCTCAGTTTTCAGATTTCCTTTTGGCTGCTCCTTGATCTGACTTAGTTTCCTGTTGAGTTGATTTCCTGCCGTGTGCTTTGTAGATTTTTCTTTGCCTTGTCCCTTCGCAGTTTTCTTATCAGCGCTGCGTGTGTGCGCCTGTAAAATCCAGCTTGTGGCGGCGCTTTTACTCCTGAAAAATGGCGCAGTGCCGGTTGGCCGAAAGCTTTGAATTCTGTTTAATTTAATGCCTTGGCTCCTGTTACTCCATGCTTGCTGGTCCGATTCTTATGGTCTTGACTGCTGCCGCTTATAGCTGTGCGTGTAGGCAGAGTTTTAGTGGTTTGCCAGCAATTTCCTGTTCTTCAGTTTGTTATTTTCTTTGGCTGCTGTTCCTGTGTGTGCTTGTCAGCCCCCTTGTTAAAATAGCAGCCGGCGGCGGCAATGCAGTCCGAAAATCTGAGCTGCTCTGTTCTTTTCTTTAATGGCTGCTTGTTGATGTGACCGATTCAAAGTGCTGTCGGTTTACTGCTGGTTTGTGTTTATTGCTTGGATGCGTTCATTGATTCGATTGAATCTGGGTTGATGTTGGTCACAGTGTGTGAAACCGATTTCTTTGTTGCGGCTTTGAGCGATTTCTTCAGTGTTTGATTCGGTGCCTGTAACTCTGCGGAAAACCGGGAGCACTGAGTCTTTGCAACTTGCGGTCAGAGTCACAGAAAAGGGAGGCCGAGCGGCTTAACTCTCATCAAATGTTTTGTCTTTGTTTGGTGGTGACGGCCCGCTCTTCTTGTTGCATTAACTCGCCTGCGGTTGTTCTCAGATGACTTTGGTCGCCCTTAATGATCCGACCGAGCTCCATCTACTAATTGCTTTACGTGCTAGAGGTCGCATTCCATTCAATTTATTTATTGCCATGGACTCTGTGCATGCAATGTTCTCTTTGATGCATGCATCCTTGAGCCCTTCTGATGCGTTTTTTTTTTTTGCTGATTTTCAACCATTTTGCATGCAGATTAAACAGCGGTATTTTCAGTTGAATTTTTCTTGGTGGTCTCTAATTTATCTTTGAAGTTTTCGGTGTCACATGCGTTCGAGTTTCAGCAGAATTAACTCTCTGTGAATTACTTTGTTTTGCTTCTTCTTAAAAAAAAACAAAAAAATTTAGTGTACGTTTTCTCGGGGGCGATTTTAAAGAGAGCGACATTCACCCCCCCCCTCTGTCGCCATTTCGGTCCCACAATTGGTATCAGAGCCGGTTAGCTCTTTTCAATAGATCTTAACCGGTCTCAAGAGCCATGGCGATGGACAAGTACTCGACCAAGCCGTCCGTTTTCGATGGCATCGATTACCCCTTCTGGAAGAGCCGAATGGAGACATACATCCAGGCCCAGGGGTATGCCATCTGGCGGAAGGTCAAGGTGCGATTATTTGTTCTGCCGATGAGAACATCAATGCGGGAACATGGCGATGTTGAGGCGAATGCAAAGGCAAGGAATATCATCATCGGGGTTTGAGTCGAGCGAGTTTGACCGCATATCCCACCTCGTCCGCGCCACGATATCTGGGTGACCCTCGACGCATACCATGAGGGCACCACCCAGATCAAGACGGTTCGACAGGACCAGTTCAAACGAGAATACAACAAATTTGAGATGCTTGCTGGTGAGTCCCTAGATGAGTGCTTCGCACGTTAGTGTGTGCATCTGGCCGGTTCCTTGTGCCATCTGCTCACTGTTGGTGTTATGCTTGGGACTCAGCGATTTGTGCACTCGGGTGGCTCAGCTTTGGTCTTCTGTGGACTGATCTTGGGGTGGAAGGTGACCTTTGGTTTGATTGGTGACTGGTGTTCTCGGGAGTACTTGGCCAGTGCTTCTCGATTGTCTTGTGCAGCAATTCTTCCTATCCCCCGGCTTTGTTCTTCGGTGTGTTCCGTAGTCCAAAGGTCGGCATTGTATCTCTGATTACTTCATCATTTGCTCGGGTTTGCAAGGCGATGTTTTTTCTGGGTGGGTGTCTTTCGACACACCTTGCCGGTTGCATCTTGGTGGTTTTGATTACCACTGGATTAGTGAGTATCTCTTATTATCTCTTACTCTTTTACATCAGTCTTGGTTGTTCAGCAAGAGATAATTCAAAGAGTTATTATGTGGGCTTGGATAATTTGCTCTGTGATGAGATTGGTCTAGTTCTGAAATTGTCTTGATAACTTATTCAGTTTTGAGCTCTAATAGACTTGCTTGCTTTTGACATATTGTCTTTAGAGGTTCTGTCATTCTGTGGTACTTAATCTGATCACTTGAATAGATATTCGGTTGGTTCTTTTCATAGCTAAAAGGCATTTATGCTGAATTTGTATCATTCCGTGAGTTCACTAGTTATTTATTGGCTTAAAGATTGGAGTAGTGAATTATGTGACTCTTTTAAAGTGATCTATTGACAAAAAGCATAATTGTTAACAATTGGGCATGAGATTAATATTGTTAGTATAGTGAAGCTTTGTTTATAGCTCAAAATATGTTTGCTAGTTATTTAAGCCAATTTGTGAAAAGAATAGACCTTAGTGCTGAGATGTCCAAGTTTGTATCTTGTGCAACTCGCCATCTGAGAGCTCTCATTAACTTCAAATATTTGTTCTCTATGCTGATTTCTTTCATATACATGTGGTATATGTTTAGCATTTCAATCAATTTAAATGACTTGAATGATTTACATTTGATTATATTGATTTGGTCATTTAAATGCTGTTGGATTAATGCTATTTTGTCTAATGATTATGCTGGATTTATCTTTAATTGTTTGCTTAAACTGGACTGTCTACAACAATCCAGAAAAACTACTTATTGAGAAATGGCTTCATCATCAGATGTCGTTAAGCCGGAAGTGTTTGATGGTACTAACTTTAAGCGTTGGCAAGCAAAAACCAAACTTTAGCTGACCAACCTTAGACTTTTCTGGGTCATTTCAAATCCTCTGATGTTCCCTTTGGAAACCGCTTTGATGACGCGGTGGGAGGATGCGAACAACTCAGCCCTAGCTAGGTTGTTAGCAGTCTTATCCAACCAGCTGTTCGACGTGTATGTCAATTTCACTAATGCCAAACAACTCTAGGACGAATTAGATGAGAAGTATTCCGAAGAGGATAATGGTAATGAGTCCTTTATTACTGCTGCATACTTGAACTACAAGATGGTAAAGGGACGGTCGGTGATGGAGCAGCTCCATGAGCTTCAACTCCATGTAAGTGATCTTAATCAATACGACTATCTTCTACCTGAGAGTTTTTAAGTTAATGTCATTTTGGCTAAGTTACCGCCCTCGTAGCGTGACTTTGTGACCGCTCGACGACATATAAAGGAGCGCTTGACACTCAATGAGCTGTCAATAGCTATCAATGTCGAGGAGCGTGCAAGAGCCGGTGGCAGCAAAGATAAGGCTCAACTCCAGGCTCATCTAGTGGAGGTCAAGAGTGCTGGTGGCTCTGGGAATAAGAAATTCAAGAATCAGCCCAAAATCAAGCTTCAAGGAAAGAATATGAAGAAGAAGAAGGAGGGGGATATTGTCTGCTTTGTGTGCAGAGTGGCTGGCCATAAAGCCAACCATTGCCGCAATCGTAAAGGCAAGAGTCCTTCTCCAGCTCAGCATAAGGGCCGCAAGGCTGAGGTGAATGTCGTTCTGGATAATACCAGTTATGAAGGGTATGTACCTAAGTCATTTTTGGCAAGTCCATCGATTGATTGGTGGATTGATACAGGTGCTACTAGACATATTTGTGCTGATCGATCATGTTTCTCTTCATTTCAAGGTGAAGGTGGTGGATCTGTCTTGATAGGCAACGGAGCCACTGCTACAGTACGTGGGATTAGACAAGTTTACTTGAAGCTTACTTCAGGCAAAACACTCATTCTGAGAGACGTACTGTATGTGCCTACAATGACTCGCAATCTCATCAGCGGGTCGATGCTTTGTAGGCAAGGAATAAAGGTTGTTTTTTAGTCTAATAAGGTCGTGTTGACCAAATTTAGTACTTTGGTGGGCAAAGGCTATGATAGTGGAGGCATGTTTTGCTTATCTATTCTTGATTCGAATAATGTAAACATTTTCAATGTTTCCCAGTGCAATAAATTACATGATGTTTGGCATTCACGTTTGTGTATGTTAACTTTGAAGCTATTGTGCGGTTAAGCAAAATGGATTTAATTCCCAGCTATAATTATGAGAAGGGTTCAAAGTGCGAAATGTGTGTGCAAGCTAAGCAACCCCGAAAACCTTTTCATAGCGTTGAAGGACGAAGCACCTCTCCACTCGTAACATAATTTGGTACCCAACTCGTCACAAAATTGCTGAAATTTTGCGCTCAAAAATTGCTTACCATTATTTGTGATTATTTGACTTGGGACCCCAAACCGAGTAATCACGCTTCTCATCATGAACCGTTTTGCCACTTCCATTGTTATCCCAATCGCAGGTTCAGCTTCGATCCACTTTGTGAACGTATCAATAGCCACAAAAAGGAACTCGAAACCACTTGGAGCTTTTGCGAATGGCCCTAGGATATCGAGACCCCAGGTCGCAAAAGGCCAAGATAAATGAATTGTTTGTAATGCCTGAGCTAGTTGGTGTATTTTCCTACTATGAAACTAGCATTGTACACATTTCTTAACTAGCTCTTTGCCATCGTAGAGAGCTGTTGGCCAGTAAAAACCTTGTCGAAAAACCTTTCCGACCAGCGTTCTATAGGAAGCATGAGTTCCACAGATGCCCCCGTGTATATCGTGAAGGAGGTTTAGTCCTTTTCTCTGCGATATGCATCGCATGAGTATCCCTTGAGTGCCTCGTTTATAGAGGACTCCTTCGACCAAAGTATACATTTTGGCCTTTCGGGATAAGCAATCTGCCTCGAGATCATCATCAGTATGGTGCCTGTCTGAAGATCTCGTAGATAGGATTCATCCAGGTATCCTCGTATTCTAGAGAGGCGGTCTCAATAGTAGTTGTCTATGGTGTTTCGACCAGAGACGGCTTTTGGAGCTACTCCAAGAAAACTCCTTTTGGTACTTGCGATCGGGAAGAAGTCATACGAGCAAGTTGGTCTGCGAGGAAATTATCCTTTCGAGGGATAAATTGTACCTCGAAACCGAAAAAAATGCTTTTCAAGTTTTCGAACTTCCGATAAGTATCGAGACATGGTCGGGTTAGAGCACTGGTACTCTTTTTTGACCTGATTCGCAGCTCGTATGCTAGCCAGCAGACCTTAATATTCTGCCACGTTGTTAGTGGCCTGAAAGTTTAATTGAATGGTATACTTTAAGGTCTCTCTGGTAGGAGATTCCAAGACCACCTCAGCCTCCGAGCCACTTAAAGTAAATGACACGTCAAAGTACATCGTCCACTGGTCGTGGGTATCGTACTGGGATCCTGAACAAGTTCAGGATTTGTCCATTCAGCGACAAAGTCTGCCAAGATCTGAGATTTTATGGTCGTTCGGGACATGAAATGGAGGTCGAACTCCCAAAGTTCTACTGACAATTTTGCCATACATCCTGCTGTTTCCCTGTTCTGGAGGATCACTCCTAAGGGAAACTCAGACGGCACAATTATCTTGTGCGTCTGAAAATAATGCCTTAGTTTCCTCGAAGACATGTGGAGGGCATATAGAAGTTTTTGAACTTGAGGGTAACGCTCCTTAGGTCCGTGCAAAACTTCGCTTGCGTAGTAAACTGGTCGTTGAACGTTTTCACGTTCTATGACTAGTACTGTGCTCACTACCTATGGCGTGGCAGCTAGATAAATTAAGAGCGTCTCTTCTGGTTTCGGAGAAACCAAAACAAGAGCACTTGTAAGATATCTCTTGACATCTTAAAAGGCAGCGTTTGCCTCTTCTGACCACTCGAAACCCTCGCGCTTCCTTAGAAGTTTGAAGAAAGGTAGTCATTTTTCTCCTAGTCGTGCGATAAAACGACTTAAAGTCATCATGCACCCTGTGAGTTTCTGGACTTCTTTCTTCGTGGTCGGAGGGCGCATTTGCACGATGACCTTTATCTTTTTGGGATTTGCTTCAATTTCTCACGCAGAAACAAGGAATCCAAGCAATTTTCCTGAATAGACTCCAAACACACACTTATCAGGATTGAGTTTCAAGCGGCGTTTCTTGAGGTTGTTGAATGTTTCTTGCAAGTCAAAAACATGATTTAGTCGCTTGATACTTTTTACGACTAGATCACCAACATAGGCTTCCAAATGTCGGCCTAGCTGAGGTGAAAAAGTCGATTGCATCAAGCATTGAAAAGAAGCGCCATCATTTTTTAGACCAAATGACATTTTGACATAACAAAATATTCCAAATGGAGTAATAAATGTGGTCTTTTCTTTATCTTAAACACATATTAATCTGATGGTAGCCAGAATATACATCTAGAAAACTTAATGTTTCACAACCAGCAGTAGAATTAACCAACTGATCGATACGAGATAAAGGGAAATCATCTTTTGGACAAGCTTTATCAAGATCAGTGAAGTCTACACACATTCACCACTTGCCATTAGACTTCCTAACCATTACAGGGTTGGCCAACCACTCTAGGTGGTCGACTTCTCTTATAAAGACTTTTTAAGTAGCTTGTCTAATTCTGATCTTATAGCATCTCGTCAATCAGAGAAAAATCTCTGAAATTTTTTTTACAGGTACTTTGTCAGGTCGTAAAGCTAGCCTGTGCTTGATGACCTCCCTGGGGACTCCTAGCATGTCGGATGCTTGCCACGCGAAGACATCTGCGTTTGCTCGGAGGAAAGTAACGAGGGCGTCTTCCTATTTGGGGTCGGAAGTATCCCCAATGCGAACAGTCTTCAAGGGCTCTTCTAGATCCAGAGGAACCTCCTTGACCTAGTCGTTCGGCTTTGGTGCAGCTTTTGACTTCGACTGCTTGGTCGAAGGCTGCCCCTTGTTTTCTTCTCAAGTTGGTATTTGGCCAACCATCTCGCGGGATCAACGGTCATATGTATGCGCCATTTTTTTATCACAGTGAATTGTGATTACTCCTTTGGGACCTAGCATCTTAAGACATTGATACCCATAATGAGTAGCTATTAAAAATCTTGCCAAAGTTGTTTGTCCGAGTATGGCGTTATATGCCGTATCGAAATCGACCACATCAAAGGATATCTTTGTCCTGAAATTACTTGGAGAACCAAATATTCAAGGAAGAGAAACTTGGCCAATAGGTTTGACCGAAGACCCCGGTACAATACCATGAAAAGAGTATCGTACCGATCTTACCTTGGTCCTGGGTACTTGTATTTCATCCAGGGTACTCGTAAACAAGATGTTTAACGAGCTGCCACCATCAACCAACACTCGATTTACTCGACAGTTGTTGATAGTGGGCTCGACCACGATTAGAAACTGACCTGGTCGAGTAGAAGGGATTCTTCAATCACTCTTCTCGAAAGAGATGGTGACTTCCGACCACTTCGACAGTTTATTGACAAGAGGAGGGTCAATGGAGTTTACCTCACGTTCGACAGCCTTAAGCTATCGTTTTGACTCGTATGTTGATGATCCTCCATAGATATGCTCGATGGTATGCTCAGGATCTTGGAATGGCATCTCCTCGTTGTCGTCCAACTGCGTACGACCACTCGTTTGTCCTACCTCCTCGAGAGTAGGAAGTAGTCCTTTGCCGTTGTAGTAGTCCTCGAGTTTTCGTTGGAAAACTCGGCAGTTGCGAAGGTCATGTCCTTCTTTTTTATAGAAAGGGCACCACCTAGACTTGTAGTTCTTCCTTTCGGGGCGCTTGTCCTTACCTCGATCGGAGTATGGCTTGGAGCCTTGAGGCTTTTTATCGCTTACGGCCAAGACTTCCTTGGAACCGCTGGCTTGAGGCTTTTGACCCTTCGCCTTGTTCTTGGATTTCTTGGTCTTCTTATCATTCTTCTTGCCATTTCCGCCCGCCTCTTGAGGAATTTTATCATCTCGATCAATAGTATTGTTCCATTCGACTGCTTTAGCAGCAGTCGCATATCGATCGGCCATCTCAAAGAGCTCATCGACGGTTGCAGGAGGATTTGAAGCGATATCCTCCGTGATCCTTCTACTGCGGACTCCCTGTTTAAAAGCCCTAATGATAGAAGAATCAGAAACTTCAGGAATGGAATTTCGAACCTGACTAAAGCGTCGAATGGACTGGCGCAGAGTCTCATGATCATTTTGTCTCATCCTGTGCAGGTTGTCATCTTTCCCAGGGCGATGGTAGGTTCCCTAGAAATTGGCCAATAGCAGGTCGCAGAGGTGCTTCCATGAATAGATCGACTCAAGTGGTTGATTTAACAAACACGATCGAGCAGATCCCTCAAGCACAGTAGGAAGGTAATTTGCCATTACATGCTCTCCTCCTCCTGCTGCTTGGACAGCGGTTGTGTAGACCTGGAGGAATTCAATGAGGTTTTGAGATCCATCAAACTTCTCCATGTTCACTCGTCAAAAACGAGGCGGCTAGCGAACTACTCAGAGGTCGGGTAAGAAAGTCCGACACCCAGTAATGACTTCTTGACGCCTTCTTTGCGGAAAAGAAGGGTTGACGTCAACAGGTGATCGTACACGACGATACCTGGTCGTAGGTGGACCCGACCTGTGGTAGGTCTCAACCTTACGATGGAAATACTCCTCGTATTCCATCTGCTGTTGCGGATTTCTGGGTTGGAGTGGTGAACGATCACCTCTCCTAGGAGTTTGTTGATCATCAGGCATTCGAGGAACTCTTCTTCAACTGGAGTGAAGATCAGGAGAGCGTCGTGATCTATTGTCGCGCCGATCTCCACACGATGAGTTGTTCGAACGACTAGAAGCTGATGGAGTCGTACCGCTACGACTTCTGGGTCGATGTCGGCGAGGGTGCTCGAGTCTGATCATCATGCTTCGAAGCCTTCGTGTGATATCTTCAGCGAAGAGGTCGTAGCCGGGCACTCGAACAAGTTCTCAACATGGGTTCTCGAGCAGATCGTTGATGTGTTGGAGTTCTTGAGCCTCCTCCAACTGATACTAAACGCGCCCAGACAGATTTATCCGAGCTGCAATTCTTTTTCATCGGGTTGCCTCAGGATCGTCCATATCTGATCCTTGAGCTTGCCTCAATGAAGTGCGATAATTTTGAGGTGTTTATCACCGGAGGTGTTCTCGTCATTGCCAAGAGGGGTCACAGTGTGTGATCGTCAGGGAGCGTCCTCAATCCTGTCTCTAGGAGATTAATTATTATCTAAGGGAAGAACGAATACCTCCCGTTGATGATCTCTACTTGCGTTTGAGGCCTCCTCGCTTGAGGAGTAGTCGAAAGACACTGTCTGGCGACTTGGAGCATATCCCTCCAGGAAGGAGAATTCCGGGTTATAACCGTCTCCGTCTGTAGGTGAACCCTGTGATGGGATGGTCGAATTCACAGGAAAAGCATGCTCGACCCCATCCATTGTGGGGCTAACCGGAGAGAGATGACCACAAGATGCTGATGAAGCTTCGGAATGATGGTTTCCAATATTTGCCATGCCAGGTCGGACTGTCTTAGACGGACTTGAACATTTGGAGGGGGAACACTCGTCATGTTGTGACCTGTCTTGGTACAGTCCTGATCGTGGTCAGATTGACCCTTGCCCTCTGAGGAAGCTGGCTCCTCGTTTGGACGTAACGTTGAGGGTGATAAGGATCTCTCCTCAACTCCATCGGTGGTATGGTCTCCTGGACAGTGATCTCCGGAGGTGACATCACCATCGAATGGTACAATACTCAACTCGTAGTCGAAACCGGCATCCATGTCGATATCTGCGTAATCGCCCCAAGTCGAACCAGTTCTCCTCGTTCCACTCTCCTACTATGAAAGCATTAGAGATGGGAAAAAAACAAAGGAAACCTGATGACTAGAAGATCCCCACAGTCGGCGCCAACTGTCGGTGTTTTAGAACCGATCTTATGTAATGATTGTTTGATTCGGGGGGTCTCCAAGACTCAAATCACGTAGAGAGAATGACATAGGGATTTTTATACAGGTTCAGGCCTTCTCCAGAGAGCATAACAACCCTACTCCTGTGTGGATATATTGAGTATGCTGGTTGCAGATCAAGATTGTGCTCTCTCTCCATTGTCCTCCCCTCTTCCCCATCGACTAGGGACTGGTCGTAGAAGAGCTTACGACTAAGTGGTGGTCGTAGTAAAGCTTACGACCACAGACTGATCGTAGGAGGACTTACGATCAGGGGATAGTCATAGAAAAGCTTACGACTAGGGAATAGTTGTAGAAGAACTTACGACCATGAGATAGTCGTAGAAGGACTTATGACTATGGGATAGTCGTATAAAAACTTACGACCTCCAGCTTCTCCTTTATGAATGTTAAGAGGTATACTCAAAAACCATATGACGGAATGATTATCTATAATAATAATTATAGATAAATAATTAAATAAGGATTATTATATTCTCGTCAAAATGCATGCTTCCTTAACATTTTGTCAAAATGCATGCTTCCTTAACATTTTATTTCTTGCATGTTATTTCTTTTTTTGTACTTTGTACACTGGCACGCCCGCAACCTTAATCCCCACCCATGGAAATCTTAAGTGATTTCTAGTGTCAAACAAATAGATTAAGATGTTGTGACTTTGAGATATCCAACTGTTCCAATACTATGTGAATAGTACATAAGTAGGACTCCTATCAAATTGTGTTTAGTCCTAAAAAAACAAATTGTGTTTATTTTTTTATCTTCCACCTTTTTTTTGTTTACACACAATGTAAGCTTCGGTTCTCTTTTTTTCGCACGCACCATGTAGGATGCTCTTCTTGTTTTCTTTTATTGTCTCGCATTATGTTGCCTTTGCCTTACACAAGTAAGGGTAGGGGTGAAAACAGATCGTATAGTTTCCGACTGATCCAGACGGAAACAGATTCGGATTGTCTCGGATCAGATTTTTCTCGGATAATTTTCGGATTGGAAACAAATTTGAATTTTTTGTCGGAAACGAAAACGAATATGGTAGGCATGCTATCTAGCAGATATGAATACAAATACGGATTATCCAAATAAGACTAAATCCGGATATTCGAAATTCAACCCACTGCCCAGTGCCCAACCTGGCCCATCACTTAGTCACTTCGGCCTTAGGGTTCCTTCTTGGCTTCTTCCACAGACCACATCACCATAGGCACCATGCTGCCAGGCTACTCCTCCAGTTCCAGTCACCTCCGCGCCGCGCCGTCACGGCTTCAGACCGACCTCTCCTCGCCGCCGACCTCTACCAGCCATCTCGCCCACCCCCCGCCGGCTCCCCTACACCTTTGTCGGCTCTCCCTCACGGCCCCAATGCCTCCGCCCGATCCCCCTTGTGGCCAGCTTGCCTCGCCGCCGGCCACCTCACCGACCTCCGCTGGTCATCTCGCCCGCCTCCGCTGGCCATCTCACCTGCCTCTGCGCCCCACAGGCTCCCCTACTCCTTCGCCCGCTCCCCCTACCCTGAGGCCCTGACGGCCCCATTGCTTCCGCCGGATCCCCTCGTCGCCGACGAGTCGTTGGCCGCCCGCCCTGTTCCCCACCAAAGGTAAGCATGCACATATTTTTTCCTCCTTTGTTGTAAATTATTAGGATTACCCTTTGCAATTTAGAGGAAACAGGATTAGAATTGCTAGGGAGTGGACTGTGGAGTGATTCCTCATGTTTCCCCAGGCGGTTTTGATCAGCTTTCTTAGTATTGTATCAGTCACATACTTGATACTTGTATTTATTACTGGATGCATCATGTTTCAATGATGGTGAGTTATGAATTGTGATTCTAGGCTCCTAGCTATTAGATATTTTAGTTTGCACTGGAGTTCATTTGCCTTGATTTATCGAATGGCTCAAGGTACCAAATTGCACAGAAGAGACAAGTGAACTGAAATAGAGATTGTAAATTTGCTGAGAAAGAGGTGACAATTTGTAATTTGTAAGGTGACAATTTGTAAGGATTACCAATTGCACATAATAAAATTTTCCTCCTTTGTTGTAGCATCAGTGACCACCAATATATGGATGATTTGAAGGAGGACGTGTAGGAGGACATGGATGAATGACCAATCACTAGGAGGACGTGTTGGAGGACATGGATGATTTGGAGGACATGTTGGCTTGCTGCTTGTTAAGACATTGTATCTTGGATCTTGGTATTATTGAACTATGTATGTCATGAATGAACAAGGTGTGATGAGCTAAGTGTGAACTAAATTTTATGTATGTGATGAACTATGTTTTATGTATGTGATGAACTAAGTGTGATTGTGTGATGATTTGTGAGTTATGACTTATGAGCTAAATATAGTAAACTAAGTGTTATGTTTGTGATGAACTAATTAATGCACCTTGCTAGTGCCAATGTTAGGTGTGGTTGCTGCAAATATGAACAATTTATGAATGTTTGCATCAAACAAACTAGTTATATTTTTTTGTTAATTTATCATTTATAATTTAAGGGGTTTTCATGTTCCGAAAAATACCCGTGACCATATTCGTTTCGATTCGTATTCGCTCCGTATTCGTATTCGATATTATTTGGATCCGTATTCATATTCGTATCCGCGTCTGGAAAAAAATATGAAAACAAATATGGCAGAGCCATTATCCGTCCGTATCCGATCCGTTTTCACCCTTAAGTAAGGGATATCTTCTCTTTTTGTTTTTAAATTATGAAGTAATATAAATCTTTTTGGTTGCTATGGTTTCGCGTTAATTAAGAACCACTAGATTGCGGGCCAGATGTCATGCTTTTTTGAGAAATTATAGTGTTTTTCTCCTTTTTTTTTCCCAATAACATCCAATGTTGGATACAATTCAACTTTAATTTGGGTCCATCAGATTGATGGCTAGATATTTTTTGTGAGAATCTTTTGCATATTTTCTTTTTTCTTAGCGATTGTAAAACAACTGTCATCAACTTTTATTATATCGTAGATAATAGGAAGTTGCTAGCTCATCTTATACCAGTTTCTCATTCTTGGTCGAGAGATGTAGTGGTGGGCTGTCGTGGGATGAGAGAGAAATAAGTCATTAGATGATGGGATTGAATGGTCAGATGTTGTCCCGTTGCTTGAGAGAAAAAATCTATAGCTTTCTGTAGTATTTCACTAGATAATAATGGATGGGAATTGATACGAGACATACGTTCATTCCGCCCGCAGGGGCCGTACGCTTATTTATTAGTTCTACCCATCCGGCTATTACTTTTTCCACATCCTCCTCTACCCATTCATTTCATTAGACGCTTCATGCTCCCATATCCCACCGGTGCTCTGCTTCTCTCCTCACCTATGGCTCGGTTCCCCTCTCCCCTTTTATTGATTTTCGGATTTTGATGAAATGTTGCATCTATAGAAAAAAATATTGCATACGGTTCACAGCGATGTTGCAATGTTTTCCAACGCATTTTTTTCCAGATATTTTGCTTTGATTTGTGATGTTGCAACCGTTGTCCGGGGATGTTGCAACCGGTGTCCGGGGGATGTTGCAACTGTGTCTTTACACCTCCAGCATTGCCGCTTGCGGCCCTTCCAGTCAGCGTGGTTGCTGGTTGCTATTGCTCGCTGAGCCGTGCAGCTGCCGAGTGTAGATCGCGGCTTCACAGGTGAGTCCCTAGGTTTGGTCTCCCTATTCCTCCTCTCCCCTCTACCTCATTTCCCTGTTGTTTGCCAAGTGCAGAACCCGGACGTCCGTGTTGGGATGATCTCGGCTAACTAACCCCGAGATCTAAGGGGGCCACGCCCCACTCGCGCCCTGATCGGGGGCGCAACCGTCAACTCTTGGTTTCGGTCCCATTAATCTAGCGCTATAAAGACTTCAAGGGGACTCGGTAGGCCTGATTATCAGTTGATCTAGGCTACGAACAACCCAACAAGACCCGATCTATCACGAGCGCTGTGGTGGGCGAAGACCGAAGACCAAAGGTCGCCGCCGTCACCAGAACACTGCCGTCATCGCCCACGGCACCTCTACAGTCGCCGACCAACTCTACACCAACGGATCTACAACCCTTATGGCATCTTTAGGTTCGGGTATGCAAATCTCGCTTCCGCTCTAAGGATTATGTTAGGTGTTCATCACTGAGATAGGGTTAATATCGTTAGATCATGTTTAGCCTTGGATTATAACATGCATTTGGTATCAGAGCGACCCTAGTCTCGTGTTGAACCCAATTATTAGTCCCAATCGAACTTGTTCATGCCCAAATTAAATGGTTTCTCTCGATTTAGCACTTAGAAGGAGGGAAATCAAGAAATTTTGTAAAATCCTAATGAAATCCCCAAGTATTCAAACCCAAATCGGGACCCCCCCAATCGAAACCCTAAAATGTGGTGAATACTTACGTCTTTTGGAGATCTCCGAAGTCTCTCTGGTCTTAGACGCCACCGTAGCTCCATTAACAATTTTTGGCGTGACCTCGATCGCCGCAGCGTCGGTGAAACAGGCTGCGATGGCGCCGCCTCTCATCTTTACCGTTGTCTCAAGCCGCCGCTCCGCGTGTCTCCGCTATCCGTCGTGGCCGTCTTCTTGCATTGCTCCCAGCAGCGTCTTTGTGACATCGCATCCCCAAAATGGCCGCCCGATTTTTGTGGGAGAAGAAAGGGGATAAATGAGTTAGGGTTAGGTTTTGGCTCTTTTATGTTTCTCGGGATCCATCTCGACCATCCGTTAAGATCCAAGGGCCATCGTGGCATTTCGGCTGAGTGCAATGTTTTTGGGCCAGCTGAGAGTTGGGCTGGCTGAGAGTTTAGTGCACTGTTTAATTGCCCAATAATAATGTATTATACATAATGTTCTGTCCCTAATTAAAATTGAACCAACGATATATTTTGATTAGAGATTTTTTATGTTTTATTTTGGCATTATGTATGCACATGATTACATTTTGACCAACGTTGTTTGTAGTCGCGTGTCGTCATATTAAATTGTTAAGCTGTTTTCCATTTTCTGCCCAACGGTGATATGGATTAGAACTGTAGTTTTGCATGTTGTTAATCAGACCAACGTAGGGTTAATTGCATGCAATACATCTTTATGTTATTTCTAATTTTGCAGCAATAAATGCTTCGATTGTTGCCGCCACAATTCACAATATTGAGTAGCTCACGGGAAGCAACTTCCTCGCTTGGAAAGAAAGAATTCATATTGTCCTTGGAGTTTTGGACCTTGACTATGCGTTAAGGATGACTTCTCCCATTCCCCCAACCGATGGTGAGGACAATTATGATGAGAAAAAGAAAACTTACGATGCTAATGCTGAAAAATAGGAGCGGGCCAACCGCCTGTCACTAATGATCATGAAGACCTCTATCTCAGTTGGGATCAGGGGAGCAATCCCTGATTTCGAAAATGCTAAGGAGTACTTGGCTTCAGTTGAGGAGAAATTCAAAGGATCCACTAAAGTTTATGCCAGTACTTTTATCCAGAGGCTCTTATCCACTAAGTATGATGGGTCTAGTAGCATAAGAGAGCATATCATGATGATGACCGATATGGCTGGAAAGCTCAAGGGCATGGACATGGAGATATCCGATGGTTTCCTAGTCCACTTTATTATGACTTTTCTTCCTTCTGAGTACACTGCATAAGGACCGAAAAGAAAGATTTTGTTCATCAAGTTGGCAGTCCTAACAAAAGGAAGTTCTCAAGGGACTTCAAATCCAAGAAAAAGCTGCAATACTCCCCTAATTCATATAAGTCAGGGCCTAAGGTGCACAATGCACCTAAGCCCCATGTTGCTCCCGTTGGAGCACTTAATGGGGATGAATATCACTTCTATGAGCAGCCATGGCATTTTCAGAAGGATTGTATCGGTTTTCTAAAGTGGCTCGCAAAAAAGGGTAATGATACAATAACGTTCATTGATGAAACTCTTTATGCTGATTTCTCTCTTAAGTCTTGGTGGATTGACTCAAGTGCAACTGTGCACGTTACCAACTCTTTACAGGGATTCCATACCGCGAGAACACTAAGAAAGGGGGAGCGAAGTCTTAAAGTCGCGGATGGAAAAGAAGCTGAAGTTGAATCAGTTGGATCTGTTTCATTAGTTTTAGATAGCGGCTTTATACTTCGTCTTAATAATGTAGTCTATGTTCCTTCCATCAGGAGGAATTTGATTTCGGGTTCTTTATTGGACGATGATGGTTTTAAATGTAGTTTTGGTAACAATAAATGCATTATTACATTTAATTCAAATAATATTGGTCTTGCTTTTAGACAAGACAAGCTCTATATGCTTTCCCTTAATGAATCTCCTGTATCCTTGAATGTGTGTGATGCTAAGTGTAAAAAGAATGATGAGACTTCTTCGAAACTGTGGCACTGTCGTATAGGCCACATTTCGAAGGGGAGAATGGAGCGTCTCATTAAGGAAGAAATTATCCACCCATTAGATTTCTCTGACTCTGACCACTACATTGATTGCATTAAATGAAAATATGTAAAGCAAATAAAGAAGGGAGCCACTCGTAGCACAGGACTCTTAGAATTAATTCATACTGATATTTTTGGTCCTTTTCCTGTGACATAAGTGGATCATTTTGATTCCTTCATCACATTCACTGATGATTTCTCCCATTATGGTTATATCTTTTCCATTAAAGACCGATCTGAGTCACTTGATAAATTTAAAATATTTAAGGCTGAAGTTGAAAATCAGCACAACCTAAGAATTAAAGTGGTAAGATCGGACCACGGGGGAGAATATTATGGGAGACATGCCTCTTATGGGCAAATTCCTGGCCCTTTCACTAAGATTCTTCAGGAAAATGGCATTGTTGCCCAGTATTCTACACCAGGTGAACCTCAGCAGAATGGGATAGCTGAGGGACACAACCGTACACTTATGGATATGGTACAGAGCATGCTTAGCTATTCTAGTTTACAAACTGGTTTATGGATGGAAGCACTAAGGACAGCTGCACATATTCTTAATCAGGTTCCTAGTAAATCAGTGCCTAAGACACCTTATGAATTATGGACTGGGAGGAAACCAAGTTTGAAATATTTACGAGTGTGGGGTTGTCGTGCTGAAGCTAAGATATTTAATCCACATATTGGGAAATTAGATCCTAAGACAGTAAGTTGTCATTTTATTGGGTACCCTAAAAGATTCAAAGGGTATTGATTTTACTGTCCTGATAGGATAACTAAGTTTGTAGAAACAAGGCACGCTGTATTCTTAGAGAATGACAAGGACCTGGAGCCCAGGAAAATAGATCTTGAAGAGAAGCAGGTTTATGTTCCTTCACCGCTTATCCCAGAGACCTTTATTCCTATGCTTCAGGTGGTTGCACCTCCAATACAGAATATTGTTGTTATACCCACTATTGTGGTCTCTGAAATTCCTAATGTCACACCTAATGATGAGCCTCAACAGTCTCCTGCAGTAGCTGATGTACCTATTAGAAGATCACAACGGGAGAGAAGATCTGTCATCCCAAATGATTATGTTGTTTATATGAATGAGGATATTAATGATATAGGGAAGGTAGATGATCCCACCTCTTATAAGGAGGCTATGATGAGTGAACATTCTTCTAAGTGGCTTGATGCCATGAAGGATGAACTAAAGTCTATGAGCACTAATGATGTATGGGACTTAGTAGAAATTCCTGACGGAGTCAAAACAGTAGGCTGTAAATGGGTCTACAAAACCAAGCATGACTCTAAGGGAAATGTCGAAAAGTTCAAAGCAAGGCTTGTAGCAAAAGGCTTCTCACAGAGAGAGAGGATTGACTATAATGACACATTTTCTTCTATCTCAACTAAAGATTCATTCAGAATTATTATGGCACTTGTAGCTCATTATGATTTAGAGCTACATCATATGGATGTTAAGACGGCATTCCTTAATGGCAACTTGCAAGAAAACGTTTTCATGGCTCAACCGGAAGGCTTTGTCGTGGAAGGCAAGGAGCATATGAGATGTCGACTTAAGAAATCAATTTATGGCTTAAAGCAAGCGTCAAGTCAATGGTATCTCAAATTCGATAAGGTCATAAGGAATTTTGGATTTAAGGAAAATGATGTTGATAACTGCATATATGTTAAGTTCAAGGGGAGTAAATTCACCATCTTAGTTCTTTATGTGGATGACATCTTATTGGCTAGCAGTGATAAGGATATGCTGTTTGAGACCAAGAGATTTCTTTCATCTACTTTTGATATGAAGGATCTTGGTGATGCCTCTTACGTTATTGGCATTGAGATTCATCAAGATAGGTCCAAAGGAGTATTAGGTTTATCTCAGAAGGCATACATTGAGAGAGTACTGAAGAGATATAATATACATAAGTGCTCTGGCTCGCCTGCTCCTATTGTTAAGGGCGATAAGTTTGGGACATTTCAATGTCCAAGGAACCAATATAAAACTGATCAGATCAAGTCGGTTCATTATGCTTCAGCTATCGGAAGCATTATGTATGCTCAAGTATACACGCAGCCTGATTTAGCTTTTGTAACCGGGATGCTTGGTAGATATCAGTCAAATCCAGGACCGGACCACTGGAAGGTAATTAAGAAAGTCTTGCGCTATATGCAAACTACTAAACATTCCATGCTCACATATAAGAATACTAGCAACCTTGAAGTTGTAGGTTATTCAGATTCGGATTTTGCGGGATGTGTTGATACTAAGAAATCCACATCAGGTTATATCTTCACACTCGCTAGGGGAGCTATATCGTGGAAAAGCCCAAAACAAACCCTTACGGCATCTTCAATGATGCAAGCTGAGTTTGTGGCATGTTATATGAGGCTACCGGGCAGGTGTATGGCTTAAGAACTTTATCCCGGGACTTAGAGTGGTATACAGCATCTCTAAACCACTCACCTTACAACTGCGATAACGAACTTCATGGTCTTTTATCTGATAACAACAAGTCAAGTGGTGCTACCAAACACATTGACATTAAGTACCATGTTGTGAAAGACAGAATCTAGGATCAAACCATTAGTATCAAGCATATTAGTACTAAGTCAATGCTTGCGGATCCGCTTACTAAAGGCTTATCACCCAATATCTTTCGTGATCATATTGCCGACATGGGTCTATTGGAAAGCCTCTGATTCTGGATAAAAGGACCTTAAAGCAAACCAACTCCCATCAAGTATAATGAATATCCATTTCAAGATGGGATAGTACACTATAGGTACTAGGGTTGTATGGCACTTCATTGGCCATGCGACGCATTACCTTGGTATGCTGTTTTATTGAGAATAGGCTTATGGTGTTAGCCTTACGATCAAAGGGGGGAATGTTGGGATGATCTCGGCTAACTAACCCTGAGATCCAAGGGGGCCACGCCCCACTCGCGCCCTGATCGGGGGCGCAACCGTCAACTCTTGGTTTCGCTCCCGTTCATCTAGCGCTATAAAGACTTCAAGGGGGACTCGGTAGGCCTGATTATCAGTTGATCTAGGCTACGAACAACCCAACAAGACTCGATCTGTCACGAGCGCTGTGGTGGGCGAAGACCAAAGACCGAAGGCTGTCACCGTCACCAGAACACTGCCGTCATCGCCCACGGCACCTCTGCAGTCGCCGACCGACTCTACACCAACGAATCTACAACTCTTATGGCATCTTCAGATTCAGGTATGTACATCACGTTTCCGCTCTAAAGATTAAGCTAGGTTTTCATGATTGAGTTAGGATTAATATCATCTAGATCATATTTAATCTTAGTTTAAGATCAACAGTCCGATTCTAGCATCTAAATCGAATGTCCTGGTGCTTAGTATCACGATAGATAGATTTTGGCCGGCCCTGCTAAAATAAGCAGAGTAGACTCGCTGTTGCGGTTGACTCGTGAAAGCGATACTTTATACATCGGTGGCGGCGATGGCGAGTTTACGCAGTGCTGCTGTTCTTTCATATGTATACAAACATTGCACCTTTCTTCCCTGCTCCTCTAAGCTCCACGCGGCGAAAAGATGAAGATGTCGTGGACTCGAATGGCCTGCCTGACACCGGCACGTGCGACGCCCGTCTTCATCGACAACTTCTGCTGCTAACCACTCATCTTCTCCAACTCTCCAACTCTCACCCCGATGCTGCCGTGGTATTGTCAAATCCACCAAGCCGAACACAACCATGCATAGTATATAATAATAGTGCCGTTCGAGACCGACGAGGTCGGACAGCAAGGGTGTGCGGCGCCCAGCCGGCAGCAGCGGCAGGCCGGCACACGGTGCGAAATGTTCTTTCATACGTATACCATACCCCTCTACTCGCTCATTCCTGCTTATCGCCAACCTTTCAACCGGAGCACAAAACTAGCCACGACGGTCGTAGTCTCGTTATATCTGTCTTCTTCTTCCGCCTTTCGCGAGAGCACCGTAGCATCTGCGGCGACAAGCATCGCGTTGTCTAGTTGCGAGGCGGATCGTACGTGAACATCCGTACCTTTGGCACCACCCACGGTACTGCTACCGTAGGGCTATATAAATGGGACAAGTATTTCATGCACTATGATTATTAAATGTACAAGGGTTTATTGAAGATTTGCCATTAAGTTCGTGTGCAATTGTCAAAATGTCACTCCATGTCTCACTGACGTGTGGGTCCCAGGGTCACATATCAGTAAGACACGGAGTGACATTTTAGCAATTGCACATGAACTGGTGTGGCAAATATGCCAATCCTCCCTTCAAAAAAAACATCCATATTCTGACTCTTGGATTCACGTTGAGATTCATGTTTGGCTTCAGCTCCTCCGGCAAGGTTAGGGCTCAGGTTAACCAAAGTTAGGGTCAAGGTTTGTTGGGACCCCGACCTCAGATTTCATGTGTGGGTGGTAGCAGATTGGCGATAGGCGACAATATGACGCTGCCAGTCGTGATAATGGAGGCCAGTGGTGGGCAAAGTAGAGAGTTGGCCACAGCGACGCCCGATCAGCTACCTCAGTAGTAGTGGCGCCGTCAGAGGCCAGGAGGGAGGCAAGCAGATTGGGATGGAGCAGGGAGGGAGGGGATGGATTAGCGGCGGTTCACTAGCTCCACGAGACGGTGGGGGCAGCATTGGGACGGGTGTCGATGGTTTAGTTTCGATCTTGTGAATAAATGCTGGGGGTTCTCCTAGAGCGAAACCACACAGAAAAGGACAAGAAAATTTTATACAGGTTCAGGACTTCTCCTGGAAGAATAATAACCCAACTGCTGTGTTGCGGTATTGATTGTGTTTACAACAAGAAGGAAGTCACTAGAACTAGGGCTTGATGACTTCTATCTTTTGTTGTAGTTGTTGAATCTCTTGATCGCTTGATCACTCGATCATCTGTTCCGCCTCATCTATTCACCGACTTTACTCCTTATATAACGCGTGAAGGGGTGACAGTTTTCCACGTCAAGATGCGCCTTGTCGTTTGATGCAATCTTGCTGCGTTTTTAAGGCGATTATTATCGAGACATATCCCCCGTAAACTGCGGTTATATCGAATCTGATTTGATACATGCATTTATCTTCAGGAATAACGACACATATTAACTACTGCGTGCATTAAACACAGCGCACAAATGCCCCTAGTCGATTAGGCCCACATGCTTGTAAGCTTTATCGACCATAGGGTGGTCGTAAACGACCTGGTCGTAGTAAGACTTACGACCCTAGGGTGATCATAGTAGGACTTACAATTGACAGAGTGGTCGTAGAATAATTTACGACTATGAGGCGATCGTAGTAAAACTTACGATCAATAGATGGTCGTAGATGAACTTACGCCCATACAAGGTGATTGTAGTAGGAATTACAATCAATAGGTGGTCGTAGAAGAACTTACAACTATATAGGGTGATTTTAGTAGGAATTACAATCAAAGGAGGTCATAGAAGAATTTACGACCATATAGTGTGGTTGTAGAATAGTTTACGACCACTAGGTGTGTATGATCTCCCTCATTGTTAATTTTGAGGGGTACCTTCGAAGGTTGTATAAGAGATATTATTATCTATAATACTACATATAAATAACTTAATTAATTAAGGATTATTAGATACTCGTCAATGGAGAATTCCAGAATTGGGGATTGATGGTTAGGTGGATATGGGTTCCAAGGGACATATTTTTGGATGTTTTTTTTTCACAAAATCTCCTAGGAGATGCCTAGACATACTAGGTCAAATTTTGAGTAGTCCTAGTTAGCTGAGAGAAGCTGGCTATCGAGTTCAACGAGTTATTATCAAGCTTCTTTCGAAATTGACATAATTCAATCTAATATCATTTTATTTATCGATTAAGTGGTTACTTTAAAATCGAGCTAGCAAGCTGCTATCGAGTCGAGCCTTATTTCATTTGAAATTGAAACATTTCAATTTTAAACCAATTAACTAGTGTAATTAGAGCAATTTTGAATCGAGCCAAACGAGCGTTTTTGCCAGCCTACATCTAACACCAGTATGTTCCATGCATGATGCATCCAAGGTAGCTACTTATAAGTTAATTTTCATTATTTTATTTAGTGTAAATATTAATGTACAGTTTTATACATTTCCACAGGAATAATCTTTGCTATCGGAGTTGGTATTGGTGTGTGCCTTTTGCTTCTAGTTCTTGCTGTCATCTTTGCAGCAAAGAAACTCAAGGTTCGGAAAGCCAAGAAAATGAGGGAGTATTTTTTCAAGAAAAATCGTGGGTTGCTGCTCCGGCAATTGGTAGATAAAGATATTGCTGAAAGAATGATTTTTAGCTTTGAAGAGCTTGAAAAGGCAACAAACAAGTTTGATGAAGCCCGCATCTTGGGCGGTGGAGGGCACGGTATGGTCTATAAAGGCATATTATCAAACCAGCATGTTGTTGCCATTAAGAAGTCAAAAATTGTGATCCAAAGGGAAATATATGGTTTCATAAATGAAGTAGCCATCCTTTCTCAAATGAATCATAGGAATGTGGTGAAACTTTTTGGATGTTGCCTTGAGACGGAAGTTCCGTTGCTAGTATATGAGTTCGTTCCAAACAGAACACTTTATGCCCATCTTCATGTTCATGGCTCTCAGTCACTGCCATGGAAAGATCGACTACGAATTGCCACTGAAGTTGCAAGTTCTTTGGCCTATCTTCACTCTGCTGCTTCAATATCAATAGTGCACAGGGACATCAAGACAAGCAACATATTACTTGATGACTATTTAACAACAAAAGTGTCAGACTTTGGCGCGTCTAGAGGCATCGCTATTGACAAATCAGGAGTGACAACCGCCATACAAGGAACTTATGGATATATGGACCCAGAGCCTTGCTACACAAGACGATTGACCGAGAAAAGCGATGTCTACAGCTATGGTGTCGTGCTAGTGGAACTAATAACTCGCAAGAAGCCAACTGTTTACATGTCATCGGATGGTGTTAGTCTAGTAGCGCACTTCATCTTGCTACTGAGCGAAGACAAGCTCAGTGAGATACTAGATGAGCAAATTACGGAAGAGTGGGAAGATGAGGCCAAGCAAGTGGCAGCAATAGCAGCAATGTGCTTAAGTTTGAAAGGGGACAACAGGCCGACCATGCGGCACGTGGAGATGAGGCTTCAAGGGCTTCTGGGTTCAGACAACAATTTTCATAACAATTCTGCTACGGATGACAACACAACGTTGCAAGGAAGCAATGCTGCTGCGAATGACAATAGCAGCAGCAGGCGGTACAGCATGGAAAGGGAGATTTTGTTATCAGCAATCTTGCCTCGGTGATCTAGTTCACCATTAGGCATCAAAGTGACTACTATTCTCCTCTCTGACTTACCAAACGCTCAATAGTAGCAAAAGCCTTATGCGTGAATGTGTGTTAAGTATTCTGTATACCCTACATCTGAAACTTCTGTATGCAAGATTCGTCACACCAATAATGTCTCAGCTATTTGTCCCATCATATTCATGTATTCTTTTCTAGACGTGAATGTAATATGGCAGCACACTTATGTGCAAAACAAGCGTCGAGGATAGGCAAGGATGGACATGGCTTAATCATTGTGGGTGGTATAAAAAGTTTCTATAATCAAGCTCAAGAGAAATATAACTTCTTTGTAGAACCAAAAACTTCAGTTGCTCATGTTGTTGTGAAGCGAACTAAAGAGGACAGGAGTCTTTACATGGCCAGGTAGACTTATTCACTTAGATGCGTGAGGTTTATTTTGTGTCAAGGATTGGCATACCGTGGACATGATGGAAATGAACAATCTAGTAACAAGGGAAACTTACTTAAACTTTTGAAACGGCTTGCATAAAGTAATGGAGAAAATAATGTTGTTTTGAAAATGTTCTAGGAAATTGCATCTTGACTTCCCATCCCATGCAAATGGAAACTATTAATTGTTGTGCCAAGAATACTACTAGACAAATAATTAAAGAAATTGGTGATAACCACTTTGTAATTCTAGCTGATGAGTCAAGTAATGTATCTCAAAAAGAACAATTAGCTCTTTGCTTGCGTTGTGTTGATAAACTAGAAAGGGTATGTGAGCGGTTCTTTAGAGTAGTTCATGTAGCTGATACCACTTCTTTGTCACTTAAGGATGCAATTGAGTCTTTACTTAATGTTTACTCTTTGAGTCTTACTCAAATATGTGGGCAAGGATATGATGCAGCTAGTAACATGAAATGCGAGATTAAAACATTACCAAGGCATGAAAACGTGTAAAGTAGTGTTCTAATTTTTATTGCATATGTTGTAATATTCTATTCATGTAAGATCTTATTTGAACTATTTGTATTATACTTTTGACAAATTTAGAACATATGCATTGGATTTACGATATTATAAAACCATTGTACAAGACTACATAATTGTGCATGAAATGCACACCGTCATTGAAAATTTCAAACTCCACTGCTTAACTGTGCGCTTGAGTTCCTTGAAGATTGCCTACTTCTGGATTGTACTCTGCTAATTGATGAATGAGAATTTAGCTCCTGTTCGGAAAAAAAGAAAAGGCAGGCAAATCATCTAGCCGACTACCAAAACATTCCCACGCTCTCTGCTGTGCCAGGCGCAACGTACCGACCTTGACAACGCCGTCCATCTCCAAAGCTCAAAGCCGTTGGACTCGGACCCGCCCAACCGGCACCGACTGCGTTTGTGTTGTGCGCGTGCTCTCCACTTGCCCGCCAACCCAACGAGAAAACGCGGATCCATGGGGCGTAAAAGTAAAAAAAACAAAGATCTGATGATCGTTATCGCAAATTGCAATGCAGCGTATGTATAGATTGCTGACAAAATGCGAGGTGCATATAAATCGTACCTCATTGAGGTTGCCGGTGGCCAATCACGAACACCTTGCCGACCACCTTGTTGAGGCCGAGGCCTAAGCCGAGGTTATACCGCTTCGAGCGTGCTTGCGATCTCGGCTGCTTTGTCGATGTGGGGCGGCACGACGCGGCGGTGACCGTGTCATTGAACCACTCCTCATACAGGTGCGATTCTTGAGCCCCAAGCCTCCTGACACACTGCACAACACAATAAAAATTAAGCTCACCTTGCGGTAGTAGAGGAGCTGGATGGAGGGGTGTAGGGCGATGGGTGCCCATCTGTAGAACTTGAGGTAGTCCTTGAAAGATTATCGAGGGCTTGAGGCGTGCACTTTGTCTCGTCTGCTTTGCATGTTAATATAGGCGAGGAATAGCCTGGCGTGGCTTACAGAGAGGAACGAGCGCATGCTAGGAAGGATCGCGAACCATCGGCGTCTGGCGGCAGCTCCTTCTAGGTTGTTGGCGTGATCACAGATTACACGGTTCCTATCTTTGGCTATCCTAACTATGGCAACAACCTGAGGCCCACCATATACTTTACAAGTATAACAGATTTGTCTAATACTCCCCCTCAATCACAACTTCCCTAAGTTGAGATGGTACTTGAAATTTTCCAGCTTGCGTACACTTAGTGCCTTAGTAAATCCATCTGCCACTTGATCCTCTGAAGGAACGAAGTCAATCTGCAGGAGCTTGTTATTTACCCTTTCTCTGACAAAATGAAAATCAACTTCAATATGCTTCGTTCTGGCATGGAACACAGGATTGGATGCAAGATACTTGGCGCCCATGTTATCACACCACAGTCGTGCAACAGGTGGACTTGCCACCTTCAATTCCTTTAGTAACGTCTGGATCCACATAACCTCAGCAATTGCATTTGCCAGAGCTTTATATTCAGATTCAGTGCTTGACCTTGATACTGTAGCTTGCTTCTTGGCATGCCATGACACAAGATTATTTCCGATAAAAACTGCAAATCCACCAGTTGATCTTCTATCATCAGGACAACCAGCCCAATCAGCATCTGAATATGCACTTACTAAAAAGGACCTTGATCTATTAATTCTTAGACCAAGTTTGACACAAGATTTTAGATACCTTAATATCCTTTTTACTGCCGCCTAGTGAACAGTTGTTGGTGCATGAAGAAACTGACAAACCTTATTTACAGAGAAGGCAATATCTGGTCTTGTCAATGTAAGATACTGAAGGGCACCCACTATACTTCTGTATCTCGTCATATCTTCAGGACCTAGCGGAACCCCTTCATAGATCGAAAGCTTCTCACTAGTGGACAGGGGTGTACTTACAGGTTTGCAATCAGCCATATTTACTCTTCTCAAAAAATCATTCACATATTTTTCTTGTGTAAGAATAATTCCATTCGAGGTTTCACTTACCTCAATACCAAGAAAATAGTGTAAGTCGCCCAAGTCCTTTAGAGGAAATTCACTATGAAGATCCTGAAGAAGAACTGTTACTGCTTCCGGTCTTGAACTTACCACAATTATGTCATCAACATAAATCAACATAAACATAATGACATCTCCTTTAATGTAGTAGAACAGAGATGTATCTGCCTTAGAACCTTTAAAACCAAGATCACAAAGTTTCTTACTAAGCCTTGAGAACCAAGCTCTTGGTGCCTGTTTCAATCCATACAGCGCCTTGTCTAGCTTGCATACATAGTCTCGTCGAGTTGGATCTTCATACCCAGGAGGCTGTTTCATATATACCTCCTCTTCAAGTAGTCCATGCAGGAAAGCATTATGTACATCCAGTTGCCTGAGAGTCCATCCTCTGGATACAGCAATAGAAAGAACAACTCGAATGGTAGCAGCTTTGACAACAGGACTGAAAGTATCCTCATAATCAATGCCATATCTTTGCTTAAACCCCTTTGCAACAAGACGAGCTTTATAGCTGTCCAAGCTGCCATCTTTTTACGCTTAATTTTATATACCCATTTGCAGTCAATAATATTCCGCCCTTTCTGAGGAGGAACTAGGTGCCAAGTATTATTTTTCATGAGAGCATTATATTCAGTATCCATTGCCTGTTTCCAGTTGCTATCTTCTAGAGCTTCCACTATGTTGCAAGGTTCACCAGTAGAGGAGAGAAGAGAATATTTGACTGTACCATCAGTATAGACCTTCTCCTTGCGAATGCCGCTTTGCAAACGGGTCCTGGGGCGCTGGATTCGCTGAACTTCTCCCCCTGCCGAGGGAGCCACAGAAGCTCCGGGCTCCTGCGGCACATGATCCGAAGCGGATCCGGTCGGCACCTGCGCCGGGTCCTCGTGCAGTAGATGAGCCCCGCGATGCCGTCCGCGCCAACCGAGGGGCGACGCGTGGCGGAGTCCTCCGGGCGCAGAGGGGCGCGCGATCGGCGCTGTCGGGTGGGACGGAGGAGGCCGCGTCCGTTGCAGGTGCGGGAGGATCGACCTCGAGGAGGGCGCCCGAGGATGCTGCGCCATGTGCACCTTCATGTGTTGGCATGTCTTCCTGCATTTCTTTGTCAACTGCACAGATATTGCTAGCAGGATTATTTGGAAAACCAGTCGCATGATCAGTCAAGTTACTAGCCCCTGTATTAGTCGTGAGAGGATTAAGCAAGAAAGATGGCAGGAGATTAATGTCTTCCTGAAAACGACGGCCAGCGTTAGGGTCAAGATTCTGGAAAGGAAAAAGGGACTCATCGAATGTGACGTCACGAGAGATATATACTCTACCAGAATCCGGGTCAAGACACTTGAAACCCTTGTGAAAAGGACTATATCCGAGGAAGGTGCACTGTTTTGATTGAAACTGGAGTTTGTGATTATTATATGGTCGTAGGTTGGGCCAGCACGCACATCCAAAAGTACGAAAAAGTGAATAATCTAGCTGTTTTTGAAACAGGTGATTTAGAGGCGTGTCATAAGAGAGCACCTTGCTGGGGATGCGGTTAATTAAATATGTGGCTGAGATGAAAGCATCCCCCCAGAATTTTAGTGGCATAAAGGCGTGTGCAAGAAGAGCGAGCCCAACCTCGACGATGTGGCGATGCTTACGCTCAGCTGCGCCATTCTGCTGATGCGTGTGAGGGCAGGAAATATGGTGTGTGATGCCGACTTGAGCAAAGAAAGGATGGAGTTTCTGATACTCGCCCCCCCAGTCTGTCTGCATAGTGATGATTTTTCGGTTAAAGAGGCGCTCAACAAGGGATTGAAATTCTCGAAACTTTGAAAAAACTTCAGATTTAAACTTAAGGAGATATATCCAGGTGAACTTACTATAATCATCAATGAAACTCACATATTATTTGTGTCCACCAATGAATTTGGTATTTGAAATTTTCACACATCAGAATAAACAAGTTCTAAAGGATGCTGTGAAACAGTACTAGAATTAGGAAAAGGCAACTGATGACTTTTAGCCTTCTGACATGCATCACACACCGAATGTTTATTTGAATCCAACGAAATAGGAAGATTAAATTGTCTAATGACTTTCTCCACGATCGGAGTAGCCGGATGACCTAAACGATGATGCCATCTATCAAAGGAAACTTTTGCAGCACTATAGGCTTGCTTTATTTGGCGCCCAGCAGGAAGAGGATAGAGCCCATGATCACACCGTCCTCTAAGCAGAAGTTTCTTCGTTGCCTGATCCTTAATCAAAAAGAAATCAGGGTGAAATTCTATAAAAGCTGAATTGTCAGAGGTGAGGCGATGAACAGATACAAGATTTTTGTTGGCTTTAGGAACATAGAGGACATTTTTTAGATGAAGATCACGACTAGGGGTTGTAACAATAGAATGACCAATGCGACTAATTTCCATACCTGCCCCACTCGCCGTGTGGATCTGATCATGGCCCTTGTACCTGTCATGAACTGACAGTTTCTCCAGGTTGCTAGTAATGCTGTCTGTGGCGCTGGAGTCCATGTACCAGTTGGTGTCTACTCCATAGGATGTAGTTGCACCTGCATATTTTTCATCTGATACAAACTCTTCATCAAATCTGTACCAACAAATGTCAGCCTCGTGGCCCTTCTTTTTGCAAACCTGACACCTGGGCCTGCTGTCCGGCCCACGTGTGTTGCTGTTGGCGCCGTTAGGGGCGCCATGTTGTTGACGAGGTGGCCCGCTGGAGCGCCCGCGCCCGCGACCAGAAGACCCGCCGCGCGAGCGCCCTCCACCACCGCGTCCTCGCGATATGCCGCGCCCCCTGCTGGCCGAATTGACGGAGGAACGCCCGTCGGGTTGTAGCAGATCCATTCGCTGCTCGAATGCGAGCAGTTGGGAGTACGCCTCTCCCACGCTGAGCGGTTCGATCCTGGCGGTGAGGGACGTGACGATCGGGTTGTAGTCGTAGTCGAGCCCGGCGAGGATGTAGGAGACCAGTTCGTCGTCGTCGATGGTCTTCCCAGTAGATGTGATTTCATCAGCGAGAGACCGCATCTTGCCGACATATTCGGCCATGGAGAGGTTGCCCTTCTTCATCGTGGCGAGCGCAATTCTGGTGTTGACGGCGCGCGCTCGAGTCATCGAGGAGAACATCCCCTCGACGGCTCTCCATGTTTCAGCAACAGTCTTGCAGGCGGTTAGTTGAGACTGAATAGAACTTGACATATTTGAAATTAAATACCCTAGGACCTGTTGATCCGTAGCAACCCACTCTTCATAGGCGGGATTGGAGACCTCCACTTCTTTGCCATCCTTCGTCTCCTTGATCATGGTTGTGGGGGCCTTTGCTGTACCTGTGAGGAAACCCTCCAGGCGCGCGCCCCTCACGGCTGCGAGAACTTGCATGCGCCATAGCGCGAAGTTGGTCTTCGTCAGCTTCTCGGAGACCCCTTGGCCGGCCAGGGGATTGATGGCGACGGTGGAATAGGATGTTGACATGGTGGGGGTTTGATTGGATTGGATCTACGTGTAGGCTCTGATACCATGAAAGATTATCAGAGGGCTTGAAGCGTGCACTTTGTCTCGTGCCGCCTGCATGTTAATATAGGCCAGGAATAGCCCCTGGCGTGGCTTACAGAGAGGGAACGACGCATGCTAGGAAGGATCGCGAACCATCGCGTCCTGGCGACGGCTCCTTCCAGGTTGTTAGCGTGATCACAGATTACACGGTTCCTATCTTTGGCTATCCTAACTATGGCAACAACCTGAAGCCCACCGTATACTTTACAAGTATAACAGATTTGTCTAATAGTCCTTCCAGTCGAAGAAGACGCGCACCGACTTGGCCGTCCTGCTGGCCTCCAGCGCCTTGGGGCTCGCGCACACAATGCCCAGCCCCGTCGGCAGCGACAGCGCCTTCTGCGACCCCGTCAGCGCCACGTCCACGCCCCACTCGTCCATGCGGAAGTCCACCGCGCAGATCGACGACACGCCGTCCACCAGCAGCAGCGCCGGGTGCCGGTACGCGTCTGCCATGCGCCGAGTCAATCAACAACTCGCACGTAAATTAATCGAGAACTCGTTAGGAACTTAGGATGGTGATGGTGCGGACCGAGGAGCTTGCGGACGGCGGCGAGGTTGTTGGTGACGCCGGTGGCGGTCTCGTTGTGCACGATGCAGACGGCCTTGATGGTGTGGAGGGTGTCCTGGCGGAGCTTGGACTCGAGGGCGGCGAGGTCGGCGCCCTGGCGCCAGTCGCTCTCCACCACGTCCACATTGAAGTTGAGGCGCTGCTGCTGGTGTTCGTCAGCGCGCTCTCCCACGCGCCGGTCCCTGCACCGCGCCCACCACGCCAAAACCATTCATTCAGAAAAATCACAGAATAACCATTATTCAGTCAGAAACCCACGCAAGAACCGCCACACATTTTCGTATGATCAGGCGTATGTGGAGAGTAAATTCATCAGCAGTCGGTACTGACCGTCACCGGTGGTGGGGAAGAGGAAGGGGGTGCCGGTGGTGGTCTTGAAGATCTTCTTTACGTCCTCGAGGAGGGTCTTGGTCAGCGCCGGCACGGCCGGCGAGCGGTAGTCCTCGTTCTGCCGGTTCATGGCGCGGATCACCGGGTCCGGGTTGTTCACCGGACCGGGGACGAACAGGTGGTTCCGGCCAGGCCCGTACATGTAATCCATCTCGCTGCAGAGTACAGGCCTATGGTTAACGAGTGGGCTCTTTTGTGAAGGCTCATTAGCCCGTGCGCTTCAGTGTTCGGCCATCCAAAAGATTATATTGCAGCGCTATGACGAGGCAGAATACCGCATACTTATCCCGACGACAATATTCAGAAACAGGCGAATCAAATCATGCGCTATTTCCTTTTCTGTTTGTGATAGAACTGGAGAACGAAAGCAGAAGCTTTCCTGCTTCTTTGCAAATCCTTGCTACTCTGACAACATCAATATCGCACTGAAAAACTTGACTGCTAGAATATTTCGAAAGACTGTTAACTGCTAGAATTTGGGCATGCAGTTCTTGAGCTGTCATGCTCAACTGGGCTCGCAAGCTAAATCATGGGCGTGGGGTATCTAGTACTAATAGTAGTAGTACTACTTTACATCCAATCCAATCAAATATACTACAAGCACAGCCAGAAAGTTCACATCTTAGATAAACCCATCTGTTAGTGCAAATTCATGCTGTATCCAGGTGAATACAAGCTCAGTGTGTCAAAATTAAGCTCAAGCTTTTCCTGACAGCATCATCCCTGGGTATCATTTCACATGATCACCGAGCCCTTGTTTCCTTAAATTTGAAGAAAACAAAGTGCTATTTCGAGCCCATCTGTGTTAGTGCACTTTAAGATTGCCATTAATAACGCAGAAGAGCTCTCACTTTTTTATAACTTCTCTCGAAATCCTGAACAAAAATTATTGTTTCAGGTTGCAAGAGCAGAGACCTTGGTTCTCGGGGCACTAGATCATTTGTGGCTCTTTTGCTTTTGACCAACTACAAGGTTTAAGCAAGGGTTTACTTGATCTGCAAAATGCACACTCTTTTTGTGTCTTACATGCTTGCTTGTTTTTAGTCGGTGCTACGGAAAAGATCAGATCCCCTATCAAAATCACAATCTCCATAGTCCATATGCTTTCACCATATATACATTTTATCTCTCTATTTTGGAGCATGGAAGATTGGAATCACATTTTATTCAAGTGATCCCATTGCATTTGATTTAATTGGATTCCATGGTTAGGTACTTAGGTTGGCACACGCCAAAAGAGAAATCACTGAGAAATTGAACATTCGTAGCCTAAATCGCTGTACTACTGCAGTTTGCACGCATGTGATGACTGATGAGTGCATTAAGTATGGCCGTGGAGACGTCCCTAATGCCGCAATTATTGGCGGGCTAATGACACGAGAACAACGAAATCAAGGCCTGAGAACGAGAGGCTTGACGTGAAAAACGGGATGGAACTGACGAGAAAGGTGCTGCACAGGCTTTGCAAACGGAACGTCCACATCTTGATGATCTCGAGATTCGAGAAGTGCAACTCGTCGAAGGAAGAAGCAAACTACTAGTATAATCTCTCTTCCAAGACATGCCATACCGGTTCTGGATCGTCACGTCGTTGTTGTTGTTGAGAGGGGAGATTCGTGACGCCATCGATCGCCGTGTACCGTGTGGAAAAAAAAGCTGGTTAGGAGGTATCATTTCAAAATAACTTTAATTATGCTTGTTAATTGGTTAAACATTAAAATAAGTCGATTTCGAATGGAATTGGATTTCGCTCTGGTTTGATTCAGCTTGGTTCTAAAAATACTTTTCAACCATAAATAAAATAATATTAAATTAAACTATATTAAATTTAGAAAGAAAAAAACTCGGTAAAATAAGTAACTGACTCCATATCCATCCCTAACAGTGCACACCGGCACGCATGTATGAAGTGGCACCATGCACTAGTACACGGAGGTAGAATCAGGCTACTATCGGACTATCACCGAACCGGACGCTGGATTCGAATGCTTTAACTGCGGTGTTTGTCCTTGTGCTGCAACTATATGGCGATGTTCCTGATGGAGCAAGCGAGAGTGCAAGACTGCATGCATGCTTGTACTGGTGGGTAACAAAATTAAACGTGCCTAGCCTGCGGTGATCAAAGACATTAGATAGGTAGGGCGCGCTGCGCTGTGCCCATGCAGCAGTGCAGTCCTCTGCGAGATAAGATGTCTGCAAAAATACTGGTTTGAAACTATTGTTAATTTAGTGAGATGATGTTCTAACTAAGGCATCATGACTATTTTTAGCTAAAACACAACAGACATATATAGTGGAGGTGAAAAAATGAAGTAAGCTGGTTCGATCTAAAAGAAATAAGGATATAAAATAAAGCATCACGAACAGTATGACAAGAAACTGGTCAATTACCGTAGTTATGTTTCGTACCGTATTTCTTGTGTAGCAACGTCCACCAAATAGGATATGTAACCATATACAGGCAGTTCCAGTAAATATAAGCATTAGTCAAACCGCACATGCAACAATGCAGTGAAAGCCATAGTAATGATAATAGAGAATGCAGAGTTCAAGAATTACAGGAGGAAATCTTTTAAAAAAATGTATATGGCAGCGGTACCAAGTACCACTCATCATTTGCTCAAATAATTTCATAAACATGAAGAGTGATGGTTAATGTATATGGTGCTTGCCCTTAGCCTCTACGGACTATTGAAGAGCTATCTCTCAAGAGATTTCTTGTAGTTCCTCATTAGGTTAAGTGCAGAGGAAGCCCTAACATAGCAATGCTGTTTCATAATTGAACTGAAGAAAAATCAAATGGATTAAGCGGACAGAAGATAATCATTTTAGGCTATGCAAGAGGCTGATGTGGTGTTGTCTAGTGGTGTAGCTTACTGTGGGTGCTAGCTAACATTTGCGGCATGCCTTCTACAATGGTTGTAGTATACACAGTGAACCTAGTCCCTGCCAAATCAGATGAAGCTTCTCCCAATTGGATAAATGGGCCAGTTATGGACAGCACACGCCATTCCTTCGTACAACTCTGCAAAAACAGAACAACACTATGTAATTGGTAATAGGTAATCAACATTCGTATAGAGAGCATAACTTTTAATCTCATGCGTCCTAAGCAACTTAAGCAATAATGAACACACACAATAACTAAAAACCAAGCATAAACAAGCACAACCAGCAGCTAACACGAAGCAGACCTGACCATAAGCGAGGGCATAGAATATGCCTCACAAGGACAAAGCTGGAGATAAAATAATCTGAAACCAACGCAATCAGGCAGTGTGCATCATCACTGCTACATCAAACACAAGCATAGTAGTGTGCATCTTATATTTTTAGTCGTATCCGATTGTGTATCTTTCACAAACCGAATCAAAGTCACTGAGACTGGAGCATCTCCAGGGAGGAAACCCAGAAGCTCACCAAGAGCAGAAGGACTGAATAAAATGAGCTTTGGAAAACATCCTATAATGACAACTCCACCTGCTTCAACATCTCTCTCCGAGGAAAAAACAACCAGAACCTAGAATAAATTGATGAAAATGGAAATGCATAGAAAATTATGAACACATAACTACAAAAGAGGCTATTAAAGGAGCGTACAAAGGAGGCGAGTAAAGGAGCAACTTTATTCGAATGGAACTATTAGTTTACAAATATGATTAACCCAAAATATGGGGTTTATGCAAACCCTGACAGCAACAGTATCACAACAATGTTGTTTGCGATCTAGTGTCGATCTTACGAATGATTGTTTGGGGGGCTTCCTATGAAATAGATTCACACAGAAAGAGACACGGGAATTTATACATGTGTGGGCCTTCTCCTAGAAGAATAATAACCCTACTCCTGTGATATTGTATTCAGTATGCTTGTTACAATCGGGAAGAAATCACTCAAAATAAGACTCAATGATCCCTTACGGCTAACCCCGATCGCCTCGTCCCCCTGTCCATTGACTTCAGCCCTTATATAGCATGTGACGCCGTGACGGGGTGACTGTTACTCCATGCCAAGAGGCACCTCAACACTTGATGAAATGCACACGTTAATGGTAGTTATTATCAGAGGAAATTGCACCCCACGTCGCCTAGCTGTTACATCAAGGACAGATGCATAACACGTACAATTATTCTAGAGAATAACTGCGTACACGAACTGCTCTGTATTGAACACAACGTACAAGAGTCCTTAATTGATTGGGCTCACATGTCTGTATGCTTTATCGATTATAGGGTGGTCGTAGCCGACCTGGTCGTAGAAAGCTTGTGATTGTAGAAAGGCTTATGACCAGGAGGTGGTCATAAAAAGGTTTATGACCACTCAGTTAAACTCCTCTCTTATGAACAATAAGGGGTATACTTATAAGTAATATGAGGATAGTACTATCTATAATGGAAATTATAGATGAACAGTTAATTGAGGATTATTATATCCCCGACAGATGCCATCCAACGCCATGGCTAGGTGAGGGTCACCAGAGGCGTGGACCCAAGGTGGCGGTAGAGCAAGAGTAGAGGCAGGGCACATCGGAGGCATATATAAATTAATCTTTCACCCATCAAAGCGCATATCCTGAACTACTGAGCTAGATAACCAAAAGCAGCAGCAAGGCAACATAATAACCATGATAGGTAGACATATAAGCCAACATGGTTTAACAAATAAAAAAACAATCCTCTCATGTAGAGCAATTAATTTCTGTAATGCGTTTGTATTGTATTTTGAGGGCAAATCTGTAATTTCTCATTTGATAAAAGGAGGATTATAATAGGAAAAGATAAGAGGATGGGCCCACTTGTCATTGGGATGGTAGAGGAGATAAGGTTTGGGGATGTAATCTTCAATCGGCAGGAGGTGGTTTCGATGGCTGCTTGGCTTTCGGCCTGCTCGCGGGCAATGCGGACGACGCCGTTGTTGCGGGCAGCTCGGGCGTTTTTCACATATGCGGTTGAGGTTAGCATCTCTCCTCCTTCTCCTCTAAAGGCTCAATCTAGCGGTCTTTCGTTGACCCAAAAAAAATATATTGTGAGTTTTTCCCAATTTTGGTGTGTTCTTTCTCCTGATTTGATCTCTCGTTTTTGGGGATCCTGGACCTTGAGGCTGCCATGTGTGACTCGGTGCCGATGGTGGTGAGCTCCAGTCCTCTCGGTGTGTGCATCCGGCCGGTTCCTTGTGCCATCTGCTCACTGTTGGTGCTGTGCTTGGAACTCGGCGATTTGTGCACTCGGGTGGCTCAACTTTGGTCTTCTGTGGACTGATCTTGGAGAGGAAGGTGACCTTCGGTTTGATTGGTGACTGGTGTTCTTGGGACTACTCGGCTAGTGCTTCTCGGTTGTCTTGTGCAGAAATTCTTCCTATCCCACGGCTTTGTTCTTCGTTGTGTTCCGAAGTTCAAAGGTCGACATTGTATCTCCGATTACTTCGTCCTTTGCTCGGGTTTGCAAGGCGATAGTTTTTCTGGGTGGGTGTCTTTCGACACACCTTGCTGGTTGCATCTTGGTGGTTTTGATTACCACCGGATTAGTGAGTATCTCTGATTATCTCTTACTCTTTTACATCAGTACTTGTCTTGTTGGCTGTTCAGCAAGAGATAATTCAAAGAGTTATTATGTGGGCTTGGATAATTTGCTCTGTGATGAGATTGGTCTAGTTTTGAAATTGTCTTGATATCTTATTCAGTTTTGAGCTCTAATAGACTTGCTTGCTTTTGGCATATTGTCTTTAGAGGTTCTGTCATTCTGTGGTACTTAATCTGGTCACTTGAATAGATATTCAGTTGGTTCTTCTCATAGCTGAAAGGCCTTTATGCTGAAGTTGTATCATTCCGTGAGTTCACTAGTTATTTATTGGCTTAAAGATTGGAGTAGTGAATTCCGTGACTCTTTTAAAGTGACCTGTTGACAAAAAGCATAATTGTTAATAGTTGGGCATGAGATTAATATTGTTAGTATAGTAAAGTTTTGTTTAGAGCTCAAAATATATTTGCTAGTTATTTAAGCCAATTTGTGAAGAGAATAGACCTTAGTGCTGAGATGGCCAAGTTTGTATCTTGTGCAACTCGCCATCTGAGAGCTCTCATTAACTTCAAATATTTGTGCTCTATGCCGATTTCTTTCATATACATGTGGTATATGTTTAGTATTTTAATCAATTTAAATGACTTGAATGATTTACATTTAATTATGTTGATTTGGTCATTTAAATGCTATTGGATTAATGCTATTTTGTCTTATGATTATGCTGGATTTATCTTTGATTGTTTGCTTAAACTGCACTGTCTACAACAATCCACAAAAACTACTTATCGAGAAATGGCTTCATCGTCAGATGTCGTTAAGCCGGAAGTGTTTGGTGGTGCTAACTTTAAGCGTTGGCAAGCTAAAACCAAACTTTGGCTGACCAACCTCAAACTTTTCTGGGTCGTTTCAAATCCTCCGATGTTCCCTTTGGAAACCGTTGAGATGACGCGGTGGGAGGATGAGAACAACTCAGCCGTAGCTAGGTTGTTAGCAGTTTTATGCAACCGGTTGTTCGACGTGTATGTCAATTTCACTAATGCCAAATAACTCTGGGACGAATTAGATGAGAAGTATTCCGAAGGGGATAATGGTAATGAGTCCTTTATTACTGCTACATACTTGAACTACAAGATGGTAGAGGGACGGTCAGTGATGGAGCAGCTCCATAAGCTTCAATTCTGTGTACGTGATCTTAATCAGTACGACGGTCTTCTACCTAAGTGTTTTCAAGTTAATGCCATTTTGGCTAAGTTACCGCCCTCATGGCGTGACTTTGTGACCGCCCGACGACATATAAAGGAGCGCTTGACACTTAACGAGCTGTCAGCAGTTATCAATATCTAGGAGCGTGCAAGAGCCAGTGACAACAAAGATAAGGCTCAAGTCCAAGTTCATCTAGTGGAGGCCAAGAGTGCTGGTGGCTCTTGGAATCAGAAATTCAAGAATCAGCCCAAAATCAAGCTTCAAGGAAAGAATATGAAGAAGAAGGAGGAGGAGGATATTGTCTATTTTGTGTGCAGAGTGGCTGGCCATAAAGCCAACCATTGTCGCAATTGTAAAGGCAAGGGTCCTTTTCCAGCTCAGCATAAGGGCCGCAAGGCCGAGGTGAATGTCGTTCTGGATAATACCAATTCTGAAGGGTATGTACCTAAGACCTTTTTGGCAAATCCATCGATTGATTGGTGGATTGATACATGTGCTACTAGACATATTCGTGGTGATCGATCATGTTTCTCTTCGATTCAGGGTGAAGGTGGTGGATCTGTCCTGATGGGCAACGGAGCCACTGCTACAGTACGTGGGATTAGACAAGTTTGCTTGAAGCTTACTTCAGGCAAAACACTCATTCTGAGAGACGTACTTGTGGATATCATGGAGATATTTGCACGATCTTAGGATGATGTTACAATTGGCAATATCGTTAATGGTTTGTCGAAACACACGTTTTCGTCAAAGGTTGAAATGCTGTTAGGGCTTGTGCAGTCAGACCGGTGTTGGGTGCATGGTCAGACCGGCCATTCAATGGCGGTCAGACCGGATTCTTTCTGATCATCGGCCAATCGGTGGTGATGAGTGTTGGGTTAGGTCAAGTTCATGGGTTTCATGGCATATGTGTTGTATGATGCATGTTTTGACTAACGTGGATCAAGTTATGAAGAACTTGTTCCCGGAATCGATTTCTTTGTCTACTGTTGTGCAGGTTGCTTGGAGGCTAACGACGGTCAACGACGAGGATGATCGGGACTAAGCTTGGAGAGCTGAGGTCCAGAACGATCGGGGATGCCGGGTGAAGTCAATGGAGTCAAGCGTGGTGCATAATGGACAAAGGTGACCGAACCAGTAGTTCGGTGCGACAAGTTGATCAAGCGGTGCAGGGGTCGATGCAAGTGCCATAGTGGTTTCGGTGGAAGCTGGATGGGAGAGACTTGTCGACATGATGAGAGCTACTGGATCAACCTACACGTGGCGAAGCATGGGAAGTGCTTCATGAAGATGGGACTCGGTCTTCGAAAAAGATCGAGAAGGGATATTTTGGTAATTTTACCAAATACCAGCTTGGTGACCTTTTGCCAACTCGCGGCGCAAGACGGTGCGTGAAGAAGCAAATTAGGTCAAGAGGAGATGAAGACGACGCTTTAAAATACGTGCGTGTGTGACCCGTTTGTGCATAGGCCTTAACGGGAGCCCATTAGGGTTCAATCTTCTAAAAGGTCTAAGCCTTCACTATAAATAGAGGAGAGAGGTGGCTGCACCCCCTTTAACCCTTTCATTATTGAAACTCTAGTTTGCTTTTGTGCTTAGGGAGAGGAAAGTGGAGGTTAGGGTTCTAGAGAGTTGGATTTGATTTCGTGCTCATGTATTGAGTCTTTGTCTTCCATTGATGGAGTGGCTGTAAACCAATACCATATCAAATCAATCCAAGGAAAGATTGCTTAAAGATGTGTCTCTTTACTTTCCTTCTCTCTATTTGATGATTTTGAGTCTTTCTTTGATTCATGAGTTTTTGCTTGGTTTCTTGCCTTAATCTAACTTGCTGTGACATGTGGGAACTCATCTAAGATCATCTTGGTCATCATTCACCCACGAGCAAGTCTCTAGATCATATTTCATTTTTGACTTGGTTTTTGAGCATCCTTCGTTCAATCTGAAAAAGATAGGAACTTTGGCATAGATCTATGTGATCCTTGATTGGAATAGGTTCCTAATATCTTTTAGAAGGTGTGTCTCAAGTTTCGTGGAGTTTGGCTACATAGATCAAAAGTTAGATCGATTTGAGTTTGGTTTTTCGGGCTGTATCCACTGTTCTTCATCAGGTGCGGTCAGACTGCCCTCAGACCGCCGGTCAGACCGCTCTCAGACCGCCCATTGGTTCGACCGCGTTTAACACGTCGGTCCGCCCTCTGGATTAGGGTTTTGGTTTTTGGTCTTTTGCTTTGAGGTCTAGGTTGAATTCAGTACAAGTCTTCCGCTGTACTTACTTATCGATCTTCATAGCTTCCATAGCTACTGAAGTGAGATTCGTGTTAAATCTAATCTTTGTGAAAAAGTGAGCGTGCTCTTATCCCCTCTAGTCGCCTTTTCGGTCCAACAAGTGGCATCAGAGCCTGGTTAGTTCAATCTTGATCTTAACCAGTCACTGAACTTGGCGATGGATAAGTATTCGACCAAGCCTCATGTCTTCGATGCGCTCGACTATGCCTATTGGAAGAACTACATGCGAGTCTTCCTTGAGATCGAAGGACAAGCTATATGGGAGGTTGTTCGAGCCCTGCTCGTTTTGCCTGAAGTTGCTACGTCGGCTTCAGCAGCCCTCTTGGCTAACAACAACAAGGCAAAGAACCTCTTATATGCTGGGCTTGGTAGACAAGAGTACGATAGGATTTACAACCTTGGGACCGCACATGAGATCTGGCACACCCTCGAAACTGTAACACCCTGATTTTCAGAACTGTTTGAAAATTTCGAAATAAAAAGAACCATTTTGTTTTGATGAGAATTCAATGCTTAACTTAAAATTTCATAATGGATTTAAATTGACTAACTCATACTTCAACTAAAACTCTTTGATGGCTGTTGAGTTTGTTGGAGTTTTGATGATCTTCCCCTTTTCTGTCCATGCTTTGTCCTTCTCTGGACCAGACCTCCTTGGGTCTAGACCTCCCAAGTGATTAGGATCTTCCCTGATCCAAACCTCCCTCTTTGATTCTTCTTTGGCTTAGACCTCCCCAGGTCTAAACCTCCCTCATGTTCTTTAGAACCCATTCTCTGTTTTGTTGGAACCTCTCTAAGTTCCCTTGGACTTCTCCTCGCTTTGATCTCTGAAATGTTTTCCTTCTGAAAAATCCATACCGCAGCAATCCGATATTACCGCCACACGGTACTACCGCTGCACAACTCGCGGCCATACCGCTCTAAGGAAAATCGAGAGTCCATAAACATGTGTTCTGGAATTTCCTTACCACCTTGTAGAAGTCGGAACTACCTGATAACGGTAGTACCGCCCCCACCTTGCGGTGTTACCATTTCTCAGGACCTCTTGAAACCTATGATTGGACCTCCCTCGCGTCAGTCCAAGCCTTCCGCTTGATTCAGATCTCTCCTTGGTTAGATATAAAGGTCCAGACCTCATTTTGTTGGATCTAACGGTCCCGACCTCATCCCTGTTAAAGCTTAGGGTCCAGATCTCCCTACCGATTGGACCTACCGCTTGCACTTGTGGCTGCACCGCCCGAGTTTAACCTTTCTAGCTTAAGGACCGTTCGATTTGTGTTGAACGGCCCGATCTTGAGGGCACGTTCGGATGGTCTGAACATCCCATTCCTTCAGGGCCATTCGATCTCCATCGGACGGCCCCAATCCGTTGGTGTATTTACCGGTGATGCGAACATCGATCGCCCATACTGCTCGATCAAGATTTGATGGCTCCAGTTCTTCCCGCGTATTCTTGCCTCCGCGGACCTCCCCTTTCTATTGATCGTGACCGTTGGGATCTCCCTTGAGAGGTCCTAGCCATCAGATCTCCCTTAACATTGATCCTGACCGTTAGACCTCCCTTTCGGAGATCTAACTGTCAAGGACCTCCCCATGCCTTTGACCTTGACCTTCGGACCTCCTCATTGAGGTGTCTTTTGGATCTCCTGTCCACAGGACCTCCTTATTGCTATGACTGTTGGACCTCTTCACTTCTTTAGACCTCCTTGTTCCTCAGACCTTCCCGGTCGTCAGCATGTGTGATCACCGGTACTCATCAAGCCACTATATCCTTTGGACCTCACCGTCCCTTAGACCTTACAGCCCCTTTTGGACCTTCCTAATTTTTGGGTCTCCTCCGGTAATACCACTTCCTTGACACCGGTACTACCGCACCCCTCTCCGTCCTTTGGACCTCCTCGGCTCTGGACCTCTTTATCCTCTAGACCACCGGTCGTTCTGCGGCAAGACCTCCGGTCGTACTGCAAGGACCTCCTTGGTGGGTCGTGGCCTTCCTTGAAGGTCGGGATCTTTCCTTGACCTCTGCAGGACCTCCTCAAGGTCTCCGCAGGATCTCCCCTTCGGGCCTTGACTAGTTCCACTTGGCGGCCACACCCACTTTCTTTAGTCTTTTAACCCCGTCCTTGGCACTCGGAAGTCATCAAGCATTTAATGCCTATTGTGTCGCATTAAATGCTACCACTTTTGACCATACCGAGCCATATTTTGTCCAATCTTTCATCTGCTTCTATTATTCGTGTCACCAGCCCTTGAAACCCTGTACCTTGGAAACTCCAGTGGCTCTGGCTATATATAGCTTGGGCAGGCCTTCCTTTCTACTCTTTTGCTCATTCCCACCCTCTGGTTCCATCGTCAAGCTCTTGGACTGTTTTTCCAAAGCTCTCTGGACCTCCTCCCTCCCAACTCCGGATCTCCTCCAGCAAGCTCCTTGGACCTCCTCCAAACCGACCAAACCTCTCTGTTGGTTTATTTTAGTGTTCTATTGGAACTTCTTTGGTTCTTCTTTGAGTTTTGTGTTGAGTTTCTTTGGTTTCCTCGTGTAGATTGTAAAGACACAGAGGAGCAAGAGCTCTCCGAGGAAGAAGAAGACACCTGAGCCTCTGAGCAAGGCAAGTTACACCCTTGACCATATTGCACCCCTTATTTCAACATATTATGTTCCATTTTAAATGCTTATGCATGCTTACTTTACTAAGTTATTTCAACACCTGATTTTAAGATCTTAGCTATGCCTAAAATCTGTGTATGACCACTCTTGACCTTGAACCAAATATGATTGTCACCTTAGGCAAAACTTGGTTTCATGCAATAGTATAAACCATGGTCTTTTGAAAAGAAATGCTTAGTTGAGCTTAGACCCAGAATTCTGTTTGGGGAGTTTTGGCCAAAAATATCACATAACTAAATGATTTGAACCATGACATTGGTGTGTCAAGGAGGCTGTTCTGGATTGTGGCATTGGTGTGCCATGGAGGTTTTATAAATGTCTTGGTTACACAAAGTATAATGGAAAATGGTTTAGACTTGGGCGGAGTTGGTTGTTTGGTTGGTGCAGGTTTATGCACGGGTTCGTGCCTTTATGGTAGATTGATGCCCTTGGGCTTGTGGTTAGCCGCCTGGGTCAGTTAAGAACCGGTCTGCGAGTGTATTTTGCTATGCCCTTATCGTGCAACCACAAGTCCTGTGTGGGCGGGACCTGGCCAAATAATTTGCAAAGTTCCATCGTGGTTGATCCGGCTGAGGTGTGGGTGGTCTTTTATGACCTGTCTTTTTATGACTATGTAATTCCCACATGGCTCAAGAGGGGGCCCTTGATCTCCACGGGTCTCTATCCGTAGGGTGGGGTGAAACCTTAGAGTAGGGTGGATTGCGGTGGAATAATGCGTTGTAAAGGCCTTGTCATGAGCTCTAGACCTCTTACCTTCGGCAGTGAGAGGTGGTATTGACGAATGCCGGACAAACTAGAGAAATCATGTCATGTGGGTAAAGTGTACAACCTCTGCAGAGTATAAAACTATTCGAATAGCCGTGTCCGCGGTTATGGACATGCTAGCAAAGCTGCTCAAAGTTAGATCTTGGTCTAGTTTTTGAAAAGGAATGGTGAAAATGATTTTTTTGGATGTCCATTCAAATGGGTTTGGCAGGGAGCCTGGTGTTAGGAAGGTATCCTTCACCATCATATTGTTAAATGTTATCGAATTGAAAAATGAAACTTTGAAAGTGAATTTTTAATTATTGTTTTATGCTTTGGAACTTATTACTTGTAATTGAAACAAACTTGGCTTTACGCAAATCAACCATAATATGCCTTCCTTTGATATATCCATTATGCATGTCATACTGTTATTTGACGGGTGTAACTTGCGAGCACGGTTGTTGTGCTCATTCTTGCTTGATTGATGAATTGAGCAGGAGAAGACTTCTTTGGCGATGATGAAGATCAAATCAATTAGGCTGCGCCCTCCAGCCAATCACCTGTGGTGTAATGGATGGAGTCCATCCTTCTGTTTTCCGCTGTGTATTTTGCTCTTGGTCGTCGGATCTTGTAAGCAACTCCTTGTAATCAACTCTCTTTGCTGTTAATGAAGTCTTTCGTGGATGTATGTTATCACTTGCTTTGCTGTGAGAACTAGTCATTGATCCTTGGGGACTGGTTCAGATCACAGTGGACTTAAGGTTTCTACAAACCCCACAATCTCCTGGTGCTGGTCCTGCAAAGGTTCCTCAGGATGTGCCAGGCGGTACTACCGGGCCTTCGTGCGGTAGTACCGGATGAGGGTGTGGTGTTTGCAGAGGACTTAAGCTCTAGACTTGCCTCGGGTCAGGACCCCATTTTCCTTCGAGCGGTCCTACCGGGCCCTCGAACAAAACTACCGGACCCCAGTCGTACCGAACACCGGAGCAGTACTACCGGACCTCCTGGGCGGTCCTAATGGACTTCTGGAGATCCGGGAGTACCTCACGGGTGGTGCTCGGATGGTTCGTCGTCTGGACGGTCCTACCGGGATGTTCTACGGGACGTCCTGGGAGTTCTTAGTGGACTTCCCAGGAGGTCCTGGAGGACCTCTCGGGTAGCCCCTGGTCGGGTCGCCACAGAAACTTACCATGAGGGATCGTCCCAGATCAAGCAAGTGCGCAAGACGGTCTACAAGCGAGAGTGTAACAAATTTAAGATGCGTCTTGGCGAGAGCATCGATGACGTTTTTACTCACTTTAACAAGGTGATCAATCAGATGAGAGCTGTTGACATTGAGTACTCTCAATCTGAGAATGCCACCCACCTCTTGGCTGCAATCAACACCAAGGAGTGGGAGATGAAGGCTACTGCCATTGAGGAGAACGTTGATCTCTCTACTCTCACTTTGGAGTTGCTTTATATAACAAGCTCAAGACTCATGAGATCAAGAGAGGTAGTCTTCCTAAGAAGGATAACATGGCTTTGGTAGCTGATCCTTCGAAAAGAACTTCTGATGGTTCTTCTGAGTCTTGGTTTTTCTCTTGCGTGTTTATCTGCTATTCAAGAAGAAGAGTTTGAGAGTCTTCCTGAGACTGATTTAGCTCTTTTAGTCAAGAAAGTCACACGGACATACAACAATGTTAGAAACAAAAAGAGAGGTGGCCCTGTGACGTGTTATGAGTGTGGAGAGCTATATCACATCCGGGCAAACTGCCCCAAGCTGAAAAGTAAGGGTAACCGCAAGGATGAGAAGCCTGCTTGGAAGAAGCCTCAGGGGAGCAAGCTCAAGTATGATCCTTCCAAGCTCATGAAGGCTGCTTACCGGGTCCTTACCGCTTTTGGAGAGCAATCCATGAGCAATGTGGACTCCGGGAGCGAGGAGGACAAGGAGGAGGAGGAGCTCCCTCAAGATAAGAAAGGGAAGGCTAAGGACTTCACCGGCATGTGCTTTATGGCCGACTCCGTCGACGCCGATGACACCGATGAGGTACCTCTCTCCTATGATGTTCTTTCTACTAGATGCGATAACATATTTGAGCAACTCATGAGTCAGAATAAGGCATTAGAGTTTACCATGGCTAGGAACAAGGATTTAGAGTCACAAGTAGACAATTTGACGTTAGAATTTGCTAATGTTAAGACTCTTGAATCTGATGAATGTTCATCTTGCCATGCCTTACATTCTGAATTTGCTAAACTGCAATCTGCTCATGACATTGCTTTGCATCAACTTGAAAATGCTAGGACTGAGCTAATTGATGTCAAATCTGCTCCCTGTGAAAAATGCTTAGAGTCTAGCAAGTTGGATGCTTCTGGAAATATTAAATCTAGCTTTTGCTCTTTTTGCGTAGAACGTGAACATGAAGTTAAGAACATTTTAGAAGCAATTAGAGCTAAATATGCCAAGCTTAAGGACACAATTGAATCTATGCCCTGTGCCTCATGTGCAGCCTATAAGCTTGAAGTTGCTTTTCTTAAGGAGAAACATGCTAGAGCTGTTAAGGCCAAGAACTGTGAATCATGTGTTAATGTTGGAAAAGAGAATGCATATCTTAAGAATATTTTAGAAAGATTCCCTAGTGGTAAAAAACAATTGAACATGATTCTGGATACATCTAAGACTCCTTATAAGGAGCAAGGGTTAGAATACAACTCTGCTATGGACAAGTCCAATTCTAATATCATTCAGGTTTTGAAAAATAGCTTAGTTGAATTCACAACCCAACCTGCAAAAATAATTTTCAAATCTGCAGGTTTTGTCCAACCTTCTTTTGAGACAAAAGGTGCTTCTCCTAGTGGTACAAAATACCATTGGACCTATTGCAAGAAGAGTGGACATTTGGTTGAGTTCTGTTGGCGTAGGTTGAAGAATGCTAAGAAACATATTGCTAGAATTTCATCTAATCAACCTAGAGCTTTTATGAGACATGGTCAAGTAGAAAAGAAGAAACCTAGTCTAGGATTTGTTGCACATGCTCATCATCATGTTCCTAGACAGGATGCATCTCATGCTATTGTAACCATTGCTCATAACAGAACTTTGAATAAAATCAAGGATATCACTTCTGCTTTGCATACTACTCGTAGACGTGTGTCTCAGTACTAGGTTCCCAAGTCAATTTTAACTAACCCCAGTATTGAGACACATCGATCTATTGTGCCTTGATTTTCAGGATCATCGCGGAAGGAGGAAGAACACGTGGCTCGTCGACTCCGGCTGTTCACACCACATGATCAGAGACTCAAGATGGTTCACTTCCTTCACGCGGTCGACGGGTGATGACTTCATCACCTTTGGAGATGATACGCAAGGGCGAATTGAAGGAACCAGATCAATCAAGGTGAATGACAGATTCATCTTGAAGGACGTTGCCCTTGTGGGCAAGCTAAGGTACAACTTGTTTTCTGTTTTGTAGCTTCTTGATGATGGCTACGAAACTCATTTTAAAAAAAATACATGTCGTGTGCTTGATTCTGCCGGTGAACTTGTTTTTGGGATTTCTAGAGTTGGTAGAATTTTTAGAGCTGGTTTTTCTGAATCTCTTGTTGGATCTCTCAAATGTTTAATTACAACTTCTTCTGATATCTGGCTTTGGCACCGACGTGTGGGGCACATTGGTTTTGATCATCTGACACGAGTTAGCAGCCTTGATCTCATGAGATGTTTGCCTAAACTCAAAGTTGTCAAGGATGCTGTATGTGTGCCCTGTAGGCATGCAAGCAAGTTGCCGCCTTACACCCTTCATTGACTATGGTCATGACTGACGGACCGGGACAGTTGCTTCACATGGATACTGTTGGTCCTGCTACGGTTCGGTCAGTCGGTGGCAAATAGTACATTCTTGTCATAGTCGATGATTTTTCGAGATACTCTTGGGTGTTCTTTCTTGCCTCGAAGGATGAGGCTTTTGATCATTATCATGATTTTGTTCTTCATTTGGCTTCTAAACTTCCTAGTGCCTTGAGAGCGATTCGCAGTGACAATGGCACGGAGTTCAAGAATGCTTCTTTTGCCTCTTTTTGTGCTGAGCGCGGTATTGAGCATCAGTTCTCTTCTCCACACGTCCCTCAACAAAATGGCGTTGTGGAAAGGAAGAACAGAGCCCTAGTCGAGATGGCTAGGACAATGCTAGATGAGTATAGCACACCGAGGAGGTTTTGGGCAGAAGCTATTGCTACAACTTGCCATATTTCAAACCGTGTCTTCTTGAGACCGTCTTTGGGCAAGACTTTTTATGAGATTTGATTTGGTAGAAAACCCTCTGTCTCTCACTTTCGAGTCTTTGGATCGAAGTGTTTTATTCTCAAGACAGGAAACCTAGATAAATTTGAATCAAGGACTTGTGATGGTCTATTTCTGGGTTATCCTGCTCATTTGAGTGGTTTTCGGGTCTTTATTGTTGAAACTAACATTGTCCAGGAGACATGCAATGTCACTTTTGATGAGACTAGCCCTGGAGCTAGATCCGATGTTTCAGGTGACTTACAAGTGACAGAGAGTATTTTTGTTGAAGAAGAAGAGGATGATTTCGACATCGCTCCTCCACTGCTTCTTTGTTGTTCTGCCCAAGATCCGAATCGCTACAACTGCTTCACCTCCAATTGAGGCTTCTGCTGCATCGTCTTCATCAGCAGTACTTGCGGAGGTTGAAGAGATGCTATCTCCCCCAGGCGCTCCATTGCACATTCAGAAGCAATATCCTCTGGATCAGATGATTGGTAATCTTCATGAGCGAGTCACTCACTCCAGGTATCATGATCCGAGTCTCTTCTCCCATTCTGCATTTGTAGCTTCCTTTGAACCCCGCGATATATCATATGCTTTACATGATGCTAGCTGGGTCAATGCCATGCATGAGGAGTTAGAAAATTTTAAAAGAAATAAAGTTTGGAACCTTGTAGAACCTCCTAGTGGTCATAATGTGATAGGAACCCGTTGGGTGTTCAAAAATAAACAAAATAAGGATGGTTCTGTGGTTAGAAACAAGGCTAGGTTGGTAGCTCAGGGCTTTAGCCGGGTTGAGGGGTTAGATTTTGATGAGACCTTCGCTCCTGTTGCTAGACTTGAAGCCATTCGCATTCTGCTTGCATTTGCTGCATCTAAAGGTTTTAGGTTGCATCAAATGGATGTTAAGAGTGCCTTTCTGAATGGTTTTATAGAGGATGGAGTGTATGTTAGGCAACCCCCTGGCTTTGAGAATCCCAAGCACCCTGATCGTGTTTTCAAGCTATCCAAAGCCTTGTATGGTCTTAAACAAGCCCTCAAAGTCTGGTATGATAGACTTAAGACCTTCTTGCTTAAGAATGATTTTGAAATGAGAAAAATAGATAAGACTCTTTTCATTCTTAGGCATGGTAATGACTTCCTGCTTGTTCATATTTACGTTGATGATATTATCTTTGGTGGTTTTTCTCATGCTCTTGTTTCCAGTTTTTCTTAGACTATGTCTAGGGAATTTGAGATGAGTATGATAGAAGAGCTCAACTACTTTCTGGGGCTTCAAATCAAGCAATGCAAGGAAGGGATCTTGATCCATCAGACGAAGTACACCAAGGATCTACTCAAGCGCTTCGAGATGGGTGACTGCAAGCCGATCGCCACTCCCATGGCGACTTCGACTGCTCTGGATCCAGATAAGGAAGGAGAAGCCGTGGATCAACGCGAGTATCGCAGTATGATCGGCTCCCTCCTGTACCTGACGGCCTCAAGACCGGACATCCACTTCGCGGTCTGCCTCTGTGCGAGGTTTCAAGCGTCTCTGAGGACTTCACATCGCCAAGCCGTTAAGTGCACCTTCAGGTATTTACACTCTACCCTCCAATATGGCATTTGGTATTCTTGCTCTTCTTCTCTATCCATTCGAGGGTTTTCTGATTCTGATTTTGCGGGATGTCGGCTAGATAGAAAGAGTACCTCTGGCACTGGTCATTTCTTAGGCACTTCTCTTGTCTCTTGGTCTTCTAGGAAGCAGTTCTCTGTTGCACAATCCTTCTTGAAAGTTTGAATATGTAGTCGCCGCTAGTTGTCAGTAGTCATATTTTATGGATGGTGTCCACGCTTAAGGACTTTGGGTTAAAATTTGCTAGTGTTCCTCTTTTCTGTGATAACATTTCTGCTATTAACATTGCTAAAAACCCAGTGCAACATTCTAGGACCAAGCACATAGACATTCGCTATCACTTCCTTAGAGACCACGTTGAGAAGGGTGATATTGTGCTGCATTTTGTGGAGTCCGAGGCTTAGTTAGCCGATATCCCCACCAAGCCTTTAGACCCAACAAGGTTTTCCATCTTGAGGAGCGAGTTAGGGGTAATTTATCCCTATGGGTTGGTTTGAGGGGGAGTTCGATCTTTTCTGATCTTACCTTGTTCATCTGATCTTTTCTTGATCTTCTTTTGAACTTTTTGATCCTTTTTTATCTTTTTAGGCTTTTTGAGCTTTTCTTGCATTTCATTGTATTATATTGCATTCATATGAAAAACACAAAAAGATGCATTGTAATATAAGCTTTTCTGCTTATCTTTTAAAATTGATAAAGCTTTGCTTATTACCCTTTAGAGCTTTAGTATTTCAATTCTTACTCAGTGCCATGTCTAGTTCTTTGACTTGCTAGAATTATCATGCTTTCACATGTGTAGCTAAGTCTTTGCTGATTGTGCTAGAACTCTAAAACAACTTGAACTAAAAACTGCAATCTGTGGATGTTTTAGCTAGTTGCGCAATTAGTGCTCCTTTTGTGACATTGGCCCTATCAAAATTGCTTTGTTATCTCTTGAATCTAAAATTGATCATTACTTGAGCTTCTTGTTCTTCTGAGAATCTAAAACTGCTCTTGTGAAAAATGAAAAATCAAATCTCAAGATTGTCTTGTGCTTAAAATGTGACAAACTACTCTTACGAGACTGCATGTCATAGACATGAACTTGAAGATAGTTTGATGATCCAAACGATCTTATGGGGATTGCTTGTCAAAATGGACATGAACCTCAAGATTTGTTGCCCTGGTAGAAGCTTAGGAAGAGTTTGTGGACGGCTCCTAATCTAGGATCTTCTTCACTAAGATATACCTTTAATCAACTTTTGGTCGAAGTTTAGGAAGAGTTTGTGGATGGCTCCTAGTCTAGGATCTTCTTCACTAAGTTAGATCATTAGTCAACTTCAATATTCATTGCAAATGAAAAATTGTTGAAAAATGGGCGTTTGAGAAAATTGAGCAAAATGATTCAATTCAGGACCTGTTTGTCTCTTAATGTGGTCTTTGTTAGCTTTTTGATCTCACATTGACATTCTGACAAGGCCATTATCATTTTAGGATCACTGTTAATGAACTTGCTAAATTTGAAGCTTTGCTTAAATTGATAAAATCCATTGCTTTACATTGAGCCTTCTAGCTTAGTTTTGTTATATATGTCTTAACATGATCTTGCTAGCATCTTCAGTCTTGATATGCTCTTGTGCAATCTTAGAAATGCTAGCTTGTTCTTTTGGGTAATATTCAAAGCTTCTTGTAATAAAAAATTTGAAAAATACAAAAATGAAGCCACTCCATTGCATTTCATGCATGCTTCTTCTTATGTTTTTTCCTCAATTCTGCATTTGTTATCTCTGGACGAGAGGAAGGCGTGATTCCTTGATGACTCCATTGTCAAAGGGGGAGAAGATATATAAAAAATGTGTAAAGGGGAGAAGATATAAAAATGTTGAAAGGGGAGCTATTTCGAGAAAATTTGAGATTTTGAGATTTTATGAAAAATGGGGATCATAGTAAGGGGGAGTATCTTATTTGTATTCTTATGGTCTTATTGCTATTTCTAAACTTGAATTGCAATTCTTGTAACCTCACAATGATCAAAGGTCATTTCGAACAATTGTTCTTTCATATGGACCTTAAGTGAGATTTTGACTCTTTTCTGGAAAATGAAGTTTTCTCACTTTCTTTTGTCTTATCTCACTTGCCTATACTATTCTGAAGCCAACTTGGTCATTTTCATTGCTTTCTCTTGCATTTGGACTAAGTTGTGCCTTTGTGCAAAAACGTCGAGTTTTTACTTTTCAAACCTCAAATTTTGTATTTGTGGAAAATTGCCAATGTGTTCATCAAGGGGGAGATTGTGGATATCATGGGGATATTTGCACAATCTTAGGATAATGTTACAATTGGCAATGTCGTTAATGGTTTGTCGAAACACGCGTTTTCGTCAAAGGTTAAAATGCTGTCAGGGATTGTGCGGTCAGACCGGCGTTGGCGCAATGATCGGATCGGTCGTGATCGACCGCCATTCAATGGCAATCCGATTCTTCGATCATCGACCAACCGGTGGTGATGAGTGTTGGGTTAGGTCAAGTTCATGGGTTTCATGACATATGTGTTGCATGATGCATGTTTTGACTAATGTGGGTCAGGCTGTGAAGAACTTATTCCCGGAATCGACTTCTTTGTCTATTGTTGTGCAGGTTGCTTGGAGGCCAACGACAGTCAACGGCGAGGATGATCGGGACTAAGCTTGGAGAGCTGAGGTCCAGAACGATCGGGGATGCCGGGTGAAGTCAATGGAGTCAAGCGTGGTGCAGAATAGACAAAGGTGACCGAACCGGCTGTTCGGTGTGACAGGTTGATCAAGCGGCGCGGGGGTCGGTGCAAGTGCCATGGTGGTTTCGGTGGGAGCTGAATGGGAGAGATTTGCCGACATGATGAGAGCCGCTGGATCAACCTACACGTGGCGAAGCATGGGAGGTGCTTCACAAAGATGGTACTCGGTCTTCCAAAAAGATCGACGAGGGGTATTTTGGTAATTTTACCAAATACCGCCTTGGTGACCTTTTGCCAACCCGCGGCGCAAGACGGTGCGTGAAGAAGCAGATTAGGTCAAGAGGAGATGAAGACGATGCTTTAAAATGCGTGCATGTATGACCCATTTGTGCGTGGGCCTTAACGGGAGCACATTAGAGTTCAATCTTCTAGAAGGTCTAAGCCTCTACTGTAAATAGATGAGGGAGGTGGCTGCACCCCCTTCAACACTTTCATTATTGAAACCCTAGTTTGCTTTTGTGCTTAGGGAGAGGAAAGTGGAGGTTAGGGTTCTAGAGAGTTGGATTTGATTTCGTGCTGATGTATTGAGTCTTTGTCCTCCATTGATGGAGTGGCTGTAAACTAATACCATATCAAATCAATCCAAGGAAAGATTGCTCAAAGATGTGTCTCTTTGCTTTCCTTCTCTTTATTTCATAATTTTGAGGCTTTCTTTGATTCACGAGTTTTTGCTTGGTTTCTTGCCTTGATCTAACTTACTGTGACATGTGAGAACTCATCTAGGATCATCTTGGTCATCATTCACCCACGAGCAAGTCTCTAGATCATATTTCGTTTTTGACTCGGTTTTTGAGCATCTTTCGTTCAATTTGAAAAAGATAGGAAATTTGGCATGGATCTATGCAGTCCTTGATTGGAATAGGTTCCTAATATCTTTTAGAAGGTGTGTCTCAAGTTTCGTAGAGTTTGGCCGCATAGATCAAAAGTTAGATCGATTTGAGTTTGGTTTTTCGGGCTGTATCCACTGTTCTTCATCAAGTGCGGTCAGACCGCCCTCAGATCGCCGGTCAGACCGAACCCTGGTCAGACTGCTCTTAAGCCATCGGTCAGATCACCCGTCAGTCCGACCGCACTTAACACGTCGGTCAGACTGCCCTCTGGATTAGGGTTTTGGTTTTTGCTCTTTTGTTTTGGGGTCTAGGTTGGATTCAGTATAAGTCTTTCGTTGTACTTGCTTATCGATCTTCATAGCTTCCATAGCTATTGAAGTGACATTCGTGTTGAATTTGATCTTTGTGAAAAAGTGAGCGTGCTCCTATTCACCCTCCCTCTAGTCGCCTTTTCGGTCCAACAGTACTGTATGTGCCTGCAATGACTCGTAATCTCATTGGCGGGTCGATGCTTTGTAGGCAAGTAATAAAGCTTGTTTTTTAGTCTAATAAGGTCGTGTTGACCAAATTTAGTACTTTTGTGGGCAAAGGTTATGATAGCGGAGGCATGTTCCGCTTATCTATTCTTGATTCGAATAATGTAAACATTTTCAATGTTTCCCAATGCAATAAATTACATGATGTTTGGCATTCACGTTTGTGTCATGTTAACTTTGAAGCTATTGTGCAGTTAAGCAAAATGGATTTAATTCCCAGCTATAATTATGAGAAGGGTTCAAAGTGCGAAGTGTGTGTGCAAGCTAAGCAACCCTGAAAATCTTTTCATAACATTGAAAGGCAAAGCACCTCTCCACTCGTAACATAATTTGGTACCCAACTCGTCGTAAAATTGCAGTAATTTTGCGCTCAAAAATTGCTTACCATTATCTGTGAGTATTTGACTTGGGACCCCAAACCGAGTAATCACGCTTCTCATCATGAACCGTTTTGCCGCTTCCATTGTTATCCCAGTCACAGGTTCGGCTTCGATCCACTTTGCGAACGTATCAATAGACACAAAAAGGAATTCAAAACTACTTGGAGCTTTTGGGAATGGTCCTAGGATATCGAGACCCCAGGTTGCAAAAGGCCAAGATAAAGGAATTGTTTGTAATGCCTGAGCTAGTTGGTGTATTTGACTGCTATGAAACTAGCATTGTACACATTTCTTAACCAGCTCTTTGACATCATAGAGAGCTATTGGCCAGTAAAAACCTTATCGAAAGGCCTTTCTGACCAGCGTTCTGTAGGAAGCATGAGTTCCACAGATGCCCCCGTGTATGTTATGAAGGAGGATTAGTCCTCTTTGCGATATGCATCGCATGAGTATCCCTTGAGTGCCTCGTTTATAGAGGACTCATTCGACCAAAGTATACATTTTGGCCTTTCGGGATAAGCAATCTGCCTCGAGATCATCATCAGGTATGGTACCCGTCTGAAGATACTCGTAGATAGAATTTATCCAGGTATCCTAATATTCTAGAGAGGCTGTCTCAATAGTAGTTGTCTTTGGTGTTTCGACCAGAGACAACTTTTGGAGCTGTTCCAAGAAAACTCCTTTTGGTACTTGCGATCGGGAAGAAGCCATACGAGCAAGTTGGTCTGCGAGGAAATTATCCTTTCGAGGGATAAATTGTACCTCGAAACCGAAAAAATGATTTTCAAGCTTTCGAACTACCGATAAGTACCGAGACATGGTCGGGTTAAAGCACTGGTACTCTTTTCTGACCTGATTCACGACTAGTTGAGAGTCTCCTCTCACGAGTAGTCGTCGAATCGAGAGCGCTTTCGCGGCTCGTATGCTAGCCAGCAAACCTTCATATTCTGCCACGTTGTTAGTGGCCTAAAAGTTTAATTGAATGGTATACTTTAAGGTCCTTCTGGTAGGAGATTCCAAGACCATCCCAGCCCCCGAGCCACTTAAAGTAAGTGACCCGTCAAAGTACATCGTCCACTGGTTGTGGGTATCGTACTGGGGATCCTGAACAAGTTCAGGATTTGTCCATTCGGCGACAAAGTCTGCCAAGATCTGAGATTTTATGGTCATTCGGGACACGAAATGGAGGTCGAACTTCCCAAGTTCTATTGACCATTTTGCCATGTGTCCTGCTGCTTCCCTGTTCTGAAGGACCAGTCCTCAGGGAAACTCAGATGGCACAATTATCTTGTGCGCCTGAAAATAATGCCTTAGTTTCCTCGAAGACATGAGGAGGGCACATAGAAGTTTTTGGACCTGAGGATAACGGTCCTTAGGTCCATGCAAAAGTTCGCTTACATAGTAAACTGGTCGTTGGACATTTTCACGTTCTATGACTAGTACTGCACTCACTGCCTGTGGCGTGGCAGCTAGATAAATTAAGAGTGTCTCTTCTGGTTTCAGAGAAACCAAAACAAGAGCACTCGTAGGATACCTCTTGACATCCTCAAAGGCAGCGTTTGCCTCTTCTGACCACTCGAAACCCACGTGGTTCCTTAAAAGTTTGAAGAAAGATAGTCATTTTTCTCCCAGTCGTGCGATGAAACGACTTAAAGTCGCTATGCACCCTGTGAGTTTCTGGACTTCTTTCTTCGTGGTCGGAGGGTGCATTTGCACGATGACCTTTATCTTTTTGGGATTTGCTTCAATTCCTCGTGCAGAGACAAGGAATCCAAACAATTTTCCTAAAGAGACTCCAAACACACACTTCTTAGGATTGAGTTTCAGGCGGTGTTTTCCGAGGTTGTCAAATGTTTCTTGCTAGTCGGAAACATGATTAAGTCGCTTGATATTTTTTATGACTAGATCGTCAACATAGGCTTCCAAATGTTGGCCTAGCTAAGGTGAAAAAGTCGATTGCATCAAGCATTGAAAAAAGTGCCAGCATTTTTTAGACCAAATGGTATTTTGATATAACAAAATATTCCAAATGGAGTAATAAATGTGGTCTTTTCTTCATCTTCTAGACACATATTAATATGATGGTAGCTAGAATATACATCTAGAAAACTTAATGTTTCACAACCAGCAGTAGAATCAACCAACTGATTGATACGAGGTAAAGGGAAATCATCTTTTGGACAAGCTTTATCAAGATCAGTGAAGTCTACACACATTCGCTACTTGCCATTAGACTTTCTATCCATTACAGGGTTGGCCAACCACTCTGGATGGTCGACTTCTCTTATAAAGCCTGTTTTAAGTAGCTTGTCCAATTCTTATCTTATAGCATCTCATCGATCACGGGCAAATCTTTGAAATTTTTGTTTTACGGGTACTTTGTCAGGCCGTAAAGCTAGCATATACTCGATCACCTCCCTGGGGACTCCGGACATGTCGGATGCTTGCCATGTGAAGATACCTGCGTTTGCTCGGAGGAAAGTGACGAGTGCGTCTTCCTATTTGGGGTCGGAAGTATCCCCAATGCGAACAGTCTTCGAGGGCTCCTCTGGATCTAAAGGAACCTCCTTGACCTGATCGTTCGATTTTGGTGCAGCTTTAGACTTCGACTACTTGGTTGAAGGCTACCCCTTGTTGTCTTCTCGAGTTGGTATTTGGCCAACCATCTCGAGGAATCGACTGTCACATGTATGCACCATCTTTTTATCACAGTGAATTGTGATTACTTCTTTGGGACCTGACATCTTAAGACATTGATACCCATAATGAGTAGCCATTAAGAATTTTGCCAAAGTTGGTCGTCCGAGTATGGCGTTATATGCCGTATCGAAATCGATCACATCAAAGGAGATCTTTTCTATCCTGAAATTACTGAGAGAACCAAATATTAAGGGAAGAGAAACTTGGCCAATAGGTTTGGCTGAAGACCCCGATATAATACCATGAAAAGAGTATCGTACCGGTCTTACCTTGGCCCTAGGTACTTGCATTTCATCTAGGGTACTCGTAAACATGATGTTTAACAAGCTGCCACTATTAACCAACACTCAATTTACTCGACAGTTGTTGATGGTGGGCTCAACCACGATCGAAAACTGACCTGGTCGAGTAGAAGGGATCGGACAGTCACTCTTCTCGAAAGAGATGATGACTTCCGACCACTTTGACAGTTTATTGACAAGAGGGTCAATGGAGTTTACCTCATGTTTGACAGCCTTAAACTGTCATTTTGACTCATATGTCGATGATCCTCCATAGATATGCTCGATGGTATGCTCAGGATCTTAGAATGGCATCTCCTCATTGTCGTCCGACTGCGTACGACTACTCGCTTGTCCTACCTCCTCGAGAGTAGGAAGTAGTCCTTTGCCGTTGTAGTAGTCCTTGAGTTTTCGTTGGAAAACTCGACAGTTGCGAAGGTCGTGTCCTTCCTTTTTATGGAAAGGGCACCACCTAGGCTTGTTGTTCTTCGTTTCGGGGCGCTTGTCCTTACCTCGACCGGAGTATGGCTTGGAGCCTTGAGGCTTCTTATCAATTACGGCCAAGACTTCCCTGGAATTGTTGGCTTGAGGCTTTTGACCATTCACCTTGTTCTTGGATTTTTTTGGTCTTCTTATCATTCTTCTTGCCATTTTCGCCCGCATCTTGAGGAATTTTATCATCTCAATCAATAGTATTGTTCCATTCGACTGCTTCAGCAGCAGTCGCATATCGATCGGCCATCTCAAAGAGCTCGACAATGGTGGCAGGAGGATTTAAAGTGATTTCCTCCGTGATCCTTCTACTACGGACTCCCTATTTAAAAACCCTAATGATAGAAGAATCAGAAACTTCAGGAATGGAATTTTGAACCTGACTTAAGCGTCGAATGAACTGGCGCAGAGTTTCGTGATCATTTTGTCTCATCCTGTGCAGGTCGTCGTCTTTCCCAGGGCGATGGTAGGTGCCCTAGAAATTGGCTAGTAGTAGGTTGCAGAGGTGCTGCCATGAATTGATCGACTCGAGTGGTTGATTTAACAACCACGATTGAGCAGATCCCTCAAGCACAGTAGTAAGGTAATGTACCATTACATGCTCTCCTCCTCCTGCTGCTCGGACAGCGGTTGTATAGATCTGGAGGAATTTAATGGGGTTTTGAGATCCATCAAACTTCTCCATGTTCACTAGTCGAAACCGAGGCGGCCAGCGAACTGCTCGGAGGTCAGGTGAGAAAGCCCGACACCCGGTAATGACTTCTTGACGCCTTCTTTGCGAAAAAGAAGGGTTGACATCACTAGGTGATCGTACACGACGATACCTGGTCGTAGGTGGACCCGACCTATGGTAGGTCTCAACCTTACGAGGGAAATACTCCTCGTATTCCATCTGCTGTTGCAGATTTCCGGGTTGGAGTGGTGAACAATCATCTCTCCTGGGAGCTTGTTGATCATCAGGCATTCGAGGAACTCTTCTTCGACTGGAGTGAAGATCAGGAGAGCGTCGTGACCTGTTGTCGCGCTGATGTCCACACGGTGAGTTGTTTGAACGACTGGAAGCTAATGGATTCATACCGCTATGACTTCTGGGTCGATGTCGGCGAGGGTGCTCGAGTCTGATCATCGTGCTTCGAAGCCTTCGTGCGATCTCTTCAGTAAAGAGGTCGTAACCGGGCGCTCGGGCAAGTTCCCATGATGGGTTCTCGAGCAGATCGTTGATGTGTTGGAGTTCTTGAGCCTCCTCCAACTGATACTGAACGCGCCTAGGCAGATTTATCTGAGCTACAATTTTTTTCGTTGGGTTGCCTCAGGATCGTCCATATCTAATCCTCGAGCTTGCCTCAATGAAGTGCGATAGTTTTGAGGATTTCCCGCACGCTCATTAGAGTATTGACCCTGTTCATCACCGGAGGTGTTCTCGTCATTGCCACGAGGGGTCGTAGTGTGTGATCGTCAGGGAGCGTCCTCAATCATGTCTCTAAGAGATTGATTATTATCTGAGGGAAGAACGAAGACCTCCCGTTGATGATCTCCACTTGTGCTTGAGGCATCCTCGCTTGAGGGGTAGTCGAAAGACACCGTTTGGCGACTTGGAGCAAACCCCTTCAGGAAGGGGAATTCCGGGTTATAACCATCTCCGTCCGCAGGTGAGCCCTGTGATGGGATGGTTGAATTCGCAGGAAAAACGTGCTCGACCCCATCCTGATGAAGCTCCGGAATGATGGCTTCCAGGATTTACCGTGCCAGGTCAGACTGTCTTAGAAGGACTTGAACATTTGGAGGGGGAACACTCGTCATGTTGTGAGCCTGTCTTGGTACAGTCCTGATTGTGGTCAGATTGACCCTTGCCATCTGAGGAAGCTGGCTCCTCGTTTGGACGTAACGTTGTGGGTGATAAGGATCCCTCCTCAACTCCATCGGTGGTATGGTCTCCTGGAGAGTGATCTCCGGAGGCGACATCACCATCGGATGATACAATACTCGGTACGTAGTCAAAACCGTCATCCATGTTGATATCTGCGTAATCGGCAAAGTCGAACCAATTCTCCTCGTTCCACTCTCCTACCATGGAAGCATTAGAGTTGGAAAAAAAACAAAGAAAACCTGATGACTAGAAGATCCCCACGGTCGACGCCAACTATCGGTGTTTTAGAACCAATCTTATGTAATGATTGTTAGATTCGGGGGGTTTCCAAGACTCAAATCACGCAAAGTGAATGACACAGGGATTTTTATATAGGTTCAAGCCTTCTCCGAAGAGAATAATAACCCTACTCCTGTGTGGATATATTGAGTATGCTGGTTACGGATCAAGATTGTGCTCTCTCTCCATTGTCCTCCCCTCTTCTTCTAGTGATTCCGCCTTTTATATAATACTCGAAGTGGGCTGCCGTTTCTCCAGTCCAAAGGGCGCCTCAACGCTTCAGATGTTGAAGCCGTTACTGGAGATTATTGTGGGAGTAGTAACGTTCCCACGTCGCCAGACAGTTATCACCAGGACAGAGAGGTTAATCATGCAGTCATTTCAGGAATAACAACGTAGTTAACCACCCCATATCTTTCAAATATGGTGTAGAAGAATTTCTGATCAATCAGGCCCACATGTCTGTAAGCCCCCATCAACTAGGGACTGGTCGTAGAAGAGCTTACGACCAGGTGGTGGTCGTAGTAAAGCTTACGACCACAGACTGATCGTAGGATGACTTACGATCAGGGGATAGTCGTAGAAAAGCTTATGATTAGGGAATGGTCGTAGAAGAACTTATGACCATAAGATAGTCGTAGAAGGACTTACGACTATAGGGTAGTTGTAGAAAAACTTACGACCTCCAGCTTCTCCCTTACGAATGTTAAGGGGTATACTCAAGAACCATATGATGGTATGATTATCCATAATAAGAATTATAGATAAATAATTAAATGAGGATTATTATATCCTCGTCAAAATGTATGCTTCCTTAACATTTTATTTCTTGTATGCTATTTCTTTTCTTTTTTTGTATTTTGTACACTGGCACGCCTGCAACCTTAATCCCCACCCATGGAAATCTTAAGCGATTTCTAGTGTCAAACAAATAGATTAAGATGTTGTGACTTTAAGATATCCAACTGTTCCAATACTATATGAATAGTACATAAGTAGGACTCCTATAAAATTGTGTTTAGTCCTAAAAAACAAATTGTGTTTATTTTTTTATCTTCTACCTTTTTTTTGTTTTCACGCAATGTAAGCTTCGGTTCCCTTTTTTTTTCGCACGCACCATGCAGGCTGCGCTTCTTGTTTTCTTTTATTGTCTCGCATTATGTTGCCTTTGCCTTACACAAGTAAGGGATATCTTCTCTTTTTGTTTTTAAATTATGAAGTAATATAAATCTTTTTGGCTGCTATGGTTTCGCGTTAATTAAGAACCACCAGATTGCGGGCCAGATGCCATGCTCTTTTTCAGAAATTATAGTGTTTTTCTCTTCTTTTTTTCCCAATAACATCCAATGTTGGATACAATTCAACTTTAATTTGGGTCCATCAGATTGATGGCTAGATTTTTTTTGTGAGCATCTTTTGCATATTTTCTTTTTTTCTTAGTGATTGTAAAACAACTGTCATCAACTTTTATTATACCGTAGATAATAGGAAGTTGCTAGCTCATCTTATACCAGTTTCTCATTCTTGGTCGAGAGAGAGATGTAGTGGTGGGCTGTCGTGGGATGAGAGAGAAATAGGTTATTGGATGATGGGATTGAATGGTCAAATGTTGTCTCGTTGCTTGAGAGAAAAAAGCTATAGCTTTCTGTAGTATTTCACTAGATAATAATAGATAGATAGATTTTGGCCGGCCCTGCCAAAATAAGCAGAGTTGACTGGCGGTTGCGGTTTACTCCTGAAACGGTCACGCATACATCCAGCCGGCAGCGGCGGCAGGCCGGCCCACGGTGCGTACTGTTCTTTCATATGTATACATTGCACCTTTCTTCCCTGCTCCTCTAAAGCTCCACGCGGCGAAAAGATGAAGACGTCGTGGACTCGAATGGCCTGCCTGACACCGGCACGTGCGACGCCCGTCTTATCTACCAACTTCTGCTGCTAACCACTCATCTTCTCCGACTCTCACCCAAACGTTGCCGTCATAGAGTGTCAAATTGGCCAAGCCGAACGTAACCATGCATGTTATATAATCAACCACCATTTCTTCCACCATTTCTACTTGCCGTTCGGGACCGACGAGGCCGGATAGCAAGGGTAGGTGGAGCCAATACAAAGGCTACGGTACCAACGGCATAGACCGACGAGGCCATAGATACTGCCGACGCCTATCTACATCAACCATCTACATCACATGCATGGAGAATACGAACCGTAGACCGACGATTACAACTACTAGTGGGCCTGCGGCGCGCTTGCGCGCCGTGCACGCGCGAGTCACGTCCCGATGGAGCCCGCGAGAACCAGTGCGAACCAGTCCGAAGTCACGCCCGCGAAATCGGCAAGACGCAGCAAAGCAGCGCGAGTCACGCCCGTGGGACCTGCGCGTGGAAGGAGCGAGCGAATGGGCACGCAAAGCAAAAAAAAAAATCTTGCAGCTAAGAAGAAGGCAGGCGCTGAATCCGACAGCTCAAAAAAAAAAAAGGGCGACGTGGCCTGGTGTGCGTGCATCTATATACATATGATCTAATCTGTAATAATGTATAGAGCAAATAAATAGACTAAAATATGTAGGATACTACTCTTGAAAGGCAGTTCTATCTACAGTAATAAACAATGTAAGCCTGGTGCGCGCATAAGCGCGCATGTAGCAGGTTTTAGGAAAAAAATTCGGAACTGCTATATATGTCCTGAGGAGGTCCTGGAAGAGGTCCAGAGGTCCTAGAGGAGGTCCTAGGGGAGGTCCTGAGGTGTTGGAGGAGTTTCTGGGGGGAGGTCTTCAGGGAGGTCCTGGAAGAGGTTCTGAAGAGGTCTTGGAAGAGGTCCTGAGGTCCTGAAGGAGGTTCTGGGGGAGGTTCTGGAGGAGGTCCGGGGGAGGTTCTGGGGGAGGTCCTGGAGGAGGTTCTGGGGGAGGGCCTGAGGAGATTCTGGAGGAGGTCCTGAGGGAGGTCTTGGAGGAGGTCTTGGGGGAGGTGCTGGAAGAGGTCCTGGGGGAGGTCCGGAGGAGGTCCCGAGGGAGGTCCTGGAAGACGTCTTGAGGTTCTGGAGGTCTTAAGGTCCTGGAAGAGGCCCTAGAAGAGGTCTTGGAGGAGGTCCTGAGGGAGATCCTAGAAGAGGTCCTGAGAAAGGTCCTAAAGAGGTCCTGGAGGTCCAGGGAGAGGTCCTGGAAGAGCTCCTGAGGGAGGTTATGGAAGAGGTCTTGAGGAGGTCCTGGAAGAGGTCGTGAGGTGCTGGAGGAGGTCCTGAGGGAGGTCTTGGAGGAGGTCCTGATGAGGTCCTGGAAGAGGTCTTGGAGGACGTCCTGAGGGAGGTCGTGAAGAGGTCTTGGAAGAGGTCGTGATGTCCTGGAGGAGGTCCTGAGGGAGTGTAAGGACCCCGAAATATTGGAAATGTGCCGAATTAAAAATTATACTAGTAGCATGATTCTTAATTAAGGAACAGTTCAGTTCCTTCATTAAAATAATACTAGAGGTATAATCATAATAAGTAACAAATCCAATCTTCAGGTTCCCGGATATGTGCCTCATGTTAGCTCCCAGAATCAGCTGCTAACATACACATATCCTCACAACATTATATCACAAGCATACACGTTTAGAATATGCATACACAGCTAGAATATATATATCAGTAAAATTTTACAGAGGAAACATTTAGTAAATAAGAAAGCAGAAGAAGAAATAAGAAAATAACTTTCGGTGGGCGCCACAACCCAAGGGCAACTTGATAGGATTAAAGCGAAGAACCAACGCATAATCGTCTCAACTTGAAATATTAATTAGAACGTCTTCACCGCAACAAGTGGACAATTTCCCTTGAGTACGGAAGGTACTCAACAAGACTTACACAAACTACTAAAATGAAGTGTTTAATAGAACCTACACAAAGGATTAGAATTGATATATGCATAAGGTTAACAACGGGGAAGGTTATAAGGGTTCAACTGCGTGTAAAGCAATACAACTTAACCTACCATTGCTAAATTTTCACAAAGCAATTTAATAAATCATTTTGGACTAAAACAGTAAGTAAATGAAGAATAAACATAAACAATAAACAATAATGAAGTGGTGTTATACCACCAAAGACTGTGATACATAATTAACCATATAACCGAAATTCCACCACCAAATAAATTGGAATGTAAAATCTATACAAAGCGCTAATCAAATTCAAGCATTGTCCGTGAATCGGGGACACGGCTATTGAATAGTTTTAAACCTGCGAGGGTGTACATCTTTACCCACACGACTTAGTTAGCTCAGTAGCCCCTAGGATAATAGCACACCTTGCCTTTGGTATGCCGTAGGGTAAACTAAGATTTGGTATTTTTCAACAAGTTAACACTATTGAGTTGGATGACCCATGTGAGACTAATCCGCTTAAACAACGATCGATAGCATATATTCAACCGAGGCTCACATGTTGTACCGGAATGCCGACCCGATCAATTAAATGCTGGTGTGCTCACTACACATATTACACATGATCGGGGCCTGAAGGAACGTACATGCGATGTAACACATCTACGCCTTACCCTTTCTAAGAACATCGATATTGATATAAGCTCCACATGGCATACGACACGGCCGAAGACTTAAGCATCTATGCCATATGAAATCAATACACATGTCCTTACTCTCTGTATCCAACTCAATAATATTAACCCTTTACTTAACCAAGCAAGCGCCCATACATGCGTGTGGAAGTACGTTGGGGCTTGAATCATCCAGCCGATGTTCAGTCCTTAATCAATCCAGACAAGACAACCACATTTCCCAATTCTCGTGCACTACGGCACCACCACTAGCATCCACTTGTCCAGATTTGAATTTAAATTATCAACAAGATTTAGGATCATTTCAAATTCAAATAACTGAACAAAATTAAAACAAATAAAAGTTATTTGTTGTCCCTGTGTTTGACAAGAGAAGCTTGCCAAACCCTAACGTTCTATGGACTGCATGGCTAAGCAAAATTAGAAATCAAGTATTATTATATCACAAACTATCTTAGGTTAAGTGTATGATTCAATTTAAGGTAAGCCACAAGTCTAGGTTGTAACTAACTAAGAACAGAGAACAAATAGTTTTTAGAAAATTGCATGCAACAGTGTCACTGTATTTTAGAAAGCTACAGTTCCAAAAGATTAGGATCAACATGGTGCAGAGAGGAAGCTTGCCTTGGTAGAAGTCCACTTGTTCACTCATGTAGGCGTAATTATTCACTCCGCGCAATTCATAATCTAGAAAGAAAATGCGATAGCGAATAAACACCAATAAAACCGAGAAATCCAAAATGCTCAAAAATGCATGATAATTATATATATGAATGAAGTTATAATTCTACGTGCATTTAGGTATAGATTTTAGTCTAATTGGAGTTCAAATTCTTATGAATTTGTGGAGGTTAATTTCAATTTCTGAGGTAATCATAATAACTAACGATACTTAAAGTTTAGGTGAGATTGTTTTCCTTAACAGGACACCTAGTGCTCACAAACATTCTCTCTCTAGGCATTCTATGCATACATCCACGATGATCATACAGTCAAAATCAATCCTCTTATATATATTTCTTATCAATTAATCTTCTAAAATCTTAGTAAGTTTTCAAAAGAATAGATTATTTCATTATCTTATCAATTATTGAGATATTAATCACACATAAATGAAAACTTGACTTCATAAATTTCAGTTTGGCTAGGTTTGTTTTGATTAATTAAATTAGTACTTATTCTTTAGATGATTAGCTTTTGCAAATTTTGAGGTCTAAAGCTCAAATGGACTTAAAGGTCACTAGGATTAAAATTTGAAATACATTATACCTCGCCATTTGGCCAAAGATTAGACAACAAAATTGATTTTAGTTAAGCTCCAATTAGTTGGCTAGTTTAAACACATTAAACGATTTATTAGTTACTAAATTATTTAGCTCTTAATTTGACTACATTACATATTAGAATCTTGCTTACTAGGTGATGATCGAAAGATCAATTAAGATTATTAACACCTCTAATTATTGAATTAACATTGCCATTTGTCTATCAACAAAACTGATTCTTTTCAGATTAGCTAATTTAGTGGGATGACCTAAAAGGCTAAATACAACATAAAGCATTAAATCTTTCTTTACTAGTTACATTTCATAACAGGATGAGCTAATAGACTTACATTAGGGTTACGAAAATTCAACTTCAAAGTGGATTTTCATATTTAGCTTTCAGATTTGTACATTTCTATCGATAGGTTAAGTGTTGAAAGACTAAATGAATTGGGAATATTTCTAGTTATTGGATTAACCATGCTATAATCTTACCTACAAAACCAACATCTTTAGATTCTTGTTCATGCATATATATAATAGCGGTTTTGTAGGATTAAGGTTCTATTAGCTAATCTTACATTAATTGAACTTCCAATTTATGGACTTAATTGATATTCACAAAATTAGTTAATGTATGAATTAGTAGTAAGACAATTGGTTTACTAACAGTTCCTCTGTTCCATTATGTCAACCAAGGTGTGTTATAGTTCTTATAATGACTATTTTACTAAATTAAACATTATTTGCTAATTGCCTTGATTCTTGTTCAAATACTAAAATGCTAATCTAGGCTTTTATCAACTCAACCTTCCAAGAGCCAATTCAATTATCTATTTGCTAATTATCTTTTTAGTGATCAAATAATTAAGCACAATACTTAGCAAAAAGGATTAGTCATTTTACAGAACTATAGGTTTTGTCGGTTCGGGCATCCTATAACAGGACAATTTCTCGAATTGAACGACTACCTTCTCATTCATACTAATTCAATCTTCCAACTTTTTGCTAGATTATTTAGGTGAAAAGTTTAGTCCAATTGGAGTTCATTTCACTTAGTTACGACCTTATGAAGTTGAAATTATAGCAAAATAGTCTCATTGTTACTAAAATTCACCTCTTGAAAAACAAGTGACTCCTCAGCGGAACAACTTGACAAAATGTAGCGTCGATAATGGATGATAGACTTCATATTCAGATGAAACCCGGATCTGAATAGGTTCCCCGAATCTTGAGACACGAGAATGGAAAGATCATCGAAATTAGTTATGAATTGAGAAACCAAGGGTAATGCGCCTTCAGATATTGAGACTCGCCAAATGGAAGGGGAGATGATGCGAGCAAGGAATTGACAGATCATTCACCTCACCAATGGTCCTCGCATGAGCAAAACCCACCTTTGAAGTGATCGAATCTATTAGCATCTCTCAATATGATTTCCCAAGAAGTTATCTTCGCAATCAATTTTATTGCGGAATGGCAATCACCACACACTCTAAGGTTCTTCAACTTGGACGGTTTACGCCCACAAAAGGACAAGACATTGTTCTTTGTAGGAAATGTCTCCACTTGGTCCTCAAATTTCCACAATGGAACGTCTTCCATTGAAGCGGGACTTCGGCCTAGCAAAGAAACCACAAGACGCTTATTTATCGTTGCCTTCACCGACAAACATTCCACTTTCCACTGTCTCCGATCTAACTTTTTGTATCAATCGCATCCATTTATTGGTGAACGATGTAAGAGAAGTAGATGAACCACTTGGCCATGAACATGTGAATTCATCGCAGACTCATCTTCCTATGCACCGACCTTAACGGTTCAGAATTGAACCTCCAATTGATCAATCACAACCGGAGAAGGAAGATGGGACAACAATGACACACTTGAGTGCGAGTCGTCGGCCGACGGCGCCGAGGTCGACGGCGCGGCTAGGGCCGAGGGAGACGGCGGCACGGCAAACCGAGGAGGGCGGCGCGAGTGGGGAGAAGGGCGGCGCCGAGATGGATCCGGCGGAGCAGGCGGGCAGTTCTGGCGACGGAGGAGGGCAGCGACGGCGAGGAGGACGTCGGACGGGCGAAGGGGCAGCATGAGCACTCGGCGCGACTACTGGAAAATCTGAGGGATGGAGTCGGTTGAGGGCGTGGCGGTGGCATTTGCGGGGGCGGCGACCAAGGAGGCAGACGGTGGTGGCGCTGGTAGTCCGAGGACGACGGCCAGTCTTGAAACTTCATGGTGGCGGTGGCGGTTGGGAGGCACCGAGCACCACGAGGCCAAGTGGGAGTGGAGGCCGGGAGCCGGAGGTGGCCGGGACGGCCTGGCGGATGGTGGAGCTCGGCATGGTGGAGGGGAGGGCGGCATGGTGGTGGCGCCATGGAGTAGGAGTAGGGAGAAGACAGATTTGGGGAAGAGATCGAAGGAAGATTGACCTGGAGGTGATGACCGAATGGGGAAGAAAGGAAGGAAAATAAGGCATGTTGCTCCTAGTAGAATCAAGAGGTTTCAGATGGGGTGGCGTGGCATGCAAAGGGAACAAGCCATGATCGAGTAGGAAAAAGAAATGAGAGATCGAATTTTTAGACAATTAAGCGATGGTGATAAATAAGTGGATCGTTAAATAAAGTTAGCGAGCTCCAAAAATTATAAATTTCAGAGCGGGTTTCGATATATTGTAAATTTTATACAATTGTTTAAGGATTTTATGTTCTATATATATACTTTTCTAAAAATTACATTCATGATTTATTCATTTGTTTAAATTCACTTAGAGAAGATGTTTAGTAATTAAGTTTGGATTTTTATCAAGGTTAGATTGAGTTCCTAAATTTGAAAAAAATTCATTTCTATTTATGGTAATTATTCTAGCATTTAAATAAATTGTTTTCCAGATATTTTCATAAGCTTTTATTTAAATTTTCTTTTGTGGCTTTAGTTTGAATTAGAGATTCACGTGAGATTTACATTTGATTTTAGAATTTTCAAATGCATAATTTATGCACATGCTCGAAATAATAATTATAATATAAAATGCATATAATTATTATTTATTACAATTGGGGTCATTATAAACCTATTCTTTAATGAATCTCGTCCCCGAGATTCCTATGGTTCGGAAATTGGGATGAAAGGCTAGGGCAATCTAGTTAGGGTTGGTCATCAGGCCACACTTCGAATTTTATCATAATCAGAACTCAAATCCGAAGCATGTGAAGTTATTTCTAAGTTTTAGGTAAGAGGATGGCATAGCTCTATTTAGTCTACCGAAGTAGGCATTGATCGATAGAACAGAGGGTCGGTTAAATGGTAATCTAGTATCAATATTGGAATGTTGTGTAGAGACTAGAGAAGACAAAGCAAGGTTGCTGGTAGTCTCATTTAACCCTTGCTCTACTAGTTCTAATTGTCTGCTTTGTTAGTGCATTCTTTTCCAAGCCGGGCATTACTAGAGAAATGCATGAAAGGATGTATAAATGAATTCAGATTTATGTCAATTTAAATTGGATTAGTGAGAGTGCAAATGATTACATGCATGCTTACAAGAGTCTATCAAAATGCAACCAAATAAATTTTATTGGTGTTAGATGAGCATGAGATTTAATAAACAATATAAATTCAAACTATCATGATGTGGTCCTTAACAATTATAATATTTCTATTTGCTTCAGATTTAAACTTGGCTAGAATAGTCTTGCAAAACATTTAAATTAAATTCTGGGCATAACAAGTTCAAATACTTCTTGAAACATTACAGTTGTGGAACACACACTGTTGGATGCTTAGGTCAATATTATGAAGATTTTTAAAATCATCTAATATCACTGGAGCATAATTTTATCATTTTAGGTCAACAATTACACAATAACAAGAAATGGGTTTCTCTTTTGAAAAGCATGGAACTACATGTCTAGCCTAAGCTGATTTAATTGCTTGTAGCTGATCAATATTACAATTAGGCTACTCTCGGTTCATGTTATGACATGTTCTGTACTTAACAGTTTTAAAAGACAAGCATTCTTTAATTTTACAATTATCTAGCATATCAAGTTACACATTCTTGACCTTCAAATTTTTAAATTCAAGCAAGGAACCTATATGAGCATGGCAAGTCGTTCAATTCTAATTTAGTTAACAGTTAACAGTTTTAAGATAAAACCATTTAAGGAAAGTTCAATTTATACTCCTATAGACTAGTAATTTTATTTTTATGCTTTAATTACCATAAAAAAAATGCTAACCATGCATCTTGATTTATATAAATTCTTTTTAGTTATGATACTTGCTAATAACCTGAGTGACCAAATATTCTTAAGTTAACTCAAAACTATATGCATGATCAAAGTGTAGGAATCATGATGCCTAATACATGATTTGGGTAGCTTCTACCCCCCTTAAACATTTTGGTGCATAAGAGATAGAATGAGGAGAGAATGAGCATAATATGAGTAGACGGGTAACTCTAAGGCAATAATCCCTATAATGAATGCACAATCTCAAAACTTTGCGATTCAAGATCCAAATGGAAATCTTTGCAACTCAAAATCCAAATGGGTGTACTAAGGTTCAAAGACCAAGACAAGATACAACTCGAACCATAATTAGTTTTCCGACATAGTTGCTATACATGCCGCCTGTGAGGCGATGTGCAACTATCGAAACAAAAGAAACCTAAATGATCACATTACAAAATCCAGCGTCTACAATATAATTAGGGTGTATATAATCTAAGAATAACCCCTAAATCAATCCTAATCTTGCTGGAAGCAATATCTTCTCATCCTATCACCATTGCCCTCACCAGTGGACTACTTAGCGTGTCTACTGTTAGAGAAAAGAGATGAGCATCAGAGAAAATTCACTTTGCACAAATTAAATGAATTGTGGGAAAAGAATTAGATGCTAGGATGGGTAAGAAAGAAAAGAATTATATTACTTATAGTTTGCCAAATTTTGCTAGCTTTGAAATTACTTTTTGCAAACCAAATTTCTAATATCGTCCATTGCTACGGCTTTAACCTACAATCAACACTCTGATACCAACATTTGTAAGGACCCCAAATATTGGAAATATGCGAATTAAAAATTATACTAGTAGCATGATTCTTAATTATGAACAGTTCAGTTCCTTCATTAAAATCATACTAGAGGTATAATCATAATAAGTAACAAATCCAATCTTCAGGTTCCCGGATATGTGCCTCATGTTAGCTCCCAGAATCAGCTGCTAACATACACATATCCTCACAACATTATATCACAAGCATACACGTTTAGAATATGCATACACAGCTAGAATATATATATCAGTAAAATTTTACAGCGGAAACATTTAGTAAATAAGAAACAGAAGAAGAAATAAGAAAATAACTTTCTAGTGGAGCGCCACAACCCAAGGGCAACTTGACTGGGATTAAAGCCGAAGAACCAACGCAATCGTCTCAACTTGAAATATTAATTAGAACGTCTTCACCTGCAACAAGTGGACAATTTCCACTGAGTACGGAAGGTACTCAACAAGACTTACACAAACTACTAAAATGAAGTGTTTAATAGAACCTACACAAAGGATTAGAATTGATATATGCATAAGGTTAACAACAGGAAGGTTATAAGGGTTCAACTTTGCGTAAAGCAATACAACTTAACCTACCATTGCTAAATTTTCACAAAGCAATTTAATAAATCATTTTGGACTAAAACAAGAAGTAAATGAAGAATAAATATAAACAATAAACAATAATGAAGTGGTGTTATACCACCAGACAACAAGACATAATTAACCATATAACCGAAATTCCACCACCAAATAAATTGGAATGTAAAATCTATACAAAGCGCTAATCAAATTCAAGCATTGTCCAGAATCGGGACACGGCTATTCGAATAGTTTTAAACCTGCGAGGGTGTACATCTTTACCCACACGACTTAGTTAGCCCGTAGCCCCTAGGATAATAGCACACTGCCTTTGGTATGCCGGCCGGGTAAACTAAGATTTGGTATTTTTCAACAAGTTAACACTATTGAGTTGGATGACCCATGTGAGACTAATCCCGCTTAAACAACGACTGATAGCATATATTCAACCGAGGCTCACATGTTGTACCGGGAATGCCGACCCAGTCAATTAAATGTGAACTGTGCTCACTACACATATTACACCGCAGTCGGGGCCCTGAAGGAACGTACATGCGATGTAACACATCTACGCCCTTACCCTTTCTAAGAACATCTGATATTGATATAAGCTCCACATGGCATACGACATGGCCCGAAGACTTAAGCATCTATGCCATATGAAATCAATACACATGTCCTTACTCTCCTGTATCCAACTCAATAATATTAACCCTTTACTTAACCAAACAGCGCCCATACACTGCGTGTGGAAGTGCGTTGGGGCTTGAATCATCCGGTAGATGTTGGGTCCTTAATCAATCCGCATAAGACAACCACATTTCCCAATTCTCGCACTACGGCACCACCACTAGCATCCACTTGTCCAGATTTGAATTTAAATTATCAACAAGATTTAGGATCATTTCAAATTCAAATAACTGAACAAGAATTAAAAACAAATAAAAGTTATTTGTTGTCCCTGTGTTTGACAAGAGAAGCTTGCCAAACCCTAACGCTCTATGGATTGCATGGCTAAGCAAAATTAGAAATCAAGTATTATTATATCACAAACTATCTTAGGTTAAGTGTATGATTCAATTTAAGGTAAGCCACAAGTCTAGGTTGTAACTAACTAAGAACAGAGAACAAATAGTTTTTAGAAAATTGCATGCAACAGTGTCACTGTATTTTAGAAAGCTACAGTTCCAAAAGATTAGGATCAACATGGTGCAGAGAGGAAGCTTGCCTTGGTAGAAGTCCACTTGTTCACTCATGTAGGCGTAATTATTCACTCCGCGCAATTCATAATCTAGAAAGAAAATGCGATAGCGAATAAACACCAATAAAACCGAGAAATCCAAAATGCTCAAAAATGCATGATAATTATATATATGAATGAAGTTATAATTCTACGTGCATTTAGGTATAGATTTTAGTCTAATTGGAGTTCAACTTCTTATGAATTTGTGGAGGTTAATTTCAATTTCTGAGGTAATCATAATAACTGACGATACTTAAAGTTTAGGTGAGATTGTTTTCCTTAACAGGACACCTAGTGCTCACAAACATCTCTCTCTAGGCATTCTATGCATACATCCACGATGATCATACAGTCAAAATCAATCCTCTTATATATATTTCTTATCAATTAATCTTCTAAAATCTTAGTAAGTTTTCAAAAGAATAGATTATTTCATTATCTTATCAATTATTGAGATATTAATCACACATAAATGAAAACAAACTTCATAAATTTGAGTTTGGCTAGGTTTGTTTTGATTAATTAAATTAGTACTTATTCTTTAGATGATTAGCTTTTGCAAATTTTGAGGTCTAAAGCTCAAATGGACTTAAAGGTCACTAGGATTAAAATTTGAAATACATTATACCTCGCCATTTGGCCAAAGATTAGACAACAAAATTGATTTTAGTTAAGCTCCAATTAGTTGGCTAGTTTAAACACATTAAACGATTTATTAGTTACTAAATTATTTAGCTCTTAATTTGACTACATTACATATTAGAATGCTGCTTACTAGGTGATGATCGAAAGATCAATTAAGATTATTAACACCTCTAATTATTGAATTAACATTGCCATTTGTCTATCAACAAAACCTGATTCTTTTCAGATTAGCTAATTTAGTGGGATGACCTAAAAGGCTAAATACAACATAAAGCATTAAATCTTTCTTTACTAGTTACATTTCATAACAGGATGAGCTAATAGACTTCTGTTAGGGTTCTGAAAATTCAACTTCAAAGTGGATTTTCATATTTAGCTTTCAGATTTGTACATTTCTATCAGATAGGTTAAGTGTTCGAAAGACTAAATGAATTGGGAATATTTCTAGTTATTGGATTAACCATGCTATAATCTTACCTACAAAACCAACATCTTTAGATTACTGTTCATGCATATATATAATAGCAGTTTTGTAGGATTAAGGTTCTATTAGCTAATCTTCTGTTAATTCGAACTTCCAATTTATGGACTTAATTGATATTCACAAAATTAGTTAATGTATGAATTAGTAGTAAGACAATTGGTTTACTAACAGTTCCTCTGCTCCATTATGTCAACCAAGGTGTTGTTATAGTTCTTATAATCGACTATTTTACTAAATTAAACATTATTTGCTAATTGCCTTCAGATTACTGTTCAAATACTAAAATGGTAATCTAGGCTTTTATCAACTCAACCTTCCAATAGCCAATTCAATTATCTATTTGCTAATTATCTTTTTAGTGATCAAATAATTAAGCACAATACTTAGCAAAAAGGATTAGTCATTTTACAGAACTATAGGTTTTGTCGGTTCGGGCATCCTATAACAGGACAATTTAAGAATTGAGCGACTACCTTCTCATTCATACTAATTCAATCTTCCAACTTTTTGCTAGATTATTTAGGTGAAAAGTTTAGTCCAATTGGAGTTCATTTCACTTAGTTACGACCTTATGAAGTTGAAATTATAGCAAAATAGTCTCTCGTTACTAAAATTCACCTCTTGAAAAACAAGTGACTCCTCAACGGAACAACTTGACAAAATGTAGCGTCTTGATAATGGATGATAGACTTCATATTCAGATGAAACCCGGATCTGAATAGGTTCCCCGACATCTTGAGACACAGAATGGAAAGATCATCGAAATTAGTTATGAATTGAGAAACCAAGGGTAATCGCCTTGAGATATTGAGACTCGCCAAATGGAAGGGGGAGATGATGCGAGCAAGGAATTGACCAGATCATTCACCTCACCAATGGTCCTGCATGAGCAAAACCCACCTTTGAAGTGATCGAATCTATTAGCATCTCTCAGTATGATTTCCCAAGAAGTTATCTTCGCAATCAATTTTATTGCGGAATGGCAATCACCACACACTCTAAGGTTCTTCAACTTGGACGGTTTACGCCCACAAAAGGACAAGACATTGTTCTTTGTAGGAAATGTCTCCACTTGGTCCTCAAATTTCCACAATGGAACGTCTTCCATTGAAGCGGGACTTTCACTGGCGACAAACCACAAGACGCTTATTTATCGTTGCCTTCACCGACAAACATTCCACTTTCCACTCTGTCTGATCTAACTTTTGTATCAATCGCATCCATTTATTGGTGAAGAGTGTAAGAGAAGTAGATGAACCACTTGGCCATGAACATGTGAATTCATCGCAGACTCATCTTCCTATGCATCGACCTTAACGGTTACAGAATTGAACCTCCAATTGATCAATCACAACGGAGAAGGAAGATGGGACAACAATGACACACTTGAGTGCGAGTCGGCCGACGGCCGAGGTCGACGGCGCGGCTAGGGCCGAGGGAGACGGCGGCAACAAAATCGAGGAGGGCGGCGCGAGTGGGGAGAAGGGCGGCGCGAGATGGATCCGGCGGAGCAGGTCGGGCGATTCGTGGCGACGGAGGACGGCCGCGTCGGCAGGAGGACGCTCGGACGGGAGCGGGGCAGCCGCGGAGCACTCGGCGCGACTACAAAAGAGTACCGAGGATGGAGTCGGTTGAGGGCGTGGCGGTGGCGACGGAGGCGGCGACCAAGGAGCGCACGGTGGTGGCGCTGGCTGGTCTTGAGGACGACGGCGTCAAGGGAACTTCATGGTGGCGGTGGCGGTTGGGAGGCACCGTGCACCACGAGGCCAAGGAGTGGAGGCCGGGAGCCGGGAGGTGGCTTGACGGGCGGGCGGATGGTGGAGCTCGGCTGGTGGAGGGGAGGAGCGGCATGGTGGTGGCGCCATGGAGTAGGAGTAGGAGAAGACAGATTTGGGGAAGAGCTGAAGGAAGATTGACCTGGAGGTGATGACCGAATGGGGAAGAAAGGAAGGAAAATAAGGCATGTTGCTCCTAGTAGAATCAAGAGGTTTCAGATGGGGTGGCGTGGCATGCAAAAGGAACAAGCGGCATCGAAAGTAGGAAAAAGAAATGAGAGATCGAATTTTTAGACAATTAGCGATGGTGATAAATAAGTGGATCGTTAAATAAAGTTAGGTGCTCCAAAATTATAAATTTCGAGAGAGGGTTTCGATATATTGTAAATTTTATACAATTGTTTAAGGATTTTATGTTCTATATATATACTTTTCTAAAAATTACATTCATGATTTATTCATTTGTTTAAATTCACTTAGAGAAGATGTTTAGTAATTAAGTTTGGATTTTTATCAAGGTTAGATTGAGTTCCTAAATTTGAAAAAAATTCATTTCTATTTATGGTAATTATTCTAGCATTTAAATAAATTGTTTTCCAGATATTTTCATAAGCTTTTATTTAAATTTTCTTTTGTGGCTTTAGTTTGAATTAGAGATTCACGTGAGATTTACATTTGATTTTAGAATTTTCAAATGCATAATTTATGCACATGCTCCAGAAATAATAATTATAATATAAAATGCATATAATTACTGTTTATTACAATTGGGGCTGTTACAGGGAGGCCCTGGAGGAGGTCCTGAGGGAGGTCCGGAGGTCATTAGGGAGGTCCTGGAGGTCTTGAAAGAGGTCCTGAGGAGGTCCTAGAAGAGGTCTTGGAGGAGGTCCTGAGGAGGTCCTGAAAGAGGTCGTGATAGTGGTCCTGAGGAGGTCCTGGAAGAGGTCTTGGAGGACGTCCTGAGGGAGGTCGTGAAGAGGTCTTGGAAGAGGTCCTGAGGAGGTCCTTGTGGCGACCCCACCCTAGGGCACCCGAGAGGTCCTCTCAGGATCTCCTAGGACGTCCCTTAGGACCTCCCAGGAGGTCCGATGGCACCTCTCGAGGCTCGGGTAGGACCTGCCCCCGGCAGCACCAATCGAGGGCCTGGTAGGACCTCTCAAGGTTGCCACCGAGGAAAGCGGGAGTCACGGGGAGATCCCCTACTGCCACGGCCAACTCAGGAAAGGTCAAAGGACCTGACCTGAGGAGGTCGTGAGACTTGAGGGATCACTCTGTGATTCCCAATGTGAACTGAGCTAGTCCCAAGGATCTCAAGCTAGCTCTTCACAGCATACAAGAATGGTAACATCCATGACATAATCTTTATTTACAGCATACCAACGGAGTTGTTTACAAAAGGTGGCCTTGGGCCAAAAGCAAGCTTACAAAAGACAGAAACAGATATCCATCCATTATACCACAGGCAAAAATGGCTTGAGGGCACAACCTACACATCCTGGTCCTCTTCTTCACTGCTGTTGTCTTCTCCTGATAAAATTTGCATTGAGCAAGAGTGAGCACTACCACTGTGCTCGCAAGTCACACCCGTGGAGTAACAAAATGACATGCATACATGGATGTACAACAGAAGGCATAATATGGTTGATTTGCATAAAGCCAAGTTTCTTTCAACTACAGTTACTAAGTTCCAAGACAGGTTTTTAATAGATAAAATTCATTTTCAAAACTTGATTTTCAGTTAGATAGCATTCATCAACAAGTTGGTGAAGGATACCCTCCTGTCACAAGGCTCCCTGCCCAAAACTCATGGGATAGAAATCCCAAAACAATTTATTAAACACTTTGAGAAACCCAAATCCAACATCTAACTCTGAGTGGCCGCTGCCAGCATGTCCATGACCGTGGACACGGCTATTCGAATAGATTTACACTCGGCCGAGGATATGCACTTTACCCACATGACATGATTCCTCTAGTTTATCCGGCATCCGTCGATGCCACCTCTCACTACCAAAGGTAAGAGGTCTAGAGTTCATGACAAAGCCTTTACAATGCATTGTTCCACCACAGTCTTTCCTTGCTAAGGTTTCGCCTCCTTTGGATACAAATCCGCAGGATCTGGGCCCCCTCTTGCACCAGTGGGAAACACAGGTCATAAAAGACCATAGGCCGTGGAAGACCTCCCACACCTCCAAATGGATCAACTGCGGTGGAAGTTCTGCAAATTAATTGGCCAGGTCCTACACCCCATACTGGAGACATGTGGTTGCACGATTTTGGCATAGCCCATTATAGGCCTAGCATTGGCGGCTCAAAGACCGGTCCTCAACTGACTTGGGCGACAAACACGAACCCCTGGACCTCCACCTTAGCCAGGATAGAGTCCGTGCATAAACCTTGCACCAACCAAGCAAACCAATTCGCCCAAGTCTAAATCAGTTTTCCTTTTCTTTGCTTCCCCAGCAATATTTCCATACTCCCATGACAACCCAATGTCATGGTCAAAACATTTTAACAGTAGTTGGTCCTGAAGGTAAAGATTTTCCCAAATTAAGTACTTTTGGTCTAAGCAAGACTAAGCATTTGGTTTTTCAATTGCTCCTGGTTCACACTAATGTATCAACCAGATTTTGTCTAAGGTGACAACAGATTTGGTTCAATGTCAAGGTTGGCCATATGAAGGAACTAGGCATAACTATGTGTTCAAAGACAGGTATTGAAATAACTTGATAGAAATAAGCATGCATTATACTTTGAAATTGAACATAAATAAATTAAAATAGTGGGTGCAATATGATCAAGAGCATGACTTGCCTTGCTCACTGTCCTGAGTCTTCTTCTTCAGTGCACTCTAGCTCCTCAGTGCCTTCACGTTCTATACGAGAGAAAAGGAGACAACTCAAACCAAATTCCAAATAAAGAGCCAAAAGAACTTCAAAAGAAACTCCAAAACTTAATCAACAAGAGCACCTCACACACAAAAGAAGTTCTGTGAGAGAGGTCCTAACCTACGGGAGAAAGGTCCAATGAGGAAGGTCCTCACAAAAGACCAGAGGGGTGACCTTACGCAAAAGACCACGATGATGATGAGTGCGCAGGGTCCAGAGAGGTGATCTTCATACAAAACCCATAGAGTTCCAAAGAGAATCCAAAAGAAGAGGTCCTGGAAGAGGTATAATCTCTTATTGTGGTAATAAGAACAAGAACAGAGCAATATACAAGGAGGCTTACCAGCAATAAGAAAGAGGCGACGAGTGAAGGGGAGGTCGAAGGCAATATGGGTGGTTAAGGTCAACGCCCAAGCTCCTGTCGAGCCTCCAATGGTGAAAATACGATGAATCGATGCTCCTGGCGATGTTCTTGGCAGCAAGGACTCTCTAGGAAGCTATTGAGTGTGAGCCAAGGTGTTGGTCGTGGGAAAAAGGTGGCAATGAAGGGCTCCCGGGGCTAGTTATAGTCAAAGAGAGTGAAAAGACCACTCAATGCGTACATGATTTGGTGAGCATGAAAAATAGGCAAAAGGTACAGGGATGTCAAAGGAAAATAATAAAGGACATTGTGTACTGTTACGGGAGGAGACTAGAAAAGACACCAATAGTGCCCCAGAATGACCCCATTCAATGGAAGCAGCCACTTTCATGGCTGCATTCAATGCGACAGGACATGCATTAAATGCTCATGGTACTAGTGTGGCGGGGAAAAATAAAAATGGGTAAGCCTGGCAGGTGGGACCATTAAGAATAAATATCCATTGCCAAGGATAGATGACCTCTTTGACCAACTAAAGGGGGCAAGTGTGTTCTCTAAAATAGACATAAGGTCTGGTTATCATCAACTAAAAATTAGACCAGAGAACATCCCCAAAACTGCTTTTACCACAAGGTATGGACTATATGAGTTTACTGTGATGTCTTTTGGACTGACAAATGCCCCGGCCTATTTTATGAGCATGATGAACAAAGTATTCATGGACTTTCTCGACAAGTTCGTGGTGGTGTTTATTGATGATATCCTCATCTACTCTAAAAATGAAAAAGAACATGAAGACCACCTCAAAATTGTGTTGGGAAGACTTAGAGAGCAGCAGCTCTATGCTAAGTTTAGTAAATGTGAGTTTTGGCTAAGTCAAGTAGCCTTTCTTGGACATATTATTTTGGCCAGAGGAGTAGCTGTAGACCCCTCAAAGGTGGAAGCTGTCCTAGAATGGAGACCTCCTAAGACAGTGACTGAAGTAAGAAGTTTTCTTGGTCTAGCTGGCTACTATAGAAGATATATTGAAGGTTTTTCCAAGATTGCTAGACCTCTCACCCAGCTCTTGAAAAAGGAGAATAAATTTGAATGGACCAAAGCCTGTGAGCAAAGCTTTCAGGAATTAAAGGAAAGGCTTGTCACAGCCCCAGTCCTAGTCTTGCCAGACATCCATAGAGACTTTGAGGTATTCTGTGATGCATCTCATCAAGGTCTTGGATGTGTGCTAATGCAAGACGGAAGAGTAGTGGCATATGCATCTAGACAGTTGAGACATCATGAAGAGAACTACCCAACACATGATCTAGAATTGGCAGCTATTGTACATGCTTTAAAAATCTGGCGACACTACCTTATTGGTAATCGCTGTGAGATATACACGGACCACAAAAGTTTGAAATATATCTTCACACAACCAGAGCTTAACTTCAGACAGAGGAGATGGTTAGAATTAATTAAAGACTATGACCTTGGGATTCACTATCACCCAGGCAAAGCCAATGTAGTGGCAGATGCCTTGAGCCGAAAAAGTTATTGTAATACCTTATTGGTTCAAGAACAACAACCAAAACTATATGAAGAGTTGAAGTACCTCAACTTGGAGATTGTAGAGCAAGGATGTGTGAACACCTTGGAGGTACATCCGATCGTTCTGGATCAGATTAAGGGACAATAAGAAAAGGATGAAGATATCCAAGAAATTAAGAGGAACATGAGGAGGGGTAAAGCCCCAGGTTTCTCTGAGGACGAACAGGGAGTAGTATGGTTTGGCAGCCGAGTCTGTGTGCCAAATAGCCAGGAGATTAAGCAGCTCATCTTGGTGGAAGCCCACGGATCACCTTACTCCATCCACCCGGGCAGCACCAAAATGTATCAAGACCTTAAAGAAAGATATTGGTGGACTAGTATGAAGCAAGATGTTGCTAAATATGTAGCCCAATGTGATGTGTGTCAGAGAGTTAAAGCCCTACACCAAAAACCAGTCGTTCTGTTACAACCATTGCCAATTCCCGAATGGAAATGGGAGCAAGTGGGCATGGACTTCATTACTGGACTGTCTAGGACCCAATCCGGGTATGACTCTATATGGGTGGTGGTTGATCGGTTAACCAAAGTAGCACATTTCATACCAGTCAAGACCACCTATACTAGTAATGCCTTGGCAGATCTGTACATGGCAAGAATTGTTTGTTTACATGGAGTGCCCAAAAGAATAGTGTTAGACAGAGGGTCTCAATTTACTTCAAGGTTTTGGCAAAGTTTACATGAAGCTCTGGGTACTAAACTCAATTTTAGTACAGCTTATCATCCTCAAACAGATGGGCAAACAGAGAGAGTGAACCAAATTCTGGAAGACATGCTCAGGGCATGTGCCCTGGATTTTGGGAAAAGTTGGGACAAGAACTTGCCCTATGCCGAATTCTCTTATAATAATAGCTATCAAGCTAGCCTACAGATGTTCCCATTTGAGGCTTTGTATGGTAGGCCCTGTAGGACACCCCTTCTCTAGGATGAAGTTGGAGAGCATCAACTTTATGGGCCGGACCTAATCAAAGATGCAGAAAGCAAGGTGAAATTGATAAAGGAACGACTAAGAGTGGCTCAATCCCGACAAAAGAGCTATGCTGACACCCGGCGTAGAGATCTATCTTTTGAAGTTGGAGACTTTGTCTACCTCAGAGTAACACCAATCCGGGGAGTTAGGAGATTTCGGATCAGAGGAAAGCTAGCACCAAGGTTTGTAGGACCATACAAGATTTTAGCAAGGCAAGGTGAAGTAGCTTATCAACTAGAACTTCCAGAGTCCTTGTCGGCAGTGCACAACATCTTTCATGTATCCCAATTAAGGAAGTGCCTTCGATTTCCTGAAGACCATACATTAGTAGAGGACATAGATTTACAGGAAGACCTCACATATGTGGAGCAACCAATTAAAAACCTGGATGTTGCAGAGCAAGTTACCAGGAGCAAAATTATCAGGTCATACAAGGTACAATGGAGTCATTATCCAGAGAGTGAAGCTACATGGGAAAAAGAGGAAGGCCTCAAGACTAACTACCCCTATCTCTTCGTTGATTCTGTTTGAATCTCGGGGTCGAGATTCCTTTAAGGGGGGGTAGGTTTGTAACATCCTGATTTTCTAAATTCTTTTTAAACGTGTAAAGCAAATTAAAACTATTTTGTTTTGATGAGAATTCAAAGTCTGGTTCGGTTGGAGAGGTTTGAGTTGTTGATACCTCCTTTCTGGTATGCTCGGCAGGTCCTCCTTTAGCCTAACTCTTTTGGGTTATGTAAGGTTTAGACCTTCTCTGTGGCCTAGACCTCCCCATGGGTTCTTGAGGTTAGACCTCCTTGGGGCTCAGACCTTTTCTCACTGGACGTACCCTTATGTCCGTGCCTTCCCTTTGAGTTTGGTCACTTTGGACCTCTTTGTTGGTTCAATCTCTTTGGTTCAGACCTCTTTTACGTCTGCACTTCTTCTAAGTCTAGACCTTCTTGTTGCTGGGCACTCTCTTATGCCCAGACCTCTTTTTAGTCGGGACCTCCTTGTATTCCATTGGACCTCCTATGTGCCTTCGAACCTCCTGAGTTCAGTTGAACCTCCTTGACATTTCTTCTTGGCCGAAAGGACCTCCTTAGGGTTCATCCTAACCGCCAAGGCTTTTGATCTCACCATTGCGGTTGGAAAACTCCTTTGAGTTGCCCTGACCCTTGCGACCCCTTTTGGAACCACCTTTTGTGGATCTCCTCCGTAGAAACCCTCTTTCTTGGAACCCCTTCGCCTGGACCTCTCTTTGTTGTGAATCTAACGGTTCGAACCTCTCCTCATTGTGAATCCAAAGGTCCAGACCTCCCCGTGCACTATCCCTCTGAGGACCTTACCTTCACGTTTGATCTTGGCTGTTGGACCTCCCTCTCGGAGATCCAACCGCCCGGACCTCAACTTGCCCTTAATCCCAACCACGGGACCTTTTTGTAGTTCTCTGAACCTCCTCGCCAGACCTCCCATGAAGAGATCCTAGCCGTCAGGACCTCCTCTTGTTGATCCTGACTGCCAGGACCTCCCCGTGTCCAGACCTCCTCTGTATGTCTGGACCTCCCCAACCTTTAGACCTCCTTGTCCTTTGGGCCTAGGACCTCCTAAGCCTTTCGGACCTTCTCCGAGACCTCCCCTGCGGGGCAAGACCTCCCTCCTTGACCCGTCTGTTTCTAAAATTGACTGGCCCCACTTGCCAGACTTGGTCATTCTCATTTCCTGCGCCACGTTAATATCTTGGGCATTTAATGCATGTCATGTCACATTAAATACATCCATATACGTGGTGTTTACTCTGAATTGGGTCACTTAGTTGTACCCTGACATCCTTCTTTGTTCCTTCCCATAGCAACATACGTTGTCCTTCCTCGTACCTTTTACCCAGGGTGGTAGTGACACCTGCCCTGCCACTCACCTACCTTTGACCCATTTCTATACTTATCCTTGACACGTATGCTCTTAGTTTTCTTCACCCACTTTGGCTATAATTAGTCCAGGGAACCCTACCACATCATTTTTCTCCACGCTCATCACCTTGGCTCTCGCTCAGTGGCTTCCCAGGGAAGACCTTGTTGCCCACGACCTCCCCTTCAACTATCGTTTCCTTTTCGACCCTGGCAAGTTCTTTGGAGATCTACTCCACTCTTATTCTTGCCACTGCTTTGAGCTGGTTGTGTCTTTCTCAGGACCTCCCCTTGTGGGCTCCTTTTTGGATGTCTATGGCGTTTATTTGAGGAGCTCCTCCCTGGTCTTTGCGCAAGAACCATCTCTCAGGACCTTCTGTTCTATTGCTGAAATCACTCTTTTGGGGTCTTTGGCTAAAAGACCACCCTCCTCCTGGTAAGCTTAGACCTCTTCCATAAGAACCTACTCTAAAATATAGACCTCTCCTGTTAGTTGAGTTTTGGACTCCCTCTGGGGTCCGCTTGGTTTTCTTGTTGATCTCAGTTGGTTCTTTATTTGAGCTTTCTTTGAACTTGCTCTTTTACCCGTGTAGATTGCGAAGACTCCAAGGAGTCTGAGTGCACTGAAGAGGAAGATTATCAGGATAGTGAGCAAGGCAAGTTACACTTTTGATCATATTGCACCCAATAATTCAAGTTTATTATGTCCTGTTTTAATATATACTGCATGTCTATTTCTACCAAGTTATTTCAATACCTATTTTAAATTCATAGTTATGCCGACTTCCTTTGTATGGCCACTGTTGACTTTGGACTGAACATGTTGTCACCTCTAGATCAAACTTGGGTCATGCAATAGTGTGAGCCAAGACCATTTGAAAAACATATGCTTAGTCATGCTTAGACCAAAAATATTGATTTGGGGAAATCTTTACCAATATGACCAACTATTGTTTAAAATGTTTTGACCATGACATTGGGTTGTCATGGGAATATGAAAGTACTGCTGGGGAAGCAATGAAAATGAAAATGGATTTGGACTGGGGCGAAATGGTTTGCTTGGCTGGTGCAATGTTTATGCACGGACTCTATCCTGGCTAAGGTGGAGGTCCAGGGGTTTGTGGAAGTCGCCCTAGTCATTTGAGGACCGGTCTTTGAGCGACCAATGCCATGCCTATAATGGGCTATGCCACAATCGTGCAACCACATGTCTCCAGAATGGGGCGTGGGACCTGGCTGAGTAATTTGCAAAGTTCTACCATAAGCTGCTCCATTGGAAGTGTGGGAGGTCTTGTAGGACCAATGGTCTTTTATAACCTACTGTTCCCACTGGTGCAAGAGGGGTCTTTCCGCCGGATTGCGATCCATAGAAAAGTGAAACCTTAGCAAGGAAAGGCTGCGGTGGAGCAATGCATTGTAATGGCCTTGTCATGAACTCTAGACCTCTTACCTTTGGTAATAAGAGGTGGCATTGACGAATGCCGGACAAACTAGAGGACTCATGTCGTGTGGGTAAAGTGCACAACCTCTGCAGAGTTAAATCTATTCGAATAGCCATGTCCGCGGTCATGGACGTGCTGGCAAAGGCTACTCAGAGTTAGGTGTTAGTTTTGGGTTTCCAGAAATGTTTTCAAATCTGTTTTGGGATTTCTATCCCATGGGTTTGGGCAGGGAGCCTGGTATCAGGAGGGTATCCTTCACCAACTTGTTGATGAATGTTATCCAACTGAAAATCAAGTTTAGAAAATAAATTTTATCTATTGAATACCTGCTTTGGAACTTAGTATTTGTATTTGAAAGAAACTTGGCTTTGTGCAAATCAACCATATTATGCCATCCATTGATTATCCTGATATGCATGTCATCTTGCTAATCCACGGGTGTAACTTTCGAGCACGGTTGTTGTGCTCACTCTTGCTCATTACAATTTTTGCCAGGAGAGGACCTTGGCAGTGATGAAGACCAAAGCGATTAGGTTGTGCCTTCCAGTCAGTTGCCTGTGGCGTGCTGATGGACCTTTTGATCTTTTGCTCTTTTGTATATATGTTTGGCCCAAGGCCACCTTGTAACAACTCTGTTGATATTTTGCTATAATAAATATTCTTTCTGGATGTCACCACCGTTGTATTATTGCTGTGAAGAGCTAGCCATGATCCTTGGGACTAGCTCGGGTTTCACAGGGAACCTTGGAGCAAGCCCAGTCCTCCATGTCCACTGAAGGGAATGAACGCGTGAGGCTCTGGGGTGGTCTCAGACCTCCACGACCTCCTCTGGAGGGTCGCGGGTGGTCCTGGGGTGCCCTCAGACCCCCACGACTTTCCCTGGCCTGGCCGTGGTAGACCTTCGGGTGCTCCTTGGCTCCAAGACCCTCTCGGGTTATGTTCTCCTGGACTTCCAGGTGGTCCTGCTAGACCTCCTGGGAGGTCTTGGTGGATTGTCTGAGAGGTCCTTTTTGGACCTTCTGGGAGGTCCTGACGGACTTTCCAGGGGTTCTTGGAGGACCTCTCGGGTGCCCTTGGGATGGGTCGTTACATCCCCCTAAATCAAGTCCTTGGAAATATAGAATCATCAGGATGAATAGCAAAATGGGCAGTCGAGCTTGGGGCGTTCGACCTCCATTTTTGTCCCGAACAGCAATCAAGTCCTAGGCAATAGTAGAATTCATTGCCGAATGGACAAACCCTGAACCCACTTAAGGGCACGAGTACGAACACCACGACGAGTGGACAATGTACTTTGACGATTCCTTAATGCACAATGGCTCGAGAGCTGGAGTTGTCTTGATATCCCATACTGGCGAACACATCAAGTACGCAATCCAGGTGTGAGGACCCAACCCGGGGAGGTCTTACAGGATCACCCGGAGGCCCTCCAGGACCACCCGAGAGATCCCTAAAACTACCCGGAGGTCCCTCAAGACCACCCAGAGGTCTCTAAGACCACCCGAGGTCCCCAGACCACCCAGAGGTCTCCAGACCACAGGACGTCGATCTCTGTGCAATCGAGCTAGTCCCATGATCGATAAGCTAGCTCGCATGCACTCAACATTGATGACATCACAACCATACCACAAACTAAAGATATATATATATATATATATATATATATATATATATATATATATATATATATATATATATATATATATATATATATATATATATATATATATATATATATATATATAAAACAAAATACCTTACGGTCAAGGTTGTTTACAGAGGAGCCACTTGCAGGCAAACAACAAAATAAGACCCGCAATGAACACTTTGAAACGTGGAAACTAATCGACAAGCCCACAAGCTATCGAGTGGAGGACATCCCCAAGTGAGCAAGGTCCTCAAAGAGATCTTCTCCAAAGAGCTCTGAGCTCCTGGAGATCTCCTACGCTGATTAACTGTGAGGGCACAAGCCATAAGTACTTTGAATGTACTCAAGAAGTCATAGGAAAATGTATGCACATAATATTTATGCAAAGCTTGACAAGGAACAGCTGTATGGTTAGTTTTGCAGAAACCAACATTTAACATAAATACAATAAGTAGATTGCAAAGCATAAGTTGACAAAAACTAATACATAAATAAACCGGATTTCTTTGAAAGCAACACACGACCACCCAGGTCGAGTGCCTAGACCACTCACGACCACCCAGGTCGTGAGCACCGACCACCCACGACCACCTAGGCCGTGAGCACCGACCACCCACGACCACCCAGGTCGTGAGACAAACCACTCGGAACCCACCGCGACCACAATTTTGAGAAAACAGTCTACCCCTTACGGGAAAGAATCCGAGCATGTCCATAACCGAGGATGCGGCTATTCGAATAGATTTTTCACTCTGCAAAGGTGTACAGCTTTACCCACAAGACACGACTTCTCTAGTTGGTTGGTCATCCATCGATGCCCCTGCTCACTACCTTGGGTAAGCAGTCTAGAGCACGTGCCAAGGCCTTTACGAAGCTCTGCCTTGACTTGGTTCTGCCCACTAAGGATTCGCCACACAGGCCCCCTCTTGCGCCATGCGAATCAGCACGCACCTCCACAATAGAACCAAACCAAAACAAATGCTAATTAGTTAGCCAGGTCCACCCCATCCTAGACTTGTGGTTGCACAGTAATGACCCAGATCGATGGTGTACAAGGTTAAGTCCTTAGTTGGCTGCTTAGGCGACTCTGTCCACATCCCACTGCACACATCACCCAATACTCACTTCCTGCCAACTAGCCCGAACAAAAATCATTTTTCCTAGTTCTACCCGGCCAAATGACCACCCAGGTCATGGCACTCGAATTTTATTTGCGGCAACACATGCCACAATTCCATAGTTCATTAGTCAAGTTTATCATCATTGGGTTCAACCCGGCCAAAGGACCACACTAGTCCTGGCACACAAATTTTAGTTATAGCAGCAACAGATGCCGTGGCAACACACAGGCCACACTTCGCATTAATCAGCAACACAGACCGTGCCAACTCATGTCACAAATCATGTGTGCTGGGGTAAAAATAACATTTGTTGAATCATGTGAACGAGTGACCAACGTCTACTAGAGCATGGCTAAGCAAATAAAACGCACCCATGTTGGTATACAAGAACATCCAACTAAAATAACCCATCCTACAGGAATCCAAGGGTACATGTCAACATGCTGCATTCAACTGTACCAAGGAGTCATTTTGACAAGTGGTGATTAACTACTCCCAAAACCATTTTTCTATAAAACTATCCATGCATACTCATAACAAAACAATATACTTTTGCAAAAATGGGTTCAATATGATCAAAGGTCTATGACTTGCCACCAGTGAAGGGTTGAGCTACTTCAGTCGAGGTCGCCGGGTCCAAGAACTCTTCAGGACAGTTGGATCCTACACGTGCGAAAAGAACCAAATAAATAAAGAGAATCCACAAAAACTCCAATGAAAGAATCAAGCCAGAGCTAAAAAGAAAGACACAGAATCTGGGCGAAGATAGAAACTTGAATCACTGAATCGGAGCTCCTAAAGAGGGAGAAAGAGCTCTTCAGAAGGAGGTCTGAGCCGGGAGGGAGGTCCAAGGCACTAGAAAAACAAAAGGGGGGCAAGGGGCCTCTCTAGTGCTTCATATAAGCACGGGGAGGGATGAAGAAGGATGGCACATTCAGTGCGCACGTCGGGAGCATGTAAAGGAATGACAGGAGCGGGTAAAAGAGGTGACAACAGAGTCAAAAAAGGGCATAATTGAAGCGACAACATTTAATGTGATGCAGCAGCATTTAATACACGCGGACTCTCGTGGTTCTGGGACACGACGAGAGGAAGAAGAAAGTGAGCAGATGTAACGACCCAACCCTAGGGCACCCGAGAGGTCCTCTAAGAGCTCCAAGAAGGTCCACCAGGACCTTCCGGGAGGTCCTAAAAGGATCTCTCGGTTAGTCCACCAAGACCTCCCAGGAGGTCCAGCAGGACCTCCTGGAAGTCCAGGAGAACAAGCCCGAGCAGGTCTAGGAGCCGAGGAGCACCCCAAAGACGTCCGCGACCAGATCTGAGGGTGGTCGGGGAGGACTGGGAGCTCTCCAAGGTCCTCTATGTGAACTGAGCTAGTCCCAAGGATCATGGCTAGCTCTTCACAGCAACAATAGTGGTAACATTGCAACAACACAAGCTTCATTAATATCAAAGGAGTTGATTACAAGAGTGCTTATAATTCAGCAACAAAATATAATGAAGGATAAACACAAGGGCCACCCGATACACCATAGGCAATCGGCTGGAGGGCGCATCCTAGTCGGTCCAGGACCACTTGGTCCACAACGAGCTCAACCCAAGGCTTCCAGACCCTGCTAAAGACAGCAGCAAGCAAGAGTGAGCACAACAACCGTGCTCGCAAGTTACACCCGTTAGATAACAAAATGACATGCATAAATGGATATCACAATGGAAGGCTTATTATGGTTAATTTGCGTAAAGCCAAGTTTCTTTCAAATACATGTATTAAGTTCCAAGGCCGTGGTACAATAGATAAAATTCATTTTATCAAAGCAATTTTCAGTTGGATAACTTTCATCATCAAGATGGTGAAGGATACCCTCCTGTCACAAGGCTCCCTGCCCAACCCATGGGATAGCAATCCCAAAACCGGTTTAATAAACATTTCTGAAAAACCCAAAACCAACATCTAACTCTGAGTAGCCTTTGCCAGCACGTCCATGACCGCGGACACGGCTATTCGAATAGATTTAACTCTGCAGAGGTTGTACACTTTACCCACATGACATGATTCCTCTAGTTTGTTTGGCATGCGCGAGTGCCACCTCTCACTGCCGGAGGTAAGAGGTCTAGAGTTCATGACAAGGCCTTTACAATGCATTATTCCACCACAGCCTTTCCTTGCTAAGGTTTCACTTTCCTATGGATCGCAATCCGGCGGAAAGCCCCCTCTTGCACCAGTGGGAACAGTAGGTTATAAAAGACCATTGGTCCTAGAAGACCTCCCACACCTCTAATGGAGCAGCTTATGGTAGAACTTTACAAATTACTCAGCCAGGTCCCACGCCCCATTCTGGAGACATGTGGTTGCACGATTGTGGCATAGCCCATTATAGGCATGGCATTGGTCGCTCAAAGACCGGTCCTCAACTGACTTGGGCGACAACCACAAACCCCTGGACCTCCACCTTAGCCAGGATAGAGTCCGTGCACAAACATTGCACCAGCCAAGCAAACCAATTCGCCCAAGTCAAAATCCCTTTTTTCCTTTTCTTTGCTTTCCCAGTAGCATTTTCATCCTTCCATGACAACCCAATGTCATGGTGAAAAATATTTAAAATAGTATTTGGTCATGATGGTAAAGATTTCCCCAAATCAATACTTTTGGTCTAAGCATGACTAAGCATATGTTTTTCAAATGGTCTTGGCTCACACTATTGCATGACCCAAGTTTGATCTAGTGGTGACAACATGTTCTGTCCAAAGTCAACAGTGGCCATACAAAGGAAGTAGGCATAACTATGAATTTAAAACAGGTATTGAAATAACTTGGTAAAAATAGGGATGCAGTATACATTAAAGCAGGACATAAATAATTTGAATTATTGGGTACAATATGATCAAAAGTGTAACTTGTCTTTTGCTTGATAGCTTAAGGATCTACTCTCTCTCACAGCTCTAGCTCTCTGGAAACGTCAAGATCTACACGGTCAAAAGAACATATTCAGACCAAGCTCCAAATAAAGAACCAATAGAGACTCAAGCAAAGAACCAAAAGAACTGCAGAGGAACCTCGAAACTCAATTAACAGAAGAGTACTGGACTTAGAATAGGTTCTTTGGAGATGGTTTCAACTTACTGGAAGGAGTTCCAAGGGGAAAAAGGGCGGTCTTGAGCAAAAGACCCAAAAAGGGTGATTTTGACAATCGACCAGGGAGGTCTGGAGAGGTGGTACCTACAAAAGAAGGAGGTCTTAAGAGGCTCAAGGGACGTCCTGAAGAGGATGTCCCGAGGAGGTTATGGGAGGTCTTTATGATGAAGGTCCAGAGAAGGACCCAAGAGGGTCACCTTTGCAAAGAGGCTGAGGGAGTCATCTTTGCAAAACGACCAGGGAGGTTCTGAGAAGATCCTCTCGAGGGGGGGGGGAAGAAAGTCCATCAAGGGTATGACTTCACAGGGTGGTCATAAGGGAAATACAACCATTAAATATGGTCGTATACAACAAGGACAAGAACAAAGCACATGTACACTTACCAAGACTCAGAGGAAGGTAAAAAGAGAAGGGGAGAGTCGAGGGTTGGTGCCAACGGTTGAAGGCGGCGCGACGCCCCGGCGAACTCCTTTGACGGCGACGCGGCGACGCTACTCTGGTGTCTTCTTGGCGACGAGGAGGTGATGGTGGAAGCTCTAGTTGCCTTCTAAGTGAAATTCCTGGCAAGGAGAACACCAGGCAAGAGCAAAAGTGTTTAGATTGGCCAAAGTGACGAGAGGAGGGCTACTTAGGCTATTTGTAGCCAAGACTGGTGAGGCAAGGAATACACTGGAAGCCTACGTGTCAAGATGAATGTGAAAAATGGGTCAAAAGTAGGTGAGTGACAGGGCAGGTGCCACCACTAAAATGGTGAAGGACAAAAGGAAAGGACAATGTGTACTGTTAAAGGAGGAAACAAGGAAAGAGAACAGTGTGCCACCAAGTGACTAAATTCAGTGTAAGGGCCACGTATATGGCTGTATTTAATGCGACATGACATGCATTAAATGCACAAGGTACTTGAGTGGCGGAGAAAACTAAGAATGGGTAAGACTGGCAAGTGGGTCTAGTCAAACTTAGAAACAACCGGGTCAAAGGAGGAGGTCCTAACCCGCAAGGAGGTTTTTGAGAAGGTCTGAAAGGCTTAGGAGGTCCTAAGGTTAGAGAGGTCCAGAGGCTAAGAGGTCCAATGAATGGGGAGGTCCAGAAAGCTGCAAGGAGATCCTAGACAGGAGGTCCTTCGGTCAAGATCAAAAGCCAGGGAAGGCCCTGACGGTTAGATTTCCAAAGGAGGTCCTATTCCACACAGAGGAGGTCCGGACATGAGGAGGTCCTGACGGCCAGGATCAACAAGAGGAGGTCCTGACTGTTAGGATCTCTTCAGAGGAGGTCCTACGAGCTCAGTAGAGGTCTTGTGAGGAGGTCCAAAAGACAACAAAGAAGGTCTGAACCTAAAAGAGGTCCAAACACAAAAGAAGGTTTAAACACAAAGGAGGTCTAAACCTCAAAGGTTTAAATACAAAAGAGAACTAGACCCCACAGGAGGTCCTAACTACAAAGGATCTAGACCTCAAAAGGAGATCTAGACTACCAACGGGTCTGAACCTCTAGGGAGGTCCAAACCGTGAAGAGTGAAGGTATCCGAGGAGGTCCTGACGCTCAGACCTCAAAAGGAGATCCTGGACGGTCAAGATCTCAAAGGGGAGGACCCAAAGGGCTCGGGAGGAGGTCCTGGAAGGCAGGAGGAGGTCCTGCGAACTCAAGGAAGGTCCTCACCCACAGGGGTGAAAGTCCAAGCACAGGACCGGAGGTCGTGACCACAGGGTGGCCTCAACCTGCAAGGAGGATCCTTGCAAAGAGACTGGGAGGAGGTCTTGCGGCAAGGAAACCCAAAAGACTCAATATCGGGGAGGTCTTATGGACAAGAGGTCCAAAAGACCTGCCCACGAGAGGTCCGAAGATCAAGATTAAGGGAAAGGGGAGGTCCTATTGGTTAAGACTAGAACGAAGAGATCCCGAATGGTTCGGACTAACCAAGAGGAGGTTTTAGTGGTTCAGATCCACACATAAGGGAGGTCTGAACGGAGGAGATTCAAAGGACGAAGTCCAGACGAGAAGATCTGCTGGTCAAGATCCACAGAAGGAGGTCTTGACGTTCCAGATCAAAAGGAGGAGGTCAGGTGGGCTAAGTTCTCCAAAAGGGGAGATCCAGGAAAAAGCATTTCAAAGGAAAAAGGATTCTGGTGGAGGAAATCCACAGAAAGTGGTCCGACCCAGATTTCAGCGGTCAGGATAACTCAAAGGTGACCTCGCTAGTTAAGAGGAGATCAGAGGAGGTCTTGGCGGTCAGGATGGTCCCAAAAGAAATCCTGGCGGCCAAGGGGAAGTGCCAAGGGGGTTCAAGTGAACTCAGGAGGTTCGAAAGCACACAAGAGATCCAATGGAATACAAGGAGGTCCCAACTGAAAGGAGGTCTGGGCCTAAAGAGTGCCCAGGCAACAAGGGGGTTCTAGACCAAAGAGGTCTAGGCGCCATGGGAGTCTAAACTTAGAAGAAGTCTGGACACAGGAAGGAGGTTTGAACCAAAGAGATTCAACCCAACAAGAAATCCAAAGTGATCCAAACCAAAGGGAAGGTCTGAACACACAGAGGGTCTGAACTGAAGAGAGGTCTAGATTTAGAGAACACCCAAATAAAAAGGGAAGACAGCTCAGAGAGCTAAAGCAATACCAAGAAAATCAAGCTTTGGATTAGTTGAAGTTTAGTTAGTCATTTTAAACGCTTCAAATTATGAAATTCTCAGGTTAAGCTTTGAATTCTTATCAAAACTAAATGGTTCTTTTTATTTTGAAAATTTTCAAAAAGGCTCTGAAAATCAGGGTGTGACAGCAGAGGACCTGTCAAGGTGGTCGTGACCAAGGAGAGGTCATGACCGCAAGGGTGGTCTTTGCAAAAAGACCAGGAGGAGGTCGCAGCCAAAGGAAAGGTCATGGCCCGGAGGGAGGTCCTGACCGCAAGAGGTGGTCTTGACCAAGAGGGTGGTCTTTACAAAAGACCACAAGGAAGGCCTTGACCAAAGGGGAGGTCGTGTCCACCAGGAAGGGGTCTTGACCACGAGGGTGGTCTTTGCAAAAAGACCACGACGAGGTGGTCTTTACAAAAAGACCGAGAAGAGTGGTCTTTGCAAAAAGACCACAGGGAGGTCTCGACCAAAGGAGGTCATGGCAAAACGACAAAAGAGAGGAGGTCGCGGCAAAACAACAAAAGAGAGGAGGTCGTGACCACAAGGAGAGGTCACGGCCCGAGGGGGTGGACTTTGCAAAAAGACTAGGGGGGTCGTCTTCGCGAAAAGACCATGGGGATGTGGTCTTTACAAAAAGGACCAAAGAGGTGGTATTTGCAAAAAGACCGAAGAGGGCGAGGAGGTCCAAGACAGTCCAAAACGTGCGTGCCCGAACTTCAACTTGATCTGACCGTCCGACCTTAATCGGGTGCCCAAACCAGAGGTGAAGTTCGGACTGCAAGAACAGCACAAATCATCGGATCGTCCAAGCCCGATCGAACGGCTTGGACTAGGCACGCTAGCGAGAGAGAGAGAGAGAGAGAGAAAAGGTATCGATGGAGGGGAGGTCCAAACGAGGGGAGGTTTGGTCCCTTAGATCCAAACGAAGGGAGGTCTAGACCCTCAGATCTAAACGAAGGGAGGTCTCAATGGCTAAGATGAACACAAGGGAGATCTCGACAATCAAGACAAACCCAAGGGAGGTCCTGACGGTCAAAATGAAACAAGGGGAGTTCTTGACGATCAAGATAAATCAAGGGGAGGTCCAAATGGACACGAAGAGGTCCAAATGAACATGAGGGAGGTCCGAAACGGACAAAGAAGGAAAGAAGGTTAAACAAGAGAGTTCCAGAAGGGAGAAATTCAACCCGAATTTGAATTTCAGAACTCAAGGATGTTTGAAACACAGACCTGAGCTTGGGAACATCTCGGGGGTGGTCAAAACTGAAGGAAAAGGTCTGGACCAAAAGGGAAGTCCAAACAAAAGACACAAGAGGAGGTCTAGAGAGATCAAGGGAGGTTTGCTGAGCCTAGGAGGACACAGCATGGATCAAGGAATAGAGGTCTGGACCAAAGGAGTGGTCCGAACGGGAAAAAGGTTTGATCCAGAGGGGAGGTTCAAACAGAAAGGTGGTCTAAACCAAAGGAATGCCAAAACAGAAAAGGAGATCTAGACCAAAAGGAGGCCTAAACCACAAAGGGAGGTCTAAACCACAGGGAGGGTCCCAAAAAGAGAAAGAGATTTGGACCTAAGAAGAGGTCCAAATGAAAGACACAAGGGGAGGTCCAGAGGAAAGGAAAGTCTGAACCAAAGAGAAGGTTCAAACGAAAAGGAGGTCTAGACACAAGGAGAGATCCGAACCAAAGAGGAGCAAGGCTGAGAGAAAAATGGGACGAGATGAGAAAGGGGAGAGACAGCACCAAACCCAATCAACTCCAAATAAACCAAACTTTTGATTAGTTGAAGTTTGTTTTAGTCATTTTAAACACTCAAATTGGGAAATCTCAGGTTAAGCTTGAGCAATTCAGCAAAACCGAATGGTTATCTTTATTTTATAATTTTTCAAAAACTCCTGAAAATTGGGATGTTACACTCTAGACTTCTACTCTCCTTCTGTGCTTATCTTGGTCCTCTTCTTTTAATCAAATTTTCCCCTTATCACATTTGATAGATTCAGAGAATATTAAAGAAGATATTATGGCAAAAGAAACCATAATAGCCAAACTTGAAGCAGACTGCCAAACCAAGGACCGGTCGATCGAATTCTTGACGACCAGGCAAAAGGAAGTTTTTGAAACTTGCAAGAAGAAGGTCCAAGGTAACTGGTCGTAAACTTGACTAGTATACCTATTTGTTTCGATTATATGCATTTATCTTTTGGTTTACTCATGCAGAGCAAATTCAAGCATTGAAAAGAGCACAAAAAGCTCTTGAGTTCGAGCACAGCCGAAGGGCAGAACTTAAGCGAAGTCTTGATGAAAAAGTCGAGGGTCTAAACAAGATGCTCTTTGACATGGGGTCAGGAACACAACTTCCTATCCTAGCCAATCTTGCGGAGAAGTTGAACTTCCTTGGAGCCCAGCTCGAAGATCTCAAGATCCTGCTAAAAACTACTCGGGAGAACCATGCCCAAACCATGAAAGAAGCTGTTGCTAATGGAGTTAATTTTGCTCTGGTAAAGCTAAAGGCCTCCGACCCCTCTACCAATCTCCAAGCAGTTGAGGAAGACTTCAATTGTTCGGGTCAAGAAGTGACCAAGTTGTTTAAGGAAGTAAAGCCTCTCTGAGACAAGGTCGTAGAGGAAAGGGAGGTCGGGTCTCTGTCGCGCATTGACCAGTCCAGTGGTCCAAGTAGATAGTTGTAATATTTAGACTTGTAAATAAAACTTACCTTTTATCATCAGTAAAGTCTGTGTTTTGTCTTCTCAAAGTCGCTGAGTACTCATATATTTTCTAGCCCCCGACTACTTGTAGTAGTAGAAGAACTTTACTAAATAAGAAGTAAACCAAGAAAAAGAGCAAAATCTAAGACCAAGGTATAGGGTATGTGCCAATCATAGGGAAAACTGATCATAATAATACTAGGAAATCATTTTGGTCAGAACCAGTGTATGATTTCAACTAGTTGTAGATCTAGTTCCATGATCGAAATACCACTTAACCCATTGTATGGTCGGAAGATGATATTAGACTTGGCTTGATGATAAAAAACAAAGCAAAAAATGTATGCAAAAAACGATAAGTGGCCTTGTTTATATATATTATCCAAAATTGGTCATAAGGGTTGCTAAGAACTGAAGACATGAAAAACACTTTGCGAAACGTGCACATGCTCAAGTCCGACTGGCAGCGAGGATCGTAGGAAAAGGATTGTCCATTTCGGACCTCCCTCGTGTTCATTTGGACCTCTTCGTGTCCATTTGGACCTCCCCTTGATTTATCTTGACCATTAGGACCTCCCCTTATTTCATCTTGATCGTCAGGACCTCCCTTGTGTTCGTCTTGACCGTCGAGATCTCCCTTGTGTTCATCTTGGCCGTTGAGACCTCCCTTCATTTGGATCTGAGGGTTCGGACCCCCCTTCGTTTCAATCTGAGGGACGGGACCTCCCCTCGTTTGGACCTCCCCGCCGTTGATACCTTTTTTTCTCTCTCTTCACGCTAGCGCGCCCAGTCCGAGCCGTCCGATTGGGCTTGGACGATCCGATGATTTGTGCTGTTCTTGTAGTCTGAACTTCACCTTTTGTTTGGGTCGCCCGATTAAGGTTGGATGGTCAGATCAAGTTGAAGTTCAAGCACACACGCTTCGGACTATCTTGGACCTCCTCGCCCTCTTCAGTCTTTTTGCAAAGACCACCTCTTTGGTCCTTTTTGCAAAGACCACCTCCCCGTGGTCTTTTTGCGAAGACGACCCTCCTGGTCTTTTTGCAAAGACCACCCCCTTGGCCCGTGACCCCTCCTTGTGGTCACGACCTCCTCTCTTTTGTCGTTTTGCCGCGACCTCCCTTCTGAGGCCGCGACCTCCTCTCTTTTACCATTTTGCTGCGACCTCCCTTCTGCGGCCGTGACCTCCTCTCTTTCGTCATTTTGCCGTGACCTCCTTTGGTCGAGACCTCCCTGTAGTCTTTTTGCAAAGACCACCCTTCTCGGTCTTTTTGTAAAGACCGCCTCCTCATGGTCTTTTTGCAAAGACCACCCTCGTGGTCAAGACCCCTCCCTGGTGGACACGACCTCCCATTTGGTTGGGGCCTTCCTTGTGGTCTTTTGTAAAGACCAACCTCTTGGTCACGACCACCTCTTGCGGTCAGGACCTCCCTCCGGGTCACGACCTTTCCTTTGGCCGCGACCTCCTGCTGGTCTTTTTGCAAAGACCACCCTTGCGGTCATGACCTCCCCTTGGCTATGGCCACCTTTCCAGTGGGATCACCTTGACAGGTCCTCTGCTCACTTTCTTCTTCCTCTCGTTGTGTCTCAGTACCACAAGAGTCCGCGCGCATTAAATGCTGCTGCATCACATTAAATGCTGTTGCTTCCATTATGCCCTTTTTGACTCTGTTGTCACCTCTTTTACCCGCTCCTATCATTCCTTTACATGCTCCCGACGTGCGCGTTGAATGCGCCGTCCTTCTTCGCCCTCCCCGTGCTTATATGAAGCACTAGAGAGGCCCCTTGCCCCCCTTTTGTTTTTCCAGTGCCTTGGACCTCCCTCCTAGCTCAGACCTCCTTCTGAAGAGCTCTTTCTCCCTCTTTAGGAGCTCCGATTCAGTGATTCAAGTTTCTATCTTCGCCCAGATTCTATGTCTTTCTTTTTAGCTCTGGCTTGATTCTTTCATTGGAGTTTTTGTGGCTTCGCTTTATTTATTTGGTTCTTTTCGCACGTGTAGGATCCGGCTGTCTTGAAGAGTTCTTGGACCCGGTGACCTCGACTGAAGTAGCTCAACCCTTCACTAGAGGCAAGTCATAGAACTTTGATTATGTTGAACCTATTTTTGCAAAAGTATATTGTTTTGTTATGAGCATGCATGGCTAGTTTTATAGAAAAATGGTTTTGGGAGTAGTTAATCACCACTTGTCAAAATGACTCCTTGGTACGGTTGAATGCAGCATGTTGACATGTACCCTTGGATGCCTATAAGATGGGTTATTTTAGTTGGATGTTCTTGTATACCAACATGGGTGCGTTTTATTTGCTTAGCCATGCTCTAATAGACGTTGGTCTCTCGTTCACATGATTCAACAAATGTTATTTTTACCCCAGCGCACATGATTTGTGACATGAGTTGGCATGGTCTGTGTTGCCGATTAATGCGAAGTGTGGCATGTGTGTTGCCATGGCATCTGTTGCCACTATAACTAAAATTTGTGTGTCAGGACAAGGGTGGTCCTTTGCCAGGTTGAACCCAACAATGATAAACTTGACTAATGAACTATGGAATTGTGGCATATGTTGCCACGACATGTGTTGCCGCTAATAAAATTTGAGTGCCATGACCTGGGTGGTCATTTGGCCGGGTAGAACCAGGAAAACGATTTTTGTTCAGGCGAGTTGGCAGGAAGTGAGTAGTGGGTGCTATATGCACAGTGCTGTGTGCAGTGGGATATGGACAGACTCGCCTGAGCAGCCAACTAAGGACTTAACCTTGTACGTCATTACCGTGCAACCACAAGTCCAGGATGGGGTGGACCTGGCCATCTAATTAGCATTTGTTTTGGTTTGGTTCTATTGCAGAGGTGCGTGCTGATTTGCATGGCGCAAGAGGGGCCCTGTGTGGCGAATCCTTAGCGGGCAGAACCAAGTCAAGGCAGAGCTTCGTAAAGGCCTTGGCACGTGCTCTAGACTGCTTACCCAAGGTAGTGAGCAGGGGCATCGATGGATGTCCAACCAACTAGAGAAGTCGTGTCTTGTGGGTAAAACTGTACACCTCTACAGAGTGAAAAATCTATTCGAATAGCCGCGTCCTCGGTTATGGACATGCCCAGATTCTTTCAAGCAAGGGGTAGACTATTTTCTCAAAATTGTGGTCGTGGTAGGTTCCGAGTGGTTTGTCTCACGACCTGGGTGGTCGTGGGTGGTCGGTGCTCACGGCCTAGGTGGTCGTGGGTGGTCTGGGCACTCGACCTAGGTGGTCGTGTGTTGCTTTCAAAGAAATCTGGTTTATTTATGTATTAGTTTTTGTCAACTTATGCTTTGTAATCTACTTATTGTATTTATGTTAAATGTTGCTTTCTGCAAAACTAACCATATAGCTGTTCCTTGTCAAGCTTTGCATAAATATTATGTGCATATATTTTCCCTATGACTTGCTGAGTACATTCAAAGTACTTATGGCTTGTGCCCTCTGGTTAATCAGCAGCCGAAGACCTCCCTGGGAGCTCCGAGCTCTTTGGAGAAGATCTCTTTGAGGACCTTGCACACTAGGGGATGTCCTCCACTCGATAGCCTGTGGGCTTGTCGACTGGTTTCCGCGCTTTAAAGTGTTCCGCTGCAGGTTTTCTTTTGTTGTTTGCCTGCGTATACCTCTGTAAACAAGCTTGACCGTAAGGTATTTTGTATATATATATATATATATATATATATATATATATATATATATATATATATATATTAATTTGTCTACTTTACTTTTAGTTTGTGGTATGGTTGTGATGTCACCAATGTTGAGTCTGTGTGAGCTTGCTTACTGATCATGGGACTAGCTTAGTGCACAGAGGCTAGGACGTCCGGGTGGTCCTAGAGACCTCCTGGGTGGTCCTGAGGGACCTTCGGGTAGTCTTAGGGATCTCTCGGGTGGTCCTGGAGGGCCTCCGGGTGATCCTGTAAGACCTCCCCGGGTCGGGTCCTCACAAAGAGGAAAGTTCTTACTTTCTAATTCGGAGTTCTTTTTCTTCAAGATCTTGATTCGCTGGGTCAGTACTCCGGCCACAGCGAAGTTCTTCATCGAATGCTACAAAGATAGTAATCCTTTAAGTTTTTGATAAAAGTTTAAGGGAAAGGCTATTAAAAGTGGTCATGGAAGCTTATCTGGATTGACATGTTATTATATTCGGTAAAAACAGAGTCGGGACTCGTCTTTGCTTGACGATCCGATATTCTTCCCCAAGCCTCATCGAGTTCCTCATTATCGAAGACTCGAGGGTGACAAGGGAAACTAACAGGAAGAGGAGACTTCCCAACAGAGGTCGGAACCTACCGGGACTCCTTAGGAACCTCCGCGTCCTTAGGTGGAGATGGAGCCACTGTAGGCTCCTGAGCAGGCACTGGCACTACCACCTGCTCGGGGGCTGGCTCGACCTCTTTTTTCTTAGGAGCCTTCTCTTGAGGGGTGCTCTGGTCGAAAGCAATCGAAACACCAGATGACGTATAAAGAAAGAAGAAAATAAGTTTAAGACCTCAGAACACCAGAGGTAAGTACTTACATAAGTTTTCCTTTCATGTATACGTACTTGGTCGTTTTCTTGGTCTTTAACTTGAAGCGCGCTGGAGCAAAGTCCGTCATGCTCGTCTTCCTTTTCTTCTGATCAACCGACTTCACCGATCCCGAATCGGCAGGGTTGGTTGGACCCCTCACATCCGCCAACTGAAGGTCAGAAGAAATATTCTCGACCAGCTGGTCGATAATAAGATCCCTAACCATAGGGTCGGATGGTGTGCTCTCGTCGACTTCCAGAACAGTTGCTTCAGTAGTAACTGGCAGGTCGTAAGTGACCACTTTGGATTCCACGACAACCGCCTAATTAACAATCAAACTTAGTTAGGTGACGAAAATTCTTCATCTAGAATATACATTTCTGTTTGGTTACCTACCTCTGTAAGGTCACCATCTCGGGTGGTCATAGGAGCAGTCGGATCGCCAATTGGCTCACAACTCTCGGTGGACTCATTGATCCTCAATCCGACCGACTGCACATCAAAGAGGATTTATGGTAAACCGATCGAAAAACACATAAATGGTGAAAGATGGTTGATATCTTTACCTTAAGCCTCTCGACTCTCTCTTTTGCAGATACAACCGCTAAAATCCGGAGGAAATCAGCCTTATCGCTAGGATCCCTAGCGCAGATCATTTTGATCCGGCTTCTAATCTCATCCTGAGAAAGAGCCGCAAAAATAAATGAGAGACTTTAGGATCGCAAAAGTAATCAGCCAAGATAAGCAAACTGGTCGGAATCTTTCAGGACTTACCCTCCTTGGAATCTTTGGTCGCGTCGTCATGACCAAATACCAGAGCATCGAATGTGGTCGGGACTTCAAGGGGCTAATTCGGTGTATGGAGAAGTCCCTTACTACGTTCTAGGAGGTTAAACCCCTAACGTTAAGGTGCTGAATGGCTTCAACCCATATCCCTACCTTTCCCTCCTCCTTCACGGAGGAGCGCCACTCTAGATTCTCAACCGCCTTCTTACCAGTATAGTAAAGGTTGTCTTTTTGAGTGACCGTCATGTAGAACCAGCTTTTCTTCCGTAATGACCACGGAGACTTTGAGTACATATGAATGTACTCATCAGCCTTTCCATCGTGGAGGCGCAAGGTGTACTCTCCAGGTGTCCCAGTCGTCTTCCCCGACTTCGTCATCCTGTAGTAGTACTTGAAGAGCTCCAAATCTGCAGCAATCCCCAAGTACGCTTCATAGACATAGACAAAGACATTGAGGCTGGCGATGGCATCGGGGGCAAGGTTCACGAATTCGACTCCATAGTACTCCAAAATCTTGGGAAGGAAGGAGTGAACTGGCAACCTGAATCCACATTCAATATAGGCGAGGAAAACAGGAATTTTCCCATCTTCGTTGCTCGGAGAATGCTCTCTGGCCACTGATCTCCAAGAAATCAAATCCTTATCGGGAAGCAACCCGATCTTCTCTAGGCTCTCAAGTTTCTTTTCACTCAAATCAAAAACCGACCAGTTGGTGATAGAGTTCGACATGGTTGAGATTTGGGCGAAGGAAGAAAAGAGGTCGTAGAAGATTGTAGACAGGAGTAGGTCAAAGACAATCTTTCTCTTAGGAGATGAAAAGGGAAAGCAGGAGACGTAAAAACCCTAAAGCCTTGCGCTGAAAGAATTTTATAGCCGCAGTTCTTTAACTACAATCGGGAGTTACCCAAAAGTCCAATGGACACAATCTTTTCTCCAACGGATAGAAAAACTCTTCAATTCCCAAGGCAGTTTCTCAACTTTAAAGTGAATACAGTCCATCTTGTATGTCACAGCATTAAATAAGGGTCTGCCCGATACGACTTCATCAGGAGGAAGTGTTCTCACAACCAATTCATTTAAAGTTCGGGGGCTAGCTGAGAAGGATTGAAATATCTATGTATTACTTTAATACATAATGAAAGGACATATGTCTTCGTGGTCGTAACCCCTAAGGCTCACGACCTCTGTGGTCGTAAGAATTCCAGAGTTATATCACAGGTACTCTGGTTGGATGAGGTCCTATACATAGTCCCTGACCAGATGGCTGCTTGTACAAGCATTGAACTGACATCTAGATTTAACCCCAAGTATATTCCTTACCGTGTGATGAATAGAACACATATCATATTTGCTTCATACCACGTGACGTTTCATGGTCCTAAGACACTGACAACAACCACCATACAGTTAAGTGACTTACAAACATCAATCGCTGGACGGTTGATACTTCATCAACTGTCGTCTCTCTTCGACCAGACGCGACGCTTCCAACAGGCGTTTTCTCCAAGAGTAACTGCCGCCACTTCGTTAACTATTTAAAGGAGAACACGAGCGGCAGAAGGCAATCCAATTCGGAAGATCAACGAACGATTGGATTTTCATTTGAAGTATTAGCATAGCAAGCACTACACTCAGTGTAATTAGAATTAATCCACTGCCTTGTCGAGGGCACCCCCTGTAATAGCCAGTTCACAGTAATAAAGAGCAGTCTCATTCTCTTCTAATAACTCTTTGCTATTTTCCTCTGTTTATTTCGTAAGATCAGCGACTCGATTATCGACAAGTACATAAGTAGGACTCCTATCAAATTGTGTTTAGTCCTAAAAAAACAAGTCTTTTCTCTTTATCTTCTACCTTTTTTGTTTACACACAATGTAAGCTTCGGGTTTTTTTTTTGTTCGCACGCACCATGTAGGCTGCGCTTCTTGTTTTCTTTTGTTGTCTCGCATTATGTTGGCTTTGCCTTACACAAGTAAGGGATATCTTCTCTTTTTGTTTTTAAATTATGAAGCAATATAAATCTTTTTGGCAGCTGTAGTTTCGTGTTAATTACGAACCACCAAATTGAGGGCCAGATGTCATGCTCTTTTTGAGAAATTATAGCATTTTTCTCTTTTTTTCAGTAACATCCAATGTTAGATACAATTCAACTTTAATTAAGGTCTGTCGGATTGATGGCTAGATAATTTTTTGTGAGAATCTCTTGCATTTTTTTTCTTAGCGATTGTAAAACAACTGTCATCAATTTTTATTATATCGTAGATAATAGGAAGTTGCTAACTCACCTTATACCAGTTTCTCATTCTTGGTCGAGTGAGATGTAGTGGTGGGCTGTCGTGGGATGAGAGGAAAATAAGCCATTGGATGATCGGATTGAATGGTCAGATGTTGTCCCGTTGCTTGGGAGAAAAAAAACTATAGCTATCTGTAGTATTTGACTAGATAATAATAGATAGATTTTGGCCGGCCCTGCTAAAATAAGCAGAGTTGACTCACGGTTGCGGTTGACTCTTGCAACGGTCACGCATACATCCAGCCGGCGCCCAGCCGGCAGCAGCGGCAGGCCGGCCCACGGTGCGAGTTGTTCTTTCAAATGTATACCATACCCCTCGACGAGCTCATTCGTGCTTATCGCCAACCATTCAACCCGAACACAAAATTAGCTACGACAATGCGTAGTCTCGTTGTATCTGTGCTGCTGCTGCTGCTCGCGAGGAGCGCCGTAGCATCTGCGGCAGCAAACATCGCGTTGTCCGGTTGCCAGAGCAGATGCGGCGACGTGGACATCCCGTACCCCTTTGGCACCACCCACGGCTGCTACCGGCCGGGCTTCATGGTCACCTGCAGCGGCAGTAAGCTGCTACTGGGGAGTGACGGGCGGCAGGTGCTGAATATATCCGTACAGAACAGCACAGTGCGCATCCGCAGCCCGGTGTGGCCCTTCAACGTCGGCAACACGAGCCCCAAGCAGTTGCACATCCTTCCTAACGACCGGCCGTACCTGCTGTCCGCGGCGGGGAACTGCCTCGTCCACATCGGGTGCGGCTTCAATGCCTCGTCGTGGACCCCGCTAGGAGCGCACGCGTTTAACGGTACTTGCTCCTCCTCCTGCCCGCAAAACTCGTCGGGAAGCACGTTGGGAAGGTACCGCTTAAACTACAGGTGCGACGGCATCGGCTGCTGCACCGCGCCCATCCGGACAGGCCTAACTTCTTTCACTGCCCAGTTCCAATGGTTAGACCTGAAAGGGAATGTTTCACCGTGGATGACGTCGGACGCGAGCGTTGTCGCTGTGGAGCGCGAGTGGTGGGGCGTCAACCACCTGCACACGCTCAAGATGTCTCTTCTCTCCTCGGGACAGTACGCGAACTGGACAGTGATCCCGGCCATCCTGGACTGGGCGTTCGACAACTCGTCGTGCGCGGAAGCCGTCAAAAAACCAGATTATGGGTGCATCAGCAAGAACAGCGGGTGCCTCGACTCTACAGGAAGCGCCTACGGCTACATCTGCCGGTGTAGCCACGGCTATGAAGGGAACCCTTACGTGAGGGGTGGGTGCCGGAGCCCAAGCCCGCGAATACTTCGTTCAGTTGGTAAGTTCTTGTACTCTCCTCCGTTAGTGAATAATTGTCGCGGTGTTGACCCTTCGAAATATAGGTTTGACCTATTCTATGGATATATAAATGGGATAAGTATTTCATGCACTATGATTAGTAAATGTACAATTTCATTTCCGTGTTACAAAACTAGATATTCGAAAAGGGTTTTGATAAACACCACTGAGTGATTTCTTCCAAAAAAAAACCATCCATATTCTGACTCTTGGATTCACTTTGAGATTCATGTCTGGCTTCAGCTCCTTCTCCGGCAAGGTTAGGGCTCGAGTTAACCAAAGTTAGGGTCAACGTTTGTTGAGACCCCAACCTCAGATTTTGTGTGTGGGTAGTAGCAGACTGCCGATAGGCAACAATATGACGTTGCCAGTCAAGATAATGGAGGCTAGTGGTGGGCAGAGCAGAGTTGGCCACAGTGACGCACGGTCAGCAACCCCAGCAGTAGTGGCGTCGTTAGAGGCCAGGAGGGAGGCAAGCGGATTGGGATGGAACAGGGAGGGAGGGGATGGATTAGCGGCGGTTCACTAGCTCCACGAGGCGGTGGGGGCAGCATTGGGATGGGTGTCGATGGTTTAGTTTCGATCTTATGAATGAATGCTAGGGCTCTCCTAGAGCAAAACCACACAGAAAAGGACATGGAAATTTTATACAGGTTCAGGAAACAGGTTCAGGTCTTCTCCTGAGAGAATAATAACTCTACTCCTATGTTGTGGTATTGATTGTTTTTACAACAAGAAGAAAGTCACTAGAACTAGGGCATGATCACTTCGGTCTTTTGTTGTAGCTGTCAAATCTCTTGAACGCTTGATCACTCGATCCTATGCTCCTCCTGCTCTGTTCGCCGACTTTACTCCTTATATAGCGCATGAAGGGGTGATAGTTGTCCACGTCAAGATACGTCTTATCGTTTGATGCAAAGTGCTCGTTTTAAGGGAAGTTATTGTCAGAGACATACCCCCCACGTCATCTTGCGGTTATGTCAGAGACAGAGGTTTAATACATGCAATTACCTTCAAGAATAATGACACATATTAACTACTGTGTGTATTAAACACAGCGCACAAATATCCCTAGTCAATTGGGCCCACATGCCTGTAAGCTTTATCGACCATAGATAGGGTGGTCGTAAATGACCTAGTCGTAGTAAGACTTACAATCATGGGGTGATCGTAGTAGAACTTACGATTGATAGAGTGGTTGTAGAAGAACTTATAACTATGAGGTGATCGTAGTAAGACTTACCATCAATAATGGTCGTAGAAGAACTTACGACCATACAAGGTGATTGTAGTAGGAATTACAATCAATAGATGGTCGTAGAAGAACTTATGACCATATTGGATGATTGTAGTAGAAATTACAATCAATAGGTGGCCGTAAAAGAATTTATGACCATATAGGGTGGTTGTATAACAGCTTACGATTACTAGGTGTGTATGATCTCCCTCAATGTTAATATTGAGTGTTACCTTTGAACGTTGTATAAGAGATATTATTATCTATAATACTACAGATAAATAACTTAATTAATTGAGGATTATTAGATCCTCATTAACGGGGAATTCCAGAATTGGGGATTGATGGTTAGGTGTAGATGGGTTCCAAGGGACATATTTTTCGGGGTTTTTTTTTCACAAAATCTCCTAGGGGATGCATAGACATACTAGGTCAAATTTTGAGTAGTCCAAGTCAGCTGAGAGAAGCTGGCTATCGAGTTCAACGAGTTATTATCGAGCATCTTTCGAAATCAACATAATTCAATCTAATATCATTTTATTTATCGATTAAGTGGTTACTTCAAAATCAAGCTAGCGAGTTGCTATCGAGCCGAGCCTTATTTCATTTGAAATTGAATTATTTCAATTTTAAATCAATTAACTAGTGTAATCAGAGCAATTTTGAATCGATCCCAAACGAGCTTTTCTTTGCTAGCCTACATCTAACACTAGTATATATGTTCCATGCATGATGCATCCAAGGTAGCTACTTAAAAGTTAATTTTCATTATTTTATTTAGTGTAAACATTAATGTACAGTTTTATACATTTCCATAGGAATGATCTTTGCTATTGGAGCTGGTATTGGTGTGTGCCTTTTGCTTCTAGTTCTTGCTGTCATCTTTGTAGCAAAGAAACTCAAGGTTCGGAAAGCCAAGAAAATGAGGGAGTATTTTTTCAAGAAAAATCGTGGGTTGCTGCTCCAACAATTGGTGGATAAAGACATTGCTGAAAGAATGATTTTTAGCTTTGAAGAGCTTGAAAAGGCAACAAACAAGTTTGATGAAGCTCGCATCTTGGGCGGTGGAGGGCATGGTATGGTCTATAAAGGCATATTATCAGACCAGCATGTTGTTGCCATTAAGAAGTCAAAAATTGTGATCCAAAGGGAAATATATGGTTTCATAAATGAAGTAGCCATCCTTTCTCAAATCAATCATAGGAATGTGGTGAAACTTTTTGGATGTTGTCTTGAGACAGAAGTTCCGTTGCTAGTATATGAGTTCGTTCCAAACAGAACACTTTATGCCCATCTTCATGTTCATGGCTCTCAGTCACTGCCATGGAAAGATCGACTACGAATTGCCACTGAAGTTGCAAGTTCTTTGACCTATCTTCACTCTGCTGCTTCAATATCAATAGTGCATAGGGACATCAAGACAAGCAACATATTACTTGATGACTGTTTAACAGCAAAAGTGTCAGACTTTGGCGCGTCTAGAGGCATCGCTATTGACAAATCAGGAGTGACAACTGCCATACAAGGAACTTATGGATATTTGGATCCAGAGTCTTGCTACACAAGACGATTGACCAAGAAAAGTGATGTCTATAGCTATGGTGTCGTGCTAGTGGAGCTTCTAACTCGCAAGAAGCCAACTGTTTACATGTCATCGGATGGTGCTAGTCTAGTAGCGCACTTCATCTTGCTACTGAACGAAGACAAGCTCAGTGAGATACTAGATGAGCAAGTTACGAAAGAGGGGGAAGATGAGGCCAAGCAAGTGGCGGCAATAGCAGCAACGTGCTTAAGGTTGAAAGGGGATGACAGACCGGCCATGCGACATGTGGAGATGAGGCTACAGGGGCTTCAGGGTTCAGACAACAATTTTCATAACAATTCTACTGCGGATGACAACACAACGTTGCAAGGAAGCAATGCTGTTGCGAATGAAAACAACGGCAGCAGACGGTACAGCATGGAAAGGGATATTTTGTTATCAGCAAGCTTGCCTCGGTGATCTAGTTCACCATTAGACATCAAAGTGACTGCTCTTCTCCTCTCTGACTTACCAAATGCTCAATAGTAGCAAAAGCCTTATGCGTGAATGTGTGTTAAGTATTCTATATACCCTACATCTGAAACTTATGTATGCAATATTCGTCACACCAATAATGTCTCAGCTATTTGTCCAGTCCTGTTCATGTATTCTTTTCTAGACGTGAACGTAATATGGCAGCACGCTTGAGTGCAAAACAAGCGTTGATGATAGGCAAGGATGGACATGGCTGAATCATTGTGGGTGGTATAAAAAGTGTCTATAATCAAGCTCAAGAGAAATATAACTTATTTGTGGAACGAAAAACTTCAATTGCTCTTGTTGTTGTGAAGCGAACTAAAGAGGACATGCGTCTTTACATGGCCAGGTTGACTTATTCTCTTAAATGCTTGAGGTTTATTTTGTGTCAAGGATTGGCATGCTGTGGACATGATGGAAGTGAACAATCTAGTAACAAGGAAAACTACCTTAAACTTTTGAAATGGCTTGCATAAAGTAATGGAGAAAATAAGGTTGTTTTGAAAGTGTTCTAGGAAATTGCATCTTGACTTCCCATCCCGTACAAAAGAAAACTATTAACTATTGTGCCAAGAAAACTACTAGACAAATAATTAAAAAAATTGGTGATAACCACTTTGTAATTCTAGCTGATGAGTCAAGTAATGTATCTCAAAAAGAACAACTAGGTCATTGCTTGTGTTATGTTGATAAACTAGGAAGGGTATATGAGTGGTTCCTTAGAGTAGTTCATGTAACTGATACCACTTCTTTTTCACTTAAGGATGCAATTGAGTTTTTACTTATTGATTACTCTTTGAGTCTTACTCAAATCTGCGGGCAAGGATATGATAGGGCTAGTAACATGAAATGCGAGATTAAAACATTTCCAAGGCATGAAAACACGTAAAGTAGTATTCTAATTTTTATTGTATATTTTGTAATATTCTATTCATGTAAGACCTTATTTGAACTATTTGCATTGTACTTTTGAAAAATTTGGAATATTTGTGTTGGATTTATGATGTTATAAAACCATTGTACAAGATTAATAATTGTGCGTGTGAAATGTACACCCTCATTGAAAATTTCTAGCTTCACCACTGCTTAACTATGCGCCTGAGTTTCTTGAGGATTGCCTACTTTTGGATTGTACTCCTACTAATTGATGAATGAGAATTTAGCTCCTGTTTAGGGAAAAAAAAGTCATGTCCATATATGTCGTAAAACTGATTGGACGACTAGTCTATCTTATTCCAAACAAAATGCTTTTGACAAAGAAAACTTCAAAGTAAACGTTGTGCTCAGGTCTTGAAAACCTTGAGGAATGTGAGCTCCCAATCATGCATAGGAGTGTAGTGGGAAATAACTTCATTCTGCTTGGATGATGGCCCCATCCATCCTCGGAACTGTGTCACTAGTTTTTGGCTAAAATGATACTGTTTCACGACGAAATAACAAAAGTAGCACCTAGCGAACGAATTGACAAAAATATCACCGGTGCCACGCTCAAAACTCATGGTTGCTGACCTACCAGGCCCTGGGGACGCGATAGGCCACGTGGCAAGCTCCCATTCAGCGTTAGTCGGCCTGCCGTGCCTCCACCTGCCACTCCGTGGGGGCACAGCAGGCCCCCTGTCATAGCTTTTTCATGCGGCAGGAGTATCATGTTTGCCATTTCATATTTGGAGGGATATTTTTGCAATTTTGATTTAAAAACACGCTAAATGAGCCAAAAAAAACACATGTATCACACTCTGTACATAGACACTAAAATGAGAAATGTTATTTGCATTCTATCTGTTTGCAGGGTGTACAGATCAAACCCATTCTTTGCTCTAGGCATAAAACAGACAGCGGTAGGCCATTGTTTCGTTGCCGAAAGTTTTGTACTTCCACTCCACTGCGGAGCAAACTGGCAATGCTCTCTGCTGTGGCGTGCGCAACGTATATACCGACCTTGAACACACCCGCCACCATAGCCATAGACATCATTTCAATTTTAAACCAATTAACTAGTGTAATCAGAGCAATTTTGAATCGAGCCTAAACAAGCTTTTTTGCTAGCCTACATCCAACACAAGTATATATGTTCCATGCATGATGCATCCAAGGTAGCTACTTATAAGTTAATTTCCATTATTTTATTTAGTGTAAATATTAATGTAAAGTTTTATACATTTCCACAGGAATAATCTTTGCTATTGGAGTTGGTATTGGTGTGTGCCTTTTGCTTCTAGTTCTTGCTGTCATATTTGTAGCAAAGAAACTCAAGGTTCTGAAAGCCAAGAAAATAAGGGAGTATTTTTTCAAGAAAAATCGTAGGTTGCTGCTCCGACAATTGGTAGATAAAGACATCGCTCAAAGAATGGTTTTTGGCTTTGAAGAGCTTGAAAAGGCAACAAACAAGTTTGGTGAAGCTTGCATCTTGGGCGGTGGAGGGCATGGTATGGTCTATAAAGGCATATTATCAGACCAGCATGTTGTTGCCATTAAGAAGTCAAAAATTGTGATCCAAAGGGAAATATATGGTTTCATATATGAAGTAGCCATCCTTTCTCAAATCAATCATAGGAATGTGGCGAAATTTTTTGGATGTTGCCTTGAGACAGAAGTTTCGTTGCTAGTATATGAGTTCATTCCAAATAGAACACTTTATGCCCATCTTCATGTTCATGGCTCTCAGTCACTGCCATGGAAAGATCGACTATGAATTGCCACTAAAGTTGCAAGTTCTTTGACCTATCTTCACTCTGCTGCTTCAATATCAATAGTGCACAGGGACATCAAGACAAGCAACCTATTACTTCATGACTGTTTAATAGCAAAAGTGTTAGACTTTGGCGCGTCTAAAGGCATCGCTACTAACAAATCAGGAGTGACAACCGACATACAACGAACATATGGATATTTGGATCTAGAGTCTTGCTACACAAGACGATTGACCAAGAAAAGTGATGTCTACAGCTATGGTGTTGTGCTAGTGGAGCTACTAACTCGCAAGACGATTGACCAAGAAAAGTGATGTCACCCCAATAATGTCTCAACTATTTGTCCAGACCTGTTCATGTATTCTTTTCTAGACATGAACGTAATATGGCAGCACCCTTGTGTGCAAAACAAGCGTTGAGGATAGGCAAGGATGGACATGGCTGAATCATTGTGGGTGGTATAAAAAGTGCCTATAATCAAGCTCAAGAGAAATATAACTTATTTATGGAACGAAAAACTTTAGTTGCTCTTGTTGTTGTGAAGCGAACTAAAGAGGACATGCGTCTTTACATGGCCAGGTTGACTTATTCTCTTAGATGCTTGAGGTTTATTTTGTGTCAAGGATTGGCATGTTGTGGACATGATGGAAATGAAGAATCTAGTAACATGGGAAACTTCCTTAAACTTTTGGAATGGCTTGCATAAAGTAATGGAGAAAATAAGGTTGTTTTGAATATGTTATAGGAAATTGCATCTTGACTTCCCATCCCATACAAAAGAAAACTATTAACTATTGTGCCAAGAAAACTACTAGACAAATAACTAAAAAATTGGCGATAACCACTTTGTAATTCTAGCTGAAGAGTCAAGTAATGTATCTCAAAAAGAACAACTAGCTCTTTGCTTGCGTTATGTTGATAAACTAGGAAGGGTATGTGAGTGGTTCCTTAGAGTAGTTCGTGTAGCTGATACCCCTTTTTTTCACTTAAGGATGCAATTGAATCTTTACTTATTGATTACTCTTCGAGTCTTACTCAAATCCGTGGGCAAGGATATGATAGGGCTAGTAACATGAAATGTGAGATTAAAACATTTCCAAGGCATGAAAACACGTAAAGTAGTATTCTAATTTTTATTGTATATTTTGTAATATTCTATTCATGTATGACCTTATTTGAACTATTTGCATTGTACTTTAATTTGGAACATATGTGTTGGATGTACGATGTTATAAAACCATTGTACATGACTATATAATTGTGCGTGTGAAATGTACACCCTCATTAAAAATTTCTAGCTCCACCATTGCTTAACTGTGCGCCTGAGTTTATTGAGGATTGTCTACATCTGGATTGTACTCCTGCTAATTGATGAATGAGAATTTAGCTCCTGTTCGGGGGAAAAAAAAGTCATGTGCATATATGTCGTAAAACTAATTTGTCGACTAGACTATCTTATTCCAAAAAAAATGCTTTTGACAATGGAAACTTCAAAGTAAACGTTGTGCTCTGGTCTTCAAAACCTTGAGGAATGTGAGCTCCCATTCATGCGTAGGAGTGTAGTGGGAAATAACTTTATTTTGCTTGGATGTTGGCCCCATTCATCCTCGGAACTGTGTCATGAGTTTGTAACAACCCAATTTTCTGAGTCTTAAAAATCTTTTGTTTAGTTGGTAGTTGAAAATTCACCCTTGAGTTTTATTTGATTTTAAATTAAAGCTTAACATGGACTTTTAGTATCAAAACAATTTAATATGATTAATGTCAACATCAACAATGGTCAGAACTTTTTTATTTGGATTCTATGTGCTTGTATATATTTTATACATTTTTTAGCATTTTTCCAAGTTAATTTGTTATTTTCTAATTGATATTTGTATTTACTGTATTTTCTAAAAAATAAAAATCAAATTTAAATCTCAGAATCCAACCGGGTCGATTCTCGTTGGCCCAGTCTTCTTTTCTCCATGGGAGGCCCGCTTCACGGCCCATTCGCGTGGATCGGCCACTTCGCCGCCTCGCCGCTTGTCTCATTGCCGGTGGGCCCCACCCTACGTCGTCCTCCTCGCGCCCGTCTTCTCCGCATGAACTTTGCGTTCATCCGCCATTGTCAAAGCTGGAGCTTGGCCGACAAAACGGATTCTTGTCGGACCCAGGAGTAACACCCCAAATCCTCTGTGCATTTCTGAACTAGTCACATGATCAGTAGCTAGTTCACATAGTAAACATATATGGTAACATCCATAAATCGCATAACTTTAATAATAACCAACAGAGTTATTTACAAGAAAGCCTTACAAGCCAACAATAAACAAACACAGCGGAAGACGAAGCAGATGTAGTGGAGTCCAGCTGATCTGCCACAGGCAATCGACTTGGAAAGCGGCCTAGTCGTTGAGATCCACACCGAAAGCGAAGTCCTTCTCCTCTGAAATTTATTTGCATCAAGCAAGGATTAGCACAACTTCCGTGCTTGCAAGTTACACCCAGTAACAGATTATAATGTATGCAAGGGTATAACAAAGGAAGGCTTAATGGTTGAATTTGCATAAAGCAATGTTTTATTTAAATACTTGTAGTAAGTTCCAAAGCAGTTATTCTATAACTAAAATTCATTTTATAAATTCTCAAGTTTTATAGTCTGATAACTTTCACACAAGAATGGTGAAAGATACCCTCCTATCACATGGCTTCCTACCCAAATTTCCTATTTGCATAAACCATTTGATAAAGTCTAACTTTGAGTGGCAAATGCTAAACATGTCCATGACCGTAGACACGGCTATTCGAATAGTTTTACACTCTGCAGAGGTTGTACAGTTTTACCCACATGACATGAATTCTCTAGTTTGTTTGGCATCCGTCGATACCACTGCTCACTATCTTAGGTAAGCAGTCTAGAGCACGTGTCAAGGCCTTTACAACACTTCATCCCACCGTAGTCCCGCCTTGCTATGGATTCACCCCCTTTGGACTGACCATCCGCCGGAAGCCCCCTCTTGTGCCAAGTGGGAATAAAAGTAGGTCATAAAAGACACACACGCAACCGGATGACACGATCACGGTGAAACGTTGCTAATTAGTTAGCCAGGTCATGCCCACTCAGGACATGTGGTAGTACGGTGGAGTTTAGCAAAAGCGGCTCTCAGGCCGATCCTTAATTGACTTGGGCAGCTTTCCATAAAACCCATGGGCCTCGATGACTCGATCCCGTGCATCAACATGCACCATCCAAACATCCATTTCGCCCAAGTCTAAACCAACTTTTCCTTTATTTCAATTTTTCAAATCATTTGCAAACTTCTATGACACACCAATGCCATGGATGTCATTTAAACAACATTTGATTTTTGGCTGAAATTCCCCAAATGAAACATTTTTGGTCTAAGCTTTGACTAAGCATATATTTTTTCAAAGTGTTCTAGTTCACACTATTGCATAAACTAGATTTGACTTTATGGTGTCAAGGGGTGACTAATTCAATAACAAGATTGGCTATACAACGGAATTGTGAATAACTATAACTTTAAAACAGGAATTTAAATTACTTGAATATAAATACACATACAATAATAATTTAAAACAGAATTTAAATAATTTTAAATACTGGGTTCAAATATGATCAAAGGTATAACTTGCCTTGCTTGATTATTTGATGTTCTCAAACGGCGTTGAAATCTGACTCTCCGAAGTTGTCGAAATCTATATACGAAAATAAGCCAAATTCAAACAAAATTCGAATGAAGATTCAAATGAACTCCAAATTAACTAAGTTTAGTTAGCTAGTTTTTGAATTTATATGAATTTAGAAATTTGAATCGTCGAAATCGGAGTTCATATGAATGAGAACGAACCCTGGAAGTTTGGAAATCACATAAAATGATGAATTTGGAATTCCTTGGAATTAATAGAATTATTCTTCCCAAAGGAAAATTGAATTACTGTGTCAGCATGACATCAGCGGCTAATGTTTGGTTTTGGGATGCCACGTAGGCGTTGATTGGGCGCTAGGGCTTAGGTGGCGATGATGTGGCAGCCATGTGGCGGTGGCACTCGGCGTCGAGCTCACCAGCGATAGGGGCTCCAGCGAGGGGTGTGGGTGGTACCAAACGAGAGAGGGGGCTTCATTGGACCTGGTGCTCACCTCCGATGTGCGGGGACGCGACGGGATGGTCGGCGGTGAGCTCAAAAGGTGGCGGCGGTTTTAGGGCTCCGGTGAAGTGCGTGCTCCGGTGGTCCTCGAGTCGCGTGAGTGTGCGCACGAGCTTCACAGAGGTGTGGCGATGATGAAGGTGTGGACGACAAGGTCGGAGAGGTCTTGATGGTGGCGAATTCGGCGATTGAAGCTCTGTTGGTCGCCGGCGGTGATGCTCGAAATTAGAGCGTTAGAGAGGAGAGGATGGCGATGAGTGATGGCATTGAGGTGTGCGGAGGGAGGCGGTCCCGGGGCTCCCTTTTATAGGGCTCAGGGGTCACTGAGGCAGCGGGGATGTGCGTGGCCATTTCATGTCGGCGTGGTAGTGAGGTAAAGAGGGATTAAGGAGGTTTAAGGAGGAAGAAACGGGCACCTTGAGTGCGTCCGTGAACATGGATATCAATGGCATCAAATCCGCGCGAAAAGGGGAAGTAATGGGCGAGATTAAGAGCTCGGGTGAGGGCGACAATGGCGGCAGTGCGAGGAGGAAGAAAGGGGCGGGGACGATGGTATTGTGGAAAGCGGTCCCACCTGTCAGCGAAAGGAAATGGAATAGGAAAGTAACGGGTGCAAATGAGCCATTAGATTGAGGTCGAACGGTCTATATTGATTTGAACGTTTGGACCGTCCGAATGTGAAATCAAGATCTAGCTGTCCAATTTAGATCGGATGGTCCAGACTCGCTGGGACGTTCGGACCGAGCAAACGCAATCTTGATTGAGCCGTTCATTTTAGATCGGACGGTCCACGTCGCTTGGGACGTTCGGACCGCCCCGAACACCAACTCGATTGGACCGTCTAGCTTAGATTCAACAGTTGAAAAGGGTTGGAGATGAAACGCGTGGGCCAGCGGGCCGTCTGGGCTGCGTGAGCATGGAGAACAGGAGTGGGCTGGGGAAGATTTGGCCCAAGGACTGTTTGAGAGTTTCCAATTGATTTAATTCCAGATAATTAAAATAGGCTTTAGAAAATAGCAAATAAAATCAAAAAATTATGAGAAAATTCACATAAATTCTCAAAGGTATTTTGGACTTAAATACAATATTTTCAACTTAACTTTAGTAATAGATTTTGCAATTAATTTAGTTTGGCTTTAAAATAATTAGGGAAAAACTTTTAAAATTCTAGAAATTAATTCAATTTTTATTTTTCAACTTAAATCAAATAAAACTTCAAAGACTTCAATAAATTCTACTTTTGACTTTTAAAACTTCAGACATCCAAGAAAAGAAATCAAACTGTTTCAAATTTCAGAAAATCCAACAAAATAATGACTTTATTAATTTTCATTTTGGTCTATGGACCAAGGGCCCACATGTCATCCTCTGTAGATTTTCTTCTGATTTTTTTAATTCGAAAATGCCATGGCTGATGTCAGCTAACGTCATAATCCTATTTTCCAGTAGGAAATTAAATCCTGAAATTTCAGATTTTCCTTTTAGGTTATTTTCTTTAGATTTAAACTTCCAAAGGTCATATCTTCTTCATTTGAACTCCGATTGAACCCATTCAAATTTCTAAATTCATATAAATTCGAGATCTATTTATTTGAGATTTGTATTTAATTTTTGGAGTTTTTTTTATCTCTGTTTTTATTTGTTTTGTTTATTTGCTTCGTTTGCGAGTAGACATTGATACTTCAGGGAACTTTGGAGAAGAAGGAGTGCTTCAAGATCAAGACCAGTACTATACCTTTGATCTATTTCAAGGAAAACTATACCTTTGATCATATTGAACCTAGTTTTCAAAAGCTACTTTGATTCAAGTTACTGCATTCTACTTTAAAGTATTTTATTTAAATGCTTTTGGGTTTAGTTATTATCCAATTTGCTATATCTACCTTGTCTATTGCTATGTCATAATCTTTTGTCACCCTAGATTGGTTCATTATATAGTTGGTAATATCATAGCACCAACATGGGTTGGTTAGATATGAGTAGATTGCTTAGCCTTGCCACGAGTCATCATTCTATGTGTGTTGCAATTATGAATTTGACTAAGTGATTATAGAACTTTGTGTTAAAACTGTGTGCTATGTGTTGTTACCTTATGATAGCATGTGCTACACTTAACCAACAGGGTGGGAAAAGATTTAGACTAAGGCAAGTGGTGGACACTAAGTGATATGGTGGAGCTCAGTGCGTGGGATTTTAAAAAAATGGTTACTTAGTTAGAAATTGGAAGTCTTACCTTGGTTAGTTAAGGACTTAACTTTATGCGCCATTGAACTGGACCTTCCGTACAACCACATGCTTGACAGGACGGACCTAACTTAGTAGGTTACGAAGTCTCGACATTAATTACTCAGGTAGTAGGTTAGGCTCTGTGCATGGGTGGAGGTGTGTACTACCAGCACTACTACAAAAAGGCTAATACTGAACGCCTCATCACAGACGGTTGACCAAAATCGTCTGTATTACATGCAATCACAGACGGTTTTGGTTTAGAGACCGTCTGTGTTACTGGCTGCGCTAAAAACCGTCTGTGAAGAAGTAATATTATAGACGGTTCATGTTGAAAACCGTCTGTGAAGTATCACAGATGGTTCTTGTTAATAACCGTTTGTGATAATTCTACATATCACAGACGGTTTTTGTAAGACCCTTGAATATTGGAATGTGCCGAATTAAAATTATACTGGTAGCATAATTTTTAATTAAGGAACAGTGTAATTCCCTCATTAAAAATCATACTAGAAGCATAATAATAACAAGTAACAATCCCAACATTCAGGTTCCCGGATACATGCCAGGCAATAGTTCTCAGGATTAGTGACTATTGCGCATATATCCTTAAACAACATTGCATCATACACATACAAGTCATACATTCACATAATTATACATTGCAGATTACATGTTGGTTCAGTTGCTACAGTAACCGAGTTTGCTACAGGAACAGATGACCTTGGGTCATCACAAAAGATCAACAGCGGAAGGAAAAATAAACAACAAAAACCACCAATGGCCCCATCCCGCAGGCTATTGCATGGAGACTAGAACTAGCATCACTCATTAGCATCACCCTGATCGGCGCTAACGGACATCTCATAAAGATAACCATCTTCACCTGCAACAAGAGGTCATAAACCCTGAGTACGGAAGGTACTCAGCAAGACTTACACAAACTAATAAAAGAAAGTGTTTGATAGAACCTATACAAGGAATAGAAATTTTACATGCATAAGGTTAACAATAGAAGGGTTATAATGGTTCAATTTGCAGGAAGCGATACATCTTAACCTACAGTTGCTAAGTTTTGACAAAGCAATTTTAATAAACCAGTTTGGACTAAAACAGTAAGTAACTGGAAGCGTAAGCATAAACTGTAGCAACATTAAAGTGACAGATCAATATCAACCGTGTATGACAACCATCATGCCGAAATAAATCCCCAAACTAAACTTAGAGCAAAATCTATACCGGTAACATCAATTCAAGTGTCGTCCGTAACCGTGGACACGGCTATTCGAATAGTTTTAAAACCTTGCAAGGGCGTACATCTTTACCCACACGACTTAGTTAGCCTGTAAGCCTCCAGAATAATAGCACACTGCCTTTGGTGTGCCGGCCGGGGAGACTAAGATTTGGTATTTTTCAACAAGTTGACACTATTGAGTTGGAATACCCATGTGCGACTGATCCCGCTTAAACAATGACTGATAGCATCTATTCAATCGGGGCCCACATGTTGTGCCGGGAATGCCGACTCAATCAATTAAATGCGAACTCGTGCATAACTGCACATATTAGACCGCAGTCGGGGCCCTAAAGGTACGTACATGCGATGGAACACATCTACGCCCTCACCCTCCTAAGAACATCTGATATCGATATAAGCTCCACATAGCATACGACACGGCCCGAAGACTTAAGCATCTATGCCATATGAAATCAATACACATGTCCTTACTCTCCTGTTTCCAACTCAATAGTATTAACCCTTTACTTAACCAAACAGTGCCCATACACCGCGTGTGGAAGTACGTTGGGGCTTGAATTAGATTGTCAGAGTTCAGTCCTTAATCAACCCAGACAAGACATCCACATTTCCCAATTCTCGTGCACAAAGGCACCATCACTAGCATCCACTTGTCCAGATTTGAAATCAGTTTAATAACAAGATTTAAAATCATTTCAGATTTAACTAAACAAAGAATCAAGTAAATAAATTTGTCTGTTGTTCCCAGGTTTGACAAGATAAGCTTGCCAAACGCTACCGTTCTATGGACTGCATGGCTAAGCAAAGTTCTAACCTAATTATTTTAATACAAACAATACCTTAAGCTGAGTGTATGATTAAATTCAAGGTAAGCCACAAAGATTGGGTTATAGCTAGCTAGAGACAGATCATAAATAATTTTTAGAAAATTGCATGCAACAGTATCACTGTGTTTTGTAAATCTACAGTTCACAAATTTGGGATCAACATGGTGCAGAGAGGAAGCTTGCCTTGGTAGTAATAAATAACTTCTTGCTCAGGTTCTGGTTGTTCGATAGCAGAATCAACAATTTCAGAAGAACCAGAATCTAAAATCAGAAAAATCCAATAAACACAAGAACTGACAGAGGACAAAATAATGAAAAAGAATGTATGATCAAGATGGTAATGCATGGTTAACAATATGCTTAAGATATATCTAACTTACTAAAGATAATAATCCATATTTACCATCTAAAGATACTTATTACCTAGATTTAAGTTTAACTTATAACTACAGTTACAGATTTTTGAAAAGCTGAAATTTAGACAGATTGTAAGAAGGAAGTTTGTGGTCATTGAATCATGTACCAGAAGATATTTTTATTTAAGTTGTGATTAACACATAAAACTAAAAGTTTACAACTTCTTTCATTAGTTAATATTAGTTATCAAAATGAGGTTTCACCCTGAACTATAGTTTCCAGATTTCTGAAAACTAGAATATGACAGATTACAAAAAGTGTGGTCAGGTGATCTGAATGTGTCTTAAGTAAATTGTTTTTCTTAGACTAAAAGTATTTAAATTGATACTACACTTAACTCATTATTTAATAAGTTAAGATAACAAGAGTAAAAGACTAGAGGACTTGCTGTGTATGTTGTCGGGCTATCCAACAACAAAAACAACAAAATGACAAATGGCAGTTTTCGGTTGATTTGGAAAAAAAACACAAAACCAAGATTTTAAATTGGAGTTAGAGCTAATCAGGGGAGTAAGTAATACCCTAAACTACCCTTGCTAACCCTAATCAACAAGTTCGCAGAAAGGAAAGAAGAATTAAGCTCTTGTCGGTTTTGCCCGACAAAATCAACAGAGAAAGATCTTGTATCAATAAAGGGATCTGTGACCTTAAGAATCAAAAGAAGGTCTAGCTATGATGCTAGGGTTTATCTGAGACCGACATAAGCTGACATGCAAGCAAGAGAAACCCTAATTCTTGAAAACGATATGAAAGACCGAAAAGTTAGAAATACAACTTTTCAGTTAAAGCAAGTTTGGAGCATCACATGAACATGTGAGTGATTCATGTGAGCTAAAGATGTCCTTAGGGAGCTTAAGATAACAGGAGGTAAGGTCTAAACTTACCAGTTAGGGTTGGAGAAGAAGAAATCAAGTTCTTGGTCAAACATTAAAGATCCAAAGTCCTTTACTCAGGTCTGACCAAAAACGAAAATGAAAGATACTTAAGTTCTAAAGACTACCATCCTTGTTCTTGGTAGAAAAGGATGGGATCTAACTCACCAGAAGAAGTTTTCACCGAAGTGGTGTTCCACTGGCTCAAGTTGACAAAGATGAAACCCTAAGTCCAATCCTACAAGGGATGCCCAAAACTCACATTAGCAAGAGATTTAAGCCTGCTTGTAGTTGAACAAGGGTAGAAGTAAAGAAGCTTCACTGGGAAGGAAGACAAAGCTAGGGAGCTCCTCTTGGTCAACAATGGCAGAAGGTAGACAGCAGGGTTTATATAATGGTAGAGCTCCCAGATCAACCGAGAACTCTCCGGAGCTAATGAGGTGGCACTAAGGATAAATATCAAGGAATATTCTTATTTTTACTGCACTACCACCACTCCCATGAGGATGTCGGTGTGGCGCACAGACAAGGAAAGGAGGAGAAAATGTCGCCGACAATCGGGTCCCTGAGGCGATCCAAGAATAAGACAAAGACACAAAGAAGCCCCAAGGTACAATAGCCGTCCGATTAGAAATGAGCGGCTGTGATGAGATGGCTACATAACACTGAACCGGTATCAAGCAATATGGGTCGTGCGATCTCCAATGGACAGCTAAGATCGGGGGGAGGTCCGGGTTGTCCGAACATCTCAACCCACAAGAGCCGTTCGATTAAGCTTCAATGGCCCAAGATGCAGTGCGCGCTGGTGAGCTTCGGCCCACAAAGGCAATCACCGTTGAATCTCAAATCAACGGCCAGAATTGACGGGAGGTCCGGACGGTCCGAACGGCCCAATGGTCGTGGTCCGCTCGATCTAAATTCAACAGTGGATCTCACTTGGCACCTCCGCCGGTCCGAACGCCCAACCGATCAGTCCACACGTTGAGGATTCAACGCCCAGATGCTTTTCAATTTCCGCCATTTAAAGATGGCTCGCTCGAGATCGCGCACGCACACTTTTGATCCAACGGTCACTATTGGAGGGGCGATTGAGTGGTCCGAACGGCCCATTAGATCCGCCCATTCATGAGGAATTCGTGGCTTGGATTATTTGGGAGTTTGGACGCGCTTAACGTGACAGGCCGAGCCACTTCAAGACCGGGTGGACTCGGTGTGTTGAGTCGCTATAGTGCCAAAGTTGGGTTTAGGGAGGGTTGACCAACCCATTTCAAAATTTCAAAAGCTTTGATCGACTTTAAAAATAGCAAATAAATTTGTAAAATTATGAAATTTTGCAGAATCGCTATCTTGGGATGGTATATTCCCAAATAAAATTTTGAAACCACTGTTTCTCATTTTGAAATACATAAATAATTCATTTAGGCCGAATAGGTTTTATTTAAAGACATTTTTTTTCTTAAAATCAAAATAATTTCTAAAAATTCAACAAAAATTATTTTTGGCCATAATAATTCATCTGGCTTTTAAATAAAATACTTCCCGGTCTTAATACCAACATGGAGTGGTATTTCCTTTGAAACTTTAAATAGGTTGTGGGTTGGGCTAGAAAAGGAAGGTTTCAATTTGTAACCAATTGTCCAAGTTTTCAATAATGAACAGTGATGCTAGGAAAAACATCTTATTACTGTTTATTAAATCTTGGGCTGTTACAGTTTTCAACAAAGAACCATCTGTGAAACATCACAGACGGTTCCTAACAATAACCGTCTGTGATATTACCACATATCACAAACGGTTTTTTGTTATAACCGTCTGTGATAATAATGCTACAGCCCAATGCGTTTTCTTCTCCGTCGCCATCCGCTTCGGCTCCCCGATGCGTCTCTTCGTCGCATCGATCTGCTTCAGCTCCCTAATGCGTCTCTTCGTCTCACGCTCCAAATTTATACCTTGTTTTATAAAAAGGATCCATCGAAGATGATCATCCCCACATACTTATAAAAAAAACAGAAATGGTCGTCTCTTCCTTGTCGCCGCATTGATGGCCTACACCGCCGCCTTGCACGAGCACCTCTCGCTATATCGCTGAACTGCACTACGGAAGAACACTGTTTCAACGGTGTCTTCACTCCTCGCTTACCGAGAATTTGTCGAGCAGTGACGCCACCTTCCGCCGCCTTGACATCCTCCTCTCGCCATGTCTTCGGGTGATCTCCACTTTCGACGAGTTTACCGCGTCATCGACTTGGTCCTCCAAAATGACGTTGCACGTCTCCAGGAGGCTTGCTGTCACTTGGACTATGTAATTGAGGCGGCAGGCGACCGAGTCGACCAGGCCGAGACCCCTCAAGCAAGGGAAGAGAGCCTATGGGCTCAATTCTTCTTGGTTCAACAGTGTGAGGGTCTTCGGGAGACACTCGAACGAGCGCGTCAGCGGGTGGATGCATTTCTCGTTCGCTAATGATCAGGAACCGTCCGATGCCGACGCCGTCACCTATGAATTATTGAAGACGGAGATAGCAGCCTACCTCCGCCACTAGAAAAACTTTGTTTAATTATAGGTTTCTACTTTTTTTTAATATTTTTGTGAGCGACTGGGCAAGCTGTTTGGCCATATGAAAATTCAAAAATGAAAAAAAATTGGAGGTGAAGTTAATTACTATATTAATTATATGTTGAATTATATATATATATATATATATATCGTAGACGGTTTTGTGGAAAAAATCTAGTTTGGAGGTGAAGTTACATTTAATTAATATTAATTATATCAAAGACGGTTTAGTGGAACAAATTAATTAATTATATATATATCATATATATATATATAGTTAAAGTAAATTTTCAGAAGATTTAAATGACAAAATTGACATATAAACATGTAATTTCTTCATGTCATGTAAGTGTATATACAAGATAAATATACTTGAGAAAAAACCATTTCTGACGCGGTTCCATTATGGAACCGTCATTATATGGGGACATATCATGGGCGGTTCTATTATGGAACCGCTCGTGATAATTATCACCGATGGTTCCATAATAGAATCGCTCGTGATAAGTCTCTTTATTAGTAGGAGCCCACCGCTAGGGTTTGCGCTTCGCCTCTAACTCGTCACTCCCAGCGCCGCTAGGGTTTGCGCCACCCCAACTCGTCACTCCCCAACAGATTTACTTTCGTCAGTTCCTCTCCCCACCTCGACGCCGCCGCTTGAAACCCGTCGCTGTCGCCGCAGTTGTGACACCACTCGACCGCACAAGATCGCACGATAGTCGAGTGTCTTGTGCAAAGGTCGTGGTCATGCCACAACCACGGTGACGCCGCCACCCCACGTGTCACAAGGCCGCCATGGCTTGGTTCTCTGCCGGCCTCCTCGCAAGGCGTGTAACGACTCCAACCCTAGGGCACCCGAGAGGTCCTCTAAGAACCCCCGAAAGTCCGTCAGACCTCCCAGAGGTCCAAAAAGGACCTCTCGGATAGTCCTCCAAGACCTCCCAGGAGTTCCAGCAGGACCTCCTGGAAGTCCAGGAGAACATAACCCGAGAGGGTCTTGGAGCCAGGGAGCACCCGAAGATCTACCACGGCGGGCCAGGAAAAGCGTGGAGGTCTGAGGGCACCCCAGACCACCGCGACCCTCCAGAGGAGGTCGTGGAGGTCTGAGACCACTCCAGAGCCTCACGTGTTCATTCCATGGAGTAGACATGGAGGTCTGGGCTTGCTCCAAGGTTCCCTGTGAAACCCGAGCTAGTCCCAAGGATCATGGCTAGCTCTTCACAGCAATAATACAACGGTGGTGACATCCAGAACGCATATTTATTATAGCAAAATATCAACAGAGTTGTTACAAGGTGGCCTTGGGCCAAGCATATATACAAAAGAGCAAAAGATCAAAAGGTCCATCAGCACGCCACAGGCAACTGACTGGAAGGCACAACCTAATCGCTTTGGTCTTCATCACTGCCAAGGTCCTCTCCTGGCAAAAATTGTAATGAGCAAGAGTGAGCACAACAACCGTGCTCGCAAGTTACACCCGTGGATTAGCAAGATGACATGCATATATGGATAATGAATGGATGGCATAATATGGTTAATTTGCACAAAGCCAAGTTTCTTTCAAATACAAATACTAAGTTCCAAAGCAAGTATTCAATAGATAAAATTTATTTTCGAAACTTGATTTTCAATTGGATAACATTCATCAACAAGTTGGTGAAGGATACCCTCCTGATACCAGGCTCCCTGCCCAAACCCATGGGACAGAAATCCCAAAACAGATTTGAAAACATTTCTGGAAACCCAAAACCAACACCTAACTCTGAGTAGCCTTTGCCAGCACGTCCATGACCGCAGACACGGCTATTCGAATAGATTTTACTCTGCAGAGGTTGTGCACTTTACCCACATGACATGATTTCTCTAGTTTGTCCGGCATTCGTCAATGCCACCTCTCACTACCAAGGGTAAGAGGTCTAGAGCTCATGACAAGGCCTTTACAATACATTGCTCCACCACAGCCTTTCCTTGCTAAGGTTTCACTTTCCTATGGATCGCAATCCGACGGAAAGCCCCCTCTTGCACCAGTGGGAACAGTAGGTTATAAAAGACCATTGGCCATAAAAGACCTCCCACACCTCCAATGGAGCAGCTTATGGTAGAACTTTGCAAATTACTCAGCCAGGTCCCACGCCCTATTCTGGAGACATGTGGTTGCACGATTGTGGCATAGCCCATTATAGGCATGGCATTGGTCGCTCAAAGAGCGGTCCTCAAATGACTAGGGCGACTTTCACAAACCCTTGGACCTCCACCTTACCCAGGATAGAGTCCGTGCACAAACATTGCACCAGCCAAGCAAACCAATTCGCCCCAGTCCAAATCCATTTTCATTTTCTTTGCTTCCCCAGCAATACTTTCATATTCCCATGACAACCCAATGTCATGGTCAAAATATTTTAAACAATAGTTGGTCATATTGGTAAAGATTTCCCCAAATCAATACTTTTGGTCTAAGCATGACTAAGCATATGTTTTTCAAATGGTCTTGGCTCACACTGTTGCATGACCCAAGTTTGATCTAGTGGTGACAACATGTTCAGTCCAAAGTCAACAGTGGCCATACAAAGGAAGTCGGCATAACTATGAATTTAAAACAGGTATTGAAATAACTTGGTAGAAATAGGCATGCAGTATACATTAAAACAGGACATAATAAATTTGAATTATTGGGTGCAATATGATCAAAAGTGTAACTTGCCTTGCTCACTATCCTGAGAATCTTCCTCTTCAGTGCACTCAGACTCCTTGGAGTCTTCGCAATCTACACGGGTAAAAGAGCAAGTTCAAAGGAAAGCTCAAATAAAGAACCAACTGTGATCAACAAGAGCACCAGGCAGACCCCAGAGGGAGTCCAAAACTCAACCAACAGGAGAGATCTATATTTTAGAATAGGTTCTTATGGAAGAGGTCTAAGCTTACCAGGAGGAGGGTGGTCTTTTAGCAAAAGACCCCAAAAGAGTGATTTCAGCAATAGAATAGGGAGGTCCTGAGAAATGGTTCTTGCGCAAAGACCAGGGAGGAGCTCCTCATATAAGGGCCATGGAAATCCAAAAAGGAGCCCACAAGGGGAGGTCCTGAGAAGGACACAACCAGCTCAAAGCAGTGGCAAGAATAAGAGTGGAGTAGATCTCCAAAGAACTTACCAGGGTCGAAAAGGAAACGATGGTTGAAAGGGGAGGTCGTGGGCAACAAGGTCTTCCCTGGGAAGCCACTAAGCGAGAGCCAAGATGATGAGTGTGGAAAAGGTAATGTAGTAGGGTTCCCTGGACTAATTATAGCCAAAGTGGGTGAAGAAAACTAAGAGCATACGTGTCAAGGATAAGTATAGAAATGGGTCAAAGGTAGGTGAGTGGCAGGGCAGGTGTCACTACCACCCTAGGTAAAAGGTACGAGGAAGGACAACGTATGTTGCTTTGGGAAGGAACAAAGAAGGATGTCAGAGTACAACTAAGTGACCCAATTCAGAGTAAACGCCACGTATATGGATGTATTTAATCTGACATGACATGCATTAAATGCCCAAGATATTAACGTGGTGAAGGAAATGAGAATGATCAAGTCTGGCAAGTGGGGCCAGTCAATTTTAGAAACAGACGGGTCAAGGAGGGAGGTCTCGCCCCGCAGGGGAGGTCTCGGAGAAGGTCCGAAAGGCTTAGGAGGTCCTAGGCCCAAAGGACAAGGAGGTCTAAAGGTTGGGGAGGTCCAGACATACAGAGGAAGTCTGGACACGGGGAGGTCCTGGCAGTCAGGATCAACAAGAGGAGGTCCTGACGGCTAGGATCTCTTCAAGGGAGGTCTGGCGAGGAGGTCCAGAGAACTACAAAATGGTCCCGTGGTTGGGATTAAGGGCAAGTTGAGGTCCGGGCGGTTGGATCTCCGAGAGGGGGGTCCAACAGCCAAGATCAAACGTGAAGGTAAGGTCCTCAGAGGGATAGTGCACGGGGAGGTTTGGACCTTTGGATTCACAATGAGGAGAGGTCCGAACCGTTAGATTCACAACAAAGAGAGATCCAGGCGGAGGGTTCCAAGAAAGAGGGTTTCTACGGAGGAGATCCACAAAAGGTGGTTCCAAAAGGGGTCGCAAGGGTCAAGGCAACTCAAAGGAGATTTCCAACCGCTAAGGTGAGATCAAAAGCCTTGGCGGTTAGGATGAACCCTAAGGAGGTCCTTTCGGCCAAGAAGAAATGTCAAGGAGGTTCAACTGAACTCAGGAGGTTCGAAGGCACATAGGAGGTCCAAATGAAAAGAGGTCTGGGCATAAGAGAGTGCCCAGGCAACAAGAGGTCTAGACTTAGAAGAAGTCTGGACAGAAAAGAGGTCTGAACCAAAGAGATTCGAACCAACAAAGAGGTCCAAAGTGACCAAACTCAAAGGGAAAGGCTTGGACATAAGGGTACGTCCAGGTGAGAAAAGGTCTGAGCCCCAAGGGAGGTCTAACCTCAGGAACCACTGGGGAGGTCTAGGCCACAGAAGGTCTAAACCTTACATAACCCAAAAGAGTTAGGCTAAAGGAGGACCTGCCGAGCATACCAGAAAGGATGTATCAACAACTCAAACCTCTCCAACCGAACCAAACTTTGAATTCTCATCAAAACAAAATAGTTTTAATTTGTTTTATACATTTAAAAAGGATTTAGAAAATCGGGATGTTACAAACCTACCCCCCTTAAAGGAATCTCGACCCCGAGATTCAAACAAAATCAGCGAAGAGATAGGGGTAGTTAGTCTTGAGGTCTTCCTCTTTTTCCCATGTAGCTTCACTCTCTGGATGATGACTCCACTGTACCTTGTATGACCTGATAATTTTGCTCCTGGTAACTCGCTCTGCAACATCCAAGATTTTAATTGGTTGCTCCACATATGTGAGGTCTTCCTGTAAATCTATGTCCTCTACTAATGTATGGTCTTCAGGAAATCGAAGGCACTTCCTTAATTGGGATACATGAAAGATGTTGTGCACTGCCGACAAGGACTCTGGAAGTTCTAGTTGATAAGCTACTTCACCTTGCCTTGCTAAAATCTTGTATGGTCCTACAAACCTTGGTGCTAGCTTTCCTCTGATCCGAAATCTCCTAACTCCCCAGATTGGTGTTACTCTAAGGTAGACAAAGTCTCTAACTTCAAAAGATAAATCTCTACGCCGGGTGTCGACATAGCTCTTTTGTCGGGATTGAGCCACTCTCAATCGTTCCTTTATCAATTTCACCTTGCTTTCTGCATCTTTGATCAGGTCTGGCCCATAGAGTTGATGCTCCCCAACTTCATCCCAGAGAAGGGGTGTCCTACAGGGCCTACCATACAAAGCCTCAAATGGGGACATCTGTAGGCTAGCTTGATAGCTGTTATTATAAGAGAATTCGGCATAGGGCAAATTCTTGTCCCAGCTTTTTCCAAAATCTAGGGCACATGCCCTGAGCATGTCTTCCAGGATTTGGTTCACTCTCTCTGTTTGCCCATCTGTTTGAGGATGATAAGCTGTACTAAAATTGAGTTTAGTACCCAGAGCTTCATGCAAACTTTGCCAAAACCTTGAGGTGAATTGAGACCCTCTGTCTGACACTATTCTTTTGGGCACTCCATGTAAACAAACAATTCTTGCCATGTACAGATCTGCCAAGGCATTACTAGTATAGGTGGTCTTGACTGGTATGAAATGTGCTACTTTGGTTAACCGATCAACCACCACCCATATAGAGTCATACCCGGATTGGGTCCTAGGCAGTCTAGTAATGAAGTCCATGCCCACTTGCTCCCATTTCCATTCGGGAATTGGCAATGGTTGTAACAGACCAGCTGGTTTTTGGTGTAGGGCTTTAACTCTCTGACACATATCACATTGGGCTACATATTTAGCAACATCTTGCTTCATACTAGTCCACCAATATCTTTCTTTAAGGTCTTGATACATTTTGGTGCTGCCCGGGTGGATGGAGTAAGGTGATCCGTGGGCTTCCACCAAGATGAGCTGCTTAATCTCCTGGTTATTTGGAACACAGACTCGGCTGCCAAACCATACTACTCCCTGTTCGTCCTTAGAGAAACCTAGGGCTTTACCCCTTCTCATATTTTTCTTGATTTCTTGGATGTCTTCATCTTCTTCCTGATGCTCTTTGATTTGGTCCAGAATGGTTGGGTGCACCTCCAAGGTGTTCATACAACCTTGCTCTACAATCTCCAAGTTGAGGTACTTCAACTCGTCATATAGTTTTGGTTGTTGTTCTTGAACCAACAAGGTATTACAATAACTTTTTTTGGCTCAAGGCATCTGCCACTACATTGGCTTTGCCTGGGTGATAGTGAATCCCAAGGTCATAGTCTTTAATTAATTCCAACCATCTCCTTTCTCTCAAATTAAGCTCTGGTTGTGTGAAGATATATTTCAAACTTTTGTGGTCCGTGTATATCTCACAGCGGTTGCCAATAAGGTAGTGTCACCAAATTTTCAAAGCATGCACAATAGCTGCCAATTCTAGATCATGTGTTGGGTAGTTCTCTTCATGAGGTCTCAACTGTCTAGATGCATATGCCACTACCCTTCCGTCTTGCATTAGCACACATCCAAGACCTTGATGAGATGCATCACAAAATACCTCAAAGTCTCTATGGATGTCTGGCAAGACTAGGACTGGGGCTGTGACAAGCCTTTCCTTTAATTCTTGAAAGCTTTGCTCACAGGCTTTGGTCCATTCAAATTTCTTCTCCTTTTTCAAGAACTGGGTGAGAGGTCTAGCAATCTTGGAAAAACCTTCAATATATCTTCTATAATAGCCAGCTAGACCAAGAAAACTTCTTACTTCAGTCACTGTCTTAGGAGGTCTCCATTCTAGGACAGCTTCCACCTTTGAGGGGTCTACAGCTACTCCCCTGGCCGAAATAATATGACCAAGGAAGGCTACTTGACTTAGCCAGAACTCACATTTACTAAACTTAGCATAGAGCTGCTGCTCTCTGAGTCTTCCCAACACCATTTTAAGGTGGTCTTCATGTTCTTTTTCATTTTTAGAATAGATGAGGATATCATCAATAAACACCACCACAAACTTGTAGAGGAAGTCCATGAATACTTTGTTCATCTTGCTCATGAAATAGGCCGGGGCATTTGTCAGTCCGAAAGACATCACAGTGAACTCATATAGTCCATACTTTGTGGTAAAAGCAATTTTGGGGATATCCTCGGGTCTAATTTTTAGTTGATGATAACCAGACCTTAAGTCTATTTTGGAGAACACACTTGCCCCCTTTAGTTGGTCAAAGAGGTCATCTATCCTTGGCAATGGATATTTGTTCTTAATGGTGACCTCATTGAGTGATCTGTAATCTACACACATCCTCAGGCTATTGTCTTTCTTTTTGACAAATAGCACAGGTGCTCCCCATGGTGAAGAGCTTGGTCTAATAAATCCTTTGTCCTTTAGTTCTTGGATCTGCTTCTTTAACTCCACTAATTCATTTATAGGCATCCTGTAAGGTCTTTTTGATATGGGTGCAGTCCCAGGGACTAAGTCAATTAGAAATGATACGTCCCTATCTGGTGGCCTACCAGGTAGTTCCTCAGGGAACACATCCAAGTATTCTCTGACCACTGGGAGATCTTCCAGCTTTACTACTTCCTTCATACTGGTTAGAAAGGATCTTGCCCTAAGGGAGGTCTTGGGCTTAAACTCCACTTGTATTCCCTGGTTATTAACAAGTGTTATGGTCTTGGTAGCACAGTCGATCTGTCCCTTATTCTTGGCCAACCAATTCATTCCAAGGATTACATCCAACCCTTGAGTTGGCAAGACTACCAGATCTGCATGAAATAGAACTCCAGAGATCTCTAAGGTAAGATTTGGGCAGAGGGTATTAGTCCTCATATCTATGCCCGGAACATGTATTAGCATAGGGTTAACCAAAGGGACTATAGATAACCCACACTTTCCCACAAATTTGCTTGAAACAAAAGAATGGGAAGCCCCCGAGTCAAATAAAACTGAAGCTGGTACAGAATTAACAGGAAACGTACCAAGGACTACATCAGGTGCATCATGCGCCTCTTTAGCCGTGACATGTGTGACACGGCCCTTGATGACTTTAGCAGCTGGCTTCACACTTGAGGCACTGCCTTGGGCTGACACTCCTTGATCAAATCGGACTGGAGCGGAGACTTGTTGCTTCTTTGGGCACCTACTAGCATAGTGCCCAATCTCATTACAAAAGAAACAGGTCACTCCAGCAGAAGAGGTCGTGGATGGCTTCTTTTGAAACTGACTTCCAGAGGAGGTCTTATGGAAACTTGTTTTGCTTAAGCGCTGCTCTGTGCCAGATGCCCTTGAGGAGGAGGTCCGTGAGGTCTTGCGCTGAGAGGTCTGAGACTGGGAGGTCCTAGACTTAGGAAATCCCCCTGGGTTAAACCTCTGCGCAGCTTTCCTCCTCTTTCGGCTCTCCATCTTTTGGAGCTTATCCTCCTGCCGAATGGCCTTGCTTACAAGTTGCTGAAAGTCAGTATGCTCCTGGGAAACAAGGTGGACTGAAATTTCATCATTCAGCCCCTCCAAAAAGTGTTCTTGCTTACTTTCATCAGTGGCAACATCTCCTGGAGCATATCTTGCTAGTTGGTTAAACTTATACGTATACTCATTGACAGTGCGGTTGCCTTGCTTCAAGGTACGGAATTCTGTCCTTTTTAAAGACATCATGCCGGGTGGGATATGGGCACGATGAAAGGCTCGCTTAAACTCATCCCATGTGATGGTCTGAGGATCAGCATGAGATTGACTAAAGTTGTCCCACCACTGAGAAGCTGGCCCACTGAGCTAGTGAGAAGCAAAAATAACTCTTTCATGATCTGTACACTGCACCATGTCTAACTTTCGGCCCACTGCCCTTAACCAATCATCAGCTTCCATTGGCTCAGTGCTGCTTGAAAAGGTTGGAGGGTGCAACCTCATAAATTCTGCAACACTAGACCTTGGAGGAGGTGGAACTTGGGCTTGAGGCTGGGCTGCTGCTGTAGCTTGCAAAGACTGGGTGTTGGCAATGGATTGTGAAAGCAAGTTTATTAAGTGAGCTTGATTGGCCATTATTTGAGTCCAACTAGGACCTTCAACTGGAGGTGGGGGTGGTTGTGAAGTTGGTTGCCCCTGCTCACCCTCAACTCCTCCATTCTGATTGCTCCACCAAGCTGGGTTCTCGGCCTCTTCTTCAGCTTGACGGTTGTGATTGCTTGAGCTGCCACTGCCATTTCTAGAGGTGGCCATAATGTCTAGGCTCTAGGGTTGAGAAAAGAGAAGAAAAAGACTAAGGGAAACTAGCCAAAACCACCCACTCAGTAAGGAAATCCGATGCAAAGAAAATAGCAGCAAGAAGCTTTTTCAGAAACTATAATAACCCAACATCGTTCTACTCATTTCTTACCACTTTGAGGGAGGTCTTAAGCACCAGGCCTAACCCGGAAGACCTATAATAGAATTCTTGCAAGGGTAAGGAGTTCCACTTAATATTATAAACGGGTGCGTAGGAAGAACAAGATAAGGTTAGATTAAGGTAAGGGAGAGCACCAGAAGAAAGGTAAGAGTGAAAGGATGACCCAGATAAGAAAGAACATTTTATTCTTCTTTTACTGCAAAAAATAGTTTTGAAATTCTATAACCATTCTACTAGGTTGCGTCTTGCAGTCAGGATACTCTGATACCACTTTTGTAACGACCCAACCCTAGGGCACCCGAGAGGTCCTCCAAGAACCCCTGGAAAGTCCGTCAGGACCTCCCAGGAGGTCCAAAAAGGACCTCTCGGATAGTCCTCCAAGACCTCCCAGGAGTTCCAGCAGGACCTCCTGGAAGTCCAGGAGAACATAACCCGAGAGGGTCTTGGAGCCAGGGAGCACCTGAAGATCTACCACGGCCAGGCCAGAGAAAAACATGGAGGTCTGAGGGCACCCCAGGACCACCCGCGACTCTCCAGAGGAGGTCGTGGAGGTCTGAGACCACTCCAGAGCCTCACGCGTTCATTCCATGGAGTGGACATGGAGGTCTGGGCTTGCTCCAAGGTTCCCTGTGAAACCCGAGCTAGTCCCAAGGATCATGGCTAGCTCTTCACAGCAATAATACAACGGTGGTGACATCCAGAACGCATATTTATTATAGCAAAATATCACCAGAGTTGTTACAAGGTGGCCTTGGGCCAAGCATATATACAAAAGAGCAAAAGATCAAAAGGTCTATCAGCACGCCACAGGCAACTGACTGGAAGGCACAACCTAATCGCTTTGGTCTTCATCACTGCCAAGGTCCTCTCCCGGCAAAAATTGTAATGAGCAAGAGTGAGCACAACAACCGTGCTCGCAAGTTACACCCGTGGATTAGCAAGATGACATGCATATATGGATAATCAATGGATGGCATAATATGGTCAATTTGCACAAAGCCAAGTTTCTTTCAAATACAAATACTAAGTTCCAAAGCAGGTATTCAACAGATAAAATTTATTTTCTAAACTTGATTTTCAGTTGGATAACATTCATCAACAAGTTGGTGAAGGATACCCTCCTGATACCAGGCTCCCTGCCCAAACCCATGGGATAGAAATCCCAAAACAGATTTGAAAATATTTCTGGAAACCCAAAACCAACACCTAACTCTGAGTAGCCTTTGCCAGCACGTCCATGACCGCGGACACGGCTATTCGAATAGATTTTACTCTTGCAGAGGTTGTGCACTTTACCCACATGACATGATTTCTCTAGTTTGTTCGGCATTCGTCAATGCCACCTCTCACTACCAAGGGTAAAAGGTCTAGAGCTCATGACAAGGCCTTTACAATGCATTGCTCCACCACAGCCTTTCCTTGCTAAGGTTTCACTTTCCTATGGATCGCAATCCGGCGGAAAGCCCCCTCTTGCACCAAGGGGAACGAAGAGGTTATAAAAGACCATTGGCCATAAAAGACCTCCCACACCTCCAATGGAGCAGCTTATGGTAGAACTTTGCAAATTACTCAGCCAGGTCCCACGCCCCATTCTGGAGACATGTGGTTGCACGATTGTGGCATAGCCCATTATAGGCATGGCATTGGTCGCTCAAAGACCGGTCCTCAAATGACTAGGGCGACTTTCACAAACCCCTGGACCTCAACCTTACCCAGGATAGAGTCCGTGCACAAACATTGCACCAGCCAAGCAAACCAATTCACCCCAGTCCAAATCCATTTTCATTTTCTTTCCTTCCCCAGCAATACTTTCATATTCCCATGACAACCCAATGTCATGGTCAAAACATTTTAAACGATAGTTGGTCATATTGGTAAAGATTTCCCCAAATCAATACTTTTGGTCTAAGCATGACTAAGCATATGTTTTTCAAATGGTCTTGGCTCACACTATTGCATGACCCAAGTTTGATCTAGTGGTGACAACATGTTCAGTCCAAAGTCAACAGTGGCCATACAAAGGAAGTTGGCATAACTATGAATTTAAAACAGGTATTGAAATAACTTGGTAGAAATAGGCATGTAGTATACATTAAAACAGGACATAATAAATTTGAATTATTGGGTGCAATATGATCAAAAGTGTAACTTGCCTTGCTCACTATCCTGAAAATCTTCCTCTTCAGTGCACTCAGACTCCTTGGAGTCTTCGCAATCTACACGGGTAAAAGAGCAAGTTCAAAGGAAAGCTCAAATAAAGAACCAACTGTCATCAACAAGAGCACCAAGCGGACCCTAGAGGGAGTCCAAAACTCAACCAACAGGAGAGATCTATATGTTAGAATAGGTTCTTATGGAAGAGGTCTAAGCTTACCAGGAGGAGGGTGGTCTTTTAGCAAAAGACCCCAAAAGAGTGATTTCAGCAATAGAACAGGGAGGTCCTGAGAAATGGTTCTTGCGCAAAGACCAGGGAGGAGCTCCTCATATAAGGGCCATGGAAATCCAAAAAGGAGCCCACAAGGGGAGGTCCTGAGAAGGACACAACCAGCTCAAAGCAGTGGTAAGAATAAGAGTGGAGTAGATCTCCAAAGAACTTACCAGGGTCGAAAAGGAAACGATGGTTGAAAGGGGAGGTCGTGGGCAACAAGGTCTTCCCTGGGAAGCCACTGAGCAAGAGCCAAGATGATGAGTGTGGAAAAGGTAATGTAGTAGGGTTCCCTGGACTAATTATAGCCAAAGTGGGTGAAGAAAACTAAGAGCATACGTGTCAAGGATAAGTATAGAAATGGGTCAAAGGTAGGTGAGTGGCAGGGCAGGTGTCACTACCACCCTGGGTAAAAGGTACGAGGAAGGACAACGTATGTTGCTATAGGAAGGTACAAAGAAGGATGTCAGAGTACAACTAAGTGACCCAATTCAGAGTAAACACCACGTATATGGATGTATTTAATGTGACATGACATGCATTAAATGCCCAAGATATTAACGTGGCGGAGGAAATGAGAATGACCAAGTCGGCAAGTGGGGCGATCAATTTTAGAAACAGACGGGTCAAGGAGGGAGGTCTCGCCAGCAGGGAGGTCTCAGAGAAGGTCCGAAAGGCTTAGGAGGTCCTAGGCCCAAAGGACAAGGAGGTCTAAAGGTTGGGGAGGTCCAGACATACAGAGGAAGTCTGGACACGGGGAGGTCCTGGCAGTCAGGATCAACAAGAGGAGGTCCTAACGGCTAGGATCTCTTCAAGGGAGGTCTGGCGAGGAGGTCCAGAGAACTACAAAAAGGTCCCGTGGTTGGGATTAAGGGCAAGTTGAGGTCCGGGCGGTTGGATCTCCGAGAGGGAGGTCCAACAGCCAAGATCAAACGTGAAGGTAAGGTCCTCAGAGGGATAGTGCACGGGGAGGTCTGGACCTTTGGATTCACAATGAGGAGAGGTCCAAACCGTTAGATTCACAACAAAGAGAGATCCAGGCGGAGGGTTCCAAGAAAGAGGGTTTCTACGGAGGAGATCCACAAAAGGTGGTTCCAAAAGGGGTCGCAAGGGTCAAGGCAACTCAAAGGAGATTTCTAACCGCTAAGGTGGGATCAAAAGCCTTGGTGGTTAGGATGAACCCTAAGGAGGTCCTTTCGGCCAAGAAGAAATGTCAAGGAGGTTCAACTGAACTCAGGAGGTTCGAAGGCACATAGGAGGTCCAAATGAAAAGAGGTCTGGGCATAAGAGAGTGCCCAGGCAACAAGAGGTCTAGACTTAGAAGAAGTCTGGACAGAAAAGAGGTTTGAACCAAAGAGATTCGAACCAACAAAGAGGTCCAAAGTGACCAAACTCAAAGGGAAAGGCTTGGACATAAGGGTACGTCCAGGTGAGAAAAAGTCTGAGCCCCAAGGGAGGTCTAACCTCAGGAACCACTGGGGAGGTCTAGGCCACAGAAGGTCTAAACCTTACATAACCCAAAAGAGTTAGGCTAAAGGAGGACCTGCCGAGCATACCAGAAAGGATGTATCAACAACTCAAACCTCTCCAACCGAACCAAACTTTGAATTCTCATCAAAACAAAATAGTTTTAATTTGTTTTATACATTTAAAAAGGATTTAGAAAATCAGGATGTTACAGCTCGGGCCCTGGCGGGGTTTTGCTTTCCCCTTCCTCCCTCTATTCTCCTCTAGATCTATTAGCTTAATGTCTTTTGTTGAGTTTGATTTTTATGGTTGAGCCTTAAGTTGTGTCCTCGATGTTTGTGTGATTTATGCAAGGTGAAGGAGATGGATAAGGGTTGTCTTTGGTGGTGGGTCGCCGTGGTTGTTCCTGCATCGAGGTATCACCTTACCTTACTCCTCTCTGTCTCTACCCCTTGCTCTGTGATGAAAATGGCTAGTGCTCTACGATGGATGCCGAGGGCTACTACTGGTGTGGTGGGTTTGGACACCCTTGGTCTTGTTGTCTTGTCGATGAACCGCTTCAAATGAAATTGAATTGATAATTAGTTCATATTAATAGTCCCTTGCTCGTGATGTAATGATGTCAATAGTCTTATCTGAAATTGAATTCATAATTAGTTCATATTAATAGTCCCTTGCTCTCGTGATGTAATGATGTTAATAGTCTTATCTTGTCTCTCGCCATTCATTTCACCTTTGTCGTGTAGCTGTTCATGCTTGGCCAAGTTCTCCTACCTCTTGCGTCCCAGTCGCCCTACCATTCCATTCATAATCTCTTCTCTATAAAGTCTCCAGCGGTGGTGCTTATGCCATTAAAAGCGGCATCATATATATATATATATATATATATATATATATATATATATATATATATATATATATATATATATGATTCATAGTCTGACACCACTTTAGGGGGCTATCGATAGGTAATTGACATGAGAAGGATGAGGCGGTATCCACGGGCAACCTCATTGAGCCCTGCAAGTTTTTGAAAAGTATTGTGCTTTAAAGTCCAACAAGAACAATTAGCAACATGTTGAGAATTCTTTTGAAATATGAGAATGGTTGCTTGGTGTACTTGTTAGGTTTAAAGATGATTACATGCTCAATTCTTGAGCAGTTAGTTGTCGATACATGATGCCACCAAGCAACATGGAATTCTTTTGATCCACGCCACTTGGTGAACCTAGGTCCAATTACCTATCGACAACATCCTGTAATTGGATGTCCCGACGCCTCTTGGCATCCATATTTTTTAAACTTGCAGGGCTCAATGAGGTTGCCCGTGGCTACCGCCTCATCCTTCTCATGTCATGTGGACGATCATCCCCAAAGTGGCCGAGAGACTACTTAACAATATACATATAATATATATATGATGCCGATTTAATGGCACAAGCGACCACCGCTTGGGGCTTTATAGAGAAAAGTCATCACAGACGGTTTCAAATTATTAAATGTCAGGATAAGTACATATCACAGACGGTTTATGAATGAAACCGTCTGTGATAAGTACTTATCACAGACGGATTCAAACCACAAACCGCCTATGATAAGTACTTATCACAGATGGTTTTCGTAATATCCCAAAGTGTGTTACCAAAATAAAAATAAATAAAGTTATTATTTTATCGGATTTTCTGAAATTTGAAAGAGTTTTATTGCTTTTTTGAAGTCTTTGAAGTTTTATTTGAGTTAAAGTTGAAAAATAATAATTTAATTAATTTTCGGATTTTTTAAAAGCTTTTACTTAATTATTTTAAAGCTAAAATAATTTATTTGCAGAAAATATTACCAAAGTTAAGTTGGAATTATTTTATTTAAGTCCAAAATAACTCTAGGAATTTCGGTGAATTTTTCTAGAATTTTTGGATTTATTTTGCTATTTTCTAAATACAAAATGAATTAATCGGTTTATTTAAATTAACAAAGCAATTAAAATTCCTAAAAGCCTTTTGGGCTGAAATCACCACTGTTCGGCCCGTTCTGTCGCGTCTTCGGCCTAAGCCGACCCGCACCGCCACTCTCTCTCTCCCCCTTCCCCGGCCCCACCCGTCACCCCCTCCTCTCTCCCTTACACGCGGGCCCCGCGCCATCTTCTCCCCCACCTCCTTCTTCTCCGCATGAGAGAGCCCGAGCCGGCCGCCATTACCGCACCGTGGAGCTCGTCAACGACACGATTCTCGCCCTCCCCCTCACGTGGTCGCGCGCATTAAATACCCTGCGTTCCGCCGCGCCCATTCCAGCCATCTCCCCCTTGTTCTCGCGCGCAATCACCAGGATTTTAAATCGGTCGTCGCCGCCCCCGTGCGCCCGATCTCCTCGCCCGATGCCCCTCCGCCCCTATAAAAGGGAGCACGAGGTGCGCACCATTCTCCTGATCCCATCCCTGCTCCTCTCGTAGCCCCTCCCCTCCTCTAGAGCTCGGATTTCAAGGTTGAGCGCCATCGGCCGAGTCGAGGTTTTTCTTCAATTCCGGCGAGGTCAAGGACTCCCCGACCACCCCGACCACGGCATTGTCATCGCCGTCCCATTCTCTTCGTCGTGCGTCCACCCACCTCACCGGAGCGACGCCCGAATCACCTCGCCGCCGTGAGCCCGACTTCACCGCCGCCTTCGTCCTCGTTGCCGGCCACCGCTCCACACCCTCTTGCCACCGTGGTGAGCGTCGTGTCCCCCATCTCCCTCTCTTCGTGTCCGCCCTCATGGGAGTTTCGCCAGTGGCGCTCACGGCCATGAAGCTCAACGTGAACCGCCGCCGGCCTTGTGCCACCATGACCCGCCACCAGGCGCTGGCGAGGCAGCCACCTCGGCGCCACGTTGACCAAATTGCCCCGTCACCACCCACGTGTCATGCTGACATGGCGAGCCACCCAATCCCGTGAGCCTAGTCCACCATGGACCGATTTCAAATTTCGTGGACCCGGTCCACAAGATCGGGCCCACATGTCAGTGACTCCGAGATTTCCATTTAAAAATAAATCCGGCCGAAAATGATTTCCTGGGCGCTGACGTCATAAACCGGATTTTCCTTTAGGAAAATAAATCGGTAAATTCTTTTAAATCCAAATTAGGGTTTAAAACTTCCCAGGGTTCGTTCTCCTTCATACGAACTCCGATTTCGTCAATTCAAATTCTTAAATTCATCTAAATTCAAGATCTAGCTAACTAAACTAAAGTTATTTAATTTTGAGTTCATTTGAATCTTTATTTGAATTTTGTTTGAATTCGGCTTATTTTCGCATATAGATTTCGACGACTTCGGAGAGTCAGATTTCGACGCTATTTGAGAGCAACAAACTGAGCAAGGCAAGTTACATTCTTGATCATATTTGCACATATTATTTTAAATTATTTAATTCTATTTTAAATTATTATCTGCATGCTTATTTATATTCAAGAATTTAAATTCTGCTTAAAATTTATAGTTATGCCTAAAATCCTTTGTATGGCCAATTTTGATAATTGAATCAAACATATTGTCACCCTAGATAAAACCTAGTTGATACGATAGTATGAACTAGGATCACTTTGAAAAAAATTGATGCTTAGCCATACTTAGACCAAAAATGTTTGATTTGGGGATTTTTCAGCCAAAAATCAATTGTTGTTTAATTTGTATCCATAGCATCGGTGTGCCATGGAAGTTTGCAAATGATTTTGGAAAATAAAATCAAATAAAAAAATTGGTTTGGACTTGGGCGAAATTGATAGTTGGTGGGTGCAAGTTTATGCACGGGCTCTTCTCTGGAATGGTTGAGGCCCATGGTTTGTTTCGGATGTCGCCCAGTTAATTAAGGACCGGTGCGAGCTACGGATTGCTAAGCCAAATCGTACTACCACATGTCCTCAGTATGGGGAGTAGGACCTGGCCAACTAATTCGTAAAGTTCCATCGCGGTTGATCCTGTTTGTACGTGGGCGGTCTTTCATGGCCATTTCTTTGACAAAGTCTTTCATGACTATTGTTCTCACCTGGCGCAAGAGGGGGCTCTAATCCGGTGGTGTTTGATCCAAAGGGAGCGAAACCTTAGCGAGGCATAACTGCGGTGGAATGGCACATTGTGAAAGCCATGACACGTGCTCTAGACTGCTTACCTAAGGTAGTGAGCGGTGGTATCGACGGATGCTGAACAAACTAGAGAATTCATGTCATGTGGGTAAAGTTGTACAACCTCTACAGAGTGTCAATCTATTCGAATAGCCGTGTCCACGGTCATGGACATGCTGAGCAAAGCCTTTTGCGGATTAGACTATGTTTTTGATTTAAAAATGGTTTGACGAAATAATTTCATGGATGTTTATTCCATGTGGGAAATTTGGGCAGAAAGCCTGGTGCAAGGGGGGTAGTCCTCACCACTTGTGTATGGAGATTTATCCTACACTTGAAAATTAATGATTAAAAATGAAATTTGATTTTAGATATAGTATAACTGCTTTTGAATTTAGTATTGTATTTAGATTGTCAAAAATTGCTTTTGCGCAAATAACCCTATAAGCCATTGTAACACCCTGATTTTCGGAACCTTTTTGAAAATTTTCAAAATAAAAAGAACCATTTGGTTTTGATGAGAATTCAAAGCTTAACCTGAGAATTTCAGAATTTGAAGTGTTTAAAATGACTAAACTAAACTTCAACTAATCCAAAGCTTAGTTCTTCTGGTGTTGCTCTAGCTCCCTGGAGCTATCTCTCCTTTTCTTGATAAGGGTTTCCTATCCTCTATCCTACATTTGGATATTCTTATATGTCCAGACCGTCCCTCTTGTTTGACCTCTGTTGTTGTTATCTCCTCCTTGTCTTTTCGGGTCCTTCCTCTCCCCTGGAAATCTCTCTCTGTTGAGACCTTTTGTTAAGTTTACCCTCCTAGTCCAGCCCATTCTTTGGGTCAGGACCTTCCTTAATCTCAATTGCAGTTTAAACCTCCTCTGAGGTTTAGATTTTTCCTCGTATCTAGACTACCCTTTGTTGGCTTGAACCTCTTTGTGGTCCAGGCCATTTCTTTGTTGACTTGAATTCTCCCTTCTAGATCTTTCTCTTCATCAACCCTCTTTCCCCTCTGGGCTCATTTGAATCTCTCATAGTTCACCTGAACCCCTGCGGGCTCCATAGAACCTTCCTTTAGTTTATCTGGACCTCGTTGTGTCCATTTGAACTTCTCTTTGGTTTATCTAGGCCATCTGTGTTCCCTGAACCTCCCAGCGTCCAACTGGATCTTCTTTGCATTCGATCGAACCACCCCTGTGCTTAAATGAAACTCCTAGTGTTCAATCGGATCCCCTCTGGTCTCACCTAGTGTCCAGACCTCTTTAGGTCCAGATCTCCTTCTCTGGCTTATGACCTCCTCAGGGTCTAGGTCTCCCCTCATAACCACTTGAGTTCCTTCTATGCTCTTGTGAACCTCTCGGCGATCACTTGGACTCCTTTTTCGCCCTGATCCTTGTACCCTTCTCTTTAGAAAAGTCCTCCTAGTGCAATCCGGTATTACCGCCCCAACTCGCGATATTACCGTTTTCTAGGACCTCCTTCCCATTTATCAGGACCTTTTTATCCTTTAGACCTCCCGGTCTGCAGGACCTCTTAGTCCTTTGGAGATCCTAGCCGAACAAGACCTCCTTCTTGTCCATTTGGACCTCCCTCGTGTCCGTCCAAGCCTTCCGCTCGGCTCGGACCCATCTTTGTTAGATCTAACGGCTCTGACCTCATCCTCATTAGATCTAAGGGTCCAGACCTCCCTAGCGTTTGGACCTACTGCTTGCCCCTGTGGCTGTGCCGCTCGGGTTTGACTTTCCTAGCTTAGGATCGTTCGATTTGTGCTGAACGGTCCTAGGGCATATTTCCAACACGCGGAACGGGCGAGAAAGGGAAGGAGCGGCTGCCGTTAGATTTCAATCCGACGGTGGCGATTGCGCGTGCGGAAATGGGAAGTGGTCGGTGCGGAGCGGGCCAAGATGGGCCGGGAGCTTTAGGCCCAAAACGGGTTAGGAGATTTTAAATTCATTTCTCAATTAAAATAATTTGGTTAATTCAAAAAGGCTTTAGAAAATAGCAAATAAATTCCAGAAATTCTAGGAAAATTCACAGAAATTCCTAGAGTTATTTTGGACTTAATAAAATTATTTCCAACTTAAAGTTGGTTTTAAATTTTGCAAATAAATTATTTTGGCTTTAAAATAATTAGGAAAAGCATTTTAAAAAAATTCCAGAAAATTCCACAAAAATAATTACATTTTTATTTCTCAACTTTAGGTCAAATAAAACTTCAAAGACTTTAATAAATTTTCTTTTTGACTTTTAAAACTTTAGAAATCCAAGAAAAGCAATCAAACTCTTTCTAATTTCAAAAATCCAATAAAATAGCATCTTTATTATTTTTATTTTGGTAACATAACTTTGGGATGTTACACGAGATTCCTTTGGGGGGGGGGGGTTGTAACATCCCAATTTTCTGTAACAGCCCAAAATTTCAAATTTGGTTAAAGTTTAAAACTTATTTGAATTTGTGAATTTTCTGAATTTCTTAAAAACTTTTCTTTAATTATTTAGAGTCAAAACAAATTTGAATTCAAAATCTATTACCAACTTTGAGTTGGCATTATTTTATTTAAGTCCATAATAATTCTAGGAACTTCTGTAAATTTTTCTAGAATATTTGGAATTATTTTTCTATTTTCTAAAGCCTAAATGAATTACTAGAATTAAACCAATTAAGAAAACAATCTAAAATCCCTAATCCCCTTTGGGCCTAAACTTCCCCGGCCCATCCCTCTCTCTCTCTCTCTCTCTCTCTCTCTCTCTCTCTCGCGGCCGCGGCCCACCTCCGCGCGCTCGGCCCAAACCACTCGGCCTCCCACCCGCTCGCCCGCTCTCACCCCTCCCCACCGTCGGATACCCATCCAACGGCTCACACACACCCACGCCGCCCCGCTCCTCCCGACCATCGGATGAAAATCCGTTGTCCTGCACCCTCTCTTCTTCCCCGTGTTCTTCTCATGCTGCCAACCCGTCTGCGCCATTTTCAAGCGCCGAGCTCAAGAACGGCTCCTCCAACCTCCGCGTCCCAGCAAGACGCAGGCCACGACTCGGCGCCCAACCGCCTCGCCCCACCTTCTCCCCCTCTCCTCGCGCCGGATTCACCCACGTCGCCGCGCAACCGCCGCCACGATCTCCACCTCGCGCTCGCCACCTCGGACCTCCTCGCCCCCTATAAAAGATAGCCCCGGGTAGCTCTCTTCACGACGATCCCGAAGCCGCCACCCACTCACCCCCTCTCGCCGTGTGTTCGCCGGAATTGGGGATTTCTCACCGCCAGCCACCGGAGCTTCGATCGACGATTACGCCGCCGACGGAGCCGCTCCGCCGCCGTCGACCACACCGTCGTCTTCACCGTGTCGCTGCGAACCCAGAGCGCACCTCCTCCTCACCGGAGCTCCACCGGAACACCGCGCCGCCACTTCACCGAACACCTCCGCCGCTTCTGCCCTCGCCGCCGGCGAATTCAACGAGCTCTTGCGCGCTGGGTAAGCCTCGACTGTCGCCGCCTCTCTCTCTCGCGGCACCACTCACACTCGCCGGAGCGCCGCCAAACGCCGGCAAGCTCGCGCCCGAGCCACCGTCGGCTCTTGTCCGATGTGGCACGCCACCGTGGCCGCCACCTGCGCGCCACCTCGGCCACTTTGCCCGCGTGGCAGCCCCGTGATGCCACGTCACCGCAGAACCGCCACCACCCGCCTTCAAGATCAGACGGTGGACCACGTCCACCGTGGTCCTTTGACCAGCCGTGGGCCGGGTCCATTGACCAAGGCCCACATGTCAGAGGCAGTCCCCGGTCGCTGACGTCAGCCATTGCGCAATAAACTAGATTTCCTTTGGACAAATAATTCAGAAAATGGATTAAATTGCAGATTTAGGCTTTAAATTTATAAAATTCATATCTTTTGATTCTTAACTCCAAATTAGGTGATTCCAATTTCTAAAATCTTATAAAATAAATATATAGCTAAATAAAATATAAATATTTGATTTGGAGTAGGTTTAAACTGTCTGTTTGAATTTGAAATAATTTAAATTCCAAATTTAGGATTTAGAATTGTAAAATTTATATCTTTTGAACCCTAATTCCAAATTGAATGATTCCAGTTGCTAAAATCTTAGAAAATTATGTTCTAGCTAAATAAAATAAAATTATTTCATTTGGACTTAGTTAATTGATCTTTATGGGATTTATTTGAATTTCAATTGATTTGTCGTATTTTCACGCTTAGACTACTTATTTATTCCGGGAATTTGATTCTTCCAAGATTTAGAATTTCAAGACTTCAGCGAAGGCAAGTTACACTTTGACCATGTTGCACCTACTATTTTAAAGTTATTTAAATTCAGTTTTCAAATTATTAATTGCATGCATATTTTTTAGTCAATTATTTTAATACCCTGTTTAAATGTTTAGTTATTCGAATTGTTATTGTATGGCCAATTTTGTATGTTGAAATGCCATCCCTTGTCACCATAGGTAAAATTGTTTGGAAATGCTTAGCAAATGTTTAGACTATGATTTTAATTTTGGGAGGATTTAGCCAAACCATTACAACTTGTTTAAAAATTAAATCTATGGTATTGCTTTACCATAGAGAGTTTGTAAAGGTGGGTTTCACTAAAATAAAATTAAAATGGTTTGGACTTGGGGTAAACGGATGAATGGTGGGTGCAGTTTATGCACGGTTTAATCTGGTTAGGATTAAAACCTGTGGTTCGATTATGAAAGACGCCAAGTCGATTATGGACCGGTCTTGGAGCCGATCTTGCTATGCCTTACCAGTACCACCACACGCCTTGTTTGGGCAAGACCTGGCTCAATAATTTGGGATACCTCGAGATATTCGTGCCATTTTGTATGAGTGGGTGTCGGCTAGACTATAGTCCCACTGGCGCAAGAGGGGGCCTGAACTGCGGATGGTTAGTCCAAAGGGGCTAAACCTTAGCGGGCATGAGTACTTTGAGGTAGATCATTGTAAAGGCCTTATCACGTGTTTCTAGGCGCTCACCTAAGGTAGTGGCGGTGGCATAGATATATTGGGATAAACTAGAGAATTCGTGTCTTGTGGGTAAAGCCGCACAAACTCTGCGAGTAGAAAAGCTATTGAATAGCGCGTCATGATCATGGACATGCTAGCAAAGCCACTTTGAGTTAGACTTGTTTTTGGTTTTAAAATGATTTCAACAAATTTTTTCAGGATGGTTACTCCTGTGGGAAAATTGGGCGGTTAGCCATTGTGATTGGAGGATATCCATCACCTTTCTTGGAGGTTATCCACATTATACATTTGCCATTAAATTTATGATTTTAAATACTGTATGAAAATGGCCTTGCAATCTATTATGATTATTTAAATTAAAACTGCTGCCTTATGCAAAATAACCCTGCCAATGTCCTTTGCTTACCTTATGTATGCATTACAATTCCATATTGGGTGTAACTTGCGAGCACGGTAGTTGTGCTCATGCTTGCTTTATGCAACAAAATTTCAGGAGAAGACTACTATCAGGACGGTGAGGACACCGACGCCTAGGCTATGCCCCCAGACGATTGCCTGTGGCGAATCGTTCGGGCCTACTACTATCTTTTTATTTCCGCTGTGTTATTTACTCTTCTATTTGCCTTCATGCCCAATTGTATCGAACTCTGATTTACTATTAATGAGATGCGAGACTTGGTTATGTTATCATTTTTGTAACTGTGTACACCGGAAATCCTGGACTGGTGTATGAACACAGAGGGTTCGGGATCTTTCGCTCCCGGGTCCGACATTTTCTGAGCTTTAAAAATCCTTTGAATAGTTAGTAGGGAGAAAATTCACCATTTGGTTTATTTGAATTTAATTCAAAAACTTAATTTTGGACCTTGAGTAACAAAACAATTTAATATGACTAAAGTCAACATGAACAATGGTCAAAACAATTTTATTTGGATTCTATGTGCTTGGATATAATTTCTAGATTTTTCTAGAATTTTTCCAAGTTCATTTGCTAATTTCTATTGCTTATTTGAATTCTCAGTATTTTCTAAAAAGAAAAATCATTTAAAATCTCAGAAATAGATTCGGGCCGAATCTATTCGGCCCAGCCTCCTTTTCCTCCGTGCGTGGCCCGCTTGCGGCCCATTCGCGTGCACGCTCACTCAGCCCACTCCCCGCATGCGCTTCGCCGCCTCGCCTCGCTGATAGGTGGGCCCTTGCGTGTCATCATCCTCGCCGCTTTCTTCCTCGCATTAACTTCCTCCGCTGCCACCATTGAAGTCATTGTAGCTCCATCTGATAATAGCGCAAACGGCCCTAATTTTGTGCGCGGACGATCCCTTCTAGAAGCCTTATCTCTCCCGCACCGTCTCGGTTCAAATTCAAATTCCGAATCCCTCTCCATCTCCTATTTCTTCGCGAGCTCGTTTCGGGTTGTTTCGGTCTCCGCCGCCAATACGCCGCCCTGGCCATCCCTGACTTCTATAAATAGCACCCCGAGCATCGCCCTGCCACCCGCACCAAAACCCCTCAAGCTATTGCGCCCAGTAAGCCCTAGAACCGCCGTAATTCCTCATCTAGGGTTTTCGGCCGAGCTTCTTCGTCGTTGAATTGCGCTGCCACTATGGTCGCCTCGTCATCGTCGAGCATACACTGGTCCGTCACGAAGCCACCCTTGATCTCTTTCGTCACGGAGTAAATACGAGCTGTCGTCGACAAAGAACAAAGTTCGCCGTCGCTTTCAAGCTTCGCCGCCGCCACCAAGAATGTCCTCGACCACCCGTGAGCACACCCCTGGAATCGCAATAACCCCCTCTACCCCCTGGTACCACCCACTCTTGCCGGCGAGCCGCCGTTCGGCGTTGTCGGGGCGTCCGAGCCATCGCCGCCGTCGGGTCCGATGTGGCCTCGCCGTGTCAGCTGCCACCTCCTTCCTTTGCCTGTGTGTCAGCCAGTTGGTACCTGCGTGTGCGCCACGTGTGTGCATGCGTGGCATACCCAGCCAGCCCCGATCCCGAGGCTCGGTGAACCGAGTTCACCGTGAGCCATGAGACTGACGTGTAGGTCCCACACGTCAGGTTTTTCTTTTATTTTCTTAATTCCAGAATTTCCATCACTGACGTCATCCTTGCGTAGTATTCTGATTTTTCTATTAAGAAATAATTTGGGAAATTCGGATAAATCCTATTTTATGGTTTTTCTTCCAATTCAAACTTCCAAAGCTCATGTCTTTCGCATCCTAACTCCAATTGAGCCCATTCAAATTTCTAAATTTGTCTAAATTCAATATCTATTTATTTGATATTTTTATTTAATTTTTAGAGTTTTTTACCTCTATTATTTATTTATTTTGTTTGTTTGCTTCATTTGCGAGTAGACGTCGATATATACTTCGGGAAGATTTGAAGAAGAAGGAGCATCTCCAGATCAAGATCAATATCTAGACCTTTTCCAAGGCAAGCTCTACCTTTGACCATGTTGATTCCCAGTTTTTCTAAAAATTACTTCGATTCAAATTATTGCATTTATTTCAAGTAATTATTTAAATGCTTTTGGGTACAGTTAATGATCCAAATTGTTATAATTCCTTGTCTACTTGATATGTCATAATATTTTGCCGCCTAGATTGGTTTATTTAGTTGGTAATATCGTAGCACCAACGTGGGTTGGTTAGATACGACTAGTTTGCTTAGCTATGCCATGAGTCATCATTTCATGTAAACTGCTATTACAACTTGACTAAGTGATTATGGAACTGTGTGATAAAACTGTGTGTACTGTGTGCTATTACTTGTAATGGCATGTGTTGCACTTAACCAACTGGGTGGTAAAAGATTTGGACTGAGGCAAGGGGGTGGATACTGTGTGAATTGGTGGACTGTCTGAACTGTGTGCATGGGAATATTAATCTGTGTGGCATAGCTAGTATATGGAAGTCTTGTCTTGGTCAATTAAGGATTTAACTTTGTACGGTATTGAACTGAGCCTTACTGTACGACCACATGCCTGTTATGGGACGGGCCTAACTTAGTAAGTTATGAATTCTTGGCATTGACTGCTCAGGCAATAGGTTAGGCTCTGTGAAAGGGTGGAGGTGTGTACTTCCAGGTAGTCACATCGCGGGACGGTTCGCTGCTTTCCTGTCCAACGGTGTGTGTCGTACCATCCACTGCGTATAGTTTGGTATGATGGTTTGTAAGCACATCGGGAGTGTCAATGTTAAGATGAAGTTTCCGAAATGTTTTGTTATGATTAGTGCTTACAACACTAGTTGTATCTTGTGGGTAAAGTGTACAACCTCTGCAGAGTGTTAATTAATCTATTCGAATAGCTACGTCCGCGGTCATGGATATGCTCGGGGATTTCACACGAGGGGTAGTTTTCATAAAACATTTGGGAAGGGAGCTGTGTGATCTAAATCATATGGCTGTGTGAATAACCTGTTTAGGCTGTGTGTGTCTTTGTGAAATCAAACTGTTAAAATTAAATATTGTTTATTTTTTTTACTTTATGCTTTTATTCTATTATTCGTATTCAAATTGCAAATATTGCATATCTGCAAAATAACCACAGAAGCCATTCCTTTGGAATAAGCCATCATGTATATTTGCATTTTTGTGGTATGGTTTGTGAGTACGGTTGTGTACTTATGCTTGTTGTAAAACATGCAATAGAAGAGGAGGAGTTGTCGCCCGCATTCAAGGAGGAGTTCAACGAAGGTGCTTGATCGTATGGTCTAAATCCCAATCAGTTGTCTGTTGTGAATTGATGGGAGGCCGCTGCCGTTTCTGTTTTCGCTGCAATTTATTTCTTTGTCAGCCATGTGTAGCTTAAATAAGTGTAAACTCGACCGTAAGGTCAAAACCCTTATTTTTTAATCAAATTACTCATTTATGTTATTAATCGCTTGTGTGGATCGATATTTACCTATGTTGACACTGTGTGCACTAGCGTGATCCTGGACTAGTGCATTATACACAGAGGGTCCAGAATTGTATTTTTGAGTCCCGACACAAACTGATTTTGGTGCCCTGGAACTGGTGCAGTAGGAATAGGCGTCCCTGGTGCTGGCACAACTGGCTCCTCTGGTGTTTCAGGCTCTGCTGGTGTAACATCCCAAAGTTCTGTTACCAAAATAAAAATTAATAAAGTTATTATTTTATTGGATTTTCGGAAATTTGAAGTGTTTTATTGCTTTATTGGAATTTCTAAAGTTTTAAATGTCAAAAATAAAATTTATTGAAGTTTCATTTGAGTTAAAGTGGAAAAAAAATTAATTAATTTCTGGATTTTCTAGAATTTTAAAAGCTTTTCCATAATTATTTTAAAGCCAAAATAAATTATGTGCAAAAACTATTACCAATGATAAGTTGGAAATAATTTTATTAAGTTCAAAATAACTCTAGGAATTTCTGTAAATTTTTCTAGAATTTTTGGACTCTATTTGCTATCTTCTAAAATTGTATTTGTTTATTGCTTAAATCTGAATTTCGAATTAAAAAAAATTTATTCAGCGCGGGCGGGTTCCCGCTGGTCACCCATCCCATTTTTACTCCCAAGCCGTGCACGCTTAGTGTGCAGAGCACATGCATGTGGCTGCTACCACCTTGCCTCTTTCGCTTTCAATCAACACATACCTTGCTTTTTCCCTTTTGTTCCTTCTCTCCCCTCCTTTCTTCTTCAACAAACCGAAACGTTTTCCTTGCTGGCAGCAAACACCCGCACAGTGTAGCCGCCATTAGAGGCCATCACGAAGCTTTTCAAAACCGTATTTTCTTCCCCGTCTCTCCCTCAAATCACGCGCATTCAAACCGCGCATCACGCTGCCCCACTTCCTGGCCGTTTTCCCTCAATCGGGTGTGCATTCTTCGGATCGAGAATCACCGCTGTGAACGGCCGCCGTGATCTTCGCGCCCGATTCTCCTCCCCTCAACCTCCCCGGTCCCTATAAAAGGGAGCACGGTGAGCCCCTTTTCACCCACATCAAAACCCCTCAAAGACCTCTCCCTCTCTCCCCTTCAATCGGCGGGAATCCGAGTTCTTCTCCGCGCCGCTGAAGCTCCGATCTTCGTCTCCTCCAGTGCCATCAAGCCTTCCCCGGCCACCTCGACCTCACCATTGGCTTCGCCCCACCCACGTCGACGCCGTGCTCACCCCTCCACAACCGAGGTGAGCAACGGCATCCCTGTCCTCCCCTCTCTCCATTCCACCCCTCGCCGGCCGCCGGAACGCCGTCGTTCGCCGGCAATGTCCCCATCCGAACCTTAGGCCGAAGCCTCTTCCGTTGCGAATTGCGTCGCTGTCGAGCTAGCTCCGGCCACACCATCTCCACCACCGGTATCGCGATGTCGTGTTCTTCGTGATGCTCTCTTTTCCTTCACCGGCACTGTCCATTTTTCCTCCATGGCCGAAGCTCTAGTCTGCTTCTGTTCGATGTTGCAAGAAGATGAGCAGTGCACTAATAACTAGTTGATACATGCTGGTCCTTGGTTCAGTGCACCAATATTTAGTCTTCACTTTGAGCTTGTTATTGATGGACTGCTTGTTGATCTTGCTCGGCTACATGCCTTGTTTCACTTCTGCAGCATAGCCATTTCTTGCTTTCTGTTCGTAGCTTGAAGAAGCATGAACAGTGAACTACCAGATCATCCATGCTAGACACTTTGTACATGTCCATTTAATTCCTTTCAAAAATTCGTTCTCTCACATGCAAGCTCCAAATCCAACGATTCTTTCTCCTAAATTCATTATCTACTTCCAGTATTTATTTTGTAATTTCTAGACTTTATTCAATTTCTGTTAATTGTTTCGGCCTTTTTGCGTGTCGCCGCCGCCGGCCAACCGTGCGCGTTCCACCCCAACCAAGGTGAACATTATGTTCCCCACAGTTCCCTCTTCGTTTCGTCACAAATCTCATCCGCTAACTCCTCTCCATTTACCCGGAATGACGACGTCCGCCCGTCGCCGTCGAAGGTCTTCTCCGTCGAACTGTGTCGCTATCGAAGGTCATCTGGCCGAGTCGTCTACACCTTTGAGTTTGCCTCAACGTGTTCAACGTCATACTTCCTCGCCATGGCCACAAAGCTCTTTCTTTGTTCCCAGTCATCCGAAACCACAATTTCCAATGAATAGTGCAATTTTCAAAATTCATCATTTCTTGTGATTTCTAAACCTCCTAGGGTTCGTTCTCCTTCATACGAACTCCAATTTCATCGATTCAAATTTATAAATTCATATAAATTCAAAATCTAGCTAAGTAAACTAAAATTATTTAATTTGGAGTTCATTTGAATCTTCATTTGAATTTTGTTTGAATTTGGCTTATTTTTGCGTATAGATTTCGACGACTTTGGAGAGTCATATTTCAACGCCGTTTGAGAGCAACTAATCAAGCAAGGCAAGTTATACCTTTGATCAGATTTGAGTCTATTATATTAAATTATTTAAATTATGTTTTAAACTATTACTGTATGCTTAATTCTATTCAATGTAATTTAAACACCTGTTTTAAATTGTAGTTATGCCTAAATCCTTTGTACTGCCAGTCTTGATATTGAAATATTCATACCTTGTCACCTTAGATGAAAATCTAGTTCATGCAATAATATGAACTAGAATACTCTGGAAAAATTGATGCTTAGCCATGTTTAGACCAAAAATGTTTGATTTAGGGATTTTTAGCCAAAAATCAAATGTTATTTAAAATGTATCCATAGCATCGGTGTGTCATGGAAGTTTGCAAATAATTTTGGAAAATAAAATAAAATTGAAAATTGGTTTGGACTTGGGCGAAACAGATAGTTGGTGGGTGCAAGTTTATGCACGGGCTCAATGCAGTGAATGGTTGAGGCCTAGGGATTGTTTTGGAAGTCGCCCAGTCAATTAAGGACCGGTCTGCGAGCTGCTGATTGTTAAGCCAAAATCGTACTACCACATGTCCTGTATGGGCAGGACCTGGCTGACTAATTTGCAATGTTTCACCGTGGTCGTTCCCTTCAGACGTGGTGGGTAGTCATGTTATGACCTACGTTAGTCCCACCTGGCGCAAGAGAGGGCTCAAATCCTGCGGGTTGTAGCCCAAAGGGAGTGAAACATTAGCGAGGGGAGACTGCGGTAGAATGGCGCATTGTAAAGGCCTTGTGATAATCACTTAGTCGCACACCTACGGTAGTGTGTGTGGGTGGACAGTAAAAGTTGATTATCTTTTGTGGGTAAAGCTGTACACCTCTGCAGAGTGTCAATCTATTTGAATAGCCGTGTCCACGGTCATGGACATGCTGAGCAAAGCCTTTCGCGGATTAGACTTTGGTTTTGTTTTCAAAATGATTTTGTAAAACAGTTTTTGACATGGATGGGTGTCCATTAGAAAAGTTATGGGTTGAAGTCCCGGGTTGGTTCCCGTGATTATGTTGGTGTTAGGTTGGTGCCTACCCTAGCTTTATTAATTCATTTAAAACTCAATTTTAATTATTGTAAAAATTGAGCCTTTGAACTTAGTACTGTATTTAAAATGCCAAATATTGCTTTTGTGCAAATCAACCATATTAAGCCTTCCTTTGAGATATCCATGTATGCATGTCATTTTGTTATTTGACGGGTGTAACTTGCGAGCACGGTACTTGTGCTCATACTTGCTTTATACAAACAAATTTCAGAGGAGAAGGACTTTGCTACCGGTGTGGATCTCGACGACTAGGCCGCTACCCCAGTCGATTGCCTGTGGCAGATCAGCTGGACTCCACTACTTCTTCGTCTTCTACTGTGTTCTTTACTGTTGGCTTGTAAGCCTCTTTTGTAACAAACTCTGTTGATTATTAATATAATTGTGCGATTTATGGATGTTACCATATCTGTTTACTGTGTGAACTAGCTACTGATCATGGGACTAGTTCAGAAATGCACAAAGGATTTGGGATGTTAATGCCGGGTCCAACAGCTGGCTTCGGCTTCTTCTTGGTCTTCTTCTGGTTCTTCTTCTTCTTCAGGGACTTTCTCTTCATGATCTTCCTCGTGCTCGTGCTGACCGTAGAGAGCTTCTTATAATGTGGCGATCCTTTCTTCCGCCATCTGTAGGGTCTCGTAGACACACTCCAACTCTATGGCGGCCAACTCCAGGGATTCTTCCTGAGCAGCTGCAAACTGGGCAAGGTGCACCACAGTGACGTTGCGCTCTCCATCTGTAGATGGGTAACGTGCGGGAAGGTCCACTACGGAGGCACGGGGATAGTAGCGGAAGATGGTATCCTGAAGCTCGTGGGCGTATATGTTGCAAATCCTCAAGATAGCAAGGCATGAAGACTCTTGAATTGCTTCGGTCTAGACCATCCTTCGAACTGAGATGTTGAGAGGGCGGCTAGCCTTGGTGTCTCTCCTGGCATAGATGGTCAAACGACAAAACACTCCACGGCTTCGGCCGTTCACCACCCAGTCAGTACCCTTGTACAATTGTCGGTCGAATCCTCCAAGCTCTTGCAACAGCTTCCAAAGCTCTGTGGCAAGTCCTCCCTTGCGCTCACCATAGTTCTGCAACCGAGGCATCCGTCAAGACAGACAAGAGGTAAGAACCAAATTAAAACAGTGGGGAGAGGAAAATTTTCAACAATACTTGAGTCAAGAGAGACATAGGAGAAGTTAAGCAGTTCAATTAATCTTGCAAGTTAATTTTGCTTTAGAAAATAGTTTGGACACTCAGTCAAGACCTACAATCAGTATGGCTTTGATACCACCTCTGTCGGGACCCAAAAATGCAATTCTGCACTCTCAGTGTATAATGCACTAGTCCAGAATTACGCTATTGCAAACAGTATCAACATAGATGAATACCGATCTGCACAAGACAAAATAATAGTATAAATGAGTAATTTGAATAACAAATAACTATTTTGACCTTATGATCGAGTTTACATTTATTAAGCCTCGTAGGGCTGGCAATAAAGAAATAAGCAGTAGCGGAACAAAACTCTTCAATGGAATCCTGTCAATTTGCCACAAGCAACCAACTGGGATCAAGACCTAATGATTAGCACCTTCGTAGAACTCTTCCACAAAAGCAAGCGAAGACTCCTCCACTTCTGTTGATTGATTATAGCAAGCATGAGTACACAACCATACTCGCAAGTCATACCACAGAATGCAATGTATATATGATGGCTTATTCCAAATGAATGGCTTCTGTGGTTCTTTTGCAGACATACAACATTTGCAATTGAATATGAATAATAGATTAAAACATGATTCAAAACAAATAGACAATATTAATTTAACATTTTTTTCACAAAGGACACCAAGTCTAATCAAATTATTCACACATCCATATGACCTAGATCACATAGCTCCATTCCCAAGTGTTTTATGAAAATCTAACCCTCGTGTGAAATCCCTGAGCATGTCCATGACCGCGGACGCGGCTATTCGAATAGATTGTTTAACACTCTATAGAGGTTGTACACTTCACCCACACGATATAATCAGTGTAGCTAGCACTAATCATAACAAAACCATTCAGAAACTTCATCTCAAACATTGACACTCCCAATGTGCTTTACCACCGATAGCAACCCACTAAGAAAGTTAGTCTGACACACATCGTTGGACAGGGATGCGACGAACCGTCCCACGATATGATCTACCTGCACTACTACAGAAAAGGTGTTCACAGACGGTTCAAAAACATCATCACAGACAGTTTGTGAGCCGTCTGAGTTTATGGGTCAGTGATGACATGAGGTCATCATAGACGGTTTTCAACCGTCTGTGATGCATACTTTCACTGAGCGGTTATTAATCGAGAATAAATGCGTGATAAGTATATATCACGACGGTTTGTGGTCAAATATCGGCATTCGGATTAACACCCCAAATCCTCGTGCATTTCGAACTAGTCCCATGATCAAGAGCTAGTTCACACAAGAAATGATATGGTAATATCCATAAATCGCACAATTATATTAATAATCAACAGAGTTTATTACAAAAGAGACTTACAAGCCAACAATAAAGAACACAGCGGAAGACGAAGAAGATGTAGTAGAGTCCAGTTAATCTGCCACAGGCAATCGACTGGGGAAGCGGCCTAGTTGTCGAGATCCACACCTTTAGCAAAGTCCTTCTCCTCTGAAATTTATTTTGTATAAAGCAAGTATGAGCACAACTACCGTGCTCGCAAGTTACACCCGTCAAATAACAGAATGACATGCATACATGGATGTAACAAAGGATGGCTGTAACGACCCAACTCTAGGTCACCCGAGAGGCCCTCCAAGAGCTCCTGGAAAGTCCACCAGGACCTCCCAGGAGATCCCAAAAAGGATCTCTCGGTTAGTCCACCAAGACCTCCCAGGAGGTCCAGCGGGACCACCTGGAAGTCCAGGAGAACAAACCCGAGGAGGTCGTGGAGCCAGGGAGCACCCCGAAGACCTACCACGGCCAGACCAGGGGAAGTCGTGGAGGTCTGAGGTCATCCCAAGACCACCCACGACCCACCAGAGGAGGTCGGGGAGGACTGAGACCACCCCAGAACCACACACGTCCAAACCTGAGGTTGGTCGTGGAGGACTGGGCTTACTCCAAGGTTCCCTGTGCATACTGAGCTAGTCCCAAGGATCATGGCTAGCTCTTCACAAAGAACAATAGTGATAGCATTGCAACAACACCACTTTATTAATATCAAGGAAGTTGTTTACAAGAGAGCTTACAATTCAAAGAACAAAATATAATGAAAGATAAACACAAGGGCCACCCGATACACCACAACAATCGGTGAGGGCGATCCTAGTCGGTCCAGACCACTTGGTCCACAACAAGCTCAACCCAAGGCTTCCGGACTCGCTAAAGACAAAGAACAAGTAAGAGTGAGCACAACAACCGTGTTTCGCAAGTTACAGATTAGATAATGAAATGACATGCATAAATGGATATCACAAAGGAAGGCTTAATATGGTTGATTTGCATAGAGCCATGTTTATTTCCAATTACCAGTATTAAGTTCCAAAGCATCATACCTTAAATAAAATTCATTTAGTAAATCTGTTTTTAGTTGGATATTCATTCATCACAAGTGGTGAAGGATACTCTCTTGTCACAAGGCTCCCTGCCCAAAACCCATGGGATAGAAATCCCAAAACAGTTTATTAAACACTTTTTGGAAACCAAAACCAATATCTAACTCTGAGTGGCCTTTGCCAGCACGTCCATGACCGCGGACACGGCTATTCGAATAGATTTAACTCTGCAGAGGTTGTACACTTTACCCACATGACATGATTCCTCTAGTTTGTTTGGCATGCGCGAGTGCCACCTCTCACTGCCGAAGGTAAGAGGTCTAGAGTTCATGACAAGGCCTTTACAATGCATTGTTCCACCACAGCCTCTCCTTGCTAAGGTTTCGCTTCCTTTGGATACAAATCCGCAGGATCTGGGCCCCCTCTTGCACCAGTGGGAAACATAGGTCATGAAAGACCATAGGCCATAGAAGACCTCCCACACCTCCAAATGGATCAACTGCGGTGGAAGTTCTGCAAATTAGTTGGCCAGGTCCCATGCCCCACACTGGAGACATGTGGTTGCACGATTTTGGCATAGCCCATTATAGGCCTAGCATTGGCGGCTCAAAGACCAGTCCTCAACTGACTTGGGCGACAATCACAAACCCCAGGACCTCCACCTTATCCAAGATAGAGTCCGTGCACAAACCTTGCACCAACCAAGCAAACCAATTCGCCCAAGTCCAAATCAATTTTTATTTTCTTTGCTTCCCCAGCAATATTTTCATATTCCCATGACAACCCAATGTCATGGTCAAAACATTTTAAACAATAGTTGGTCATGAAGGTAAAGATTTCCCCAAATCAAGTACTTTTGGTCTAAGCAAGACTAAGCATATGGTTTTTCAATTGCTCCTGGTTCATACTATTGTATCAACCAGATTTTGACTAAGGTGACAACAAATTTGGTTCAATGTCAAAGTTGGCCATATGAAGGAAATAGGCATAACTATGTGTTCAAAGATAGGTATTGAAATAACTTGGTAGAAATAAGCATGCATTATACTTTGAAATTGAACATACATAAATTGAAATATTGGGTGCAATATGATCAAGAGTGTAACTTGCCTCCTGCTTGATAGCTTAAGAATCTATCCTTCCTCACAGCTCTGGCTCTCTGGGAACGTCAAGATCTACACGGGTACAAAGCAAAGCAAATAAAGATCCAAATAAGATCCAAATGAATTCCAACTAAACTGAGCAAGAAGTAAATAGCAGAGGATGAAACTAAAAGAAAAACCAGAGAAGATTCTTGGGAGGAGGTCCGATGGGTGAAGGGCTCGGGCTCAAGGGGGGTCCAAACCAGAGGAGCTTGGAGAGCTTCCCAAAACCAAAAGAGCTGAGAGCAGAGGTCAAAATGAAGAACAGGGAGGCAGTGGGTGCCCCCGGTGCTCTATTTAAAGGAGGAAAAAGAATAGAAGCATCATAAAAAGAAGGTGACAGAATTCAGTGTATTGGTACAAAGGCACACCTCCAAGGTACGAAAAAGGATAAAGAAAGCCAGGGATGTGACAAAAAGTAGAAAAGAGGACAAAAGTAGGTGGCAGCATTTAATGTGACTCATCCCACATCAAATGCACTTAAGAGCCAAGGAAAACCAGTCAAAAGGGTGAACAGCTTGGTCAAAGGGGACGGTCCAAGGAGGAGGTCCTGCGAGGAGATCCACAGAGGAGGTCCTGCAAGGAGATCCATAGAAGAGGTCCACGGAGGAGGTCCTAAGAAGGAGGTCCTGAAGACAGACAGGGAGGTCTTTGAGGACAAAAGGTCCTAAAGGCCACAAGGAGGTCTAAGGACAAGAGGTCTAAAAAGATTTCAAGGAGGTCCTGGACAGGGGGTCCAGAAGACACACAATGGGGAGGTCTTATGGACAGGAGGTCCAAAAGACACACCCACGAGATGGTCCTGAGGACAGGACCCACAAAAGGCTGGTCCTGACGGTCAGATCTCACAAGGAGGAGGTCTGACGGTCAAGATCAAAAGCTAGGAGAGGTCCTGACGATCAAGAAAATAAGCAAAGGAGATCTGAGCGGCTCGGAGATGATCAAGAGAGGTCGGAACGGTTGAGATCACCTCTGAAAGAGGTCTGGATGGCTCAGATACGATCAAGGAACATCTTAACGGTCTAGGCCTGCTCGGAGGAGGTCTGGGCGGTTAGGATGAGGTCAAAGGACAGGGAGGTCCAACAAACACAACCAGGAGGAGATCCTCTGGACAGGAAGTCCAACGACCTACTCACGGGAGGTCCGAAGGTCAAGCTCAAATCGAAAGGTGGAGATCTGATAGCTAGGACCTCACGGGGGAGATCCTAACAGTCATGATCGGCAAAGAAAGGAGGTCCGCGTAAGCAAGGATACGCGGGAGGAGCTGGAGCCATCCGATCTTGATCGAACGGAGGGAGGTGACTGAGACGTCTGGACCATCCGAACGTAGAGATGATTGTATTTCATTATGTTCATGACATTGGATAATGTGTTATCTTGTTCCTAGAATAATATTGTTAATATTTATTATCAAGTATGTGACTTGGTTGTGAAACTATATATTTCTGCGATAGTTATTCTTATACGTTCCCTGGTCGGAAACATATGAGGACACATATGAATAGACTAGCATATGTATTGGTTGATGACTATGTTTCACAAGTCATAGATATGGAGATACCAAACCAATAATATGGACACATGTTGGAGAACATGATGTTGGATTAGACCCACCTTAAGACACTATTGAGATTGTTATGATTCTATGTGTCGTTAGTTGGTCTCAAGCAATGATGATGTATAATCCTTAGACCTGAGATCAGCATGGTTTTCTACATGTGTAATAGCACTCTTAGGGGTTGCCAAACGCTACAAAGAATCGGGTAGTTATAAAGGTAGCTTTGGGTATCTTTGTGAAACCTAGAGAGGAATGTGGTGGTCAGATATGAGATTTGCCCCTCCTAACATAACAGGAGAGATGTCTCTGGGCCCCTCATTGTGATCGGATAAGGAAAGTGCATGGCCATGCCACTAGTAGTTGAAGTGTTCGACCACGTGAAGTTATCCGACACTTTCGATCGAGAAAGAATTGAGCAGATCCATGGATGACACAACATCTCACCGAGTTCAACCGGACATCGTGAGGCAAAGGAGTATACACGAGTAGGTCACTCGGTTTGATCGATTCTGGTCGTCGTATGGAGATACGAGTGGTCGAGGCGGTCGAACGTAATCACAGAGTGGTCGTAACCCGTCGTAAGGAGTTATGAACTGGTCGTGACCACAAACGAACTGGTCATATAGAGTATAGACCTGGTCGTAAGTGATGAGGACCTGGTCGTAGATCATATTGCATTAAGGTTCGTCCGATATAATTTGTGTGTATTCGGGAATCGCTATGTTCTGCTAGGAGCCGCTACGACTAGTGATCGGAAAGGGTTTCCGAGTCACAACCGACACGCATGAACCTACAGGTCACACACTTAACGGGTTGGAACAAACCAAGTCGAATACAACCAGAACGTGTTGGATAGGATCCGCCACGAGCACTATATAAGGAGATGCATGAGGCTGTTAGGAGATACGCGAGAAAATACCACCAAAACCCTAGCCGCCATCTTCCTGAGAGCTCTGCCGTGCGACTTGGTGCTAGCACACCGGCGTATGGTTGTTCCTGCCCTGGACGTGTGGATACCGTAGAGGCGCTACTACGATTGTTGCGCTTGAGGACGATCCGCGATCTTCACGAGGAACCGCATCGACTTGTTGGACGTTGGACGATCGACTACGACCACTACATCGACGCGCTCTTCGTTGGACCAGGCTGCTCCAACCCTCCTTCCACTGCTCTGCGCGTCTAGTGGTAATGATTTGTGATCATCTACTTGCTTGGCTTCCTGGTTTGCGTGGTAGAAATTTTTGTTTGTAGCTATCGTAGCCTACCCCGCGACCCTACACCATGCCCACTCGCAACCGTTGGATCAAAATCCAACGAACAGCCGCACCTCGCTCCTTCCATCGCTGCCGCGTGGGCTCGCCTATCTCTTCTTCGCCGCTTTCTTCTCCACGAAGCCAAGCCCGACGCGTCCGCCATTAGCACCCGGGGGGAGCTTCATCTTCACCGTGATTCTCGCCCTCTCTCCTCACACGGCCACGCGCATTCATTCCATCCTTCAATCCCGCGCCCGATGCGGTCTCTCCCCTTTCCTTTCTCGCCGGATTTCTCAATCATCGCCGAAAGTCCCGCATGGACCTTCGTGCGCCACACGCCGTCTCCGCCTCGCCCTGGCCCTATTTAAGAGAGCACCAGGTGTGCATATTCCTACTAAACTCAACGCCCCAAGTCTCTCCTCTCCTCTCCCTCCTAAACGTCCGAATTTTGAGTTCTCGCCCGCGCCGCTGGAGCTCGGATTTTTTTCAATTCCGCTGCCACCATCGACACCGCAACCCCGACGCCGCCACCTTCGGCATCACCGTCCCTAGGGCTACCCCGTGCACACGCTAGCTTCACCGGAGCGCCACCCGAATCATCTCGCCGCCATGACCTAAGCTCGCCGCCGCCTTTCGAGCTCACCGCTGGCCATTCCGCCTCGCCCGCTCGTATCCAAGGTGAGCACCGGATTCAGCACGATGCACTCTCCCCTTTGACACCCTCCGCAACCCTCGCCGCAGCGCACTGCGCCGGCGAGGTGGTCGCCGTAGCACCGTCGGCCTTAGGCTGATGTGGCTCAGCCACATCATCACCGCCTGGGCGCCACGTCCTCCTTTTTCACGCGTGGCTGCCCCGTCACTGCCTATGTGGCACTAACGTGGCCCATTTCTTTAACCGAGAAAAAACAGAGCGATGACATCATGCCAACGCATTAATCCGATTTTCCTGTACAAAAATAAATCCAGAAATTCCAATTTCATCATTTCTTGTGGTTTCTAAATTTCCCGGGGTTCGTTCTCCTTCATACGAACTCCGATTTCGTTGATTCAAATTCCTAAATTCATATAAATTTAAGATTTAGCTAACTAAACTAAAATTATTTAATTTGGAGTTTATTTGAATCTTCATTTGAATTTTGTTTGAATTTGGCTTATTTTCGCATATAGATTTCGACGACTTCGGAGAGTCAGATTTCGACGCCGTTTGAGAGCAACCAATTGAGCAAGGCAAGTTATACCCTTGATCATATTTGATCCCATTATTTTAAATTATTTAAATTTTGTTTTAAATTATTACTGCATGCATATTTTTATTCTGTAATTTAAATTCCTGTTTTAAACTGAAGTTATGCCTAAATCCTTTGTACTGCCAATCTTGATATTGAAATAATTCATACCTTGTCACCTTAGATGAAAATCTAGTTTATGCAATAGTATGAACTAGAACATTTTGAGAAAAATTATGCTTAGCCATGCTTAGACCAAAAATGTTTGATTTGGGAGTTTTCAGCCAAAAAACCAAATGTTGTTTAAAATGTATCTATAGCATCGGTGTGCCATGGAAGTTTGCAAATAATTTTGGAAAATAAAATAAAATCAAAAACTGGTTTGGACTAGGGCGAAATGGATAGTTGGTGGGTGCAAGTTTATGCACGGGCTCTTCTCTGGAATGGTTGAGGCCCAGGGTTTGTTTTGGAAGTGGCCCAATCAATTAAGGACCGGTCTGTGAGCTGCGGATTGTTAAGCCAAAATCGTACTACCACATATCCTGTATGGGTAGGATCTGGTTGACTAATTTGCAATGTTCCACCGTGGTCGTTTCCTTCATATGCGGTGGGTAGTCATGTTATGACCTACGTTAGTCCTACCTGGCGCAAGAGGGGGCTCTAATCTGGCGGAGTTCGATCCAAAGGGAGCGAAACCTTAGCGAGAGGGGACTGCGGTGGAATGGCGCATTGTAAAAGCCTTGACACATGCTCTAGACTGCTTACCTAAGGTAGTGAGCAGTGGCATTGGCCATGCCCAACAAACTAGAGAATTCATGTCATATGGGTAAAGCTGTACAACCTCTGCAGAGTGTCAATCTATTCGAATAGTCGTGTCCACGGTCATGGACATGCTAAGCAAAGCCTTTCACGGATTAGACTATGGTTTTGTTTTAAAAATGGTTTGACAAAAATGATTTCATGGATGTTTATTCCATGTGGGAAAATTGGGCAGAAGGCCTGGTGCAAGGGGGTAGTCCTTCACCACTTGTGTACGGAGATTTATCCTACACGTGAGAAATCATGAATAAAAAATGAGATTTGATTTTAGATATAGTATAAACTGCTTTTGAGCTTAGTATTGTATTTAAATTGTCAAGTATTGCTTTTGCGCAAATCAACCATATTAAGCCTTCCTTTCAGATATCCATGTATGCATGTCATTCTATTATTTGACGGGTGTAACTTGCGAGCACGGTAGTTGTGCTCATACTTGCTTTATGCAAACAAATTTCAGAGGAGAAGAACTTCGCTACTGGTGTGGATCTTGACGACTAGGCGCTATCGATTGATTGCACTGTGGCGAATCACCGACTCCCTACTTCTTCATCTTCCGCTGTGTTCTTTATTGTTAGCTTGTAAGCCTCTTTTGTAATAAATTCTGTTGATTATTAATAAAGTATTACGATTTATGGATGTTACGATATCTGTTTACTATGTGAACTAGCTACTGATCATGGGACTAGTTCGGAAATGCATAGAGGATTCGGGGTGTTAATCCCGGGTCTAACATCTCGACCCCGAGATTCAAGCTAGCTAGAGAAAAGGCTAGGGAACTCGGCTTTCAACTCTTCTTCATGCTCCCAGTTGCTTCACCTTCTGAGTGGTTGCTCCACTGAACTTTGCAAAAACGAACTGTCTTGCTTCTGGTCTGACGCTCCGTGACATCCAAAATCTTGACTGGCTGCTCTTTGTAGGTGAGGTCTTCTTTCAGTTCAATTGACTCCAACGGGGCTTGTTCTTCTGGCACACGAAGACACTTCTTCAACTGAGAGATATGAAAGACATCATGTACTCCTGCTAATGACTGCGGTAGCTCCAACTGATAAGCTACTTCTCCACGGTGATCCAAAATCTTGAACGGACCAACATACCGAGGGGCAAGCTTCCCTTTGGCATGAAACCTCTTTACACCTCTGAGTGGCATAACTCGAAGATAAACAAAACCCTCTAGCTCAAAACTGAGATCACGACGACGATTATCAGCATAACTTTTCTGCCTCGACTGAGCTATCTTCAATCTCTCTCTGATCATAGACACTTGCTCTTCTGCTTCTTGAATAATGTCTGGGCCATAAACCGAACGTTCAGCCGTTTCTGACCAATTCAATGGGGTTCTGTAGGCACGACCATACAACGCTTCAAACGGGGATATTTGCAAACTGACTTGATAACTGTTGTTGTACAAGAATTCTGCATAAGGCAAACTCTTATCCCAGCGGGTAGCATTAGCTAGAGCACAGGCTCTCAACATATCTTCCAATATCTGATTAACTCTTTCAGTCTGTCCATCTGTTTGGGGATGATATATAGTACTGAAATTCAGGTGAGTCCCTAAGGCTTCATGCAAACTCTGCCAAAAATAGGAGGTGAGCTGAGATCCTCGATCTGACACTATCTTCTTAGGTATACCATGCAAACTGACAATCCTCAACATATACAGCTCTACAAGGCGATCTCCTGAGTAAGTGGTTTTGACTGGCAAGAAATGGGCAACTTTGGTTAAGTGATCCACTATTACCTAAATTGAATCGTAACCTGATTGAGTCTTGGGTAAACCGGTAATGAAATCCATTTCGATTTCTTCCCACTTCCACTCTGGAATCTTCAAAGGTTGCAACAGACCTGCTGGTCTCTGATGTTCTACTTTGACCTTCTGACACACGTCGCACAAGGCAACGAACTCTGCGACGTCTCGCTTCAGATTTGGCCACCAAAACTTATTCTTAACATCCTGATATATCTTAGTACTACCATGGTGAATTGAATACTTGGAATCATGGGCTTCCTTCAAAATTAGCTGCCTCAAACCATCAACATCTGGTACGCAGATATGTCCATTGATCCGCAGTATATCTTGATCATCTATGGTGTAGTCTTTAAACTTCCCTTTTGCCATCTTCTTCTTGATGTCTGAAAATTCTGAATCCTTTGGTTGAGCTTCACGAATCTGCTTCTCCAAAGTAGACTGCACCTCTAGACTGGCTACAAACTACAAATCCTTCAGATACCACTTCTAGCTTCAGCTTCTCAAATTCCTCTTGAAATTCTGAACAAACCTCCTTTACTTCCACCGCATTGCAGTAGCTCTTGCGGCTCAAAGCATCTGCAACGACATTGGCTTTACCGGGATGGTAATGGATTCCAATATTATAATCTTTTATCAACTCTAGCCATCTTCTCTGTCTCATGTTCAAATCCGACTCAGTGAAGATATATTTCAGGCTCTTATGATCTGTGTATATCTCGCAGCGATTACCGATGAGGTAATGACGCCAAATCTTTAAAGCATGCACCATTGCAGCTAATTCCAGATCATGGGTGTAACAGCCCAAAATTCCAATTTCAGAGAAAATATAAACTTATGTATTTTTATGGATTTTCTAAAATTTTCTAAAGCTCTTATTAATAACCCTAAAGCTAAAACAAATTTAAGTACAAAAACTATTACCAAGTTTAAGTTGAAATTATTTTATTTAAGTCCAAAATCATTCTAGGAATTTCTGTGAATTTTTCTAGAATTTTTGGAATTTATTTGCTATTTTCTAAAAGCCTCTTTGATTTGTGCGAATTAAATCAATTAGAAAAATCAATAAAACCCTAAACAGTGAATGGGCGAATTAGGTCGGCCCATCTACCCAGCAAGACGCCCTGACCCACGTGGCCCACTCCTCCCTGCGTTACCTCCTCACCGTGGCGTTGGATCGTCATCAGACGACTCAACCGCGCTTGTTTCTTTCCTTCGTTCTTTGCCGTGACGAGGTGGGACCATCGTTACTGTTCCTCTTCCCCTTTCCTTTCTTCCTCAACGCGTCTGCTTCTTTCCATTTCGCCGTCCGCCATGGTCACCAATTCGGACCTTCCTTAAACCGGTGAGATCTCCATCGCATCGCTGAAATTCCGCGCGCATTCAATACAGGGATCCTCTCCGCCTCCAGCACGGCTTTTCCCTTCCCTTTCTTGGCCCTAATTCCCTAATTTTCGCCGGCGACCTCGCACGAGCTTCGTGCGCTCCACGGCGAATCAGCCCCGCCCGCACCCCTATAAGTAGCGCCCCGGGTGCGCCTCCCTCCTCACGCCACAACGCCACCACCCGTAGCCCTCCCCCTCTCCCCTAGCGCCTGGATTGTGGAGCTCTTACGCGGGAGTTTTGGTTATTCTCCGATTCCGCCGGCCGTCGACTTTTCGCCCTCGACTCGCCACCATCGCACCACCTGCCGCGTCGGCAGCGGCAAGACATTCACATTCGCGAAGACCTCGGGAACGCCTACTTCATCGACGACCTAGCGCCGCCGCCGCAAAAGCTTCGTCGTAAGCGACCATATCGCCTTGCCCCGCCACTCCAAGGTAGTGCCCGGGTTCCCCCGTCACCTCTCATTGCCGGTACCACTCACGCCCCTCGCCGTGGCGCGTAGCGCCCGGCGAGGAGGTCGTCAGCTTCGCCGACCTGTGTCCACGTGGCTCGGCCACATCACCACCACTCGATGCCACATGTGCGTTTGCCAAATCGGCACCTACGTGGCGAGCCACGTCGACCAGTGCAAGCACATGCATCCGCGTGCCTTTGTCTTTGTGCCGTGCACGTGGACGTTGATCGAATCGTGGGCGTGGTCCATTGACCACGGCCCACCCGTCGATGGTATCCTCCGAGGTGCTGGCGTCGACAATGCGCGATTAAGTCGGGATTTCCTTCGGGAAAATAAATCCTTAAATGAAATAAAAATCGATTAGGGTTTAAATTTGTAAAATTCATAACTTTTGCATCCAATCTCCAAATTGGGGGTTTCAAATTTCTAAATTCATGTAAAATAATTATCTAGCTAACTAAACCAAAATTATTTAATTTGAAGCTATTTTGAATCTGTATTTAATTTTAGAAATTCTTTTAAATATCAAATTTAGACTAAAACTTGTAAAATTCATATCTTTTGAACCTCAACTTCAAATTGAGTGATTCAAATTGCTAAAATCTTAGAAAATTATTATCTAGCTAAATAAAATAAAATTATTTCATTTGGAGTTAGTTTGATTTGTCTTTTGGATTTATTTGAATTTCATTTGAATTTGTCGTACTTTCATGAATAGACTTTGCGATTCCGAGAGGTAGATCCTTCAGAGGAGTTAGAGTTTCAGGACTTCAACGAAGGCAAGTTATACCCTTGACCATATTGCCCCAGTATTTTAAAGTTATTTAATTCAGTTTTAAAATTATTATTGCATGCATATTTTTAGTCAATTATTTTAATGCCTGTTTTAATGCTTAGTTATTCCAATTGTTATTGTATGGCCAATCTTGAATATTGAAATGTCATTCCTTTGTCACCATAGATAAATTGGTTTGGAAATTATTCATGCTTAGCAAATGCTTAGACCATGATTTTGATTTTGGGAGGATTTAGCCAAATCACTACAAAATTGGTTTAAACTTAAAACTATGGTATTGTTTTACCATAGAGAATTTGTAAAGGTGGTTTCTACTAAAATAAAATTAAAATGGTTTGGACTTGGTAAACGGATGAATGGTGGGTGCGAGTTTATGCACGGGTTTAATCTGGTTAAGATTAAAACCGAGGTTTGATTTTGAAAGACGCCCAAGTCGATTAAGGACCGGTCTTTGGCGTATTTTGCTACACGCCTTACCGTACCACCACATGTCTTGTATGGGCAAGACACGGCTTATTAATTTGGGATACCTCATAGATATTTGTGCCGTGTTGTATGTGTGGGTGTCGGTTAGACTATAGTCCCTTTGGCGCAAGAGGGGCTCCGGAGGACAGTCGGTCAATGGAAGTGAAACCTTAGCGGGCATGAGTACTTTGAGGTAGATCATTGTAACGGCCTTGTGATAATTGCTTTGTCACACGCCTTAGGAAGCATGGGTTGGCCGACACAAAAAGCATATTATCTCTTGTGGGTAAAGCTGTACAAACTCTGCAGAGTAGAAAACTATTCGAATAGCCGCGTCCGCGGTCATGGACATGCTAGCAAAGCCACTCCGAGTTAGACTTGTTTTTGGTTTCACAATGATTTCAACAAATGTTTTCGGGATGGTTAGTCACGGGGAAAATTAGGCGGTTAGCCATTGTGATAGGAGGGTATCCTTCACCATTCAAATATGGAGGTTATCCACACTATAAACTGTTATTTAAAATCTGATTTTAAGTATAGTATAAAATGGCCTTGGAAATTAATATGATTATTTAAATTGAAAATGCTGCTTTGTGCAAATAAACCCTGCCATTACCCCTTGTTTACCCTATGCATGCATCTAATCTGTTATTTGACGGGTGTAACTTGCAAGCACAGTGGTAGTGCTTACTCTTGCTGAATAATCTTTATTCAGGAGAAGACCTCTATCAAGACGGTGAGGACATCGATGCTTAGGCCACGCTTCCCAGACGATTGCTGTGGCGAATCGTTGGGTCTCTCTTGCTATTTTATTTCATTTGTGTTTTACCTTATTTGGCCTCGAGCCGTTTGTAATAAACTTTGAATAATTATTAATAAAGTCGTGATATGTTTTGATTATCACTACATTTAGCTGTGTACACTAGAAATCTGGACTAGTGTATGAACACAGAGAATTCGGGATCCTTCGCTCCCGGGTTCGACAATGGGTAGGGTAATTCTCTTCATGAGGCCTTAATTTCCTAGACGCATAAGCGACAGCCCTTCCTTCTTGCATCAGGACACATCCTAATTCTTGACGCGAAGCATCACAATAGATATCAAAATCCTTGTGAATATCTAGCAAAATCAGCACTGAGGATGAAGTCAAACGCTTCTTCAATTCCTGAAAACTTTCTTCACAAGCTGGGGTCCATGTGAACTTCTTCTTATTATTATTCAACAATTGTGTAAGAGGCTTAGCAATCGATGAGAATCCTTCAATGAAACGATGATAATATCCTACCAATCCCAAGAAACTACGAATCTGGGTGACAGCCTTAGGTTGTTCCTAATGCAAAACTGCCTTAACTTTACCGGGGTCAACTGCTACTCCTGCAGCTGTCATTACATGACCAAGAAAATCCACTTCCTTTTTCTAGAAATCACACTTGCTAAACTTGGCATACAACTGATGCTCTCTGAGCTTCTCTAGGATTAATCTTAAATGTTCAGCATGCTCTTCTTCTGACTTGGAGTAAACCAAAATGTCATCAATGAACACAACTACAAACTTGTCCAAATATTCCATGAATACCTTATTCATCATGCTCATGAAATATGCAGGGGCATTAGTTAGACCAAAGGACATGACTAAGAACTCATAATGTCCGTATCGTGTTGAGAAAGTGGTCTTCGGTATATCCTTATGACAAATCTTCAACTGATGGTAAACTGATCGCAGGTTGATTTTCGAGAACACTCCGGCTCCCTTCATCTGATCAAACAAGTCATCTATCTGAGGCAATGGGTACTTGTTTTTGATGGTGACCTCATTGAGAGATCGATAGTCGATGCACATTCTCATACTTCCATCCTTCTTCCTGACGAACAAGACTGGTTCACCCCAAGGGGACGAACTAGGCTTCACAAAACCTTTCTCCAAAAGTTCTTCTATTTGCTTCTTCATCTCTACTAGCTCATCGGTTGGCATCCGATAAGGTCTCTTCGAGATTAGTGCTGTTCCTGGCACTAGATCGATTACAAACTCGATGTCACGGTCTGGTGGCATTCCTGGTAATTCTTCTGGAAACACATCTGGATACTCTCTGACGATAGGCACATCTTCCAAAACAACTATCTTCATGCTATTGACTAGCAGATGTCCATCACGCACTGAGGTAGCTAGGAACTCTACCTTGTTTCCCTTAGTATCCTCGATTGTAACGGCTCTTCGACCACAATCTAGTACGGCTTTGTGCTTGGTTAACCAATCCATGCCAAGAATAACATCTAAGGTCTGGGTGTCTAGAACAATGAGGTTGGCTAGAAACTCAACTCCAGCTATGAGTAACTTAGCCCTAAACAACCCACTTTAGAACTTAGCTCTACTCCAGGCGACTGGACAAACAGAGTATGCTTAAGATGCATAACTTCTAATTTATTCTTAGTTGCAAAAACTCCAGAAACAAACGAATGCGAAGCTCCAGAATCAAACAGAACTAATGCAGGTACTGAATTTACTAGGAACTTACCCAGTATGACATCTGGTGCTTCTTGGGCTCCTTCCAGAGTGACGTGGTTGACACGACCTCTGACAACTGATTGCGGTGCTCCTCCTGGCTAACGAGTAGCTTGAGAAACTCCTTGGTTGCCCTGCGCTGGGGTCTTGGTTGGTGTAGCTCCAAGGTTGAAGCGGACTGGAGTGATTGCTCCCTTCTGTGGGCACTGATTGGCTAAATGCCCTGGTTGACGGCAATTGTAACACACTCTTGGTTCATTCTGCCGGTTGTTCCCTGGAGTGGGGTTGACTGGTGTAGGGTTGCGAGAATTCTGAACAAAAGGACGAGGTGTTGAAGGCGGTGCAGGTGTCCTGAAAGAATTCTACGGCGGAAAACGATTAAACTGCTGCGGCACTACCCTTGCTCTCTACTGTTGTGAATGGTGGCTTCCTTGCTGAATCATCCTCCGCTTGCGGTTGTCATCCAGCTCTCTATGTTTGTCTTCCACAACCAATGCCTTGTTAACCAATTCCTGAAAATCTAGGAAAGTGTGGGCAAGCAGACCAACTTGTAGTCCTGAGTTTAATCCCTTCAAGAAGTGACTCTGACGAGCCTTGTCAGTAGCGACGTCCTCTGCAGCATAGCGAGCTCCTTGCTTGAGAGCACGGAACTCATCCTTCTTCAGATCCATTACGCCTTCAGGTACATGATACTGGCGAAAGGCTGCGAATAATTCTTCCCAAGTGATATTTTGCGGTGCCTCATGCGCTGTGCAAAAATTCTCCCACCACTCAACAGCTATGCCCTCCATCTGATGAGTGGCATACAAAACTTTCTCGTGGTCACTGCATTGAGTGATCAGCAGCTTCCTCTTGATTACGCTGAGCCAATCATCAACTTCCACTGGCATGACATGTCTAGAGAAAGTTGGTGGACGAGTCCTCATGAATTCAGCCAACTTGGATGGTCCTTGGTGTCCATGAGCTACTAGGGCTCCAGGGTGACGATTGTTGTTGTTGTTGTTCTAGTTGTTCATAGCCTGCATCTGGTTCATCATGGTGTACATCATCTGTGTTTGAGCTGCCATGAAGGCTCCAAAGTTCTGCAAGTCAAAAGGGGGTGCTTGTGGCAGATTTGCTCCTACGGGGTCTGCTCATTCTCTTCTGACACTAGGGTGCCGAAACCACTTGCAGCAGCTTGATGAGTTTGAACCATCTAGTGAAGTTCCATGGGTTAGATAAGGTAGCAAGCACAAGATGAGTTAAGAACTAAACAAGGGGGTAGATTAAACCCAACAAATACAGCTCAACAAACTCAAATGAAATACCTTTATTAATAGGGTCTTAGCATGGCTACAACAAATGCCTAAGGGCCTTTGCAGCTCACACTTGCACACAAGGAAATAAGACGAACCTAAGCACACAAGCTACCGCCTAAAGGGCGACTCTGAAAAAGGAAACTGGCTAAGTCTTGACAACTAAAAACTCTAGCGAACTCAGCCGCTAAGGTAGCCTCCACTACCACAGCGACGCACCTGCCTGCTGTAGACCTCGAAGTGAACTGGTATCCTCGCGAATTGGTCTTGATGCCCCGGATCGGTGCAAGAGGAGGCGAGCGTCTTTGGGTGCAGTGCTGGTGGCTCCTCGGCTCTGCGACCTGCTGGCTCCTCTGGCTCTGCAGCCTCTGCTGGATCCTCTGGAACCTCCTCTGGATCTTCTTCTTCTTGATCATCTTTAGGCTCATGTTGACCGTAGAGAGCTTGCTCTAGAATGGCAATCCTTTCCTCGGCTCTTTCCCAGGCCTCGTAAGCGCACTCCAACTCGGTGGCGACCAAGTCCAGCGAGTCCTCCTGAGCAACTGCGAACAGGGCAAGCTACACCATTGCGGCGTTGCCTTCCCCATTTGTAGACAGAAAGTGAGCAGATAGATCCACTGCTGTAGATCTGAGACGATAACGGAAGACGGTGTTCTGCAGCTCGTGCGCGTAGATGTTGCAAACTCGGAGGATGGCCAGGCGTGACGACTCCGGGATTCCTTGCGCAAAGGTGATCCTCCTGACTAAGATGTTCAACGGCTGGCTGACTCTAGTGTTCTTCCTGGCGTAGACTGTCAGACGGCAGATCACGCCACGATCTCACCCGTTGACCATGTACTCGCTGCCACAGTACATTGGGCAGTCAAAGCCTCCAAGCATTTACAGCAGCTTCCAAAGCTCTGCAACAAGTCCTCCATTGCGATCTCCGAAGGTCTGAAGGTAAGGCATCTGACAAGACAGACAAGAGGCAAGAACCAAGTTAAAACAGCGGGGATAGGAAAAATTCTAGCAATAGACAAGTCGAGAAAGATATGAGAGGAGTTAGTCTTGCAAGTTATTTTTTTCTTTAGAAAATAATTTGGACACTCAAACGACCGATCTAACTAAGGTCAAGACCTACATTCAGTATGGCTCTGATACCACCTCTGTCGGGACCCACAAATATAATTCTGGACCCTCTGTGTATAATGCACTAGTCCAGGATCACGCTAGTGCACACAGTGTCAACATAGGTAAATATCGATCCACACAAGCGATTAATAACATAAACGAGTAATTTGATTAACAAATAAGGGTTTTGACCTTGCGGTCGAGTTTACACTTATTTAAGCCACGTAGGGCTGACAAAGAAATAAATAGCAGCAAAAACAGAAACGGCAGCGGCCTCCCATCAATTCACCATAGGCAACCGACTGGGATCTATACCCTACGATCAAACACCTTCATTGAACTCCTCCTCGAATGCGGGCGATGACTCCTCCTCTTCTGTTGCATGTTTTACAACAAGCATGATTACACAATCGTACTCGCAAACCATACCACAGAAATGCAAATATACATGATGGTTTATTCCAAAGGAATGGTGTAACGTCCCGTTTGTTCAGAGTTTCCTATAGTTTTCAAAATAAAAAAGAACCATTTGGATTTGTTGAGAGTTCAAAGCTTAACATGAGTTTTCAAAAGAGCTTTAATTGATTAAACCAAACTTGAACTAAATCTGTGCGGTTTCTTTTGTTGTTTGTTGGAGTTTTCCCTTCTTCCCTCTTTTTGCTCTGTGTGCCTTTGTGTTTGGTTTCTCCTTTCCAGACCCCTTTTGTGTCTGGATCTCTTTTCTCTCCCTCTTTCTTTCTCTCTTTCTCGGCCCAGACCTCCTTTGAGCCAGACCTTCCCTTGCTCGGACCCCTTTGTTGGTCTAAGTCCTCTCTTTTGAGTTTTAGACCAGCTCGGGTCTGTGTTTCAAACCTCTTTGGTCTCTGGATCTTTCCCTGTATCTTTTGTTTGGATCTCCCTTAGTCCAGACCTTCCCTTTGTTGGTTTGAATCTCTTTTTGTTTAGGCCTCCCTTTGGTCTAAACCTTCTATCTGTCTAGATCTCCTTCGATCTAAACCTCTTTCTCTGTTTTGGACCTCCCTGTGGACCCCTCAGCGTTCTTTTGGGTGTCCCCGAAATCCTTTTGGAACTCCCCGTGCCCTTATGGATCTCCCTATGTCCATAAGGAGCTCTTTTGATCCCCCTGTGTCCTCTCGGACCTCCCTGTTGGACCTCCCTTTGGTTCCCTTGGCTCTCCCCTTGCTTTTGCGGACTTCCCGCTTGCTCCGTCCTCTAGCGCGGTCATACCGCTCCACTCTTGCGGTTGTACTTCTTCTCTATTGCGTTCAGACCTCCTCTTGTTGAGATCTGGCCGTTAGGACCTCCTCTCTGGAGATCTTAACCTCTCAGACCTCCCCCTTGTCTAGATCTGGCCGTTAGGACCTCCCCTTTGGAGATCTTAGCCGCTCAGACCTCCCCCTTGTTAGATCTGACCGTTAGGACCTCCCCTTTGGAGATCTTAGCTGCTCAGACCTCCCCCTTGTTCAGATCTGGCCGTTAGGACCTCCCCTTCGGAGATGTTAGCCACTCAGACCTTCTCCTTGTTCAGATCTGGCCATTAGGCCCTCCCCTTTTGAGATCTTAACCATCCAGATCTCTGCTCTGTTTGATCCAAGGGTCCAGACCTCTCCGTTGCTTGATCTAACGATCCAGACCTCCTCTTTGTTTGGATCGTAAGGCCCAGACCTCTTTAGGCCTAGACCTACTTAAGCGTTTGGACTCACCGCTGGCTCTTGCGGTCGTACTGCTTGAGTTTTGCCTTTCTTGCCTTAGGACCATTTGATCCGCATCGGACGGCCCAATCTTGTTGGAGTGTTCAGACGGTCCGAACATCCCTTTTCCTTTTAGCCCTCTAATCTGCATCAGACAGCTTGGGTGAGTTGGCTCGTTCGCTTGGTCCGAACAGCCCATTTGCCTTGCTTCGTCTGATCAAGATCTGACGGCCCCTGTTCCTCCCATGCATCTTTGTTTCCGCGGACCTCCCCTTGCTCTAGATTTTGACTGCTGGGATCTTGTTTGAGGATCTGACCGTCAGGGCCTGCTCCTTGAGGATCTGACTGTCAGGACCTGCCCTTTGTGAATCTTGTCCTCAGGTCCTCCCCGTTGTTTTGTCTTTTGGACCTCCTGTCCAGAGGACCTCTTTGTAGTCTTTTAGACCTCCTGTCCAGAGGACCTCTTTGTAGTCTTTTGGACCTCATGTCCATAGGACCTCCCCGTTGTGTGTCTTTTGGACCTCCTGTCCATAGGACCTCCTTGTTGTTGCGTTCCTTTGGACCTCCCCGTGTCCTTAGGACTTCCCCAGGTCGGACCTACCGCTTGCCTGGTTGGACCTGCCGCTCGAGCTTGGTCTTCATCGTTTGAGGACTTCCCCCTTGTTGATCTAATCGTCCAGGACCTCCCTGTTTGTCTTTAGGACCTCCCTGTCCTTTGGGCCTCCTTGTTCTCCCAGACCTCCCTCTTGTGTGTGTTTGGACCTCTTTTAGGTTCAGACCTCCCTCTTGTGTGTGTTTGGACCTCTTTTAGGTTCAGACCTCCCTCTTGTGTGTGTTTGGACCTTTGCGGTCCTGACCTCCTCTTTTGTGTTTAGACCTTTGTGGTCTATACCTCCTCCTTGTGTTTGGACCTTTGCGGTCCAGACCTCCTCTTTTGTGTTTAGACCTTTGTGGTCTAGACCTCCTCCCTGTATTTGGACCTTTGCGGTCTAGACCTCCTCTTTTGTGTTTAGACCTTTGTGGTTTAGACCTCCTCCTTGTGTTTGGACCTTTGTGGTCAAGACCTCCTTGTTTGTCTTAGGACTTCCTGTCCTCAGACCTCCTTGGTGTCTTAAGGACCTCCTCCTTGGACCATCCCCTTTAACCAATCTGTTCACCCTAACAGCATGCCACATTCACGCACGCACTAACTCACACACTAACAGCACGCACGCACACACTAACTCACACTGGTAACGCACACATATAACTGCTGCATGCACGTCTTGCCGGGCGTAACTGTTGCATGCACGCAAGACTCAATGAGCCAACTAACTCTACTACTCCATCATGCAAAACGATCTTGATTATTCCTAACAATCTCCCCCTAATCAAGATGGCTTCACAGCAGCGTCGGTTCATCGTCGGCATCCGCCTCCATGAGATGCGCATGTTCCTCCTTCTTACGGCATTCGGAAGCAAAATGCCCATAGTCGTTGCAGTTGTAGCATCTTACTTTAGCCTTGTCAAATTTGCGATTCTTGCCGGAGCCGGAGCCGCCTTCCTTGGTCTTGGCTCTGGACTCCCATTGGGTGCAGGTGAGCAGCAGATGCTCACCTTCCTCTTCACTAACCATGTGGCGCTCCTCGAACGCCTTTAGCCGCCCGAACATTTCTTCGACCGACATCACATCCAAGTCCTCGAGGTTCTCTAGAGTGCAAACGATTGGTAGAAACTTCGGTGTCAAGACCCGAAGCACCTTATCCACCACACAAGAGTCTTCAACCCTCTCTCCTAGCGTTCGCATCTTGCTGAGAGCGAGGGTGACCCTTATGGCAAATTCATCGATTGACTCACCTTTGCGCATATGAAGGTTGTCAAATTCTTTCTTGGCGGTTTGGAGCTTGGCCCTCGTCACGCGCTCAACTCCAACGTACATGGACTTGAGAGTCGTCCATGCCTCCTTCGCCGTCCTTTTGCCGTTGAGAGCAAGAAGGGTCTCCTCGCTCACACCATGGTAGATGGCCGCAAGTGCCTTCTTGTCTTGGTGCCTCTTGACGCCGTCTTCTTCAACGGCATCCCATACTCCTTGCGCCTCCATGTACACTTGCATCTTCATTGACCATGCAGTATAGTTGCTACTAGTCAGCATAGGGTATTGAAGAGAGATGTTGCTTTCTCTTCCTGGTACCCTTGACGGACCACTACTGGCAATGAAGGTGCGGCTCGACGGCGACATGGACCTTGCCCTCGACATGGCTCTGATACCAATTTTTGAAATTCTACCCATGGACGCACACTTTCACGGAAGGTGGAAGATGAACACACAAGAAGAACACGGAAAGTTTTATGAGACCAAGAATCGCTGGTCTCTTTTCACTTTTGTTCTCTGTTATTCACTGCATGAAACAACACAACCGCGGCGATATATAAAGCACACATTCAAGCAACACTGGGCTAACAGCCCACTACTCATGCCACATTCACACACGCACTAACTCACACACTAACAGCACGCACACACACACTAACTCACACTGGTAACGCACACATATAACTGCTGCATGCATGTCTTGCCGGGCATAACTATTGCATGCACGCAAGACTCAATGAGCCAACTAACTCTACTACTCCATCATGCAAAACGATCTTGATTATTCCTAACACCTGAGGGTCCTTGAGAGGTACTTCGGCGTCGACGAGGCGGCCGTGGGCCCCGACGAGCTAGTGGAGCTGTCATCGGCACTGCTCGCACGGTTCAACCGGACGGCGGCGGCAAGGTGGACTCGCACGAGTTCCGTCGTGCGGAGATGCGGAGGTGATGCTCATGATCGCCCGGTGGCTCGGTTCTGCCGGTGCAGATGGTCGTCGAGGAAGGCTTCTGAAGGTGGCCGTCGACAGGAGCTCGGCCATTTCGCCAAAGCGACCTTAAGACCTAAGTTCAACCACTAGTACTTGTTTGGAGTAAATTGTACTAATGTGTTTCTATTCGTGACTGCATTGTTACTCACTACTCCCTCCGTTTTTTAATACATGACGTTTGACCAAGCGTGCAGTCAAACTTATATAATTTTGACCATTACTTTTCATATGATTTTGTTAGTAAAAATTACAAAATTATTATATTATGAAAATATTTATCATGACAAATCTAATGATACTATTCACTCATGATCAATCTAAATAGTTTTTCATATATTATTAGTCAAAGTTAGATAAGTTTGACTGCACGTTTGGTCAAACATCATGTATTTAAAAACAGATGGAGTATTTATGTAGTGCTTCTTTAGTTAGACGATGGCATTATGTAATGTAATTCGGTGGTTATATAACTGAAGATAATTTTAACGGTACCTTCTACTTCTAAAGGGGGCCTGAAAACAGCTTATCCTTAGAACAGGAAGCATGAAACAGAGTTTATCAATATCGTTAAAAGAAGCAGGGGTTTGTTGTTATTGTGGCGCCTCATGTCATTACCCCGAAGGGTAATCATACTTAAGTAAATGGATTACTATTCGTCTGACCGGTAGAACACTGCTTCAACGAATAGTAAGTCTTACTAAAGTTGACGCAGCAGAACAATAAGATAGAAACTATTATTTATTACAACAGTTAGCCACGTAGGGCTAAAGTCTTACATTACATATAGTAATTTACATCTGCAAAATGGGACTAAGCCCCTCTCTTGCCTGCCATGCTCACTTGGTCTCCTGATCGTCCCATGTGTCGAATAGGGCGTCCACCTCGCCCTACTCCTCGTAGTAAGGATCCTCGTCTCCTGCGGCCTCATCTGCACCTGCACGTCTCTCGTCCCACTCGGGATAATTCCCGACCGGACTAGGATCTAACAAAGGAGAATACTAACAAGGCTGAGTACAAAAGTACTCAGCAAGCATTAATAGCAAAAGATGCACTGTATGACTTATCTCTGTTTGTTATCACATTTTCTATATCATCTCTTTTCTGAAAATAACTCATTAAAACATTAGGTGGCAAATTCTAATACTGAAAACGCTAATTGTCACTCGGAGAGAAGATAGACCTCTAGTGGTTCCCGTAGACTCCAATCCAGGAGACTAGCATGAATTCATGATTTTATTTAGCACTGTGTAGGCTTTGTACCACTTTACCCATAGCTACTATGAACTCTCTGTGAACTGGGTCCACCGCATTTCCTTTTATGCGGGTTCGAGATCAGAATACATAATGTTTTCTAGGTTACATGGTTAATTTCTCCACCCAATACTTTCTGTCGGTGCTAACCTCATCACCCACCGAGTTCTGGTAATGTTGGTTGAGACAGCTTCTATCCTGTACTCAACACTCCACCTTAGCGCTATAGCGCCTTAGATCCCCCACTTCCAGACTTCTCCTATCGGTCCTGGGTTCCTCCATCACACTCACACATATTACTTACCCAATGTGGAGAGCATAATTACGTAACAAGGTAGCATTTTCTGTCCGTCGAAACGGAAAAATAGTTTATACTGAATTTACAGCCTCTGACCGAGTAAGAATTTTGTTGGTCCTTATATTTTAACCATATGTAAAGGGTCCCACCTCCTGCCTCATCTCTTCCCTACCACGGGCCCCCTTTACCAACCATATATTTCTCTTTATCACATCCTTTTCATCTTTCTCATCTCTTTCATATTCATCTAAATCATTTGATTTGAATTTTGAGAAACAAGTTTTAATACAATACATATAATACAGCAATATACGGTTTACATTTAATATAATTATATTTATGTTCAAGATGATAGCTTGCCTTCGTAATTGTAGAAAAGGTCGTCGGCGAATCCTCGATCACTACTACAGTCTCGTGTGGGTTAGATCCTCAGAGCAATCTTGGCTGAAGACGAATAATATATAAATAAATACTTAGTTGATTTTGAGTGATATTACGTGTACATAAGTTAGTAGATTCCATTTTGTTAGCATGTTTTTATTTAATAATATTTTTTGGGTTTCTCGCTAGGTTAGCACTCCCTTAATTAAGATCGTTCTACGGTCTACCGGCTCTATGATCGAATTCGCCTACACATGTATTTTATCGCACGAATGCAACCCATTATACTACTCCTATGTACAACTTAGTTTATTCAATTTTACTCGTGCACCAAAATGCCTAATCGATTTCACACCGGTGTTGCTCAATTTAATTATCTTACCTAAACTATTTTCTAAGGCGGCACTTAATTCTTCTAACTTAGCAAGTGCTACCGGCGACCAATTCGTTTCTAAAGTCTTAACTTAATTTACACGCACTTCGCTCGCTTTTATTCTCTACTGATCGATCTATTGACTTTAATCCGCACGCGGCCTAAACTTGATTGATCTTCAAATTTTTCCGGTATTATTACCTCTTACTAATAGAGCTCGATTTTAAACAGCTAAATCTAATACTATTATTTTATACTGGATTTTAATTATACTCTTCCCCTAATTCCTACTTTTATTACTCACCTAACCCCTAATTCCAATTTTTACTTAATCCCTAACCTAACCCCTAATTCCTTCTCTCCTCCCCCTCATTCGGCCAACACCCACACACAACACCCCCCTCTCACTTCCAATCCTTCCCCCAACCTCCCTCTTCCTCTCCATTCTCTTCACCGCCGCCGCCTCCCATGGCTCCCCTCCTGGGCTTCTTGGTCACACACCCCTTCCTTGGCGCCTCCCGGCCACCCAGGTTCACCCCGCTCCTCCCGACTCTGCCTGCGCCTGTTCCAGACGCCACCGGCCTCCTAGCGCCTTCCTGGCAGACTCGGCTCGGCTTCCTCACCACTCACTGACCCAAATTAGCGGTCCACTGTCACACAGATCTCGGCCTTAGCTCGGCCTCCAAGCGCCGCCCGCTCCTCTTGGCCCGACCTCGGCGCCGGCCTCGGCCGTGCCTCTCCTCCCTCTTTGACTCGGCCCACGCCTCAGCTCGAGCACATGCTTGTGGCTCGGCCTGGTGGTCCGGCCACGCCCCCAGCCTGCCTCCCCTTAGCCGCTCAGCCATGGTGCCCAAGGCTCCTTTCCCCTTCTAATTCCTCTTTCTTTGATTTATGTTTTGAACTTGATTTACTTCACTGATGTGGTTTTATTGCTGCTTATACATGAACAAGAGAAGGATATGGATGGGGGTTGCTACTGCCATGGGGGTGTTTTGCCGGCAAAATATTGAGGTATCTATCCCCTTACTCCCTCTTTGCCTCTTTGCTCTGTGATGTGAATGGATAGATGATACTGCTATGGATGGGCTCCCGGTGATAGCTAGTGGTTAGTGTTCTGCGATTAGTGTTGCATGCTCTTGATTGGCTCCTGACGTGTTACTGATGGGCAAAATGGCAGTGGGGAAATGGATGGGTTACCTCTGCTGGTTTTGTCAGTTTTGGGGAAGATGGTCGGCAGTGGTGGTGGGTGGTGGTCGAGATGGTGATGTTGGCAGTGGAGGTGGTCGTCCTCTCGGCGTCACCCTTGCTCTCCAGTCTTCACCCTTCTCCCTGGCTTCCTGGCTCCCTTCTTCCTCCGTGATCCTGATTGGAGGGGATGGGCTTGTGGAGATGCAGTGAAGTGAGAATGAATGTGGGTGAGGGAAGGCTCTGGATATGGCCGGCTGTGTTGCTCGTGAGGTGAGGTGGCTCTAAGGAACAGAGGAGGGGGATGCAGAATTTGTGCAAGGGGGGCTGGCTTCGGCTGCTGGGCTGTGCTACCCTGTGAGTTGGCAGTGAGGAGTAGAAGGGAAGGAGATGAGAAATGGTGCAGGGAGGATGGTTCGGCTGCTCTCTTTCTTGCCTCTGTACCGCTAGGCTTGGCCATTATCATTCACCTGTGCTTTCCTGTGCCCAGGGAGTGTTGGAGTCGGATATTCACTAGGTTGTATTGGCTGTGAGGATAGTTGGGTGAAATGGCAAAGGGGCTTCAGCGAATGAGCATGCAAAGATTTAGATTGTGCCTTGAATTTAAATGATGCAATTTTGTATTTTGATTGGTTGTAAAGTATTTTTGTAAGTAATTCAGATATTGCACTATTGTTCTAATTTCGCTTGCGATGAGTTCTTTTATGTTGTTCCGATGGAAGTAATTATTGTAATTTAGTTACGATTTTGATTTTACTGCTTTATCGGTGATTGTAAAATATTCTTGTATTTGTTGTTAATATTGAATGGATGCAGAGATATCAATTTTGAAGATCTTTACTGCAATGTTTGAGAGGAAAACCCCGAATACTAACGAGTTGCTATAAGCTCAGTTTGCTTAATAACAACCTGACGCTACGGTTAGCTTAATGTTAAGACGAATGTGATTACCGCTAATTACCGATTACTGTTATTTGATTAAGTATAATTATTCGGGTTCTCACAGTTATATTCTCCGAGTTCAAGTTTAATTAAAGCTGCAGTTCACAAAATTATACCCCTTAGCACAGCTAAGTGTAAAAATTAACTTTACATACAGAGTATAGCTAAGGGCTGCAATGCATGTTGTGCTCATGATTCCCGCCTTGCACTGTTACTCGAGATCTGGGCGGGATCGAGGCGCCGGTCGACAGTAGGCCGCCATGCCGCCACGCCACGCCGAAGTTTCACCGGGTACCCCACGCCCTGAGCACCATCTCCACTCCACTCAGCATCCCAAAGAATTGCAACAGAGATTCATTTGTCACACGCGTGAACGAGGAACAACATACAAGGATCGTTATCGCAAATTGCAATGCAGCGCATGTATAGATTGCAGCAAAATGCAGGGTGCATATAGAGTACGGACCTCATTGAGGTTGCCCAGGTGGCCAATCCTGAACACCTTGCCAGCCACCTTGTTGAGGCCGAGGCCTAAGCTGAGGTTGTACCGCTTCGGCGTGCTTGACGATCTCGGCATTGCCGATGTAGGGCGGCCGCGACGACGGCGGCGAGTGACCGTGTCGTTGAACCACTCCTCCTTCAGGTGCGTTCTTGAGCCCCTGTGCCTCCCACACCAAACTGCACAACACAATAAAAATTAAGCTCACCATGTTACGACTAAATTGAAGTACTAATCACATTTGAAGTGTCACGGACCTTGTGGTCGTGCGAGGCGGTGTGCCTCTTGATGACATTGTCGAGGCCCTCCTGAGATGAGGTCGAGGGCGCGCGGAGGCCGAGAGGAGCCGGATGGAGGGTGTAGGGCGATGAGGTGCCCATCTGTAGAACTTGAGGTAGTCCTTCGATCGAAGAAGACGCGCAGACCGACTTGGCGCCCCTGGCTGCCTCCGGCGCTTTGGGGCTCGCAAGACACGATGCCCAGCCTGCATCGGCAGCGGCAAGCGCCTTTCTGCGACCCGTCGGCGCCACGCCCACGCCCCACTCGTCCATCGCGAAGTCCATCACAGCGAGATCGACGACACGCCGTCCACCAAAGAAGTAGCGCCGGTGCCGTGACGCTGTCAGATGCGCCGAGTCAATCAACAACTCGCGACGTAAATTAATCGAGAACTCGTTAGGAACTTAGGATGGTGATGGTGCGGACCGAGGAGCTTGCGGACGGCGGCGAGGTTGTTGTACGACCATTGATGTACTCCAAAACTTGTACCAATTGTAGATTCTTAAAGTAGTACCCAGTTAATTTACTCCAATACATTGTACATGATATCCAATTGTAACATCCCAAAATTTGGTTTGTTTCTTAAGCTTTAAAAATAAAAATAACTATTTGAATTTTCTTGGTAAAGTTAAAGCTTAATTTGAAATTTCATAAATAAAAAAAGATTTAATGTGAGTAATCTAAACTTTAACTAAATTAAAAGCCGTTTTATTTGAGTTCCTTGAGTTCTAGAGAATTTTGTAGGAATTTTTGGAGTTTATTTGCTATTTATTTGAGCTTGGCTTTATTTATATCAATTTCCTAAATTCGAAAATCATTCTTTATCTGGATTTTCCTTTCCGTCTAAAACCTTCTCTTCGGCCCATTCCACACTACAACAGAAACATATGTATAGTAACGTAAATCTCGCAACGAAAAGCATAAGCGTTGCCAAAGTAAAATCTGCCTACGTTTCAAAGTTTCTTATCCTGACTGAGAACTCTCCCTATTCCCCATCTCATTCTTTCATCTCCCTCTAAAATAGATCGCCAAACCGCCGCACACGTCGCCCACACCAAACCGCCGCCCCTCCCATCGCCGCCCGCCTCCACGCACGCCCCGCGCCGCCGCCGCCCTCCCCTCCCCTCCCTAACCTTCGTTCTGCTGCGTGTTCCCCCAGGCGGGATCCTATGCGCGCCCCGCGCCCATCGCCGCCGCCCTCGCCTCCCATCGCCTCCCGCCTCCACGACGCCCGCGCCCACCGCCGCCTCCCTTTCCCTAACCTTTTCTTCTGCGTGTTCCCCAGTGAGATCCTATGCGAGCCTGCCCCACGCTTTGCCACCCTCCTCCCATCGCCACCGCCCACGCACGCCCGCGCCTTGCTGCCCTCCCTCCCTCCCTAACCTTCGTTTCGCCCGTGTTCTCCCGCGGATACTATCTGAGCCTCAGCGCCCTCAGATCGCGCCGCCTCCGCCTGCGCCAAGCACCATCCGGATTCCATATTCTTTCTTGGTGTTAAAATATAGGGGAATAAATGGTCAATTTGTTGTTTGGATTTGGTTTGTTTTAGGGAAGATAAGATCGTCATGTCGGACTCAGAGGAGCTCCACTTGAGTCGAAGGTCGACGCTGGGCGCCCAAGACCTACCAGACGAGGCGGCACCATCGCAAGAACGGCAACCTCGTCATCGAGAACCGCCCCAGCAAGGTATACCTCGATCTCGATTCGATGATGATGTGCGATTGCAATTCCGGTGTGCACGAGTGAAGTTGTTTCTAGCCATAAATCATACTATGATGAAATACTGTTAATTGTTATCTGTGAATGGTTTACCAGATACTATTATTGTTATATGTGAATGGTTGACCGGTATGTGGGGATGGTTTTTGTGGATTTGGGTGATCAATTCCTAACGAATTAGTGAGGAGGAAGGTGGTGGGAGCAATGAGAGACATAATGCAAATGTGAGTGGTGCCATCAGGAGTTATGTTCTATTGAGTCTTGTATTTTTTGTTTCGGATGGTTAAGCGGTGCCACATGTGAATCATACTGAGTACTAGCTGATTGACGTATCAGAGGATGGATTTGTATGTTCTAGTAATAAGCAAAAGTGTCTTATTCAATGGTATTTTATCCACAAGCGTATAACAATGGTGAGGTTGGCGCCCATTTTTTCACTATATTATTTACCTTTTTATTCGACAGCTGGTTTATAACGGTTCAATCCATATAGATCACAAACGGTTGATTGTATGGTATAGGTGTCATTTTGGCATTTATAGTTAGGGCACTTTTGTTTCCTCTTCACTACTAATAATAGTAGTCCACAGCACAATCATTACTATATTACCCCCTTTTTATTCCCATGTTTTATGAGCTCACCATAACACCTTCAAATTTTGTTTATATGTTTTCATGAAGGTGCATTCATTTTGTGAAATTCTTGTAAAACTTCCCCAACATTCTGAAGAAAAAAAGTTTGTATTAGTTTTGTTGATACATGACAGGCCAAAGGACATTATGACAATAACCATACTTCATGGTGATAATGCTATAATGGAGCAGCAGTGTAGTAAATTATACATTAGTTCTGTACATGTTTTTGGTGACTTTACTGAGCATTATGCATCTCGTCTTTTGTACAAGACCATGGTTACTTTGTCGGACCCAGGAACGAAAGATCCCGAACCCTCTGTGTTCATACACCAGTCCAGGATTTCCGGTGTACACAGTTACAAAAATGATAACATAACCAAATCTCGCATTTCATTAATAGTAAATCAGAGTTCGATACAATTGGGCATGAAGCCAAATAAAAGAGTAAATAACACAGCGGAAGTAAGAACAGTAGTAGTAGGCCAGAACGATCCGCCACAGGCAATAGTCTGGGGGCATAGCCTAGGCGTCGGTGTCCTCACCATCCTGATAGTAGTCTTCTCCTGAAATTTTGTTGCATAAAGCAAGCATGAGCACAACTACCGTGCTCGCAAGTTACACCCAATATGGAATTGTAATGCATGCATAAGGTAAACAAAGGACATTGGCAGAGTTATTTTGCGTAAAGCAGCAGTTTTAGTTTAAATAATCATATTAGATTGCAAGGCCATTTTCATACAATAACTAAAATCATATTTTAAAGTGACAATTGAATAATGTGGATAACCTCCAAGAAAGATGATGGATAACCTCCAATCACAATGGCTAACCGCCTAATTTTCCCACAGGACTAACCATCCTGAAAATATCTGTTGAAATCATTTTAAAACCAAAAACAAGTCTAACTCAAAGTGGCTTTGCTAGCATGTCCATGACCATGACACGGCTATTGAATAGTTTTCTACTCTACTGAGTTTGTGCGCTTTTACCCACAAGACACGAATTCTCTAGTTTATCCGGCATATATCTATGCCACCGCTCACTACCTTAGGTAAGCAGTCTAGAGCACGTGACAAGGCCTTTACAATGATCTACCTCAAAGTACTCATGCCCGCTAAGGTTTCGCCCCCTTTGGACTAACCATCCGCAAGTTCAGGGCCCCCTCTTGCGCCAGGTGGGACTATAGTCTAACCGACACCCACTCATACAAAATGGCACGAATATCTACGAGGTATCCCAAATTATTAAGCCAGGTCTTGCCCAAACAAGACGTGTGGTGGTACGGTAAGGCATAGCAAGATGCGGCTCCAAGATCGGTCCTTAATCGACTTGGGCGTCTTTCAAATCAAACCCTGGGCTTTAATCCTAACCAGATTAAACCCGTGCATAACCTGCACCCACCATTCATCCGTTTCACCCAAGTCCAAACCATTTTTAATTTTGTTTGGTAAAACCACCTTTAATAAGCCTCTATGGTAAGACAATACCATAGATTTACATTTTAAATCAATTTGAAATGGTTTGGGCTAAATCCTCCCAAAAACAAAATCATGGTCTAAGCATTTGCTAAGAATTTCTAAACAATTTTACCTATGGTGACAAGGGATGGCATTTCAATATACAAAATTGGCCATACAGTAACAATTGGAATAACTAAGCATTTAAACAGGGTATTAAAATAATTGACTACAAATATGCATGCAATAATAAATTTAAAAATTGAATTAAATAACTTAAAAATAGTAGGTGCAACATGGTCAAAGTGTAACTTGCCTTCGCTGAAGTCTTGAAATTCTAAATCTTTGGAAGAATCAAATTTTAATCGTCAGTAGTCTAAACGTGAAAATACGACAAATCAATTGAAATTCAAATAAATTCAAAAGACAAATTAAACTAAGTCCAAATAAAATAATTTTATTTTATTTAGCTAGAACATAATTTTCTAAGATTTTAGCAATTGGAATCATTCAATTTGGAATTAGGGTTCAAAAGATATGAATTTTACAATTTTAATCCTAGATTTGTAGTTTAAATTATTTCAAGTTCAAACAGACAGTTTAAACCTACTCCAAATCAAATATTTATATTTTATTTAGCGAGATATTAATTTTATAAGATTTTAGAAATTGGAATCACTTAATTTGGAGTTAAGAATCAAAAGATATGAATTTTATAAATTTAAAGCCTAAATTTGCAATTTAATCCATTTTCTGAATTATTTTTCTAAAGGAAATCTAGTTTATTGCGCAATACTAACATCATACGAGTTTATTCGAATTTAAACTAATTCTGACAAGTGGGCCCATGTGTCATACACACGGTCCACATGGACCAGGCCCACGGAATTTTGGGCTCAGTGGGGTGGTGGTGACGTGGTGAGGCTTGTGCCACCCGTGCGCCATGTCAGCAAAAACGGCGACGTGGCGCCTGCGTGGCACGAGGTGGTGCCGACGTGGCGGCGGACAGCGGCGCAAGACAGAACCCATGGTCGCCCGGCGCTTCCATGGCGTGGCGGGCGGCGAGATGTGCATAAGACAGAGGAGGGAACGGGGAACTCGATGCTCTCACCCACTCGACGAGACGAGGACGGAGGCGGTCGGCGGCGTGCGCGGGGTGGACGGTGGCGACGAGCTCCGGTGATCCCTGGACGAAGGCGAGGTGCGCACCGGGATCGCGAGGCTGCGGTGAAGCCAATGGTGGTGACGGCGAGGACGCGGAGGTGGTGTCGGCGCCGGAATCGAAGGAGAAAGGGCTTGTGGCCGGCGGCGAGGATTCGCGAAATTCGTCCAACAGAGAGCGAGGGAGGAGGAGTGGGTGGTGGCGTCGGGTCGAGGATGATGGTGCGCACCCGGTGCTCCCTTTTATAGGGGCCGGGGAGGGAGAGGGGTGGAGATCGTGTGCAAGGGCGTGGCGGCGGCGGTTGCGGCGCGTGGGCGAGTCGGGCGCGGAGAAGAGGGGAGAGACGGGGTGGTGCGTGCGTGCAAGGCGTGTCGTGACGCAATCGCTGGGAGAACGGGCGGTTGAGGCGCCACTGGAGCTCCAACTTGCGCGGCAATGGCGGTTGGGCGCGGCTGAGTGGAGAGGAACGCGGGGAGAAGAAAGCGCGTGGCCATCGGATTTTTCATCCGACGGTGCGGAGAGTGGGGTGGCGTGGTTGCTTGGGTGCCGTCCGATTGGGATCGGGCGGTGGGGAGAAAGGGGGTGCGGGCGACTGGGTGGTGTGGGCTAGCGGGCCAAGGTGGGCCGACGAGGGAGAGAATAGGGTTGGGCTGCACAGTAGACTTTCGGCCCAAGAGCATATTAGGATTTTAAATTGATTTTCTAATTTAAATAACCAGATTAATTCAATTAGGCTTTAGAATTTGGTAATTAAGTTCCAAAAATTCTAGGAAAATTCACAAAAGTCTCTAGTATTATTCTGGACTTAAATAAAATAATCCCAACTTAGAGTTGGTAAAAGATTATGAATTTAAATTTGTTTTGGCTTTAAATAATTTAAAGAAAAGCTTTTAAAATTTCAGAAAATTCAGAAATTCAAATAGGTTTTAAACTTTAACCAAGTTTGAAATTTTGGGCTGTTACATACTTGGACTCTGGACCAGTTGCTAGTGAATGTGTCATTACCCTAGTCTTTGTGGATGATGTATCTTTCACTATAATGAAGTTTGATTCTCTCTGTCTTAGTAAGCAATTTCCATAATAAAGGAGGTTTTTGGGTAAATTCTCATTGGAAAAATGCTCTTGTTCTATTTACCACTTTACTGTGCTATGTTCAAGACACTTTTGTCATAATAATAATACCAAATTACCAATAATTTTGTTAAGGTGACTCGGTGACTCCTCTCCATTTGGTGGTTATGGCGCCTCCTGTGCACCGGGAAGTGGAGTTGGAAGAAGAAAAGGTAAAAGATGGCCAAATCTCTTGCATGCATTTCTTTTACATCTTCCTTCTGAAATCTGAATACAACAGAGACATGATTGGGTTTCTTTATTCTTTCCTCACTTAGATCAAATCTATGTTTGAATTTCGATGGTAATGATATTTTTCCTTGCAGGATTTGTTATGCAAGTGCAAAAGGCCCAAATTTGCGAGGTCCATTGTCCAATCACAACAGAAATTGAAGTCCCCGCCATGGAGAAGGAGAAGAAAGGGCATGGTGTTCTTTCACTTGAAGTTTTGTGGACAAGAAGCCCATGGATGGGGTCATCGATTATGTAGTCTGAGCACTAGTGAAGGAAATAGTTTCAGTAAGGGTGTTCATGGTATCTGAAATTTTGATCTTGCTTTCATCTACCATCTCCTAATATTTTTAGCCACTGGGTTAATATGTTTTGTATTCCATACTAATTTCAGAAATAAGAAAAAGAATCTTTACGGCTCCTCACTTCCTTAGTTAGGATTCAGAAAAAACTTTCATCGTGTAGACTGTTGAGTGTGCTAAACTATGGCTTAAATTCTAATATGTCGTTGAATAAGATGGACAAATAGTTGTAACTAGAATGTGTGGTTGGGTTAGGAAAAAAGTTAGATTTTTATGTATTACATGTAGACTTTGAAGTTTGAACAACAACATTGATACATATGTAAAATAAGGAGACATCAAACCATCATGTAACTTGCTCATCTGTATATGCCTATTATTTGATAGATTGACTTAAATGGTTAGGATAAGTCAAACATGAGAAGAAAGCGACATGGATATGGCATTGTGACAAAATAACATGGACATGGCACTAAAATAAAGTTTTCTTAGATACTAGTCCATGAAATATAACTAGTTAAAGAGATTTTCTTAGTTCACTTGTAAATCCTTATTAACGATATACAATTTTAAACCATTGATACATAATATATATATTATGTGAGTTTGTTTTTCTTATCCTTCCAAATGGTTCTTCATGTTATGCATAACTTTAACTAGTTAGATTTCGTGGACTAGTATCTAAGAAAACTTTATTTTGTGCACTATGTACGGTGCTCTTCTTAGTTTTGTTACTTTAATATTGTGATTCTGTTTCTTCCTAATAGTGCATTAATAGACTCTAATTTTTCATTGTAGGTTGATAAGATAAATGGATGATGCTACGGATGACATGTTCAATGCAAGGTGGAGAATGGTGACATAGGCAGATGATCTTCATTACATTTAGATTACATTCTGTTAGGAAATGATGTTCAAGATCTTCATTACATTTAGATTTCATTCTGTTAGGAAATGATGTTAAAGTAAAATATTTATATCATGTCTTATGTGGATGGTTCTTTGTGTAATGCAACAATTTGTTTATAATATATGAGTGTTCTTTTTAACCATGCTGTGATCGATAATGATTTTTTTACTTTGACTTCTACACACTTATAATCATTGTAGCAACCTAATTATATCTGTTGCTAAAATAGCAAAGCTCATATGTACGGAAAGTACCAACGCTTCTATGCGTTGTGACAATATAATTATATCCATTGTTAAAATAGTAAAAGTCATCCATGCATGGTAAATAACAACACATACAAGTGTAGTTACAACATGACTACATCCGTTGCTACTCAATAACGCTTTTCATATCTATTACCAACGCTTATTTATCTGTTGTAATAGACTCTATATGAACCTCAATGGCAACGCATAGTAAATGCGTTGGTATAGATCGGCCCAACACTTATTTGGATTTTTACCAACGCACATATGCGTTGGCAAAGGGGTGTTCATCTTGTAGTGCCATTTGTTTTTTCCCGGCCCGCTTTGCCTTTTTCCTTCCTGCGGGCCAAGCCCAGCCCGATAGACTCTTTTCTTTTCTTTTTCTTTTGCTTTCTGCCTGGTGGAGTCAGCACCACATGGTCATCTCCTTCTTCCTCCCGATTCTGTTTTGGTCTCCAACTACCGCACGCTGCTGCCATCGTGTTCTATGCGAACTCTCCCCCTTCGATGCTATTAAAGTGCGCCTCCTCACGTCAATTTCTTTGCCTTGTTCAACTCTCCAGAAACCCTAAGTCGTCGCCCAGGTTCGTCTTCATTTCGCTGTAATTCACCAAAGAGCCGAGCGTCGCCGATGGTCTCCCTCATCGGAATTCATCATTGTCACTGCTTCTTCGGCCACGCCGTTTTCGCCTTTGGATTCATGCTGCGACGTTCTACGTTGTGCTTCCATTATCTTCTCTAGAGAATCACCAAGCAGCCGCCGCCACTTCCTCCTCAAAAGCCAGTCACCAGCCACCACATTGATCTACTCGCTGGTGAGCATCCTTGATGTTTCAAGTGCGTCATCACATGTTCTAGGTCCTACTCATTCAATCCCTACCCTCCCTGGCCTCTCTCTGCCGCCGAGTTGCCGCCGTCGATTGTTCTCCTCTTCTCCAGCCATCTTCTATCTCGCCGCCGATCTGGTCATCTTCTGTCCACCCCGAGCATCCCCTGGTGTTCCCTATGCCGTCGCTGACCTGGTGCTTCCTTTTGTTCTCTTTGGGCGCCACCCAACCGTCGGAGTCGCCGTACCCGTGAAGTACCCTGCCGCCAATGTCGTCGCCGCTACTGACTCGCAATTTCCCTTGCCGCGCCACCGCAACCAATGGAATCTTCACCACTCTAGCAACCTATTTTTGCACTTTGTTTGGAGTTTCCTCGCCACCGGTTGCCCTCGCCGCCATCAACTCGAGAGCCACCATGCCTCCTCTGTTCCCCCTCTCTATGCTAAGCCTCTCTTTCTCTCTATGCCATGTGGGCCCTAGTTGTCATCCTCTCTCTCTGTTCTTTCTCTCTCCAGCTGTTGGGGTACGAGTAGGCTACGATAGCAACAAATTAAAAAAATTACCACATAAACCAGGAAGCCAAGCAAGTAGATGATCACAAATTGTTACCATCAGACGCGCTGAGCAGCGAAAGAAGAGTTGGAGCAGCCTAGTTGTAACATCTCAATTTTTGGAGCTTTAAAAATCCTTTGAATAGTTAGTAGGGAGAAAATTCACCATTTGGATTTATTTGAATTTAATTTAAAAGCTTAATATTGAACCTTGTGCATGAAAATAATTTAATATGATTAAAGTCAACATGAACAATGGTCAAAACTATTTTATTTGGGTTCTATTGCTTGGATATATTTTCTAGAATTTTTTCAAGTTCATTTGCTATTTTCTATTGCTATTTGGAATTTCTGGTATTTTTAAAATAGAAAACCTATTTAAAATCCTGGAATAGTGTTTGGGCCGAAACCCAAAACCTATTCCAATCCGTCCCAACTACTGTGTGGCCCAGCTCTCCCGCACGCGCGCCCCACCTCCAACTGACATGCGGGCCCTGCATGTCAGTGTCTTCCTTCCTCTCTTTGCGCGCTCAGCTCAGTTCGCCACCGTCTGATCGTGGTTGAATGGTCCGATGAAGTTGTGCTGTTCGGACGGTCCGAACGTCACAATCAATTTGAGTCGTCTGATCATTTTTTAACGGTTCGATGGAGTGAATTGTTCGGATGGTTAGAACGTCACCAGCGGTTTAGGTTGTTCGATCGAGGCTGGACGGTCAGATCAAGTATGGTTTGAACGCGTCTGCTCCTTTGGTTCTCTGATCGGTGGGCCTGCGTCTTCGTCTTCTCTGAGTCGGCTTCGTCTTCGCCGAGTTGTCACCGCGTCTGCCATTGTTGGTCCTCTTAAGCTCAATCCGACAAAGCGGATTCTCCAACTAAAACCCTTCAGATTTAATTACCAAATCTTATCCCTAGCTAAACCACGTCCGTATTTGAAGTCAATCATCCTCGAATCAGAGTTTATCCCCTTCTATTTTCGAAATTGTTCTCGTGTTCATCTCGAACTCCTTTTGGGGATTTCCTATTCTATGCCGCCCCGGCTCTATAAAAGGCGCCCTCGGGTTCGCAATCTCGTCCTCAACCCAAAGCCGCCATCCTCTTCGTCCCGATTGCCCTAGTGCTGCCGCTATTGGAGTTTTAGGGTTTTTCGCCGCCGTCGGTTTTTCTTCAATTCTGCCACCGCCGATGACGCATTGCTTCTGTGGAGTGCACCGTCGCCTTCGTTGTCTTCGGAGCCATCTCCAGAGCCCTTCCCCACCGCCAGAGCGCCACCGGAGACCAGATCCGACAATAGACGTATCACCGCCGCCGCTTCAAGCTCGCTGCCGGCCACCACAGGGCACCCCGATCACCCGGAGTTGGTCCACCAGGTTCGCAATAACCTAGGCTTCATCCCAGTACCACCCGCCGCCGGTAGATCACCGTCGTGCGCTAGTTGCCTTCGGGACCAGTGCGCCTCCGCGTCGCCGTCGAGCCACGCCAGCGCCATCTCAGTGCCACATCAGCCTCCGTGCGTGCGTGGCAGCTACGTGGCACTAAGTCAGCGCTGATGTAGCACCCACACGCCACCTCGCCCCAACTCGGTTCGGTGGACTTGGTCCACCATGAACCAAGAGGCTGACGTGTGGGCCCCACACGTTGGTGATTTCTTTTTCTTTTTCTTAATTTCAGAATTTCCATTGTTGACGTCATAAATCCAATTTTTCTTTTAAAGAATAATTCAGATAATTCTAAAATTAGGGTTTCTTTTAGATTCAAACTTCCAAAGCCCATAACTTTTGCATCCAAACTCTGATTGAGCTCATTCAAATTTCTAAATTCATATAAATTCAAGATATATTTATTTGGGATTTTTATTTAATTTTTGGAGTTTGTTTTACTTCTGTTATTTATTTATTTTGTTTGTTTTCTTCGTTTGCGAGTAGACGTTGATACTTCAGGAAGATTTGAAGAAGGAGCACCTCAAGAGCAAGATCAGTACCTAGACCTATTTCAAGGCAAGTCATACCTTTGATCATATTGAACTCAGTTTTCAAAAGTTATATTGATTCAAATTATTGCATTTACTTTAAGTATTTATTTAAATGCTTTTGTGTTTAGTTATTAATCCAATTTGTATTATCCACCTTGTCTATTTGTTATGCCTAAATCTTTTGTTACCCTAGATTGGTTTAATTAGTTGGTATTATCGTAGCACCAATGTGGGTTGGTTAGATACGATTAGTCTGCTTAGCCATGCCACGAGTCATCATTTCATGTAAGTTGCAATTATGAACTTGACTAAGTAATTATGGAACTATGTGATAAAACTGTGTGCACTATGTGCTATTACTCGTTGATGGCATGTGTTTCACTTAACCAACAGGGTGGGAAAGGATTTAGACGGAGGCAAGTGGTATTGTGTGCTACTTTGGTGGAGCTGTGTGCATGGGCTTTTTAAGCTGTGTGCATAGGGTTTTGTAGTGAATTGGAAGTCTTGCCTTGGTCAATTAAGGACTTAACTTTGTGCGCCATTGAACTGAGCCTTACTGTACGACCACATGCCTGGTATGGGATGGGCTTAACTTAGTAAGTTATGGATTCTTGACATTGCTACTTAGGTAGTAGGTTAGGCTGTGTTGCATGGGTGGAGGTGTGCTACCAGGTAGTACATCGCGGGACGGTTTGCCGCTTCCCTGTCCAACGGTGTGTGTCGTACCATCCACTGTGTATAGTTGGTATGACGGTTTGTAAGCACACTGGGAGTATCAATGCTTGAGATGAAGTTTCTGAAACATTTTGTTACGATTAGTGGTAGCTACACTAGTTGTATCGTGTGGGTAAAGTGTACAAACTCTGCATAGTGTTAAATCAATCTATTCGAATAGCCGCGTCCTCAGTCATGGACATGCTCGGGGATTTCACACGATGGGTAGATTTTCATTAAACCTTGGGATGGGACAGCTGTGTGATCTAAGTCATATGACTGTGTGAATAACTTGATTAGGCTATGTGTCTTTGTGAAATCAAACGGTTACATTAATATTGTTATTTGTTTTACTTTATGCTTTCAATCTATTATTCGTATTCAAATTGCAAATGTTGCATTTCTGCAAAATAACCACAGAAGCCATTCCTTTGGAATAAGCCATCATGTATAAATGCATTCTATGCGATGACTTGCGAGTACTGTTGTGTACTCATGCTTGCTAAATCAAATCAACAGAAGAGAAGGAGTCATCGCCAACTTTCGAGGAGGAGTTCGTTGAAGGTGCTTGATCATAGGGTCTTGATCCCAGTCGGTTGCCTGTGGAGAATTGATGAGATTCCGCTGAAGTTTTCGTTCCACTGCTATTTAATAAGGTCAAAACCCTTATTTGTTAATCAAATTACTCGTTTATGCTATTAATCGTCTTGTGTGGATCGATATTCATCTATGTTGAAACTGTGTGCACTAGCGTGATCCTAGATTAGTGCATTATACACAGAGGGTCTAGAATTGCATTTTTGGGTCCCGACACTGGTCCAACGTAGAACGTGTCGATGTAGTGGTCATAGTCGATCATCCAGCGTTGATGCAGTGGTCGTAGTCGATCGTCCAGCATCCTCGCGAGTTGATCATCTCCTCCAGCAACCTCTGTAGTTCATTATGAAGATCATGGATCGTCCTCAAGTGTAACAGCAACCGCAGTAGCGCCTCTATGGTATCCACACGTTTAGAGAAGGAACAACCGTACACTAGTGTGCTAGCACCAAGTCGCACGGCAGGGCTCTTAAGAAGATGGCGGCTAGGGTTTCAGTGGAGTAACTCACGTCAACTCGTCTATTCGCAATAGCCTCAAGCATCTCCTTATATAGTGCCCATGACGGATCCTATCCGAACACATTTTATGAATCGTATCCGTACTGGTTTGTTCCAACCTGTTAAGTATGTGACCCGTTAGGTTTATGCATATTCGGTTGTGACTCGGAAACACCTTTCCAACCACGAGTCGTTAGTGGTACCTAGCAGGACATAACGATTCCCGAATACACACCAATTATATCGGACGAACCTTATTGCAATATAATCAACGACCAGCTCCTCATCACTTACGACCAGGTCCTATATCTATATGACCAGTTCGTATTTGGTCACGACCAGTTCGTAACTCCTTACGACCAGGTTACGACCACTCTGTGATTACATTCAACCAATCTACGACCAGCTCGTATCTCCATACGACCAGTCCACAACTGATCGAACTAAGTGACCTACTCATAAATTCTCCCTTTGCCTCATGATATCTGATTGAAATCCAGGTGAGATATTGTGTCATCCATGGATTGTTCAACACTTTCTTGATCGAGTGTCGGATAACTTCACGTGGTCGAACACTTTGACCACTAGTGGCATGGCCATGCACTTACTTCATCCGACCACAATGAGGGGCTTAGAGACATCTCTCCTGTTATGTTAGGAGGGGCAAATCCCATATCTGACGAGTCACATTCCTCCACATGTTTCAAAGCATACCCGAAAGCTACCTTTATAACTACCCAGTTACGAGTAGCGATTGGCAACCCTTAAGAGTGCTATTACACATGTAGGAAACCATGCTGATATCAGGTATAAGGATTATACATCATCATTGCTTGAGACCAACTAACAACACATAGAATCATAACAATCTCAATAGTGTCTCAAGGTGGGTCTTATCCAACACCATGTTCTCTAACATGTGTCTATATTATTGGTTTGATATCTCCATATCCATGACCTGTGAAACATAGTCATCAACCAATACATATGGTAGTCTATTCATATGGGTTCTCATATGTTTTCGACCAGGGAACATTTAAGAATAATCATCGTAGAAATATAGAGTTTCACAATCAAGTCACATACTTGATAATAAATATTAACGATATTATTCTAGGAACAAGATTATATATTATCCAATGTTATGAACATAATGAAATATAACCATCTCTATGATTGCCTCTAGGGCATATTTCCAACAGTCACCTTGGTCCCACTTGTAAATCTCTGTTTTTCTTCTTTCTCATCTATTAGTGGACCCCACTTGTAAGTTCCAATTTCTTTTCTTTTTTTTTCCAGCCGAAGGAATATTCTTTTCCCTTTTCTTTTTCTTTTCCGACAAATCTTACGAGAGTTCGTTCTTCTCCGTCCTAACTCCGATTCAGTCCATTCAAATTCCTAAATTCATCTAAAATCGAGCTCTTTCTTTTAGAGTTGGTTTTACTACTTTTTAATTTATTTTGAATTTATTTGTGCTTCACCTGTTGTTTTCTTTCTCGTTAGATGATCTGTTTCATGGAGCAGGAGCAGAAGCAAACTTTGAAGATTCAAGTGTGGTAACTGAGCAGAGCCAAAGCCAAGGCAAGTGGTAGTCCTTTGATCATATTGAACTTAATGATTTCAAAAGTATATTATTTTATATCAATTGCATGCTATCTTTATATCAACTATTTTTGGATTAACTATCAACCTATTTGTCATTATGCCTTCATTGAATATTTGAATACCATGAATCATTTATTACCATAGAATGGTTAATTTTTGTTTTACATACTTGTATCACCAATAGGTGTATCGTACAGATGCTTAGTCATGCTTAGTTACGATGGGCTCATGATCACATGTGTAATAATGATAAATTTGACTTAATGAGATATGGAATTGTGGCGGGCAACCACTGTTGTTAAAATTTGTGTACCATGACAGGGTATGTCATTGGTCTTGGTTGAACAAAATGATTTTCGCTCGAGCAAGCGGTTGTGAAAAGAGGGTGTGGTTATAACACGTTGTGGGTTTGTGTTAGACTCGCCTCAGTAACTTATCAATGACTTAATTTTGTGCGCCATTGAACTGGGCCCTTATAGTACAACCACATGTCTAGTACGGGATGAACCTGGCTAACTAATTAACAATATCTTAATTTCGGTTCTGTCTTGGAAGCGTGAGTTGCGGGATAAACGTATACTCACGATGGCGCAAGAGGGGGCCCTATCTGGTCGGTGGGACATTCAGTGTTGAAACCTTAGTGAGCAGAATTGGATTAAAAAGGAGCTTTGTAAAGGCCTTTTGATGATCACTTAGTCACACACCTACGAAAGTGTGGTCAGACACTTTGAGTTGATTTATCTCTTATGGGTCAAGTTGTACAACCTCTGCAGAATTAAAACTGTTTAAACAGTCATGTCCGCGGTTATGGACGTGTCTAAGGATTTCACACGAGAGATAGAGTTTCTTCATAAAATGTGTCGAAGTGTGAATGAGAAGTTCATTTCATGAATATAATATTCATTTGGTGAATGAATAATTCACTTGGTGGATTGTGTCAGTTCGTGAATGGGGAATTCACTTATTGGTTTGGTTGGGAAGTGAATGGAAAGTTCACTAGTTGATTTCAAAGAAACTGTATACTTTATTTATTATTCTTTTTCAATTACGCATTTCAATCTATTTATTGTATTTGTCGTCAATGCTGCTTTCTACAAAAGAACCATACAGCTAACCTTTGTTCAAGCCTTGCATGAATATTATTTACATACTATTTTCCCTACGACTTGCTGAGTACTTTATGTGCTTACGACTTCAAACTTTACTGCTCAGTTGAAGATTATCAAGCTGCTCAAGAGTTCTTTGAAAAGCAGTACTAAGAAGACTTTGCGAATTAGGAGGCGTTCTCTACTCGATTGTTTGTGGGCATGTTGATTGGTTTTTCCAAGTTTTCCCGTTCCGCTGCAAGAGTTTAATTATTTCTTTAGCCCTGCGTGGCAAGTTAAGTAAACATTGACCATAAGGTCCAGTTATTATTATTATTTGTTATTTTGAGATGTTTTAAGTTAAATCGATAAATAGATGATATTTCATCGATGTTTTTTGTGTGAACTAGCTACTGATCTGGGACTAATTTAGAAAACACAAAGGGTTTCGGATGTATAAATCCGGGTCCCTACACCAATATATTATATTAATTTGCACCATTAGTTATAATTTGGGTCTGGCAAAATATACGGTGTAGAACTCTTTTCATAATAAATATAAGTATGGTACATCAATAGTGTTTGATGAGTTTTTGTTCGCAAAATTAATTAAATAAAAAGAATAAAATAAAGTGGCAGTGGACCACATGTAAGTCAATAGGGAAGCCTACGAGCGTACAAAATTCTCTAAACAAAGACTAACGTGCGGCCCCGCGCGTCGTCAAATATTTTTCTACGCGTAACATGTCCAATATTGGACTGCTTGGGTTGTACTCGTCGTAAAGAGCACGAAGGTTCAAAAAGATGCTTGGTGTAAAAGATATAGACTCTAAAAGCTTAGACATCAACACGTACAAAGCAAAATGAGTGATCACTTATTATACTCACGTGGCTGGTACACAGCCGATCAGCACAAAGAATTTTATGTGTGGAAATATTGCCCTCGGCATATCACCTTTGCAATGAAAAGATTATCATACCATATCTACATCTAATAGAAGTAATCCTCCACAAAGCCTCACTCAGCAAATATGACATAATCAAATCCCACTACTTTGATTGCTGCAATCATGCTAGAGTTTGATTCGGTGTCAAGGAACCTGCGTGGCATCTCGCTCCCGACTGCTACCTCTGCCTATATAAAAGCCTTGCCATCCGCACCTACAGCCTAGTGGGGAGAGGAATACACACAAAACACAGGAAGAGGGGTGCAGAGAAAGGAAATTTTGATAAATAAAATCCGGAGTTTTGGGCCTTTGGGCCCAACTGCCCTAAAAAATTAGCCTAATCTTTTAGCTATTATTATTTTAGTCAAAACAAAATTGTAGGGTAATTGTTAAGCTAATATATCTGAATTATTGCTAGCTATGGGCTTATGGCCAGTGAGAATGATGTACTTTGTTGTTTTACCTTGTAGTTAAAAAGGTTACATGTATTTTGTGTATATATTGCAGTGTTGAGCTTTATGCAATTTCTATTGTTTTGGATTGCAATTTAAATCTTCAGCATGAAACTTGTCTTGTTAGGTTCTGTCGGGGTGCACAAGTCTCTAAACTTATCTTAATTATTCTTATATAATTATATGAGGGGCTAATTAACTAGTAAAAAATAAGAACAATCTAAAAGACATGCAAAATACATGTAGCTCAAAAGCTACAAAGATTATGTATGGATTTCAGTAGGGGTTCACCAAGGTTAGGTCATTTTTGTCTGGCCTAGAAAAATATTATGTTTCTGTTTCTGTCGGGGTTCACCAAGGTTATCAAAAGGAAAATACCTATGGAAATAACCTATATTTGAAAATACCTGCAAGATTACAACTTGCGTACTATTTTAATTAACATTTCAGTGTTAGGTAATGTGCAATTTTAATACAACTTGTGTGCAAATTCCATTGTTGACATATTTAATATATTTCTTTTTAGATGGATTGTACTGTCATCAAATATTTTTCTTACCTTTGTATTTTCTTGCAAACTTTCAGTCCCTAGGTATTGTTGTTGCTTCTTAAAGTTTAGTAAGCACACACCATGCTCCCACGTAAAAAGTTACATTGAAATTGAGCAAATTTTGGTGCGTCTCTTCTTACATATATGTCATTTTTAGTATAATATATTTGTAATTTAAAATTTTCATACGGTACTTAATTAGCATATTTGCAATATCCTTCCAATACATGATAGCAGTAATGTTTACCTCTATCCTTCAAATTGTGTTTAGTCCTAAAAAAACAAATTGTGTTTATTATTTTATCTTCTCTTTATTTTCTACCTTTTTTTTTTTGTTTACACACAATGTAAGCTTCGGTTCTTTTCTCTCTCTTTTTTTTGTTCGCACGCACCATGTAGGCTGCGCTTCTTGTTTCCTTTTATTGTCTCGCATTACGTTGGCTTTGCCTTACACAAGGGATATCTTCCCTTTTTGTTTTTAAATTATGAAGTAACATAAATCTTTTTGGCTGCTATAGTTTCGCGTTAATTACGAACCACCAGATTGAGGGCCAGATGTCATGCTCTTTTTGAGAAATTATACCATTCTCCTCTTTTTTTCAATAACATCCAATGTTGGATACAATTCAACTTTAATTAGGGCCCATCTGATTGATGGCTAGATTTTTTTTTTGTGAGAATCTCTTGCATATTTTCTTTTTTCTTAGAGATTGTAAAATTCCTGTCATCAACTTTTATTATATTGTAGATAATAGGAAGTTGCTAGCTCACCTTATACCAGTTTCTCATTCTTGGTCGAGAGAGAGATGTAGTGGTGGGCTGTCGTGGGATGAGAGATAATTAAATAAGTCATTGGATGATGGGATTAAATGGTCAGATGTTGTCCTGTTGCTTGGGAGAAAAAAGCTATAGCTTTCTGTCGTATTTCACTAGATAATAGATAGATAGATAGATTAACTTTGTCCGGCCTGCTAAAATAAGCAGAGTTGACTCGCGGTTGCGGTTGACTCTTGAAACGGTCACGCATACATCGAGCCTTCTATTTTGGCCGGCCCTGCTAAAATAAGAAGAGTTGACTCGCGGTTGCGGTTGACTCTTGAAATTGTCATGCTCACGCATACATCCAGCCGGTGCCCAGCCGGCAGCAGCGGCAGGCCGGCCTACGGTGCGAACTGTTCTTTCATATGTATACCATACCCCTCGACGAACTCATTCCTGCGCTTATCGCCAACCTTTCAACCGGAGCACAAAACTAGCTACGACAATGCGTAGTCTCGTTGTATCTGTGCTGCTGCTGCTGCTGGCGAGGAGCACCGTAGCATCTGCGGCAGCAAACATCGCGTTGTCCGGTTGCCAGAGCAGATGCGGCGACGTGGACATCCCGTACCCCTTTGGCACCACCCTCGGCTGCTACCGGCCGGGCTTCATGGTCACCTGCAGCGGCAGTAAGCTGCGACTGGGGAGAGACGGGCGGACGGTGGTGAATATATCCGTACAGAACAGCACGGTGCGCATCTGGAGCCCGGTGTGGTCCTTCAACGTCGGCAACACGAGCCTCAGGCATTTGAGGATCATTCCTAACGACCGGCCGTACCTGCTGTCGGCGGCGGGGAACCGCCTCGTCCACATCGGGTGCGGCTTCAATGCCTCGTCGTGGACCCAGCTAGGAGCGCACGCGTTTAACGGTACTTGCTCCTCCTCCTGCCCGAAAAACGTGACGACGACAAGGCTCCACCACGGCCTATGCGACGGCATCGGCTGCTGCGCCACGCCCATCTTGACAGGCCTAACCTCTTTCCGTGCCCAGTTCCAATGGTTAGACCTGAAAGGGAATGTTTCACCATGGATGACGTCGGACGCGAGCGTTGTCGCGGTGGAGCACGAGTGGTGGCGCGGCAACAACCGGTTCTTGCTCAAGATGTCTCTTCTCGCCTTCGAACACGCGAGTGGGAGAGCGATCCCGGCCATCCTGGACTGGGCGTTCGACAACTCGTCGTGCGCGGAAGCCGCCAAAAAACCAGATTATGGGTGCATCAGCAAAAACAGCGGGTGCCTCGACTCTACAGGAAGCGCCTACGGCTACATCTGCCGGTGCAGCCACGGCTATGAAGGGAACCCTTACGTGAGGGGTGGGTGCCGGAGCCCGCGAATCCATCTTTCAGCTGGTAAGTTCTTGTACTTTCCTCCGTTAGTGAATAATTGTCACGGTGTTGACCCTTCCAAATATAGGTTTGACCTATTCTATGGCTATATAAATGGGACAAGTATTTCATGCACTATGATTATTAAATGTACAAGGGGTTATTGAAGATTTGCCACTAAGTTCATGTGCAATTGTCAAAATATCACTCCGTGTCTCACTGACTTGTGGGTCCCGGTACCATATGTCAATGAGATATAGAGTGACATTTTGACAATTACACATGAACTGGTGTGGCAAATATGCCAATCCCCCAATGTACAATATCATTTCTGTGTTACAAAACTAGATGTTCAAAAAGGGTTTTGATAAAAACCACCTGAGTGATTTCTTCCCAAAAAAAAAAACCATCCATATTCTGACTCTTGGATTCACGTTGAGATTCATGTTTGGCTTTAGCTCCTTTCTCCGGCAAGGTTAGGGCTCGGGTTAACCAAAGCTAGGGTCAAGGTTTGTAGGGACACCGACCTCAGATTTCATGTGTGGGTGGTAGCAGACTGCCGATAGGCGACAATATGACGCTGCCAGACGTGGTAATGGAGGCTAGTGGTGGGCAGAGTATAGAGTTGGCCACAGCGACACGCGATCAGCAACCCCAATAGTAGTGGCGTCGTCAGAGGCCAGGAGGGAGGCAAGCAGATTGGGATGGAACAGGGAGGGAGGGGTGGATTAGCGGCGGTTCACTAGCTCCACGAGGCGATGGGGGCAGCATTGGGACGGGTGTCGATGGTTTAGTTTCGATCTTGTGAATAAATGCTAGGGGTTCTCCTAGAGCAAAACCACACAGAAAAGGACACGGAAATTTTATACAGGTTCAGGACTTCTCCTGAGAGAATAATAACCCTACTACTGTGTTGCGGTATTGATTGTTTTTACAACAAGAAGGAAGTCACTAGAACTAGGGCTTGATGACTTCTGTCTTTTGTTGTAGCTGTCGAATCTCTTGATCACTTGATCACTCGATCCTCTGTTCACCGACTTTACCCCTTATATCACTACTACAGAAAAGGCCTTCACAGACGGTTCAAAAATGCCATCACAGACGGTTTCGTGAGCCGTCTGAGTTTATGGGTCAGTAATGACATGAGGTCATCACAGTCGGTTTTTGAACCGTCTGTAATACATAATATCACAGACGGTTATTAACTCAAAACCGTCTGTGATAGTCTACTCTCACAGACGGTTTGTAGATGAAACCGTCTGTGATAGTCGAAAACCACAGACGGTTTGTAGATGAAACCGTCGTGATAGTCCACTATCACAAACGGTTTCATCTACAAACCGTCTGTGATTTTCGACTTTCACAAACGGTTTCATCTACAAACCGTCTGTGATATTCTTTTGCATTGCAAAATCTATTTCTGTTTATTGGCTAGCCTCAATAAATGCTAGCCATGCCCTCTGAAACAAGCACATCCAATTCGCATTCATTTCAGAAGCACATCAAATTTGCATTCATTTCAGAAACAAGCACATTCAATTCACAAATTAATTAACTAAAATTAACCATTAATGTACATTTACACACATGTACCATTAAGTTCAATCTATCACAATCAAGCTCAATCTACACTGTGGAAACTCCCATTTGGATTTATGACCTGACTGTTCAGGAATGATGCAAGGTGTGATCAAACTTTTATGAGCTCGCTCTATTCCAACGCAGTTTCGGCGATGGTCGCAACCTGTCAATAGAAAGATTAAATTCATGCTTATATAAATTGGTAAGTATATATGAAATAATTGTTGCAAGATTGACAAACCTGAGGATCATTGGTGATCGTGGAACCGATGAGTAGTTCCATGTTGTGGCAAACATAGTATCCACAGACATTGCGGCCCGACGGCTGCTGGTGGCACCGCAAATATAGAATTGATTAGTTCAAGAGGCATTACTACGAAGTGTTATATAGGATTAATGTGCACTAGCTAGTGAGTACCGGAAAAGTTAGATCGTGTTGCAGCGACCTTCCCCTGCATTTCCCTCCTCTAGCATATAGCACGTCGAACGCCCTACGTGACTCCAAGAAGTTAGCCTTAGACATTGCAAAGGAAGGAAAGACTACAATAGAGTTTCTATGGAGGAAATGTGTTTACCTGTTAATTAAATTCCGGATAACTGTGAAGTTGTGAGTAGACCTCTTTAGGGAATCTAGGTATATTACCCATTTTCGTTTTGGTATAATTACAATTAGAATTCAGTGGAAGCTACACAGATATGTTAACATGGTCATTAAACCTAAGTTCATGTTGCTTATAAAGTACAAATCAACAAGTATAGCCAGTAGTGCAACACTTACTCCTGGTTGTAGGGCAAAAGTATGTATTCCTTGTTGCGGCGAGCCAGGAAAAGCTCTATAACGTAATCCTCAACAAATATTGCATTCGCCTTGATGGTTTGCTCGGAGACCACGTGTGGGTCGAGGAAACCTACCGGTGAATTCCTTCTTTCGGCTTCAGATATCATGTATCTATATACAAAAGCAAGGAGTTATATATAACATTTATCAGTATTACACGAACATTGACCGTGATTGTACACACTTATAGTGTCCAGCATCGTATGAGTGAGACGTCGAGCTCGTCGAGGTTGAAGAGATAGAACAAGTCCTCGAAGGTCACCGTGAAGACACAGTCTTGAAGCTCGTGGTTAAAATGATCCTCCTTGAACTTGACGGTGACACCCGAGCGTCGTTGTTCAGTCGGCTTGTTGGATTGTTCCATGTACCATGTATGCACTGCCGTGCAAGCCGGTCCTAGGGTAGGGCTGTATAACCTCTCGACCAATGGCTCGCCTAGCACAAATTTTAAGACCCAGCGGCAGAAGGGATATCGAGCAGAGTCGACCGTCTTGATTTGCCCTTCTTGCCTCGTTTTGTATAGGTCGACTTCACAAGAGTCGACTGAGCACGAGGTGTAGATGCATCTGATGCACCGGGCCCTTGCCGCGTCGATGCAGGTAGCTTTGGTGCAGTCAGCTCCCGTGGACTTGATAGTGTTGTAGGACATTCCCGTGAAGTTGATACCGGAGTAGGTAGCTCCAGGCAGATGTCCCCCTTGGGCCACTAGATGAATGTTCCAACGGCTTGCTCTAGAGTCATGACCTCGTCGTTTGGGGAATATGCAACAGGACGGCCTCCATATTGGCACAAACACCATCCGCATTCACTTTTGCGAAACCCGGCGCTAGATTTTCGCCGTGCACCAAAGCCCCGACACCAGATGGATACACCTAGCCCCAAGCGGCATCTAGGGCAACAGAGGCATATCTCACCTGGAGCTTGCACTTCATAGCCGCCTACATAACGATACAAAATTATCTACTCCAACAGGCCTATAAATGGATCGAGCATTCCAGAGATAATAATTATTACCTGGATGTCATCGATAGGAAATCTGTCGTCGCCTATTGGGGTAGGGTTAGGGTTGGACGCGCAGGTACTCAGAAGTTTAGGGGGGCTTGCTAGCACAATAGGGGTAGGGGCTTGCAACTGATTTGAGATTTGCAATTCCCTAATCCTTTCCTCAAACCGTTGCGTCATAGCTCTGATGCGATCATCGATCTCATCTCTGAGGGATTTAGTGATCTCATCTTTGAAGGATTCACAAATCTCCTCTCGTAGCTTTGCATCGCGCTCAGCTTTGGCTCTCTTTCTACTCCGGTACGATCTGGAGTCCGCTTGAAACCATTCTGCCCATGTAACATAAACACCAGAGCCTCTCATGCGACCCGGATGCTTATTGTTTCCTAGGGCCACGGAGAGTATATCTCTCTCCTGTCTGCCTGGAATGAGCCTTGGAAAGATTGTGCACTCAGCGTTACCTGCAATAGCCCGATATGTCATTTCGCTTCCTATGAAGTTATGAAGTAATTACAAGCTAGGTAGTTCGATATCTTACCAGGCGTTGGGACACTTCCTGGTCTGCGGGGTTTGGAAAGGAGACTTCCCCCGTAGACAGGGTACGTAACCTCCCAAATAACCACTTTGTCGGCGCGCACATTAGTGATCTCGGAAATGGCGAGAGATATTGAGCGGCTTACTGCTGGTCTGATCCTCCATATCGGGATTTTACCCACATACCCAGCGGTGCCGAGTCTGTGGTGGTGCTCATTTTTTGCCTGGAGGGTCGTGTGCGCCACACTTTCACTCCTAAATTCATCTGTCGTCTTCTTCGCCACAAACTCGGCCCAGGACTCTTCCAAGAACAGATACTTGTGGAAGGGCGTCAGATCCTTCTCCACGTAGTTCTTGACAAGCGTGCTCTTGAAATCCTTCCATGCTTTGCACGCCTGTAGCAATGCGTGTCGTCGCACGGAGTCCCGGTGTTGTTCTGGGATCTCAAACGATCGGAAAATATCCGTCAGCAGCTCATCTTTCTCTTGTTTGGTCAACTCCTTCCACGAATCGTAGGTGACGTTGACCCGTTGCCGTGCAACTATTCCGACCGTTCTCCGGAATGCAAACTCTGCTTGGCGAGGATTGATTGGGGTCCCAGACTGATCGACCTCCGTGATGGTAAATCAGCCTGCGAGCCTTTTCGATATTCCTCTTCTTCTACCGCGGTTGGATATTCCAAAGGATGGTGCATCATCAGACACATGAGGCGGCGATGACGAAGAATGAGCGGAAGACATCTTCACAAGAAATAGAAGTTCTGACACGCATGAACATATTATCATAATAAATTTGGACCAATACAATGACATAATTGACATAAACATGTAAATCCTCCAAGTCCTTTAAAAGGAATAATATACTCAACACAAACATCATGTGAACAAATGAAATCAGCATAAAGCTAAGATTTAACATTTTGATATTGCTGTCAGATGTAGAGTAAGCATTCCAATTAGAGCTCAAGTTCAAATCCGATTATCAAAACAATTTCAGTACAAGACTATTATCATCACAGAGCATTCATCTCAATCCCACCACACCACATTGCAATATATTCCAGTAGCAGTATCAAAACAAATACCATATGAATAACTGACTAGAACAAATACAAATTCCTAAAATAAGTACAATTATCATGAGTCAATGAGGACCATGACAGCATGACAGATTATTGATAGAAAGAGTGAGAAAAAGGGGCGTCGGGGTCAGCAACTCGGCATTGGTTACCTTTGGGTGTCGAGGAGAAGGACGAGCAAGGAGCAGTATCGGAGCAGCAGGGCGGCGTCGAAGGGGAGGCACGCCGGGCTTGGGGGAGGGGAGGAGGTGGCGAGCTTGGGGGAGGAGGCGCGCCGGGCTCGAGGTGGAGGCGGTGTCGACAGGCTCGGGGGAGGAGTCGCGTCGGGCTCGAGGAGGAGGCGGCGTTGAGGACGGCGGCGACGGGCTCGGGAGAGGAGGGAGCGAGGAGTTGAGAAACTTAATCGTTTGAGTGGGGGTGCGGGCAAACCCTAGAGTCCGAATATAAATAGGGATGGACATCACAGACGGTTCTAAAGTAGAACCGTCTGTGATATGTGATGTATCACAGACGGTTCCAATCAACAACCGTCTGTGATATATGATGTATCACAGACGATTTTTACCAAGGAACCGTCTGTGATATATTGTATCACAGACGGTTTTTAAAAAGGAACCATCTGTGATATATAATCACAGACGGTTTGATCTACAAACCGTCTATGATATTATTTTGTATTTGTTAATCTAGTTCTGTTTATTGGCTAGTCTTAGGAAATGCTAGCCATGCCCTCTGAAACAAGCAGAAAACACAACAAGTACATGTATATACATCCAATTCACATTCATTTCAGAAACAATCACATCCATTTCACAGTACAAATCAATTAACTCAAATGAACTAAACTTAACCATTCATCAGAACTACATATACACACATTGTTCAATTAATCTTTAAAAATTAGCCCTTCATGATGATCGATGCGTATGTAGCTAGTTTCGTCACGTTCTTCTTCCTCGACCCTTATGCCGTTTCCAAAAGGAGGCAACTCGTCAAATTGATTGTATTCTTCCTTGTCCACTACATTCTCAACTCCGACAATCCTCCTTTTTCCATGAAGAACTACGTGGCGCTTCTTATTTGCCGGGTCGGTTACATAGAAGACTTGAACAACTTGGTTAACCAGTACAAATGGTTCGTCTTTGTATCCGACACGTTCGAAGTCCACGGTAGTGACGCCGTACTTGTCAACCTTCACCTATGGGAGATGGACCCAATGGCACCGAAATAGGGGGATATTGAAAAGCACGTAGTCGAGCTCCCATATCTCCTCTATTTGCCCATAGTAGGAGCTCCTCACCCCATCGGTGTTGAATGCATCTATCACGGACACCGCTATTTCAGTTAGTGCTCTTTATATCCCGAGCACTGTATAGAATGTGTACCCATTTATGTCGTATCCTCGCCATGTCACAACTGTAAATGTAGGCCCTTTTGCCAACCATGTCAGCATATCACTTGACGAGCTCCTAGCGAGTCGCTCCTTCAACCATTGGTTGAACCGTCTGTTATGTTGTCTCGTGATCTAAACATCCGACCGCACCAGATTCTATTGCCGAAGCACGTCCTTGTGCTAGTCGATATACGGGGACACTTCAGTCATGTGTTGCAAGAACGTGAAATGGGCTTGAGCATACGCATCCATATCTAGAGTGATTGCTTTCCTTCCGATGGTCCCGATACCCTTGAGCCTCCCCTCATGGTGAGATCGAGGCACACCTATCGGTTCGGCCTGAGCCATGTAATCGACGCAGAACTCAATGACCTCTTCGGTTGCATAACCTTCGACGATGCTGCCCTTTGGCCGAGATCAATTCCGTACATAGGACTTGAGAATTCCCATGAACCTCTCGAACGAGTACATGCCACGTAGGAACACGGGCCCGTACATCTTTATCTCCCTCACAATATGAACAATGAGATGGACCATGATATCGAAAAACGACGGAGGGAAATACATCTCAAGATCACATAGAGTCGTCACCACCTCGTCCTGCAGAGCATCTAGTCCTTCGGGATCGATGACCTTCTGAGCAATTGTGTTAAAGAAATAACACAGCCTCATGATTGTCTCTCGAACCTTGATCGGCAAAATACTTCTAATTGCAATATGGAGCATTTATGTCATCAACACATGACAATCATGAGACTTCATGCCAATTAACTTCAAATATTCCATCGAAACAAGTTTCTTCATGTTGGCGGAGTAACCGAACGGAACTTTCACACCATGCAAGCACTAGCACAGTTCAGTTCTCTCGACCTTGGACAGAGTGTAACAAGCAGGGGGAAGGTACGTTCGTCCTTTATCGGTCTTTGTTGGTGCTAACTCAGGTCTAATGTCCATATCAACCAAGTCAAGCCGTGTATTGACACCATCCTTTGTTTTGTCACGAATGTTCAGTAAGAGACCAATCAAGCTGTCACATACATTCTTCTCTATGTGCATGATGTCGATGCAGTGGCGAACTTCTAGGTGCTCCCAATAAGGTAAGTCCCAAAATATTGATTTCTTCTTCCACATGTTCTTCTTACGGGTCCTCGGTTTACATCCCTTTCCGAGCACAACATCTAAATCCTTAACCATATCATAGACCACTTTTCCGCTTAAATGCCTTGGAGCTGAACTGTCATTCTTCTCTCCGTCGAATTGTTTCTTCATCCTGCGGTATGGGTGAGCCCTCTGAAGGAACCTACGATGGCGATATGTACACGGTTTTTTGCAAGTGATCGACTACACACTATCGGTATCATCTAGCGGTGAGTCTGGGCTTTGGCCCCTTTGTACTACGGCCCGACAGTTAGCAAGGCGGGATAATCATTTATGGTGCGAGAATAACAAGGAGCGTAAAGTGAAGTTCTCTCGTTTATACGCATCCCATACTGCACCCTTCAATCCACGGTATTTTAGATCTTCCATCAATGGTGCTAGGTACACATCAATATCATTCCCAGTTGCTTCGCCCTTCGATAAGTATCGACAAACAAAATATACTTCCGCTTCATACACAACCAAGGAGGAAGTTGTAGATCTGAGCGTCACGGGCCAAGTGCTATGTCATTTGCTCATGCTACCGAAAGGATTCATTCCATCGTACTCAATCCAAACCTTATATTCCTCGGTTCCGCAAGAAGTCTACAAACCTCCTATTGATGTTTCTCCTTTGGCGAGAATCGGCGAGGTGTTTTAGCTTTCGTCATTCTTACGCTCCTCTGAGTGCCAATACAACAGTTTTGCATTCTTTGGGTTCGCAAAAAACCACTTCAAGCGGGAATTACAGAAGATACCATGCCACCTTAGCGGAGGTCCTTTCTTCACCTCGATTCCCTCGTCGTCATCGATTGATTCTTACGCTTGTATCAGGATGCATTGCACACCAGACATACATGCATGTTTATATACTCGTTACGGTAGAGGATATAGTCGTTCGGACATGCATGTATTCTTTCTACTTCCATTCCCAATGGACAAAGAACCTTCTTGGATTTGTAGGTGGTTTTGAGCAACTCGTTTCCCTCCAGAAGCATGTCCGCTAAAAGACCGAACAGCCCCGTGAAACTCTTGTCGGACCAACCGTTGCTTGCCTTCAATTTTAGCAGTTTAAGCACGGATGGCAACCTTGTGTATTCCGGCTTGCAGCCCAGGAACAAAGGCTTCTTCAAGTCCTCCATCAAGCCCCGGAATTGAACATACTCCCTCTTATCACAGTTCCCTTCTGCATCACGAAGCATCTGATCTAGATTGTCATCGTGCAGCCTATCCAAATCGGAACCACAATCGACGTCATCTGGCGGCATATCGTTGACTTCCTGTATAATATGCATATCATTGACTTCCTGTATAATATGCTTGACGAGGATCTAATAATCCTCATTTTATCTTTTATCTATAATTCTTATTATAGGGAAATATCAAGTAAATCTCTAGGTATACCCCTTAGATTTGCAAGGGAGAAGCCTACCAGGTGGTCGTAAGCTCTTCTACGACCACCCCCATAGTCGTAAGTCTTACCACGACTACCTTATGGTCGTAAGTTCTTCTCGACCACTACCTAATCGTAAGGTATTCTCGACTAGGTCATAATCGTAAAGCTCTTCTGCGACCAGGTCAGCCACGATCACCTTATGATCAATTAAACCTACAGACGAGTGGGTCCAATTAATTAAGGAATTCAAGCAGTCATCATACACTGTTACTCTGCGAAGTAATAGCACGTAATGCTCCATTATCTCTGACATATAGCTGTCAGGCGGCGTGGAGGAGTTAATTCGCCGGTGATTACTACCAACATCGCCGTTCTGAGGATGTGATGAGGCGCCACTTCACTTGGAGAAACGGCCACTCCTTCACGGACTATATAAAGGCGGCAATCAGAGAAGGAAAGGACGATCGGATCAAGGCGTAGACACACGCTATCAAGGGCCATCGGAAGACAAGCACTATCATCGTAATAGTCTTAGTTTTTCTCCGATTGTTCGAGAATACACTCAATACCATACACACACACGGGAGTAGGGTTGTTATTCTCTCCGAGAGAAGGCTGAACACTGTATAAAAATTCCCGTGTCAATCTCTGCGTGATTCCATTCTAGGAGACCCCCAAATCAAACAATCTTTACGTAAGATCGGTTCTAAAACACCGGCGGTTGGCGCGCGTGCGTGGGGATCTTCGGTAATCTCTTGTCAACATACTCTCTTTTTCCCAAATCTCATGCACTCATGGCGGAGAATGGAGCGAGGAGAACTGGTTCGACTTGGCGGTCTGTGACGTCGACATGGATGCGGTTTTGATTACAAGCCGAGTATTGACTCATCCGATGGTACTGCTGCCTCCGGGGATCTTCCCGCAGATCCAGGAGACAATGCCGCTAATGGAGTTGAGGAGGATCCTATCCCCCAACAAGACGCCGTCAAGGGAGGAATCTACCCTCTCAAAGGACAAGGGTCAATCGACCAGATTACACCCAGGTGGACTCACAACACGACGAGAGTTTTTCCTCAAAGTGTCCGAGTCCCCCTAAGGCGGTCCGAATTGGTGAGGCAAGTTCTGGAAGCCACAATTCCAGGACTTCACCAGCATCTAGTGATCCTCTCTCTCCGGATGACGCTAGAGAGAGCGGGATCAAGCATGCTTTTCCTACAAATTCGACCATCTCTCCGCAGATCACACCTGCGGACGGAGACGGTTATAACCCAGAGTTCCCCTACCTGGAGGGGATTGCTCTAAGTCGCCAGATAGTGTCTCTCGACTACTCCTCAAGCGGGGAGGCCTCGAGCGCAAGTGAGAATCATCAACGGGAGGTCTTCGTCCTTCCCTCAGATCAAGGTCACTCTCCTAGAGACCGAGCTAGGGACCCTCCCCGAAGATCACGCACTGCGCCCCCTCGTGGCAGTGGCAAGGGCACCACCGATGGCGGAAACAACCAACACCTTCATGAACGCGAGGGAAATCCTCGACATACTCGTACTCCATTGGGGCAGTCTCAAGAGTCTGACATGGAAGATCTTGAGGCTATTCGACGAAAGAAGATTGAAGCCCAGAAGAATTTGCCTGGGCGCATCCAATATCAATCAGAGGAAGCTCAAGAACTCCAGCACATCAATAACTTGCTCGAGAATCCAACTCGAGAGCTCGCCCGAGCGCCAGGCTACGACCTCTTCGTCGAAGAGATCGCACAAAGGCTTCGGAACACGAAGGCAAAGCTGGAAGCCCCTCGCCGACATCATTCAGGCAGTCGTAGCAATACGACTTCTTCAGCTACCAGTCAATCAAACATATCACCGCGTAGAAATCGGCGCAGCAGTAAGTCGCATCGATCTCCTACTCGGAGAAATGTCTTCCGAATGACTGATGATCAACAAGTTCCTCGGAGAGGTGATCGCTCACCACTCCGACATGGAAATCTGCAGCAACAGATAAACTACAAGGAGTATTCCCCTCGTAGGACCGAGACCTATCATAGGTCGGGTCAACCTGTTACTGGGTATCGTCGAGTACGACCACCTGATGATATCAACCCTTCTTTCCTGCAAAGGAGGCGTCAAGAAGTTATTACTGGATGTCGGGCATTCTCGCCTGATCTCCGAGCTGTTCGCTGGCCACCTCGTTTTCGACCAGTGAACATGAAAAAGTTCGATGGCTCCCAAAATCCCATCGAATTCCTTCAAATCTATACAACAGCTGTCCGAGCAGCAGGAAGAGGAGAGCATGTAATGGCGAATTACCTTCCAACTGTGCTTGAAGGGTCTGCTCGATCGTGGTTACTGAACCAACCACTCGAGTTGATCTATTCTTGGCAACACCTCTGCGACCTTCTACTAGCGAATTTCCAAGGCACTTACAATCGCCTTGGGAAGGAGGACGGCTTGCACCGAATGAGACAGAACGACAACGAGACCTTGCGCCAATTCATCAAGTGCTTTAGTCAGGTTCGTAATTCAATTCCGGAAGTTTCTGACTCATCTGTCATCAGGGCTTTCAAGCAAGGAGTCCGTAGTAGAAGGATAACACAAGATATTGCTTTAAATCCGCCTACCACTGTCACTGAACTCTTTGAGATGGCTGATCGATATGCGACTGCCTCTGAGGCGGTCGAGTGGAATAACACAATAGATCGAGAAGACAATACCTCTCGAGAGCCAGGCGACATTGGTAAGAAGAAAGATAAGAAAGCAAAAAAGTCCAAGAACAAGGCGAAGGGTCAAAAACTCCAAGCCAGCGGTTCCAAGGAAGTTTTGGTTGTAAATGATAAAGAGCCACGCACCTCCAAGCCGCATTTCGATCTAGGCAAAGGTAAGCGCCCCGATCGGAAAAATGATAAGCCTAGGTGGTGTCCTTTCCCTAAAAAGGAAGGACATGACCTTCATAGAATCAGGGTCTTTCAACGAAAGCTTGAAGACTACTACAACGATAAAGGACCACTTCCACTCTCGGGTGTGGGACAAACGAGTGGTCATAAGTCCTCGGATGACGAGGAGGAGATGCTGTTCGAGGTCCGCAACACAACCGTCGAGCACATCTACGGGGGATCATCGGCATATGAATCAAAGCGACAGCTTAAGGCTGCTGAACGTGAGGTAAACTCTATAGATCCTCCTCTCGTCAATAAATTACCAAAGTGGTCGGAAGTCACCATCTCCTTTGAGAAGGGTGACTGCCCGATTCCTTCGACTCGACCAGGTTGGTATCCGATCGTGGTCGAACCCACCATCAACAATTGTCGGATCAATCGAGTTTTAGTTGATGGTGGCAACTCGTTAAAAATTTTGTTTACGAGTGCCCTGGATGACATGCAAGTACCCAGGACTAAGGTAAGACCGGTACGATACTCTTTCCATGGGATCGTACCGGGATCTTCAGCCAAACCAATTGGCCAAGTTTCTCTTCCTTTAACATTTGGTTCACCAAGTAATTTCAGGACAAAGAAAATCTCCTTTGATGTGGTCGATTTCGATACGGCATATAACGCCATACTCGGACGACCAACTTTGGCAAAATTCCTAATGGCTACTCATTACGGATATCAATGTATTAAGATGCTAGGTCCCAAAGGAGTAATCACAATTCATTGTGACAAGAAGATGGTGCATACCTTCGACCGTCGATCCCTCGAGATGGTTGGACAAATACCAACTCGAGAAGAAAGTCAGGCTTCGACCAGCAAGTCGAAGCCTAAAGCTACACCAAAGCCGAACGACAAGGTCAAAGAGGTTCCTCTCGACGCAGGGAGCCCTCAAGATCGTTCGCGATTGGGATACTTCGACCCCAAGTAGAAAGACGCCTCATCACCTTCCTCCGAGCTACGCAGATGTCTTCGCATGGCAAGCATCCGACATGCCCAGAGTCCCCGGGGAGGTGATCGAGCAAAGCTAGCTTTACTACCGACAAAGTACCAGTAAAACAAAAATTAGGAGATTTGCCTCGATCGGCGAGATGCTATCAAATCGAATTGATAAGCTACTTAAAGCGGGCTTTATAAGAGGTCAACCACCCGTAATGGTTGGCTAATCTGTAATGGTTAGAAAGTCAAGCGGCAAATGGCGTATGTGCGTGAACTTTCTCGATCTTAATAAAGCTTGTCCAAAGGACGATTTTCCTTTACCTCGCATCGATGAGTTGGTTGATTCTACTGCAGGTTGTGAAATGTTAAGTTTTCTAGATGCATATTCTGGATACCACCAGATCAATATGTGTCTAGACGATGAAGAAAATACCGCATTTATTACACCATTTGGTATATTTTGCTATGTCAAAATGCCATTTGGTCTAAAAAATGTCGGTGCTTCTTTTCAACGCTTGATGCAATCGACTTTTTCATCTCAACTAGGCCGAAATCTAGAGGCCTATGTTGATGATCTAGTCGTTAAAAGCATGAAGAGACTTAATCATATCACTGACCTACAAGAAACATTCGACAACCTCAGAAAAAATCGCTTAAAACTCAATCCTGAGAAGTGTGTGTTCGGAATCTCTTCAGGAAAATTGTTTGGATTCCTAGTATCTATACGAGGAATTGAAGCAAATCCCGAAAAGATAAAGGCCATTCTCCAAATGCGCCCTCCAACCACAAGCAAAGAAGTCCAGAAACTCACGGGGTGCATGGCGGCTTTAAGTCGTTTCATCGCATGACTAGGAGAAAAGGGACTACCTTTCTTTAAACTTCTAAGGAAACATGAAGGTTTTGAGTGATCGAAAAAGGCAAACGCTGCCTTTGAGGATGTCAAGAGGTACCTTACGAGTGCTCCTATTCTGGTCTCTCCAAGGCTAGAAGAAACACTCTTAATTTACCTAGCTGCCACGCCACAGCAAGAGCGAAGATACTAGTCGTAGAACGTGAAAACGTACAACGACCGGTTTACTACGTAAGTGAAGTTTTACACGGGCCTAAGGAGCGTTACCCTCAGGTCCAAAAGCTTCTATATACCCTCCTCATGTTTTCGAGGAAACTGCGGCATTATTTTCAGGCGCACAAAATAGTCAGTCTTGTCTGAGTTTCCCTTGGGAGCGATCCTCCGTATTAGGGAAACAATGGGGACGATGGCAAAATGGTCGGTCGAACTTGGGAGTTCGACATCCATTTCGTGTCCGAACGGCCATTAAATCCGAGATCTTGGCGGACTTTGTCGCCGAATGGACAAATCTGAACTGCTCGGGATCCCCAAAGATGATTCCCATGACCGATGGATCTATGTACTTTGACGGTCGCTTACTTTAAGTGGCTCGAGGGTCAGTGGTGGTCTGGTATCTCCTCCGAGAGACCTTAAAGTATGCCATACAATTAAACTTTCGTGCCACTAACAACGTGGCGAGAATCTGAAGGTTTGCTAGTCGGCATACGAAAGCAAAGGAAAGCGCTCGATTCGCCGACTACTCATGAGAGGAGACTCTCAACTAGTCGTGAATCAAGTCGGAAAGAGTACCGGTGCTCTAACCCGACAATGTCTCGGTATTTATCGGAAGTGCGTAAGCTAGAAAAGCATTTTTAGGTTTGATGCACAATTCATCCTCGAAGGATAATTTCCTCATGAGACCGACTTGCTCGAATAGCTTCTTCTCGATCTGTAGTACCAAAAGGAGTCTTCTTGGAACAACTCGAAGCCGTCCCTCGTCGACGAACCGTAGACACCTCCTATTGAGGCGGCCTCTCTAGAATACGAGGATACATGGATGGCGCCCATCTATGAGTATCTTGAATGGTTTCAGACCAAGACGATCCCGAGGCAGATCGCTTATCCCTAAAAGCCAAAATGTATACTTTGGTTGAAGGAGTCCTCTATAAACGAGGTACTCAAGGGGTGCTCATGCGATGCATTTCGCAGAGCGAAGGATTAACACTCCTTCACAACATACACGGTGGCATCTGTGGAAATCATGCTTCCTCGTAACGCCGGCCCGGTAAGGCCTTTTGACAAGGTTTTACCGCCAACCCTTTACGATGCTAGAGAGTTGGTTAAAAGTGTGTCCAATGCCAATTTCATAGCGAGCAAATACACCAACCAAATTCGGGCATTACAAACGATACCTCTATCTTGGCCATTTGCAACCTGGGGTCGCGATATCCTAGGACCGTTCCCCAAAGCTCTAGGAGTTTTCGAGTTCCTTTTTGTGGCTATTGATACGTTCACAAAATGGATTGAAGCCGAACTTGTGACTGGGATAACAACGGAAGCGGCAAAACGGTTTATGATGAGATGCGTAATTACTCGATTTGGAGTACCAAGTCGAATAATTACGAGATAATGGTAAGCAATTTTCAAGTGCAAAATTTCAGAATTTTATGACGAGTTGGGTACCAAGTTGTGTTATGCTTTTATGGCCCATCCCCAAAGTAATAGGGCAATCGAGCGCAAACGGCCAAATAATGAGAGGAATTAAGACCGAGTCTTGACCAGCTCATCAAACGCCGGGGCTTGGGTACAAGAGTTAACCTCAGATATGGGTAGTTCAGATGACTACGGTCGAGCACTGGTGAAACATCCTTTTTCTCGGTCTTGAGTGAAGCCATGCTTCCTCCGTAACTAAAGATACGGTCAACACGAGTCGACACTTTCAAAGACTCCAACCAGAACAACTTCGAGGATGATATTAATCTACTCAAGAAAGGAGAAACCAGCCTTAATCCGCTCGGCAGTCTACCAACAAGCCTGCTTGCAGATACTACGATCGAAGGTCCAACCTCGCAGCCTTGCTGTAGGTGACTTGGTATTGAGGCTCTGCTAATCCAAGTCTAATCGGAACAAACTTTCTCCCAAGTGGGAAGGTCCTTACACAGTGGTCAAAGTTACTCGGCCAGGGTCAGTACGATTGGCAATGGAAGACGGCCAGGTTTTCTCGAATTCTTGGAACATCGACCAGTTACGCAAGTTTTATGTGTAACTAACCATTCAGACAATAAAGGCTCGGGTTCTTTCTACCTTTATTGTTTTAATTTTGAGTAGTGCTTTCATAATCTTTCGACTACATTCCAAACACCCAGTTGTCTTTACACTGATCGAAAGGAAGGTAACATCACCTAGTCTAAGTCTCTCCTCTCTGCACGTAGTCCTGCCCACTAGAAGGAACTTCATAGTGTCGATTCGTTACTCACTTTTGCCATCAATACAAAGAGCTCGGGTTCTTTTCTGGTCGAAATATTTTCAAAAGCATACTTTTTTCACCTTAGTTTATTTCTTCAGTTCTTTTGAAAAATATTCTAAGCAGAGTGCACTTTTTTAGATTTATTCAACTGACTTTGGTGTATTCGATTCGTCTCAACTAAGTCGGAGGAAGAAACACATCTAGTCGAAGTCTCTCCTCTCTGCACGTGGTCTTGTCCACTAGAAGGAACTTCCTAGCATTGTTCAGTTTCCTACTCTTGCTACCAGGACAGACTTATCGCGTCCTCCAAAGAAGGGCGAACGAATTTTTTGAAGTCCTCTGGATGTTTGTTTAACTCAAGTTGTTGTTCTCGATTAAAATAATCTAGTCGGAGATGGTAACATCACCTAGTTGAAGACTTTCCTCTCTGCACGTAGTCCTGCCCACTAGAAGGAACTTCCTAGTGTCGATTCGTTCCCACTTTTTCGACCAGTGCATGACAGTCGTGACCAAAAACTACAAGTTAACCAAACCTCTCTGTTTTCAGAAACCCTTTTTAACACTATTTACTTAGTTTGTCTAAACAAACTAAGCAAATAGTCGGGGGCTAGGATAAAGTTATTAATTTGACTTCAATTCTTAGTCTTTTTCTTTCGTTAATTATCTTTTGAGTTACTAACTACTCAACAAGATGATTTGCAGGAAATAAGATGGATTATATAATACATCAACAAAAGCTTGTTTTTCACAGGTTTGTTACAAACTACTCTGAAGAGGGAGAGCCCAATCGCATCTCCTCCGAAACCTTCCAGCCAACTGATTGCATTTCTTCCATCAGACGACTTGCTTCTGCCTCAGGGCAATCAAAGTCGGCTTCGATTGGTTGCACATTAAGGCTGGGGTCATGAGCTTTAAGTTTTGCCAATGCATAACTTACTGCAGTTTCGACCGCCTCCTTTATCGACTCAGCTTGGTTGGCCTTCAGAGTGATCACTAGTTCTTGCAAAGTCCCGACTTGTTCCCCAATAGTACTTATGTGAGCATCTATCGTATCATCTTGAGAAGCTTTTTCCTCAGTACGTAGCTCACCAAGTACATTGTTCAGGAGCGTGATATTTCCTTGAAGATTAATCTTCATCGCCTCCATCTCCTGTTGGGTACAAGTCGAAGCCTCGCGGAGTTGTTTGTTTTCGACCACTTGCTCTGAAAAGAATAAGGCTGGTCAAGCAAAAATAAACTCCTAGAGGAAGAGAAAACAAAAATAATTACAGGTAAAAGAATTTCTTACCCACTAGTCGAGAATCCAACTTCTTGATTTCTTCATCATGGGAAGCAATGGTCTCAGCATGCCTCTTCTCCCATGATTTGATGTCCTCTGCATTTGTCTTAGCAATGCGACAGTCTCGTTATAGATCAAGGTTTTATCCACGACTTCGCCGAGCCTTCCAGCTCAAGGTCCATTTCTAGAAAAGAAATGGGAGTAAGAAAAGGAAAGAACTCAGAAGGACCTGCAAGTAAAGAATTGCTTACCCGATAGTCGGGATCTTAACCTCGTAATTTCTTGATCTTTATCTTTGGAGATACGAAATCTCGTGAATAACCACAGCTTTTACCTTTGACTTCATTCGGAGCTTTCTCATATCATCTTCTTTTTCTAAAAGAAGCAACAATCGTAAAGATCAACAACATAAGCGGTCTTAAGTTCAAGACTTCATCGTTTATCCTTTCCTGCACTTTTTCAGTTGCAGAGTTGGCTTCTTTAAGCTTCCTCAAGAGGAATTCTACTTTTTCCCATAGCTTTCTCGACTCCTCTTTTTCATAATCAAGCGAGTCGGCTAAGGTCTTTTCATCACTGTTTAGCCTACAAAGGAGAAAAGTGAACATGAACATTATTAAATTGGTCGTAAGTTCTTCTACAACCATTGATCCAGTCGTAAGTTCTTCTAAGACCATGGATCTAGTCGTAAGTTCTCCTACGACAAAGCATCTGGTCGTAAGCCTTTTACGACTAGTACCTAGTCGTGAGTTTTTCCACGACAAACCCCGTAAGCACTATATAAGTAGTCAAGTCGAAAATGACTACGAATAATAGTGACTTACCACCTCTCTGCCTGTCTGCAGAGTTCCTCTTTTTCCTATCATAGCTCTAGAAGTTGTCGGTGATATTCACAAACAACGGCAATTTGTTCTAGAGCTTTCTGCAAAAAGAAAGACAGTAAGAAACAAGGGAAGACCACATGTATAAGTATCCTTAAATACTTACACTCATGGTTGATCAAGCAAATATCGAGTAAACCAACTCTGGATTCTTCAGCTCGTCCACTCTCTCGACTTGGTCCCACCAAACCTTCTCAAGACGCTCGTTGTCAAAAGTTTCCCCTCTATTGGGAATATCTTTGGGATGAGGGACTCGATGGTGAGATCTAAAAGCAGAAGACCCCACTATGGAAGCAGGTTAAAGAAATCGTAATGAAGTTGAAGTATTTCTCTTCTTGATTCGAAATTGCGATTTCTCTTTGGATACCAGGAAGGAGGTCTGCAACGATTTCCTTTCCCGCACGGTGGTCAGGTACATCACCACCTCGGCCAGAGGCTCCTGCAGCTGCCTCTGCTATCTTCACGACCATTTCAGTAGTCGTAGCTGCAACCTCAGTGGTCATGGCTGCTACCTCAGTGGTTGTAGCCGCTACCTCAGTGGCCGTAGCTACGACCTCAGTGGCTGTGGTAACCACTTCAGGAGCCACGACTTCTTCCACAACCCGGGCTGTGGACGATCCTTCGACCACTTCTGCTGACACCTCTCCAATCGCTGGAGAGGCGGCAATGGGCTTCTCGATAGAAGCCTCCTCGGGGGCTGAAGGAGTTGGGCTAAAACCAACAAAAGGAAAGCAAGTCAAATTGTGAAAAGCAAAAGGTAAATGCTGTTCTTACACTTTAGCTCGTTTCACATACCTCTGCATCCTGGACCTGATTAGGAACTTAGGAGTTATCTTCCCGACGGAAGATTTCTTCGACTTCTTTTCTACGACCACGTCTGGTCGTAGCTCAAGTTGGAGAATAGGCTCGGCCACGACCACGTCTGGTCGTGGATCTTGAATAGGGACCATATCTCTGGTCTCCTGACTTTCCGGAGGGCCGAGATCAGTCTCGACCACTCCAAGAGCAGCGCTACCCTCAACGGTAGGCTCAGCTGGATCAGCGTTGTCCTTCACAAAAGACATAAACTCTTTCTAGTTCTCCTTTTCTAGTTACTTGACAAAACTAGGAGTGGCAGAAACTGTGAAAGTTTTCTTGTCATAATAAAAAGGTACCTTGGCCTAGTGGGCTTTACGCCTAAGAGGTTCTTCGATCTCCTCAGCCTCCTCAACTGCAGCTGCTCCAGCCTCGGCTTCTGCTGTAGCCGTGTCCTTGGCCTTGCGGGCCTTAAGCCTAAGAGGTTCTTCATCCTCCTCAACTTCAGTTGTTTCAACCTCGGCTTCTGTTGCAACCGTGCGTGCCGCAGACTTTGCCGAGGACCTGGTCGAAATGAAGGAACTTGAGCTTGGTCCTCCCTTGTCGGCAACTTTTGTGAGTCGACGCTTTTTAGTCGGAGGAGATGAACCATTGTCCACGGTCATCCCTGCGCCAATGGTTATCAGTTCGACCTCTTCGTCGTTCTGACAGTTGTCCATACCTACTTTCTGTAAAGAAAAATAGAAAAAGAAGAATCACTAACCAGTCGTAAGATTTTCTACGACCAGTATCCAGTCGTAAGCTTTTCTACGACATCTCCTTGATTGTAAGATTTTCTACGATAACTACCTAGTTGTAAGTTCTTTCTACGACTATGAAGTCCTAAGGATAAAATTAACTTTTGATTACCTTCAGGCGCACCATCTTTTCCTCTGCGGATAAAACCGCAAGAATTTGAGGAACCGCCATTCCGAGTGGCGGAGGCTTCTCACAAACGAGTTTGACTCGAGCGTCAATCTCTGCCTGTGAAAGATCTATGTAAAACAGATAAAAATATTCATTAGACAATTTTGAAGAAGACCAAACTGAAAGATAAGTCGAAAAACTACTTACTCTCCTCGTAGTCCCTGGTCGGGTCTTTTGGCCCCGTGTACCTCCACGTAGGAGGTACCCGTTTCTTCAAAGGGCTAATTCGATGTGTGATAAAATCCTTCACCACATGCCATCTGGTTAATCCCTCTTCTTTCAAGTCCTTGATGGCTTGAATATAGGGGGCAATCCGGTTGATATCCTGGGGAATCGAATCCCACGAAGGTTTCTTTTACAGACCTTCCCTCGAAAGTAAGGCTGTCTTCTGAGGTGACTTTCCAATAAAACCACCTCTTCCTCCATCCCGGCCACGAAGATCTAGTAAACATCTGAATATACTCCTTCGACTTCCCGTCATGGAGCTTCAGACCGCAACTTCCAGCTATCCCAGCTTGTCGAGCCATTCCGTAGAAATATTGAAAGAGCTCAAGGTCCGCTGGAAATACGCTAAGCATTGTGATGGAATTAGGACCGAGATTCACCAATTCCACCCCAAAATGCTCAAGTATAAGTGTGAGGAAGGGGTGAGCAGGCCGTCGAAGGCCACACTCACAATATGCACGGAAGATGGGGATTTGCTCGGCCTCCCGACGGCCATCTTGCCCATCGCCCATGAACCACTCCACGAGGATCTTCTCTTAAATCTTCCCAGCGTTAACCAGGGCTTGAATCTTCACTGCATCCATCTCCGACTCAGCCCACTCAGAAACTCTCTCAGCCATTTCTCTCAGAAGGGGGAGATTTTCGATTGAGTTGGTGGCGGAGAAGACAAGAACTTGATGAACAGCGGAAGCGATTTGGGGAAAAGTATAAATCTAAGTCTTACCCTCGATAAGTATTTATAACCGTGTACCTTGGGCTGAAGGCGTGGCATTCCGAAGGTTGCCACCGCTTCGGGAACCGCTCCAACGGACAGACTAACGGGAGTCGTTTGCAATTCCCTAACTTGTCCGTTCAAGAAAATCAGGTTCGTTTTTACACCTCAAGCGAAATTACTTCCTTTGTCAAATCTTTTTGACCAAAGGAAATGTTAATCGGAAAGGTTTTTCTTCCGATCACCATACTACGACCACCTCGTGATCGTAGGAGTGTTCTACGACTATTTGATAGTCGTAAGCAACCTTCTTGACCAAGCATATTTCTGATCAAAGTAGTACACAAATGTCGAAGAGTTTTTTTCCTTCGACCATCTTTCTACGACCCTCTCGTGGCCGTAAGACCATCTATAACTCCTTTACCAAGTAAGTTGCTTTCACTTGAAGCTGGGGGGCTAGATGACGAGGATCTAATAATCCTCATTTTATCTTTTATCTATAATTTTATTATAGGAAATATCATGTAAATCTCTAGGTATACCCCTTAGATTTGCAAGGAGAAGCCTACCGGTGGTCGTAGCTCTTCTCGACCACCCCCATAGTCGTAAGTCTTGCCACGACTACCTTATGGTCGTAAGTTCTTCTACGACCACTACCTAGTCGTAAGGTATTCTACGACTAGGTCATAGTCGTAAGCTCTTCTGCGACCAGGTCAGCAACGATCACCTTATGATCAATTAAACCTACAGATGAGTGGGTCCAATTGATTAAGGAATTCAAGCAATCATCATACACTGTTACTCTGCGAAGTAATAGCACGTAATGCTCCATTATCTCTGATATATAGCTGTCAGGCGGCGTGGAGGAGTTAATACGCCAGTGATTACTGCCAACATGCACCCGTTACAGGATGTGATGAGGCGCCACTTCACCTGGAGAAACGGCCACTCCTTCACGGACTATATAAAGGTGGCAATCAGAGAAGGAAAGGACGATCGGATCAAGGCGTAGACACACGCTATCAAGGGCCATTAGGAAGACAAGCACTATCATCTGTAATAGTCTTAGTTTTTCTCCTGATTGTTCAGAATACACTCAATACCATACACACACAGGAGTAGGGTTGTTATTCTCTCCGGAGAAGGCCTGAACCTGTATAAAAATTCCCATGTCAATCTCATTGCGTGATTCCATTCTAGGAGACCCCCCGAATCAAACAATCTTTACGTAAGATCGGTTCTAAAACACCGACAATGCTCTTCACCGTGACTAGTCCAACATGTATAACCCTTTTTGAAACCCCTTCGAATCAAGTGTGCTTCGATCTGCGCTCAGTTGTTAAACATCTTCAGATTCTTGCAATCAATGCATGGACAGTACATATATTCCTCCCCCTTATTCAACATATCCTCCTCAGTAGCTCTTGTAAAAGCAAACACGCCATTAATGTACTCTTCACTCACACGGTTCTTAGCGTACATCCAGCTTCGGTCCATCACACGGTTCGTATAGAAAACCCTAGAAATAAATAAAAGGGTCACTTCGAAAGCATATTTTTTTAGGCTTAATTACGCTTTCCAACAGAGAAAGCGTATTTTTCTCTGAACTAAAGGTGGCTTTTTTTATTTTTACATTTTTCTGGATTTTATTAACTTACATGTGGGCCCTACTTGTCAGTGACTCATTTTTTATTTCATGATTTTATTTATAAAATCTATGGTGGTCCCACATGTCATAGACTCGTTAGTTTATTAACTAAATGATTAAAAACAGTAGGATTCGAAGCTCAAATTGGGCTTAGGGTGACATCGCATTGCTAATAGTCGTGGCTCGGGGCCCTAAGGTCGCCTGAGGCGAACCGACGGTGATGTCCAGTGGCGGCGCCATGGGCTTCACTAGCGATTTTAGCGTAAACGCCTGAAACTACTCAAATTAAAGGATGCTTATACTCCAGTAGCTCACCTCGATCACGAGGAAGGTGTCAATGAAGTCGGCGAAGGTCCAAGGCGGTTGGTCATCGATCGGTGAACAAAGGCGACGGCGGCAAGCTCCTTGGTGACAATAGCTGAAATGGACCACACGAGCGGGCTCAGTGAGGTGAGGCGATACTCAAACTGGGAACGGAGTGGTAATGGACTCACCAGGCTTGGAGATCTCCCGCGGTTACCGTAGCGCCAGAGATGGAGATCAAGAAGACTCTGTTGGGGAGCTATATACACTGCACCGTCTCGTAATGAGTTAATTATCACGGACGGTTTCAACAAAACCGCTCGTGATATGTAGTAATATCACAGCGGTTCATGTTTAAAACCTTCAGGAAGTATCACGAGCGGTTACGACAAAAACCGTGCGTGATATTACTAATATCCGAGCGGTTTTTGAAGAACCGTCTGTGATACTTCACAGACGGTTTTAAACATGTACTGTCTGTGATATGACCTCTTCACAGACGGTTTTTAGCGCGGAAGATAACACAGACGGTCGGTAAACAAAAACCGTCTGAGATTGTTTTTAATACAGATGGTTTCGATGAACCGTATGTGATCAGGCGTCCAGTATTAGCATTTTTGTAGTAGTGTATAACGCATGAAGGGGTGACAGTTGTCCACGTCAAGATGCGCCTTGTTGTTTGATGCAATGCGCACATTTTTAAGGATAGTTATTGTCAGAGTCATATCCCCCACGTCGCCTTGCGGTTATATCAGAGACAGAGGTTTAATACATGCAGTTATCTTCAGGAATAATGATACATATTAACTACTACGTGTATTAAACACAGCGCACAAATGTCCCTAGTTGGTTGGGCCAACATGCTTGTAAGCTTTATCAACCATAGGGTGGTCGTAAATGACCTGGTCATAGTAAGACTTACAACCATGAGGTGATCGTAGTAGGACTTACAAGTGATAGAGTGGTCGTAGAAGAACTTACGACAATGAGGTGATCGTAGTAAGACTTATGATCAACAGATGGTTGTAGAAGAACTTACGACCATACATGGTGATTGTAGTAGGAATTACAATCAATAGGTGGTCGTAGTAGGACTTACAACTATATAGGGTGATTGTAGTAGGAATTACAATCAGTAGGTGGTCGTAGAAGAATTTACGACCATATAGGGTGGTTGTAGAACAGCTTACGATCACTAGGTGTGTATGATCTCCCTCATTGTTAATATTGAGGGGTACCTTCGAAGGTTGCATAAGAGATATTATTATCTATAATACTGCAGATAAATAACTTAATTAATTGAAGATTATTAGATCTTCGTCAATGGGGAATTCCAGAATTGGGGATTGATGGTTAGGTCGATATGGGTTCCAAGGGACATATTTTTGGATGGTTTTTTTCACAAAATCTCCTACGAGATGCCTAGACATACTAGGTCAAATTTCTAGTAGTCCTAGTAAGTTGAGAGAAGCTGGCTATCGAGTTCAATGAGTTATTATCGACGTTCTTTTGAAATCGACATAATTCAATCTAATATCATTTTATTTATCGATTAAGTGGTTCCTTTAAAATCGAGCTAGCGAGCTGCTATCAAGTAGAGCCTTATTTCATTTGAAATTGAATCATTTCAATTTTAAACCAATTAACTAGTGTAATTAGAGCAATTTTGAATCGAGCCCAAACGAGCTTTTTTTTTTGCTAGCCTACATCTAACACCAGTATGTTCCATGCATGGTGCATCCAAGATAGCTACTTATAAGTTAATTTTTATTATTTTATTTACTATAAATATTAATGTACGGTTTTATACATTTCCACAGGAATAATGTTTGCTATTGGAGTTGGTATTGGTGTGTGCCTTTTGCTTCTAGTTCTTGCTGCCATCTTTGCAGCAGAGAAGCTCAAGGTTCGGAAAGCCAAGAAAATGAGGGAGTATTTTTTCAAGAAAAATCGTGGGTTGCTGCTCCGGCAATTGGTAGATAAAGACATTGCTGAAAGAATGATTTTTAGCTTTGAAGAGCTTGAAAAGGCAACAAACAAGTTTGATGAAGCTCGCATCTTGGGCGATGGAGGGCACGGTATGGTCTATAAAGGCATATTATCAAACCAGCATGTTGTTGCCATTAAGAAGTCAAAAATTGTGATCCAAAGGGAAATATATGGTTTCATAAATGAAGTAGCCATCCTTTCTCAAATCAATCATAGGAATGTGGTGAAACTTTTTGGATGTTGCCTTGAGACAGAAGTTCCGTTGCTAGTATATGAGTTTGTTCCAAACGGAACACTTTATGCCCATCTTCATGTTCATGGCTCTCAGTCACTGCCGTGGAAAGATCGACTACGAATTGCTACTGAAGCTGCAAGTTCTTTGACCTATCTTCACTCTGCTGCTTCAATATCAATAGTGCACAGGGACATCAAGACAAGCAACATATTACTTGATGATTGTTTAACAGCAAAAGTGTCGGACTTTGGCGCATCTAGAGGCATCACTATTGACAAATCAGGAGTGACAACCGCCATACAAGGAACTTATGGATATTTGGATCCAGAGTATTGCTACACAAGACGATTGACCAAAAAAAGTGATGTCTACAGCTATGGTGTCGTGCTAGTGGAGCTGCTAACTCGCAAGAAGCCAACTGTTTACATGTCATCGGATGGTGTTAGTCTAGTAGCGCACTTCGTCTTGCTACTGAATGAAGACAAGCTCAGTGAGATACTAGATGAGCAAGTTATGGATGAGGAGGGAGATGAGGCCAAGCAAGTGGCGGCAATAGCAGCAACGTGCTTAAGGTTGAAAGGGGACAACAGGCCGACCATGCGACACGTGGAGATGAGGCTACAGGGGCTTCAGGGTTCAGACAACAATTTTCATAACAATTCTGCTGTGGATGACAACACAACGTTGCAAGGAAGCAATGCTGCTGCGAATGACAACAACGGCAGCAGGCGGTACAGCATGGAAAGGGAGATTTTGTTATCAACAAGCTTGCCTCGGTGATCTAGTTCACCATTAGGCATCAAAGTGACTACTATTCTCCTCTCTGACTTACCAAACGCTCAGTAGTATCAAAAGCCTTATTCGTGAATGTGTGTTAAGTATTTTGTATACCCTATAATTGAAACTTCTGTATGCAAGATTCGTCACACCAATAATGTCTCAGCTATTTGTCCAGTCTTGTTCATGTATTCTTTTCTAGATGTGAATGTAATATGGCAGCACACTTGTATGCAAAACAAGCGTCGAGATAGGCAAGGATGGACATGGCTTAATCATTGTGCATGGTATAAAAAGTGCCTACAATCAAGCTCGAGAGAAATATAACTTCTTTATGGAACCAAAAACTTTAGTTACTCATGTTGTTGTGAAGCGAACTAAAGAGGACAGGAGTCTTTACATGGCTAGGTTGACTTATTCACTTAGATGCTTTAGGTTTATTTTATGTCAATGATTGGCATGCCGTGGACATGATGGAAGTGAACAATCTAGTAATAAGGGAAACTTCCTTAAACTTTTGAAACGGCTTGCATAAAGTAATGGAGAAAGTAAGGTTGTTTTGAAAATGTTCTAGGAAATTGCATCTTGACTTCCCAACCCATACAAAAGAAAACTATTAACTATTGTGCCAAAAAAAACTACTAGACAAATAATTAAAGAAATTGGTGATAACCACTTTGTAATTCTAGCTGATGAGTCAAGTAATGTATCTAAAAAAGAACAACTAGCACTTTGCTTGCGTTATGTTGATAAACTAGGAAGGGTATGTGAGCGGTTCCTTAGAGTAGTTCATGTAGCTGATACCATTTTTTTGTCACTTAAGGATGCAATTGAGTCTTTATTTAATGATTACTCTTTTAGTCTTACTCAAATCTGTGGGCAAGGATATGATGGGGCTAGCAACATGAAATGCGAGATTAAAACATTTCCAAGGCATGAAAACGCGTAAAGTAGTATTCTAATTTTTATTGTATACGTTGTAATATTCTATTCATGTAAGACCTTGTTTGAACTATTTGCATTGTACTTTTGACAAATTTAGAACATATGTATTGGATTTACGATGTTATAAAACCATTGTACAAGACTATATAATTGTGCGTGAAATGTACACCCTCATTGAAAATTTCTAGCTCCGCCACTGCTTAACTTTGTGCCTGAGTTCCTTGAGGATTGCCTACTTCTGGATTGTACTCTGCTAATTGATGAATGAGAATTTAGCTCTTGTTTGGGAAAAAAATACATGTCCATATATGTCGTAAAACTGATTGGTCGACTAGTATCTTATTCCTAACAAAATGCTTTTGACAAAGGAAACTTCAAAGTAAACGCTGTGCTCAGGTCTTGAAAACATTGAGGAATGCTGAGCTCCCATTCATGCATAGGAGTGTAGTGGGACATAACTTCATTCTGCTTAGATGATGGTCCCAGCCATCCTTGGAACTGTGTTACGAGTTTTTGGCTAAAATGACATTGTTTTTGCGACGAAATAATAAAAATAGCACCCAGCGAATGAATTGACAAAAATAGCACCGGTGCCACGCTCAAAACTCCCACGTGACGAGCTCCCATTCGGCGTCAGCTGGCCTGCCGCACCCCCACCTGCCGCTTCGTGGGGGCACAGCAGGCCCCCTGCCGTAGCGTTTTCGCGCGGTAGGAGTGTAATGTTTGCCATATATCTCATATTTAGGGGGATATTTTTTCTATTTCGATTTAAAAACACGCTAAATGAGCCAAAAACTCTTGTACCACATTCTGTACGTAGACTCTAAACTAAGGAATGTTATTTGCATTCTATCTGATGGCGGATCCACAACTGGCCATTCATTGTTTGAATGTTCGCAGGGTGTACAGATCAAACCCATTGTTTTCTCCAGGCATAAAATAGACAGCGGCAGGCCATTGTTTCGTTGCCGAAAGTTTTGTGCATCCACTCCACCGCAGAGCAGTCTGCTGTATTCCATGCTATAAATAGTGCTACTATTATATGAGTTATGTACGTATACAACAAGCAATCGAGCACGAATCAGAGAGCTATACAGAGGCCACGGTCATTGTTGTACATAGTTCGGCATGGCAATGTGACTGTGTATAGGGCGGACGGCGCGGACAGTGTACGTATATGATACGGATACAACATGGAGTCCTCTAACATCATTGTCGTAGGGGCTGACTGCGGCCCCGACGACTTGGCTGATGAAGTGCACACTGCCGTGCCGGTGGTGTGACGACTATAGGAGTAACCCGAAGAAGAACTCGAGGGCCCCGAGGGTCCAACAACCCGAGGGGTCCCGGAGGGTCCCAAGGGTCCAATAACCCGAAGTCTCGGAGGGTCCCGAGGGGTCTCCGAAGGGTCCTGAGGGTCCAATACCTCAAGGGGGCTCTGAAGGAAACCAAGGGTCTAGAGGTCCCAAGGATCCCGAAGGATCCACGTGTCCGCGAGAAGTCCGGAGGAGCCACAATACCACTGGACTAGGTGCGTCAGCAAGATGGACCAAGCTCAGGAAGGTCCACCATGAGCCAGAAGCTAGTTCTAGGGTTAGGAAAGGTCCCTACAGTCCCTACCTATATAGGGCCCTATAAGGTGTAAGCTTGTAATCCCATTGTCAGTTGTAAAAAGGCTATAAATAGCCATCTCCCCACCATGTAGAGGGAAGGGAAACATTGTTAATTTAATTGGAAATATAAGCTCATCTGTTTCCTGACAACCAGTCCCCTCTTCGAGGACCCTTCGGGTATCGGGGGGTCCCCTTTCTCTATTGTTTAGTCTTTTAGCTACGACAGTTGGCGCCGTCCGTGGGGACCTGCAGGAAAGCTGCGAAGCACTAACCTCACGCAGGAAACTTACACCAACATGGCCTCCAAAACGAGGGGCAGGCCCAAGGCTTCGGCAGCCGAAGCAACCGCGATGGCCGCGGCACCGACTATCCCGAGGGCCAAGAGGAGCAAAGCTTCGGCTGCTGGCCCACCACCGGCCTAGGCCTCGGAAGAGGAAGCGAATGACTCGGCGCAAGGGGGCGCAAGCCAAGCGCCATACTTAAACGCAGCTCCCGAGAACTAGTGGTCCTCGGCAAGAAGAGTGTGAGACCTCAGCAGCCACCGAGACAACCTCGTGGCCCGCTCCGACAAGTGCCACACTGTGAGCGGAACCCACCCTGCGACAGTAGCGCCCGATTGCCAGGCGACCCAAACTCCCACTAAGCGTCGGATTGAGACGGCTCACGCCCACCAAGCTTCAAGATGGGAGGTCACGCCCTTGAAGGGCGCCTGCAGACCCCTCGGAGTTCCTCCGGGTATACGAGACAGTTGTCGAGGCGGCCGGAGGAGACGACACCATGAAGGCGAAGAGCATCACCCTCGCACTCAAGGGCGTGCCGTTGACTTGGTTCTTCACCATCCCCCCTCGCTCCGTGTATGCGTGGGAACAGCTCTGGGACCTCCTCTGCAACAACTTCTAGGGAAATTACGCGAAACCAAAGGACGCGGGCACCTCTTCGCGGTGAAGCAAGCACCAAGTGAAGCCCTCCGTAGCTTCTTCAAGAAGTTCGCGGAGGTCAAGTGTCAAGTGAAGGGCGTAAATGAAACCACCATCATAAACGCAGCTACATGCGGGCTCCAGAAGGGTCCCTTGTCGAAGAGGCTGGCCTGCAAGCCCGTCCGCACGGTGACGGAACTCTTTGACAAAATGGAAGAATATGCCCGAGTAGAGGAAGACAGCATCCGAAGAGGTGCGCCCATAACCTCCACCACAACGGTGACACCATCAAAAGAAGCACCCAATATCGCCCAGCCGGGGGTGCCCGCCAAGCCATGAAGCAACGATTATCGGCAGAAGGGTCGGGGGGTATACCATGTTGATGGTGCGCCACAGCCCGAAGGAGGAAGACGTGGAGGCCGCTAGGGCCGAGGCCGTGGGCGGGGACACGAACGAAACGCAGGCCGCCAACCTGATAACCACAGCAGAGGTCCCGCACCGTTTTGTGACCTCCATGGCAAAGGAACACACACCACCGGCGAATGTCGCACCATCGCCGCCATGCAGGACTACATGCGCCGCGAGCAACCAATTGACCCAGACAATAAAAGGGGAGCAGACAACAAGCTCCCCGCACCACCGCCAAGGCCCCGCATAGAAGGAAGTCGGCCCGAGCCCCATCAGAGGGTCATCAACATGATCACCGGAGGTTCCATGCTGGGTATGCCTTCAAAAAGACAACAGCGCGGGTACGTCCGGCAAATCCACCACTTGGCAACGTACCCCATGTCCAGCCCGCCTCGCTATGCCGAAATACCTATATCCTTCGGACCCGAAGATGCCCGTGGGGTATATTTTCCACATCAGGATCCCCTCGTCATTTCCGCCAACATCGCGAACTTCAAGGTCAGGCGTGTCCTCGTAGACGGAGGGAGTTCGGCGGACCTCCTATTCTTGGATGTGTTCGAGAGGATGATGATCCCTCGGGGTCGCCTGACCCCTCTGGGCATACCCCTGCTAGGCTTCGGAGGAAGACCGGTGACGGCCCTGGGCCAAATCAAGCTAGCTGTCACATTCAACGACGACTTCGCTTCACGAACCGAGCTCATCACGTTTGATGTGGTTCAAATGTCCTATCGATACAATGCAATCTTGGGCAGGGCCACGCTCAATACCTTCGGCGCGATAGCTCACCACAACTATCTGTGCATGAAGCTCCTTGCCCCGGAGGGCATCGTCACGGTTCGAGGAGATCAAGACCTCACGAGACACATAGAGCTCGAAGTTCTATCCCCGGCCCGACACGTCCACGCACTTACGCTAGACAAGGATCAACCAGCACCACCGTCGGCAAGGTGGACACCGAAACATAAACCGCAAGGCTAGCTCCAAAGAATCCCCCTAAGGGATAGCTCACCAGAAAAGACAGTGGCCCTCGGGTCGGACCTCAAGGTGGACCATGCGACGCAATCCTCGAGGTGCTCCGCAACAACGCGGACTCCTTCGCATGGTGCCCCGAAGACCTCCCCAGAGTAGCACGGGGAACACGGTGCCCAAGAAACAAAAGCTGCGACGCATGTCTACCGACCGCCTGCAAGCGGCCAAGAAAGAGATTGCAAAGCTACTAAAAGGAGGGGTCATCCGTGAGATCAAATACTCGGAGTGGCTAGCAAATCCCGTCCTCGTCAAGAAGGAGGCAGTAAATGGGCGATGTAATGGCCGATTTTCTTGACCTCAACAAAGCATGCCCCAAGGAAGATTTTCCCCTACTGTGCATCGACCAGCTGGTGGACGCCACCTCGGGCTGCGAGCTCATGAGCTTCCTCGACACCTACTCCGGGTACCACCAAGTGCACATGGCCGAGGAAGACGAACCAAAAACCACGTTCATCACCCTCATAGGAACGTATTGCTACAAGCGAATGCCCTTCGGCCTCAAGAACATGGGTGCAACGTTTGCCCGCCTCATTGCGAAGGTTTTAGCCGACTAGCTGGGCCATAATGTCGAGGCCTATGTTGATGATATAGTGATCAAGAGCAGGCTCGCGACAACACATACGAAGGACCTTCAGGAAACCTTCGCCAACCTCCGTGCGGAGACAATAAAGCTCAATCCAGAAAAATGTGCGTTCGGGGTAAAGGCGGGCAAACTCCTAGGTTTCCTCGTGTCGGAAAGAGGCATTGAAGCTAACCCCGAGAAAATCATGGCCATCCAGGAGATGAAGCCCCCTCACAATGCCCGCGAAGTGCAAAAATTAACGGGCCGTATCGCCGCCCTCAGCAGGTTCCTGTCGCGATCGGTAGAGAAGGCCCTACCGTTCTTCAAAACACTTCGCGGAACGGAGCCGTTCCGTTGGACAGCCGAATGCCAAAAAGCGTTCGAGGACCTCAAACAATACCTCGCGGAGCTATCAAGCCTTACTAGTCCAGACCACGGCACGGATCTTCTGCTATACATCGTTGCAACTCCGTCATCGGTGAGAGCGGTGCTCGTCCAAGAGTGCAACGGTCAGTGCCCAATATACTATATCTTGGAGGCCCTGCAGGGGGGCTAGAACCCGGTACACGGAGCTCGAGAAGTTGGCGTACGCTTTGCTCATGGCCTCGCGTAAACTCCGGCATTATTTCTTGGCACACCCCATCACGGTCCGGACATCCTACCCGCTAGCATTAATGCTTCGGAACAAAGATGCCTCGAGCAGAATAGGAAAGTGGGCGGCCGAGCTGGCGCCCTTCGACGTCACCTTCACCGCAAGAGCGGCCATCAAGTCGCAGTCTCTTGCGGACTTCGTTGCCGAGTGGACGCCGCATGCAGGAGAAAACTTCACCGCCCCAACCGAGGCCCCGTGGACAATGTACACAGACGGCTCATGGTGCGCTGCCGGAGTGGGCACCGCAGCCATCTTAGTTTCGCCAAACGAGTGTACCGCATCACACGCAGCCCGTCTCGAGTTTCCGACAACAAACAATGCCTCAGAGTACGAGGCACTGTTACTTGGCCTCCGCAAAGCGAAAGCCCTAGGAGCAAAGCGCATCCTCATCAAAAGCGATTCCCGCCTCGTGGCTGGTCACTTCGACAAGACCTTCATCACGAGGTGCCTTGAGATGACACGGTACCTAGCTGCGGTGCATGAGGCGTCGAACTATTTCCTCGGCATTACCGTCCAGGCAATCCCCAGATCCAGCAACGAAGCAGCAGATAAGTTAGCAAAGATGGCAAGTGCTGGCGAAGGGCCTCCCGCGGAAGTATTCTACGAAGTACTCACCAAACCGTCCGCTGCGCCCGAAGCACAAGGGGCTCTACTCTAGGCAGAGGGGGTCGCGCACCTCGTGCTTCCCCTGTTAACGCCGAATTCAATGCTTCCAGCGGATTGGCGAGACATTATCATCAAATATCTAGTAGGCGAAGAGCCAGAAGACCCCGCCGAAGTGAAGCGCCTTCGTTGTCGTGCAAGAAATTACTACATGGTCGCGGGCGAGCTATACAAGGGGGGCGTCTACGCCCCCTTCCTCCGCTGCGTATCACAAGAAGAGGGTAGGTGGCTCCTTAAAGACATCCACGAAGGCCTATGAGGCGCACACCAAGCACCCGAGGCCTCGTAGGATGCGCGTTCCGCCAAGGATTTTACTGGCCGACAGCACTCCAAGACGCACAAGACCTTGTCCAACATTGCCAAGGGTGCTAGTGGGCCAGCCGCAATCCCAAGGCACCCCGCGATGCCCCTGCAACCCCTCCCATCTGTCTGGCCCTTCGCACGATGGGGACTGGACATCATCGAGTCGTACCCTGCGGCCAAGAGCAACCTCCGGTTTGCTTTCGTCGCCATCGAGTACTTCTCTAGATGGGTCGAAGCAGAACCAGTACCCAAGATAACCGCCGCAGCCGCCCAGCGGTTCACCTAGAAGAATATCATTTGTCGGTACGGCGTGCCCCGAGACATCGTCACCTACAACGGAACGCAATTTGACTCCTAGCCCTTCCGAGCGTTTTGCACCGACCTCGGCATAACGATATGCTTCGCGTCGGTCGGCCACCCTGAGTCTAACGGAGCCATCGAACGAGCCAATGGCAACCTCCTTGATGGGCTGAAGAAACGCCTAGTAAGACTTCCCAAGGGGGTATCGCCTGAAGAGCTCCAAAAAGCTCTATGGGCACTACGCACATCGCCAACCAGGGCCACAGGCTTCTCACCATTCAAGTTGCTCTTCGGAGATGAGGCCATGGCCTTGTGGTTCTTTGTTGGTTCCTCTGAGCCTGGCCAGGCGGACTAACGGCACGAGAGGTCTCCCTTGACCTCCTCTAAGAGCAACGCGTGCAGGCCATCTCAACCATGCAAAAGTATAGCGAAGGGTCACCGAGCATAACAGAAGGTAGGGCCGCCACATAGCCTCGGGCGTCGATCTGAAACGAGCCACAAACCAAGCGGCAATCGGCAAGCTGGAGTCCAACTGGGAAGGGTCATACGTTGTCACAGGCACACCAAGGGCAGGTACCTTCCACATCGCAACGCCGGAGGGAGACCAGCTGGGTCACACCTGGAATATAAAGACCCTCCGGAAGTTCTACCCTTAGAAATCTTATAAAAACCGGCTGCGCCCGGAGAACCGCCCTATTGCCGCCAATCGACAAGGGCATGTATAAATGTTTTGTCAAAGTCGTTGCCCCATAGCCCTTTGTTGGATAGGGCTTGTACAAAAACGGGTGTACCTGGTGGCATCCTCAGTGTTTTCAACAAACACGTGGCAAAATAGCGCATGGCCCTTGGCCCGGTGCACCGATGCCCTTCGCGGGCATGAGTGTATATAAAAGCCACCGCGCATGGCCCTAGGCCTGGTGCACCGATGCCCTTGGCGGGCATGAGTGTATAAATAAACCACCGACATGGCCTTGGCCCGGCAGACACCGTGCCCCCAGCGGGCATGAGTGTATAAACGAAGTCACCGCGCATGGCCCTTGGCCCCGGTGCACACCGATGCCCTTCGCGGGCATGAGTGTATAAACGCAGCCACCGCGCATGGCCCTTGGCTGCGGTGATAGCGAAGACAACGCGCAAGGCTGAACCTAGCATGGCGCGGTCCGAAAACCATGCCAGGCCGGGGGGGACGGCGCGAGGCTTCGCCTCCCCCTCGCAAAACTGAGTTAGGGCTCCCCGGAGCCCTAGCTAAAAAAGTATGGGGGACGGCTAAAAAAGTATGGGGGACGACGCAAGGCTTCGCCTCCCCCTCGCAACACTGAGTTAGGGCTCCCCGGAGCCCTAACTAAAAAAGAATGGGGGACGGTGCGAGGCTTCGCCTCCCCCTCGCAAAACTGACTTAGGGCTCCCCGAAGCCCTAGCTAAAAAAGTATGGGGGACGGCACGAGACTTCGCCTCCCCCTCGCAAAAAGAGTTAAGGCTCCCCGGAAACTATAAACTACCCTTTGGACGACTACCTGGAATGGAAAACCGGTGCGTGGACTTGGTTCTTCACCATTCCTCTTCCAAAAAAACATGGCCTAGCCCTCCGAAGCCTTAATCACAAATACATTATTCACCAATCACATACATTATTCACCTATACAACAAATACGTTACAAGTAGTGTCCCGTAACAAGCCGGACACAGAACCATGTTAATCGCACATGGGGGCAAAATCATCTGCCTCGTGTTCTCATTGCTCCTGCAGTACCCATTCGAGTAGCTCCTTGTCAGACGGATGCGTAGCCATGAACTTCAGGTACTCCCTCTCCGCGGCACAGTCATCCGACACATCCAAAGAAATCATAGAAATCGTAGGAGCCGGCCGAGGCGAGGGAGGACCCTTCGGCGCACTCCCGACCCCGTGTCTCAACCAGAAAGAACGTATCTCGTCCCGTGCGCTCATAGCCTTCTGTTCGCACAACCGAAAGAACCTTTTCATCGACCCCTCCGGGTTTGCCTTCTTCCAGCGTTGCCATTTGGCACCATGGCAAACTATACCGCGGTAACAAATCTTTCAAGGCCACTTGCAAACAAAAGTTCGCTTCTCCTTCGTACCACGTGGAGGGGCATAGGACTTCATGTGCCACCATGGAGGGCGAGTGCCTCATCCGGCAGTACGGTGAAACAAAAGACCACTCTGAGCAAAACAAAGACTTAACATGAAACAACCCCACATAGTAACCGAGGAGAATCCATTTCGATTTCTTTCCATTAGCAAAATAAGTAGTTACAGGTCAAGCTGTCTGTAATCCTAACTGGGCTCGCGCAGCAACGCCACAAAAAAAAGAGCCCTACAGCACTACAAGCAAAATGGTTCTTCGGGAAAAGGAGCGAAGGATCACACCTTGCCTCCGGTGCCAGCCCTTCGCTCCACCGCACCCACGCCGTCTGCCGGACCCTTCCCCTTTTGTTTTTGCGCCAACGACTCCCGGAGAGACTCCATCGTAGCGTCCCAGCCAGACGGGGCCCAGAAGTCCTTGGCAAGGGCATTCTTGTTCCAAGACCTGCTGGCGAAGCGATCTCCTGGTGAAGCAACACCACACAAGATGCCGCTTAAGCTCCTCAACGTGTCCGCACCCAGCCCGCTGCAGAGAAACAAGGGCCGCTATCCATGCCGTCTTCACACAATGATTACCGTAGGCGCGAGCAGCCGAGAGAAACACTTCCCCTGCACGATGAAGACGCTCCAGGGTGGCATCCATCTGGTCAACAGTGTGCCTCCGAGGAGAGGGCACCACGCTTGGCTCAATCATAGCGCCATCCATGTGTTCCAGTGCCTCCCAACAAGCCTTCGCCGCAATGAAAGCGAGACACTACCCGTGAAGTTGACCTCTAGTACGGAGCGGGTGTGGCGCAAGGATTCCACCTCCTCCTGCAGGGTGCGACGCCCTTCCTCCAGCTGGGCAACCTTGGCTTCTAGCCCCTTCGCCTTCTTAGCAATAGCCGAGTTCGCCGAGGTCAGCTGGCGGTTCCGCGTGCACTCCAAGGTGATCTGCTCCTGGATCTCATTGTAGGCCTTCTTGATGTCCCAATCGAGAGAGCGCGAAAGAATAATTGACTACCAAAAGAGGATACGATCAATAGTGCATTTAGAATGAAGGTAAGTGCTTACCCAAACCTACCTTCATCGCGTTGGCTTCAAGGCTTCGGAACATTTTATCCGGGCTCCATTTCGAAAAGAGCTCAGAGACGCTGGGCGGGGCGGTATACTGAGACACCTCCTCGCAAACAGAAGTTGCCCCCAGGTTGATCCTAAAGTCCGAAGACCGAAGTGGCCCCAAATTCGGAAGGCCTGCGGCTGCGAACGCGGCAATATCTACACCCTGCTCAGAGCCCGAGCCTCCAGCAGTCGCCCCGTTGTTGTGGCCATCCCGAAGATCACCCACCGACTCCTCCCGGACGGAGGTCGCACCGGCGCCAGGTTCCTTGACGACTTGCGTAGCGGTATGGGTGCGCTCATCCACCAGGGTATCTTCAGTACCCTGACCAATAACCTGCGAAGGTGTCTGGCGATAAACATGCGAAGGTGTCCCACCGGACTCCTCTTCGAGGGCCATACTCGCGATCCCAAAGGAGCTAGCCACTGCCTCCGTAGCACTAGCTTGCGGGGGAGCTGCTAGAGACTCCGTGGATGAGCTGGCTGCACTAGTCGTCGCCCTCGGGCCCTCGGGCACACTTGACACCTTCTTCACAGACGGCCCAGCGGAGCCCCCCGTAGCACGGCCAGATTGACCCGCTCCACCAGCCTCAAGAATGCGCAAGGGTACCGCGCTAATTGGGCCAACGTTTTCCAGCTCCTCCGGGCCACGAACCCGTTTCTTCTTCCCCGCGTCGGGATCCAGACGCTCCAACAACCGGACGGTTGGGTCCAGGTACGCACGGTTTAAGCGACGTTCGTGCACCACATGCACTCGCTTGGAGTGCTCCTCCCCCGTATATGGTCCGAGAAGCTGCTCGCTGCACGCCAAATTTCTAATGGGCAAGGCGTACTCGTGTCAAAACAAAAAAACGAAACAAAAAAAAACAAAAAAGAAGAAGCCGAAGCAATCACCTGTGCGCTCCCCGAACTCCAAGATGGGCATCCCGTCCTTCGGTTCGCCGAGCCCCACGTTCTAGCCCTGTGCCAGCGGCCACAGCCGAAGCGCACAGAACTCCTCAACGAAGTCCCGAGTAGACATCCTCCGCGCCGTGCCAAGCAGCACCCGTAATAGCGCTTCCTCCCGAGAAGAAAAATCAATGATGGGGGTCGGAATAAGTTGGATAGGACCCCCGACGGACTGAAGCCCGGCCTCGAAGGAACACTTGTGGTAGAACCAACGTCGGGTCCAGTCGGTATCCTACCTGCTCGGCGGCCGAGCAGCAGTAGCGTAATGAAGGCGTTTTCTACCGAAGTTCACACTGCCAAAGTTCAGTGTTTCACCGGTATCCTTCTTCCTCTTCGGTTGACACCGCCCGTCATGCAGATACGCAAACAGTAGCGCCTGCTACTTGTTACCCATGAACCGGAAGCACCCACTCGAAAACGCCAAGCTTGACAATCGAATTGGGCGTCAACTGGCCAGTCCACCGTCTGACAAATTGAAGGACTGGCTCAAGCAGTACCAACACACAGAGAGCGAAGACCCGTGTCCAGAAAGGCCACGAAGACGATCGTCTCGTCCTCCCCGGGTGTCGGAAAAGCCTCCGTCCCGAGGGCCCGAACGTCGTCCAGGCTCACAATCTTCCCCTCATTTTGTGGATATCATGGGGATATGCCCATGATCTTAGGATGATGAAACAATTGGCAATGTGGCTTTTGGTTTGAAGTTTCACGCGTTTTCGACAAAGTTTCAGATTTGTCGGTCGTGACGGTGGCCCCGACCCTTTATCTTGAATGTTGATATAAGTGGTGAATTGATTTTGGGATAGGTCATATCCATATTTGTTAGTGCATATGTATTGCATGTTGCATGTTTTGGCTAACGTGGGTCAAGTTGTGAAGAACTTGTTCCCGGATTCGTGTTTGCTTGTCTATTGCTATGCAGGTGGCTTCGTGTCCATGACGTTGGTCAGTGGCGAGGAGGATCGGGACTAAGCTTGGAGAGCTGAGGTTCAGAACGATCAAGGATGCCGGGTGAGGTCAGAGGACTCAAGCGTGGCGTGGAATGGACAAGGATGACCGAAGCAGGCGGTTCGGTCTGTTGGTTGGATCAAGCGGCGGGGTGCGGGTAAGTGCTCAGTGGTCGCGGTGGGATCCGGACAGAGAGACTTGACGACATGGAGCCGCTTGATCAACTCTACACGTGGCGGCTAAAGCGATTGCTTCGATTGGATGGACTCGGTCTTTTGGAGAATGATCGAGAAGGGGTATTTTGTAATTTTACCAAATCGCCTAGTGACCTTTGACTAAGCTTTGCGCTGGTCGGCGTATGGTGAAGCGGTTTAGATCAATCGACGATGAAGACGACGCTTTGAGATGCGTGTGTGTGTTAGTTGTTGTTCAACGGAAGCCCATTAGAGTAAATCATCTAGAAGGTTTTTAGGGTTTGTTGTTGCCCTATAAAAGGAACTGTAGATGGGTCATTTAGGGTTGCTGCAGAGAGAAAAAAAATGAGAGTGTGGCGGCGGCAGCCTGCTCTCTACCGAAAAATCTTCGTCTGTAGCGCCCGGGAGAAATGCAAATCTGTGTCGGCGGCAGCATGTTTCAATAGTTGATTTAAGTGCTGTTCCCGATTTTTCTATTTGCCTTGCTGTTGTTCCTTGTACTTTGCTCGGCTCTGTGTGATTTGATTGAAGCTGCAGCCGGCGGCGCCTATTGTTGATTGCTTCGTTTCCTCTTGAATTTTCTTTTTGCTCGGCTGTTGAGATGAGCACTCCTGTCCGCAGAAAACCGGATCTGGCGGCGGCTGCCTGGAGCGTGATGAGTAGACAGAAAAAAAACTTGTGCTAGCGGCGTCGTGAGAGCCCCAGGAAAAGTAGCTGGGCGGCGGCTGTTTTCTGTGTTTGATTTGATGTGCATTATTTGGCTGCCTTTTTCTTTGCTTTGGATTAGTTACTGCTTGGACTGCTTATCGATGCAAGTGAATCCTTCGTTCTTGAGCTGCCTTTTGAAAAATCGTGAAAAAGCTCCAGGCGGCGTCGTTTTTGGTCCGTAGAAAAGAAGTGTCTTGGCAGCGGCTGGATGCGTAGAGCCCCTTGAAATTTCAAGATCCAATTTTGAGTTTTTACTCCCAGCGATTTGCCGTGTCAGTCGGCTTCTGTGCTTGCTGCCTACTCCGCCTGAAAAAGAGAAATCAGGAGCAGTACCTGTGCTCCCGCAAAATCGCGTGGAGGAAATGCTTGTTTGCTGTTTTGCTTAATGCTTGTTCGGCAATTTTTTTTCTTTGCCTTCGGTTCTGTCTGCTCTGGTCTGGAGACACAAGAATCAGAGTAGCACGCCTTTAGAATCTTGATCTCTGCGGCGGCTGCTGTTTTTGCATGTCTGATCTGTTTGTGAGACTTGATTCCTGTGCATTGTCCTGAGGTTTTAGATTTCTTTATTGCATCTTGTGATGTTACTGTTCATCTCATATTTTCAGCAAGCTAGTTATTTCTTGTGCATCTTCATATGCGGTAGTGAGATGTTTTTAGTCGTTTACCTTGGGGTTTGATCGGATTCAACATGTCATCCGTTTGTCTTGATATGTGATCTTCATAGCTTTTATAGCTATTGGAGTGAAAGTAGTGTTGAGTTCGATCGAGGTGAAAAATAGAGAAAGCGTCTATTCACCCCCCTCTAGTCGCCTTTCCGGTCCTACACATTTTTTAGGTCGTCGGTGAAGACCACACCACCGCCTCCGTCCTTCACCCGCTTCATCATCTCGAAAGAACAAGGCACGGCACTAGGAGCAATGCGTGGGGCGAGGGAAACGAAGGGCCAGAGCACGCAAGAATGGAAGAAAATGAGAGACTGCCCACCTATTTATTGACGGCCGCACGAACAATTCACCAAAGCACAGAAACCGAGGAGCCCAAGACCAAACAAAAGCTGACATGTGGCAAGAAACAATTATGACGCACAGGAATTGAGGCGCCACATTAAAAAAACACACCGACTACGCGCCTCGCGCAGCGAACGAAGCAGCCCAAAACCACAGAAATTTATGACGCACACAACCCAATGACACCGCACACTGCCCAAGGACCATTCGCTTCACGTCAAAGACTCGCAAGGGACACAAAATAGAAGCTTCGCCAGGCCGAAGGGGACGGTGTACCTCTACCCTTCGGAGGCGCTGATGGTTTCACCATAATGAAGCAAGACCTCGATCATGAGGGCTTGTCGTGAGGCGACAACAGCCTCCACGACCTGACGAACAATGAAGCGCACACCCACCGTACTTCGGCGGGTGACCCGGCTACAAGAGTAACCCGAAGGGGCTCCGAGGGCCCCAAGGGTCCAACAACCCGAGGGGTCCCGAGGGTCCAATAACCTGAAGTCCTGGAGGGTCCCGAGGGTCCAATAACCCGAGGGGTCTCCGAAGGGTCCCAAGGGTCCAATACTTCGAGGGGGCTCCGAAGGAAACCAAGGGCCCAGAGGTCCCAAGGATCCCGAAGGATCCACGTGTCCGCGAGAAGTCCGGAGGGGCCACTATGCCAAGATGGACCAAGCTCAGGACGGTCCACCATGAACCAGAAGCTAGTTCTAGGATTAGGAAAGGTCACTACAGTCCATACCTGTGTAGGGCCCTATAAGGGGTAAGCTTGTAATCCCATTGTCGGTTGTAAAAAGGCTACCGGTCACCCGCCGCTATATAATGCTGGTGATAACGCTCGCATCTCGTCAAACCAGCCCAAGATCGCAACACTTACCTGTCATAGAAAGTAGAAGCACATTCGAATCCAAGATGAGCGTGGAGATCCTGGACGGCAGCACCATCCAAAGCTTCGTGGAGGACGAGGGCGCCTTCAACTCGTCGGTGGACGGCCGGTTCGCGGCGCTCGACGCCGACCGTGATGGCCTGCTCTCCTACGAGGAGATGGCCGGGGAGCTGATGAGCCTGAGGGTCCTCGAGAGGCACTTCGGCGTCGACGAGGCGGCCGTGGGCCCCGACGAGCTCGTCGAGCTGTACCGCGGCCTGTTCGCGCGGTTCGACCGGGACGGCGACGGCAAGGTGGACCTGCAAGAGTTCCGGGCGGAGATGCGGGACGTGATGCTCGCGGTCGCCAGCGGGCTCGGGTTCCTTCCGGTGCAGATGGTCGTCGAGGAAGGCAGCTTCCTGAAGGTGGCCGTCGACAGGGAGCTCGGCCAGCTCGCCAAAGCAGCCTAAGACCTAAGTTCAACCACTAGTACTTGTTTGGAGTAAATTGTACTAATGTGTCTCTATTCGTGACTGCGTTGTTACTCACTATTTATGTAGTGCTTCTTTAGTTAGACGATGACATTATGTAATATAATTCGGTGGTTATATAACTGAAGATAATTTTAACGGTACCTTCTACTGCTAAAGGGGGCCTGAAAACAGCTTATCCTTAGAACAGGAAGCACGAAACAGAGTTGATCAATATTGTTAAAAGAGGCAAGGGTTTGTTGTTATATACTCCGAGTTTAAGTTTAATTAAAGCTGCAGTTCACAAAATTATACCCCTTAGCACAGCTAAGTGTAAAAATTAACTTTACATACAGAGTATAGCTAAGGGCTGCAATGCATATTGTGTTCATGATTCCCGCCCTTGCGCGTGCTTACTCAGATCCTGGACGGGATCAGAGGCGTCGAATTCGACAGGTACGCCGCCGCGGCCGCCACGCCGCTGCCGAGTTTCACCGGGTACCCCACGTCCTTGAGCACCATCTCCACCCCACTCAGGCATCCCAGCAATTGCAGCTGCAGAGTTCATTTGTCACACGCATGAACGAGGAACAGCATACAGTGATCATTATCGCAAATTGCAATGCAGCGCATGTACGTACTTCATTGAGGTTGCCCAGGTGGCCAATCCTGAACACCTTGCCGGCCACCTTGTTGAGGCCGAGGCCTAAGCTGAGGTTGTACCGCTTCCAGGCGTGCTTGACGATCTCGCTGCTGTCGATGTAGGACGGCACGACGACGGCGGTGACCGTGTCGCTGAACCACTCCTCCTTCTGGGTGCAGTTCTTGAGCCCCCAGGCCTCCACAGCCAGCCTGCACAACACAATAAAAATTAAGCTCACCATGTTCTGACTAAATTGAAGTACTAATCACATTTGAAGCGTACGGACCTTGTGGCCGTGCCGAGGCGGGTGTGCCTCTTGATGACGTTGTCGAGGCCCTCCTCGAAGATGAGGTCGAGGGCGGTGCGGAGGCCGTAGAGGAGCTGGATGGAGGGGGTGTAGGGCCAGTAGGTGCCCATCCTGTAGAACTTGAGGTAGTCCTTCCAGTCGAAGAAGACGCGCACCGACTTGGCCGTCCTGCTGGCCTCCAGCGCCTTGGGGCTCGCGCACACGATGCCCAGCCCGTCGGCAGCGACAGCGCCTTCTGCGACCCCGTCAGCGCCACGTCCACGCCCCACTCGTCCATGCGGAAGTCCACCGCGCAGATCGACGACACGCCGTCCACCAGCAGCAGCGCCGGGTGCCGGTACGCGTCTGCCATGCGCCGAGTCAATCAACAACTCGCACGTAAATTAATCGAGAACTCGTTAGGAACTTAGGATGGTGATGGTACGGACCGAGGAGCTTGCGGACGGCGGCGAGGTTGTTGGTGACGCCGGTGGCGGTCTCGTTGTGCACGATGCAGACGGCCTTGATGGTGTGGAGGGTGTCCTGGCGGAGCTTGGACTCGAGGGCGGCGAGGTCAGCGCCCTGGCCCCAGTCGCTCTCCACCACGTCCACATTGAAGTTGAGGCGCTGCTGCTGGTCGATCCACAGCAGGCTGAACTGCCCGATCAGGAACGACACAATCCGGTCTCCCGGTGACAGCGTGTTCGTCAGAGCGCTCTCCCACGCGCCGGTCCCTGCACCGCGCCCACCACGCCAAAACCATTCATTCAGAAAATCACACAATAACCATTATTCATTCAGAAACCCACGCAAGAACCGCCACACATTTTCGTATGATCAGGCGTATGTGGAGAGTAAATTCAGCGGCAGTCGGTACTCACCGGTGGTGGGGAAGAGGAAGGGGGTGCCGGTGGTGGTCTTGAAGATCTTCTTTACGTCCTCGAGGAGGGTCTTGGTCAGCGCCGGCACGGCCGGCGAGCGGTAGTCCTCGTTCTGCCGGTTCATGGCGCGGATCACCGGGTCCGGGATGTTCACCGGACCGGGGACGAACAGGTGGTTCCGGCCAGGCCCGTACATGTAATCCATGTCGCTGCAGAGTATAGGCCTATGGTTAACGAGTGGGCTCTTTTCTGAAGGCTCATTAGCCCGTGCGCTTCAGTGTTCGGCTATCAGGAAAATTTCGGCCCGAAAGTAAAGACTAAAAATAAAAAGGCTTTTTTTTCAACAGCCTGACAAACTTTTTTTTCCCAGTGTTCTTTATCGAAATTTTGATGCCAAGCAAGTGGCCATGAGCCCCAAAAGAGATATTGTTTTTTGCCCACCTGAAGCGCTTGCCGTAATAAACTGTTATCTTTCAGTGTTCCTCAAAAGGCTATCTGTACTTTATAGTGTCTGCCATTTCTTTCCTTTTCCATTTCTCATTGAAATAGGAAAAGGAAAAGAGGAGTAGTTGGTACTCATGCAGAAGAGTTTGCCAACTTAGGACAGTTCGCTTCTCAAGTAAACTATTAGCTCGCTTCTCAAGTAAACTATTAGCTGGCATGCTGATCCTAGAACAAAAGATTAAACTGCAGCCCTACGACGAGGCAGAATACCACATACTTATCCCGACGACAATATTCAGAAACAGGCGAATCAAATCATGCGCTATTTCCTTTTCTGTTTGTGATAGAACTGGAGAACGAAAGCAGAAGCCTTCCTGCTTCTTTGCGAATCCTTGCTACTCTGACAACATCAATATCGCACTGAAAAACTGGACTGCTAGAATATTTCGAAAGACTGTTAACTGCTAGAATTTGGGTAGCTAGGGTCAATCAGTTTGCTTTAACACATAAAATTGCTAGAGAAATGGAGATGTACCTGTTCCCTGTATGCTCCCTTCGACAGACAGGAGGTTGGGAAGGAAGAATATGATGGTTTTCGCACGTACGAGAAATACGTGAGAAGGATAGGAGGCTGGGAGTGGGATAGGGTGACGAAGGCTATATAGGAGCCATGGTGGCCAAAGCCCAAAGGGCAGCCCTTTCGTGGGCCCCGCACCCGTCCTACGTGGCAGATAAGGCGACTTGCCGGGAGCCCGTATTCGTGAGGCCCTCAGAGCTCGCCCATGGAGTGGTACTCCCTCCGTTCCGTCCTAATCAGGATCTTACTCCTTGCATGGTGATGGCATGGCCTCAAGTCAAGTACAGATGATATAATCTGTTTGATTGAGGTGAAATCTCCTCTGTTTCGTTCCAATTTTATTGGACGCCTCAGAATACTCCTCCTGCAATTCAGGAGACGGAGCTCTCGGATAAAAGGGCACAGATTAACTCGACTCCAACCGGAGCCAATCTACAAGCCACGGGTGTAGATGCGTCCACGTCGGCCTCTGCGCAGAATGTTATCCCTTCAGCTCGCTTTGCGGTGTCCGTGGAAACCCAACACAATTTTCTCTCTGCTTGAATGTGTTGAAGTCGAATCACAAGATTGAAGCTGTACTGAATGTGTTGAAGTCGAAGCACAAGATTGGAAGTAAGTATCCGTGCTGCCTGCATATCTGCATGTACACTGGAGCAAAATTTACAATTCTTGTTTTTCTTTTCAAACGGAGCTGTTGTGAGCTATTGGGCCCACAGCCCAGGCAACGGACGCAGATGTTGTGGGTGGTCTGGGAAAATAGAGTGCGTAGCCCAACCCATGTTCCGAGAATCCTTAAGGCCCGGGGAATTTATCAAATTCGTGTGAGAATTGAACCGTTTCACGTGAAATTCGTTTGATAAAAAAAAACCCTGAAAAGAGGCAACTGTGTTAGTAAGTAGGATCATCTGAAAAAAGCAGTACTAGGGATGACTATTAAAGTTGGCAAAACTTGTTAAAGAAAAGGTTATGTGGGAAGGTGATTGCATTTCGAATGGATCGAAACGATGGGAGTTTCGGAGCATACACAGGAAAAGCGTAGCCTTTTTTACAGGCTCTCCGTTTGGCAACCATGAAAGCCAATGGCCGACCGATCTTCGGATGTCAGGGTATACATTTGACCGCGAGTTAACTCTGCTTCTTCAAGCAAAAAACAAGAAAGAAGAAAAAAAAACGAGACTCAAATTTCTTCCCTGGCGTACATGTTGCAAGGAATTACATTGTGGGTTTTGTGCCTCAATGATTGCATCGACGTCTCCGATGTCTGAAATTCTGAATTCCAGAATTCATCGCCTCGGAACATGCGAAAAGAGAGGGGAGAAGAAGGAGAGAGCAAAAGGAGGCACGCAGCAGGCAAAAGACCGTAGACTTGGAACCCCAGTTTTACAGCATAAATTTTCTTACTTTCTTCTATCCATGGAGATCGAGATGACAAGTACTAGCTAGCAGGAGTCACATGTATTTTCAGGAGACAATCGTACGCGTATCCAGAGAAAGCCAAAAGACGGAGAAATTCAATGGAGCATGGACCAATGCAATTCATGGTTACATAGTTGGCGCGTGGATGAACATGTAACCCTGCGCAAAAATCGTTCACTTTTTCTCTTCCGATTTTGCCAGGATAGTTTGTGCGTAAAACTCAAGTGCGACACCACGCTTCATGTCTACAACTCTGCAAGTTACAACAGCAGTATAGGTGGTAAAATGGGCCGGGTCAGCCAGCCCGGCCCGAAGCACAAGATGTTAGATCACAACTCTGGCCGGATGAGCTGACACGGCATACGCAGTACCATATCATGTATGACCCAACCGAGTCACGCCCAGGGAAGGAGATGGTAGAGGTGACGGTTAGGTGTGAAGGTGACGAGTTGGGGAGGACGAGAGGAGGATTGTGCTTACCCTGGCTCTGTTAGAGTTAATCTCGTTTAGAGTATTAGTTTCTAAGTTTAGAGTTTTTTTGAGTTCGTATACGCACGTGAATCTGTTTCTATTTTGAGTTCGTATCCAAGTTAGATTAAGTTACACAGCCTTTATAATGGGCTGGTTAGTCTTGAGTCTAAAAGGCAACGTGAGCAACCAATGTAAGAAGAGAAGCAATAGAGAAAATAGAAGAAAAAGTCTAGCAAAGACACATTGTTTCTCCGTTTCAAGATCGCTTGCGAGAGCTTTTGTCAAGACCGGGAGGGCACGGCTTTGTGCCAAAGCGGTGCAACACGTGGAGACAACAGAGCAGAGACGCTGCGGTTGCTTCCCAAATGTTCCACGGAGGTCCAGCTTCTAGCGTCGAACGTCTACGTTGAGCGGATCACGTCGAAGCAATTCACGAGAAGACAACCGAAGACAGAAAGCCGATCGTTTTTTTTCTGGAAGGTAGCAGTGACACAGAGCAAATGATAAGGAAAAATTCTAACAAGTGGTATCAGAGCCTGTTGATCTTGGTGCTATCTGAAGATCATGGGTGACAATGTGAAGACCCGGAATGGGCCGTTTTCTCTCCTATATCCTATCCTGACGACCGACAATTATCCGGTGTGGGTTATGAAGATAAAGGCGAACATGCGCACCTAGGGAGTCTGGGGTGCAGTCGATCCGAAGGCAAAGGACAAGGAGGTGGACGACAAAGTAGACCAAACGGCTTTGGCCATTATCTACCAGCGGTGCGGACTCCATGATGCGGCGGCTCGCCAAGAAGGAGGCAAGACGTGAGGCGTGGTGACGCTTCAAAAGATGCACGAGGGAATTGATCGTGTGAAGGAGCGCGGCTCTGCATTTTTGCATACCGAAGTTCGAGAATCTCGGATGGGAGAAACCCGGTCGGTGGGACGAGTTCGCCGGAAGTCGCCTTCATTGTCCAATCGATTGTCTCTCTCGGCGACAAGATGGAGGAATCTGTGGCAGTGAAGAAGTACCTGCGTGTGCTACCAGAAAAGTTTGTACCTGTCGTCACCACGCTCATGTACTCCCCGGATCTGGAGGAAAAGAAGATCGAGGAGATCACCGGTTCCCTCAAGGCGCATGAGGAGCTACTGAAGGGGTATCAATCCCGTGACGAGCAAAGGTATCTGTTGTAACACCCTGATTTTCAGAACCTTTTTGAAAATTTTCAAAATAAAAAGAACCATTTGGTTTTAATGAGAATTCAAAGCTTAACCTGAGAATTTCAGAATTTGAAGTGTTTAAAATGACTAAACTAAACTTCAGCTAATCCAAAGCTTAGTTCTTTTGGTGTTGCTCTAGCTCTCTAGAGCTATCTCTCCTTTTCTTGATAAGGGTTTCCTTTCCTCTATCCTATATTTGGACATTCCTAGATGTCCAGACCCTCCCTCTTGTTTGACCTCTGTTGTTGCTATCTCCTCTTTGTCTTTTCGGGTCTTTCCTCTCCCCCAGAAATCTCCCTCTATTGAGACCTTTTGTTAAGTTTACTCTCCTGGTCCAGCCCATCCTTTGGGTCGGGACCTTCCCTAATCTCAATTACAGTTTAAACCTCCTCTGAGGTTTAGATTTTTCCTTGTATCTAGACCTCCTTTGAGGACTAGACAATCCTTGCTGTTTTGACCTTTCTCTTTTGTTTGGGCACCCCCTAGGTCTAGACTTTCCTAGTGTTTAGCCCCTTTGTGTGCCCAGACTTCCTTACCACTGGGACCCCTCCTGTGGTTCGGACCTCTTCTTTGTCTTGACCTCTTTGATGTTTGGATCTCTTCTGATCCTAGACCATATTCTTCGATTGGGCATATTCTTATGCCCAGACCTCCCTCTGGGTTGATCTAGCCAGACCTCCCCTCACATCTTTTGCGTGAGTCTCCCTCTTGCTCACTAGAACGCCCAGTAATTCACTTGAACCTACTTGTGTCCAATTAGATCTTCATTGCATCCGATAGAACCACCTTTGTGCTCAATTAGACCCCCCCCCTTATGATTCCCTCTGAGCCGTTCAGACCTCCCATGCGTTGTCTCGAACTGCTCGCACTCTTGTGATCATCATCCAAGGGTCCAGACCTCTTTAGGTCTAGATCTCTCAAGTGCTTGGACCTCCCCTGGTCCAGATCACCTTCTCTGGCTTAGACCTCCTCAGGGTCTAGGTCTCCCCTCATAACCACTTGAGTTTCTTCTATGCTCTTGTGAACCTCTCGGTGATCACTTAGACTCCTTCTCGCCCTGATCCTTGTAACCTTCTCTTTGGAAAAGTCCTCCTAGTGCAATCTGGTATTACCGCCCAACTCGCAGATACTGCTTTTCTAGGACCTCCTTCTCATTTATCAGGACCTTCTTATCCTTTAGACCTCCCGGTCTGCAGAACCTCTTAGTCCTTTGGAGATCCTAGCCATCAGATTTCCACCTTTCTATTTGAGCTTGACCTTCGGACTTTCTCGTGGGTGTGTCTTTTGGACCCCCTGACCATAAGACCTCCCCATTGTGTGTCTTCTGGACCTCCTGTCCAGACCTCCTTGTTGAGTTTTGGACCTCCTTTAGGTTCGGACTTCCCTATTGTGTTCAGACCCTTGTGGTCTGGACCTCCCTTTTGTGTTTAAACCTTTGTGGTTTAGACCTCCTCTGTCTTTTGCACCTCTTGTCCTTGACCTTCCTGTGCCCTTTGGGACCTCCTCCATATTTATTTGACCTTCTCGTGTCCTTCAGGACCTCTCCATGTCCTCTAGGACCTCCCCTTACCTTTATTGGGCCTCCCTGTGTCCCACCGGACCTCCCCGGGTCCTCCAGGACCTCCTCCTTGCACCTCTGGACCGTTAAGACCTCCCCTTTGGAGATCTTAACCGTCCAGACCTCCCCCTTGGAGATCTTAACCGTCAAGACCTCCCCTTTGGAAATCTTAGCCGTCCAGACCTCCCCTTATTGGCAGATCCGATCGTTAGGACCTCCCCTTGGAAATCCTAACCGTTCAGACCTCCCCTGGATTTGATCCCACGGCTTTAGACCTCCCTTGCGGGTGAGGTTCTCCTTTTATTTTTGTGGACCTCCCCGTTTGTGCTTAATCTTGACCGTTGGACCTCCCCTTTGGAGATCCAACCGTTAGGACCTCCCTTGCGGGTAAGGACCTCCTCCTTGCCCTTGCGGACCTCCTCTGGTGCGCTTAATCTTGGCCGTTTGGACCTCCCCTTTGGAGATCCAACCGTCAGGACCTCCCCTTGTTCACTACAAGACCTTCTCGAGGTCCTTGCAGGACCTCCTTAGCGGGTCTGGGCTGCCCCACTGGGCAGTTAAGCACCCAGTTTTCTTTACCTTTGACTGAGTCCTTTGGGCAAGGAAGTCTCCGCAGCATTTAATGCGTGTTGTATCACATTAAATGCCCTCACCTTTGCAGTACACATGTCATACCGATTGTCACCTTCCTTGCCTACTCCCCTGTCCTATTTACCAACTCTTGTTGACTCCAATCTGGGTCACGTGCATTTGCTTCCCCTATATATAGTTTGGGAGAGCCCTCCTTTATCACTTTCTTCCTCATTTCTGCTCTTTGTCTCAACCGAGCCACCATAGACCTCCTCACTCTTAGTCTCTGGACCTCCTCCAGTTCGATCTTGGACATCCTCTCTGGAGCCCTAAGACCTCTCCAGCGAGCTCCTTGGATCTCCTCTTGACCTCCCCGCTTCTCTATTGGTTTTGTCTTCAAGTTTATTTGGAATTCTTTGGATTTTTGCTTGGGCTTTGTTTGAATATTTGGTTCTTCTCGTATAGATTGTCAAGACCGTGGGGAGCCTGAGTTCAGTGAGGGAGAGGAAGCAGCTCGAGATCTTGAGCAAGGCAAGTTACACTCTTGATCATGTTGCACCCGATACTTCAAAGTATTTATATTGATCTCAAGAATGTATGCATGCTTACTTCACTAAGTATTTCAATGCCTATCTTTCAATCCATAGTTAGACCTACTGTTTGGTATGACCTATATCCATGATTGAATCAACCTCATTGTCACCCTAGATAAAAACTGGTTCTTGCAATAGTGAGGACCCGAAGCTATTAGAAAATGACATGCTTAGTAATGCTTAGACCAAAATCTTGATTTGGGGAGTTTAGACCAAAAACATCAAATAATCAAATGTTTTGAACTATGGCATTAGTGTGCCATGGAGATTTCGGCCATGACATTGGTGTGCCATGGATGATTTACTTGGCCTTGGCATTGGTGTGCCATGGAGAACTGTGAAGCATAGTTAATGAAAAATAGTTTTGACTTGGGCGAAGTTGGTTGTATGGTTGGTGCATGTCTATGCACGGGGGTCGTGTGATCCGATGCCCCAGGGTTGAGGTTTGTCGCCCAAGTCGGTTAAGGATCAGTCTTTGAGACACCACTTGCTAAGCCTATAATGGGCTATGCCAAAATTGTGCAACCACATGTCTCCAGTATGGGGCGTGGGACCTGGCTAAATAATTTGCAAAGCTCTACCATGGTTCATCCCGCGGACGCGGTGGGTTTGTCATGTTATGACTAGTTGTAGTCCCACCTGGCATAAGAGGAGGCACCCCATTAACCCGGCGGTGTTTTTACCCAAAGGGGGGATTGCGAAACCTTAATGGGGGTGGGCTACGGTGGAGCAATGCATTGTAACGGCCTTGTCATGTGCTCTAGACCTCTCACCAAAGGAAGTGTGAGGTGGTATCGACGGATGTCAAGTAAACTAGAGAATTCATGTCATGTGGGTAAAGTGTGCAACCTCTGCAGAGTATAAATCTATTCGAATAGCCGTGTCCACGGTTATGGACATGCTGGCAATGTCACTCAAAGTTAGCTTTGGTTTTGGCTTTTCAAAAAGTTATGAAAACGATTTTGGTGGTTTAACCAAAATAGGTGTGGGCTGGAAGCCTTGTGCAGGAGGGTATCCTTTATCATTGCTATGTTGAATACTATCCAACTGAAAATGGTTTTCATAAAAATGAATTTTAATTATGGTAACTTGTCTTGAAACTAAATAATTGTATTTGAAATAAAATTAGTTTTATGCAAACTAACCCTAATATGCTGTACGTTATCAGAATTCAGACTGACATCAAGATACCATCATCAACTCAAAACATAGCATTGCATCGCATCCCATCGGATGCTGCCTCTCCTAGCAGGTAGACAGGTATAATGTGTGCATTGATGTAGGCATGTAGCCGGTCAGAGTTTCGGCGGCCAGATGGTAGAAACGGGAAACGCAGCAGGCGGCCAGGTGAAAAGCGACGCGACCTTGTTACCGCAACCGCCGCGCATGCTCGGCACGTGAGCGGAGCAGGCCAGCGAGCGCCCGGCGCCAAGTGGTGCGCGTACCAGGGAGCAGAGGCCTACGGGTCGATGACGGGTGGGGCCCGGAGGCGCGGCGCTCGCGCGAAAGGGATCGGGCAACCACCGCGGTGGGCGCAGGTGGACCGGGTGCAGGGAGGGTTGCTTCCGGTAGGGGCTAGCTCGTGGGCTGTGGCGGTGGTGTACGGTTTTATATTTACCCGGGCACGCTGCAATTCTACCAACTTGGGAGGGGTAGTAGTGTCTTCTGGTGCCCAAGCCTTGCGTTTTATCAGTCTCCTTTTCAGTTTGGACCTTAGGTTATTACAGTATCTTGTAAAATTTGTCCAAAGTTTCAGTTCACGTTCATGTTCATGTTGACCTCAGCGATGTGACTATAGACTTCTTTTTTTCGAGGGGACTTTTGACTAATTTGACATATGTTCTGTTGATGTTCATGTTATGATGTAGAGCTGTCAAAAGTACTAATATTTATTATTGAAAAGCATGCCTCGAAGTCAAGTGTTCACTTCAGAATGAGATCATGGATGTACACAAGATTACAACAATAATTCGAGGCTGCCCATAGCTCCACTATTAATCATTAGCCCGTTCATTCATTCGTTTGCAAAAACATCTTTAATTACAATTCTATCAAATTAATCGATCTGAGCTTGAAATCAAATTCGTACCAACGTGTCGACAAACGAGGAAATCAATTAGTGGACCGATTACACATACAAGTTGGGTTTCATGCCCAGTCCAATCGAAGCGTTGATGCTAAAATGGTCAAATAATCGGTGTCCAACACCTTCATATTTGGTTGTGCTACTCCATAGTCCAGTCGTTGATGAAAGCAAGGTTCTTAAAAGACTTTGGAATTCTTTTTCTTTCATTCTAGTTTCTTCTAACAAGCCCTCAGGGCCCATCCGTGATACACCACAAGTTGAAGTGCCAAACAATCAACTACCTCTCTACCTTTTAATTATCCTCCATTCCCACTCAGCTTCTTGTGTTGTTATCGTTGGCTTCATTACTACAAAAATAGGTTATGCTAGACGTCTCATCACAAACAGTTTCTGGAAACCGTCAGTGTTGTAATTATCACAGACGGTTTTACAAGCATGACCGTCTATATTACTAGCCCTAGTTAGAACCGTCTGTGATAATTGTATTATCGCAGACGGTTTTTAATTATAACTGTTCCTAACACGAATCATCTGTGATAATTGCAATTATCACAGACGGTTTTTACTTCACAGACGGTTCCTGATGATCTCATATTATCACAGACACATAAAGACAGACAGTTCAAAAACCTTCTGTGATGACGATTTTGAACCGTCTGTGATAACATTTTTTGTAGTAGTGTTTCACCGCCTACCACGCTGTCAACTCCCTCAATTGATCGCATCGTCCCCCTCCAATTCTTATAAGCGGATCCTCATAGGAGCACAATGACATGTATTAGGTTATCTTCACTGTCCGATCCAAAACGATCGGTCCAGATCAAGCGCTACAGCACCTAATAAAACAGTAAATCGTTACATCACATTTGCTACATTACATATTTAGTTGTTTTGTGGCGTTTGCAATGATGTTATTGCCGAGTATCATTCACGCAAAAGCTGAAATCATTGTACAAGCAATGACCCTCTGCAGTACAACCGAGGGTCCGGATCCCAATTCTCTGGTTCCTACCGCTGCTTCCCCCAAACCTATCCTGACTCCTGGTATTGTCAACGCTGTCATTCGACTTGGCCCGCTATCTACTGGCAATCAATATTGTCCTTATGCTGCCGTTGCTCGCTGTCAGGTAGCTTGCTCACCTAGAATCTAAGGTTAGGGATGAGTAGGAGGATTCAAGGGTAGCATTGCTAACTTTTGTAGCGTGTGCTTGTTAAAGATGTCTTTTTTGTTTCTCAAACTAAGTTTGGTCGTGTGATGAACAATTAATGACCGATATTTCCGTGTAACCCTGTGCAAGCCTGAACATTGAAGGTCAAAATTCTTCTAGAATGCCACTGCACACTTCCACGGACCACTGTATAGTCCTCGGCAATCTTTCCCCAAGATCCTCTAAAAAGTCCACAGGGACCTACACGCAATACCTGAGAAAATGAGGCGCTAAACCGCAAAATAGCTCCTCGTCTATCCCCAATCCCCATCCGACCATCCCAAACGCCAGCCGAGAAAACCACAACACAAACCAGAAACAGTAGCGGAGAGCCCCGAACCACCACGAGCCAGCCCGCCCCCAAAACAAAACGCGCCCCAGAAGCGGAGCGACCCCCCGTTCCATTTTTTTCGAAAAAAGGCGACGAGGCGCCGCACCACCGCCGCCGAATCCGATGGTGTCTGACCAGGAGCTCGCCCGCTACGTGGAGTCCTTCGTCCGCCATGCCGCCGCGCTCTCCGGAGGCGCCGCTGGCGGGATATCGGCCGAGGCCGTGTTGCGCCAGCTCGAGGCGCAGCTCGGCGTCGACCTCTCCCCCAAGGCGCCGCTTATCCGCGACATCCTCCTCGCGCTCCTCGGCCCCGCCCCCGGGCCCGCCTCGCGAAAAGACCCTTTTGCCCCTGCCGCCGCTCCGCCCCCGTTCTCCGCCACCGCCACCGCCACTGCCTCCGCCGCCGCCCCCGCGGGCGCGCCCGACTTCTTCGCGCAGCAGCTGCAGTCGTACCTCTCCGCCTCGCCGCAGTACCAGCACCACCGCGCCGGCCCGCCCGCCTCGCCGTACGACGTCCCCGCGTCCTACCGCTACGCTCAGCCCTTCCCGCAGCCCGGCGGCGCGCAGCTGCAGAGGCTTGTCCAGCTGCAGCAGCAGCAGCAGATGGCCGCGGCTGCTGCTGCTGCGGCGGCCTCTGCGGCCACGGCGGGGGAGAGTCCGCGTGCTGCGGCGGCGCCCGCGGGCTCGAAGAAAGACAGGTGTTGCTTCCTACACTTCGTTTCCTATTCATTTTTTTCTCCATCGAATTAGGGTTTGGATTAGATGTTGTGTATGCTGTGTGCGCCTGCTCGTGTGCTCTTTTAACTTCTACGCGAAGCTAAACTCCAAATCCTGTAGACTATTTGCTTTGTTCGTTCCTTTTGCAGATTTGTTTGGTGGTTTGAAGTCGGATTAAGTGTAAAATGTTAAATCCTGTAGGGGTTGTGGCTTTTGATTCTTTCTGGTGGACGGAGATATTTTATCAGGATTATCGTCAGAGATTAGTGGGGTGGGGTAAACTCTAAACTGGAAGGAACAGGTTTCTGAGCGCTTCAATTGGTTCATGCCTACTTGTAGTAGATCTTTAGTGTCCACGGACGCTTGTGGAATCATTTGGTGTGCTTGAAAAAATCTTTGAATACTGCCGTAGTTATGTCAGCCTTACCCGCATAATTAAAGCCTCTGAACTCGCTGGCGTAATAATGGATTCTGTCATCCCCATCAACATGGTTGCTTTTCAAGCAACCTCCTTGTAGAAACTAAGAAGCTTAACCATAGAGTTCATTGCGCTTAACAAATGGATTTGCAGGTTGCGCTCCATTTATGTTTCTAGCTGGAACTTGAAAGAAACCTTTAAACCGCGTTATGCCTGTTTACTTGACTTCGTTTAACAAATGACATTCTGTATGTACGAAAAACAATGTTCAGCACTCATCAGTCTGTCTGCATGGAAGAATATTCCTGATATGAAATCTGTAGGGGTACTTCTCCTAGGGCTACATGAGATAGATGTGTCTCTTCTCTTGTTCTCAAATGTCAGCTATCTTTTACTATTGTTCAGTCTGTTCATTGAACTTTATGAATCAGTGCTAGTACTGGAGTGAAACGAAGAGGTGGTCCAGGGGGGTTAAACAAAGTCTGTGGTGTTTCGCCTGAGCTGCAAGCTATTGTTGGTGAACCAACCATGGCTAGAACTGAGGTTTGTTCTATTGGCCCTCCTTTCTAATGTCTCCCCCTGTCTTAACGATTACATCACAGCAGAAACACTGAGATTGTGAATCAATTGCAGATCGTTAAGCAGCTTTGGGCGTACATTCGCAGGAACAACTTGCAGGACCCAAACAATAAGAGAAAGATCATATGCAATGATGAGCTACGATTAGTTTTTGAGACTGATTCCACCGATATGTTCAAGATGAACAAGCTTTTAGCTAAGCATATAAGACCACTCGAGGCACCAAGTAGGTCTTCCTCACACTCAGTAGCTATGTTCTCCAAAGTAATCAAGCTTTAGTTTATGAATATGTGCTCAAAATTCTTGCAGAAGATTCAAATCGAGATTCGAAGAAGTTGAAGCTTGTGGACAGTGAACCCATTTCTCCTACCGAAACTGATGCTAACCAGCTCCCTATTATCGTGTCTGATGCCCTTGCTAGCTTTTATGGAACTGGAGAAAGAGAGATGCCCCATTGTGAGGCTGTCAAGCGTGTTTGGGACCACATCAAAAACAATAATTTAGAGGTTAGTGGATGATTATTATCAGAACCTTGATGTGCTATACTGTTATCATGTGAAATTTGAAATTTCCTGTGCGACACTAAATTCTAGTGGGCATTGCAAAATAATTTTGTCCAACCATGGTAAACAACAGAAAGTGAATGCAATGGTTTTATCTACTCTCAGTTATAAATTAGTACCTAAATTTCTTTCTAGAATAGAAGCATATCTAGCTGATTTGAGGATGTTATAATTACTATCTCACGAGAAAGAAAATTTAAGTGCACAGATATGAATAATTGTACTCCTTTCTCCTTATGCTTCAGAGTTCAGATCAGTGTTGTCATACCTTGGAATATATTTTTATCTAATTCATGACAGATTTTGTTGACTGGACACTCTAGTGACCCTACTTGGTAATTAATTGAATTTTTTTATTTGGCGGATCACTCATTTTCTGTTTTCTCTTTTGGATTTTGGTTTGGTTGGTAACATGGTTGTTGGTGGTTGATCAACTAGATACATATGGTGGTTGTTTTTAGATATAAGTTGTTGAGTGTATATTCCCATGTGCTTTCCATTTTTTGAACTTGAATAACTGGTACATGTGGTCAACGCTTTTCAATTATACCTATATAAATCTTGAGCAGCTGTATGCCAATATTTTGCAGATTGCTTCTATATGCAAGTTGGCTTATTGTCTATTCTCTTTTGACCTATGACAAGAGTAAAGCATAAGCAAAGCTTGTCCCATATAAATCCCTCTTTACCTTACTTTATTATTTTCATGCATAATTAAATAGTAATGATTTTGCCACCTAAGACGTTAGGAATGATATATCAAAACATCTGCAAAATGTAAATGAAATTATCGCCAGTTCTTAGTTTGCAAACGTCTTTATCCATGGTGTAAAATAATACATTCTTTGTTCGTGTTTCCTCCCTTCCAATTTTCCTTATCCGTTTATGTTTTTCATGGAGATGGTCCATGAGGGTTAATATTCAATTCTGCATGCCAGCGTATCTAGATGTAGGCATTAGTTACTACTAGGCATTTAGTCATTTTTATAGTTGACTGATTGGCAAGATAGCATATATTTTCCTGCCAGTTTTTTTTATTAAAATAAGACTATACTATGTAAATTGTCTCTGCTTATTTTTACTATTTTTTTTCCTTACTGAAACCACTTTCTAGGATCTATTCTTCTACACAAAACAGATAAGAAACCCTTGTGCAACCATTTTGCTGTTTTACTTACAGTAATTCTATGTGAGTCTAGGCATCTCCAAATGGATTGATTACTCTATTTTTATTTTGCTTGTTTTGTTGCAGGATCCAGCAAATCCCACAATTATAGTATGCGACTCAAAACTTAAACAACTCTTTGGATGTGAAAGCCTAACTGCTCTGGATGTTTCAGAGTTGCTGTCACACCACCTTTTCAAGCAACCTAACAAGATCTAACTGGTTAGTTATCGACTTTCTCCTAAGAACATCGTCATGTTTATGAGGCTTGCATTGCCCAGTGCTTGCTGGAGGACATCCATCCCTTGCTTGCAAGTCCCTAGTTTTTTTTAATGTTGCAACTAGGAGTCTAGAAATGTGTCGAATCAGTCAAGGATATTTTTACTTATTGTAATGGCTCACTTAGTGCTGCTAGCTACTCAATCTATTTCATTTAGCGCATGGTGGTAGTTTGGTTATCTGATATGTTAATAATTAAATTGATCAGTGTTTACTTTGGCTGCAGATGAAACACGTCTTACTGGACTCTAGTTGGTCTAACATCCTGGTAGTAGGCACTGATGAAATGACAGAAATTCGCTGAAAGTTGTTTATTGTATCTTTTGTATCCATCAGACTGATTTACTTACAAGAAAAGGCTGTAGGCTAGTCTCTTCACAGTAGCAAGGAAAAGGAATGATAGTTGTTGCATATTATTTAGTTTGATCTTCTCGGAAGGGTCACATGTGTTAGGTACTTTGGTTATCCCGAATTTGTCGTTTGTTTAGAAGAAAGCAGCACCGAAGCAACAGTTAGAGAAAGTGAAAGCTGATGAACTTTGTTTGATGTAAATTCCGCAACCATAGGTGCGTTTTATGGTAAGAAGTTGCTCTCCTTTGTTACCCGAAAACCTCTTACATTGGTAGTGCTCTAGTTAAAGACATCTGTACCCCCAAGATTATGTTGTAGGTGATGCCTAATATATACAGTTTAGATCGTTATCAAGTGCTGATCATGTACAACAAATTCTGGTATATGTACAGCAGAACATGTTTGTGATCTTGCTGTCGTAATAAACCTACAAGTTCTTGACATTGGCGTAGAACAGTATCATGACCACCAGGCCAATGATGACGCAGGCAATTATTGTGCTTCTCTCCTCATCAAGCGTACCTTCTGGCAGAATCTTGTTCGCCACGGTCAAAATTACCGTATCCAAATTCTGCAGTGGTGAAAGATAAAAATCATGATCCGTTTACCTTTCGGCAAAACAAAGTTATTACTATGGATTTGTACGTTTGTTTCACTATCAGTCTGTCATGCTTGCCTGGTGAATGATCTGAAGAATCCTCCGAAGGAGTGGCACACAGGCCTTGTTCACTTGGCTACAACAATAGAACAACGCCGCGATTCAGTCAGTTTCTTTATCTTGCTGCTATCCTAAAGCTAAATTGCTCCAGATGTAAACAGTTTGTGTATAATGCTAATCGTGGTTTGCTTGGTAAACACCAGCAAATTGACCCAGATTCAGAGCAGCCGGACGCTAGAATTAATTACCTGATGAGCAACAGGCCCCTGTAGACGTGAGTCGTAGAGACATTGCAGTCTATGTCCCAAGGCAGCTTCCTGCCCTTCCATACTGCAAGCAAATAATTCGATGTGATCCAGTGCTTCCCTTTCGCAATCCACTGATCATCAAGCTGTTTTGCCGCGTTAACTGATGAGGTTTCTGAACAAACCTAGAGACCATTTGATGCCCAGCTCGAATCCTTCGTCCTCCGTGGGTTTGAGCACGAACGATACGTCGTGCCGGAGCATCATTGCATGCAGGAGCAGAAGCATGTTCTGTTAAGCATGTCATGGGTCAAACTGATGATATACTAGTTCAAATAAAAGAAGGCATTTCCCTCAAACGGCATCCGAAAAAAGTTTCTTTTATTGGAAAGTAGCAGTAAAAAAAGGTTGGCTATGTGTTCAGCCAGAACACAAACACTTTTTGGATACAATCAAACAAAATTTTTTGGTTACTATCACGAAACATTTGAACTAACACAATGTTTTATTTAGCTGTCAGTACGATCCTCCTTTTACCTTGCCCAAATTTGAGACATCAACGGAGGGCAGGTTACTGAAGAAATACTGGCACTCATCGCCAATCAGCTCGAGCAGCTCCCTGATGCTCCTGTTCTGGATGGCAGAGTTCAGCTTCACGATCCTCTTCACCGCCCGGAACCCGTCCCCTCCGTCGCCGAACAGAGCATTTGCACAGAATCTATCTGCATTTCCCCTGTTCACCTCTTTATTCTTGCCCCATGCCCTGACACGCAGAGGCCTGCTCCTGCCTAGGCCACCGTGATCTCCTGCATTTTTCAGGCCGTTTGGCCTCTGCTGAATCGACGGAGGAAGAAGACGACGACATGGCGACAGAGTTGAATCCATGGAGATGAACTGAATCAAAGGTGGTTTAACTTCGCACGTGAAATGCGTGGATGGATCGGGGGGCGTCGTATATATATATGATCAGGTAGGGTTTGGAATTTTGGTGTGCGGTGATGCATGCCCGGCTCACAAAGGAAAGGATTGTATGGGATGAAAGCCATGTCCCCAATGTGTTTGTAGCATGCACACGTTGCAAGGTTGCCAAGGTAGGCAAGGCAGGATACTCTTCCAAACTTGGCTTGAGGTCCATACCCTACAATGCTACATATGCCGTCACCGACGGCTATGCCCCCCTAACATGTTTTAGAAGCTTGGTCACCAGGTTTAATTTGGCTTAGTTACTGTTACTACTACTAGATTGGGCTAAGTTTTCACAATTGTAAACTTGTGATGTACCTTCTGGGATGGGGGAGTTTGTAGCGTTTTGTAGAAAATCTCGTTTGGAAAACAGTACTCCAATGCGAAATGTTCCCTTTTGCAAACAAAATTTCTAACAACCTCACCAAATCAACTTTTTTTTTAGTCGCACGAACTGATAGGCTGCAAGCTATTTTGGTTAATATCGGAGTTAAACCTGTCATGTAGGGTCCCGGCAGTTTGTTTGCATTTTGCAGGCTGTGATTGCAAGTTTTTACTGTGGGGGAGGACGTACTTAAAGTGCAATGGACATCCAACCGATGTGAAGTGAGGTTTTCCATGAGGAGGTCCTGTTCTAGGCGGTGGCATTCGTATAATGCGGTGGCTCCCACTGCAAGATGCTGTACTTTGGTGCATCAAGATGCTGGGAGAGTAGGGCACAGCTTTCTGTCAGAGTTCGTATCAAATGGTTGGTATCCTTCATCAGTTTTGAGTTCAGTAGCACCTATAAAACCATTTGTCCTGTGATCCATGCAATCTATTGGTCCAATTGGAACTTGGAATTTTCTTAATTCCTACTGGAATTGTACTATTTTCTGTGAAACTCTTGTAAAATTTATGTGAAACACTCACATTCCAAACGGGGCCTTGAGTAGAAGGGTATTCAAAAGCGCTTGGGTTTGTCATGGATCCTAATCAAAACTTCTTGCATGCTTCCACCTCAGCTACTCTTGACAAAATCTACTGGTTGACAATAAAAAAGGGCAAACTCTTTGAGGAAACAAAAAGCCGCAAATTTATACTGTTTCTCGTATAGATGGTTATTTTACATTTCAAAACGCTTTCAGGCACTTTAAATCTGATATATTATATTATTAAAATAAATGCAAAGAAGATACCACGTTTGCTTCAAGGACTAGGTATTCCTATATTAATCAGAAGGAAGAGAGAAAGATCTACACTGTCGATTTTTTATGAACCCAAATTACAACGATCGTGGTTAATCATATATAAATAAAATAGCAACTACAATTATATAAGAAGTAAAAATCTATGTTTCGATACAACCAAATGCATCACAATATTTTAATATATCCCTAATTAAAAAATACATCGTAGAGTTTGACCGTGTAGAATTCGGCGATTTTTTTTTGTAAAGAACAACGCGCATTTCTTTTTGTTTTTTTTTTAAAAAAGCAACATCTTAGCAGAGTCTAAGGGCCTGTTGGGTTTACGACTCTAGGTAGTCATATCAAAATTTTGGTAATACAAAAACCCAGGCAATACCAAAATTTAGACAAAAAAATAGTGTTTCATAGGCAATGCTAAAATTGTTATGTTTAGATTGCAGCAATGCCAAAATTGTAAGTATGACACGTGGGTCCCGTATGATATCTATTTTTTTTACTCAAAAATATGTCAATATAGGTCTTGTTTTGTTGATAAAATGACAAAGAACACAACGGTCCGAACAGATCACAAATCGAATACTCAATTTAAAAAATATAATCATTTGAAACGAATTAATCAAACAAACTAAGCATTTAATACCACAACCGTACCCTATCACCACCTGCTACCTGTCCATGTGCATACTGCCAGCCATACCAAAATTGGAGATATGAACCAAACAGCCCCTAATTTCTTTATAGCGCCTTTTTAGATCATAAACATGTCTTCGTTTTTTCTGAAAACAAAAGTACCGTCCTCTTTAGGAATTACTCAAGCTCTTTTGGCGGATTACTCGAGTTGTTTTATGGTGGAGCATTATTCGATTGGAGCATTCAACATGACCTCGATACACGCGTACTGCGGCATGCCACGTCGGCGGTCATGGAAGGCCGTGCAAAACACTGTTCTGAGAGGACTCTTGCGGGGCCCACCCACCGTCCCTAGATCAGTTGCCACGTCACCATTCGCTTACAGTTACGGCGCTAATAATTCGCCTCTCTGATCTCTGTGGCCTGCAATTCCATGGCCACAAGTGTTGCGCTTGGCCAAAAGGCGCTTGGAAATGCGATTTTGAGTCCAAACAAATTTTGTCACAGTTCATTGACATTTCTCGATGAAAAACGCAAAGGTGTTTGGTCCACTTGCATTGCTTGATAATATTTGGAAAATAAACTTCTAGTTCATCTAGATCTAACCAGACAGTTTTGTCTTGAAACGTCTGAATAAAATGCTTCTCAAAAAAGAAAAAAATGACGAACATCAAATTGATTCTAGGAGAGTCATTCGACGAGTAGTCCTGAACTACTAATATTGTTGGCAAATGTTACCTAGTACAAAACCCACACCGGTTGACAGTAACGCAAAACCTCTACTAGGCACAAACAGAGCTTTTTTTTATATGGCCCCATGCTGCCACCGTAATTCTAAAAATAGCTCTCATGTCAAAAAAAATTGCAAATCTAGCCCCCTGCCGAGCGCGGAAGAGCTAAAGACTGACGCATGGCTCTTCCGGCGCTCGGGGGTCGCGGAAGGCGGTGCTTACCGCGGGAGGCCAGGCGGGCGCGAGAACGAGCAGCGCGGCGCGGAAGGTCCCGGGTCAAGGTGCCTTCCGCGGTAGCGGAGCGCGGGATGTTGCCACCTGCCTTCCACGGGAGACGAGCGCGGGAAGTCAATGCATAATCATGTTCCGCGGGAGACGAGTGCGGGAAGTCATAGCAAAAAGCAATGCATGCATTCCAAACGTGAATATTTAATGCGTAGAGAATGACGTAGAGAATGTAATGCATGCATTCATGAATATTTAATGCGTAGAAAAAACAATGCATACACATTCAAAGATGAGCATTTAATGCGCAGAAAATGCATGCGGCAACATCCCGCGCTCCGCTACCACGGAAGGCGCCTGCACCCGTGGCCTTCCGCGCCGCGCCGCTTGTTCCCGCGCCCGCCTGGCCTACCGTGGTAAGCACCGTCTTCCGCGCCCCCCGAGCACGGAAAGAGCCACGCGTCAGTCTCCAGCTCTTCCGCGCTCGGCAGGAGGCTAGATTTACAATTTTCTTGACATAGAGACTATTTTTAGAATTGCGGTAGCAGCATAGAGCCATATAAAAAAAATTCCAACATAACAAACAATTTGATGGAGCTGAAGATCAACGCGGACCGTGCGTCCATTCTCAACAGCCAGCGCACACATAGACGCCTGGCTAGCCTGTGCCACGGTAGATCAAGCAGGGGTGCCTGTGGGGCCTGAGCTGATCACCGGCCACGCCTGTTGATTCTCACCGATTTGGCACCAAATCATTCTATCCTACTCGGCATGTTGGGCGTTTTGTATGGACTCTCTCAAACGCTTTTCGTTTTTCTATTTTATCATCCTCGCACCTCCTCGTTCCAGCCTCTGCTTTTTAATCAAGGAAAAGGACACGCACAGGACTGCACCCTTACAAATTCAGCAAAAGATGTCCACGCATCAATCCACACACTCTGTTAGCTGCTAGCTAGCTCTCCAATCCTACCATATAAACAGAGTGAATTTTTTTCTCGAGAAAACTGTCTTCAGTAATTATTGTTGCCCACGGAGCCTCGCACATGACACATGCCGGCACTTAACCCGAAAGATAAGCTCGTTAGCTGGAATACGTGAGGTTAAACTTTGAAACATTTAGCTAATGATATATTTTTGAATATTTAGATTAGATACATGAAAATAATATGTGTAGATTTATCTCAAAAAATACTTTTATAATAATATAATTTTATTGGGTTTTACTAATATTTCATGATAGTAATTAGTACTCAAAGTTGTATTTTGAGAACCGTATCGACGTCCAAAACAACTTGTTTTTTTTTTTTGAACTGGAGGGAGTATCTTCACAGCGTGCATGCATACACGTACGTATTAGTACTAGAATTTGTTAAACTTTAATCCAATTCGGCAAACATGGTACTATGTTTCTTACAATTACTTTGCTACAATAGCTTTGCCCAAACCGTACTGCATGGCAGAACAACTATAATTTAGCTCTAAAAATTGTGCCATGGAACTTAGGATTGTAATTAAGCTACCGCAGTGCTAAACTAAGCCTAGAGTTTGTTGATCTGACGTGATGCTGGCTGCAACCGTTCGTAGCTCGCATCATTGCATTGGGATACGATCTAGACATTCACTTCCCAACCTCCTATCGGCAGTCTATTCCAAAGGCGCATTCATTCATGCTTGGGTTTCTTTGCTTCTAAGTCAATACGAATAGTTTCTGCAGTACTTAGTACCAGAGAACTTTTTTTATTACTAGTAATGTACCTCAGCGTTACAACAAAAGCTCATATTTGTATCAAAATTTTAGCATACAATACATGCTTATCGTGTCTAAAGCATACTATTCACTCGAATGTGCAATCATAGAATTTTTAAGTCATTTCCTCGAAGAGAGGAGAGGGAGGGCGCCGCGGGTGGGGAGAGAGGGAGGGCGGCGCGAGAGCGTGAGGCGTGAGAGAGAGAGAGAGAGAGAGGAAGGGCGGCACATGCGCTAGGGTTGCTATTGCGCAAAGCGATTCGGGCTCTTGGTCCTCCAGTTCGCCGATCCAACGGACACGTAAGATGGTGGAAGAACGGACGACCACTAACTCTAATTTTTAAATAGTAGAGATTAATTAACCTATTTATTTATTTATTTTTATTATTAACCACTTGTCAACTTTATTTTTAAATCTGACCCTTTTGGTCATATCATCATCCGTGGCATGGCAACACAACACTTCTTGTCACGCCACTAGTGGTGGCATAGCTAAACAACACTGTCACTCCACTAGTGGTGGAGTGACAGGATTTGGCCATGCTATGGTGCTGATATGACAATGTTGTTTCGTCACACCACGAGTGGTGGCATGACTAAAAGAGTCTGAATTTAAAATAAAGTTAGTGATGAGTTAATAAAAAAATTAAAAAATGGGTTAATTAATAGAAAAAAAGTTCTAAAATAAACTTACACACATCCCAAAGGCTAAGAGTACTACTAACTTCATCATATGGGAGTGGACAAATATATGGGCTATTCGTCACATCGCTCTAGGTGGTTGCACCCCTTTCCATCGCTGATCTAAAGAGATCGATAGATACTACTCACTAGCATAGATCATGTCACGCCCTTCAATGGCAGCATTCGAGCGCACATTCTCCGGCTCAAGTTGCATTGTCTTTACGCCGACATGGAGTGCTAACGCTGCCAATCGATCTCCCTGATCTCTCGAGCGTACAAAAGAAAACCAAAGATCGATCTGGTAAATCCACCGTTCGGTCTATCTTTCTACCAAGGTTAATTCAGACAATTGATCTGCGTACATAGATCTGGAGGCGTCGGCGATTGAGGAGTGAGAGAATGAACCAAAGTGAAGGGATCGATCACTAGCTATAGGATACAAGGCTGGCACTCCTATAGAACGTGCATGAACAATTGACGCGATGTACACATGTACTGGTCAGGGCGGTGCGTGCATGCGCTGAGCACTGTGGCCCAATCACAACTCAAACGGTACGCGTGCCCTCGTGGCATGGCTTGGCCTTTACTTTATCTATTTCTCTCTCTCTCTCTTTTGCGATTACAAGAAAAACACATATGTGCGCACTCTATCACTCACGTACACTACACGTGCACACACGAGTACGTCTTCTCTCTCTTCTTTAACCTAACAAAAAAAACTACTACTCCATAAACAATGTGGCAGTAGGAGTAGTATCGGAAATCACAACCATCCTACCCATGGCATGTGCTCCCTCCCATCCGCCGTCCAGTGTGCATCGAGATTGATGCGTAACTATACGGTTGGAAAGTATTGGCATGTAGCCCGGGGTGGAGCTAGCCATGCCCCAAGCCTCGGACTAGGACAACTGTTCTTAGGGGCGAACTTGAATGTTTGTTGATTTTTCAAGATATTTTTATAGGCTTTAACACTAATAAGATTTCCAGGCCTTGGGCTAGGTGAAGCCTAAATCCACCTCTGCATGTAGCGGTGGAGAAGGAGAGGAGATGCAGCAGAGAGAGAAGACACGGGTGGGGTGGGTGTATGAGAGAGGGAGGGGGTGGTGGGTAGGGCTGTAAACAAGCTGAGCTTGAGCAAGCCTGGCCTCCCAGGCTTGAGCTCGAGCTTGGACCTAAGCTCAAGCTCGGCCAAGTAAGCTCGGTAACAGTAAAAAACATACATCGATTTTTAATAATTAGAAAAGCTCAAGTAGGCTTGAGCTAAACCTCGAGGGAAGCTCGGTAACAGTTAACATGCAACAATTTTCAACAAGATAAGAGAGCCATTTGAGCAATTTTTAACAACATAGGAGTGCTATTCGAGAAAAGATCGGTAACAGTTACATTTGAACTCGGCTCGCTAGCTTGAGATCAGGCTCAAGCTCGGTTTGCTTAGAGCTCAAGCTCGATTCGTTTATAGCTTGAGCCGAGCTCGAACAGTTCACGAGTGTTTTTTTTTACCGCCCTAATGTTGGGACTGGATGGGAGAATATTGGGGAGAGAGAATGCCGAGAACCACGATGTACTTTCTCCCTCTCAATTACACGCGGGCCCTCTACACATGTTGACCACATGTCATAGGTGGTGACGCTTGGTGCAAGATGTCTCGTATTTCTGAGGAATATGGTACATGTCTCCAACGTATTTTTTTTTCATTTCACTTCATATACAAGCACAGATCTCGAAATGTTCCCTGGGGCACTTCAACGGTGGATTGCGTGGGAGCATATGCTACGGTAGCAGAAAATCCTCTTCTTGCACCACACATTAGTTTGGACCCATGCATGGCCACCTTCTGATCACTGCAACTTGCATGCAGCAATACTGTGTGAGGTGTACATGTAGTCATGTACAGCTCCAATATTACTACTAGATGAGCTAGCTGCAGATCAGTGTTTAACTCGTCTAATTTTTGTGTGACACAAAATTAAGGCTGGCTTGATTGCCTTTTTACCTTTGATGCGAGTTTTGTGACCATTTTGGCCCTGGGAAGCCTGCCAGCCGGCCCCTATATGTAGTCCTCTACCTCAAACACATTGCTTCACAACACAGTCACATACTCTCATCGATCATACTGATAAACCCATCTAGTTATTAGCTAAGCTAGGCGCTTCGCACCAGTCGGCTCAGAGATCATCAGCAATGGCCACCGTCGGGGTAGAGTGCTACTCCAATCAATGTGTTTCTCATTAGATTTCATTTCGTTTGGTTTGTTTGTTTCGCTTTGATCTGCTGCCCCTGTATACTTGGCACGATCGATCAGCTTATTTGTACATGACGAACTTGATCGTATGCGCGTCTACGTACATGCACGTACATGGGGAAGTTGCAGGGTGACTGGTGTTTACATGTCATGCATAGATCATTTTCTCGTGCGCGAATGCAGGTCCAAGTCGCAACCCCCACGCTGCCTGCCGAGGAGGCTCCGGTGGTGGTGGTGGAGGCTGTCCAGGCGCCGGCCGTCACCGCCGAGGAGGCCCCGAAGGAGGAAGCCACTGCACAGGCCGTGGCCGAGGCCGAAGAGGCAGATCCAGCTCCGGCCGAGACGGAGACCATCGAAGGGGTCCAGCAGGAGGCTGCCGACACCAAAGAGGTGGTGCCGGAGGCAGCTCCGGTCGAGACGGAGACCATCGAAGGGATCCAGCAGGAGGCTGCCGAGACCAACGAGGTAGTGCCGGAGGCAGCTCCGGTCGAGACGGAGACCAAGGGGGCAGAACCTGAGGCTGCCCCGGCAGAGACGGAGCCGGAAGCGGCTCCGGTAGAGACAGAGACCAAAGAGCCCGAGGCCGAGACCAAGGAACCAGAGCCAGAGCCAGAGCCAGAGCCCGAGACCGAGACCAAGGAACCAGAGCCAGAGGCTGCCCCGGCCGAGGCAGAGACCAAGGAACCAGAGCAAGAAGCGGCTCCGGCCGAGGCAGAGACCAAAGAGGCAGAGCCAACCGCTGCCGAGGCCGAACCAGTTCCGGCGGAGGCCGAGGCAAAAGAACCAGCTGAGGCCGTGCCGACTGATGAGGCCAAGGAGGAAGCAGCGCCTGCAGCCGAGGCAGAGCCAGTAGCTGCCGCCGTTGCAGAATCGGCGCCAGTGCAGGAGGCCGTGGCCGTCGAGGCAGAGGCACCAGGAGCTGCAGCCGAGGCCGACAAGGCCAGCGAGTGAGTCGGTGATCGAGCGGGTAGTGTACGCGCGATCGAGAGCCTGTGTGTGATCGAGAGCCAGGGTTCCGTGCGCGTGTCGTGCCATGCCACGGCACGGCACGACGCCGGCACGGTAGTTTGCTGCTTATTCGCTTCAGCCGTACGTGTTTCGGGAGTCGTTGTCTGTGTGCGTATGTTCGTAGGCTACGTCGGAGCTCAGGGGTTGTCATGTGAGGTGTCTGTGTGTGTATTCAATAATTAATGTGTCTGTGGAGTTCTGGGGCCCAGTGTCAGTGCTGACGTGGCGCCACTGGCTTTGTCAGGATTGGGGGCCTCGGAGCCCATGCTCCTCTATGTTCGTTAGTTGATATATGTGGCTATTTTGTTTCTGTATCGTGGATTTGTGTTAGTATTAATAATGTAAGCGCGTGCTATGTGTAAATGTAAGGGGGTAATTATCTATATGCCATTAAATAACTTTGGATCTTTATAATATGTTATTGGTGTCTTATTGATATATTTGTTCGAGTTTTGGGCTTAACCCATTCAATGTTCCAATTAAATCCTAAAATTTATCTCAAATGCTCAATCATGCATGATGAAAGGTGAGAAGGTTAGTACCATATTGCTAGTCTAGGCGGGAGGGGACTAATATGTAAGGTGGAAATATACAAGCAAGCAAAAGAAGAATACACGTGTGCGCTCGCTCGCTCGTCACGCCATCACCCGCGATGTGCGCGTGAATGGTCTGACGATTTCGTGTCCGGTTGGCTGTGGAGCTGCAGCTTCTTTTTGCACCTCAAAACCATGCATACAAATTAGAAACTGAAAGTTTGAATTACACTGTTTAAATTGGCTTTTATGACACGCATTAACTGCGTTTACAGCAGAGTAATGGCAGTTATGACAATAGTTTCTTCTGCTGAATCTGGCTCTATAAAAGAGAGAGATCAGTATCAGAATACTCATTCTCAAAATCAGAACATAGAAAGACTCAGTTTCGTACTGTTGCCTGGTTCCTCTTTATTGTGCAACATCAGCTTCTCCATCCCTTCTTGGTGTGCACCAAAGTGGGGAGAGCAGTATCTTCGAAGCCGGCGTCCTTCGTGATCCTGCATGGGTTGGGGCGAATAAGGTTTTTGGGTAGCGTTCGCGTGACTGGTCACGGCTTCCTCCTTCTCTATCATCCTCTGCGCGTCGTCTTCTTCGCATTAGACTTTACTGCGACCTTCGTCAGAGCGATTCTCTGTAATTCACGGTGATATCATTTGATATGACTAGGCCTTTCTTCTTAGATATTTGTCATACGATGATGTTGATGTCTACTGCTGTTAGTAGCGTTCTTGTTCTAGGTTTTGCCTTGTTAGTGCATATATATGAGACAGATATATTTGAGTTGATGATCATGTTACAGTTCATAGTCCAAAATATGTCTAGTTTATATGATGTTGTTGTATCGATTATTGTTTTAGGAATTAAACTAATCACAAAAGTACGTATATACCTAACAGGTCCTAAGTCCATATGTTAGCCTCACAATGGGTGGTATATTATGAATCATATAATTATTCGATGGCGTATCGTGAATTTTCGCAAGCAAATATCTCACCTGTAGCATTGATGATCCGAGTAGCTGTAGAAGCTGTGGCTTCTACGGTCGCTCATGGAGTCGTGCTGCACTCAGCTCGTCCTCCAGGTTGCCAATTGAACCGCTAAACATGAGTTTTTTTTAGAGGAAAATAACATGAGATTTTGAGGCCTAGAGAAACCTGAAATCCTACAAGCTCATTCTGTTCCTTGAAACCAACGAATAAAACTGCAGGCTTTTGGGGGGATAGCGCATGCACAAGATGGATTCATACAGCAACATTCGCTGTAAAATTTAAACGATGACCCGAATTCTTACGAGTTGACGGCCTCGAGGCCTTGGACAGCCAGCCTGATAAGTGCTTGTTTGCATATATTGTGGTCCGCCTTAATTTTTTTTAGATTGATTTGGAATTTAAATTAAAATCCTTTCAATTCGAAAGGATTGATTCTAATTCCTTCCTATCCAAACAAGCCCCTAAGAGACTCCTGCTCTGGGCCTTTTGGGCCAGACCCACAAAGCTCCTCTTTTTTGGGCTACATACCTGTTCCAACTCTGTCTCATCTCCAAGTGTCCGTTTGGTTGTGGCATTGAATTGACAATGTGGAATTGGAGTCCCAATTCAATTTTTACTGAAATCGAAAGTGATCTATTATTTCAATTTTTGTGTTTGGTTGCAAAAAAAATTGTAACATGGAAATGAAAAAGGGCAATTCCAATTTCTGTTTGGTTACCATTGTGAGGAATCCCAAATCAGTTGGAGACATACAAAGCACCCAAACGGCCAGAGCTCGAGGTGGTGGGGGTCGTTGGAGTTCGACATGGTGGCGGCGGAGACCGAAGTTGAGGTAGGAAATTGGAGCTCAAGGGCTCGCCAGAAGACAGGAAGAAGAGGCGGCTTGATCTAGGTGATCTAGATTTGGATGGCGATTGTTCGAAGACGTTGTGGCGGTCAGTGCTAATGACAGAGGCGCCAGCCGGAGCGGACAATGGAGGCGGTACATGGGTATGGTCATAGGGGCGAGTTAAAAGTGTTGGAAATGTGGATAACATTTTAATTCCAGATTTTATTATGAGGCAAAGATCACATATAACTAGTGCTGCATAAATCGAACCTTTCAGCAGGCTACACAATGCACTTCTAAACATACTCAATATCATGATTATATCAGAATATACTGGTCGTACACACAACTTACAGTATAGGTCGATGAAGAACTGGAAGCTATGCAGACTTTATGCAGTGTAGATCGTAGACGTCGTAGTGCAGCAAGCGGTCGCGCAGATGCGTTGCCCAGAAACCTTATTGCCGCCCCGTGCAGGTGAACTTCGCGGCAATGGTTCAGAGATACCGCCCACCCTCCTTCCCGGTGCACGCCGATGAGAAGGGACGGCTTGCATCAAAACAGCACAACCCTCCAGCACAAGAGAACAGAGAGGAAGAAGCAGAATAATTGGAATAAAAAAAAGATCTCTTTTGGTTTGGACCTCTCGAAAACCTTTTAAGGATCGAGACAATTACTCTCTAGTAACTACTCAATAAAGCACATATTAAAACACTGATAACTACTAATTAAAAACCAATTAATAGTAATTAAGCAGAATTTGCCATATCCTGATTACACATTGGTCTTTAGTTTTGACCACTGGTCTACAACTTTGACGACGTTCTCCAAGGGAGGCTCAAGAGGATCTCCCGAAGATGTCCAAGAGAAACCTCCAAAGGATGTCTAAGAGGATCCCCGAAGAGGTCCAATGGGACCACACTCTCTTGGAGTGGTCCAGGGGAGGTCCAAAAGATCTCTTGTAGGTTCAAGAGAAATCTCCAAAAGAGGTCTAAGAGGATGTCCTGGAGAAATCTCCAAGGGAGGTCCAAGAGAATCTCTTAGAGGTCAAAGAGAAATATCCAAGGAAGGTCCAAGAGGACGTCCTAGAGAAATCTTTAAGGGAGGTCAAAGAGGAAAACTCTCACCGGTCATATGGAACTCTTGATTTGAGAGAGAGAAATGCATGGTCAGTAAAAGAAAAGGTGGACTTGGTTCACGACACGTTCACGGTCGCGCCGCGCGTCGCAAGTCACAAGTCATGCGATTGCCACACGAATAAACGCACGCGCGTGCGTACGTGCGTGCGTGTGACTTTAGCTATAGTCCTCCTTATGTCACCCCATGACATGTATCACATATATCAAGGGGTGGCAAGGACTCCACCTTATAAATTGCTTTCTCACTACTTGGCTAAGCAGTATAAGACTAAACCATTCATGCTTTGGAATTTAGAAATGAATGGGCCTTTACAAATAAAGGCCCAATTCTAACAAGAAGCAGTCGCAGTTGTCACCGGGAGTTCGCCGACGGTGGTTGTTGCCGGGAGTTCACTGGTGTTGATGGTGGTCAGGGGATGAGAGTCGGATAGTGCGTGTGACTCACGATTAGAGATTTAAATGGGGCAAGCGGGGAGGATTTTGTCTTGCCTCGCCTCTAGTTGGGGTGGGGCGGGCTTGACTAGTCAACGGTGCTCCATCGAGTTGCGCTAGTTTTTCGTTTCATGTATTTTAAAAGTAAGAAACATGTCATTTACTAAACTTAATTGACATATTATCATAAAACCATTGATATTTAAAGACCAATTTGTAACAATGGTAACAAATGTTTTTGAAATAGCAAATACTAGTTAATATTGGATTATAGTTTCATGTATTTTAAAAAGTAAGAATCATATTATTTACTAAACTTGATTGACATATTATCATAAAAAATGATATACATAGGCCAACTTGTAACAATGGTAACAAATATCTTTGAAATAACAAATACTAGTGAATATTATACTATCATAGCTTGTAATATTAATCCATACAATTTTTTTTAAACATTTATGTGATCCGGTCAGGGCGGGGCTGGGTGGCCTCTAACCCACATCCATCCGCCCTAGTGTGGGGCGGATCATGATCGGGTCGGGGCAAAGCGCCTCGGGTCGGTGCAGGGAGGGTGAGGATCTAGAACTCTATTTAGGGCTTGTTTGGAAGCATGAGGTAGGAAAACTAGGGGTAAAATCCCTGTAAGGGATTTTGAGGGTACATTAAATTTCTCTCAACCTCAAGGGAAAATCTTTCTACTCGGGAAGAAAATCATTGTTGCTGTTTGGGAACAACAAAGATAAAAATCCTGGCCATAAAAAAATCCAAAAAATTCAAAAAAATTTGTTAAATTCAGAAACAATAGCACAATTAAATAAGCATTCACGTTCTGCGTATCCAGAGAACCTGCTCATTTCATCATCTAGCAGCTTCCAAGTCTGGATCGACTCGACTTCCATCCATGATCTCTGCCCTTTTCTGAGCTCGGTATAAACTACCCGAGCTCTCCTTGGCCAATGAGGTCTTCCATAGGCGTGATAACCAAAGCCACCACCATAACAGAAACCATATCCCGTTAAGGTCGCCACCAAAATCATTAAGATGATCATGATCAAGAAACACAACTTTCACATCTCCCATGGAGACAAGTGTGCCAAGGACACCAGAATTTACTGCCGAGCAAGCCACTCCCTCCTGATAATGATCCTTGAAATTTGTACACCGAAGTCCTCGGACTTCTGGAATTGGGATGTTGTGGAAGAATGCTAATGCTGGGGCATGCGAGTTTTGCTGTCAAATAAAGGAAATTGTCAGGTACCATTTGCCAGAAGCATGGATTCTGAAAAGAAGTAGCATTTGTTATTTATAAATAATGCTGATAAACAAAAAGGTCAATGATCTGTGCCTGACTAATGGGTGTGCTGCTACATCCAATAATGTGAACTGACACAGGAAATAAGCTCAAACAAATGGTAAAATATTAACAACGGAATAATGTAGTAAATTGCAGCTACAACATGAGTTCATCAACCTATAACAGAAAAACGCAACGGTAATAAACAACGGGTGACATCTTGCGGTTGCTTGCATCTCCCTTCACAATGACTCTGACACATATTCCACAGTGAGATCTTAGGTGCTGTGATTAGTAATTATTTGTTGTAGATTGCTGCCTGTTAAATTACCGGTAAATTAATTGGCAAAACACTTGGATCTAAGCCTAAGAGCAAGAGGACGAGGAGCAGGGAGGAAGATAAGGTGGATCTTACAACAACCGATGATCCATCGTGCCAGAGAAGGACGACGCATCGCCGATTGGCCAGAGTGGTAGGAGGAGGCATCATGTCCCTGTGAGATGTGGGAGGACCAAAGGAGGTGGTAGCGAGTGAGGGAGGCGGAGGCGGTCGCGGTTGCAAGGGTCGTCGCGAGGCGGAGATAGGGGTGCGTGCAAGGAGAGGCGACGCAATGGGGAGAGCTTTCCTGACATGGAGAGTCGAGGATTTTTTTTCCTAGTGGAAATGATGTGGATTGGGGCAGAAAATCCCTGTCTCATGGGCATCCAAACAGGCATTCTGGCTGGCCCAGAGAAATTTGCCTGGTGGGTTTTCATCCCGGGGAATTGGCTGGGATTCCGGACGGGATTAGAGTTTCCGAACAAGCCCTTAGGATGTATGGAAGCGGGGAAGAATCCAGCTAACTCAGACCACTTTGGGTCTGAATTGAGTTGCCCGCCTACTAGTTATATCAAAATTTCGTCGAATTAGGGTTCAATTCCGAGTGTATCCAATCCCTGAATTCTGACATCCAAACGGGGGCTAAGCCCATCTTAGTGCCACACAGTTTAAGCATCTCTTTTTATACGTCACAGTCGGCGACACCGAGAAAAAAAAGGAGGAGCAACCTTTGAGTTTGTTCGCTCTGCTAGTCAACATATGGTATGTCTCGAATGGACATCGTGCCGAAAAAACAGAGGAAAAGTGCTGGACTTGCCTTGCATAGTTGCATGCTTTGTAGCTGTAGGTAGCTTCGGTTACAGGCTTCAAAACTGCACCCAAAAGGACGATACCAATGTGAGACGACTGATCACATAGTAAAGTGTATAATGAAAAGGTGTGCTTAAAGGAAACATAAAGTTTTGATCTCTTTTTTACATGACCATGCCATAGGTGTAGGGCATTTTCTAAGGGCATGTTATTTGGTTGAAAGCGCAAAAACCTGCGCCTGATAAAGTAAACTATGATTGTATTGGCTAACAGCATAGGAGTATAATATCGTGACATTCTCATGATACGAGCCATCTGATTCGGAAAAAATAGCTCGGATTAACTACCGCAATGTTTTGCTACAGTACAGAATAAATCTCACCTGTTTTTTTATCCAACGACCCACGGTGACAATGGCACAATGTCATTGTTGCGTAGCGGCAGATGATTTGTTTATTGCATTTTGGTAATAATCGAGGTCTTGGACCACGATCCCGTCAGCCCAGTAAGGACTCCTGCTATGGGACTTTTGGGCTAGACCCACAAAGCTCCTCTCTAGTAGGGTGTCCGTGCGTTGCAACGAAATAACAAAAGAGAAATACATATCAGTAGACGGGATCCTAAACTGTATAATAATTTTTTTTTTCACACACGTATAAACGGAAACACTAACTCTGCCTATTGCATCACCTGCTGCTACTACCCGGAAATTAAAATTTTGAGCTCATAGATTGTTTACCTTTAGAAGTTGAAGTTAATGCCGACTTCCCTCCTCGACGTGCTACCTATTTTCAACCAATGCCGGCTGACAAGGAAGAGGGTTACGTGTCAATGGCCACCTTCTTTCACCCTAAACCCAAGGCACGACTCGGTTCTCACGACTATTGGCCTCTGTAGCCCTCGCCAGACATATCGTGGCGAGCAGGTGGGAGGCCGAGGGAGGAGGCGGTGGCGACGTCCCGATGGTAAGTGAGGAGGTGACGATGCTTGCTCGGCCGGCACGGAGGCGGTGGCACTGGGGAGGTTTAGGATGAAGAGGACGCGGTGCGATGAACTTGAGATGACGGCGTAGCGAGAGAAGGACGCCTTCATCTCTGCCTCTTCCCCGTGCACTGTTGTTGCCTCCCCCCTTCCCCGGCGCCGCCACTTCTCCTCCAAGGTACCGCCGCCTCCTCTCCTCCCTTCCCTTCCGGTGCCTTCTCCCGTCCCCGATGCTGCCTCCCCTCCCCGCTACCTCCTCATGTCACCGACACTACCTCCTCGTGCCGCCGCTTCCTACGTTGTCGGATCCCCTCATCTTCGTGCACGATGCTGTTGTAACCTGCGGACTGAGTGCCAGAGAGGGTCGGGATATTTGAGACATGAAGCGAATGCCGGACGGGCGCAGGTGGCGAGCCACGGCGCGGGACGTGGAGGAGTGAGACAACGGCGAAATTCGGTGTGTGCATGTGAAGAAAAAGTGGTGCAGCGACGGTTTGATGGTTGAGAAAGAAGTGGAGGGGGGGGGGGCACGGATGCGTTAATGAGTCACAGGGGGGTGGCGGGCGAGACCTTGTTCCTGTCAGGTTAGGTTCACTTATTGGTACGCCTCGATGAGGAATTTGGAAGAGATGAGAGAGATCAACTGTACATATAGGAGAAATGATATCGTCCCGTTGTACAGAGATAAACTCTATATTTTATTAGTTAAGATAAGATAAGCAGCTAGTCCAACTACGTCCCATCTCTAAGCCGGTCGTTTTTTAGTAGAATCTGTGAGCCCATCTTAGTGCCACATTAGTGTAAGCCTCTCTTTTTATACATCGCAGTTCGGGACAGTTACTGGCTTACTGCGGCGGTACCGAGAGAAAGAAAAGGAAACGCATGGTCGTCTCGAATGGACACCGTGTTGACTAAAATGAAGGAAAAGGACTGGGCTTGCATGCGTGCTTTGGTTACACAGGAAAAAAAATTCAGTAGAGAAGGGACTGGGGCAAGGCCTCGCCCATCCACCCCTAAATTCAACAGCTCCAAGGAGGGAAGCAAATTATATAGAACGGGTCTCACGGTGAGACCTCTCCCCTGAGCAGGTTTTAAGAAAGAAAAAATTAGCTCAGTGACATCGTGTTCAGACGTATTTAGAGGAATGACATTGCGTTCGTGAGGCACTGCAAAATAACATCATGAAGACATGAAATACTGCCGAATGACATCGTCACATTCGTCAGATTAGTTCTTGTTAGTCGATTAATTACTGTTTGGCCAATTTTAAATATAGAAAATGAACTCAAAAAATTATGAAATTTTTGTGGAGCATCCTGATATAGTTTATTTGCTTGTATATTATTTTTCAAAACTATATCCATTCTGATTTTTTTCTCTAAAATTCATTAAAGTATAATATTTGTAGGACTTTTCTAATATATAAAATAAGGTCTAAATATTATGAATTTTTTCAGGCTCCTTACATAGTGGATTTGATTGTATAATTTTTTTAGAATTTTTAAAAATTAATTCATGTAATTCCATAATATTTAGACATCATTTCATAATGTCCACTGTGTAAGTCGTCCAATATAGAAAATGAGGTCTAATTGCATTAATTAATTTTTGAAAAATTCTGGAAATATTACACAATCAATTTCACCTTGTAAGGAGCCTAGAAAACAAAAATAATAATGTTTGGACCTCATTTTCTATATTAGAAAAGTCGTACAAACAGTATACTTTAATGAATTTTAGAGAACAAATCGGAATGGATAAAATTTTGAAAAAAATACACAAGCAAGTAAACTATATCAGGATGCTCTACAAAAAATTAATAATTTTTTGAGCTCATTTTCTATATTTAAAAATAGGCCAAATGGAAGTAACTAACTTAACAAAAACTAACTGATGAATGTGACTAGCGATGTCATTCGGCAGTATTTCTTGTCTTCGCGATGTTATTTTGCAGTGCCTCACGAACGCAATGTCATTCCTCTAAATACGTCTGAACGCGATGTCACTGAGCTAATTTCCCCTTTAAGAAAACTACTCCCAAAAGGACAATGCCAATGGGGAGATGACTGATGGCACCAAGCGGGGACATGGCCCAAATCCCACTAGGCCATGGCGGCATTTTTGCTGTCTTGGACTCGGCGACTAGGAAGCGTAGCAAAATCGCGGAAAATTTGCATACACACACAAACACTACTGTAAAATATGGCACTTCGAAAAAGTTACTTCAAAACATGAAATTGAAAACTTGTCACTCTCAAACTTGGCTCTTTAGATATTTGCAACTCTTTGACACTTTTGCCCTCCCTTCTCTCTTCTTCCTCCCGCCAGCCATTGCCATTGCTTCTTCAGTGAGCTCCAGCCGCACCGCCTCTTTCTCGCTGCGAGCCGCACTGTCTCCTTTGTTGTCACCGTGAGTTGCACCGCCTTGTCGTCATCGCCGTAAGCCCATCAGCGCCGCCGCAAGCCGCAAACCATGCGACCTTCTTCCCCAACACCGCCCAGCCCTGCCGTGCGCTGGATTCAAGCTCGCTGTTGTTGGTCTTGGGCTCGCCTCGTCGTGAATCACCATTGCTTCTGGCCCGCGCAGTTGCGGTCCTTCTACCTCGGCGATGACTAGCAAGATGGCTGTCGGGACCCAGATTTACATATAGGCCCTCTGTGCGTACCAAGCTAGTCCCATGATCAATAGTCAGCTCACATAGTACAACGTCAATGAAGATCACATCCGTACATACGCATAAATAAAAGAGTACTTAATATTACATAAGCAATCATAAATAAGTCTTAGGGCCAAGTATTTACATAACGGGCTGATAGGCCGAGCGAGTCCAAATGAGGAAATAACAGCGGAAGGTAAATAAACCAAAAGGGTCTCCATGATTTGCCAACTGACTGGGGCTACGTCCTAGTTCTCGCCGTCGTGTTCATTGCCAAAGCCGGATGCATAGAAATATCCATACAACAGATCTTTATTTTTGCAGTCTGAATTCACATATTTGAGCAACAATGAGTAAAAAGGTATTCAACAAGCCCTTATACCAAATGCACGCGCGCGCGCACACACAGATATATAGTACTCCTAGGAGTTTGTACTCCCACTTCCAACATACCACTTAAATGAACATATTATACTTCGTTATCACTTTTAGTATACCTAAATACCAATTATAAAATACTCCAATGTGATTTGATTAAAAATTTTTCATTGGAGCCTTTTATTTTTACTATATACCTTTTTTCATATATAAAAAAGTATATACACAGAATTTGCTATAAAAAGTGGACTTTAGTGAAATTTTTCATGGAACTCACTTTGGAGTATCTTATAATCATTATTGGAGTATGCTCAAATAGATAAATGTGTATTATCATACGATTTAAGTGTGTTAGACCGAAAAGGCGACTAGAGGGAGGGGAGGGGGTGAATAGGGGCACGCTTACTTTTTCACAAAGGTCAGATTCAACACCAATTTCACTCCAGTAGCTATGGAAGCTATGAATATCAATCTACAAGTACAGCAGAAGACTTGTATTGAATCTAAATCAAAACCCCCAAAGCAAAAGACCAAATAGAGTTCAAACCCTAATGGGCGGTCAGACCGGAGGGCGGTCTGACCGGCGGTTTACGGGCGGTCTGACCGATTTCGTCCAGAACAGATGAACAACCCGAAAAATCAAATATCAAATCGGTCTAACTTTTGATTCTCACAGCCAAACTCCACGAAACTGAAACCACACCTTCTAAAAGATATTGGAACCTATTCCAATCAAGGATCGTAGAGATCCATGCCAAAGTTCCTATCTTTTTCAGTTTGAACGAAGGTGGTTCAAAAACGAGTCAAAAACGAAATATGATCTAAAGACTTGCTCATGGTGAAAGATGATCAAGATGATCCTAGATAGGTTCCCACATGTCACAGCAAGTTAGATCAAGCCAAGAAACTAAGCAAAAACTCGTGAATCAAAGGAAGACCCCAAATCACCAAATAGAGAGAAAGAAAGCAAATGAACTCATCTTTGAGAGAACTTTCTTTGGATTGATTTGATAAGGTATTGGTTTACAGCCACTCCATCAATGAAGGACAAAGACTCAATACATGAGCATGAAATCAAATCCAACTCTCTAAAACCCTAACCTCCAACTATCTTCTCCCTAAACACAAAAGCAAAACTAGGGTTTACAATGATGAAAAGGTTGAGGGGGTGCAGCCACCTCCCTCTATTTATAGTGGAGGCTTAGACCTTCTAGAAGATTGAACCCTAATGGGCTCCCGTTAAGCCCCACACACAAACAGGTCACATACGTACGCAATTTAAAGCACTGTCTTCATCTCTTGACCTAATCCGCTTCACCTTGCGCCATCTTACGCCGTGAGTTGACAAAAGGTCACCAAGGCAGTATTTGGTAAAATTACCAAAATACCCCTTCTCGATCAATTTGCAAAGACTGAGTCCCATCTTCGTGAAGCACCTCCCATGCTTCGCCACATGTAGGTTGATCCAGCGGCTCTCTTCATGTCGGCAAATCTCTCCCATCCGGCTCCCACCGAAACAACCATGACACTTGCACCGACCCCCGCGCAGCTTGATCCAACACGTTGCACCGAACTGCCCGTTCGGTCACATTTGTCCCTCTTGCGCCATGCTTGACTCCATTGACCTCACCCGGCATCCCCGATCATTCTGGACCTCAGCTCTCCAAACTTACTCCCAATCATCCTCGCCGTTGACTGTCATTGACCTCCAAACAACCTGCACAACAATAGACAAAGAAATCGAATCTGGGAACAAGTTCTTCACAACTTGACCCACGTTAGTCAAAACATGCATCATGTAACACATATGCCATGAAACCCATGAACTTGACCTAACCCAACAATCATCGCCACCAGTTGGCCGATGAAACAAGTGAAAACCGGTCAGACCGCCACTTTGGCCGGTCTGACCGCCCCCTGGGACTTAGCCAAAAATCCACTCGAGGCAAGGCTAATCGACGCCAAAATGGCGGTTAGGCGCTAGCCGGCTCGATCCTAGCCAACGCCGGTTAGACCAAGACTGACTGATAGAATTACAACCTTTGACGAAAACGTGTGTTTCGACAAACCGTTAACGACATTGCCAATTATAACATCATCCTAAGATCATGCACATATCCCCATGATATCCACAAAGTGGTATATAAGAAGTGGGAGTACGTATTCTGTGAGTACCATATATATCAAAATGGTATGGTGCTCATTGAATACGATTCTACTCTCTCATATACCACTTAAATCAGATTTTGATACCTCTTTATATATTTGAGCATACTCCAATAATGATTATAAGATACCCCAAAGTGTGTTCCATGATTTTTTTAATTAAAGTCCACTTTTTATAGCTATATATATATATATATAGTTCTTTTATATATGAAAAATGTATATAACAAAAACAAAGGGCTCTAATATTTTTTTTCAATCAACTCGCATTTGAGTATCTTATAATTGGTATTTAAGTATACTGAAAGTAATAAAGAAGTATATTATGTGCGTTTAAGTGATATATATTGGAAGTGGGAGTATATTTTATATGCGGAAGCCAAGATATTACCTAAAGTCTAACATACATCAACAATACGAAATAATTTTAACAATCTATCAGCTAATAACAGGTAAGGATCAACAATCAATAGAATGGTTGAATTGAATCAGATTTCAGCAACATATCAAGCCTCTAAATATCCAATCATAATGAACCATTTAATATAAAACTATCAAGAGTCTACATGAAGAACATTAAGTATTTACTAGCTCAACCAAATCCTAATGAATGACAATCTCAACCAACAGAACTCCATTTATTACAATCCAACATTTTATCATAATAAGATAATAGCACTTCCATTGACTAAAGATGAATTAGGTGAAGTGAATGAAGTGATCCATGGCTAATCCCTTCCAAGCATGCCGTCCTCAATGCTTACCTAAAACAAATAAACACGACAAAAATGAGTCCACGACTCAGCAAGTACACAGAATAATATGAACAATACTGAATAAGAACATAACAACCACATTATAGAATATGAATGTATAATAGCAAAATCTTATGCAGGAATGGAATGCATGCTCTTCTCTTCTGCTTATACCGGTGTAGCCAGTGAACACCCATCGGTGTTCACTCAGGCCCGTATTATCCAAAATATGGGGATCTAAGGCCCGTATGAAGAATGTTTCATAACGAGGATCCAATTTGCCCATATTGGAATGATGGGTCTTTACTTTCGACTCCCGTAGGTGAAACATGACGAATGAATGAATATATGAATATGAAAGACATAATCTCAAGAAGCATGAATTAACATACGTGGGAAGCAACAGAAATCATTGGAAACTACTCATAGACCATAGAAGTTAATCATAACAAGAACATCAAGCACTATGAATAATTAACCATCAGTTCAATCTACAATGTACTTGCCTTTCGCGTTGCGACGCGTTAGGAGGCAAGGATGATGCCACTAATCTTGAAGCCTCTCCTCCTACACAATTAATTTACTTGAATAAGAACAACGTGATAGCAAGACGCTACTCGCAACGCTTCTACCTCGTCTTCCCAAAAGTCAAGGTTAACTACTTGCTCTACTCAAATTAAACAACAATCTAACAGGAAGCTCTATTGGACATCAGCATTACAAACTTCATAACTTTCGCTCTGAAACTTGAAAAGGCGTGATCTCAGATTCTATGAAAAGATAATGAAATCATCTACAATAACCTAGTTGGCGAGGCTTTCTAATTCGGCCAACTTTTGTGGCTAATAATCAGATGAAACTCTAGAACTATAATCTGTCAGGCAGAAAATACAGCAGTAGAAGAAAATTCATAACTTCCAATTGGATTAACCAAAATTCAATATTTTTAACAATATGAAAATCTTAAGACATTTTCTATGACAATTGTGTTGGGTGAAATATCTAAATCTGCATTTAACACAATATTAATTAATAAACATGACGACTACTAATGTTCGTCAGACTTTCTGGACGGCAGTAATGAAATCAACGTAACTTCTATACCACAACTACGAATTGGGTGATCTTTAAACCTATGGAAAGCTGAGAACGAACCACACAATTCTCTAGGAGACAAAATCCTCCAATTCGGAATATAACTACATGAAAACTGACGCACAAGTAATAGATAGAATACTGGAATCAATCGCACCAGAACGTCGATCCCCTAATCATGGCAAATTACGAATCTAAATCGATCTAACCAGCGAGGAATCATTCGTTACCCTTGAAGACACGCGTGCTCGTTGAATTCCCCCGCGAAGTGCTCCTCTCCTCTTCTTCTCCTCTCTCCCTCCCTTCCTTCTTTCTCCACGGTCGGCCACCAAGGCAGGAATCGGCGGCGCTGGAGGATGGCAATGCGGGGAGATGGAGCAGCAAGAGCTCACAGTTGGGGGAGGAGGTGGAGGCGCTAGAGAGCCAGGGGAGGGGTGGCGGCCAGCAAGGAGAAAGGGGAGAGATGGCGGCCAAAACAGGGAGGAGAGGGGAGAGGTGGGGGCGGCTAGGGTTTTGGGGGAGGGTGGTGCCTTCCCCCTATGGCCGGCTCTCACATGGGCTTTTGGGCCAAGGCCCAAGCCCAGGTTGGTGTTTCTTTGCGAAAATCCCTTTTTAAATGATTATTCTTTCTTTTCTTTATTGTATTTACTAACGAATATTCGGGGTATTACAACCCTAACCTAACACTGAGCCATTTTTACATCAATTAACAATAAAATTCCAGCAAACAAATCAATATTAAAACCTGTCCACGGGTCACACTAACATATAAATAATGACATGGCGATTACAGATAGTTAAACTCTAGATAGTAAAGCAGAATAAGAGTTCAATAATTAAGTAAGACCAATACCAAAGGGACCTATTGAATGAATAACCAAGTTCTAACCGATCATCTAGAATTGTCCATTGTCTATCATAATGTTGTTGGTGTAAAAACCGAACACGAGTGAGGAGGTGGACGTTGGCCGTCTGACGGGCTATCGTTTATGAGAGTAAAAAATGACACGAGGATTTATACAGGTTCGGGGGTCCGAGAGGACCGCCTTACCATGAGAGTAAAAAATGGCACGAGGATTTATACAGGTTCGGGGGGGTCCAAGAGGACCGCCTTACTCCTGTTAGTGAGCCAACGGGGGGTTACCTCTAGGGAGGGAGCCCCCGAGGGCTCACCAGTTTGAACATACTTTTTTATTGCTCAAGAGAGCTCCCTCTCAAAAGAGAGATACATGGGCTGTTTATAGGCTCTTGGGCTTATACAAATGACCAAAATACCCCTTGGGGGATAGATACACTATGAGTACAAGTGAGGGGTACAATCGGCCTTTGCAAGGTAATTACATTTCGGGACCTGTTAAGCAGGTGTTAACTTTGTGTGGTGGGTCCCACTGGTAAGGGGATGAATTATTCTTCCAACACTGTAACATTCCAATTTTCAGAGCTTTTTAAAGAATTTTCAAATTTCAAAAGTAACCGTTCGGTTCTGTTAATTGTTCAAGCTTAACTTGGAATTTTAGAAATTTGGAGGTTTAACTTGAATAAATCGAACTCCAATTAACTCTTTTGGTCGACCTTGAGTTGTTAGTGCTCTTTGGCTTTCGGTTTCCTTCTCTGTTTTCCCTGTGCCCCCTTTGTCCTAGTCTTTCTTTCTTTGGACCTCCCTTTTAGGTTCAGACCTCCCTGGTGTTTGGACCTCCCCTTTTTAGGTTTGGACCTCCCTTGTGTTTGGATCTTCCCTTAGGTCCAAACTCGGGTGTGTGTTTCAAATATCCTGGATATTCGAAATTCAAATACGGGATGTAGTTTTCCCTTTTGATCTCTCCCTCGTTTCTCATTCTTTCCTTCTCTGCTCGTTTGGGCCTCCTTCGTGTCCATTTGGACCTCCCTCTGGTTCATTTGGTTTTCCATCGTGCCCACTCGGACCTCCTGCTTGCTCCAGACCTCTATCGCTTTTGTACTGTTCTATTTGTGTCGAACGGGTTGATCTTTTTGACACGTTCGGCCGGTCCGGACGCCCCAACCCTTTTGAACCGTCCGATTGAAATCGGGCAACTCCTGCACCATCACACCTTTCTCGCTATTGCAGGACCTCCCCTTGTTTCAATCTGACTGTCAGGACCTCCCTTGCTTTTGATATGACCGTCAGGACCTTCCCTTGGTTTTGATCTGACCGTCAGGACCTCCCTTGCTTTTGATCTGACTGTCAGGACCTTCCCTTGGTTTTGATATGACCGTCAGGAACTCCCTTGCTTTTGATCTGACCGTCAGGACCTTCCCTTGGTTTTGATCTGACCGTGAGGACCTCCCTTACTTTTGATCTGACCGTCAGGACCTCCCCTCGTTTGATCTTGACCGTTCAGGACCTCCCCTTTGGATCTGCTTCGTTAGATCTCCTTTTTGGGTTCGGACCTCCCTTCCCTTTCACACGGTCCAAACCAGCCTTGCGCCCTTCCCACTTGTGGACCGCCCGATTCAAATCGGACAGCCCTGCTTCATAGTGCCTTTAACCTCTTATCCTTAAGATCTCCTCCTCAGGACCTCTCGTGGTCTTTTTGTAAAGACCATCTCCTTCGGTCTTTTTGCAAAGACCACCCTCCTAGGTTATGACCTCCCGATTGGTCAAGACCTCCCCGTTCTGGTCAGGACCTCCTGTTGATCACGACCGGTCTTTTGTAAAGACCACCCTTTTGTCTTTTTTGTAAAGACCACCTCCTTCGGTCTTTTTGCAAAGACCACCTTCGTGGGTCACGACCTCCCATGGGTCACGACCTCCCCTCTGGGTCGGGTCAACCACCTGTGCTTGGACTTGCCCGCTTGTCAGTTCCTACTCATTTTCTTCTTTCTCCCGTTGTGTACTGCCGCAACAAAAGTCTTCAAGCATTTAATGCGGTTGCTTCTACAGTACATAGTTTCCCTCTTTGGTCACTTCCTTGACTTGCTCCTTTTCCTTCCACCACCTGCTCCTATCGCATGCATTTATTGTGGCGTCCTCCTCTCTCAGGACCCCCCTGTGCCTATAAAAGGCCCAAGAAGAGCTCTTTGTTGCCTAGTGCCTTGGACCTCCTCCCTTGAGCTAGACCTCTCTTATTGGAGCCTCCTCTTGAGTGATTCAAGCCCCTGTTTCCATCTTTCTTGGTAACCTTTTCTTTGGCTCTTACTTGGTGAGTTCTTTGATCTTCTTGTTGGAGTTTGTTTTACTTATTTGGGTTCTCCTCGAACGTGTAGATCCCAATTTCTTAGAGGAGTTCTTAGACCCGGCCACCTCAACAGAAGCTTCTCAGTTCTTCGTCGAAGGCAAGTCATAGACCTTTGATCATATTGAACCCATCTTTTGCAAAAAGTATGTTGTTTTAAGATATCATGCATGGCTATTTGTATACAAATGGTTTTGGGAGTAGTTAATTACCCTCTTGCCAATAAGACTCCTTGGTATATTTGAGACATACATGTTGACATGTTCCCTTGACATCCATAGGATGGGCTTTGTTTGTTGGTCTCTGTTGATTACTAACATGGATGCGTTTGATGCTTAGCCATGTTGTAGCTTACGATGGTATCAACCACATGATTTCTTTAAAATTGAACTTGACTAATGAACTATGAAACCGTGGCAATGCCGCTTGTTGAAAATTGTTGCGCCAGGACTAGGGTGGTCCTTTGGCCGGGGAGGAACCCCAAATTTTTTTATGCTCGGGCGAGTGGAAGGTGGTTAGTGTGGGTGTAGGAAGCACATGGGGTTGTAGATAGCTTCGCTTGAGCAGCCAACTAAGGACTTAAGCTTGAACCATTGATCTTGGTCATCTCGTGCAACCACATGTCCAGGATGGGGTGGACTGGGTGTAATAATCAGAGAAGCTTGAGTTGGTTCTGTGATGGTTGAGAATGGCGCAAGAGGGGCCCAGGACAGCGAAATTGTGACGACCCACCCTGTGATATACAACAAAGGTCCGAGAGGACCATTTTTTTTGAGCTGCGGAGCTACCCCGCAGAAGCGGTAGCGCCACGTGATGCATCCCGAGGAGGTCTACCAGGACCTCCCAGGAGGTCCTCAAGACCTCCTAGGGGTCTTGGCCAACAGCCCACGGTAGCACCTCAGCGTGTATCATAGAGAGGTCCGACAGGACCTCCCAGGCTAAGTCCCGTAGGACCTCCTGGAGGTCCTGCCCCTGTGCATCCGAGCTAGTCCCAGGACAACCGAAGCTAGCTCACATAAGAACACAAGCTAATATCACAACCACGAGGTCAAACAAAGATGAAGCAGACAAATTAAACTTAATATTAAACAGGACCTTATGGTCAAGCTTGTTAACAAGAGGTCTGCCACAGAGGGTTACAAAGCCGACAAAGACTTACAACCGGCAACAAAGAGCTCTAAAGCTCCAACACCAAAAGCACGCAGCAGCCATCCAACAAGCCCCACAGGCTGTCGGGTGGAGGACGTCCTAGGCAGCTGCCAGCTGGATCGTCGAAGAACTCCTCCTCAAAAAGAATCAGATCGCTCAAGACTTGATCATCTTCATAATCTGCTCTGACACAGGGCTTAAAGCCATGAGTACTTTGAATGTACTCAGCAAGTCACAGGGAGCATTTATGCAATAATAATCATGCAAGGGCTTACCAAAAGAGAGCTGTATGGTTAGATTGCGCAAAGCCAAGTTTTGACAGCAATAGTATAAGTAGATTGAAAAGCAGCAAGTTAAAACACTAGTACATAATACATTTGATGTTTGAAAAGGTGGAGTGAGCACCAACTTAAATCCATAACCAAATGGGGAAGGTCTGGTCACACCTGTGACCAGGTCCTCACCCAAAAACCACTCTAGAGCACCCACTCCAGAGGTCCGACCTAGCCCCTGGACCACTACCCGAGCCAACCCCGACCCCTCCGAGCCGGCCAAGGTCTCTTCGAGGCAAAGCCAAGGCATCTCATTTGAAGTGTCCAAAGGGCACAAACTTTTGAAACAACTACCCCTTGCACCATTTTCACTGAGCATGTCCATGACCAAGGACTTGGCTATTCGAATAGATTTTTACACTCTGCAGAGGTATACAACTTTACCCACAATCCACGATCTCTCTAGCGGGACGGGTTCCGGTCACCCTTGCTCACTTCTGAAGGTGAGCAGTCTAGAGAGCACGGTAAGGCCTTTACAAAGCTTTGAACTGGCTCGGAGCTGCCCGCTAAGGTTTCGCAATTCCCCCCCATTGGTCTAGAAGTCTGCAGGGTTATGGGGAGCCCCCTCTTGCGCCAACGAATCACACGCTCAACCACAACAGCCCTAAGCCATCTCATTGCCAATTATTCGGCCCAGATCACCCCCATAAAGTGATCTTGTGGTTGCACTGATTGGCCCAGTTCAACAGAACACAAAGTTAAGTCCTTAATTGTACTAAGGCAAGACTTCCACAAACCCACATGTGCATAGCACCCACTACTCACTCCCTGCCTTCTTGCCTCAGCAAAACCTTTTGTAATTACCCTTGCCAAAAGACCACCCAGTCCTGGCACCACTGTTTTAACAAAGTGGTCTCACACCACAGTCAACACAACTTAGACATCCTGCCATAGCTGCTTAACAGTGGCACCGACCACAGGTTCCATAGATCATTAGTCAAGCTTATTAAGGATGAAACATGATACGCCAGAACCACGGTTTCTAAAGCAAAGCTATATAAACCTACGGCCCCATGTTGGCATATAACAAGGAACACCAACTAAATACCCAATCTGAGGCTTACAAGGTGAACATGACAACATGACTTGAGCAAGTTATGAAGGAGGCATAAAAACAAGCAGGGAAAGTAACTACTGCCCAAACATTTTCTTATAAAGATAGCCATGCATGATAAAGTAAAACCGAAATACATTTGTAAAGTGGGTTCAATATGATCAACAGAGGTCTCTGTGGCTTGCCTTGGTCAAGCAAAGGAGAACCAATTTGGAAGAGGATCCAAGAACTCCTCGAACTCGTGATCTACACGTTCGCAAAAACCAAATAAGCAAAACCACACTAGGCCAAAGAACTTCAAAAGAACCAAAAAGGAACTCAAACCAACTCGGCAAGAAAGGAAAACCAAGAGGCTCAGCACAGCCTCAACGAGCTCCAGGGGAGGTCCTGCGCCAGGAGAGAACCAGGCGAAGGAGGCAAAGAAACAAGAAATGAACCAAAGGTGGCAAATGAAAGCCTGCCCAGGCTATATATAGCCAGAGTTGGTGGAGTGCACCAAGAGAGGGCTCAAAGAGTGTTGACAATCGGGGCAGCTTAGGACAGGGCCTGTCCTAAAAGAATTGAAATAAGGTACCTCAGATGTGACTGCATTTAATGTGATCCAACCCCTATTTAATGTGCACAGAGTTCTGAGGCGGGAGCAATGATAACAAGGTGGAGAGAGGCTGGCAAGTGGGGCCAGTCAAAAGGGTGCACAACTGGTCAAAGAGGTGGCCCCACCGCAAAGGCTGTCTCCGCTAGAGACCACTGGGAGTTCCTGGACAGGAGGTCCAAAACACTCAACACAAGGAGGTCCTAATAAAAAGGAATACTCTGAACTAGGAGGGTGGTCTTTACAAAAAGACCAGCAGGGATCGAGGAGGTGGTCCCTGCAAAACAGCCAGGAAGAGGTCCTGGGCGGTCAAGATCTCGAAGAGGAGGACCTTAACGGTCCAGATCAAAGGGTGCAGGGAGGTCCTGACGGTTAGGTCTCCAAAACGGAGGTCTAACGGTCAAGATCTCAAAGAGGAGGACCGGAATGGTCAGATCTGCAAGGCAAGAGGAGGTCCGCGGAGACAAGGATACACGGGGTAAGGCTGAGGCCGTTAGATCAAGATCGGATGGCGCAAAACAAAGGGGCCGTTCGGACCGAGCGAACGGGTCAACAAGACCAGGCCGTCTGATTTAGATCGGACGGCTGGGAGGGAAGGGGACGTTCGGACCGAGCGAACGTGCCCTTAGGATCGGGCCATCCAAACAGCATCGAACGGTTCTTAGGTGAAGAAGGCAAAGCCTTAAGCGGTACGACCGCAGGAGCCAACGGTAGGTCCAAGCACTAAGGAGGTCTTGGACCTAAGGAGGTCGGGACCTTTAGATCCAACAGAGGAAGGATCTGGACGGCTAAGATCTCAAAAAGGGAGATCCTAACGGATAGATCCACACAAGGGGAGGTCCGGCGGTTAAGATCTCCAGAGGGAGGTCCTAACGGCGAGATCTCAACAAGGGAGGTGCGAGCGGTTAAGATCTCCAGGAGGAGGTCCTAACGGCCAGATCTCAACAAGGGAGGTCTGAGCGGTTAAGATCTCAGAGAGGAGGTCCTAACGGCCAGATCTCAACAAGGGGAGGTCTGAGCGGTTAAGATCTCCAGAGAGGAGGTCCTAATGGCCAGATCTCAACAAGGGGAG